>OY992889.1:95415248-96722748 GCA_963921405.1 Cepaea hortensis | reverse complement strand
GCGTAACTACTTTCAAGATAAAATCAGGTCATAAGTTTCATATTGCGAACAGGACATAACAGATATAAAAGTGTATAGTAAAAACCAAGTTATATTCAGAACTGAGTCCCCATAATGTATCTTACTATTTCTGTTTTATTTTTGGTCAGCCCAACTTATCTGTTTATGGCTGTAAGATGGTAATGATAAAGTATTCATTTTCAAGCCAACCTGGCATAGTAGGGATATAATGAAAAGCCTGTGCTTTCTGAACCAAATGCCTCTGTAGATTATGTTTGCTGTCATATCTGTTGCCTGACCTTCAAGGACATATTCTGGGACCTATCTGATGAGGCTGGGTCAACCTTGGAGATATGTGGTTGTTAAAAAATCCTGTCTTGAGAGGTGTATGTGTACGTGTGCGCACGCATTTTTGCATGGTGTGTGCGTGTGTGTGTGCATGTAGGGGGGGGGGGGGGAGGAGGGTGTTGCAGATTGAACTCTAGGATGATGGGCTAGGAAAAGAGCAGGGAAGAGAAAAGAAAGAAGGAATAAAGGGGAGGAAGCAAGGAAAGAAGAAGGGTAGAGAGAGAGAGAGATAGAGAGAGAGAGAGAGAGATAGAGAGAGAGAGAGAGAGAGAGAGAGAGAGAGAGAGAGAGAGAGAGAGAGAGAGAGAGAGGGGGGGGGAAGGAAGGAACAAGGAAAGAAATAAAGATGCAAGAATGAAAGGAAAATGGAACAAGAAAGCAAAGAGGTAAATATCTAGATGGTTTTGGAAATATGGCCTAATGGAGACAAGAACACAGACCTGATCCACGACTTTGTTGATCGTGTAAGATGGCGAACCATGACCACCCACACTTATTGGCATGATGGTGACGATAATGATGGTTATGATGAAGATGATGGTTATGATGATGATGATGGTTATGATGATGATGGTGACAATGATGATGGTGATGACGATGATGGTGATGATGATGATGGTGATGATGATGATGACAATGATGGTGATGATGATGATGGTGATGATGATGATGGTGAAAACAGATGAAATGTTTACATTTCACAAGCAACTACTTTCACATACACAAACAAGTAAAGTCAAGAGGTGTTTTTTTGTCTAAAGTTGCGAATCTGCCATTGTAAGATGAAACATTTAGTCAAATAAAGGCAAAGGGTAACATGAGAAGACCAGAGGGCAGGTCAGCAGTTTGCGAGCTGATCTAATCAAAGCTAGTGACCTTGAAGGGAAGCTCCAGCACAGACTCTCAATAGCTGGGAATCATGCACAGGTACAGCCGGAGCTGTAGTGAAGGGGTTACGAATGCTGTTTGCAATCCCGCATACCACATTCGAAATGAGTGATTTGGAAACAGATTGTTACGCACTGGTTTTCATTCAAAGGTATGAGTGCCGAAAGCAATGGCAAACTACTGAATGTAAATTTGTAAAGAAATAACAAACAGCCAAAACATGCTGTGGTTGACAATGACGTCTTGTAAAGGTTATTTTATTTGGGGGCGCGTTAGCTCGCTTTGTACTCAAGCATAGTCCATACTTCTAGTAGCAATGGACTGAATTTTGCATGAAGATTAGCATTCCCTATTACCAGTGTCATCAAGCAAACCCACTCCGACTTCAGAGGTATTTGTAATTTACGTCAACACGTCAACATTTTAGTCCAGCTGACCATGTAGGGGTTGAACCTCCCTGCCTCAGCAATAGCACACAGGATGTTTAAAAGCGAGCGCTTTTAACAATTCGGCCATGCTGACCCCACAAAGGATATGCAGCTAATTTTAAGATGAACAAAACAAGCAGTAGATACAACTCAATGTTATTTCCAGCAATAGACAGAGATAATACTTACCACATGTGGGTGTTCCTGGTAGGTAATGTAGAGAACTTCGTCGATGGTGCGAATGTAGCGATCATCCTTGAACTTTGGATCAAATTCTATTGTTACGGTGTACACCTCTCCACTCTGAAGGCACACCATCTGCAAATTTAGTATATGAATATTTTACTGCTGGTTTTAAATAATCACTGTTAAAATAGTATTCAACTGGTCAGAATCTCACTGAACAAATTAGATTTGGTTTCAGGTTCTTGTAAAAACAGGTACTAACAGCTGCTGGTTTTAAATAATCACTATTAAAAAATAGTATTCAACTAGTCACAATCTCAATGAAAAAAATTAGTGGTTTCAATTTTTTTGGAAAATCAGGATACTCACAGTGTCATATACATTCTGGCCATTGATAACGATGCTGAAAGGATATGCCAATTTGAGTCCAACAGTCAACGGCAGGCTGGATACATTATTCATGACCAGCTGTTTATCCTGAATCTCCAGTTCTTTATTTGGCTCCTGAGACACAAGCAAAACACTCTACATCAACATTGTTGCCTGAAATTATTCAAGTTCATTGGCTTGGAATTTTTATGTTTACATTCCATTCCACATAAATTTCATAGGTTGGTTGGTTGGTTGGTTGGCTGGCACAAGTAGGTAGTTAGCTAGGTAGATAGTTAGATAGGTAGGTTGTTTGTTTGTTTATTTATTTGGTAGGTAGGTAGGTGGGTGGGTGGGTGGGTAGGTAGGTTGTCAGTCAGTCAGTCAGTCAGTCAGTCAGTCATCATATTATCCTCACAGCACATTGAACCATTCAGCCAATCGAATTTTTACAGACATTTACTGCTGACTCTGTCAGTGATCAGAAGTTCAAAACTGCCTGCCTGTGGTATGCATGTGTGCCTTTCGTTAGTACAATGAGGTTATATAAACTTTCACGGATGTATTGTCCGGATCACATGAAAGTCCATGACAATGAGAAGGCAGACCGGTTGGCTTCTAGAAGTCTATACTGGGCAATTTTCAAATGGACAAATGGACTATAAAGATATGTATTATACATTAATACTCACCTTATCCATTCTAAAGATATACGTTATAAAAAAATCGTACTCTATGTACTCTAAAGATATGATATATACAATAAAACTCACAGTACCTACTGTAAAGATATATGTTATAGAACTTTATCCATTCTAAAGATATGGTGTATACAATAAAACTCACAGTACCTACTGTAAAGATATATGTTATAGAACTTTATCCATTCTAAAGATATACGTTATAAAAAAATCGTACTCTATGTACTCTAAAGATATGATATATACAATAAAACTCACAGTACCTACTGTAAAGATATATGTTATAGAACTTTATCCATTCTAAAGATATGGTGTATACAATAAAACTCACAGTACCTACTGTAAAGATATATGTTATAGAACTTTATCCATTCTAAAGATATGATATATACAATAAAACTCACAGTACCTACTGTAAAGATATATGTTATAGAACTTTATCCATTCTAAAGATATATGTTATAAAAAATCTTACCCTATGTACTCTAAAGATATGGTGTATACAATAAAACTCACCGTACCTACTGTAAAGATACTTGTTATAGAACTTTATCCATTCTAAAGATATGGTGTATACAATAAAACTCACCGTACCTACTATAAAGATATTTGTTATAGAACTTTATCCATTCTAAAGATATTGTTTTTACAATAATACTCACCTTATCTACTCTAAAGAAAGCACATTTGGTGGAGAAATTGAGGAGAGGTTCAATAAATTCTGCACGAATGTTGACACTAATGATGGGGACCTTTCCTCCTGCTCTACCAATTATTGCATGGCACACAATGGTTTCAGACACAATCTGGGGCCTGGCAAGATAATAATAATAATAACAGAGAAAATCAATTAAGTTTATGCAAGATTGCAGATACAGACAGTCAATTTCAGGCAAAAAACAGAAGAAAAGAGAAAATGAAATTATTATTATGTTAATAACATCTACACATTTATTTATATCACTCAACTATTCAGAAAATAAATACAAGTAACAATTTTGAAAACATAGATCTGTCTGGTGGCGACATATGGATGTAAATCACAGTCATTTCAGAAATAGTAATGAAGACAACTGAGGCTCTAGTACATTCTGTATTCTTCAAGAACTGACGATCCTTAGCGAGTTATATGTCTTCTGATTCTGCTATTACCTTTTATCCGCCAATGGAATATAATCCCTCAATCAAATCATGCCATACTGTTTGTACAGTTGTTCATGATTGGTTGAAGTTTGCAGTTAAGCTTCTCTGTGGGATAAGGTTGCCAGTTTGCCTACCCTCCTTAGTTGCCTCTTTTGGATACACATGGTAAGTTATAGTGTTACTGTCCATTGCTTCTCTTGGGGGATCTTGTAACATACTGCTAAATTTATAGTTAGTAAAATGCAAAAAAACATTATTCTTTCCTGCAGTAAAACACACATATGTGTGTTTAAGAACCATTTAACAATCATTACTAAAAATAATCAAGGCTGCTGAACTTAAATTTAACAAGAAACTTCTTAGAACGTAGTTAAACAAGATTTTTTAAATGCTAAAATTTTACAAGATCTGAACATCAAGACAACTGGCTCCTACACAGTATCATGTTTTAGAAGCTGAAATACTTCGGCCATATTAAACAACCCTCTTTTCCCCTTTATCCACATTTGGACACTAACCCTCAAGCAATCCCTCCATAACATCCTATCATTTGCTATTGAACATCAAAGTGGTTTAGAAAGAACCATAATAGAAGCCATGGGTCCTGGAAGATGAATGAATGGTTAAGAATTGGGCATGCAGACTCGTTTGACATTCTGTCCTTTTTATATCTCTGCTCTCATACATTATTTCATTCATACATCACTTATGAAACTAATCTTAGACAACAACAGAAACAATATGCACTATAAATGTGTGGAAAATGTGCAATAATCAATAATACATGACTCACTAAACTAATTCTTAACATGGCAATTATAATAAGTTAAGGTAGATGTAACGTATCACAGTTAGGAGAATGTTTATTATTCTAGTTGTCTTTTGGATGAAGCAGAGTTAGACCACATGACAGTGGACAAAGGATATTAAAGACACACTAGGGAACAAATGCATAGGGCAGTTGAACTGGCAACAGATCGAGAGTCTTTCCATGAAATGGTGACATTCTGCAATGCACCTGCTACACACACCTGTGACACACACCTGTGATGTACACCTGCTACAAACACCTGTGACACACACCTGTGATGTACACCTGCTACACACACCTGCGACATAAACCCGCTACATGATGCTGACAAACAGGTCAAAAGTCCCTTACCCCTGGATAAATCCTTCAATCCTCACATCCACAGACTCCCCAGGGCTGAGTTCCATGCGATTGGGTGTCAGCTGGAACACTGGCTGTGCTCCTTCAACAGGCACTCCTGATGACTGAAGTAGGTTTACACGGCAATTCAACAACACAGATCTTGTGTAATAGTGCACAAAACATAGACATGTAACACAGTAACTAGCAGTACCACTATGTTTTGCATATCCTTTACAGGACATCGCTGTCAACATCAGCATCTTTCAGCTGAATGTTGATTTCTTGGCAAGATTACGCTCAGTAGTTTGCCATTGCTTTCTGAGTGACCGGCTCCATACTCTCATAAGTTACTGGAGTGACTCAAACCGCTTCCAATTCTCATGCGCTAATGTCTTCAGGGTTACGGAGAAAGCTGCTAACCCCTCAACCAGGGAGACAGTACCACTATACTGATACAATTTTCTACCTACTGTGGTAACAAATCACTAAAAAACATAAACATTTGATGGAGTTAGAAAATGAAGTACAAATGAAGTAGTGGATTCACAACATCCAATATAATTTGTGTTAAAAAAACTTGGAAGGTGAAAGAAAGTGCATCAGTGATTCTGGCTCCTTGTGGCTTTTCATATACTAACATTGTATGTTTCTTAAATCTATCTATACATGTCAGTAGGGCAGGCTTCTATATCAATCAATCATGTGCCATGCCGGAAAGCGTGGGCGGTCATGACTCGCCATTTCACTTGATCACCAGAGTCATGGATCAGCTCAGTGTTCCTGTCTCGGCCATGCCATGTGGCCAAGCCATCCAGGTATTTTCCTCTCTGTCTTCCTCTTGGTCTGTTCCCTTCAATCTTGCCAGTTGTCACTAAGTTCTCCAATCCATTTCTTCTCATAACATGTCCAAAAAATTTTGACTGTCTACGTCTAATTTCTCTAATCAATTTACGATTTTCATTTATCTCCTGTAGTACTTGGTCATTGGTTTTTCTGTCTGTCCATGGTATTCTTTGCATTCTCCTCAGAAACCACATTTCTGCAGCCATCAGATGTTTCTCAGCTTGACTGCTCATTGTCCAAGTTTCACATCCATACAAAAGAACAGGCTCTATGTATCCCCTCAACACTCTTTTTCTCGTTTCAATTGACATCTTTTTATTAGTCAGAATGTTTTTCATCTTGCTAAAGGCTACTTTCGCCATGGCGATTCTTCTTCGAATCTCTTCAAGGCATCTCCCATCAGATATTATGACTATATATATGTATATGCTTCTATATATATGTCTACTATTTTGGAAGACAGTGATCCAGGGTTCAATCCTCATCTATGACAGAACAAGACAGTGGGGGAGAGGAGAGAGAGAGAGAGAGAGAGAGAGAGAGAGAGAGAGAGAGAGAGAGAGAGAGAGAGAGAGAGAGAGAGAGAGAGAGAGATATCAGCATAGCTCTGGAGTCCACACTGAGTCATAACTTAGGTATCAGATGTTTTACTCAACGTTCTTCGGATTAACTGAGAAGGAAAGACAGTGACGAAGGGAACTGGCTGCCCCACTTCATTAGCCATGGCCTAGAATATGTGAAGGATATGTGTGTATTGGATGATTGGTGTTCTGTGTGTTGATGGGTGCTACAAGGGAGGAGGAGAAGGAGAAAGAGTGGCGGAAGAAGAAGCAGCAGTAGCTGAGGAGGAGAAGAAGATGATGATGATGGTGGTGAGGGGGAGGAAGTAGTGGAGAAGAAGAAGAAGAAGAAGAAGAAGAAGAAGAAGAAGAAGAAGAAGAAGAAGAAGAAGAAGAGGAGGAGGAGGAGGAGGAGGAGGAGTAGGAGGAGTGGAAGAGGAGGCAGAGGAGAAGAAAAAGAATGGGAAGAGGAGAAGAGGAAGAGGACTAGGACACAGCGAGGAGGAAGAAGAGGAGGAGGCAAACAAAAATCACAACATAATGGTGAAACCTGTCTCAGGTGACTAACCTTTGTTTTGACATTGACATTGCTAGACCTGCTCCTCTCACGTCTGGCCTTGGACATATAACTGAAGCCATCAGTCAGCCACACCAGCTGCTGGATGCGGCGCCCTCTGTTGGTTAGCTTGAAGTGCTTCTGGAGTATTCTGTTGCTATTAATAGAAAGACAATAACCACATCTGCTGTTAAGTTTTAGTTTCATTTAGTCGACGGGTCAACATCACAGTACACGGGTGTAACCCATAAGTGCTCTATTCTACTCCTAACTCAAGCCTGGGTCTGGTGAATCTCAACTCAGTGCACGAACTCCGTAGCACCGGTGAGGATCCTGAAATGCTTTGGGTAGAATTTTAACTCAAAATTTTACCAGGCAGCGCCATTAGGCTACTGTTTATCGATTTTCAACTGCCAAGGGATTATATATATATATCATAAGTCTTTAGCCTGACCATGAAGGATTATGCGGAGAAAATTGAAATTTGGCTCATTCAATTTGTAATGGACATATGAATTATGAATTTCCCTCCTCATCTGGTTTTCTCAATATGGTGCATGGCACAACACACCCTACTGACCAGATCTGCACATCCAACGGTTTGTCAGAACAATGGAGAAATCAGACACCAGGACTGTGATACAATTCTTGATGTTACAGGGAAAAACACCTACAGAAATACACAGGGAGATGGAGCAAGTGTTTGAGGAAGTCTGTCCTTCATATGCGTTTGTAAAAAATTGGTGTTTGCAGTTTAAGTGTGGCCGTTCCAAAGTTGCTGATCTGCCAAGATCAGGACAACCGTCCTCAGAATGCAATGATGCAAATGCTGCAAAAGTGAAGAAAATCATAGACCAGGATAGGAAAATGACAACTGCAGAGGTATTGGGTTCAGCAAAACTGAGTAAGAGTTTTACAATTTTACACAACAGACTGAACATGAGAAAAGTGTGTGCCCGCTGGGTCCCGCACCTGCTGACATGTGAACAGAAACAAACATGGGTTGATTGCTGTGGCTAGTTGCTCAACATGTGGCGGTCGAAAAACATGTTGACGACCATGGTGACGGTAGATGAGACATGGATTCACCATTATGACCCAGAATCCAAAATTGCCAGCATGCAGTTGCTCGCCAACACATGTCAAGCCAAGAGCACAAAAATCTGCAAGAAAAGTGATGCTGACTGTTTTTTGGGACGTCAAAGGTGTCATATTGAAAGATTACTTGCTCCATGGCAACACGGTTAATGGGCAGTATTATGCAGATCTCCTTATCAATCTAAAAAAGGCAGTGACCAGAAAATGAGGGATAGTGCGTACACAATTTCTGCCTTTGCTTCAAGACAACTCGCCCTCCTATAAAGCACGGCTTGTGCTGCAAACTGCCAATGATTTGAATATTGAAATTTTTCCTCACCCACCATATTTTCCAGATTTGTCTCCATCAGACATTTTTTCTTTTCCCAAATCTTAAAAAACAGCTGAAAGGAAATCGTTTTGACAGTGACAAAGATGTCATACTGGCTTGTGATAACTGGTTTAGTTAGAAAAATAGGTTGTTTTATTCTGAAGGTCTTTTCAAGGTCACGCAGAGATGGCAGAAATGCATAAATTCAGGTGGTGGCTACACTTAGAAGGAATAAGCTCTGTGCCAAATTTCAATTTTTTCTGCCTACTCCTTCATGGTCAGGCTAAAGACTTATGAGAAGCCCCTTGCATATGCTGTCAAACTGGCTGTGACCTGGGAAGGTTAACCTGGTCAACAAACACCTGCAGAAGTCGGATGTCTCTGCCTAAAGGTGCAAGAACGCAGCTCTGCTGTAAACAGGCACAATGCATTCATGTCCGGGGGAAAAAAAACTCTCCGGATGAACGCAGAAGAAGAAGAAACTGGCTGTGAAACATGAGCCCCTGTCAGCTACACTCTGTATTGATTTTGGTTTGTTACTCTCCACTACAGTGTACTGGCCATCCTCTGGATTGCTGATCTCGATGTCCTGAGTTCAGATACTCTCTCCTCAAGTTGTTATTTTCCTAGTGGCAACATGGCACCAGTGTTGACCCAGTCTCGTGAATATTTTCTAAGAGGTAAGTGGCTGACTTGATACTGACCATGTCATCTTTCAAGAGCCATGTAGTCCAGAAAAATGGGCCTGGCTTCCCATTTGATCACTAAAATGTATGCCTAGCTTTCCATTTGATCAATAAAATTTGTGCCTAGCTTTCCATTTGGTCAACAAAATGTGTGCCTAGCTTCTGATGTATTGATCAAGAAAGTACGTGATTAACCACCAATTTGGTAAAGAAAATTGTTGACTAACTTCCCTTTTGGTCAAGAAAATATGTGTCTAGCTTCCTATTTGATTCAAAGAATATGTTCCTAGCATCCCAGTTAGTCAAGAAAATGTATGCATAGCTTCCAATTTGATCAAGAAAATGTGTTCCTTGCTTCACATTTGATCAAGAAAATATGTTCATAGCATCCCATTTAGTCAAGAAAATGTATGCATAGCTTCCCATTTGATCAAGAAAATGTGTTCCTAGCTTCCCATTTCAACAAGAAAATGTGTTCTTAGTTTTCCATTTAGTCAATAAAATTTATGCCTAGCTTCTGTTTGATCAAGAAAATATGTACTTTGCTACTGTTTGATCCTAAAATGGACTTATTTCTGCTTGATCAAGGAGATATGGGCCTAGCTACTGTTTTATTTAAAAATTTGAAGTTTTCCCCTCTTCATATTTACACTCAAAGAAACTTTACTACTAGTTTCTCTAATCAGTTTGCAGTGTTCTTCTGCCTCTTTCTTAGATTGCCTCATTTGTTTTCCTATCACACCATTATTATTATTATTTTTTTTTTTTTTTTTACATTGGACAGCTATTAGAATGATAAAATCAGTCCGAAGGCCTCCAAAACCTGCTCAAGATGACTATCACCTTAAAGAAAGACCAGAACAAATCATTATTTTGCGCCTCAGAACAAGACACAAAAGATTATGCAACCATATGTATACAAAATTCAAAATTAGCGAACCAGCCATGTGCACATGTTGATTGGTGGCGCAGACAGCAGATCACATACTCCAAGACTACTCAAAATACGACGTATCTAGGCAAACCCTCTGGTCTAGAGACACAACAGTAGAAGGTAAATTCAATGGACCATTGAGTGAACTAAAAAAAAAAACAGTTAAATTCACACAAGAGACAACATTGCAGTTATAGACACATTTCAAGCAAATGAAAGAAGAAAAAGAATTAGACAGATATTTATTTACACTATTAAAAAAAATAACAGCTAATTTTATGCCTGCAGTCAAAGAAGCCCAGGCTATAGCTGGTTGGTTGGTTTGTGGGTAATCCTCATAAATCTAATGCACTGGCATCAGGTCGTCTGAGCTCTGAAAAGGGTTTGCATTTATCGGAATCAGTATGGCGTAGAGACTTCTCTCGACCCAGTACAAAAGTCTTATCTCCATATGGGAACTTTGTTGCAGAGTTCTCCTGTCCTACTCCAAACTCAGAAAGCAGCAAGGAGTGCATAACCAGCACTGGAACTTCACATCTGCTTTGGTCATCATGTCTGTCAAGAGCCTTCTGTTTTGTTTATTTACTTCCAACACAGATGTTTTTCCATGCCAAGATATCAGACTTCTAGAAACTTCTCTCTTGGTCTACCTCTGCCATTCTTACCCTTTGACTTTTCCATTGTCACAACATACCCCAATATTCCCCTTCTCGTGATGTGTGAAATGAATGTAAATTGACTTCTTCTGATGCAAGTAATAAGTTCTCTTTGTGAGCTAACGCTTTCAAGATATACTCATCGCACTTTGTATCTGTCTAAGGTGTTCTCATGATTCTTCAGTAAAACCACATTTCCAAACCTTTCACATAATCCCCCCCCCCCCCCTAATCTGCTGAATGTCCATGATTCCCCTCCATACATCAGGACGGCTCAAAATAACTTATAAACTCTCTCCCTCACCTCAACTGATGAAGATATACTGCATAGAATATTCTTCATCTTATGAAATGCTGCTTTTGCCTGAGCTATACTACATTTAACTTTATTATGTCTTCCATCTACTGTTATCAAAGTATTCAGTTACTCGGTCTGTCCCCAAATATCTAGTTGCATTTGCCCAGCTTCTAAGTCAAAAATGGCAGTAGCAGCAGCATATATGAAGGAAACATCACACTTCAAATAATTGTTTCTGCTACCTGAAGTTTGGCCCCAGATTAAGAACAGGTCCAAGAGGTGGGTCAGAAATGACAGTTGTTCCCTTCCCAACTGCTTGAAGTGGAATCTGCCTGATTGGGCTGTCAGAAAAGCTGATAACAAGCTTGTCCTGAAATCTGGCGACATATTAGTTGAAATTAATTATGCTGTATATGATGGTGAGCACATGATAATGATAGAGGCCACATAAATAAACAATCAGAAAAACAAAGCATCCGTATTACAACATATCTGCAGTAAAACAAAGGTCATAAGATAAAAAGTGTGTTAAATAATTAAATAAGGAGGGGGGATATAGACTACATTTATGCAGCTCTAACCTGATTAGATATATTTTTACCCACTAATTTAGCTCAGAGGCCATCCCAACATCATAAAATGGCTAAAATAGGTCTCTTTGGGAAAAGTAAAATGTTGGCCATTTCATTTTTGGCATGTTGTTCTATCACTTTGTGGATGTGTGTAGCAGCAAATGATGGCACATCTCCTTTCTACTGTATACCAAGTTCATGTATTTTTACTCCCTGTCCTGCAGTATTACTTTTCACATGTTGACTAAGCTAACTGAACATATTTTGCAGCATTGTCCAGTGTTCAGTGAATTCAAAAAAGATAAACTGGCTTACTGAATCAAAAGTTAATCTCAAAGCCACATGGATACATGTGAAACTCCAAACCATGGTTGAGTTCATCATTAGAACTCATCTGGCAGAGAAATCAACAAAGATGTAGTTGCAAGAAGAGAAAGAATAAGAACTCTTTATCTTCAAATCCATAACATGAAATAATCAAAACTGGCTGATCATGGGAAAAACAAAAGAATGATAACTGATATTTAAACACAGAAGTCACTAACAATATGTTGTCGATTTATTGCCTGGTATATTTCGCTGCATCTCATCAGGTGCATACTGTAGCATAATTCGCATACATGTGAATAAATGAATAATACTTTTGTTGAAACAATTTAAACACTTTGTCACAGTTATAGTTTGAATGTAGAGCATCCATTATCCCCATGGGAATGATAGATTTTTTTTTCACTCGCTTTAAACTCAAGAGTAGTCCATACAGTGCTACTACTTCTAGAGCACTGGACTGATTGTTCCCGTGTAGATTAGCTTTCCCTATTACCAGTGTCCCGCGCCATCAGACCAACCCACTTCAACTTCTGAGGTACTTGTAATTTATGTCCCCGAGTCAAGGATGAGAAGTCAACATTGTAGTCCAACTGACGGGTGTAAGGATTGAACTCGCTACCTCTGCATCAACACATTCAAAGTTTTAGAGTCAGCACTGTGATCCATTTGTCCATGCTGGCAACTGTCAAAATAGATAAAGATAGTCCCATGGCTAATCTGCCAATGGGGTGTGAAGTATTAGGGCATCACATCTAGGCTAAGATATTTGAGATTAACTGCCCAATTCCCTTCCTCATTTCCTTTCCAGGCAATTCCTGGAAAATTATTGAAATTATCAGGTGCCCACTTTTTCAGGGTTGGGTCGACCCCAGAGTAACACCGGCCAGACAAAATAATCCTGCCTCTAGTGAGAATTGAACTCAGACCACCAATTCTGGCAGGCAAGCAACTAACCACTGCGCTACTGAAGCTCAAGTATAATGTACCACTGATGATCTACAGGTGATGGTGTTACAGACACAGGTGTAGGTTGTCATGACTCACCTGATACAGTCATCCAGGTTGACTATCACTTTCAACACAACGGATTCTTCTGGCGGGATCTCTCCCTTGGATGGGGTCACCCTGAAGACTGTATTTGATTTTAGCTGTAGACAGATCACAAGCAAATGTAGCTTTCACTTTGTATATTTGTGATGATGTTATGATATGATGATGATGATGATGATGATGATGATGATGATGATGATGATGATGATGATGATGATGATGATGATGATGATGATGATGTGGTGGTGGCAGTGGATGTAGTATTTCTTCTTCTTACTCTTTTTTTTTTAAATTCTTCTTCTTTTTCTTCCTCAGCTTCATTCCCCTTTCCTCTTTTTTTGAGCAAATGTAGCTTTCATTATACTTTCATTTTGCATATGTAAGATGATAATAATGATGGTCGTCACAGTGGTAATTGTATTTCTTTTTCTTCCTATATTATATATTCTTTGCCTTGTTCTTCTTCTTCATCTTCAGTCCTCTTCTGAGGGAAGTGCGTCAAACTTAGTTATGCACCTTAAAAGTCAGTGTGTCCGACTTCGGCATGCATTTATTAAGGTTTCCATTCTCTAGACACATTCTATCCAGGGTAACGAGCTCAATCTATCCATGGGTAGGTTTTTCTTTCCTAATAATTTTGCCAGAGCAATTGCTGTTCAGATTGTTAATGCACAAAACTTGCACACTGGACCTCCCATTTCTCCCCCTTATCCAAGTAGACCAGGTATCCAATTTCCTACACAGCAGATCCGATGGCATGTGGTTGGCTTCAGATAACATCATTAGATACCAGTGGTTCTGAAAAACAATGCCCAGCCCTAGGTTGAGATCAAACCAGGTAGCTTCTGAACCTGAGGCAGGGACTTAACTTCTCAGCCATGGTTCTCCCTCTCCCTCCCCACCCCAGTGGTATTTGAAATAATTATAATATGGTTGTGATTGTGGTGTCAGTGATGATAGTGGCAACTAAAAAAAAACAGGAAGCATTTCCTTATGAATGGTCTTTGCAGGCAGTCCTTTTGTTTGCACACAAAAAATGCACAACAACACATTGCTCTTTGGTTGTACACTTTGTACGTACAGTCGCCATTTTGATTATGCGCTGCACATGTGCATGAGATACCTAGTGCCACCTGACGAACAGGAATATAAAGTTCAATGTTGCTGACACCTAATGACACCTGTAGAAAACACCAACTACATTTACCTGCCATCCCACAGAACTGTATGACTTACTTATTGACTCACCCTCATAAAACGTCTGGTCTGGGTTAATTGTAGAGACCATGTGTTGCCCATGCAGCATGATCCTTCATTCGGCCTGCCTAGTTCACGCCTTAGGAAAGGCGACACCAATACATGTGGAACAAGACAAGCTGCAGAAGATACTGTATCTGCAAAGCAATGCTCTAACTGTCCGCCTGTCGAAGCTTCAATACCAGACCAGTTGACAACCAAGGATTAGAGCCTGGTCTGCCATGCAATGACATTTAGTCTTTAGGTTGCATTTCCTCGCACCAGGATAAGGCTTGTACCCTCCCCATTGCGCTTCTCCGCCTGAAGCCGTTGGCACAATGTGGGTTGTTGGGTTTGGAGAGCGCTGCCCAACATTCAGCGATAATAGAAAGCAGGTAGCTCAGTCATATCTGACTAAGACCTGACTATTGGTAAGGATAATAATATGATGATAGTGGCTGTCACAACTTTTAATCAACAGGAGGAGTTTGGAGCTCTTGATAAAGTATTAGCCAAATTTTAAAAAAAAAAAAAGTAAAAACAAACTCAGGAAAATTGTTATGAAATAAATAACTTACTAAACGAGCTTCAAATACTGCAGGAATATATGACTCATTGGATAGAGTCAACAATCTCTCATTGTCCACAAGAACTGGAATATCTCCCCAGTCCAGAGAATGTGGGTTTAAGTGCACAACGGGCCCTTCTCCAACACAGACAATGTTGACAGCCTGGAGAGACATAAACATTATCTTAATATAAACATTTTGTGTAATATTCACTGGCACAGGAACGGAGCATAATGGGGATGACCTGTTGCCGTGATGTTGGAAACATGGCTAACTAACCTAATATACACAATGTTGACAGCCTGTAGAGATATAAACATTATCTTAATATAAACAGTGCTGACAACCTGGAGAGATATAAACATTATCTTAATATTAACAATGTTGACAGTCTGGAGAGATATAAACATTATCTTAATATAAACAGTGCTGACAACCTGGAGAGATATAAACATTATCTTAATATAAACAATGTTGACAGTCTGGAGAGATATAAACATTATCTTAATATAAACAGTGCTGACAACCTGGAGAGATATAAACATTATCTTAATATTAACAATGCTGACAGCCTGGTGATTGTGAATTGTGTTCGTAACCCCTACGCCACATAGTTGGCTACCTTACTTATACTTACAAGAGGGTTTGGATCCCCAAAAATGTTGATAAAGAAAACCATCTCCTGCTCTCCCAGAACATTTGCCTGTATCACAAGTGGAACATCTACGACTGACTGTGCAGGAATGATACCCTGCAATAAAATATATTCATGCAAAATCACATTTCTTCTGATTGTTGCTTCATCTGGTTTATTAAGGATCATTTTAACTGCACAAAGATAGATATGATCACAAGAGGTGTAAGTCTAAACAATAATTTTAATTAGTACACCAGCTGTGAGTTAGTACTAAACAAGGATATATATTATCACAACAGATGTGAGTTAGTACTAAAGTTTATTGCATATCCTTTACAGGTCATCACAGTCAACCCCATAATTTTTTGACTGTTTGTCATTTCTTGACAAGTTTACATTCAGTAGGTTTCTGAGTCACAGACACTCAAACTATTATATGAAAACCAATACAAGGTGTTCTGCTTCCAAATCTCCCACAGCTGTGTTTCGAACGTAGTATGTAGGATTGTGATTTGCGTTCGTAACTCCTTTGACACAGATAGTACTAAACAATGATATAAATGATCACAACAGATGCTCTGTGGTTTAGTTCTTGGTTACGGATAATGTTAGTTGTACACAGATATCACTGTAAGCTCTCCAGTCTCCTTCTACATATCACACAAGGAGCATCTCACCACAGGATACCAACTCGGTAGCACCAATGAGGACCCAAATGTGTGCATACCAGAATAGTTATATAGTTGCATCTTCTTTATAGGACGTAGAAGTCAAACTCAGCATTTTTTTGGCTGATTGTGATTCCTGAGCAGGTTTATGTTCAGTAGTTTGCCATTGCTTTCTAAATGACCAGCATTCATACCATTGTATAGAAACCAACGCAAAGATGTCTGCTTCCAAATCACCCACAGCTGTGTTTTGAATGTGGTATGCAAGATTATGAGATAATCCGTAATCCAGAATAACACATGCAAAAATGTACAAACTCCATAGCTTCAGTGTCAACCCCCATGAGTCTCTGAGAAAATTATCCTCTTGACCTTAATAATGGAGTCCTGAATAAAACCCACAACCTTCAGAGCGCAAGGCAACCATCTTATCTACGAGGGGAAGTCAATAAGGAAGCCACAAATGACTGTAGAAAAATAACTAAATATGATAACAACTTGAAACCAGTTTATTTTTATAGATACACTGTCCCTTTATTTCTCAACATAATTTCCACCAACATTGATGCACTTATCCCTTTGTTTTATCAGTCCTCCCAAACCGGCTGCATGGAACCGCGTGCTCTGTTTTCTAAACCACGTTTTCACTTCACATTCAACTTCGGCTTCATTCACGAATTGTCTCCTGCCAAGGTGGGTTTTCAGTGTTTATGCTGACAAATGTTTGTCCCGTAAAGCGTTGCATAGATGGGTAGAAAACGTTACGAAGGTGAGTCAATAAGTAAGTCACACAATTCTGTGGGATGGCAGGTAATTGAAAACAAAGCACGCAGTTCCGTGCAGCGGGGTTGGGAGGACTGATAAAACGATGGGATAAGTGCATCAATGTTGGTGGAAATTATGTTGAGAAATAAAGCGACAATGTATGTATAAAAATAAACTGGTTTCAAGTTGTTATCATATTTAGTTATTTTTCTACAGCCATTTGTGGCTTACTTATTAACTTACCCTCATACTTCGCCACGGAGACCCCCTCAAATAAGACACGATACTTTTACTCTGTACCACTGTTCATGTCTACAAGAGGTCTAGGGAATATTTGTTTCAGTCTGAACTAACCTTCGGTTTAGAACTTCCATAGGAAATTGGATCCCTCTCCTTATGGTCTTCATCTTGACGAACAATCTCATACTTTGCTTCCAGATCTGTGTCATTATGCAAACTGACATGATGTTCATAGGGATAACGCAAGAAGCACCGCCCATAGTTGAGTACTGGCATGGCATTGGTTATCTCAGGAACCAATGATCTGGAAAGGTAGGATGGTGACAGCCAATTAGAAATAGCACAATAAGGCAACAATATAAACATATAATATTAAAACAACAGCCAAGTTTAGTATTGACATGGCATTGGTTATCTCTGATCATGATTAGAATGATGATGGTAGTGGTGATTATGAAAATGAATGATGATATTGATGGTGGTGTTTGTATTGGTGGTTGTGGTAGTTGTGATGATGATGATCATTGTAATGGTGATGATAGTAGTTTATTTCTTCTTCTTCTTCTTCTTCTTCTTCTTCTTCTTCTTCTTCTTCTTCTTCTTCTTCTTCTTCTACAATCAATGTTTGCTATGTGTGGTACATAACATCCATTATAGTGATAGTGGTGATAATGACAGTGATGATCTTAGTAGTAGTAGTGATGATGATGATGACATGATGATGATGATGATGATGATGATGATGATGATGATGATGATGATGATGATGATGATGATGATGATAGTGGAAGTGATAGAAGCGGTACTGATGATAGTAATGGTTATGATGATGGTTATGATTATGATGATAATGATCATGAAGATTCCAATGATAATGGTAATGACATTGGTGGAAAAGTTTATTTGTAATACACGTTCACACTTACAATGCCCACACTGGACACAAGTTAAGAATCTCTTGTGAGAACTTACCTGGCAGTGATGGGCAGAGAAATGATTTCCTGTCCGACTCTCTCAACATCAACCACAAGGGCCAGGTCGTATTTTCTCACAGTGTTTGGGATCAAGTTAACTGTCACCTGGAAGATGTCATTAGATGATCAAACTAACATACAGCTTAAAAACAAAACTGTTTTTGGTTGATGGGATCAAGTTAATTATCACATAGAAGATATAATGAGATGGTGAAACTAACATATTGATTACAAAATAAAAAACTGTCACCTAAAATATGTAATCAGGTGATGAAACTAACATCCTGATTAAACACAAAACTGTTTAGTTGGTGTTATCAAGTTGTCACTTAAAAGATGTCATGAGATGATCAAACTAACATACAACAGAATCTTCCTACCAACTCTATGCTACCAATGCCAAATCTGGACAATGACAGAAAAAGAAAAAGAAAAAAAGAAAAATACAATGGAAATGAGTGTCATGGAACGGCTGAGAATTCACCTAGCAAAACTCCCAAAAGTCAAATTCCCCTTTTCAGTAAGAGTAGAACAGCCGATCTAGTCGAAGGGATACAACCGAGGTATTAATGTACCCCACGCAAGGGCGATTGGTGGCCCTTGACTTCTAGACTATTCTGGTGAGTGATGCGAAACCCAACCAGTTCCGCTAACGCATGCGCAAGAACCGTCTCAGAACAAAGAGAGGCTCAGTTGAGATCCGGCCGTGGGAGCAAGACGCTGTGGTTGAACGACTGTGTTAATTCGTAAATGGGAAAGAGGAAGCCAGTGTCTTGCTGTTTATCAAAGAAAACTGACAGAACGTCCAGTGTTGGGACGGGAGCTCCTCAATTCTGAATACACAGTTTGGCGTAAGGTACGTGAAACATATTTAGATAAATAATGTGTGTCGTTACCGCGTTGAACCGAAGCTGTTCGACCACATGTCCCGCCCGGCGCACAAAGGTCAGTCAGGGGTGAACCTGTGGGCTTGTGTTTTAACTTAACACTGCAGGCTAGTTGAACGCGGTGGCTTGTAGGCCTGGTTTTGCGTTACAATTGTACAAGTACGTGAATGCGTGTTATTGCCGCTACAAGTAGTTATAGACATTTAGGACAGGCCCAATAGTGTTAGTTGTCCGAGTTCACTCCTGGGCGGCCTTAGAACTCTAACGTCGTCGACACAAACGGAAGTTGGCGAAGGCGTTGTAGAACATAGGTCGAGTGAGGTATTAGGGAACTCGGCCGAACTAGACGAAACCCATGCGATGATCGCCGGACGTGTCGAAGGTCATTCGAAGGACATTGCGGGTGTCTAAGTTCGAATTCTTTGGTGTGGCGACCACTGGCTTTGCTGAGCTTGCCTCTTACTATTTAGGTTATTGGTTGCCGTGACGGAACACCATCTTGATATACAGTTGGTTCCCGAGAGGTTGACACTGGAGAAACTGGGGAATGCGACAGAGCTGGTCACAACCAGCTGAACACCGTTCCAAATGCTCTGACCCTAACTAGGGGAGGAGGGAACGGGATGTGGACTTCCGCTACAGGGGGATTTCCCTGTATAATCTATTACATTCCTGGATCAGAGCTAGAGCTCCAGGAGACCTGGTGGATAGTAGGTAATCCTAAAATCGAACCAGGGAGAGGGGCTACCTCCGAGGGAGGGGAATTCGGTGGTCACCGGCTCTCCTTCAGAGCCATTCTGTCTCTAGGTACCTTTAACCTACTAACCTGGTATGTTGTGTCCTTAGAAGTCTTTTTTAGGACAGAAGGATTTCGCCGACACCATGACCAGATACACAGCCCTACCTTGGTCGAGTTCGAGACGGAGGACGGTTCAGCCAGCACTTGTTAGGACCCAGACCTAGTTCAGTTTGGCAGTGGATCCTGGTCTGTGAGGCTGCCGGCCGGGTCATGGCGACACCGGCCTATGCTGAGTACACATAGGTAACGTGTACCTCTGGGGTAAGTCTGTGTCACGATATTCACACATGGTGTTATCTTTGGCAGGTTCTACTTTCTGAGAGACGTACGTGACGGGACCAGAGGAAGATGACTTGGTGAAGGCTGCTAAATGGCTGGCTTACCTATGTGACGTGAAGTGAGGCTTCTACACCACACCACGTGCCGGGAAGTCACTGCGCCACAGTCCAGTCCCGTCTTACCCGCTAAATGATATTCAGTCAGTCCACCAAGTATTATGATGGCTACACACGGGCGAGTATCGTGTCCTCTTGTCTGTGAACATTTTTGACAGTGTGACCCACTAGCCACACGGGTCGAGAGGAACTACCTTACCCTTTATTTCAGAATGGCCTGCTGTTCCGGGAAGAGTTTACCCGTTTATACTAGGAACATTGGTGACCTTCATTACAGTGTCACGAGCTACCAGTACTGACTTTGCGTGACAGAGTCAACTTGAACTGTGCCAACTTTCTGTGCTGATAGGCCCAGTTATACCCATCCTGATCCCAGTAGAGACCACCATCTGGTTCCAGAACTTTGACATTGTTACATTGTGTTAAATGTTAGGGTGGATTCTTAGGACTGTTGTCTAGCACCGGCCTTACCAGTGAAGCTTGAAGGACAGGCCTTCAGAACTTCTGCAGGGATGTTAGTCCAGAGTCATCACGTACCACCGCAACTTGGAGTCACCACATTGACGTGCTAGTCAGTCCAATTGAGACTACACCTCGGCAGAGACATTCCACGCTACGTGTGCAGATGAGTGACCTCTTTAACCTTGTGGTATCGTACCCAGTGTACAGTGATGAGTGAGACGGCCTGAGACTAATCCAGATAGCCATTTCTTCTATCGCCTGGCGGTGGCCAGGATTCTCTCATGAACACTTCCCTTGTACATTATATCATATAGTACAGGATTCTCTCATGACCATTCCTCTTGTACATTATATCATATAGTCATTATGTGTAGACACCAGAGTCGTGTCATCTGTTCGGGATGAGAGGTGAAAAAGGTATTGTCCAGCGGTTGATAGTGAGAGAGACAGGAATCCAAGGGCTGGTGGGGTCTGTAGACTGAGATTTATTGTATTCCCAGAGTGCATCTATCCCGTTATTAAGATGTAATAGTATGCTTCCCTCACCCCAAGAAATACTACGACATTATTTGGGGGCTCGTCCGGGATATTGATGAGACAGCTCTGGTGATTATGGTTAGGACATTTCATTCCTAGAATCTCTATTCAGGTCTACATAGGTCTTTGGTCCTGTTTCTTCTCTGGACAAAGACAGATTGACGTGTGGTGTGTTGGGACGTCATATATATTAGATTGGTGTATTGCATATCTATATATTGCGTTATTTACTTACCACTCACACTACTAACATATACTCTCTAAGTATGGCATCCCCCAAATTAAATATGGATGAAGTGCGGGCAACCGGCGAAGGAATGGGCTTCACCGGAACTGCACTAACAGAGTATATCCAAGGGGTTGAGAGAGACTTCCGTCAAGAAGTGAGAGAGAGAAGACAGCAAGAAGCGGAGGATCGAAGGATGGCGTTTGAGTTGCAGAAGTTCGAAGCCGAACAAGAGGCTCAGAAGCGAGAGCATGAGTACCGCATGCGGGAACTCGAGCTCAGGGCACAATCAAGTAAGGATTCTGAGGGAGCAGTAGGAGGGTCTTCACTCCCTGGTTCACCTACCTTAGGTCGACATGGTTATTATGCCATGAAGTTTCCTCTACCGATTTTTGAGGAAGATAAGGAAAAGATCGACCAGTTCTTACAAAAGTTCGAGGCTATGTCTGTCGCCATGGGTCTCGATCGAGACAAGTGGTGTCTGAAACTGTCCCAGGGGTTGCGCGGAACCGCTTACGAGGTCTACTCGCGTTTACCGGCGGGTCACGAGAATAATTATGCCGAACTGAAGGCCGCGCTACTGAAACGGTTCGAGATGACGTCGCATACTTACCGCAAGAAGTTTCGAGAAGCGAAACGAGAGCCGAGTGAGTTATTTGCTGCGTACGCCGAGCGTCTTAGATCCTACCTCCATAAATGGATGGACTTAGCTCAGTTCGCACACGATTACGACAGTCTCGAAGAACTGATGATCGTCGACCAGATGCGGAAGCATATGTCGAAACCGCTCACAGAGTTCTTGGGAGAACAAGGGGCGGAAAGATTAGAGGTAGTAGCCAAGATGGCCGAACGATTCGTCGAGGTGCATGGTGAAGGTGGGGAAACCCATCCCTCCATGGGTAAAAGTCAGGACAAGACTGACAGAAAGAAACTGAAAAACTCTCATGCCAAGAATGTAGAACCTTATGAAAAATCCTCTGACCAGAGTCCAGAGAAGTCGAAAGATGGGAGCAAGAAGCCACATAACTCTCCACCGAAACGGAAATGGAGTGAGAAGTGGTGTTCGATTTGCCAGTCACCCTCGCACAATACACGGGACTGCAGATCGAAGGCTAAGAGCTCACACTTCGCGGCCTGCCTAGTGGCTCCAAAGGCTGTTGCCACCGAAAAGGTCGAGGTCGGCGAAGAGACTCTGGATCAAGAGAGGCCACCTGTGGTCGAACTGATAGAAGTCAACGGCCAGCAGGTTGAGTGTCTCTATGACACTGGCCTAGACGGGGAAGCCGTCATTGCCGCCAGTCTAGTGAGACCAGACCAACTCACTGGGGAAAGCATCGAGATACAGCCGGCTATGAAGAGTGCGGTGGCCATGACGTTACCAATCGCTAACGTAGAGATTAGGTCGAGATACGTCACGGGCATCATCCCAGCCGCGGTATTACTCGATCCCCTATATCCCGTGATTCTGGGGAGTAAATATGTATTTCTAGGGGTGCCGAAGAAGCCAATCCACCTAGGCGACATACATACCTGCGCCCACACGGGGAAAGACGAGGCAAACACAACCAGCTCGAAAACCCAGCTAGGAGGTTTGCGTACGGCCCAGAGCGAAGACGCGACACTACGTCCGTGCTACAAGAAGCTGCAGAAAAGTGCTGACCCACCGCAACGGGACCAGTACTATCTGAAGAATCGGCTGCTCTACCGGAGAGCCGGAAGGGGAGAGAAACTGCACGGGCAGTTGGTGGTCCCGCAGGACTACCGTCTTCCAATTCTTCAGAGGGGACACGCCATATCGGGTAGTAACCTATCCGGGAATGGACATATGGGTGTCAGAGCGACGCTGCAGCGAATTTCCGGTCATTATTACTGGCCACGAATGACTGGCGATGTACGCCGGTTAGTAAAGTCATGCCCAGAGTGCCAGAAGGCTACACCCACAAGTCGGACTAAGACTAGATTAGGTCTTAAGGTGGGAGATAGAGTATTATTGTGGGGTCCAAGCAGGACCAATATGCTCGACGTAGGATGGCAAGGACCTTATCCCGTGATCAGGGTAGTGTCCAAAACCAACTACGAGATCCGGATCGGGGGAACTTTGAGAATTTTCCATACAAATCTCCTGCGGGAAAACGAGGAGAGGTCCGATGACAAATCTCTGCACCTGTCGGCGATGTCAGTCACTAGTAACCCAGTTCGGAAGGGGTGGGTAACGTCGGATTCGGCGCGAGATACCCTGGACTCCGACCGACGATCGACTGACTGGCCCGGCTATCGAAAGAGATGGCCAGGGAAACCCGAGTCCAGAGGGTTCTGGGAAGACTATACCGTCCACCGAGGACGATACCGCAAATCCCGAGACATGTTTGTAGGGAGACATAGCGGTAGTGACGACACTGGTACCGCCGGGAAGGGAAGATCCGTCGGTATGGCACCCCGTTGCGTACGCGAGTCGGATGGTCGTCCGGCCGAAAGTAAGGACTCGACGGGCAAGCGCGGTTGTCGATCACTGATATGAGACGGGCTGTCCAAGTACTGCCCAAATTGATGGGGAGGTTGTACCTTTGAGGACCCAAGCAGACCATCAACCAAAGATGGGCTTGGCCACCTCCCATAAGCTCAACGCGCGCTTGATGCGTTGGTCGTTGTTGCTTCAGCCCTACACCTTTACGGTGGAATACATTCCCGGTAAGGAGAATGTTGGGGCTGACTTTCTGTCTAGGCATCCAGTCCCAGAGGCAGAGGATGAGTTTACTAGGAGTGAATCTCCAGCAGGAGACAGTCGACGCGGTCAACTCTCTTAAGAGGGGGCCTATGTCATGGAACGGCTGAGAATTCACCTAGCAAAACTCCCAAAAGTCAAATTCCCCTTTTCAGTAAGAGTAGAACAGCCGATCTAGTCGAAGGGATACAACCGAGGTATTAATGTACCCCACGCAAGGGCGATTGGTGGCCCTTGACTTCTAGACTATTCTGGTGAGTGATGCGAAACCCAACCAGTTCCGCTAACGCATGCGCAAGAACCGTCTCAGAACAAAGAGAGGCTCAGTTGAGATCCGGCCGTGGGAGCAAGACGCTGTGGTTGAACGACTGTGTTAATTCGTAAATGGGAAAGAGGAAGCCAGTGTCTTGCTGTTTATCAAAGAAAACTGACAGAACGTCCAGTGTTGGGACGGGAGCTCCTCAATTCTGAATACACAGTTTGGCGTAAGGTACGTGAAACATATTTAGATAAATAATGTGTGTCGTTACCGCGTTGAACCGAAGCTGTTCGACCACATGTCCCGCCCGGCGCACAAAGGTCAGTCAGGGGTGAACCTGTGGGCTTGTGTTTTAACTTAACACTGCAGGCTAGTTGAACGCGGTGGCTTGTAGGCCTGGTTTTGCGTTACAATTGTACAAGTACGTGAATGCGTGTTATTGCCGCTACAAGTAGTTATAGACATTTAGGACAGGCCCAATAGTGTTAGTTGTCCGAGTTCACTCCTGGGCGGCCTTAGAACTCTAACGTCGTCGACACAAACGGAAGTTGGCGAAGGCGTTGTAGAACATAGGTCGAGTGAGGTATTAGGGAACTCGGCCGAACTAGACGAAACCCATGCGATGATCGCCGGACGTGTCGAAGGTCATTCGAAGGACATTGCGGGTGTCTAAGTTCGAATTCTTTGGTGTGGCGACCACTGGCTTTGCTGAGCTTGCCTCTTACTATTTAGGTTATTGGTTGCCGTGACGGAACACCATCTTGATATACAGTTGGTTCCCGAGAGGTTGACACTGGAGAAACTGGGGAATGCGACAGAGCTGGTCACAACCAGCTGAACACCGTTCCAAATGCTCTGACCCTAACTAGGGGAGGAGGGAACGGGATGTGGACTTCCGCTACAGGGGGATTTCCCTGTATAATCTATTACATTCCTGGATCAGAGCTAGAGCTCCAGGAGACCTGGTGGATAGTAGGTAATCCTAAAATCGAACCAGGGAGAGGGGCTACCTCCGAGGGAGGGGAATTCGGTGGTCACCGGCTCTCCTTCAGAGCCATTCTGTCTCTAGGTACCTTTAACCTACTAACCTGGTATGTTGTGTCCTTAGAAGTCTTTTTTAGGACAGAAGGATTTCGCCGACACCATGACCAGATACACAGCCCTACCTTGGTCGAGTTCGAGACGGAGGACGGTTCAGCCAGCACTTGTTAGGACCCAGACCTAGTTCAGTTTGGCAGTGGATCCTGGTCTGTGAGGCTGCCGGCCGGGTCATGGCGACACCGGCCTATGCTGAGTACACATAGGTAACGTGTACCTCTGGGGTAAGTCTGTGTCACGATATTCACACATGGTGTTATCTTTGGCAGGTTCTACTTTCTGAGAGACGTACGTGACGGGACCAGAGGAAGATGACTTGGTGAAGGCTGCTAAATGGCTGGCTTACCTATGTGACGTGAAGTGAGGCTTCTACACCACACCACGTGCCGGGAAGTCACTGCGCCACAGTCCAGTCCCGTCTTACCCGCTAAATGATATTCAGTCAGTCCACCAAGTATTATGATGGCTACACACGGGCGAGTATCGTGTCCTCTTGTCTGTGAACATTTTTGACAGTGTGACCCACTAGCCACACGGGTCGAGAGGAACTACCTTACCCTTTATTTCAGAATGGCCTGCTGTTCCGGGAAGAGTTTACCCGTTTATACTAGGAACATTGGTGACCTTCATTACAGTGTCACGAGCTACCAGTACTGACTTTGCGTGACAGAGTCAACTTGAACTGTGCCAACTTTCTGTGCTGATAGGCCCAGTTATACCCATCCTGATCCCAGTAGAGACCACCATCTGGTTCCAGAACTTTGACATTGTTACATTGTGTTAAATGTTAGGGTGGATTCTTAGGACTGTTGTCTAGCACCGGCCTTACCAGTGAAGCTTGAAGGACAGGCCTTCAGAACTTCTGCAGGGATGTTAGTCCAGAGTCATCACGTACCACCGCAACTTGGAGTCACCACATTGACGTGCTAGTCAGTCCAATTGAGACTACACCTCGGCAGAGACATTCCACGCTACGTGTGCAGATGAGTGACCTCTTTAACCTTGTGGTATCGTACCCAGTGTACAGTGATGAGTGAGACGGCCTGAGACTAATCCAGATAGCCATTTCTTCTATCGCCTGGCGGTGGCCAGGATTCTCTCATGAACACTTCCCTTGTACATTATATCATATAGTACAGGATTCTCTCATGACCATTCCTCTTGTACATTATATCATATAGTCATTATGTGTAGACACCAGAGTCGTGTCATCTGTTCGGGATGAGAGGTGAAAAAGGTATTGTCCAGCGGTTGATAGTGAGAGAGACAGGAATCCAAGGGCTGGTGGGGTCTGTAGACTGAGATTTATTGTATTCCCAGAGTGCATCTATCCCGTTATTAAGATGTAATAGTATGCTTCCCTCACCCCAAGAAATACTACGACAATGAGATTCCTGAGAAGAATACTCAACATAGATTTAATAGATTTCATAAAAAAACAGAAAGTTACATTTTTCGGCCATATAACTAGGCTACCAACTAACAGTAAACAACAACAAACAATGATGTATAGACTAAATGTAACTAGAAAAAGAGGTGGACCATGTAAATGATGGACAGATGGAATAACAGAGTCTATAGGAATCTTGATATATGAAAACATAAATGGGCACTCTCCCGCTGTTTATGCTTCATCTCAACACCACTAGGTACAGAAGGAACAAGATGAGATGAGATCTATAGTGTCTCTGACCTTGACTTGACTGTGTGGTGAGATGACTCCCTGTGAAGGAACAACTGTAAACTCTTGGGGGTCAACTGCTGGCAGAGGTCCCACATTCAGTGGTGCTGCCTCAACATCATCTTTGCAGCAAACACTCTTGTTTGTTCCATCACCAGGTATCCGCAGGTTAAACACCATTGGAACTAGTGAGGTGTTAATAAGGTTGCAGACCTGAAAACATATGAAAGTAACACATTCATTATCATCATCATCTCTTTCAATGCTTATGATGACTATAATGGAGACTCATCACTGTTTTTTGTTATGATCCATTTTTTTCTTTCAGTTCTTCAGTTCATTCTTTTCATTTTAGTTTTAAATTAGATTTAAATATCTAACTTTATCAATCTTTCATAGGTATGCTATAATTAAGGTATCATTGTGCTATGTATAAATACAGATGCATAAAAATATCTTTTTTTCTTTTTTGTTCTTCTTTTGATTCGAGAACCGGCTTTGTGGCAAATCGGTTATGAATGCAATTCATAATCCTGCATACCACGTTCGAAACAAAGCTGTGAGCGATTTGGGAGCAGACCACCTTGCATTGGTTCCAATACAACAGATATGAGTGCCAGTCATTCAGAAAGCAAACTACAGAACGTAAACTTGCCAAGAAATCACAAACATTCAAATAACGCTGGGTTTGACACCCCGTCCTGTAAAGGATGTGCAAGTAACTTTGAGGAGATTGCCTCACACCAAGTCATTGTGTTCATCTTCAGCGTACATTTATGCCAGGTATGCTTCTTCTAGACAGAATTCACCCATGATAACCGGCTCTACCCATGATTAAGTTTTTTCCTAATAATTTTCCTAGGTCGGCGGCCTTATGGACTACATTTTGCTATTTCCGGCTGCCATGGGATTTTAAACGAGTCCTACTTGCACATGTGACCTTCTGTTTTTCACCTTTATCTGAGAAAGCTAGGTGTCCATTCTTACTACCTAAGTGTTCTGGGGAACGTGTGATATCAATAGATACCAACAGTACTTGGAAAAAATTCCTAGCCCTATGTATGCCCGGGAAGAGAGGTAAAGGAAGGCCAAAGAGAAGATGGGTGCAGGATGTGGCAGATGAACTCCATATGGGTGTATCGGGCGTTTGGACATCTTGCTTCTGATTGAGAAGTTTTCCAGAAAGTTGTTATGGGAGCGAGATGCTGCAAAGGACATGCTACTGAATGAATGAATGAATGAATGAATGAATGAATGAATGAATTCTGAGATCACATCATGTACCTTTTCTAGCCTAAGGCAAACACTATAACTTCTCTGCCACAACTCTCATTCATAAATAGTTAAAGATACAAACATGCAGATATACTTGTCTATAAATATATCTGCAAATATAGATACCAAAATACATTGTATATACTGTACACACTTACATATGCCATTTATTACTGTAAGTTCTTTTTTTAACACTGTGTAAATCTGGCAACCATTACATGTGAAAACATACCTGTGAACTCAGAAAACCAAATGGCACGGTTCCAAATTTTAGTTTGGCAACATCAAAATTGAATGTTGGCCCCATGACCCGGCCACTGAAAAGTCAATAGCCAAAAAAGTGTTTTTATATTCTCTGAAGCATGTCAAACGGATTGTAATTTAACACGTTATAATTATGTTATTGATGCTTTGAAAATAACAATAAATGATGACTGTATTCATTAACATCATCATCATTGTGTGCCATGTTGATAAGCCTGGGTGGCCATAGTTTCTTATATCACACAATAACCATAATCTCATGGTTTCTTATATCACACAATAACCATAATCTCATGGTTTCTTATATCACACAATAACCATAATCTCATGGTTTCTTATATCACACAATAACCATAATCTCATAGTTTCTTATATCACACAATAACCATAATCTCATAGTTTCTTATATCACACAATAACCATAATCTCATAGTTTCTTATATCACACAATAACCATAATCTCATAGTTTCTTATATCACACAATAACCATAATCTCATAGTTTCTTATATCACACAATAACCATAATCTCATAGTTTCTTATATCACACAATAACCATAATCTCATAGTTTCTTATATCACACAATAACCATAATCTCATAGTTTCTTATATCACACAATAACCATAATCTCATAGTTTCTTATATCACACAATAACCATAATCTCATAGTTTCTTATATCACACAATAACCATAATCTCATAGTTTCTTATATCACACAATAACCATAATCTCATATAAGGTCTGCGATCTTATCATGATTATATCATATGGCCAAGCCATCCAGGTATTTATTTCTTTGTCTTCTGTTTGTCTTTCTCTTGCTCTTTTCCCATCACATTCGCCAGTTGTCATTAAGTTTCCAAGTATATATCTCCACCATAAGATGCCAAAAAAATAATGTATTCTTCGTATTTTCTCAGAAACCACATTTCTACTGACATTACATTTTTTCAGATTGTCTGCTGATTGTCCATATTTCACATACCCACAACAGTATGTTTTCTATATAGCACTTCAACCCTCTTTTCCTCACTGCATTTGATAGCTTTTTATTGGTGAGTATATTTCCCATCTGGCAAAAGGCTACCTTTGCCATAGTGATTCTTGTTCTAATCTCTTCAAGGCACCTCCCATCAGATGTTATGACAAATTGAGATAGTTGTACTTCTCCTTTTTCTTCTTCTTTCATTTGCTTTACATGTGTCTATAACTGCAATATTGTCTCTTGTATGAATTTCACTGTCTTTTTTAGTTCACTCAGTGGTCCAAAGAGTTTATCTTACACTGTTGTTTCTCTAGGCCAGAAGGTTTGCCTAGATATGTTGTATTTTGGGCAGTCTTGGAGTATGTGATCTGCTGTCTGTGGCCCCAAACCACATGTGCACATGGCTGATTCACCAATCTTGAATTTTGTATACATGTGGTTGTGTAATCTATTGTGTCCTGTTCTGAGGGGCAGAATAATGATATGTTCTGGTCTGTCCATAATGTGGTAGTCATCTTGAGCAAGTTTTGGTGGCTTTCTGACTGATTTGATCATTCTTGTCTTTTGGTGGTATGTAGTAGATACTTCAGGTTGTTCTTCTTTTGCTCCTTCCTTAGCAAGATGATCAGCTCTCTCATTTCTGAATACTCCGCAGTGAGATGGTATCCACTGTATTGTGACCTCACGCTGGCTGCCATGTTCAGAAAATAATGCCCATAGTACTGGCAATTTCCTAGACAGGAACGAGTCATGTATATATTTTGCATCTATCAACAGCATCACAGGCTGTGTACCATGGTTGGTATTTAGTAATTTCTATGTAGCTATCTTTACTGCCTGAATTACGATATGGATTCAAACAAGTGCCAAGCTGGCCTGCAGGTGAGTATCTGGTCACTTCACTACTGCAGCTCCCCACAAATCAAATACTTTGCTTTTATTTTATTTTCCAAAAGACAAATGGCATTTACCTGAACTTGACTGTGCTCTGTTGAGGCTGGCCATCCACTAGGAAACAAAAAATCTCCTCAAAGTCTCCCAAGTATGGACTGCAGAAAGCCACTTCAATGGCTTGGTGCCCACCTGGCATGACAATCCCTTCAGCTGGGTTGAACGCAAAACATGGCCCAAAAATGCTATTGTTTGGTGTCACACTGAAATATACGACACTGCAACTAAATGTATGTTATCATTTGTACAGTAACAATATTTCTGTGATCACTTAAACAGAAATAATACATTTTGTTATCAGTTGTACAGGAAAAATATTTATGTGATCATTTAAACAGACATAATAAATGTTGTTATCATTTGTACAGGAACAACATTTATGTGATCACTTAAACAGAAATCATAAATGTTATTATCATTAATCATCATCATCATACACCATGCTGACAGATGTGGGCAGTCATGGTTTGCCATCTCACACGATCACCAGAGTTTTAGATCGGGTCTGTGATTATGTCACAAATAAGTCATGTGGCTAAGCTATTCAGATATTTATCTCTTTACTTTCCTTAGCTATTTCCCATCAAGTTTGTCAGTTGTCACTAGGTTTTCAAGTCAATTTCTCCTCATAACATGCTCAAAAAAAGTTAATCTGTTTACATCTAGTTTCTCAAATTAATCTATGGTTTTCATTTCTTCTTTAAAGGACTGTCTTATTCTTTTTTTCTGTCCATCCATGGTACACCTGGTAACCAAATTTTCTCTGCCATTAGATGTTTCTCAGCTTGTCTGCTTATTGTCAATATTTCACTGGCATATACTAGTATAGATTCTATATAGCACCTTAAAACTTTTTCTCCCTGAAATTGACAGTTTTATATGGTAAGTGCACAATGATGGAAATGACCATGTTTTCACATGCACCTACCGTGGGCAAACATTTGCAGCAAGAATTGGCTTTACCAGCCACACTCGCCACCGCCATGGATCGTAGTTATTAAGCATTTTTGAAGCACAATGTACCAAACTATCGTCTGTCAAGACGGAAAGGTGCCAATGTCAATGTATGGTAAGTATGTTTCCCATTTTGCAAAAGGCTGCTTTTGTCATGGTGATTCTAGTAGAAATTTTCCGTCACATGTTATGCCAAGACAGTGTATCAATTTACCTACCTGTTTAAGAATTTTCCCATTTACTTGGACGTTACATTCTGTGTGTTTTTTAATAGATAATTTTTGTTTTCTTACAATCTAATTCTAACCCTTCTTGCTCACTGTTTACAATAACTGCATCCACTAAATGCTGTAAATCCTGTTAGCATAAGTGACACAAGACCAATTATACCCTTTTCTATAATTTAGACAGGAAAACATTGAATATTTCTTAAATATTTCACATGGGAACAAGAACTAATTTTTTGTCATTATTAACACATGACTTATGAAACATTTCTTGTTATTTACATGGGAAAAATAACACATAGTTTATTAAAATTTACATAGGAATAATAAACACTTAATGACATTTACAAATCAACAATAAAATAATTGTTGTCAATAATACAATAACATGAAAGCATGTTTTATCATGTTCATAAAAACAGAAAAATAAACTTTTTGTTTCATTATTGTTTTGATCAGTAGCTATCTGTTTTTAACTCTCTGCTTCCTGGCAACAGTTTCTTTCCAGACAATTATGAAAATTATCTGGCACCCAGTTCATGAGGCTGAGTCAACCCAAGAGCCATAAAAGTAATGGACCCTGTTACACACCCTGAAACATATTCGGTGTATGGTGCTACCCCATAATTTATAGACCACTTGGTGCTTAAGAGTTAATGTGATCAATATCACATCAATATCTTTATTTTGCAAGACATTTCCTGGCACCCATTTTAGACTAGATCAGTCTGGGAGCCCAGGACAATTTAAACAATCTGCCTCGATGCAAAATCGAAACCATGACCATCAGGCTGACTGGCTACCACGAATCTCCAAGACCCATACTGGTCAGGGGAAAAAAAATCATGTAACTGCTGAGGATTGAATCTGGACCTCCGTCTTAGCTGGCAAGTACATCAACCACTATACCATCATGGTTTTACAGAAGAATGCTAATAATATCATGGACAACCAAAATGAATAATCTAAATGTATTGAACGAGGCTACAACAAACAAAACATTCATCATTGTAATTGTTGGCCATGTCATACTACGACAACCAAATATCAATATATGGTAGCAACTGGTCAGATCAATGGTGAAAAAGATCGAGGTAGGCAGAGGGAGAATATTCTGGAAGAGTCTGGACAGTCCTGCATCATGACAATGAAAGAAAGCAGCAAATGAGTAATAGGACAATACAGGATTTAAAAGAGGCAAAGACACAAAGACAGCATTCAACATTATTCGCCACATTACATTAAGAAGTCGAAAAATTAATAGTGTAACAATTGGCAAGATCAGCGGTGAAAGAAATCAAAGCAGGGTGAGGGAGAAGATTCTGATAGATTCTATACAGCCTTGTGTGACATAGAAAAATATCAGAACACGAGTCCTTATATAGGGCTATAGAATGACAGATAAGGAGATGTGTGATCACACATACCAGTTATCAAGGTACATGATAATGATGATGGCAATGATGATGATGAAGATGAAGGTGGTTGTGGTGATGATGATAAAGATGTTGATGATAATGTTGATGGTTGCCATATGATGGGCACCCCTAAAACATGATACAAGAAAAGAGGAAAAGGGTTTTCCCAAATGGACACCAAACCGAACCATTAACATGAAAACTAAGGAGAACCAAAGACGTCACAGGACAACATAAACAGTGGTTGTGTGGTTCTAGGAAAGCGCGGTTGTGTTTTTCACGAAGCCCGTGTTTTGTGAAGATCTGAAGATCTGGATGCAAGGATTACTAGGTCCGGCTAGGAAAGAATAGGAGGAGGATTAGTCTGACGGAATGAACAATCAATGGAAGGACCAAAATCACAGAACCTAGACGAGTATGAATTTGGAATGGCGAAATAGGAAACTGCGCCCAAGGTGGAATCAGATATTGCAAGGACTTAGTCGTAGGCGAGGTATAAACTTCGTCCCTGCATCAAAGGGACAGTTTAGAGTCTAGGCAAGCCTGGTATTGTATCTAGCACATGAATAAAAGTGTGTGAGCATTCGCTTGGATTGCGTCAGTTGCTTGTTCGCATTGTGTTCCAAGAATTCAAGGTGAGACTTTTTACAGTTATCGATTTTAACGAGCATTATTGCTTTGAGATAATTTCGTGTTGGTTTATGCTGAAGTTATAGCTAGGCAGATGTGGGGGCTCGTCCACATGGGAGAATATCTCTAGCTATCGGTATCTTAGGGTGTAAATCGCAGAAATCGTCTACCGTACATACAGACAAAGGACAGAAATCAAGTGATATATATACATGAAGAGACAACGGTCAACGACAACGGATATGGATTGCATGGAACTCCAATACTACCCTCGTCCAAAACTCATGGTATTACCTAGAGTGAGGACACTTGTCTATTAGGACAAGGTAGGGACTAGTGGAAACTGGTTGGTCCGACCTCCCCATGGGTCGGCCATACGATGTCCAATGGAGGATTGGATTGAAGGGCGTGCCCGTCATATAACTTTATTTTTTTTTAGGGTTGGGAACGGGGAACTATTAGCTAGTCTATTCAGCTGTTGTTGTAAGTTGTAATAAAGATAGTAGATTAATTATCAATTGTATATATACATATATAGATGGGATAAAAATGATTTCATCATTTTTTTGTCTGGGAGGGGGCATAATGCCATACGATGGGCACCCCTAATGGTGGTGATGATGATGAAGATGATGATGATGATGATGATGATGATGATGATGATGATGATGATGATGATGATGATGATGGTAGCAATGATGGTGGTGATGTGATGGCAATGATGATAGCAATGATGATGATGATGAAGATAACGGTGGTTGTGGTGATGATGATAATAATGTTGATGATAATGTTGATGATAGTGATAATGATGATAGCAATGATGGTGGTGATGATGATGATGGCAATGACGATGGTTATGATGATGGCAATGATGATGATGGTGCTGCTGTTGCTGATGATTGAGGTGGTGGTGGTGATGATAATGGTGATGGTGATGATGATGATAATAATGGTGGTGATGATAATATTGATGATGGTGGTAATGATTATATTGATAATGGTGATGATGATGGCAAATGAAGATGATGGTGATGATGATGATGAAGATGATGATGGCAATGATGATGATGATGATGAAAGTGATGATGATGGCGATGATGATGAAGATGATGATGGTGATGCTCATGAGAACGATGCAATCATTCAATAAAGACGATGGAAAGCCTCAAGGTAAAGTACCTGTAAATTGCATCAATGTCACCTCTGTTGGCAATCACAACCTCGTAGATGTGTTTTGAACCAATGAAGATGTCGCCCATCTCTAGATGTTCAAAGGAAAAGTCAACTTTTGGTCCCATCCCATCACCACGGATACGGAGGGGCAGCCTACTCTCCCTTCCACTGATGTCACAATAAGCAGTATGGGTATAGGTGATTGCTTCCCTTGGTTTGAAAATCACTGTGACCTCGACAGTTGAGTTTGGCCAGATGTCACCTTCCACAGGCTCAATGCTCACAATGTCATCTTGGAACACAATGTGTTTGTTTTCCACAGCCTTCAGATGAAATATAACCAGGTTCACAAAAAACATTATTCATGACGGTTTCATAAAACTATCTTGACTTTTCTATTTGAAATTAAACTCAATTTACTTTATTTTCATTGAACTCTTTCAGTTCTAGGCCAATTTTTGTATGTAGGTATTCATCATCTCATCTCATCTCATCATGTTCCTCTTGTACCTTGCGGTGTCGAGGTGAAGTATAAATAGCCTGAGAGTGCCCGATTATGGGCTTCATGTATCGATATTCTCATGGACTCTGCTATTCCCTCCATCCAACGTTTACATGGTCGGCCTCTTCCTCTGTTTCCATCTGGTCTGTACATGTGGTATGTAGGTATTACAGGGGCCAAATACACACACCTTCTTTTCTACTTTCATTTGCTTGAAATGTGTTGCTGCAATGTTGTCTCTTGTGTAAACTTACACACATCTATAAATGTAAATACATTGCCAGATTTCTTAAGTATGTTCTGACTAAACATAAGATGTACAATCACATATCATACAATGATTGGCACATATGAAAAATAGCTAGAAAATTTTTTTACGTATACTGAAGGCACTATTATGTGTGTTGTTGTTGCTACAGTGGTAGTTTTAAAGAGACTAACACACCTCTATGTATACATAATTATAGTTTACATGCATGTATTACAAATCTCAGCAATTTTCGGTTATGTAAACTATACAAACATATCTATACATGCATATGTGCGCATATGTGTATGCATGCATGTGTGGGTATATGGTGTGTTTTGCGCATGCACATCTCTCTCTCTCTCTCTCCTCAAATCCATATATAATGAAATCACCACTGAACTGCCAGAGTCTACTACAATTATACATGTCTGAGAAAGAATTGACATATCGCTTACCCTCTTCCTGTTCTGGAATGTTCTTGAAAGAATGGACAGTTTGTCCCTGAGCATTGGATCACTCACACACTCTTCTAAAAATGTGTCTGTATCATTATTTTCCTCTCTGTCCAGCTCTATCTGCTGCCTGTGTACAGAAACAAAGCAAGAGATTATAGAGTAATTGATTAATGATATACTGGCCACTTTTCTCTTAGAATAAACAACATTCTAAAATATTACATGACCATTAAATTATATTAAGTAAAATAATAGCCCGATTACTTTACCTTTTAATTTATGTTCTGCACGCAAATGCTCAAGAATTGTTTATTTCATTAAGCTGGCACTCTACCATCAAACTTTTTAAATTACTCACAATAACTTTTGCTGATCTTCATCATCTTGCGTGGCAAATTTGGACCATCTAAAATGGGTGATGATGTCACTGTGGTTCATGATGATAACATTGCGCTGGTTGGCCATTGCGATGTAAGTGTTCTCAATGCGAATGGAGTTCTTGTCCAGACGAATATTTGCATCATGTGCAGCTCCATAAAGACCAATAAAAATCTCCTCACCTGCATACAATGGAAATAAATAATAAGTTGTGAGTAAAAGACTCTTTTACATGCATTAGGTGCATTGGGCATTCGGTGTTGGACCAATATTTTTATAGACCAACTGGCGCTGGTGTGGGGAGGACATGGATGCAGTTTTAGTTTAGTTTTGTTTAGTTTAGTCGACGGACCAACATCATGGCACATGTGTGTAACCCAGAAGTGCTCCATTCTACTCCTAACTTCAAGCCTGAGTCCGGAGAATCTCAGCTCAGTGCATGATCTCCGCAGCACTGGCGAGGATCCTGAAATACTTTGGGTAGATTTTTAACTCGAAATTTTAGGCTACACTTTTTCGATTTCGAACTGCCAGGGGATGTTTTACGTGCACAACAATACACACGGGCGTCCGATCTCATGACCCAGAGACCAGGGGAAATTTTGTTACTAGAAGTCCACATGAAAAAATCCCGGCCCTCATGGGGTTTGAACCCGGGACCTGCAGCACTCAAGGCAGACACCATACCTCGAAACCACTCAGCTCCCAAACTGGACATGAATGCAGCTGCATGGAATGGCTAAGGATGGGAGGGCCTGGCGTGAGTTGAGAATCTATGCCCTAATGGGGGGATAACAGGGAAAGGAGATGAAGAATTGACAACTGATGGGTGATATGGTTAGTATCGTGCTGGCCATCTTTACTTTCCAAGAAATTTCTGGGTACCCATTTTGGGCTGGGTTGACTTGTTGCCAGTGGGAATATTATGCTAAATGTGTGGGTTTGTTTAAATCAGACAGCAGTATTAGTAATGCAGAATCATTATGCAGTTTTTCTGTGTATATTCAGTACATAAATTGTTATTAAAACATTGTTTTTACTTCTAAAAAAGCATTTAATACCTAGACAACAAAACATTGAAACAAAGATATTCACAGGCAATTAGACTGAATAAAATCAAAATAAGACAGTAAAGTACAGACTGATGTGCACTTCTCAAAATGAGAATTCAAGGAAAGCTTGATAATATTAACAAATTCATTATTTAAAACAGATTTTAAAAATTAGATTTTATCGATGACTGGTACCTTCCCATCTTGACAGATGATAGTTTGTAAAATCTCTCTCTCTCGGCCTGCCTTGTTTACTCCAGAGGAAAAGGTAACAACAATACATCTGGAACAAGACAAGCTGCCGGATCAGCAAAGTAATTCTCTGACTGTCCGCTTGTCGGGGCTTCCATCCTAGACCAGCTGCCGACCAAGGCTTAGTGACTGGTCTGCCCTGACAATTAGTCTTTAGGTTGCATTTCCTTACACTAGGGTAAGGCTTGTACCCTCCCCAGGCCCAGACGGCATCCGATATGGTGACCTACTGGTGATATCAGATGATGACATGGAAGAACTGGCCAGAGAATTCAACACCAGTATCCAGAGGGGTCAGGTCAAAGAAGAATGGCTACACAGCTACTTGCTGCCGCTGCCAAAACCGAACAAAGACCATTCCAAGATAAGCGGCTACAGAATCATTACGATGCAGAATACTGTTGGCAAGCTACTGGAGAAAATTGTAGCACACAGACTTGCTTGTGACTTGGAACAGCTCGGCTGCTTCCCGCCCACACTTGGAGGATACAGACGCAACAAAGAGTCATGGCTGAATGTGGCGGTCTTTGCTCAAGATGTTTACGAAGGATTTCAGGTCAGAGAAGAGACATGTGCGGCCGCCATAGACTTAGAGGACGCATATAACAGAGTATCTTTCGAGCACTTGATGCAAACCCTCCTCAGGCTGAAAGTGCACCCTCACCTTGTACGATGGATAGCTGCAGTTTTGCTCCAAAGGAAGGTGGTGCTAAGATGCGGGAGTTGGTCTTCTGAGCCGATAACGATATGTCCAGGATTGCCGCAGGGTTCACCACTGTCACCAGTACTATTCAACGTGTATACGGTGCCGATCACTGAACAACAGTTGGATGGGAGGGGTAGGACTCTGTCATTCGTTGACGACATCCTCGTGTATCGACAGGGTCGAGATAGACAGGCGGTTGCCAATGATATGCAGGGCGAACTAGATCGAATTTCCTCATGGTGTGCTGATGCCGGTGCCCTTGTCAACCCTGCAAAGGCAACGGTTACATGGTTCTCACTAAACAACCATATTGTGAAAACAGACCTGCCGGCAGTTAGAATGGATGGGAGCAGCTTGAGTAGAACCCAGTCAATGACATATCTTGGCGTGAGGCTTGATCGTAGCCTGTCCTTCAGAGATCATGTCGATTACGTCATAACGAAGGCTCGAAAAGGTTTGTCAGCAATGAGAGTCATGGCGACTGCCAATATCGAGCAAAGACTGCTAATACTTCTGTTCCAAGGACTTGTGCTTTCACGCATCGAGTATGCCCTGGCCATCCTCACTGTCAGCCCTACACAGATTGGAAGACTTGAAAAGGTACAAAACGAAGCCATGCGCATCATTTTGGGCTGCACGAGAGACACCAGCTGTGTAGCAATGAGATACCTTCTTGACTTCCCGACAATGGAACACAGGATCAAGATCTGGAGAACTCGTGCATACTTAAAAATAAGTGCAGATGAGCAGCACCCTCTGCATGACGCTATATTCAGAGAAAAGGGTGACAGGCTAAAGAGGGGCAAATCATGGATGGGTCGGGCGGAAGATGTCGTCAGACAGGTCTGCAGTCTTGCCAGTATCAACCCCGGCAAGGAATGGGTGCCGGTGCCTCCAGCTTTTAAGTGCACTTTCTCCTGCATTATCACACTCGACAGACGGTGCAGAGAGCAGAACCCTGCCGCTGTCAATGCAGAGGTTAACGCGCTCATCTATGAACACTCAGATAGCCCCGAAGTGCTCATCTATACAGATGGATCTGTTGTAAAGCAGCAGAGAAGTGCGTGGGCATTTACAGCCCGTTCGGCGGGCCGAACCGTTCAAGAATCCAGTGGTGCCCACTCTATGACCACGAGCAGCATGACGATGGAGGTGATGGCAGTTACACAGGCTTTCATATGGCTGGAATCACAGCATTATACCAACGTGTGTGTACTAAGTGATTCAATGAGCACGATTCAGAAGGTCGAAGCTGGATCTGTACGTAGACAGTGGACTGAATCGCTGCGGAAGTCTGTTGTCCATAAAGTCACCTTCATCTTCGTCCCGGGATATGCGGGAGTCGAGGGAAATGAACGAGCTGACAAACTGGCTGGCTCTGCACCCCCTGTTGATGGCCAGCCCATGGATCGTGCAGATGTTATTAATGTCCTTAAAGATATGGCGAGAACAGAGGACTTTGACGTCAGTGATTCCACATCGCTGTCCAGGATGAAAGACCTGGGAGTAAGAATCGGCACAGACAGACGCGAGAGGTACATCGGGAAAACAAAGCGTCTCGTCAATCAACACAGAACTGGCACTATTAGCCACCGGACGCTGATGAATATGCTGGGGGGAGGATCTGAGCACCTATGGACATGTCCGGAGTGCAGCGAAGATACCCCAACTGATAACTGATAACTGATAACTGATTGTACCCTCCCAATTGCACTTCTCCACCTGAAGCCGTTTGCACAATGTAGGGTATCAGGTTTGGTGAGTGCCGCCCAACATTCGGCGGTAACAGAAAGCAGGTAGTACCATCTACTGTCATACGGTAGCTCAGTCATATCTGACTAAGACCTGACATATCGATAGTAACAGTTTTATATCAAACAGTTGAGCTGTCACTGCTGGCTCATGAATGAACAACGTACCTGTCATTATTGTGGTGGATTCAACAGCATGCTGCAGGGTGAGGATAAGTGTGTTTCATGTGGAGTGGCATGCTTCAATTGCAAAGTTTAGGTGGGGAGAGGGGGAATCTGTTGGATCTTTTTCCCAGGGCACACTAGTGTGTTGGGGGGTGGGCAGGCAGACAGACTGGCTGAATCTGCACCATTAGGTGAAGTTTTGGTGCACGGTAGGGCAGATGTGGTCAGGACTCTTTGGGATCATGCTTATAGCGTGGAAAAGTAGATACATCATCATTACCTGGACAGAGTGACAGAAAATGACCAGAGGAAGAGGATCTGGCCGACAGTCAGTTCTCCGAGGAAAGCTCACAGTGTCACAGTGGCTCCATAAACAATAGAAACATTTTAATCTATAGTTTAGATTCCCTGTGTGGTCACTATACTTGAGCCCTGAAAAAGGTTTGTATATATTAGCCATAGATTTCCCTCCCAACCTGGTACTAAAGTACTGTCTCAACAAGGACCGTATTGTACAGTTCTTCCCCTCTCAGAGCAAATGAACCATCAGGATGTGCAAGGTCGGTACCTGAGTTTCACATCTGCATTCATGGTGTTTTTTGCCGGGCTGGGAACTCTCGTGAATAAGCCACAGTGAAAAAGGGTGCTCCAAGATCCTCAGCAGCATGTATTTACTGGTCTGGCGACCTCTGCGACCCATTCTTTGTATAAACGTTGCTTTAGTTTCACAGAGCTATACTGAGCTAATCCTGATGTGTAGAAGTGAATCATGGACCATCAGCAATATAGTGAGGAATTACATGAAAGCTGCAAAGGTGGGGTTTTATAGAAGAATGATGCTAATAGTGCCAGTTCTGTGTCGGTTGACGAGACATCTAGATGTGCCATGGATGGATAAAAAGTGTCAAGATATCTTTACCGAAGTTAACTCACAGAGAGAACTGATTACTCACATCAGAAGAAAACAATCCATATTCTGTAGGCATATCATGAAACGGGAAAAGTGAAGTATGTCATGACGACAGGTAAATTGGTGGGGGGGGGGGGGGGGGGGAGAGAAGAGATAAGCAGGGTTAAACTAGGAGAGAGAAGATACTGGACAATCTGACATCATGGCACAGAGGAACAGTACAGAAAGCAGAATGACATAGAAAAACATGATGACAATCATCACACAGCATTGACAGATCACAAAACTTCACTAAGCTGGATGTATAACTGATGCCTTAAAATGTGCTCCTTCTCCAAGCTGTCCCACCTGTTTCATACGTCAGACGCATTGACTCCTTGTGATCACCGGCAGTCAAGGGCTTGAACTCTACTGTTACTTGAATACTCTCATTGACACCAAGGGCACCAATGTCAGGGCTCACAGAAAAAGGTCTATATTATAAAAAAAGGGACAATAAATTATGACTTAACAACAGTTATATTATAAACGAAGACATAAACAATAGACTGTATATTTTTTTTATGAAGGGCTTGCGGTTCCCCAGGGGCCAGAGCCGCCCTATCAAGCCCCATGTCCTTGTGTGTCATTCGGATGAACACCTCTACGTGTAGCCCTGGCAAGATCAAGAATAGACTGTATAATGTATTGTCTTGCTAAATGGACTCATTTGTTCAATACAGTTTATTTATTTTTGTAGTATGTACATTATGAGATACAATGAAATATAATTTTCAATAACTTATGTCACAAGTGCGTTACTAGTGCACTTAAGAGAAGTGAAGAATAAAAACACTATTAATTACCATGTTTGGCATAAGAGGCAATTAAGAAGGGTTGGCATGGAACAGGCTAAAATAATCCCACAGAAAACTGTAGCTGCAAAATCCAAACAACCATGACCAAGTCTAAAGATGAGGAAAGAATAACTTGGCCAAACAAGATGAAGGGAGACTATTCTAGAAGAAGTATGATGTGAAGCAGAGTAAGTCGCAAGGGGACTAGATCACGACCAACCACCTAGACAAATTTCCAGAACTGGCACATGGAATTATAAAACTCTATTAGTTAGATAGTCGACAGATCATCCTCATTGCACATCGAACCATTCAGTCCATAAGTGCTCGGATCTCCTCCTCAGCAAATCTCGCAGCGTGTAGCGGCTAACGACACCAGTTCTGTGTTGGTTTATCAATCTTCTTTGTCTTCCTGCATAGTATTCTTGTTTGGCCACACCTCTTTTAATTTGCTGTTCTCGCAGTCTGGCCATGGTTGTAGAGTCACAGTCATCACTTGGTTCTTGCAAAAGTCTTACTTCTCGTAGAGCATTCAGAATGTCAGCCTGTCCCATGGCGCGTCCGCCCCATAGAACTATGTATGTATTAGGAAAATAGCATAAGTACTAGAAGAAAAAGGAGCAGCTGGCTGAGTGGCTAAGAATGCCAAGTTCTCTTTCAGGTGACCCGGGTTCGATCCTCGGTAAGGTGTAGATTTTTTTCTGTCAGGGGCAAACATAAAAACCCTAACCTGCACAGTTTGCGATGACTGTTATAGCCAGGCGGCCTTAATTCTTCAGGCTCAAGACCTTCCCCCAGCCCTACACCGCAAGTTACTATAGGAAGTAGATGACAGTATACAGTACTAGAAGAAATTAAATAAAAGAATTAGAGATAGAGATTAATAATATGGTGAGGACATAAAGGTAACTGCAGGAGATAGCAAAAGATAGGATGGCTGGGGGTGAGTTTGTTGGGCAGCTGTTGCCCCAATGGAGAATATAAGGCAGAAGAAGAAGTGGAATTTATTTTCCAAATGATTAAAATATGCTAGCAAGTACAACAGAACACAAAACCAGAAAACACATGAAAAATATACCTTGAAGTTTGTATAATCTGTAAGAACAAATTATATTACACATGACTGACTTAAAATTATTCTTTGTATGTCATTCCCTAAAAATCCCCATGACCTGACATACTTTTGATGACTAATTTTACTGTGTCTTTAGTATTAACTGTTTGATGAAAGTCAACACATTTGTGAAATAAAATCCTTCTTCATCTTTGTTCCTCTACTGAGGAGAGTGTTTCACACCCTTGTTTTGCATCTCCATAACTCAAGGGATCAATATGTCTGACTTTGGCATGAATTATTTGTGTACTTCCTTTTGACAGATTCTTTCCAAGATAACAATCTTTCTACTAGTCAATATCTCCCTATTCCCACCCAACAATCTTTGCCAGAACAGTGTTCTACTATTTACAATTTCTGACTGCTGTGGAGTTTTTAATTATGTATCTTGCACACAGGACCTCCTATTTTTCAGCCCTATCCAAGAAGGCTATGTATCTATTCTGACTACCCAAGAGATCAGGGAGACATATGATATTATTAGATACCACTGGTTTTTGAAAAAGTTTCCAGCCCTATACTGGCAGCAAACCTTGTAACATTTGACCCAAAGGCAGACATCTACACCTCTAAATCATGCCCTCCCATTAAACACTGTGTTGGTCAACCCTGCATTCTTCTCACAGAAACTTCATCTTCTTCTTTTGTTCGCGTGAAATGTGTCTATATCTGCAATGTTGTCTCTTGTATGCTTGCTTGCGTTCGCTGGCTGTGAGCTCCAGCGTGAAGTCCTGTATGTCGGATGAAGACATCCTGTTGTCCAACATCAGTGTGATGTCATACCGGACCCGAGGTTTGCGTGAGTATCCATTGTCCCATGTCTGGCTTATTGATGTGCAGACTGGTGGTTCCTCGCCGTGCAGGCGGATACTCTCCGACTTTGAAAGAATCAGCGATCCTACTATGTTAGCCAGGATCCCGAAGGGACCTGTTGCCCAGGACGCACGACTAGAACGTGTTAGTAGGTCTTGGCCAGTAAAAAAAACTTGGCCCTGGTGTCTTGGAAACACCGCTGCGTCCCATCTCTTGTATGAACTTCACTGTCCTTTTTAGTTCACTCAGTGATCCATGAAGTCTACAGTCTCTTTTAGGAACTATGCCTTCTATTATTGTTCTTTCTAAAACCCCTGTGACATTTAATAAGCCCAGAAAGTAACGCTGTCAGCTGCCTTCAGCCCGCAACAGGAGAAACAAAAGGATAAGACAGTCTGATGTACAAAACCACAACAAAGTCATGGAGCACTATCTATTACAAGCGTACACTTACAAACATGAATTACTTACGGCTTGACTTTCAGGCTGAATACAGCTTCTTTGCTTCCAATGTTGCGGACAAGAAGTGTTTTTGTGTTTGGATATTTAACCAGGCATGTAGAGAAATGTATGGTGTCTGGAAAGTCTAAGATCCCCCGTGCTCCAATGGCCTTGATAGGAACGATAAACTTTTCTCTCTCAGAGACGCAGATAAGCTCATGCTTGTAGTCCTGTAGAAGAGCAACAACGAATGTAATACCACATCAGAATCATCATCACTTGGTGGCCTCAGGGAGCTCCTGCTATGATATCATACCTGTAATATCTATCTAGAAAAGAGGGGTGACTAATGCCGAGCTGATACCAAAGATTTAATCAACATAAAACATAATTAGGAAGCTGAAAGAAAAGACACACACACACAGATACAAGTGAATTTTTAAACCAAAGTTATTTTTTTTTAATAACGAAGACACAAACAATAGATTGCACGATTTATTGTCTGGCATATGTCGCTGCATCTCGTCAGGTACATACTGCAGAATTCACACAACATAAAATAAAATAACTAGATAAATCCTTCAAGCTGAAATATACACATGTTCATGCAGTAATGTAATTTGTCTACCACGGTAATTTTAAACTGACTATCATGTCTTTCTGTTTGCACAAAACTGGCCTGTGTAGATTAATCATTAGATTTAGATTATTTTATATTCTTAGATTAATCATTAGATTAATCATTTTGTGCAAATAGAAAGACATGATAGTCAGTTTTAAATTATCATGGTAGACAACTGACATTACTGTACGAACATGTGTATATTTTAGCTTGAAGGATTTATCTAGCTATTTTACTTTACGTTGTGTGAATTCTGCAATATGTACCTGACGAGATGCAGCGAAATATGCCAAGCATCGTACACTCTATTGTTTGTGACTTCATTATTCAAAGTTTTTATCTTTATCAATGAATAAAACAACCAAAATAAATACGTAGAAAACTGAAAAATCACAATTATAAAGAAGAAATCCACATGCTTCAACAAACACCACATGCAAGTGGATTACTGTCTATCCACAGTCACAGATAAGTAATCCACATGTTTCAACAAACACCACAAGGATGTGGATTACTGTCTATCCACAATCACAGATAAGTAATCCACATGTTTCAACAAGCACCACAAGGATGTGGATTACTGTCTATCCACAATCACAGATAAGTAATCCACATGTTTCAACAAACACCATATGCATGTGGATTACTGTCTATCCACAATCACAGATAAGTAATCCACATGTTTCAACAAACACCACAAGCAACTGGATTACTGTCTTTCCACAATCACAGATAAGTAATCCACATGTTTCAACAAACACCACAAGCAAGTGGATTACTGTCTTTCCACAATCACAGTTAAGTAATCCACATGTTTCAACAAACACCACAAGCAAGTGGTTGTATGCTAAACACATCTACAGTGTGAAAGCAAAAAGGAATTACTTGCTACTAATAACATACACATATGTCATTGTTTACATATTTAGTAACACCTCTTCGTCTTATAGTCCATGCCGTGTGGTGTTGGTGATCATATCTGTCCACAGCCTTCTGTCTCCTGTACTGCTAATCATTTATGATACTGATGTCCCTCCATGCCTTGATGTAAAACAGTCCAGCATAATCTCTCTTGGTCTGCTCCTGCCTTGCCTCACCTCCAACATTTCCATTGTGAAGACACACTCCGGCTCTCCCTTCACATGACATGCCCAAAGAATTTGGACTGTCTTCCTCAGAAGGATGTGAGCAATCAGTTCCCTTTGTGAGTTAATTTTTTTCAAAATATGTTCATTACTCTTTTTATCCATCCACAATTTTCTTATTATCCTTCTATAAAACCATATCTGTGTTGCTTCCATTTAACAAAGCACACACAGAGAGGACTAACGAGTTTTGTTGGTTGAATATAAATGGAGTTTTATTTCCAATTGATGACCACTACAACAATCCTATTGCAATTCCATAATCAGGGTGACTTCTCTCCTCTAGTCCCAGATGTTTACTGACTGCCCTAACAACAAGCTACGTCACGACTTGAGCATCTTTCTCCTCATTCCATCCTGATGCTCAAGCGTGCTGTAGCTTTGCACACCTAACTAATACATTCTGCTACATCCACCCAATTACTTATTTGTCTGCTAATTATCCGTGACTCATTTTTTCACCTCAATTGACAAAGATAAACTGCAGAGAATATTTGTCATCTTGTTAAATTCTGCTTATCCTTGTGCTATTCTACACAGCAATACCTCACATTATTAAATATTGTTGTTTACAAGCATACTGACACACCAAAATGTGTGTAACTAGCTAATCAAAGACGTGATAAATAACATATATGCTGTTTCTATACCTTATTCTCATCTGGGGTAAATTGAACTCTGAAGGTCGTTGGTAGGCCAGGTCCAACTTTATGTCCAACATCACTAGGGCTAATGATGTTGAAGTAGGGAGACTTTTCTTGTGTGACCTTGATCAAACGTGGGACCTGATCAAATAAACGGCAAAATAATGAATGTTTGAAAAAGTGTTTTAAAAAAGGATTTTATCCTTGTTTGTTAACAGACAAATCAGCAGAAAAAAATTAATCCATAAATGGCTACATGCTAAAAAAAGCCAGAATAAAGTCTCTAATGCACACAATTGCCGGTGACTGTGGTGAAGTACTGATCTATTCAACAATGACTTTGAAGATAGGAGCATGTCCAGTCTGGCATCCAGATCCAGTGTACACCAAAGATTACAAGTGGTAAGTGGCCATAACTATTTGGACAGCAATGGCAAACTACTGAACAAACACCTTCTTCTGTTCCTGCCCTTTATCACCAAGTAGAGCATAGGTCTTCAGCCACCTTATTCCAAGCCACCCTATTTTTTGCTATCTCCTGCAGATTGCACCATGTTCTCCCCCCATTATTATGTTTGTAGTTTATCTGTTATTGTTGTAGTCGTTCTCCGGGTTTGCTTCCATTATTCATCCATCATGTGCCATGCCGGTAAGCGTGGGCGGTCATGTTCTGCCATCTCACTCGATCAACAGAGTCGTGGATCAGTTCCGTGTTTCTGTCTCGACCATGCCACAAGGCCACAACATGATTTTCCTGGCATGTGTAAAGAAGGTAGTTTGCCATTGCTTTCCTTCCCAGCAGTGACCATACTGGTCAGTGGCCGTAGCCATTGTCTCCTCAAAAAAGGAGATCCTCTGCCTACCGTCGTGAAGGTGGAGACCATAACCTACAACTATCTGTCGGCTGCTCTTCATCTTCATCCACCACCTGCACCCATGGCTTCACGTAACCCTGATCGGGGGGCTAAACGGGTACTCCACCTTGCCCAAGGGTGTCCCGTAGGCTAGCGGAGGGAAGGAGGCGCCTTACTTCTCCTTTGATAGGGGATACGCCTACCCCGCTACCCCGGGTGATCATATCTGTCCACAGCCTTCTGTCTCATGTACTGCTAATCATTTATGATACTGATTCCATTATGGACCCTCGGAAACAGATGGGCACAACCCCCAATGTGTATAATGATAAATGTTGACCACATTTCATCATCTATACTGGAAAAAAAATAATCAAAATCTTTAACTCCTCCCCATGTTTAATGACAAATCTAAATCACAAGTCATCATACATACTGCAATAGATAATAGAATAGACAATAGAACTCAGTGCAGTTCAGACAAAATACAAGGAAAGGTAATTAAATAATAGGAATGTTATTATAAGGTGCATGGAAGAGTACGGACAATGAAATATTTTATTTCAAGACATAAACTAAAAAAAAAAAAATATCCCAGGTAGGTGCCCCAAGGCTCAAGCAGTTTGCGCATTGGCAATAGTGATGACTAAATGGCTGTCCCATTATCGATTTTCCCTGTGAAAGAATGAGACGTTATTAATTGTTTGTGGTCAGAGGGTGTGAAACCTTGTGAAATCTACAGAAGAATGATGGTTCATTATGGAGACAGGTGTTTGAATCTGGGGTGAATATGGATGGGAGGAGAGATTTTAAAATGTTAAGAAAAAATTCAGGATGCAGGAATCCACAGGGGAAGTCATGATGACCATGTTTTGGAACATCCAGCGCCCTATATTTGTGCATTTCCAAGAAAGAGATGAAACTGTAACTAGTGCTTGATACAGTGATATGCCAGTGAACACACTGAAGCCTGCGATACAATCAAAATGCCATTGACATCACTCAAAAGGAGTATTTTTGCTGCATGAGAACACCCACCCTCATACGGCTGCATATACAGTGGATACACTACATCAGTGGTTCTCAACTGGTGAGGAATTCCCTCCTAGGGGGGAATTTTAGGGTTTCCAGGGGGGGAATGAAGACCATTTCAAGATCCCGTTAATGCAAGAACCGATTACTTGATATTGTTTTTCCCTTCATACTTTACAGTTATGTACGTCTCATCCTTCTAAAATTCATTTTATAAAGTAAGTAGACCCACAAATCATGTTTTATGTGGATGTCTAGACTTGTTTTAGTATATGCTATTAAATTTACCTTCCATTTTTACGTTTACTGTGTAGGGGTGGGGGGATTTTTAGATAGGAAATATGAAAGGGGGGGAATGACGTTCTGAAAATATGGTGAAGGGGGGCACGGGCCAAAAAAGGTTGAGAACCACTGCATTATATGCTATGTAATTTAAAGTCTTAAAACAACCAGCATACAGTCCAGACTTTGCGCCTTCAGACTTTCACATGTTTGGACCCTTGAAAGAACATCTGAGAGGTGAGAAGTTTGCACTTGACATTGAGGCAATGGATACAGTGCAAAATTGGTTTAAGGTCACACCCAAACACATTTTTTTCTATGAAGCATCAACAAGCTAGTGGATAGGTGAACCAAGTGTGCTGCTAGGCAGGGGGACTATATTGAGAAATAATATACACAAATTCTCTGATTGGCACTACTGTAAAAAATGTTATTTGTAAAATGTCTGTTACTTAATGACTTCCCCTCGAACTTGGCTCAAGATAAAAAACTTCAACTCCCCTTTTGCTTAATGATTAATCTTGACCACAATTCATCAAACATACAGGATAGATATTAGAATATATAATAGAATAGATAACAGAAAACTGATTAGAAAGACTACATAAAAAACAAGATAATTTAACAAAGCCCCCACCTTGTCATTGTTTCTCAGTGTCAGCGGAACTTCGTAGACTTCAAATGGTTGAAAGTTTTGAAAATAAATCTCTGATGGGAATGGCTGGAATACGGGCTCATCAATGTTTACTTTTGAGAACTGAAAACAAACATAGTAAATGTCATCTCATTAACTCTTTTGGACCCAGATAATACGACATGTCTAACTGAATATTCTTCATGTCTATCAACCAACTTGTCATGTGTAATTGTACTTCTTACATTTAGTCTGAGCCACTAAAGAAATTTGACAATGCATGTGGTGTCCACAAAGTGTGTACATTTGACCCATGTAAACATCGTGAGATTGGTACAGGGTGTATTTTTAATGACAGTGCAGTGTTTGAAAATACTGCCAGTCCAAATTTTGTATTTACCTGTTATGTTGCATGAACTTTACAGAGGGTGAATATAAAACTTGGACCGGCAATATTTTCAAACACTGCAGTCATTAAAAATATGCCCTACATTATCGCTATTGCTCCCATTGGGTAGCTGCTGTAACCATCTTGGATTAGCAGATTCAGTGCAGAAGGATAATACATCGCCAAATGTGACCTCCCAAACAGAAGGATAATATATCTCCATACTAGGGTCATCCTGTTATTTGTTTTGATTTTTGGTATCTTTTGCAATTGCAATTTTAATGTTCAGTGAATGAAAATTTACTTGATAATACTTGCTCATTTTATTGTATAACAGTTTGTCCAAATCTACTTTTTTTTTGTTGGCACTGAATCAGTTAATAGAGTTAATAACAATAACCACTGTTGTGTACACAGGTCATCATTATCAGTATGTAGCAGATCCTGTGCAGAATGTTGCCCTTGCCAGTTCTCCTGTCTCATGCCCTCATACAGGTCCTATGCAGAATGTTGCCCTTGCCAGTTCTCCTGTCTCATGCCCTCATACAGGTCCTATGCAGAATGTTGCCCTTGCCAGTTCTCCTGTCTCATCCCTCATACAGGTCCTTTGCAGAATGTTGCCCTTGCCAGTTCTCCTGTCTCATGCCCTCATACAGGTCCTATGCAGAATGTTGCCCTTGCCAGTTCTCCTGTCTCATGCCCTCATACAGATCCTGTGCAGAATGTTGCCCATGCCAGTTCTCCTGTCTCATGCTCTCATGCCCAAGGTGTCATAAATGTCCTATTTCCATCTTTATGCGGGCCAACTGTGCCTCTACTTCCAGGAACCATGTCTTCCATCACTGTTCTTTTCAAGCCACCGTGACCTTTAACATATCTGAAGTATTTCTGTTTCTGACACATGATGATGTTTTTAAACCTCTTTTCTTTGATGTTCAGATCTTGCATAATGTCAGTATTTTCTTCTTTGTCCACAATATTCTAAGAGCTTTTCTGTGGCAATTAAATGCAAATGCACGTATGTATAATATACAAACACAATAAAAATATTCAGAATAAATTAAAAAGTGTGAAGCTACAAATAAATAAGGAAATAAATATTCAGTAAATGTCAAGCAATGAGTCTTTAAATGTGTCATTATTCTGAGAATGTATCTTTTTGTTTTCGTAAATGATTACAGTCCTGAACTCTGATACCTCCATAAGAGCTCCAGTCTCGTCCTATATACGACACAAGGTGAGTCTCAACACAGTATCAGATATCTGCTGAAAGTTTTTCTTTCTTCTTCCTCTGCTGTCCATTTAACCCCATTTGAGTCAAGGCCCACAATTAACCCTCACAAAGCTATCCTATCCTTTGTTATCTCTCTTGGGAGTCTCCTTGGCAAAGCCATTACATCGTCTGTTCGTGCTCTGATGGGTGTAGGTTTGTTTCTGGCCTTTGTCGTTCAGTTCACCAGTGAAATTTTCTCTGAAACTCCTGGGAGTCATCGCTGGAGCCTACAGAGTTCGAGCTTTGTGCAACGATTTTGGGAGGTCACTCTGCAGAAAGAGACCAAGCCATATGGGATAAAACCTGGTGCAATGAAGTCAATCTTCTTGCCTTTTAAAAACCATTTTTTTCATTATCTCTTTCAGCTCTTTCCATGTCCTTCCCATATTAATCGTCTCTGTCTTTAACTCTCATTACATTGCCTTAATATATGTTGAATTACTTTTGTAGAATGCACCTGACAAGATACAATGAAATACGCCAGGCTAAAAATTGTGTAATATGTTGCTTGTGTTTTCATTATTCAAATAACCAGTAGGAGAACATTGTTTTCAGTATCATATTCATTACATTACATGAATGGATACCTTCTGAAGTGATGTGTCTCCCATATCCAGCAATTCAATTTTTCTAGGAACTTTCATGACATGTGTGTTGGCAAGCTTCTGCTGTGTGCTCAATGACATCTCAAACATGAACTTGCTGGGTGTCAGCTGCAAAATTGTTCACAGTGAGGCCAGCAAATTTGTTAAAAGTCAGACCAGTAAATGTGTACAGCAGCAATGGAATAAATCAATTATTGTTAAAGGTGCTTCTTTATCTAGATAATTCACCAAAAGGATGATACTATGATCCATAATTTATTGCAATGTATATGTATATGAATTAAGCATCAAGACAGTATCCAGATGTGACTCACTCACTCACTAGTATATGTATTAATGAACTTTACGGACAGCTGGCAAATGGTAAAAGAACAGACATCTACTGCTATGAATAAAATTATGTGCAAGTGAGATGTAATTGACATCTACGGCCTACTGGACCTTGCAGTGTAGGACAGGGGGACTTGAGCCTGAGGAATTAAGGCCGCCTGGCTAGTGCAATTGCTGCGAACTGTGCAGGTTAGGCTTTTGCAAGCGAGACATAAAAATTGTTTTTAAAAAGTCAAGGTCACTTTTAAAAGCTAAGACACATATTGGACATACGGTGCAAGTCCCATATTTGTATTGACCAAACAGCACTTGGTGGCTGATGTGGTTGGTACCCCGCTGGCCGCTTTTACTTTCCAAGACATTTCATGGTATCCATTTTTAGGCTTGATGGTCCCGGGAGATCAGGTCAATTTTGTAAATACAAAACCACCCAGATGTGAATCAAACCCAGTACCACTGGTACAGCAGGCAAGCGTCTAGTTGCTAAGTTACCACGGTTGCCTATACAACAATCATAAAGATGTTGTTGATGTTATCTTCCCACTTGTATCATTGACTACCTCTTCCTCACTTGCCTTCAACCTTGTCCTCCAGTATGGTCTTTATAAGAGCATTATATCTTTTAATGTGGCTGAAATAATTCACTTGCCTCTTTTTTATTTCTTTCATCAACTCTCTTTTCATTCCCAGTTTTTCTAGAACCTTTGAATTTGATTGCTCTTGTTTCCATGAAATACAACATATTCTTCTGTATACACTCTTCGACATTTCCAGGGCCGCTATTCGACTTTCTAATTGCTTGTTCATATTTCACTGAAACATTCTGACATTTAAAGTGTTGTTTTGACTTCACAGAGACTAAATAGGCCAGATGTTTCGATGTTTTGACTTCACAGAGACTAAACAGGCCAGATTTTTCAAGGCCAGATTTTTCAAAGCACACAAATGTTACAGTAAGGATACATTTGTAATTTGCCTCAAGAATGAGAACAAACTCATATGTTTAGATGTGTGTGTTAAACATACAGGGTTGAGTTAAGTTGAGTCAAGAACTGACATCATAGCACTTGGGACATTTAAATATTGAGCACAACCCACTACTTGCAACACTATCGTATTACGGTACGAACCTAAGGCCTTGTCCACGTCAGTTGGAAGCACTAGACTCGAATTTTTCTCTCTTTGAGCTCATCAGTAGTGCATATCCTTGACTGGACCAGGGATCAAACTCGGATCACTGGCGTGTGACATGGATGTATAACCACTAAACCATGTGGCACACACTAGACGTGACCTAATTATCTCACGTCACCCATCGTACACTATAGCTACATCTTGGGACATTCTCATACGTTCTTGGTCCTCAATTTATGTTATGTTAATATAACAAAATGTGTGTGTGTGTGTGTGAGTGAGTGAGTGAGTGAGTTAGTGTGTGTGAATGAGAGAGAGGGTGAATGAGTTCTTTAGTATTAGAATGAGTTAGAGATGGAGGGTGGGTTACAGAACCAAAGTGAGTGAGAGTGACTGAGTTAGAAAGTCGGAGTTAGTTAGAGAGTAAATGTGAGTGTGAATTAGAAAGTGAGAACGAGTGAGTTATAGTGAGAGAAAGTGAGTAGAGAGCGAGACTGAGTTAGAATGAGTGAGTAGAGTTTGGTATAGTGAAAGTAAGTTAGAGAGTGAGTTAGACTGAATGAGTAGAGAACAAGAGTAAGAAAGAGAGATAGAATAGGCGAATGTGTAAGTGAAAGAATCTGTGTGCGTGTGCATGCATGTGTGTGCGTGCATGCACATTGCATGAATTTGTACATGTAAATTTGCCTAAGAAATTCACTGCAAAATGTACTGCCACTGAACACACACATGTGTAAAGTCACTGGACAATCACCACAGTATATACTGAGACAACAATTCAGATACACATAGAAACAGTACGATGTGAACTACCTTGTGTGTGTCACACAGAAACAGTATGATGTGAACTACCTTGTGTGTGTCACACAGAAACAGTATGATGTGAACTACCTTGTGTGTGTCACATAGAAACAGTATGATGTGAACTACCTTGTGTGTGTCACACAGAAACAGTATGATGTGAACTACCTTGTGTGTGTCACACAGAAACAGTATGATGTGAACTACCTTGTGTGTGTCACACAGAAACAGTATGATGTGAACTACCTTGTGTGTGTCACACAGAAACAGTATGATGTGAACTACCTTGTGTGTGTCACACAGAAACAGTATGATGTGAACTACCTTGTGTGTGTCACACAGAAACAGTATGATGTGAACTACCTTGTGTGTGTCACACAGAAACAGTATGATGTGAACTACCTTGTGTGTGTCACACAGAAACAGTATGATGTGAACTACCTTGTGTGTGTCACACAGAAACAGTATGATGTGAACTACCTTGTGTGTGTCACACAGAAACAGTATGATGTGAACTACCTTGTGTGTGTCACACAGAAACAGTATGATGTGAACTACCTTGTGTGTGTCACACAGAAACAGTATGATGTGAACTACCTTGTGTGTGTCACACAGAAACAGTATGATGTGAACTACCTTGTGAGTATCACACAGAAACAGTATGATGTGAACTACCTTGTGTGTGTCACACAGAAACAGTATGATGTGAACTACCTTGTGTGTGTCCAGTTCATGGCTCCTGATTAGCTTAGGATTACGTGGAGCCACCACGTGGGATCTGTATTTCTGAACATCAAGGGGGAGTGTTCCAAGGGTCCCTGTTGTCCCCACAATTTCACCAAATGGTCCCAATGGCATGGTGCTGAATGTTCAAGCAAAATACACACAATCCATTATAGTAATACAGTATAAAGGGTTTAAAGGATTTAATAAGGCAAGAGTAATGACTTATTTATCTGTTATCATGAAGGCTAATAGACTGCAATGGCTGGGGCATATAGAAAGAATGGAAGATAACAGGGAAACAAAACTCGCTTACACTCAGGAAATAAATGACCGTAGACCCTGAGGTAGACCAAGCAGACGGTGGAGAGATAATATACATAAAGACCTACAAGTACTTGGAATCAGCGACTGGCAAGAGAAGGTCAACCAGAGAGACGAATGGAGACGGCTTGTATCTGCGCAAAGAACCTCAATGGCTCTGAATGCTGAAGAAGAAGAAGAAGAAGAAGAAGAAGAAGAAGAAGAAGAAGAAGAAGAAGAAGAAGAAGAAGAAGAAGAAGAAGAAGAAGAAGAAGAAGAGGACTGACTTCATTGCATTGAGTTCTATCATTGCATTGAGTTGCTACCATGAACTAAATGATGTAGTCCGGAATTGAACCCACGACATTCGGAGAGCGAGGCAGATGGCATAACCACTTCACCATGGAGACTGCCCAGTAATACAATGTACTATTTTAAAAACATTTGAACAATTTAATTAGATTCACCCAATATAAATATGAGTGTAGTTAGTGTAGTTGTTAGGATGCTACCCTGATATGTCATAAGAGTGGTCAGACAAGGGGTTGACACCTGCATTCTTCGTCCACTAAGTGAGAAAAAGACTGGCTACCGATTCCTACGTGCATTCAGGCCTATAAAATGTCATGGCCCTAGCCCATCACAGAGCCATAGTAGGTTAGTGCTTCAACACTTTGTAAAAAAATACAAACATGATATTAATAGGGAATGTCACTAATAAGAGAACAACAATCTCTAACCCGTGTTTTTATATCATTATCATGTGCCATTCTGAGTGGTGCAGGAGATTAGGTCCCTCCACAAACTTCTGTCCTCTATGTTCTTGACAAGTTTGACCAAAGTTGTCTTCCATGCCACTCTGCCAAATAATCCAGTGTTTGCTCCCTCTGTCAACCTCTGATTCTAACATCTTTAATCTTCAAGTTGTCATAACTTTCTCCAGATTCTATTGCCTCACAAAAAGGTAAATGGCTGACTGTTGTCTCGTTCTCATATGGGTAATCACCTTTCTTTGTGATTAATCTTTTATAGAACTTGACATCTGTGGTGAAGGGGTAACAACTATGCTTTCAAATCTCACATACCACATTCAAAATTAGCTGCAGATGATTTGGAAGCAGACTGACTTGTGTTGCTTTTTAACAATGATACGAGCGTGTCATTCAGAAAGCAATGGCAAACTACTGAACATAAACTCTACCCAGTAAATCACAAACAGCCACAAATGCTGGGATTAGCTGCGACATCCTGTAAAGGACTTGCAGCGAATGTTTTAACAGTACTTGAATTCTCACCTTCTTGGCAGTACTTGAGATACTTAGCATTCTATGATAATCCCAAATATCGTGTGCCTTAGTTTCTTTATAATCTTATTATTCAGTGTCCATGATCCACTGGCATACAATGTTATGAGCAGTATGTAACATCCTATATCTTGCTTCCTCACCCCCATGGACTGAAATTGGTTGCATGTAATGTTCTTTATCTGACAGAAAAAAAGCCTTTGCTTTGATTATTCCACATGATCTCTCTGTGTTGCTTTTTTACCTGTTATTATGATAACACTTGAGTCATTGACCCTAGATACTTTAAACTCTTTACTTGTTTCATTGTTATCATGTTTGCTGTCATTCAACGCTCCTTTTCAAAATTTGTATTTATTAATCTTTTATTAGCTTTGACCATAACTTTGTTTTAACTATATAGCAGAAGTTATGACTACCATCCTAGTTTAAAAAAACAAACAAACTTCAAAACCCTCCTCTTGAAAACTGCAGTTATGGCGCAGTATTTCACTATTTACTATTTGCTTGTGACTTGTGAGTTGGTATTCAGTAAGTACATTTAATAAAATCATTTATTATTAAACTAGAAACTAAACTGCAAGGGGTGAATACAATTATTACCCAGTTTTAAAATCCTTCTCTTGAAACACGCATTTATGGTGCAGTATTCGCTGGTGAGTTGGAATCCAGCAGATTTAGTATTTAATAACACTCATACACCGTATTTAACAAGAAACTCAAATCAAATGGCGAAAATGCAAGAAGACGTGACTACGCTACCGGTCACCAAAAATCTAACCTGGTAATTTCAGCTGGTGATACCGTTGGTATATACTTTTCACACAACAGCAAGTGTTAGAGATCTGGCTATCTCTCTAAACACATGGAAACATTAATGGATCTGTGAAAAATGCATCATACAAACACAGATTACACTTGGTACATCGCCAACGACCAGTGTTGGCGTTGCGTTGTTACCATAGTAATCATGGCTGTAGAGACATACTGTTACAAGCTTTGTGATTGGTCAAATCTGCTAACCAAGCCTCCCGGCGCCGGAATTTACAGTTACGTTTACTTAAAATGTATACTTATTATGCCATAAAACAATTTACACAGTGAACGCACACAGTCGTATATTTTATCTAATCTGCATTTTATTTTGCAAATAAATCACCTAACATATATTATGATTCTTTTGTATAAATAAATGTTTCCAAGTTTATCACAAATGAGTAGTTTGATCCGGAAACAATTTTCTGTATATTAGATTTGCAGCATTCAACAGCAGGAAGTAATCGAAATAAACATTTCCATGAGTACAGCGCTGCTCGGAGACGTGCTCTTTAAAAACTACCTCAATAGGCCTTCGTTTTACAAGCTTTACATACATCAACATTTCTGGAAATCATGGGGAGAAGGAAGAAGGGCGGCTCCCAGAAGTCTGGAAATAGAAAGGTAACGGTTTATAAATTGTTAAATAAATTCCTGCATGCGAAACTGAAACTCGAAACCTGCTCTCTGACTGGATCATGCTCTGAATGAAATTATTATTAAAATTAATTAGTAAGCAAGCATGGGTTTGCGATTCAAAACACACTAAATTACTGAGTAATGATAACTGTCACAGCCAGCACTTCCATTGTCATATTGCTTGTGGCTTTAGTGAAAGAACTGTTGGCGTCCATAATAATTATAGTTATGAAGTGATCTTGCCAAGAGCAAGACGCCTGTCCTACTTTGATGATGATGCACACAACAAATCTTTATGTATAAATAACATGCTCATTCGCCACGTTTATGAGAGCTTGACTTGAGCATCTGTGGATTCTATGGCCACCAGTTTCCACTCTCTGCATCTCTTGTTGGATTTCTTTTAAGAAAAGTCAAGACAGTGAGAACCGTTTAGTGAGTCGACAGATAGTCCTCACCGCATATCAAATCATTCTAGCCCAATAAGTGCTCAGATCCTCCCCTCAGTACCTCCCACAACATGTTGCAGCTATAGCACTAGTTCTGTGTTGGTTTACTATTCTTCTTTGGCCTCCCTGCAAAGTGCTGTTGTTTGGTTTCAATGTCATCCCTTTTGACTTGCTGTTCTTACAATCTGGTTTCAGATTCGAATGATAACCATTCTTAACCTGGATCAATATTCATGGACAGATATATTATCTTCTCTCTCTATAGTGAAATAATAATGAGAGAGATCAAAGAGAAGCCAGGAATAATATTCAGAGATTATAAAATAAACAATATACGCTATGCAGATGACACAGTATGGTGTGTACATACACAGGATGACACAGAGCAGGTGGACAATGCAACAGGTCTAAAACAATTGTTGGATATTGTAGTAACAGGGAGTGCAAAGAAAGGACTCTCCTTGAATATTAAAAAAATAGTAACAATGGTGATATCAAAGAAAAAGGTGACACCAAAATGTGAAATAGAAATAGTAGGGAAAATTCTTAACCAAGTGGATAGTTTTGAATGCAAAATAGAACAAGCAAAGGCTGCATTTCAGAAAATGAAGAGTAACCTATGCAATATATCACTATCATTGAATGTAAGACTGTGAGTGCTATATAGAACCTGTATTTCTGTATGGTAGTGGATCTTGGAATGTGAATAAATTAGGAAGAACTTGGAAGCAACAGACTTGGTTCCTAAGAAGAATTTTGCAAATTTCTTGGACTGCCAGAGTAGATCATGATGATTCCCTGAAAGAGGCTAATGAAACTAGAACATTATATACAGCAATAAGAAAAAGACAAACAGCTTTCTTTGGTCATGTTATGAGAAGAGAGGCATTGGAGAACATTGTGACAACTGGAAAGATTGAGGGGAAGAGAGGCAGACCAAGAGAAATGATGCTGGATGGGTAGAGACGTGGCATGGAAGAATATCATCAGTAGAGTTGATCTAGAAAACCAAAGACCGAGATCTGTGGAAAGTCATGAACACCTAAGCCAGCCAGCATGACACTTGATGATGATGATGGATATATTAGTTTTTATATATTAACCATGACTTACCCCTTTTCAACTGGATCCCTTTTTTTCTTTTGAGAGCTTTGTGCAATGGGTGCTACTTTTTTTGGCTCTTATTAATATTAAGTTATTTTGCTTTGCCAGCTCTGTGGCAAAATGGTTATGCTAGCAATTCATAATCTTGCATACCGCCTTCGAAACACAGCTGCAGGCTTTAGCAGACTGCCTTGCATTGATGTTTATTAAATGGTATGAGTGCTGGTCATTCAGAAAGCAATGGCAAACTACTGAACATAAACTTGCCAAGAGGTCACAAACAGCTCAAAATGCTGGTGTTGACTGTGATATACTGCAACAAACTATTTTGAGTGTGCATATCCCGGTCCCCTACTTATCTTTATTTTCTGTTCCATTCATTATAGGGAAATCAAGGAGAGATCCCATTGCCAAACTGAGTATCTCTCTTACAGCTGCAGAAAGTGCATATAGCTTCATGTTGTTTTCTGTTCTCACATTTTGATTAAGACTGGCAGCTTGAATAATAAGTCAGAAATATTATCAAAGAAATGGATCATGCCTAAAAGTAATTAAAGTCAATGGCAGGGGTAGAAAAATCCTGAAAAACAGGGGCAGGCTTCTGAATTATTAGTTTTTACTACCTCTAAGCTCTGGTTTTGGGGGCAAGTACATAAATTCAAGTATCTATACACTATAGATAACAGCAAAAGGAAGATGTATCGCAGAGGTAAAGACTAAAATAGGATCAACTAAACTGCAGTTTGTAAAATGAACATTGTATACAATCAAGCCCTGTCATTGAAGGTTTGAAAGAGAATTCTTGCATATAACAGTTCGGTTTGTACATATGGCTGCGAATCCTGGACAATCAGTAAACAAAGCACACCCAAAAAAATGAAACCTCAGAGAAGTAAGAATGTTGAAAATTCATTGGACAGCCCACATGAATACTCTCACAGCCCACATGAATACTTTAAATGTTTTTGACAGAGGCTAAGACACAAAGACAGAACAAACATCAGAAAGAAGCAGTCATTTTTGTTTAAACCACAATATGAGAAGAGAGAAACCGGAGTATGATGTAACAACTGGATAAAGAGATAGGGGAAGAGAGCAAGAAAACATTGTTGAAAGCCTTTTGTCATGGCACAGAAAGATGTCATCACATGATACATGTGTTTGGAGATCACAAGATGTGAAGGAGCATTATGCCTATTACAGTTAGCAAGGCACTTGATAATAATGATGATGGCATTAAGGATGGGTGTGTTCCGTGGTGATTTGCACAGGTGACCAGGCAGACATTGCCATATAGATGACGGAAAATCACACACGACATGCTGTATTTAGTAAATATTTGTGTTCATATATGGATTACCGACAACAATCACGTGAGTAACATATTCTGCATGCTTTTCCCTTCATTGTGTTGTTTATTTAACTAAAATCGGTTGACTAACACCTTATTTGTGATGTTTTTACTAACGCGACCCGAAATTTTACCGAACCTTTAAAAATCTTGCCCGTTCAGGGCTAAAAAACGGACAAGCGTCTGCCTTGTAAAGGGTTAATAAAATACCTGATGGTGTTTTATTTTGGCATGAATACACATGCAATGTTTTCATTGTCTAGACTGAGGCATCGAGGTGCCCCAAAAAGAATGCAACCACTAGCCTCCATGGTTGTAGCTGGGTTACTGCCTTACCATGGAGTCAATTTTGGCTGTAAACTCCGTTATTGCCAGAAATGTCATAGACAAGCATTATTGTGTAACGTACATGTGAGTTAATGATTTTTTTTTCAATAGTAAAGATGTCTCTCTAGGTGTAATGTACATGTGAGTTATTTGTGATATTTTTCATTAAAGGTGTCTCTCTATGTGTAACTGTAGCGTACATGTGAGTTATTTGTCTTTTTCAACAGAATTTCAACAGAGGTGGCGGTAAAGTTGGAGAGGGCTATGATTTGGGAACAAGAGACAATGAGCTGTTTGTCAAATACTACCAGGTAAGTTGTTAAAACTTTCAGACTTATCATGCAAGACTGTTCATGTTTGCAGGTGTACTTCTGTAGACATATTGACCACTTGGGTATGAGGGATGTGTGAAAGTCTGAACTATTGGATGTGAAATGGCACATTACTGTCATCATTTGGTTTTTGTGTAGATTTGAAACATTTCAGTGAATTTTTTTAATAGCTGTACGCTAAAATAGATTAGGATAGCTTGTGTTTCTGTCTTTCTTTTATGCCTATAGGCATTATGGAAGGGGGTATTTAACTTCTAGTGTCTTCCTCCAATTTCCTCTGATTCATGAGCATAATTTTTCTGGGATCAAGTAAATTCCCTACCAGTTTGCTAGACCTGTTGTGGGTTCCTTACCTACTTAATCCTTTCATATTTGCTACCACCACCATGTCACATATGTATGTTGCTGTTCACAGTGATTCACGTTATGAGCATAATTTGTCATCATCATCATCATGTTCCGCGTCGATAGTCTTTAGGTTGCATTTCCTCGCACCAGGGTAAGGCTTATACTCTCCCAATTGAGCTCCGCGCTGATGGTACAATGTGAAGTGTTGGGTTTGGTACGCGCTGTCCAACATTTGGCGCTAGCAGAAAGCAGGTAGTACCTACCATCTACTGTCATACCGTAGCTCAGTCATATCTAAAACCTGACATAATGTTCCACACCTACTTAACCCTTTTATACGATGGACAGACTTTTCTCATGCTCTGTTGGTGACGAAATCAATTTAGTTATATGCTTACATTCAACGAGTAATCTGAACACTCTGTGAACTAGGGAATATTTTGTGGCCACAGTCTCTACCGCTTGCCATGTCCTGCAACGGATAGCGTGCATGCAACCAACAAATGCAGCCAGTTCAAATTGTGAAACAAGCTGGCATTAAGGCATTTGATCCAAGGACCACTAGACTGGTGAGTGACGGCACTAGCGTACAGATATAAAATATGAATGGGTATATTGTTTTCTTATTCTGTGTTTTCTAGCTTGATGTGCAGTGAAGCTTTTAAATAAATAATTATCATTTACATGGAAAACCGAGTAAATCTGTATGGCCTGGAGAGAATTGTGGAACAGGGAGTGACCAGGAGATCTGGACAATTAATCAGACTGCAGCTGGTACCCTTAGTATTGGGGACTCTTTGCTGGTTGTTGAGGTTGGGATCAGAACACGTATAAGACGGTCCCAAGTGATGTGATGTTGGTTCTTGATTCAACTTATGTGTAACATCTTCTGTAAAAGAAGTAGGTTTTATAACATTGACCTTTTGTGTTGGAACAGCATAGAAGAGTTTCATACTGTCCATTATTACATCCTGTTAACAATTAACAAGTCATGTGATACATCTCGTTTATTTACAGGGATTGGGTATTGTTCCTGAGGGCGAGTGGGATGAATTTTATTCAACCTTGAAGAAGACATTGCCAGTGACCTTCAGAATAACTGGATATAAAAGGTAGGGTGAGAACAATTTAGGTTCCATATAAATGTTAAAATGTCGAAGTTTGTATACTGATGTCAGTATTAATTTGTTAATGAATGTGTTGTTTCATTGGTTAAGTGTATTTAGTCATGTCAGTATTCTCCTGTTACCTAATGTATTTCACTGGTTAGTTTATACTTATTATTGTCAATATTCACATCTTAATGAATATATTTCACTAGTTTAGTGGGACGCAGAGGTGTTTCCAAGGCACCAGGGCCGGGTTATATACTGGCCAAGACCTATTGACGCGTCCTCGTCGAGCGTCCTGGGCAACAGGTCCCTTCGGGGTCCTGGCTAAAATCAGTAGGATCGCCGATTCCTCCGAAGTCGGAGAGTGTCTGCCTGTACGGCGAGGAACCACCAGTCTGCACACCAATAAGCCAGACAACGGATACTCACGCAAAACTCAGGTCCTGTATGACATCACACTGATGTTGGACAACAGGATGCCTTCATCCGACATACAGGACTTCGCGTTGGAGCTCAAGCCAACGAACACAAGCAAGCAACTAGTTTAGTTTGTTTTTACATCAGTACCTTTTTTTTTCAGATACAGATTGCAGTATTTCTGTTGAATAAAATTATTTTCCATTTAGTTTGTATAGAGCCATCAATTCATTGGTTAAGTTTATAGATAAGGGTCTAATTACTTTATCTGTTAATGAATGTACTTCACCTTTTACTGTTGTAATATCAGTGTGTTTCAGTGGTTAAATTTAGAGGTGTATCAATATTTCATTGCAAGTTTGTTCTATTTTTAGTGGTTAGCACCCAGCTGACAATTGCAGAGTATTAGCAGAGTTTTCTTTAACGTTTTCTCATTTTGTTTCCTGCAGCCAGTCAGAGGAGTTACTCAACAACATCACCGGAAAGTTCTTCAGCAACATTCTTGATGTGAAAGTTGATGGAGAAGAAGTCCCACCTCCAAAATGTTTACCTTGGTAATGGACATTTTGTTGTCGTTGTGACTAATTGGGGAAAACAGTGCCAACAGCACCAATGGGTTGTAAGATTTGAATAATGGGAGAAAACATAGTGCCATCAACACCAACGTTTAGAAAACTGGCTACAGAATCCAGCCAATCATGAACAAGTTTACAAAGGGCTTGGTGTGGGTTAGTTGATGGTTCTGTTTCATTAATGGATGAAAGGAATAAAGAGAAGACATCCACTCCATTTAGAACAAACTATAGAGATGTCATCAGGTTTGCAGCTGCTTTCTTTAAGTATACTCAAGTTAACGTCTGTGGGTATACAACGAAGATGACTAATACATGTATGGGTATTTGTTGGTTTGATAGCGTACCATCCGGTTCTTATTTTCTAAAAACCCATACCATGAATCGTACCAGGTCTGGCAGTGTCAGCATCTTTTCCTCAGTTTGTGATTCACCATGAACTCCACATTGGTGATTCTGTCATCTGCTCTGCTCCCCCTTGATTTGTATGCTCACCACATTGAATATACACATATTCTTGAATTCCAAGCCTCGGTTTTGTTGTAGGTGTTTCAATGAGCAACTGGGCACAATTTGTTTTAGTTTAGTGTAGTCGACGGATCAGCATCATGGCACACGGATGTTACCCATAAGTGCTCCGTTCTACTCCTAATTCAAGCCTGAGTCTGGAGAATTTCAGCTCAGTGCACGAACTCTTACACCGGCGAGGATCCTGAAATACTTTGGGTAGATTTTTAATTCAAAATATTTCCCGAGCAGAGCCGTTAGGCTACTCTTTTTTTTTTTTAAATTTCCAATGCTAAAGGATTATTTTTACATGCGCAACAATACACACGAGCATCCTATCTCACTACCCAGGGACCAGGGGAAATTTTGTTACTAGAAGTCCACGTGAAAAACTCCCAGCCCTCACCGGGGCTTGAACCCGGGACCTCCAGCACTCGAGGCAGACACCATACCTTGAGACCACTCATCCCCCGCACAATTTGTTTTGTGTTAAGATATCAGTGTTCCACACATTGAGAATGGCTAGTTAGTTATCTTTTGAGGTATCATTCCTACAGTCCGGACATGTCCATAGGTGCTCAGATCCTCTTTATTCTCTCTCTTGCCCTCTTAGCTGTAAGATGTGTTATAAGTATGTTCATGTCTAACTTTTGTGGTGGTCTTTCAGGTATCCAAACAACCTGGCATGGCAGCTTGATCTGACTCGCAAGACTGTGAGGAGCAGTGAACACCTGTCTCGCCTGCATGACTTCCTCATTGCAGAAACTGAATGTGTGAGTTTGTATTGTTTGTAGATACAGAAGCTTGATCTGTGTGATTTATAGGTTTGTAGACACAAAAGCTGGATCTGTGAGTTACACATATTTGTGTAATTTATAGGTTTGTAGAAACTGAAACTGGGTTACTCATGTGTGTGTAGTTTATAGGTTTATAGCCACAGAAACTGGAACTGTGAGTTACACATGTTTATGTAATTTATAGGTTTATAGCCACTGAAACTGAGTTACACACCCATCCACCATGTGCCATGCTGATAAGCGTAGGTGGCCATGTTTTGCTATCTCACTCGATCACCAGATTGTAGATCAGCTCCGTGTTTCTGTCTTGACCATGCCACGTGGCCAACTAAAAGGGGTGTGGTTTCTTCTGCGTTCATCTGGAGTTTTTGTTTGTTTGTTTTGGATGTGATTGCATTGTGTCTGTTTACAACAGAGCTGCGTTTTAGCGCTGTTAGGCAGACACATCCGACTTCTGCGGGCATTTGTTGACTGGGTTAACCTTCAGGGGGGGGGGGGGGGGGGGTTTGGTTGGTTTGAGACTGACTGTCTCATCCCATAAAATACTTTAGCCGTACAATCCAACCAGTCAGGATGAATTTACAAAGGACTTGGAATAGGTCGGTTCAGGGCCCATGCTAAATTGGTAGATGAGAGACAGAAGAAGAATGATTGAGTTAAAACGACTCTGTGTGCTTATTTGTAACATTTTATTCTGTTGCCGTACTTGAATTTATTATATGTTTTCTGTGAAGACAAACCTAGCCTGTTGTTGTGTGGTTACAGTGTTTTCTTGTTTGTTTATGGCATAAACAAGTTGATGTGTTGTCTGCAGGGTGCCATCAGTCGTCAGGAAGCTGTCAGTATGATCCCGCCTTTGGTACTGGATATCAAATCACATCACAAGGTAGGTTTACACCGCAGAGTTATCTTGGTCGATTTTGTCCTGCTGCTAGACTCAGATTTCAGGGTAACGGTTATAATCTGTCTGTTACGTTAACTTCCTTCTGAAAGTCTGTTTATGTCAGACTTTTCACGGGTGTGGGCTGTCCACGTGTAAATTTTCTCACATTAGAGAATTGTCCACATGGGGGATTCCCACATGTGAGAGCTGTCCACATTTGAGATCTTCCCACATTAGTCAGATGTCCACATTCCAACATTAGAGAACTGTCCACATTTGAAATCTTCCCACATTAGTCAGATGTCTACATTCCAACATTAGAGAATTGTCCACATTTGAAATCTTCCCATATTAGTCAGATGTTTACATTCCAACATTAGAGAACTGTCCACATTTGAAATCTTCCCACATTAGTCAGATGTTTACATCCCAACATTAGAGAATTGTCCACATTTGAAATCTTCCCACATTAGTCATATGTTTACATTCCAACATTAGAGAATTGTCCACATTTGAAATCTTCCCACATAAGTCAGATGTCTACATTCTAACATTAAAGAGCTGTCCACATTTCTTCTTCTTCTGCGTTCATCCGGTGTTTTTTTTTTCGGGCATGATTGCGTTGTGCCTGTTTACTGCAGAACTGCATTCTTGCGCTGTTAGGCGACACATCCGACTTCTGCGGGCATTTGTTGACTGGGCTAACCTTCCCGGGGTGTCCACATTTGAGATCTTCCCACATTAGTCAGATGTCCACATTCCAACATTAGAGAACTGCCCACACTTGAGATCTTCCCTCATTAGTCAGATGTCCACAGTCTAACGTTAGGTTTCTTTCCTTATCTGATAACAGAACTTGTAGATATTGCCATCATGTATAAAATGTTGTTGTTGCTGCATAACTCCAGGCCCTCATCTTATTCTTTCATATTCAGATTCTGGATATGTGTGCATCGCCTGGCTCCAAGACCGCCCAGCTGATAGGGTACCTACACAGCACCAGCCCTGAAGGTAATGCAGTTGTTGGCATTGTTGGGCATTTGTTTGATGCCACTACTCATTCTCAACTCATTCAGTGCCAAAGAATAGTATGTAGCCAAATTTAACCTCACTTTTGGACAGAAAGAGGATATATTGCCACAATTTCAATGCTAACTGAACAGAAATTTACATTATAATAGCTTGTTCATTTGATTGTGCACCATGTTTGGTCCACTTTTTGTTTGGCACTAAATCAGTTAATCACTTAATACTCTCTTTCTTCTCCCCTGCCCTGTTTGTTTTTAAAGTTACCTGCTGTTTCCATTGTGTTATTGACGTTTCTTTTATTGAAATATTTTCACAGTTTAGTGCTTGTGAAGAAATTTTTGTTTTAACTGATTACCAGAGGATCTGGCTGACAATCAGGACTCCGAGGAAAGGCCAGGCAGACACATAATCAGAGTGCAACTGGTACCATTAGTATTGGTACTCTTTGCTGACTGTTGAAGCTGATGGAACATGTGTGGGAATGTCCCGAGTTCTGTGATGTCGGTTCTCGACTCTGGACTTTTGTTTTAATGTGACTGTTTAAATTGCTTGAAATAAATGTTCGCAATTGCATTTCAGGCTAGTTTCCCACCGCTTGTCACATTGTTTCTCTTCTGCTGTGTTTCAGGCGAGCTACCAACAGGTTATGTGATTGCCAACGACACTGATAACAAGAGATGTTATCTCATGGTGCACCAAGTCAAGCGGCTGCAGAGTCCATGCTGTATGATCGTCAACCACGATGGCACAAATTTCCCCAAAATCAGGGCTAATAGTGATGTAAGTTGTCACTCGGCATCATACATGTTCCTTCCTCTTCTCGTCATCATGTGTCATGCCGATAAGTGTGGGCGGTCATATTTCCTGATCACCAGAGTCGTGGATCAGCTAAGCCATCCAGATATTTTCTTCTTCTCATCATGATGTGCCATGCCAATAAGCGTGGGTAATCATGTTTCACCACCTTACACGATCACCAAGTCGTGGATTAGCTCCACGTTCTTGTCTCGACCATACCAAGTGGTCAAGCCATCCAGATATTTTCTTACTCTGCCTGGGGTATATAGGTAGCTTACAGTTCTAGTGGTTGTTGTTCTTCTATTCTGGTGGTAGATGTACTCTGCGGTTGTAGTAGTTCTATTCTCTTATACCAGGTGTTTATTAAGTCTCACTACACTTTGTATGTACAACAAATTTGAAAAATGAAGTATATGATATTTTTGGGCATGTTATGAGAAGAGGTGGATTGGAGAACTTGGTGACAACTAGTAAGATCGAACGGAACAGACTAAGAGGAAGATCTAGAAGCAAATACCTGGATGGCTTGGCCACATGGCATGGTCGAGACAGGAACACGGAGCTGATCCACGACTCTGGTGATCGAGTGAGATGGCAAAACATGACTGCCCACGCTTACCGGCATGGCACATGATGGATGGATGGATGGATGTCGTCAACAAATGTGCATCACAGTCCACCTTGCAGCAGTATGCAGTGAATGGCTGTCGCCTGCTGGAGTAATTCTTTGCACTCCAAATAGAATGGTATCAGCAGAAGGAAGAATTTTTTCACATTTGTTCTATATACAAAGTGTAGTGAGACTTTATAAACACCTGGTATATTGGGGTGTAGAGTTACTTCACTGTCTTGTTTAGTCTTGTATCTTCTGTCCTGGGATGTAGATGTACATGACTGTCTTTCCTCGTCTGTCATGTGTTCATTCACATTCGTTGGGTGCACAGGATTTTAATTAATTTATGAGTATCCATGCTTGTATACTGTAATAAATACTTTATAACATTTATAATAAATTTAATTTATATTCACAATAAGAGCAGTCCTTTATATTAGATTATTTTTGGAGTGTGAATATGTTCTGTTCCCCAATGGTTCAACTTTCGAGGATCTGCTGTTTTTTATTTTGACTTCATATTTATGTTAATCTTGTGGGGGTGCAAAGCAAACTCCTAATTTTATCACTATGTTTATTCTCTTCTTGTTTTGATAGGACAGAAACCCAGAGTTTCATCTCTTCGATCGTGTCCTCTGTGATGTTCCATGCAGGTTAGTAGTTTGATGTGTTGATGATGTTGTTAAAAGTTGTGTTAGTTAGTTAGTTAGTCGACAGATCATCCTCATTGCACACCGAGCCATTCAGTCCATAAGTGCTCGGATCCCCTCCTCAGCAAATCCTGCAACGTGTAGCGGCTAACGACGCCAGTTCTGTGTTGGTTTATCAATCTTTTTTGGCTTCCTGCGTAGTGTTCTTGTTTGGCCACCCCTCTTTTAATTTGCTGCTCTCGCAGTCTGGCCATTGTTGTAGATTCACAGTCAAGTGAATTGTTGTGAAAGTTGTGTGAATAAATCTGACATATTATGTTAGCGTTGCTTTGACCAATTTCCTAGGTAGTTGCAGATTGCTGTTGCCATACATAAGGTAATCACGCATTTATGGCACAATCATTTGTTTAAATTCTCATGTATAAAGTTTAATTATTTATGCACGGTTTACTGTTATGTCAGATGTAAGCAATGTGTGTAGTCAATTGCATATTGTTCACAGGATGTCACAGTCAACCCGAACATTTTTTGGCTTTTTATGATTTCTTGGCAAGTTGTTCAGTAGTTTGCCATTGCTTTCTTAATGGCCGGCACTCATACCTGTACAAGACTAGCAATCTGGGATTGTGAACTGCATTCTTAACCCCTTTGCCACAGCATATGTTTAGGGCATATGATAAATTGCTTGTATCTAAAGAAAAGTGGAGGAAAGTCTAGTGTGTTTGTATGGTAATATAAGAATGGTTTATAACAGAGTGTGTGATGGCAAGTCATTTGTGTGGTATGTAGCAGGTTGCGTGGTGGTAAGTGACTTCATGTGTTACAGAAGCAGCTGACTTGCCACAAAATCAACTTATCATACAACTGAAGTATACTATACAATAAGTTGATTTTGTGGAATATATCTGATTCTGTTGTGGTCATTCATTTGTGTAGTGTATAGAAGGCTGTGTGGTTTCAAGAGATAAGAGGGTTGTAAGTGTTAAAGTTGTATGGTGATTGATTAAGTTTGTTGTATGGTTTAAGTCTGGCGTATGGTATAAGAAAATGTAAGGACCTTCACGAGCCCAGAAATAAATAGAGGATCTCCATTGCAAAGTGGTTAAGCTGCCTGCCTCACTCTCTAAAGGTTTGGGTTTGTTTCCTTGCTGTCATTCAGTTCACAAGTGCAATTTTCTTGGAGGCTACAGAGTTTAGGCTCTGTGCAGCGATTTCATCTGGCTACTCTGCAGAAGGAAATCAAGCCATATGGGATAAAACCTGTGCAGGGAAGTCAATCCTCATGCCTCTAGAATCTCCTAGAAGAGGTCCGCCTGAAGTCCAGGGACACTGGAAACAGGGAAAGCTCATCCACATGGAAAAATCAGTCCAGGGCACTGGTTGTAGAAGCACATGTATAAATTATGCTTGATTTCAAAGTGGGGGAGAGCAAAAATAAAAACTCCCAGAAAGTTACCTCAGTTGTATAAGTGTTAAAACTCAGTCTGTCAGCGGATTCACCTGCCAGCCAATACACCTTGTACAAAATAAACATGATGTCTGGTTTCTTCAGCAAGAAATATCGAAACAAAGGTAAAATTAACTATGGTTGTAGACTGGCAACTAACTCTTGCACTACTGTGTCCCCGAAGTAAGTTGTTATGGTAATGTTAATATATGTTACTATGTTTGTTTGTTACACTTTAATATGTGTTGTTATGATTGTTACAGTGGAGACGGCACCATGAGGAAGAACTTTGATGTGTGGAACAAGTGGCACCCACTACAAGGTGCAAACCTGCATGGGTAAGATAAAGTGCTGTTTGAGCTGAGCACGGGTGTGGTTGTTGGGTTTGAGCTGACCCCGTGGGTCTCGCTTCATGTCTGAGACACAAGTCCAACCACATTGTCAAGCTGATCTTTGGCGGCTGGCTCTTGATGGTCCGTGTATGTGCCATTGCTTGTGTGAATGAAGAGACTAAATTCATTACCTGTCATTGTTTGTGTGAATGAAGACTAAATTCATTACCTGTCATTGCTTGTGTGAATGAAGAGACTAAATTCATTACTTGTCATTGCTTTTGTGAATGAAGAGACTAAATTCATTACCTGTCATTGCTTGTGTGAATGAAGAGACTAAATTCATTACCTGTCATTGCTTGTGTGAATGAAGAGACTAAATTCATTACCTGTCATTGCTTGTGTGAATGAAGAGACTAAACTCATTACCTGTCATTGCTTGTGTGAATGAAGAGACTAAATTCATTAGTCATTCATTCCTGGGGGGGGGGGGGAATTCCCCCTCCAGTTGAGAACCACTGCCTTAGCTTGTAGCAGTTGACAACGCCAGCTCTATGTCGGTGGACTCCTTCTTGCTCCCTGCTTGTCACTCTAGTCTGGCTTCATCCCATTTGACTTTGTGTTCTTGGAGCCTGGTTTATGTATGACAAACATTAGGATGTTGCTTCTTGTCTTGCATAAATTGTTGAGATCTGGGTGGAGTCTCTTGTGTTATTTTAGTGGCAAAAATAAGTGACTCTGCCTTACATGAATGAAACAAAAGCGTCGCTGTATTCACGCTTGATTTTCTATTATAATTCATTCGAAAGTTGATGTGATGCGTATTCTATTAGAAGAACTGCTGCAGCTTAATGGCTAGGTACTCGCCTGCTGTATGCTGTGTACTGTCCCCTGAGCAGAGAGGAAGACGACGGCCAAGGAGAAGATGGGTGGCGGATGATCTCCAGATGGGTGTATCAGATGCGGGACATCTTGCTTATGACCGAGAAGTTTTCTGGACGGTTGTTATGGTAGCGAGGTTCTGCATGGGACATGCTCATGAATGAATGAACTTGCCTACCGGCCCAGTGGTCCTGGGATCAAATCCACTTCCGGGCGAATTTTAACAATGAAACTGGCTCTCAGATCAACCAGGCCTAAAATGGTGTCAGGAAATATCTTGGGGGGTAGAAGCGGCTGACGTGATACTGCCTATATCATCCATACACTGCTGATTGGTGTATACAGATATGAGCCTAGCACCACTTGCCTGTATCTCTCTCTCTCTCTCTCTCTCTCAGATTTTATATACATGTATATGTGTATTCTCCCTCCTCCTACCCCCACCTCACGTAGCATATGTTTAGTTGAATGAGTTGTTATTTTCAAGGCAATGTTTACAATTAGTGGTTAACGCCCGTCTTGTTTTCTCAGACTTCAGTCTAAGCTGCTGCGTCGAGGCTGCCAGCTGCTAGAAAAGGGCGGTCGCCTCGTCTACTCCACCTGTTCCCTCAACCCCATTGAGGATGAGGCTGTCATTGCGGACATGTTGAGGAGTTCAGAAGGAGCCATGGAGCTGGTTGACATCCACGATATGCTGCCCGGCCTGAAGTTTACTAAAGGGCTGTCAACCTGGAAGGTGTGTCCTTGTTATGGTTACATGTCTTGTTCCCTAGTCTACAGATTTATTGTACCGCTGTAATCATTTTCTCGTCCTAGATATGAGGATGCATATTACAAGTACCTCAGAAGTCAGAGTGGGTTCGCCTGATGACGAGGGATACTGGTAATAGAGAAAGCTAATCCACATGCAAACATCAGTCCAGTGCACTTATTAAGAATGTGCTAATAGTAACATGCGTATGGACTACGCTTGAGTTCAGTGTGAGCGAATGCAAATAATGAAATAATTAGTATTATTTTTAAAAATTGACCAGGCACTTAATTTGTGTAGTAGATGAAAATGTTCCAATCACTGAGGGAGGACTCCTGTTTGCGGACGACCAAGCACTAATAGCAAAATCAGAAGCTGAATTACAAGACCACATGAATAGTCTAAACGAAATGTGTAGGGAACATAACATGAAAATTAGCACAAGCAAAACAGAGGTAATGACTATAACTAAAGAAGAACAAACAGCAACAATTCACCTAAACGAACATCCCTTGAAACAAGTAAAGAGCTTCAAGTACCTAGGAAGTATAATATCATCAAATGGCAGATCAGAAGACGAGATCGAAAATAGGTGCAATAAGGCAAATCAACTCATTGGACAAATGGCACCAATACTAAAGAACAAACATGTATCAATAACTACTAAGAAGGTACTTTACAACACAATCTTCCTACCAACTCTGTGCTACCAATGCCAAACCTGGACAATGACAGAAAAAGAGAAAAGAAAAATCACAACAACAGAAATGAGGTTTCTGAGAAGAATACTCAACGTATCAAGAAGAGATAAGATCAGAAATGAAGAAATCAGGACTAAAGTAGGGGTTAAAGCTGCTCTAGATTTTATTAGAAAGCAGCAGGTCAAATGGTTTGGCCATGCAAGTAGGCTACCAGTCAACAGCATGCCACAACAAGCAATGATGTACAGACCAGATGGAAACAGAGGAAGAGGCCGACCACGTAAACGTTGGATGGAGGGAATAACAGAATCCATGGGAATGTCGATATACGAAGCCCATAACCGGGCACTCTCACGAAGTTTATACTTCACCTCGACACCGCAAGGTACAAGAGGAACATGATGAGATGAGACGAGAGAGTGTATGTGTTTGAGAGAGAGGGTGGAAATGAATGAATGAGAAATATTTCAAACACTTAATTTGTCTAGAGAGTAAAAATGGTCTAGTCATTTAGTGGGTGTGTGAGAATTAGAAATATTCCACATACTTGATTTGTGTGAGAGAAAGAAATGGTTGAGACATTTGTCCAACTGTGTGAAAGATAATATTCTAGGCATTTGATGTTTGTAAATATCTCATCATGTTTGTGAAGATATGTATGAATACAACATTGCACGAGAGAGACAATCTCTCCTCATTTTTTTTTTTTTTTGCTAGAAAGTTGGACAATGTCCTAAAAAGATGACACAAATAGCATTCACTCTTGGTCACAACAATTTGTATGTCAATCCCAGGTGATGACAAAGACTGGAGAGTGGATCAACAGCCCCGCTGAAATCCCCGCGTCCATGCAGACACAGTTTAAACATACCATCTTCCCCCCGACAGAAGAGGAGGCAGAGAAATTTCACCTGGACAGATGGTTAGTTGGTATTTCTGGTTCAGTTTTTGTTCACGTGGTCAATATTTGTAGTTCAGTTATTTGTACTCTTTGTCACTGTTTCTCATGTAAGTTTTTGTACATGCGCCATGTGTTGCCTATGCAACCTGCCTAGTTTGCTGTAGAGAAAAGGTAACGCCAGTACATCTGGAACAAGATGCATCTGTAGACAAGCTGCAGAAGTTCTCGGGTCAGCAAAGAAATTCTCTAACTGTCCGCCTGTCAGAGCTTCCATCCTAGACCAGTTGCTGACCAAGGCAGTTTTTGTATATTTGTGTCAATATGTATAGTTCTCTTTGGTATACAGTTGTCCATATGTATAGTTCATTTGTTAACAGATGCTAAACATTTTAGTTTGATTAATACTCTTAAACAGTATCACGCTTTGAGAACTAAAATACTATTACAAGTCAGCAGTGACTTGAAGAGAACAGTGATGGGAGGCATTGTTCCTGGAAGAAGAAGCAGAGGTCATTTAAGACAGCAGTGGGCACAGAACATTGCAGGCACCTTGGGCATGAGGCAGGAGAAATGGTGGGAGATCGAGTGGCTTTTCATCGAGCCGTGATGAGGGCGACATTCTGTGAAATGGCCTGCTGCTTGGTAGTGCTGATGTACATCTTCAGTAGTTTTGTTTCAGTTGTTGGACATGACAAACATTTGGTTTATACATATATATATATAAATCGGTTTGTTGGATACATTTTAAGCATTAGTTATTCAGCTGCACATGTTTAATATTTATAAATTAGTTGTGAAATATATTCAACATTCATTGTTCAGTAGTTGGAAATGTGACCGTTCATTTAGTTCTTGAAACGGTTAATATTTCTCAATTGTTGCATATGTGGTCATTATCTGTAGTTATTTTAGTTTAAACATAGAAGCCACGAACAATATGTTGCATAATTTAGTCACCGGAATTGTTTAAAAGCGGAACATCTTTTATCCCCACGGTAATTTTTAGATCTAGAACGACCTCTTTCTGTTTACATAAAACCAGCTGAAACCGCCTGATTGCAGTGATTACTTCAACATAATGATTTCAGTTTATGATCTCTACTAATGACAAACTAATATTCTCCATTGTGTGTCTAGCATGAGAATCCTGCCACATCAGCAAGATACTGGTGGGTTTTTTATAGCTGCCCTGCAGAAAGTCAGACATCTGCCGGGTTCCAGGGAGGCCAGGTTGGAGCAGGAGGCGGCCCAAGCAAGTGAGTGTCATTTATCACCCATTCAAGTATGTGTCATTTATCACCCATTCAAGTATGTGCCATTTATCACCCAATCAAGTATGTTTTGTTTATCACCCAATCATGTGTCATTTATCACCCAGTCAAGTATGTGTCATTTATCACCCAATCAGGTGTGTGTTATTTACCACCCAACCAAATAAGTCATTTATCACCCAATCAGGTGTGTCATTTATCACCCAATCAAGTAAGTGTCATTGTCATTTATCACCCAATCAAGTAAGTCATTTATCACCCTATTAAGTGTCATTTATAGGTTGGCAAGCCAAAAACATCTCTGCGTTTCACACTGGACTTGGTGTTGCATGTCAGTTTGTTGTCATGTAGCAAAGCTAACCATAGAGCAAGTATATGGAGATCATGTCTGGTCTTGATTTGTTTGGGAAGAAAGAAATGCAAGTTTAGTTTGTAAGTGAGAAAGAAATACAAGTTCATTTTGTGAGTGAGAAAGAAATACAAGTTCATTTTGTGAGTGAGAAGGAAATACAAGTTCATTTTGTGAGTGAGTAAGAAATACAGGTTTAGTTTGTGAGTGAGAAAGAAATACAAGTTCAGTTTGTGGGTGAGAAAGAAATACAAATTCATTGTGTGAGTGAGAAAGAAATGCAACTTCAGTCTCTCCATAAACTTATGTGTCAGTTGAACAATCACTGTGTGAGCGCTGACTTGTTCTAACTACCATTGTATTGTTTCCATCTTGTGTGGTCAGCTACAGATAAGGAGACCACCGAGGCCAGTCCTGAAGGGGACAAACAGGACAGTGCGTCTACGTCCCTTCCTGCCCAAACATCTGGGAAGAGGAAAGGAGCTGAGACTGAAGATGGGTGAGTTCTGGAGTTTGGTTGTCATGTGTGATAATAGTTCATGTAGCTGTACAATCTTATAATGCTGTATTATATAATTTTTAAAAAGTCGACAGGGTCGACTTCATTGCTCCGGGTTTTATCCCATATGGCTCAGTCTCTTTCTTTATATAAAGTACATGTATCACCACAATCTGATAATAATGTATGTGTGCTAATAGTTCATGTATCACCACAATCCTGTTTTAATGCTGACTTTATGTTAGTTGTTCATGTCTCCTTACAATCTTATAATGTTGTCTGTGTGCTAATAGTTCATCCATCTCCACAATCTTATAATGTTGTCTGTGTGCTAATAGTTCATCAATCTCCACAATCTTATAATGTTGTCTGTGTGCTAATAGTTCATCCATCTCCACAATCTTATAATGTTGTCTGTGTGCTAATAGTTCATCCATCTCCACAATCTTATAATGTTGTCTGTGTGCTAATAGTTCATCCATCTCCACAATCTTATAATATTATCTGTGTGCTAATAGTTCATCCATCTCCACAATCTTATGCTAATATTGTCAATATGTTAATAGTTCATGAATCTCCACAATCTAATGCTAATATTGTCAATATGTTAATAGTTCATGAATCTCCTCAATGTTGTCTATATGTTAATTGTTAATGCATCTCCACCATGTTGCCTATATGTTAATAGTTCATGAATCTCCAAAATGGTGTCTATATGTTAACAGTTCATGAATCTTCACAATCATTTAATATTGTTTATGCATTATCAGTTCATTTATAAACCTCTATATCTTTTTCAGTTTCTTAATTGTGTGTGTGTGTGAGAGTGAGTGCATGCTCACTCACACACGCATACATGAATATGTTACGATTGATTCTTTTAACTTTCTTTTGCATAAAAAAATGAACAGAATGCGATTGATGTTTTCAGGCCACAGTCCAAGAAGAAGAAGTTACATGGTTACAAAGAAGATCCATTTCTGTTTATGGAAGAGAGCGACCCAATTTGGCCATCCATCAGGTGCGTACAGAAATAGGTGACATTTTGATGAATGCTGGCCATGTGTGATTAGACTTTGTGTGTGTCCCTGGTGTTAATCTGTGTAGTTCTGAGTCTTGTGATGGATGCTGGCCATGTGTGATTAGACTTTGTGTGTGTCCCTGGTGTTAATCTGTGTAGTTCTGAGTCTTATCGGATTTATAAGGATTAATTGGTTGATATATATTAACCCATACATATGCATGTACGTACATACATACATGAACACTATATTATATACAGAAATACACATTTATATGGGTTGATTGGTTGATATATATTAACCCATACATACATATGTGAACACTATATTGTACACAGAAATACAAATTTACATGAGTTGATTGGTTGATATATATATTAACCCATACATATATATGTGAACAATATTATATACAGAAATACACATTTATATGGGTTGATATATATTAACCCATACATACACATACATTCACTCACGACTGGCACATATACCATTGTATGAAAACCAATGCAAGGTGGCCTGCTGCCAAATAACCTGCAATGTTTCCAATGCGGAATTACGAGTTGTGTCCGTAACCCCTTCACCACAGAGACAGTTTGGTATTGTGTTTTATTTTGTTTACTAGTGTTGGTATATTTGTAATCCGCAAGGTTCTCTATTCCACAGGGACTTTTTTGGTCTGGCCCAAGACTTTCCGGTGAACCAGATCTTGTTCAGATCTTTGCAAGGAAAAAGAACACTGTACTACGTGTCCAAGGCAATTCGGGATATCATGAGACATAATGAAGGCAGGATCAAGGTAGTTTATTTGTCCGTAATGATCTCTTGTGCTATGTACAGCATATTTTCTGTATATAGTTTAGTTTAGTTGACGGATCAACATCACAGCACATGGGTGTAGCCCATAAGTGCTCCGTTCTCCTCCTAACTCAAGCCTGAGTCCGGAGAATCTCAGCTCAGTGCCCGAACTCCGGAGCACCGACGAGAATCCTGAAATACTTTGGGTAGATTTAACTTGAAATTTTGCCCGGGCAGCGCCGTTAGGCTACTCTTTTTCGATTTCCAACTGCCAAGGGATATTTTACGTGCGCAACAATACACACGGGTGTCCGATCTCACTACCCAGAGACCAGATTTTGTTACTAGAAGTCCACATGAAAAACATCCAAGCCCTCACCGGGGCTTGAACCCGGGACCTCCATCACTCGAGACGGACAGCATACCTCGAGACTACTCAGGCCCCCTGTATATGTTCTTCTGTATATAATATAGTCAGTTCTGTACGAAAATGTGTACGTTCTGTCCATGATCTCGTGTTTTCTTTGCATGTTCCTTTGTACTCTATATAGTTTCTGGACATAGTGTAGTATGTTCTGTTTCCAAGTATGATCTTGTGTGTTCCCTTGTAGTGAATCTTCTGTATATAGTGTGGTTGGCACCATATGTATGTGAATGTGTAGTTTTTGTGCATGATCTTGTGTTTGCTGTCCAAGTATGCAAGGTCTTTCAATTTTGTGCATGAACTTTTTGTTTGTGCAAATGTATGTGTTTGCTTTCATGTTGTTGTTTTTTTTTATTGGTGTACATGATCTTGTGTTATGGACAAGTGTATATATTCTTGTGTCTTATTGACAAGTAATAATAATCTGTTATTTTTATTTATGTACATGTCAAACCACCAACCTTCCATTCAAAATCTAACATTTCAGGCCAGAGAGTTTATTGGTTGCAGACAATGAGCAGGATCTGCAACCATTAGTAGATACAGTTGTTGTACACAGTGAGCAACGGGTTAGAATTGTTAAAACGACACATATTATGGTCGTCACTAGGGAGAACAAAATACCACAATGTAATATACAAGTAAATGGGAATATTCTTCAACAAGTGAATCAGTACAATTATCTCGGAACATCTGATGGGAGATGCCTTGGAGATATTAAAACAAGAATCGCCATGGCGAAAGTAGCCTTTAGCAAGATGAAAAACATTCTGACCAATAAAAAAAGATGTCAACTGAAATGAGAAAAAGTGTTGAGGGGATACATATTTTGCCCTCTCACAGCTTTCCACAGTTATGTCTTGCCCTCTCACAGCTTTCCACAGTTATGTCTTGCCCTCTCACAGCTTTCCACAGTTATGTCTTGCCCTCTCACAGCTCTCCACAGTTATGTCTTGCCCTCTCACAGCTTTCCACAGTTATGTCTTGCCCTCTCACAGCTTTCCACAGTTTTGTCTTGCCCTCTCACAGCTTTCCACAGTTTGTCTTGCCCTCTCACAGCTTTCCACAGTTTTGTCTTGCCCTCTCACAGCTTTCCACAGTTATGTCTTGCCCTCTCACAGCTTTACCAGTTTTGTCTTGCCCTCTCACAGCTTTACCAGTTTTGTCTTGCCCTCTCACAGCTTTCCACAGTTTGTCTTGCCCTCTCACAGCTTTCCACAGTTTGTCTTGCCCTCTCACAGCTTTCCACAGTTATGTCTTGCCCTCTCACAGCTTTACCAGTTTTGTCTTGCCCTCTCACAAATTTACCAGTTTTGTCTTGCCCTCTCACAACTTTACCACAGTTAAGTTAATAAATATTTTAATTAAAACAGACTTCTCTTCTGGTCTTTTTCGTGGTAATAGTTTAAGACTCTTAAATGGTGGCCGTCCACCATGAATGCCAAATCCTTTGTAGATCTGCCAGTTTGTGGTTGCTTGAAAATTTTCTGCAGTATGGAGTAGCTACTCTCGCACCAAGCTTTAGTCGCCTTTTACGGCCTCCATTAGGTCTTGCAATATTACTTTTTTTTTTTAACTTCCTCTTTTCGGTCTCAGTAACATTGGTAGTTTCTTACCCTACTACGCCAACAGTTAATGGTTGCAGGGAGACAGCGTGGCATAGAAAGAGAGTGAATCCAGGGCATGACTATAAAGGCATGCACATGTAACTTGTGTGCTGAAAGAAACTTGACATCTGTTAACACCAGAGAGGTTGCCCTGAGTGCAGCATAGTTGGTTGTGTGAACCTGAAACAGAGAGGTTGCCCTGAGTGCAGCATAGTTGGTTGTATAAACCTGAAACAATTCCATAATTTGGCACTTTATGTTTTGAACGTCTGCAGTGTTCAACCATTCCCCATTCTGTAGAGCCATGCCTGTGTCTTGTGTGTCTGTGATTGTTGAATATAAAATAACCCAGAATATGGTTTATCATCTCCACAGTTTATCAACATGGGGGTGAAAGCTTTTAGCCGCAGTCCATCTCCCATTGTGCCACAGTGTGATTTCAGAATCACTCAGGAGGTAAGTCTATAGATGTCAGAGTGTATGTTTATTACTGGTAAATCTGTTTAAATGAATTGTAAGGTGGCATAATATTATTATATAACTTATGTCCAAATAGCTTAGCCATGCTTTTATCATGAGAACACTGATGGTTTGAAGATGTGTGTTTTTATAATGAGCACACTGATCTAGCCTAGTTTGAAGATGTCAGATTAATGTCAGTATGTGTTTTCTTGTCTTGTGAGTTGGATGCCCTTTGGTTTTATTGGTAAGGATTCAACATTTTACAAATTCATTCATGGCTTCATTCCTGATAACCACAGTAGCCTCAGTGTCAAGTTCAATAATATTAATCCTATATGCTCGATTTTACGAGATGTCTGTTTCTATTTGTGAACTAAAATTAAAGCCATTTTCTGTTTTATTAGGAGCATTATTTGAAATCCGTTTATGCCGCACATAATTGCATACGTTGAACATGATCATGTCATAGTCATGTGATAAATACTGACCAATGAATAAAAGAGCATGTGCTTATCGTCCCATGGTGCATAGGTTCTGTTTCTGACCGTTGAGAAAATGGCCGGTTTTGTCCAAAGAAGCTCAAAAAGCGGCTATTCGGTTTCTTTCATTTGAAGGATGTCGACCAGTGGACATTTATTGAAGAATGCAGGCAACATACGGTAACAAATGTGTGTCGAAGACAACAGTGACGGCACGAATGTTTCGGAAAGGACGTCAGTTCACGACAGATCTTCGATGGCCGGGTCAAGCGCATATTGTTGCAACAGAAAAAAACATCGCCAAAATTGATGCAGCAGTGCAGATGAAACGTTGTCGAACATACGTTCGCTAGCGGAAGAGTGGAGGGTGATTGATGAATCATGGTGTCACCACTTTGAGCCGAGCAGCAAAAGAGAGAGCATGCAATGGAAGCATGCTGGATCATCAAAAGCCAAAAAATTCAAGTTACAGGTTTCCGCAGGTAAGGTTATGCTGAGCGCATTTTTTGACCATCAAGGGCTATTTTTGGCCGGCTTTAAAGAACCTGGTGTCAACATCAACTCTACCCACTACTTGGAAACACTAGACAAGCTGCAAAAAGCCGTCAAGAATAAACGACCCGGCATGCTTTCTCACGGTGTGAAAAAGCTCTCAAGAGGCAGCGATTTCACACAGATGCAGACGTAATGATCGCGGTAAACACTTGGTTCAGTGAGCAACCACAATCCTTTTTTGCAGACAGCATTCGCCACCTACCTAAGCAATGGGATGCTTGCCTGAATGCCTACAGTGACTTCTTCTGACCAACCCATGGTGCATAATTCATTCAAAATGAATGCTTTGTTTAATCCTACCACACCTGTTAATGTTTCTTTCATGCTTTTGTAATAAAACCATTGGAACGGGTTTCAAATGAACGACCCTTATATTTGTATTTCTCTAGGTTTTAGGCACTTTACTGGGTGAGTTGACCAAGAGGAAGGTGACAGTGTCAAAGAATGATGCTATCATTGCCATCAGTCAAGAGAACCCATTTATTAGCAAACTCAGTGAAGAGGTGCAGAAACGACTTCATGAAATGCGTAAGTTATTCTGGCATGCCTGCACGTGCTTTCATGTTTTCTATTTGGATCCATGGTATCTGTCGCTAACTTGAGAATACCATGTGGATTTTTATGCTTACATTATCCCAGGGTAGTGTATCAGATGCTTCACATTCACAGATAAGGGTTAAAAACTATGACACAAATAGAAAGTTCCATAGCAGGGGCCTGCTGTGTGTGGATGAAGTGTTGGGACTGTTACATTTTGTCGGCCGGAGTGGTCAGAGGAATGGCTGGCCAGTCTCTCCCTCCTGTAGTGAATGAGGAGAGCTGGCATCAAACGCTTGTCCAACCACACTTGTGTTACACTAACGAGTGGAGGACACAAAGGCACATTCAAATCCCCCAGAAATCATAAAGAATAGGCTCCTCACTGTCTAGGTTTAATTTCTTCTTTTTTATCGTCATTGGCAATCAGTTCTCCATCTTAATGTCTCTAATAAAAGCATTAGTTAGTTTGAGATTCATGTTATTCCTGTGCTGTTATTTTTTTCTGGAACAAAGATGGTTGCATTTGAAATTGAAACCCACAGAAATACATTTCTTTGCATTACCAGAATGGCTTTGAGGTTGCCCAACTTAATAAGGCCTGCACTGTAATATTTGGCCATACAAAGTGCTGTGCTAAAGCGGAAGTTTTGTCTACCCAACTTAATGAGACCTGCTCTGCCAGACTTGGCCAGAGAGTCCTGAGTTGGCAGAAGTTATGTCTACCCAACTTAATGAGACCTGCTCTGCCAGACTTGGCCAGAGAGTCCTGAGTTTAAGCTGAAGTTATGTCTACCCAACTTAATGAGACCTACTTGGCCAGAGAGTCCTGAGTTTAAGCAAAAGTTATGTCTACCCAACTTAATGAGACCTGCTCTGCCAGACTTGGCCAGAGAGTCCTGAGTTTAAGCAGAAGTTATAGGCTCCTGCCGGGACCAGGTGAAGATAATGGGCTTAAGCATGGCAACGGGACTGCAGATATAGCAAGTCCAATGACTGAACGTTTAGAAGAAATTAATATTGTGTTTTGTTTGTGCACATTCAGAATGGGCAGGTTAAAGAAAACGTATTAATATGTTTCATGCAAGTGTCTGCATTTCCTTCCAAAATGTGTCTGACTTGTGTGGAGTTCCTGGCAGGATACATGCATGGCGCTCAAGGAAGAATAGCTAGCTAACCACAACACGACCACATTTGTTGATATTTCTGTGCTTGCTAGTTGCAGATCCTTGTATCCGAAAGCTCCTCTCTGGGCATTGTGTTGAAATCTATTGACAATGGAATACCTAAATCTATCCAGGCTGCATGACCAACCTGAGCTGAATCCCAGCCAGTCTGTGTGTGTTGAGATGAATTGTGACCTGGTTATATCCTATTCTGCCATCATGCAGACGTGAAATTCCAGTACCGGGTCTTGCACATCCCGTTGGTTTCTGGGCTTGGAGAGGGGAAGGACAGCTCTGTAACAGTCCCTCTGGAGATGGTACTGTGGTGGGTCAAGGGAACAGTATATATACCAACCTGACTGTGACAGGTGCAAGCCTTTTCAGGACTGACCAACTGAACACCAGTGCATTTGACATTAACACTGGCAGTCCTCCAGAGAACTCACTACCAGCCTCCCATATCCTTACGCTAAGAGATTAAAGTTTGATGGTCACTAATCTAGCTGTGTTTAATGTTTCTTTCAGCTGCTGGTGATTCTTACGCTAAGAGTTTAAAGATTGATGGTCACTAATCTAGTTATGTTTAATGTTTCTTTCAGCTGCTGGTGATTCTTACGCTAAGAGTTTAAAGATTGATGGTCACTAATCTAGTTATGTTTAATGTTTCTTTCAGCTGCTGGCAGCACTGTGTTCGTGTTCAGCCCGTCGGAGAAGTAAGTAGCATCACTTGTGCTTATCTTGTTGCCTTTATTTTTCTGCTAACTATAAGGGGCAGCTACTGAAGTGTAGCTGAATATAAGTTGAATGACATTATACAACTTTTCTGCCAGTGATCTTTGTTTATGATCTACTTCTTCTTGTGTTTGTTCTTTCATGTTTACACTAACACAGTGGTTCTCAACCGGTGGGGAATTTCCCCAGAATTTTAGGGTTTCCAGGGGGGGAATTAAGATTATTTCAAGATCGCATTAATACAAGAACCAGTTACTTGATATTGTTTTTCCCTTTATACTGTACGGTTCTGTACGTCTTACCCTTCTACAATTCATTTTATAAAGTAAGGAGACCCACAAATCACGTTTTATGTAGATGTCTAGACTTTTTTTTAGTATGTACTATTAAATTTAGCTTCCATTATTACGTATACTGTGTAAGGGCGGGGGCGGGATTGTTAGGTAGGAAATACGAAAGGGGGGGAATGACGTTCCAAAAATATGGTGAAGGGGGGCACGGGCTAAATTTTTAGGTAGGGACCACGAAGGGGGGGGGGGGATGATCCAAAAATATGGTGAAAAGGGGGGGGGGGGCACGAGCCAAAAAAGGTTGAGAACCACTGCACTAACAGGTGTGTTTTTATGCTGTAGTCAACAGCTTTTTTGGAGCTCTTATTTTGTTCCCTATAATTTTGACTGCAGTCTTGTCTAACTAGGCCAGTGTTCCCTTCTTAGTTGGCTGTACATCCTGGAGAACAAACTCTGCAGTTTGATCACACTACCCACATGAACACAGTGGCCAGTCACTCAGACCGAGCCTGGACATAAGCTTGTTTAGTCTGTTATGCCCTCTCCGAGCCTTACAACCATGACCTGTACTTGCGAGGCAAGGGAATGGTAGTAGTCATTGGTCTGGTTCTGTTCTTTTCAGGAATTAGCATATTTTATTTAGTTTGTTAACATTAGCATTTTCAAGAATCTATATTTTATTTAGTTAACATTAACATTCTCAAGAATTTATTTTATTTAGTTAATATTAACATTCTAAAGAATCTAATTTATTTAGTTAATATTAATATTCTCAGCAATCAGTGCATGTTGTTCTGTCTATTATAATAACTGCTAACAGAGGCTGAACATTAGATATAGATTGTGTAGTATTATGGGATGTGTGACCATTCCCATGACCCTCTCTAACACCAGTTAGATGCCCAAGTTTCTAGCTGGATTAGCCGCTCCCCTACCAACTTTAGTGATCATGAGTTTGATTCACATTGGAGCATATTCACATTTTCTTAAAAGACCTGAACTTCGAGGTTGACCTGGCCTAAACTAGGTACCAGGATATGTCTTGGAAAGTAAAAGCAGCAGACATGAAACTAACCACATCACCGAGCGCTGATTGTTCTAGAAAATATGGGTCCAGCACCATATGCCCAATACATTATAACCCTTTACCGGGCAAATCGTCTAATTGCATCTTTACCCCCGAACGGACATACCGTTCCAAAGTTCCTGTGACTATTATGCATTGTAAAAATGCGATCTCTCGGCTTTCCGATTGTCTACTTTCAGTTTCACTGATAGCTTGACAATGTGGCCGCCATTCGCAAGCGTGTACTTTGATTTTGAACGGATTTTAAAAATAGTTTTGAGGTTTTTTACGCTTTGTATTTCAAAATTGATTTTGACGATTCTTCAAGTGATAGTGGAGATTTCGCTGGGTTCAATTTAAGTGACAGTTAAGTGCATGACAGAGCTAGATATCAGTGATCATCGTTACTTTGCGTTAGCAGACGTGAGTTGGACTTTAAAGAAAGTGATTCTGATTCTGAAAATGTGTTTGTAAATTGCTGTATAAATGACTGACAATCACAAACAATATGTTGTATTTTGTAAATATTTGTGTTCATGTGTGGATTACTGGGATTATTCATGTGAGTAAAATACTCTGCATGCTTTTTACTTCATTTTGTTTTTTTATTTAAGTAATTTACAGCAGTGGATATCTACCCAGTGATATGCTGACATCTGTATTTATAGCTATACCAAAAAGACCAGGAGCAAATGTGAAGATTTTTGCACAATTAACCTCATAAACCATATCACTAATCATAATGAGAAGAACCAGAAAGAAAATAAAATGGAAATTAGTGAAGAACCGTATGGATTTGTGGAGGGAAAGAGCACAAACAATGCAATATACACATTACGGACACTAATAGAAAGGTCAATAGAGAAACAGAAAGACATATATTTATGCTTCATAGATTATACTAAGGCATTTGATAAAGTAAAGCATGATGAGCTGATTAAAATGTTGGAAGATATCAACATTGATGGGAAAGATTTAAGAATAATAAAGAATATTTACTGGAACCAAGTAGCAGCAATTAAAATTGGAAATAAAGAGGGTAGTTATGAACACATACAGCTAGGAGTACGACAGGGATGTGTCTTGTCACCAGATCTCTTCTCCCTATATAGCGAAGTAATAGTGAGAGAGATCAAAGAGATGCCAAGAATACTAGTTGGAGGTTATAATATAAATAATACACGCTATGCAGATGACAGTATTGGTGGCAGATAAATCAACAGACCTACAACAATTGTTGGACACTATAGTAACAGAGAGTGCAAGGAAAGGACTCTCCTTGAAAATCAAGAAAACAGTAACAATGGTGATATCAATGAAAATGGTGACACCAAAATGTGACATAGAAATAGAAGGAACAATTCTTAACCAACTGGATAATTTTAGATACCTAGGGGCATTTATAACATCAGATGGAAGATGTACAACAGAGATTAAGAGCAGAATACGGCAGGCAAAGGCCGCATTTCAGAAAATGAAGAGTATCTTGTGCAATAGGTCACTATCACTGAGTGTAAGAAAAAGAGTGCTGATATGCTATGTAGAACCAGTTTTGCTGTATGGCAGTGAATCTTGGAATGTAAATGAACAAATTAAGAAGAAATTAAAAGCAACAGAGATGTTGTTCCTGAGACAAATGTTGAGAATTCCTTGGACTGCCAGAGTAACTAACGACGACTGCCTGAAACAGGCTAATGAAACTAGAACATTATATACAACAAGAAAGAGACAAACAGCTTTCTTCGGTCAAGTAATGAGAAGAGGCATTGGAGAACATCGTGACAACTGGAAAGATCAAGGGGAAGAGAGGCAGACCAAGAGAAATGATGCTGGATGGATTGAGACGGTGGCATGGAACAATATCAGCAGCAGAGTTGATCCAGAAAACCAAAGACCGAGATCTGTGGAGAGCCATGAACGCCTACGCCAGCTGGCAGGGTTGACTAACACCTTTTATGTGGTGATTTTACTAACGTAACCCAAAATTTTACCGAACCTCAAAATTCTTCTTGCCCGTTCAGGGCTACAAAACAGACAAACGTCTGCCCGGTAAAGGGTTAAGATATGTAAGTAGGTCCATTACATACTTGCACTGTGTGCAAACCCCATTGGCCACAAGAAGCACACAGAGATTCACGCCTAGCAGTCACTTCTGTGATAATTATTCAACCATTAGGCAAGTTCTCATGATGATCCAATGGGCCAGTATATATTTCTGAACTCGCTGTACACAGGACAGTCCCACAGAACGTGTTCAGCTTTGTTTTGCTTGGCTCACACATACATTCTGGTGAATGCAAGCAAGAGAAGCCTATGCACGCGTTTATTACTGAACCACTTCATTATTGATTCTGTCATGACAACATAGATACGGAGAGTACACAATATTTATGTTTTCCCCTTCACAAGTATTTTATTTATTGTTTGTTTTTCTGTTATCAGAGAACCTTCTCCTGCCTGTGAGGTTGTGTTCTGTGGGTGGAGAGGCAAGAACTCGGTGCGCTGTTTTGGCTCCAGGAGTGAGCGTTCACACGCCCTCATGTTACTGGGAGAGGACTTGAAGGAAATCAGTAAGTACAAATCAGCTTGTAATGGGAAATTTAGGGAAAGTATATCATCTGGTAATTGGGGTGCTTGTACTGGCACCTGGCCATCTTGACTGACAATAGTTTCTTATATTGTGCTCTAAGGCTCTGCAAAGCACACAGCCTGGGTTTAATTGTTGAGGCCATATGTTGCCCATGCAGTATGATCACTATCTCGGGCCTGCCTAGTTTACTCCAGAGGAAAGGTAACGCCAATACATGCTGCTGGATCAGCAAAGCAATGCTCTGTCTGCCTGTCGAAGCTTCAATCCTAGACTAGTAGCCGATCAAGACTAATGGTCTGTCCTGCCCTGACATTTAGTCTTTTGGTGGCGTTTTCTTGCACCATGTTAAATCTTGTACCCTTCTAATGTGGGGTTTGGTGCTAACAGAAAGCCGGTAGTACCGTCATACTGTAGATCAGTCGTATCTGACCAACAGTAATTGGGGAGGAGGTGTAAGAAAAGGGTATGTGATATATACAAGTATTTGAAGTGTATATTGGGAAAATTATATATATATGTATATATATAATATGGTGTAATATACAAGTAAATGGGAATATTCTTCAACAGGTGAATTGGTACAATTATCTTGGAACAGTCATAACATCTGATGGGAGATGCCTTGAAGAGATTACAACAAGAATCGCCATGGCAAAAGTAGCCTTTAGCAAGATGAAAAAACATCCTGACCAATAAAAAGATGTCAATTGAAACGAAAAAAAGTGTTGAGGTGCTACGTAGAACCTGTACTTTTATATGAATGTGAAGCATGGACAATGAGCAGACAAGCTGAAAAACATCTGATGGCAGTGGAAATGTGGTTTCTGACAAAAATGCAAAGAATATCATGGACAGACAGAAAAACCAATGAACCAGTCCTTCAAGAAACAAATAAAGATCGTAAACTGATTAGAGACATTAGATGTAGACAGCCACAATTTTTTGGGCATGTTATGAGAAGAAATGGATTGGAGAACTTGTTGACAACTGGCAAGATTGAAGGGAAGAGACCAAGAGGAAGACCGAGAAGTAAATACCTGGATGGCTTGGCGACATGGTATGTCGAAACAGGAACACTGAGCTGATCCGCGACTCTGGCGAACAAGTGAAATGGCGAATCATGACCGCCCATGCTTTCTGGCATGGCACATGATTGATTGATTGAATGGAGAAATATTCAGAAAATGAAAAGTATCTTATGCAATAGGTCACAATCATTTAATATAAGAGAGTGCTGTAATGTTATATAGAAGCTGTTTCACTGTATGGCAGTGAATCTTGGGATGTAAGTTAACAAATTAGAAAGAACTTGAAAGCAACAGAGATGTGATGTCTGAGACGGACATTGTGAATACCTTGGACTGCCAGAGTAATTAACAGTGATTGCCTGGAAGAGGCTAATGAAACCAAAACATTGTATACAATTATAAGAAAGAGACAAACAGCTTTCCTTGGTCTTGTGTTGAGAAGGGTGGGGCATTGGAGAACATTGTGGCAACTGGGAAGATCAGTGGGAAAAGAGGCAAAGAGAAATCATGCTGGATAGACTCAGACGTTGGTATGAAGGAATATCATCAGCAGAGTTAATCCAGAACACTAAAGACCGAGATCTGTGGAGAGGAATATCTATGCCAGCTGGCAGTGCATGTGATGATGATGGGGGGAAAATTGGAGTAGACAATAAGTGAAGTAAGAGGTATGGTTACTTGTTTGATTATAGGGGGGGGGGGGAGGAGGGGGTGTGGACGGGTTGTTGGATTATAGGAGAACATGCGGGAGTAAGTGAATACAGTGCTTGTTTGATTGTAAGGGAATAAGGGGACACAACTTGTTTGATTGTAAGGGAACAAGGGAAACACAACTTGTTTGATTGTATGGGGAATAAGGGGGATGCAACTTGTTTGATTGTAAGGGAACAAGGGAAACACAACTTGTTTGATTGTAAGGGAATAAGGGGACACAACTTGTTTGATTGTAAGGGAACAAGGGAAACACAACTTGTGTGATTGTAAGGGAATAAGGGGGACACCACTTGTTTGATTGTAAGGGAATAAGGGGAAACACAACTTGTTTGATTGTAAGGTGGTAGATGGGGACACATTGGTTTGTTAGAATGTACAAGAGGACAGCGTTTGGTCTATGGATGTACTTGAGGTGGTTGGTTGTTTCATGTCACACAGGGCCTACAGTTGGTCTTGATAGTTCCAGTGTTGGGTGTTTCAGACAATGAGTGATATAATATCTCCTTTGTCTAAAAAAAAAACATAAGGGTGTAATCAGGACAGTGTCTGTTCTACTGATGTCCAAGTGTAGTATCTCCTGGGCTTGCCCATTCCTGGGTTAGAATGCTTGTTCATTTATCAAAGTATTGCTGTGATGTTGTCGCAGTCAGCTCTCAATAGCTGTAGTTAATGTTTGTGTGTGTTTGTTCTGTTGCATATAACATGAATTAGTTTGTGGTCAAAAGAGGGCTTGTGTGATTGTACTGGGATCATTTTTTGTTGATGTTTAGTACTAGCTCACATCTGGAATAAGTTTTTGTTGATGTTTAGTACTAGCTCACATCTGGAATAAGTTTTTGTCGATGTTTATCTCACATCTGAGATATTTTTTTGTTGATGTTTAGTACTAGTTGATGTCTGTGATCATTTGTGTCAGGTGTTTAGTACTAGCTCACATCTGGAATAAGTTTTTGTCGATGTTTAGTACTAGCTCACATCTGGAATAAGTTTTTGTCGATGTTTAGTACTAGCTCACATCTGGAATAAGTTTTTGTTGATGTTTAGTACTAGCTCACATCTGGAATAAGTTTTTGTTGATGTTTAGTACTAGCTCACATCTGGAATAAGTTTTTGTTGATGTTTAGTACTAGCTCACATCTGGAATAAGTTTTTGTTGATGTTTAGTACTAGCTCACATCTGGAATAAGTTTTTGTTGATGTTTAGTACTAGCTCACATCTGGAATAAGTTTTTGTTGATGTTTAGTACTAGCTCACATCTGGAATAAGTTTTTGTCGATGTTTAGTACTAGCTCACATCTGGAATAAGTTTTTGTTGATGTTTAGTACTAGCTCACATCTGGAATAAGTTTTTGTCGATGTTTAGTACTAGCTCACATCTGGAATAATTTTTTGTTGATGTTTAGTACTAGCTCACATCTGGAATAAGTTTTTGTCGATGTTTAGTACTAGCTCACATCTGGGATAATGTTTTGTTGTTGTTTAGTACTAGTTGATGTCTGTGATCATTTGTGCCAGGTGTTTAGTACTAGCTCACATCTGGGATAATTTGTTGATGTTTAGTACTGGTTGATGTATCATTGTATGTGATCATTTGTGTCAGGTGTTTAGTACTAGCTCACATCTGGTGTGATCATTTATTTCACTGTTTAGTGATAACTGCCATCTGTTCTGATAATTCATACTAATCAATGATTGTATGCCATTGTCTAATACTGACTAATTGCTGAAATGATTCATCTTCAGACAAGAGAGTGGAAGCTGAGAAAAAACTGAAGCAAGAAGCCAGACAGAACCAAGATGCTGACAACAACGACGAAGCTGCGGGTGTTGCTGGACCAGAAGATGAGGAGGGGTTGCCAGTAATGGAGGACGATGAAGACAAGGGGGAGTCTGATGATGTTGAAGATGAAAACAAGGAGTGTAATGAAATGGAGGAAGAAAGCAAAGAGTGTAATGAAGTGGAGGACAAAACCAAAGAGTGTAATGATGTGGAAGACAAAAAGGAGTGTAATGAAATGGAAGACAAAAAGAAGGAATGTAATGAAGTGGAGGACAAAACCAAAGAGTGTAATGATGTGGAAGACAAAAAGGAGTGTAATAAAATGGAGGAAGAAAGCAAAGAGTGTAATGAAGTGGAAGACAAACAGAAGGAATGTAATGAAGTGGAGGACAAAACCAAAGTGTGTAATGATGTGGAAGACAAAAAGGAGGAGTGTAATGAAATGGAGGAAGAAAGCAAAGAGTGTAATGATGTGGAGGACAAAAAGGAGTGTAATGAAGTGAAAGAAAGTGAGAGTGACAAGAACGTGGAGAGTCCATGCAAAAGAGTGGATGAAAGTTCATTGAAAGAGGATGAGTGCAGTGAGAAAAAGGACGGTGACAAGAAAGAGGAAGACAACTGTGAGGTGGCCATGGATGTCAGCGCACAAAGCTGAGAACACAGGACCCTAAATACAGCTGGAAATGTCCAACCCCACAACAGGTGCCACATTTGTCAAGGGTATGGGTATGTGTCAAAACAGCCATTTTTCCTATCATGATCTGGTTAACAGAAAACAAGAGCTGAGTTTTCACCAAAGTTATTTCAAAACCTTGTTGGTTTTGTGTTGTTATAGTGCATTTCACATTGAATACACAGTTTAAATATGTCTTTTGGTTTGCATTTTTATTTGTGCTCCAGAATAGAATGATTGATATAGAAATTATAGACAGCAAGGACTGGCCAAATCTTTGGTGGGGTGTGTTTGTGAAAACCAGAAGAGGCTGATCACAGAATTGAATATCGAAGCCTGCATACATAATGTCGGTGCTAATTTTAAAGAATGTTGTGTCATAAATCTGTCGGGAATGACTGCCCCTTTAAACAGTTCATCACATATCTGTGACATTGATGCATCAGTAAGTGTTAACCTGAACAGTTCAACAGATGCTGCAGGACACAAAGTTACATCATACCAGCTGGCTGGAAAGTTTTGTCAGGGAGCTCAATGAACATGTCTTACTCTAGCTTACAAATTGATTGATTGATTTAGGAACCGACATCACAGCATTCGGGGCATTCCCATCAGCGCTCCATCCCCATCCTCGGTAGCCAGCGAAGAGTTCCAACACTAATAGTACCAGTAGCAATCTGATTATATGTCCGTCTCGCCTTTCCTCTGAGCATTGATCGTCGGCCAGATCCCAAGCCAGCGTCTCAGTGCATATAAATAGAGGAGTCCGAGACAGATACACAGAAACAGGGGTCTGAGACATACACAGAAACAGGTGTCTGAAACAAGATACACAGAAACAGGTGTGACACCGAAACAGGAGTCTGAAACAGAAACAGGTGTGACATAGAAACAGGAGTCTGAGACAGATATGCAGAAACAGGTGTCTGAGACAGATACACAGAAACATGGGTCTGAAACAAGATACACAGAAACAGGTGTGACACCGAAACAGGAGTCTGAAACAGAAACAGGTGTGACATAGAAACAGGAGTCTGAGACAGATATGCAGAAACAGGTGTCTGAGACAGATATGCAGAAACAGAGGTCTGAGACATACACAGAAACATGGGTCTGAAACAAGATACACAGAAACAGGTGTCTGAGACAGATAGAAACAGGTGTGACACCGAAACAGGTGTGACATCGAAACAGGAGTCTGAGACAGATACACAGAAACAGGAGTCTGAGACAGAAACAGGTGTGACATAGAACAGGAGTCTAAGACAGATACACAGAAACATGGGTCTGAGACACGATACATAAACAGGGGTCTGAGACAGAAACAGGAGTCTGAGACAGATACACAGAAACAGGAGTCTGAGACAGATACACAGAAACAGGTGTGACATAGAAACAGGAGTCTGAGACAGATGCACAGAAACATGGGTCTGAGACACGATACATAAACAGGGGTCTGAGACAGATACACAGAAACAGGTGTGACATAGAACAGGAGTCTGAAACAGATACACAGAAACAGGAGTCTGAGACAGATACACAGAAACATGGGTCTGAGACACGATACATAAACAGGGGTCTGAGACAGAAACAGGAGTCTGAGACAGATATACAGAAACAGGTGTCTGAGACAGATATACAGAAACAGGTGTCTGAGACAGATACACAGAAACAAGTGTCTGAGACAGATACACAGAAACAGGAGTCTGAGACAGAAACAGGTGTGACATAGAAACAGGAGTCTGAGACAGATACACAGAAACAGGTGTGACATAGAAACACAGAAACAGGTGTGACATAGAAACAGGAGTCTGTGACAGATACACAGAAACATGGGTCTGAGACAGAAACAGGTGTGACATAGAAACAGGATCTGAGACAGAAACAGGTGTGACATAGAAACAGGAGTTTGAGACAGATACATAGAAACAGGAGTCTGAGACAAATACACAGAAACATGGGTCTGAGACATGATACACAAACAGGGGTCTGAGACAGATACACAGAAACAGGTGTGACATAGAAACAGGAGTCTGTGACAGATACACAGAAACAGGTGTGACATAGAAACAGGAGTCTGTGACAGATACACAGAAACATGGGTCTGAGATAGATACACAGAAACAGGTGTGACATAGAAACAGGAGTCTGAGACAGATACACAGAAACACGTGTGACATAGAAACAGGAGTTTGAGACAGATACACAGAAACAGGTGTCTGAGACAGATACACAGAAACAGGAGTCTGTGACAGATTCACAGAAACAGGTGTGACATAGAAACAGGAGTCTGTGATAGATACACAGAAACAGGTGTGACATGGAAACAGGAGTCTGTGACAGATACACAGAAACATGGGTCTGAGACATGATACACAAACAGGGGTCTGAGACAGATACACAGAAACAGGAGTCTGAGACAGATACACAGAAACATGGGTCTGAGACACGATACATAAACAGGGGTCTGAGACAGATACACAGAAACATGGGTCTGAGACACGATACATAAACAGGGGTCTGAGACAGAAACAGGAGTCTGAGACAGAAACAGGTGTGACATAGAACAGGAGTCTGAGACAGATACACAGAAACATGGGTCTGAGACACGATACAGAAACAGGAGTCTGAGACAGATACACAGAAACATGTGTGACATAGAAACAGGGGTCTGAGACAGATACACAGAAACAGGTGTGACATAGAACAGGAGTCTGAGACAGATACACAGAAACATGGGTCTGAGACATGATACATAAACAGGGGTCTGAGACAGATACACAGAAACAGGTGTGACATAGAACAGGAGTCTGAGACAGATACACAGAAACAGGGGTCTGAGACACGATACATAAACAGGGGTCTGAGACAGATACACAGAAACAGGTGTGACATAGAACAGGAGTCTGAGACAGATACACAGAAACAGGAGTCTGAGACAGATACACAGAAACATGGGTCTGAGACACGATACATAAACAGGGGTCTGAGACAGAAACAGGTGTCTGAGACAGATACACAGAAACAGGTGTGACATAGAACAGGAGTCTGAGACAGATACACAGAAACAGGAGTCTGAGACAGATACACAGAAACATGGGTCTGAGACACGATACAGAAACAGGAGTCTGAGACAGATACACAGAAACATGGGTCTGAGACAGAAACAGGTGTGACATAGAACAGGAGTCTAAGACAGATACACAGAAACATGGGTCTGAGACACGATACATAAACAGGGGTCTGAGACAGAAACAGGAGTCTGAGACAGATACACAGAAACAGGTGTGACATAGAAACAGGAGTCTGAGACAGATGCACAGAAACATGGGTCTGAGACACGATACATAAACAGGGGTCTGAGACAGATACACAGAAACAGGTGTGACATAGAACAGGAGTCTGAAACAGATACACAGAAACAGGAGTCTGAGACAGATACACAGAAACATGGGTCTGAGACACGATACAGAAACAGGAGTCTGAGACAGAAACAGGTGTGACATAGAAACAGGAGTCTGAGACAGATACACAGAAACAGGTGTGACATAGAAACACAGAAACAGGTGTGACATAGAAACAGGAGTCTGTGACAGATACACAGAAACATGGGTCTGAGACAGAAACAGGTGTGACATAGAAACAGGATCTGAGACAGAAACAGGTGTGACATAGAAACAGGAGTTTGAGACAGATACATAGAAACAGGAGTCTGAGACAGATACACAGAAACATGGGTCTGAGACATGATACACAAACAGGGGTCTGAGACAGAAACAGGTGTGACATAGAAACAGGAGTCTGTGACAGATACACAGAAACAGGTGTGACATAGAAACAGGAGTCTGTGACAGATACACAGAAACATGGGTCTGAGATAGATACACAGAAACAGGTGTGACATAGAAACAGGAGTCTGAGACAGATACACAGAAACACGTGTGACATAGAAACAGGAGTTTGAGACAGATACACAGAAACAGGTGTCTGAGACAGATACACAGAAACATGGGTCTGAGACATGATACACAAACAGGGGTCTGAGACAGAAACAGGTGTGACATAGAAACAGGAGTCTGTGACAGATTCACAGAAACAGGTGTGACATAGAAACAGGAGTCTGTGATAGATACACAGAAACAGGTGTGACATAGAAACAGGAGTCTGTGACAGATACACAGAAACATGGGTCTGAGACATGATACACAAACAGGGGTCTGAGACAGATACACAGAAACAGGAGTCTGAGACAGATACACAGAAACATGGGTCTGAGACACGATACATAAACAGGGGTCTGAGACAGATACACAGAAACATGGGTCTGAGACACGATACATAAACAGGGGTCTGAGACAGAAACAGGAGTCTGAGACAGAAACAGGTGTGACATAGAACAGGAGTCTGAGACAGATACACAGAAACATGGGTCTGAGACACGATACATAAACAGGGGTCTGAGACAGATACACAGAAACATGGGTCTGAGACACGATACATAAACAGGGGTCTGAGACAGAAACAGGAGTCTGAGACAGAAACAGGTGTGACATAGAACAGGAGTCTGAGACAGATACACAGAAACATGGGTCTGAGACACGATACAGAAACAGGAGTCTGAGACAGATACACAGAAACATGTGTGACATAGAAACAGGGGTCTGAGACAGATACACAGAAACAGGTGTGACATAGAACAGGAGTCTGAGACAGATACACAGAAACATGGGTCTGAGACATGATACATAAACAGGGGTCTGAGACAGATACACAGAAACAGGTGTGACATAGAACAGGAGTCTGAGACAGATACACAGAAACAGGGGTCTGAGACACGATACATAAACAGGGGTCTGAGACAGATACACAGAAACAGGTGTGACATAGAACAGGAGTCTGAGACAGATACACAGAAACAGGAGTCTGAGACAGATACACAGAAACATGGGTCTGAGACACGATACATAAACAGGGGTCTGAGACAGAAACAGGTGTCTGAGACAGATACACAGAAACAGGTGTGACATAGAACAGGAGTCTGAGACAGATACACAGAAACAGGAGTCTGAGACAGATACACAGAAACATGGGTCTGAGACACGATACAGAAACAGGAGTCTGAGACAGATACACAGAAACAGGTGTGACATAGAAACAGGAGTCTGAGATAGAAACAGGTGTGACATAGAAACAGGAGTCTGTGACAGATACACAGAAACATGGGTCTGAGACAGATACACAGAAACAGGTGTCTGAGACAGATACACAGAAACAAGTGTCTGAGACAGATACACAGAAACAGGAGTCTGAGACAGAAACAGGTGTGACATAGAAACAGGAGTCTGAGACAGATGCACAGAAACAGATGTGACATAGAACAGGAGTCTGAGACAGATACACAGAAACATGGGTCTGAGACACGATACATAAACAAGGGTCTGAGACAGATACACAGAAACAGGTGTGACATAGAACAGGAGTCTGAGACAGATACACAGAAACATGGGTCTGAGACACGATACATAAACAAGGGTCTGAGACAGAAACAGGAGTCTGAGACAGATACACAGAAACAGGTGTGACATAGAAACAGGGGTCTGAGATAGATACACAGAAACAGGTGTGACATAGAACAGGAGTCTGAGACAGATACACAGAAACAGGTGTGACATAGAACAGGAGTCTGAGACAGATACACAGAAACAGGGGTCTGAGACACGGTACATAAACAGGGGTCTGAGACAGATACACAGAAACAGGTGTGACATAGAACAGGAGTCTGAGACAGATACACAGAAACAGGAGTCTGAGACAGATACACAGAAACATGGGTCTGAGACATGATACATAAACAGGGGTCTGAGACAGAAACAGGAGTCTGAGACAGATACACAGAAACAGGTGTGACATAGAAACAGGTGTGACATAGAAACAGGAGTCTGTGACAGATACACAGAAACATGGGTCTGAGACAGATACACAGAAACAGGTGTCTGAGACAGATATACAGAAACAGGTGTCTGAGACAGATACACAGAAACAAGTGTCTGAGACAGATACACAGAAACAGGAGTCTGAGACAGAAACAGGTGTGACATAGAAACAGGAGTTTGAGACAGATACACAGAAACAGGTGTGACATAGAAACAGGAGTCTGAGACAGATACACAGAAACATGGGTCTGAGACATGATACACAAACAGGGGTCTGAGACAGATACACAGAAACAGGTGTCTGAGACAGATACACAGAAACAGGGGTCTGAAACAGAAACAGGTGTCTGAGACAGATACACAGAAACAGGGGTCTGAGACAGATACACAGAAACAGGGGTCTGCAACAGGTCCAGAAATAAATAAAGGGAGCATACATGCAACACCATCAAAGGCTAAACACATAGAACAAACAACATAGTTGGCTGAAGGTGATAGCAAACTACATCAAAGCTGAACGGCAAAGCATGACGTTAAGAGATGAATTCAAGAAACAACAATGAATTAAACACAAAGCTAACAACAATGAATTAAACACAAAGCATGACGTTAAGAGATGAATTAAAAAAACAGCAATGTACAGTTTAATTCATTAATGAGTAAAACAAAGTTATCTGTGGGAATTGCTTGTACAAATCTATGAGTGCCAAAGACAAAATAACCAGTTATCTTACATGTTATAATTGATATCTCACTCATGCATATTGTGTCACACAGGGGCTACCACAATCACTCATACACACTGTCACAGGCTACTTTAGTCACCCATTTCTCTTCTACTCTGAAATATCACTGAATCACATTTGTTCAGTCTTCCCTCTTCTGCTCTGATGTTTTGAATCATCCATACAGCCAATCCTCTTCTACTCTGATGTTTTGAATCATTCATACAGCCAATCCACTTCCACTCTGAAGTATAGCTGAATCACATTTATTCAGTCATCCCTCTTCTAGTTTATGGATTAGCTGAATCGCAACTACGAGGGTAAGTTAATAAGTCACAAATGGCTGTAGAAAAATAACTATGATAACAACTTGAAACCAGTTTATTTTTATACATACATTGTCCCTTTATTTCTCAACATAATTTCCACCAACATTGGTGCACTTATCCCATCGTTTTATCAGTCCTCCCAAACCGGCTGCATATAACAGCGCGCTTTGTTTTCATTTACCAGCCATCCCACAGAACTGTGACTTACTTATTGACTCGCCCTCATAACTTTTTCTACTCATTTATGCACAGCTTTATGGGATAAACATTTTGTCAGCATAATCACTGAAAGCCCACCCTGGCGGGAGACATTTTGCGAATGACGTCGAAGTTGAATGTGAAGTGAAAACATTTAGAAAACAGAGCACGCAGTTCTATGCAGCCAGTTTGGGAGGGCTGACACGACTGATAAAACGATGGAATAAGTGCATCAATGTTGGTGGAAATTATGTTGAGAAATAAAGGGACAATGTATGTATAAAAATAAACTGGTTTCAAGTTGTTATTTTTCTACAGCCATTTGTGTCTTACTTATTAACTTACCCTTGTATTCAGCCTTTCCTCTACTATACCAATGTGTAGCTGTGAACACAACCTCACATGTGACCTACAACATCTAGATAAGCTGCTAGCCAATCAGGCAACACATCATAGCATTATTGTTGTGGAAGTCTGCCGCTGGCCATTGTACAGGAACGTGTTGTTGATGGGAACAAACTGGCCAGTCAACATTTTGATCACTTCCTGTGCTGCAACACCACCCATAAATGCTGAGATTGTGTGGAGTTCTGCTGCTCCATATCGGCACCTGCATATGATTAAAACGGTCTTTTGTTAACACCTGTGGGCAACAAACGTGACAAAGGCATGAGGGTGTACTTCAATGAACCAGTCTCTTTCGGCAGAGAGGCCTGCAGAAAGTATCACACAGAGCACGAACTTTGTAGCTCCAGCAACAACCTTCAGGAGCCCCTTATAAAACTGCACTCATGGACCAAATTACAAAGTCCAGAAACAAACCAACAACATCTGGAGCTCACAGCAGATGGCTTAACCAGCTCACCATGGAGAACCTGTTGGCTATTTGTGTAAGCTTGTAACTGACATCCTCCAACACCTCACCAGACATTTGTTGTACTCACTCACAACACTAGACATCCTCCAACACCTCACCAGACATTTGTTGTACTCACTCACAACACTAACAGAGATAAACACAGAAAGACATTTCCTTATGTTTTATATATGATACCAAAGCAGTTTAGATACAGCAAAATTTGAAAAAATGATCAAACTGTTGGAAGATATTAAAATTGATGATAAAGATCTTGGAATAACAACAAATATTTACTGGAAACAAGTAGCAGCAATTAAAATGGGAAATACTAAAGGTAAACAGATAAAGGAGTAAAACGTGGATGTGTTTTGTCACTGGATCTCTTCTCTCTATATATAAGTAAATGCTGGATCTCTTCTCTCTATATAAGTGAAAGTAAAGGACTAATTTTTAGAAGCCTTTAGGAGTATTTGGCACATGGTCCTAGCCCCATATTTGAATAGGTCAATCTGTACTCTAGGTCAATGAAGGCAGGCCAGGAATATGATATGGAGGCTACAATACAAACAGTCTACAATATGCAGATTCACAATATTGATAGATGAAAACCCTAACTCTACTACTGTTGAACTTTGTAGTAACAGAGAGAGTGGAAAGAAAAGGACTTTCCTTTGAATATCAGGAAAACAGATACAATGGTTATTAAATAGAAAGATCCCTTCTGCTGTGTGTCCACCGTGACGAGGTAGAGGGGCTTGAGCGTCCCAATGACACCAAGAGCTATGCCGACGGTAGCACAGCTACTGGTAGGGCCACCCATGTCGGACAGGTCAAGGGAGAGGGACCAGACGAAGAGACACACAAACCTGCTGCCTTGTAGGTAGACAGGGGACAGTCAAAGGCTAGGGAAAGCATCCCGAATAAATGCTTGTCGAAATCGGATGTACTGAGCCACAGGCTTGACAAAGCAGTGCAACGTAAAACCTGTTGCCTTGTAGGTAGACTGGGGACAGTCAAAGGCTAGGGAAAGCATCCCGAATAAATGCTTGTCGAAATCGGATGTACTGAGCCACAGGCTTGACAAAGCAGTGCAACGTAACTTAATTCATGATGTCACAAATCAAAATTAATCGTTATGGTGCTAATCCCGCGAAGTCCCATCAGGCGGCGATAGTGCCGGGCCCCCTGCCTCGAGGGGGTCCACCCATGACTACTGGTGGTCACCTTCCCCTGTGCTGTGGAGTCAAGGCACAGAGGAGTAGGTTAAGAGCTATTGACCAAATACCCCGGACACTCAACATACTACAGTGGAATGCCGAAGGAGTTTACAAGAAGAAAGAGTCCCTAACACAGCGTCTTCATAAAGATAAAATAGATGTGGCATGCATTCAAGAGACACACCTCAACGCCAATCGCAAATTCTCAGTCAGAGGATATCAGGCCACACGTTTCGACCGCGAAGGACACAAAGGAGGAGTTCTAATACTTACACGAAATACAATACCTTGCAGCGAAGTATCTGTGATCTCTGACAACCAAACGGAAATTATAGGTGTTGATATAATGATAAAGGACGTGAAAATAAGAATCTACAATCTGTATAGCCCAGCAGATAAGGACCTTACACTCTCAAACATGAAAATAACTGACACAAACTGCATTATTGTCGGAGACTTTAATAGCCGTTCAGATAGATGGGGATACCCAGATACTGACAAAAGAGGAGATGAATTAGAGGACTGGGAAATAGACTCAAATCTCCATCTACTCAACAAAGCGGATGACACACCGAGCTTCTACTCCAGAAGATGGCTTACCACTTCTACTCCAGACTTAGCTTTCTGCACAGGAGACATCCTCCACAAAATCGATCGCCATGTGCTGGACCAATTAGCAGGTAGTGACCACAGACCAATCAAGCTTGTAATGAATATGGAGTATGTCCCACAGGAGCAAAAGCCCTTGCCCCGCTGGAATTACAAACGAGCAGATTGGGACTGATTTGCCATACTAACAGACAAATATTGTGAAAACATAAATACACGATATGGCAACATAAAGCAAATGGTGGAAAGTCTAAACAGAGCGATAATACAGGCAGCCACTGAGTCTATTCCAAGAGGAGCGAGGAAAAATTACAAACCATACTGGACTGAAGAACTACAAAGTTTGGAGGACAAAGTTGAAGATGCCAGGAAGACAGCAGAGAGAGAACAAACAATTGAAGCGAACATCTCTCTCAAAGCCATCTCAGCAAAATATAAAAGAACAGTAAATCAAACAACAAGAGATTGTTGGAGGGAAAAAACAGAAAACCTGAATTTTGACAGGAAACAAGCTATGGAAACTAGTGAAAGCCATGAACAATGAAGGACCTAGAAACAAACAAATAACAATTAAACAAGGAAATGCCTTGCTTACAGAAAAAAAGGCTGCAAATGCACTAATGGAACACTATGCAAATGCAAACCACATTGATATTACAACCGAACAGAAGAAAGCAATCAAAGACAAACAGATACATCATAGAAATACAGAGACAGCAGCAGAATATATGATGGCAAATCTAACAATGGAAGAAATGGAACAGGCAATGAATACCCTAAAAAAGAAGAAATCACCAGGAAAGGATGGAATCACAAATGAAATGCTAATAGGACTAGGCACCAAGGCAAAGAAGAAACTACTAGCAGTCCTAAATAACAGCTGGAAGAGAGGAATAGTCCAACAGGCATGGAAGGAAGCTATACTAATACCAGTCCCAAAGAAAGCAAAAGAACTGGAAGAACCAAATGGCTATCGACCTATCAGTCTACTTAGCTGTGTAGGAAAATTAATGGAACGCATTATCAATGGCAGGCTAACATGGCCATCCATCCATCATGTGCCATGCTGGTAAGCGTGGGCGGTCATGTTCTGCCATCTCACTCGATCAACAGAGTCGTGGATCAGTTCCGTGTTTCTGTCTCGACCATGCCACAAGGCCAAGCCATCCAGATAACATGGCATCTGGAAGAAAACAAACTCTTAACACCACACCAAGCAGGATTCAGAAAGTACAGATCCACTGAAGATCAAATAACCTATATAGCTCAGGAAATAGAGGATGCCTTCCAAGAGAAAAAGCACACACTAGCAGTCTGGATAGATTTAGAAAAAGCATTTGATAAAGTATGGAAGGAAGGACTGAAAGTAAAACTGCAAAAAATGCATGTTTGTGGAAAAATGTATAAATGGATCAGCCACTACCTTGAGAACAGAACTGCCAGGACAAAAGTACAAGGACAAACAAGCAAAATGATGCTGTTGGAGCAAGGTGTCCCCCAAGGAGGAGTTCTTTCACCAACATTATTCCTAGCATATATAAATGACATCACAGAAAATTTTCCAGCCAAAGTACACACATCCTCCTTTGCAGATGACCTAGCCATATGGACATCTGAAGAATATATTAGTACAGCTAACAGCAGAATACAGCAAGCCTTATTAGCGCTAGAGGACTGGTTAAAATCATGGCTAGTGAAGATAAGTGAGGAGAAAACAACATGCACAGTGTTCTCCCTCTCAAATAAAACTCAGCAACCTAAGCTGGTATTGAATGGAAAAATATTGCGCTATGAAGAAAATCCAAACTATCTAGGAGTCACCTTTGATCGTCGCCTGACATGGAAGACACAGGTTGAGAACAATCGAACAAGAGCAAGGCAGAGAATGGCAATCATGAAAAAGCTTGCTGGTACAACGTGGGGAGCAGATGAGAAAGTTCTCATGAAGTTATATACTGGACGGGTGAGGCCAGTACTGGAATATGGCATTGCAGCTTGGGCAGCAGCAGCTGTCAAACTTTAACAAAATAAGTAGAGTCCAACATCAAGGAATGCGAATCATAACTGGAAGCCTGAAGACAACGCCTATTAATGAACTAGAAAACATCACTTGTTTACAACCAATGCAGGATAGAAGAGCCCAGCAACAAGCAGAAAAATTTAGAAGATTGACAGACCACCCTATGTATAAAAGGTTTAGTGGTTTTGGAAAGGGAAGACTGAAGCGTAGCAACTTTGTAGAAACTGCAAAACGAAAGATTAGGGCAGATCCTATACTTAACATATCAACAGTCAAACCCATTTACAATGCACACAAGTTCCCAGCTTGGAGACAGCAGCAACTGCCTGCGATGATAGAAAACATTCCTGGTATTGAGAAAAAGAACACTCAGCATGAAACCGAAAGAAGAGAAATAACCCTAAACTACATAAAAGAACATTACCCAAGCAGCAATTGGACCCATGCATATACAGATGGATCAGCTAAAAATTCAATAGAGAATGGAGGAGGAGGAATTCTCCTAAATTTAAAAAAATGGAGTGAAAAAAACACATTCAATGGCAACTGGAAAGTTTTCAAGTAACTTCAAAGCGGAGGTAGAAGCTCTGAAAACTGCAGCAGAAATGCTCTTGATGGAGGAAAATAAAGAGAAGCAAATAGCTATCTTCACAGATGCAAAGTCAGCTGTCTCAATACTGAAGAGCAATAATAGCACAGAAATAGCTGACCTAAGAGCAGCACTCCATGGTCTATGCCAGAAATCCAAAAAAGTTGTAATACAGTGGATCCCATCACATTGCAGTATACCTGGAAATGAAGAGGCTGACAGACTGGCAAAAGAGGGCAGACGACTACCACAGCCTGACATAGACATAACCTATAACGAGGCAAAGAGGTTGATAAAAAGCACCTATAGAACCAAATGGGAATCAGAGCATCCAGGTCACCAGAAGGATGATGCATATTACAAACTCGACCGAAGAGAACAAGTAGCAATCTTCAGACTCCGCACAGGACATAACAGGCTGAAATATCACTTGTTCAATAAACTAAAGATAGGAGATACAGATGAATGCAATTGTGGAACTGGTAAAATGACAGCTAAACATTTGCTGCAGGAGTGCCCAATATATGCAGAACAGAGAAAGATATTTTGGCCCACACCTGCTTCATTTGAGGACAAGCTCTATGGAGATATCAACAAGCTCAAGTTGACTGCAGCTTACTTTAACTACATTCAGGTTGACATTTAAAGGTGCATGAAGAAGTATTTAGACTGCCGCACTTCATACCACAGGTATGTCGGTTACAAAAGCGCCCCAGAGGCATGAAATGGAATATTGCTTGGATAGCAAATCCATTACGTGGAAAGTCCGAACCAAAAGCTCACTGTGTGGGCTTCATAAAAGGTGGAAAAAGTGTCCTAGTGGCACGAAATGGAATATTGCTTGGATAGCAAATCCATTATGTGGAAAGTCTGAATCGAAAGCACACTGTGTGGGCTTCAAAAAAGGTGGAAAAATTGTCTAGTGGCACGAAATGGAATATTGCTTGGATAGCAAATCCATTATGTGGAAAGTCCGAATCGAAAGCTCACTGTGTGGATGTCATCTGCAGACTGCATACTTCTGGTTTCCGGAAGAACAGCCTATGGTGAACGAAAGGCCCAATATACGGAAGTGAGGCTAAGCAGCCATGTGCAGGACGTGACGATTCCTTGGGTGAGCCCAGTACCAGAGCGCTGTGTGTCGGCTCTGCAAGTATGGAAGCCTCCTTGGATGGCGGGGAATGCCCATGGTCTGTCCCTGCCTTCCCTTGAGGGCTGACCAGGATGTATTTGGCTGTTCTATATGGGCCAGCTGGGATGGGGGATAACACCACAACAGTGAGAGCCAAACGTCCTAAGAAACCCCCGGGAAGGTTAACCTGGTCAAAAAATGCCCGCAGAAGTCGGATGTGTCGGCCTAACGGCGCAAGAACGCAGCTCTGCTGTAAACAGGCACAACGCAATCACGTCCGAAAAAAACAAACTCCGGATGAACGAAGAAGAATAAATAGAAAGATAGCACCAAAATGTGTTATAGCAACAGAAGGGAAAACACTTCATCATCATCATGTACCTTGCCAACTGGCATGGGAGATCATGCTTCTCCACAATTTACGATCTCTGACGGCACGGATCAATACATGTGTTGACTCCCTTCCATGCCAGCCACAAGAATTATCTCTCGCTACCTTCCTCTATCTCTCTTTCCACAAATCTTTCCAGTTGTCACATGTTCCAGTTTTTGTCTTCTCATGATGAGGCCAAAGAATGATGGCTGCCTCTTTCTGATGTTTGTGATAAGTTGTCTTTGTGACTTGGCTTCCCTCAAAATTGCTAATTTTGGCTGTCAATGAATTGAAAACACTCAACCAAGTTAATCCATGCAAAATCTAGGGACAATCAAGCTGTTTGGAGATCACAAGATGTGAATCATGATCACCCACAGATTCAAGAAGGCACTTGATAATGATGGTGAGCGGCAATCATAACAACAGATGGAAAATGTGTGACAGATTACCAGCAGAACAGGCCATCTTCAAGAAAATGAAAAGTGCTTTACGCAATAAATCACCGTCATTGAATATCAGAAAGAGTACTAGATTGTTGTATAGAACCTGATCTGCTGTATGACAGTGAATCTTGGAATGTGAATGAACAAATTAGGAAGAGAGCTTGGAGATATGTTTTCCGAGGCATATGTTGCAAATACTAGACTAACTAACAGGTGCCTGGAAAAGGTTAATGAAAGGAAAACATATACAAATATAAGTAGACATATTTTTGGAAACTAAAAAAGCACTCTACAACACAATCTTTCTAACAACTCTATGCTACCAATGTCAAACCTGGACAATGACATAAAAAGAGGGGGGGGGGGGGGGGGGGAAATTACAATGGAAATGACATTCCTGATAAGAAAACTCAACGTATCAAGAATAGAGAAAATCAGAAATGATGAAGTGGGGTAGTAGCAATGCTATATTTCATTAGAAAACAGCAAATGAAATGGTTCGGACGCATAACTAGGCTACCAACTGACATTATACCGCAACATGTAATGATGCACAGACCAGACGGAAGTAGAAGAAGTGGCCGACCATGTAAACGATGGACAGAGGGAACAAGTGTCCATGGGAATCCTGATATAGGAAGCTCATAAACGGGCACTCTCCCGCTGTTTCAGTGATAATATTGACACGGCAAGGTACATGAGGGACAAGATGAGATTAACATGTTCTCTGGTCATGTACTGACAAGAGAGGCATTGGAACACATTGTGATGACTGAAGAGATCAGTGGGGGGAGAGGAAGAGGCTGGGGCACATTGAGAGAGATGAAGCTGGATGGACTGGGGCAGTGGCATGGAGGAACATCATCAACTGAATCGATCCAGAACACCATAGGTCAGCATGGCCGAATGGATAAGAACGCATGTTCTTAAACATCCGGTGTGCTCATGCCGAGGTAAGCGGTTCAACCCCTACACCGGACAGCTGGACTAAAATGTTGACCTGTCGTCCTTGACTTGGGTACGTTAATTACAAGTGCCTCTGAAGACGGAGTGGATTCACCTGGTGGCGAGGGACAATGTTAATAAGTAAAACTTACCCACACGCAAAATTCAGTCCAGCACTACCAGAAGTAATGTGTATGGACTACGCTTGAGTTCAAAGCTAGCAAGCATCAAGGACTGAGTTGTACGAACACCTGTGATGACAGGTGCCAAGGTGCATGATGGCAATTCACTTTACATGTGTTGAAGAAGTGATTCACTTAACTCAGTCAATGACAGACTGCAATTTGTGACCTGCTAAGTCAGTGATTGACTTATTCAATCGGTGACAGAATTTGGGTAATTTCCTGACTGACTGAATCTCTAACTTATTAGGTGGCTGAGTTTTACCAATTTACTAAAGAAGTGATTTCTGATTGTCTTCTTGATTCACTGATTATGTGGCTTACTAAGGTACTGGGTGACTTACTAAGTGACGAACAAAACATGTGAACAACTTACATTTCATGGACATAATCATCCTTTATGTTCACACTCAAACTCCAGTCATGGAGTAGCTTGTTCAGGCACATCTGTGGACACGAGAAGGGATTCTTTAAATCATACAATCACAGATATATATATAATCACACGAAGTAATTGCTGCAATCATACAATGACATAACTGTATATGAAGGGATTGTTTCAATCATACAATGACATAACTGGGTACAAATAGGGATTGTTTCAATCATACAATCACTTTACTGGGCAGATGAAGGGACTGTTTCAATCATAATATCGCAGGTATGACTGAACGCATGAAATAATTTTTTTTTCAAACATAACTAAACACAACTTATACAATGATTGTTGCAATCATACAATTGTAGACAATTACGGACATATGAAGGGATGGTTTTAATCATACAATCAGTCAAAACTTTCAGATTAAAACCCTAAATGTGATTGATTCAGTCACAGGAATATTAATATGAGGCTGCGACAGGCCCTAACATAACTTCTCTCCTGGGGTTGAAAAGGGGTAATGGGAAAATGGAATGGCATACAATATAAGATGGTTCTTAATGCAGCCAGACGACCGTTTCAGTGATAATATCAAACACCGGCATGACTTGTAGAAAAAGTGCTCATGATCATTAATATCAAATTACAAACATGGCTGTAGAAAGATGAAGGTATTGTTTCAATTGGCCAGACGAGACTGGATGGATGCACGGACAAACAGATATCATTGTAGCTACATTACTGTATGATAACATCACACACAGATCTAACTGTACACTGATTGTGAATTTCTTTATGGGGTTAGCTTGCTCGTAATGAACTTGAACATAGTCCATACATACTACTTCTAGTAGCACTGGACTAAATTTTGTGTGCGGATTAGCTTTCCTTATTACCAGTGTCGCCATCAGGCGAACCCACTCTGATTTCAGAGGTAATTGTAATCTATGTCCCAAAGTCAAGGACAAGAAGTCAATATTTTAAACAAACTGTCCGGTGTAGGGGTTGAACCCCTTACCTCATCATTAGCACACCGGAAGTTTAAGAACGCATGTTCTTATTCATTCGGTCATGCTGACCTGAATGTGAATGATACACAGACCTAACTGCACACTGATTTTGAATGATATCATACACTGAACTAACTGCAAACTGATAATGAATTTCACATATGATTGTGAATGACACTGCACACTGACCTAACAAGACAGACTGGTAATGATAATCTCTCTCTCTCTCTCTCTCTCTCTCTCTCTCTCTCTCTCTCAGTCACATCCATGACTGGAGACAGGCTGTCATTGTTACTATTAAGTAGACATGACAGATGAGGAGTCTGAATGACAAACATTCGAACTGAACGGGACACATCTGTGTACAAACCCTCAGTTTTGGAATGTCAGCCTCCACTGTGTTATCAAAGTAACCTGGATAGCGGTTGCATTCAGTAAAAAATCTGTCAGCGGCACGCAGTAAGATGTACAACACTGTATCATCACCTTCCTCGCTTGACTCTTCCTCCTCTTCCAGGATGTGTCGACCTGGACAAGTCACGGAACACACTACAGGTCACACAATATTACTGCCTTGTATGAATGTTCTACTCGAATGCTAAATCAGGGAATCATTAAGAGAGAATACAAGCCAAAGTATACAGGGTAGAATAAATGTTCTATTCAAACCCTAAGTCGGAAAAATGAGAATACAGACCACAGTATTACTGGCTAGAGTAATGTTCTGTATTGGCACCTTGCTGTCTTGACAGACAATAGTTTGCTACATTCTGCTTCAAAAAAGGCATAATAACTACAACCCATGGTGGTAGCAAATGTGACTGATCAGACAAATTTGCACTGTAAATGTTCATCTACAATGGATGCATGTGAACACGTGGTCATTTCCACCATCATGCACCATCTTACGCGCTCTGTGTGTGACCTATCTGCAATAATTTTCTCCTTTGTCTTTATTTCATTTCTGATGTTTGCCCTCCATGCAACACATTCAGCGGCGAATTGCTCCCAATGTGCATTATCAATGCCTGTATCAATCATGTCCCGCTTACACACTGATTTGTATCGTTGTAGAGTCCGACCCCGAGATCTCTTACCCATCTGTAATTCACCAAAATTGATGTCCTTTGGTATTCTACCATCATCCATCCTCCTAACCTGTCCTATCCATCTAAGTCTACGAAGACTGAGCATGGATCAAATCGTCACACAACCTGATCTTTCCAATACTTCAGTATTTGTGATTTTGTCGTGCCACTTAATACCAAGTATTCTTCGCAGACACCGCATATGAAAGCTGTTTTAAACGTTTCTCTTGGTGTATGTTGACCTGGCTTCACTGCCATAAAGAAGAATACTAAAGACACAGGCTTGATAGACAAGGACTTTTATTTTGGCAGTAAGCTTTCTTTTCTCCCAGACTCTTTTTGTTAACCTGATCACTGTTGTTGCTGCCTTACCAATCCTGATGATGATAATGTTCTACTCAAATGCTAAATCATGGAATCTTTAAGAGAACACAGGCCACAATGTACTAGGTAGAATAGAATCATAAGAGAGAATGCATACCACAGTATTACTGGCTAGAATGAATGTTCTACTTAAATGCTAAATCAGGGTAAGAGAGTATACAAGCCACAGACTAATGGTTAGATTGAATGGTCTAATTAAACAATTGGTACAAATGCTTAAATTCAAAATATAACTGGTGCAAAAATTTGCATGCAGCATATAACTGGTGCTCATGTCTCATCATCATCATCTAATGCTTGTCCAACAACCAACATGTACCACTAGTTCTAGCCTATACTTCATGTTCCTTAAGTCACCACAGACATCAACGTGGTCAACAAGATAACAGCACTTGCTGTTAAACCTCCAATTCCCTGATGGCGAGGTAAGTGGTTCAACCCAAACAATGACATTCAGTTAGACTTCAATGCTGACTTCTTGTTCAGAAAGCAATGGCAAACTACTGCATGTACAACTGCCTAGCAAATCAAGCTGGGGTTGATAGCAACGTACTGCTGGAACATGCAATAATAAAGTCACCACAAGGTGATCTATACAAAAGCTAATACTTCACTGCCTCTATTATTACCTTTCTATATTTAATTCATAGAGGAGTACAAATGACCACATGTCTCAATTTGATGTATATAATTGTTATTTGCCGGTCTCTCTGGTGAAGGGGTTAAGGACGCTGTTCGTAATCCTGTATACCCACACACGAAACACAGCTGTGTGAGATTCGGCAACGGATCGCGTCGCGTTGGTTTCTTATGGAAGGGTATGGTGAGCTAGTCGTTCAGAAAGCAATGGTAAAGTACTGAACATAAAACTTGCCAAGACATCAACAGCAGCTGAAAAATACTGGTGTTGACTGCAATGTCCTGTAAATAGGATATGCAAAAAAAAAAAAAAAAATTTCATTTGCTCTCAGGTATGAGTTTTGTGTTACAGAAATATAATGTTAAAAATTACAAGCCAAGGATCCCTGTCTGTGCATGTAGTACCAGACCCAGTTCTGTAGAGACCAATCAACACTGAATGGGTGATGTGGTCAGAATGATGCCAGCTGTCTTTACTGCCCAACAGTGCACTGATAAGCAGAAGCCAGCCAGGAGAATCATGGTTCACAAGTAACAAGATAGGATACATACCCAGCTCTTCAACTTTTGCACTGACAGGGTTGTATTCCTCCTCTAAACTTCGACAACGGACCAATGTCAGAAACGCTGCATTTCGACCTGAATGGTTAGAAGAAACACATTTATTACATTAAAAAGTATTGTAAACTGACAGTGTTAGTATATGATAAACACACATACAGATGCAAGCTGAATGTAAACAGTATCCATTTATGATAAATACACACAAATGGTGTCAATATATACAGGCACACACATGTAAGCTGAATTTCAACAGAAAGTGTCAATATATGATAAACACACACGAATGTAAGATAAATGTACACAGAAAGTGTCAATATATGATGTCACACAAAAATGTAAGCTGAATGTTAAAAAAAAAAAAAAAAAAACACCCACACACACATACACAATTGTAAGCTGAATGTAAACGGGAAGTGTCAATATATGATAAGCACACACGAATGTAAGCTTAATGTAAACTACTATTGTTACAAACACATCTGTAATGCAACAGGGGCAAAATTATTGTTACAAACACATCTGTAATCTAACATGGACACAATCATAGTTACACATCTGAATGCCACACAGACACAATCACAGTTACAAACACATCTGTAATGTAACACAGACACAATCATAGTTACAGACACATCTGTAATGTAACACAGACACAATCATAGTTACAGACACATCTGTAATGTAACACAGACACAATCACAGTTACAGACACATCTGTAATGTAACACAGACAAAATCACAGTTACAGACACATCTGTAACCTAACACAGACACAATCACTGTTACAAACACATCTGTAATGTAACAATCGATACAATTACAGTTACAGACACATCTGCATCCTAACACAGGCACAATCACTGTTACAAACACATCTGTAACCTAACACAGACACAATCACTGTTACAAACACATCTGTAACCTAACACAGACACAATCACTGTTACAAACACATCTGTAACCTAACACAGACACAATCATACTTACAGACACATCTGTAACCTAACACAGACACAATCACTGTTACAAACACATCTGTAACCTAACACGGACACAATCACTGTTACAGACACATCTATAACGTAACACGGACACAATCACTGTTACAAACACATCTGTAACGTAACACGGGCACTCACAGAAAGTCTTGATCTCCGAGTCTGTTATAGTGCCAGGCTGTGGGAGTAAACAATCATTACACAGAAGAATCAACACATGCTGACTAGCGAAGAAAATAGTCTAACACATGTACATGTACGGAGGCAAACTAGTCTAACACATGTACATGTAAGGTGGCAAACTAGTCTAACACACGTACATGTACGGAGGCAAACTAGTCTAACACATGTACATGTATGGTGGCAAACTAGTCTAACACACGCACATGTATGGAGGCAAACTAGTCTAACACACGCACATGTATGGTGGCAAACTAGTCTTAATACACAAACATGTAAAAAAACTAAACTAGTCTAACACATATACATAGATGGTGGCACACTAGATGCATACATGTGTGAAGACAAAACAGATGTATGGTCATAAACTGGTCTAGAAGCAAATAAATTTGAAGACAAACTAAATGAGTTCATGCCTGAAGACAAACTAGTCTAGATGAGTTCATGCTTGAAGATAAACTAGTCTGGAGGAGTTCATGCTTGAAGATAAACTAGTCTGGAGGAGTTCATAATTGAAGATAAACTAGTGTAGATGAGTTCATGCTTGAAGATAGTCTAGATGAGTTCATGTTTGAAGACAAACTAGTCTGGAGGAGTTCATGCTTGAAGATAAACTAGTCTAGATGAGTTCATATTTGAAGATAAACTAGTCTAGATGAGTTTATGCTTGAAGATAAGCTAGTCTGGAGGAGTTCATGTTTGAAGATAAACTAGTCTGGAAGAGTTCATGCTTGAAGATAAACTAGTCTGGAGGAGTTCATGCTTGAAGATAAACTAGTCTGGAGGAGTTCATAACTGAAGATAAACTAGTCTGGAGGAGTTCATGCTTGAAGATAAATTGGTCTAGATGAGTTCATGCTTGAAGACAAACTAGTCTGGAGGAGTTCATGCTTGAAGATAAACTAGTCTAGATGAGTTCATATTTGAAGATAAACTAGTCTAGATGAGTTCATATTTGAAGATAAACTAGTCTAGATGAGTTCATGCTTGAAGATAAACTAGTCTAGATGAGTACATGTTTGAAGACAAACTAATCTAGATGAGTTCATGTTTGAAGACAAACTAATCTAGATGAGTTCATGTTTGAAGACAAAATAGTCTGGAGGAGTTCATGCTTGAAGATAAACTAGTCTAGATGAGTTCATGCTTGAAGATAAACTAGTCTGGATGAGTTCATGCTTGAAGATAAACTAGCCTAGATGAGTTCACAATTGAAGACAAACTAGTCTAGATGAGTTCATGTTTGAAGACAAACTAGTCTAGACATGTTCATGTATGGAGACAATCTGGACTCACATATGTTCACGTATGGTCACAAATTAGTCTAGATGTGTACATGTGTACAGTAACAAATTAGTCCAACATACGTACATGTACAGAGATAAACTAGTCTAACAGGTTGACACATTTGGTGACTAACAAACAAATGCGCGCACGCACACGCACGCACGCACGCACGCACACACACACACATATATAGATATCCATATGCTATTTGTGAATATTTTCATCAGCTGTATGGATACACATGCATACATTAGTGCAACTATTTGTTGTATTAAATATATGATGTGCATACATGTGCAACAATGATATACTGTGGCGGCTACGTCTCACAAACTATGAGCTGTGTAAATGGGAGTACCAGTACTATGCTACATATGAACATTTCTAGCAGGAGAGTAATGGCCAGGATGTTACACATATGAACATTTCTAGCAGGAGCGTAATGGCCAGGATCTTACACTGACAACAGCATGAACGTTGTCGAATGAGGGTCTGCTACATCGGGGAGCCTGACTACGAATTACTGTGCACTCAGGCCTAAAAAATGGGATGGTCCTAGCACTTCATGTATGAACACTTACCTGCCTCGGGATGTTTTTATTACGTATTACTGTTGTACTAATTATGTTTTGAATTTAACTATCGGTACCAACTAAATCCACATTATGCTTCTCACAAAACTGAAAATGGAAGCTGATGCAGATATGAAAATAATGTCCATGGACAAAACAACATGTCAACCAAAGATCATAGTCAACAATGAAGACACTGAAAATCTCACAAACTGTGAACACCTGGACTCTACAATCAACAACACCAGGAACTGTTCACAAGAAGTCGGACACAGGCTGGACATAGCCATGCAGAGATTACACAGTGTTATTATGATACAAGTTGAATTACAAGACCACATGAATAGTCTAAATGAAATGTGTTGAGAACATAACATGAAAATTAGCACCTGTAAAAGAGAGGTAATGACTGTAACTAAAGAAGAAAAAGCAACAATGATTCATCTAAACGAACATCTCTTGAAACAAGTAAAGAGTTTCAAGTACCTAGAAAGTATAATATCATCAAATGGCAAATCAGAAGATGAGATCGAAAATAGATGCAATAAGGCAAACCAACTCATTGGACAAATGGCACCAATACTAAAGAACAAACATGCATCAATAGCTACTAAGAAAGCACTTTACAACATAATCTTCCTACCAAATCTATGTTACTAATGCCAAACCTGGACAATGACAGAAAAATAGAACAGAAAAATCACAACAACAGAAATGAGATTCCTGAGAAGAATACTCAATGTATCAAGAAGAGATAAGATCAGAAATGAAGAAATTAGGACTAAAGTGGAGGTTTATAGCTGCACTAGATTTTATTAAAAGGCAGCAAGTCAAATGGTTTGACCATACAAGTAGGTTACCAACTAACAGTATACTACAACAAGCAATGATGTACAGACCAGAGGGAAGCAGAGGAAGAGGCCGACCATGTAAACAATGGACGCAGGAAATAACAGAGTCCATGGGAATATCGATATATGAAGTCCATAAACATGCACTCTCCCGCTGTTTATACTTGACCTCGACACCGCAATGTACAAGAGGAACATGATGAGATGAGATGATGATACAACGCCAGCAAATAAAGTAACACTTTTGAGAACGTGCATCTTTTCCATAGCAACATGTGGATGTGAGTCATCACCTGTTTTGCAGTAACTAAAGAAAGAAATTGGGGCTTTTGAGCTTAAATGTTACAATAGAGTTCTCTTGTGCACCAAGAAGAAGACAAATAATGAAATTCTTCAAGATCTGAATAACGACGACAACTGGCTCATAAACAGTAACATGTCTGGGACAGTGAAATACTTTAGCAACATTACACGACACAGTGGCTGGGAGCAGTGATGGAAGACTTGGTTTCTGGAAGTAGAGGCTGGGATCCACCTGCATGAAGATGGACACAGGACACTGCAGGCACCTGGCACATGAAGATGCAAGAGGCAGGAGAAATGGCCAGAGATCAAGAAGCTTTTCGGTCAACCATGATGAGAGACACATTCTGCAAAGGACCTCTACATGATGACAACACCAATTATATGTTGCATTTAAACATATCAATGGGCATGATATTGAACTCGTCACCCTGTGAGTGCCGGCTGATCTATACAAATATGGTGACTAGAACCATACGTCCAATGTTCCGTAAGATTTGTAAATGTTATCCCCTTCCTGGAAAATCTTCACACATCTAAGCAAATGTAAGACTTGAAAATACAACAAATTCTACAACTGTCAGATACACACTAGTGTGTACAGAAACACTGACACAACTGTAAGACATACACCAGTGTGTACAGAAACACTGACACAACTGTAAGACATACACCAGTGTGTACAGAAACACTGACACAACTGTAAGATATACACCAATATGTACAAAAACACTGACACAACTGTAAGACATACACCAGTGTGTACAGAAACACTGACACAACTGTAAGATATACACCAGTGTGTACAGAAACACTGACACAACTGTAAGACACACACACACACACCAGTGTGTACAGAAACACTGACACAACTGTAAGACATGCACCAGTGTGTACAGAAACACTGACACAACTGTAAGACATACACCAGTGTGTACAGAAACACTGACACAACTGTAATATACACACTATTGTGTATAGAAACACTGACACAACTGTAAGACATACACCAGTGTGTACAGAAACACTGACACAACTGTAAGACATACACCAGTGTGTACAGAAACACTGACACAACTGTAAGACATACACCAGTGTGTACAGAAACACTGACACAACTGTAAGACATACACCAGTGTGTACAGAAACGCTGACACAACTGTAATATACACACCATTGTGTATAGAAACACTGACACAACTGTAAGACATACACCAGTGTGTACAGAAACACTGACACAACTGTAAGACATACACCAGTGTGTACAGAAACACTGACACAACTGTAAGACATACACAATTGTGTACAGAAATGCTGACACAACTGTAAGACATACACCAGTGTGTACAGAAACACTGACACAACTGTAAGACATACACCAGTGTGTACAGAAACACTGACACAACTGTAAGACATACACCATTGTGTACAGAAATGCTGACACAACTGTAAGACATACACCAGTGTGTACAGAAACACTGACACAACTGTAAGACATACACCAGTGTGTACAGAAACACTGACACAACTGTAAGACATACACCAGTGTGTACAGAAACACTGACACAACTGTAAGACATACACCAGTGTGTACAGAAACACTGACACAACTGTAAGACATACACCAGTGTGTACAGAAACGCTGACACAACTGTAATATACACACCATTGTGTATAGAAACACTGACACAACTGTAAGACATACACCAGTGTGTACAGAAACACTGACACAACTGTAAGACATACACCAGTGTGTACAGAAACACTGACACAACTGTAAGACATACACCATTGTGTACAGAAATGCTGACACAACTGTAAGACATACACCAGTGTGTACAGAAACACTGACACAACTGTAAGACATACACTAGTATGTACAGAAACACTGACACAACTGTAAGACATACACCAGTGTGTACAGAAACACTGACACAACTGTAAGACATACACCAGTGTGTACAGAAACACTGACACAACTGTAAGACATACACCAGTGTGTACAGAAACGCTGACACAACTGTAATATACACACCATTGTGTATAGAAACACTGACACAACTGTAAGACATACACCAGTGTGTACAGAAACACTGACACAACTGTAAGACATACACCAGTGTGTACAGAAACACTGACACAACTGTAAGACATACACCAGTGTGTACAGAAACACTGACAAAACTAAGACACACACACACACCAGTGTGTACAGAAACACTGACACAACTGTAAGATACACACCATTGTGTACAGAAACACTGACACAACTGTAAGACATACACCAGTGTGTACAGAAACATTGACACAACTGTAAGACATACACCAGTGTGTACAGAAACATTGACACAACTGTAAGACATACACCAGTGTGTACAGAAACATTGACACAACTGTAAGACATACACCAGTGTGTACAGAAACATTGACACAACTGTAAGACACACACCAGTGTGTACAGAAACACTGACACAACTGTAAGACACACACTAGTGTGTACAGAAACATTGACACAACTGTAATATATACACACACACACACACCAGTGTGTACAGAAACACTGACACAACTTTAAGACATGCACTAGTGTGTACAGAAACACTGACACAACTGTAAGACATGCACTAGTGTGTACAGAAACACTGACACAACTGTAAGACATACACCAGTGTGTACAGAAACACTGACACAACTGTAAGACACACACTAGTGTGTACAGAAACATTGACACAACTGTAATATACACACACACACACACACACCAGTGTGTACAGAAACACTGATACAACTGTAAGACATGCACCAGTGTGTACAGAAACACTGACACAACTGTAAGACATGCACTAGTGTGTACAGAAACACTGACACAACTGTAAGACATACACCAGTGTGTACAGAAACACTGACACAACTGTAAGACATGCACTAGTGTGTACAGAAACACTGACACAACTGTAAGACATACACCAGTGTGTACAGAAACACTGACACAACTGTAAGACATGCACTAGTGTGTACAGAAACACCGACACAACTGTAAGACATGCACTAGTGTGTACAGAAACACTGACACAACTGTAAGACACACTATTGTGTACAGAAACACTGACACAACTGTAAGACACACTATTGTGTACAGAAACACTGACACAACTGTAAGACACACTATTGTGTACAGAAACACTGACACAACTGTAAGACACACTATTGTGTACAGAAACACTGACACAACTGTAAGACACACTATTGTGTACAGAAACACTGACACAACTGTAAGACACACTATTGTGTACAGAAACACTGACACAACTGTAAGACACACTATTGTGTACAGAAACACTGACACAGCTGTCAAGACATACACCACTGTGTACAGAAACACTGACACAACTGTAAGACATACACCAGTGTGTACAGAGGAACTGGCACAGCTGTAAGACACACACCCGTGCATACATAGTATATATTATAACAAGTCATACAAGCAAGTATGAAACAAGTGAACATCTGGGGAAGATACGACATGCAGAAGCCATGCCAATGAAAACTGAATGAACAAGTTACGGGATGCTGCAGCACTCTATATTACTACATAGCCGAACAAACTGGTGGGTCAATTCTCCAAGAAATGTAAGAACAGGATTACGAGACCATGACAAAAATTAGTCTGTGTGTGTGTGTGTGTGACAGAGAGTGTGTGTGCGTGTGTCACAGAGAGAGAGAGAGAGAGTGTGTGTGTGTGTGTGAGTGAGAGAAAGAAAGAAGAGAGAGAGAGAGAGAGAGAGAGAGAGAGAGAGAGAGAGAGAGAGAGAGAGAGAGAGAGAGAGAGAGAGAGAGAGAATCACTAACAGTGTGTGTGAATATAATAGAAGACAATCATGAATAGGAAGAAGACAACCGCCAACAGTCTCTCTCTCTCTCTCTCTCTTTCTTTCTTTCTCTCACTCACAACTCACACACACACACACACACACTCTCTCTGTGAAACACACACACATGCGCATTCATGCACAACATCACCATAATGTGCCATATCAACAGGTGTAGGCACCCACACATCTCCACATATGTCTGTCCTGAAATATTCTGGAGACATTTGTTATTGATATCCCTCTACGCCACTGTCTTGGTCCAGTCAGCACAATTTCTCATTTCTCTTGGTCCGTCACTTCTACCCCTGATCTTTCCAGCTGTCACAATGTTTTCCATCTCTTCTCATTATATGACCAGATGACTTTGTTATAGTTCTATATAATGTTCTACTGTTCTACTTCCATCAGCCTGCCTCTAACTCTCTCCCTCTCCCGCCCTCTCTCTTTCTCCCTCCCCCTATCTCTCTCTCTCTCACACACACACACAGAAGATGATCACTAAGAATAGGAAGACAATCATCAAAACTGGTTGTATGTGGGTGTGTAAACCTGTTGTTTGTGGGTGTGTAAACCTGTTGTATGTGGGTGTGTGCACAAAACTAAGAATCGTATAAAGTTTGTGCTTAAGAATCTATATGACGGTCAATGTAATTATATGATAGTCAATATAATTGTATGAGAGTCAATGTAATTAAATGAGAGCAAATGTAATTATATGATAGTCAATTGTATAATATGAGTGCCAAGGTAATTATATGAGAGCTAATGTAATTATATAAGAGTCGATGTAAATATATGAGAGTGAATGTAATTATATGAGACTCAATATCAATATATGTAAGTGTGGATCTGTGTTAACAGATAAAAGCAAATAAAATATACAAGGGCTGAAGTAATGTAAATATATGAGAGTCAATGTGAGAGCCTGGCAATGTAAATACATGAGAGTCAGTCTAACTATATGAGAATCAAAATAGATACACAAGAGTCAATATAACTGAATGATAAGTCAATATACATATATATGAGAGTAAATACATGAGATCCTGTATACACATCTACATATATGAAGAGTTGTAACTTAACTTTGTGCACATACGTTTCAGTCTCTAGGTGAAATTAAACCGCCTTTCATTTTGTTTTTTTTTAATCCACGTCTATACTTCCCTTTTTATAAGCAGCTTTGAAATATGATGGTAGCAATATGGTATGGTTGTTAAACATGTGGAAATGAAATAAGCCAAACGATAACAGGCTTTGAATGGCAGTGAAGGATTAATGAAGTGATAAATACAAGAGACTGCAAGGAAACTGTCAACAGAGGGCTCTCAACAGGCGGGAGGAAGAAAACAAGTCTAACCTGGAGTGTCCTATCATGATTGAGGGATTCATCCTATGAAAGAAAGGACAATACAGAGTGTCACAATTGTTGCTGCCCTGTTACTAAAGTGGCAGTCACCTTTACAATTCAATCACTCGTGCTATCATAATAACATTGGTGAATGCTGTTAGAGAATGGATTCTGCAGTATCTATTTCTAGGAACAGCTTGCAAATATTCCAGTAGATTCAAATGTAACAATGCTTTGCCTGATATTTTAGTTTGCTAGCTATACGTAAACATGACAGAATAACAGTTACACCAGACATGGAACAATAGATAGAACAACCATGGAACACCAATAGTTACACCAGACATGGAACAACAATAACTACACCAGAAATGGAACAATAGCTGCACTAGACATGGAACAATAGATACAACATACATAGAACAACAGCTATACTAGACATGGAACAACAGATTCACCAGACATAGAATGACAACAGATATACCGGACATAGAATGACAACAGATATACCAGACACAGAATGACAACAGATATACCAGGCACAGAATGACAACAGATATACCAGACATAGAATGACAACAGATATACCAGACATAGAATGACAACAGATATACCAGACATAGAATGACAACAGATATACCAGACATAGAATGACAACAGATATACCAGACATAGAATGACAACAGATACACCAGAAATGGAACACCAATAGTTACACCAGACATGGAACACCAATAGTTACACCAGAAATGGAACAATAGCCGCACTAGACATGGAGCAATAGATACAACATACATAGAACAAAAGCTATACTAGACATGTACAACAGCTACACCAGACATGGAACACCAATAGTTACACCAGAAATGGAACAATAGCTGCACTAGACATGGAGCAATAGATACAACATACATAGAACAACAGCTATACTAGACATGGAACAACAGCTACACCAGACATGGAACACCAATAGTTACACCAGAAATGGAACAATAGCTACACTAGACATGGAGCAATAGATACAACATACATAGAACAATAGCTATACTAGACATGGAACACCAGCTACACCAGACATGGAACACCAATAGTTACACCAGAAATGGAACAATAGCTACACTAGACATGGAGCAATAGATACAACATACATAGAACAACAGCTATACTAGACATGGAACAACAGCTACACCAGACATGGAACACCAATAGTTACACCAGAAATGGAACAATAGCTACACTAGACATAGAGCAATAGATACAACATACATAGAACAACAGCTTCACTAGACATGAAACAACAGCTACACCAGACATGGAACAACACTAGCCACACCAGACATGGAACAACACTAGCCACACCAGACATGGAACAACACTAGCCACACCAGACATGGAACAACACTAGCCACACCAGACATGGAACAACACTAGCCACACCAGACATGGAACAACACTAGCCACACCAGACATGGAACAACACTAGCCACACCAGACATGGAACAACACTAGCCACACCAGACATGGAACAACACTAGCCACACCAGACATGGAACAACACTAGCCACACCAGACATGGAACAACACTAGCCACACCAGACATGGAACACTAGCCACACCAGACATGGAACAACACTAGCCACACCAGACATGGAACAACACTAGCCACACCAGACATGGAACAACACTAGCCACATCAGACATGGAACAACACTAGCCACACCAGACATGGAACAACACTAGCCACACCAGACATGGAACAACACTAGCCACACCAGACATGGAACAACACTAGCCACACCAGACATGGAACAACACTAGCCACATCAGACATGGAACAACACTAGCCACACCAGACATGGAACAACACTAGCCACACCAGACATGGAACAACACTAGCCACACCAGACATGGAACAACACTAGCCACACCAGACATGGAACAACACTAGCCACACCAGACATGGAACAACACTAGCCACACCAGACATGGAACAATACTAGCCACACCAGACATGGAACAACACTAGCCACACCAGACATGGAACAACACTAGCCACACCAGACATGGAACAACACTAGCCACACCAGACATGGAACAACACTAGCCACACCAGACATGGAACAACACTAGCCGCACCAGACATGGAACAACACTAGCCACACCAGACATGGAACAACACTAGCCACACCAGACATGGAACAACACTAGCCACACCAGACATGGAACAACACTAGCCACACCAGACATGGAACAACACTAGCCACACTAGACATGGAACAACACTGTGGAACAACACTAGCCACACCAGACATGGAACAACACTAGCCACACCAGACATGGAACAACACTAGCCACACCAGACATGGAACAACACTAGCCACACCAGACATGGAACAACACTAGCCACACCAGACATGGAACAACACTAGCCACACCAGACATGGAACACTAGCCACACCAGACATGGAACAACACTAGCCACACCAGACATGGAACAACACTAGCCACACCAGACATGGAACAACACTAGCCACATCAGACATAGAACAACACTAGCCACACCAGACATGGAACAACACTAGCCACACCAGACATGGAACAACACTAGCCACACCAGACATGGAACAACACTAGCCACACCAGACATGGAACAACACTAGCCACATCAGACATGGAACAACACTAGCCACACCAGACATGGAACAACACTAGCCACACCAGACATGGAACAACACTAGCCACACCAGACATGGAACAACACTAGCCACATCAGACATGGAACAACACTAGCCACACCAGACATGGAACAACACTAGCCACACCAGACATGGAACAACACTAGCCACACCAGACATGGAACAACACTAGCCACACCAGACATGGAACAACACTAGCCACACCAGACGTGGAACAACACTAGCCACACCAGACGTGGAACAACACTAGCCACACCAGACATGGAACAACACTAGCCACACCAGACATGGAACAACACTAGCCACACCAGACATGGAACAACACTAGCCACATCTGACATGGAACAATACTAGCCACATTTGACATGGAACAACACTAGCCACATCTGACATGGAACAATACTAGCCACACCAGACATGGAACAACACTAGCCACATCAGACATGGAACAATACTAGCCACACCAGACAGAATGACAACAGATATTCCAGACATAGAATGACAACAGATATCCCAGGCAAAGAATGACAACAGATACACCAGACATAGAATGACACTAGACAAGGAACAACAGCTACAGTAGAATAGATACAACAATAAATATAGAACAAACATAGAAAAACTAGATATGGAATAGTAATTACGCTAAACACGACACAAGAATAGCTGCGCCAAACATGAAACAACAACGGATACATAAGTGGATGGTCTTGTGTAAATTTCACAATCTCTCAATATGTTAGAGCAAACTGCTAGATATTTTATCATGTTGTATTTTCCAGAACAGCATTATTTGGTAAATCCTTTATTTATGACATAAGCTACTATTCTGTTATTTTGTGGATGATAATCTAATGAAAATATTTTTAAAAATAGGTGACAATAGCAACCTTATTGTATGTATATTCATGAACAAAAGTAATAAGCTGTGTGTAGATTAAACCTCGATCATCTGTTTACATAGCAAAATAAACTACAGCAATCTCAGCTATTTCTTATACAGTTAGAGTCATCTCTTTCTAAACTAATCAGTCATTTCTTTCTAAACTAATCACATTTAGGAACCTCAGCCATTTCTGTCTACAACTTATCATACAGAAAAAACAATCACAATCATGTCTTTCTACAACTAAATCATACAGCTAGAACAAAAATCACTTCTTTCTACAACAAATCATACAGCCTGAACCTTCTCAATCATTTTTATAGAACTAAATCATACAGTTAGAACAATATCAATCATTTTTGTCTACAGGTAAAGTAAAGCTAGAATAATCTAAATAATTTCTGTCAATCACTAAATCACAGAGTTAGAACAATATCAATCATTCCTGTCTACTACTAAATCAGAATTAAAACAACCTCAATCATTTCTTTCTACAACACAACATACAACTAGAACAATCTCAATTACTTTTGTCTACAACTAAATCATAAAGCTAGAACAATCTCAATCATTCTGCAACTAAATCTTAGAGCAAAAACCATCTCTGCTACCTGTGTCGACAAGTAATTCACTAAGTTAAAACAACAACAGAGAAACCCTACCCTTCCAATGCTGTGCAGCAAAGCATGGACATGGCTGGCCAGAGCTGTGGAGTCGACCTCTGCCTGCTGTTTGTAGGCTGACTGAAGCTGTATGTAACGCTCAGAGTCTGAAGTCATGTCCGGGATTGATCCACGTAGAGGCAACAGACCTGGTGATATTACAGCAATAGATGAATACAAGAAGACAACAGATCTGATGATACTTATAGCAATAGATGATACATAAATACAACTGGCTTGCTGAAATTACAACAACAGATGAGGAGTCCTGCTGTTTTACAGCAACAGATGAATGCATAAAGGTAACAGACTTGTTGATAGTACAGCAATAGATGAATACATAAATACAGCCAACCTGATGATATTATACAACAACAGATGAATATGTAAATACAACAATCCTGGTGATATTACAGAAATAGATACAATAGACATGTTGATTTTTTACAACAATAGACAAAAAATAAGGACAACAAACCTGATCATATAACAGAAACATGAATACATACAGACAGCAGATCTGGTGATGTTACGTCAACATGTAAATACATATGCAGCAGATGTAATAATGCTAGATCAACATATGAAAGCAACTCTTGGTGGCAGATTACCTATGGACAAGGTAGAGGTGGTCAAGCACCTGTGGGACCAGGTGGAGAAGGTGGAGGAACAGGCTGAGAACCCGTATGCGGAAGGAATGATATTTTGGGGGATCAGCAGGGGTATCAAAACTGAGAGGGAAGACCAGGAGAACTTTTATCAGACAGCGGTGGGAATGATTAGTAGTATGACTCTTTGCTGGCTTTTAAACGAGGGGACAGAGTGTGTATGGGAATGTCTTGAGTGCAGTGATGTGTCAGTTCTTAGCTCAACTCAACTCAAGTCATGAATACATACAGACAGCAGGTCTGGTGATGTTACAGCAACATATGAATATATACAAACAGCAGATGTGGTAGTGATACCTTTCGTCCCCACCCCACCCCCCATCCACTAACAGTGTCAATAGATGAACCAAAAACAACTTACCATTGCCTTCTCTGGCAGTAAACTCTTTCAACGCTCGCACCAAGATCCAGAAATTTTTACTCTGAAATAGGAAGTATTCATTTTACACAGGGCCAAATTTACAGGTAACTATCACTATAAACTCACCAACAGAATATTCTGCAAGGATAAATCTATATAATCTCACTCACAGAAATGCCTGCGCAGATAAATCAATATCTCACTCACAGACAAGCTGCAAGGATACATCAATATAATCTCATTCACAGAAAATTCTGCATGGATAAGTCAATATAATCTCACTCACAGAAATGCCTGCAAGGATAAATCAGTATAACCTCACGCACAGAAATACTTGCGCAGATAAATCAATACCTCACTCACAGACATGCTGCAAGGATACATCAATATAATCTCATTCACAGAAAATTCTGAAGGATAAGTCAATATAATCTTACTTACAGAAACACCTTCAAGGATAAGTCAATATAATCTCACTCACAGAGATATCTACAAGGATAAATCAATATAATCTCACTCACAGAAATGTCTACAAGGATAAATCAATATAATCTCACTCACAGAAATGCCTGCAAGGATAAGCCAATATAATCACACTGGCCATAGTGCTCCATATTGCTATACATTAGAACATAATTTATCTGCACACTAGAAGCAAGGTATAGTGACAGTAGAAAGTATATAGCAAAGTGTGTTTACAGCATGTATGTGGCAGCAGTATTTTGTTCAAGTAGCTTGCATGTCACTGAGAAAACCTGAGGATAGTATAACTAGACCCTCTCTTGTCTGGAACTCATAAGGCGAAGGAAATTGTGGGAAACCTAAAACCACACAGAAGAGAACCAAAGACAGAGATGAATAATATGGGAAGGACATAGAGGGAACTGCAGAAGACAGCATAAGATAGGATGGCATGGCTTGAGTTGGTGGACGGCCTATGTCCCATGGGGGGATAAAAGACATAAAGAAGCATGAATGTGGTGACAGTATTTTGTTATGGGGGGTACGGGGTGTCAGGCATTGGTAGCACCTTTGGTAAGGATGGCTCTCATGTCCTTTCAGGACCCATCCCCCACTGGTCCAAGTCTGACACCCAGCTCGTGCCTGTGGCTTCTAGTAGCTGTCAGCATGCGACAGCGGCCACCCCCCGGGCAACAGCTGTGAGAGGCTGGCTAAACCAGGCATGGGTATCCGATTTGGTGTCAAACCAAGAGGTAAACTAGGGTATGCCTACCCAGCATGTGAAGACAGGATTCGGCAGACTGCGCGGAAGAAATCATTCCTGATTCAACGGGCAAGACGGCGTTTACCTGCAAAGCGTTGTGGAACGTAATGAGCACGGCAAGGCACGTAGAGCGCCCTGGTCATCCACTGCACCTGTATTCGTCTCCAATCGTCTCGACTTGTCTTGCCACTGGACTCAGATGGACTCAGGCGAGAGAGTGAGGTCGGCGAATTGCGCAACTCTTCCTCACTTTAATCCAAGTCATCGCGCAAGTCATTCTTCATCCAACGTCACATATCACCTTCAAGCCCTGTGGCGATGGGCGAGCGGCAAAGCGGCAGGCGTGGGTACGCTGGCAGCCGTAGTCGCAGACCTGCACACAGGCGGCTCAGGCCATATGGTCGTCTTCTACTGACCGGAGCAGCAGTGGGATTCGGCAGCCCCCTGAGCGACTGAGCAGCCCTCTATAGGAACACACTGCTCACCTCCATAGCATGAGGAAGGGGCTAGAAAAGGTGCCCTAAACATTGTCTGCTTCATCACTACCTAACCAGCTAGCCGCGGTTGGTGGGTACCCTAAACTGCGGTCGACATACAAAGAAAGATAAAACAAGCAAAGCTAAAAGAGTAAACCATATTCCCTTAACAATTGGAACTTGGAATGTACGCACCCTACTTGACAGAGACGGCGCGTCAGGTCCAGAGAGACGAACAGCACTGATTGGGAGAGAGCTGGGCAGGTACGACATCGACATTGCAGCCTTGAGCGAGACACGACTTGCAGAAGAAGGCCAAATCTGTGAAATTGGTGCCGGCTACACATTTTTCTGGAGTGGAAGGAAAAGCGAGGAAAGACGCCAATCCGGTGTGGGATTTGCCATTAAGTCGGCCCTGGTCGGCAAACTAGCTGGATTTCCAAAGGCTGTAAATGACAGGCTCATGACCATGAAGTTGCCTCTGCTGAATGGAAGGAAGCACGCAACCATTGTGAGTGTCTACGCACCAACTATGACCAACGAAGATGATGTCAAGAATAAGTTCTATGAGGACCTGCACAATGTATTAACATCTGTTCCCAAAGGAGACAAACTTATACTCCTTGGGGATTTCAATGCCAGAGTAGGCACGGACACCACCTCTTGGAGTGGCATTATTGGAAAGCATGGAGTCGGAAATTGTAACACCAATGGACTCCGCCTCCTTCAGACATGTGCCGAACATGATCTCCTGATTACGAACACAATTTTCCGTCTCCCCATGAGAAATAGGACATCGTGGATGCACCCTCGCTCGAAACACTGGCACCTCATTGACTATGTAATCGTCAGGAGGAGTGACAGACAAGACGTTCGAGTGACAAAATCCATGTGTGGTGCCGAATGTTGGACAGACCATCGTCTCATTGTCTCGAAAATGAACATCCACATCAGGCCACCACGGCGTCCTCAAGGGGCAAAAATGCAAACAAAGCTAAATGTCACCCGCCTAAACAGCAAGAAAATGCAGCAGTCGTTTGAAAATATGCTGGAAGACCGCCTCAAGCCCAATGCTGAAGCAAAACAGGATACAGAAACAGAATGGAGAGCCCTAAAGGACACGATTTACAACACTGCTATGGAAATCCTGGGTCCAGCCCCCCGAAAGCATAAAGACTGGTTTGATGAAAATTCCGAAGACATCAACCAATTGCTGGCCGAGAAACATCTTCTCCTCAAGGCACATTTGAATGACCCAAAGTCAACATAAAAAAAAGATGCTTTCAAGAACATTCAGAGAGTAGTGCAGCAGAAACTTCGGCACATGCGGGACTCCTGGCTGAGCAGCAAAGCTGATGAAATTCAGGGCTTTGCTGACAGACACGATATGAAAAACTTCTACGACTCACTGAAAGCGGTCTATGGTCCTTCATCACCAGGCATAGTTCCCCTCCTCAGTGCAGACGGGGGAACATTGGTCACCGATAAGAAAGAAATCCTCCAACGCTGGGCAGAGCATTTCAGCAAAATCTTAAATGCAACTTCCTTCTTCGATGATGAAACCATCAATTGCCTTCCTCAAGTTCCCACCAATGAGACTCTTGATGACCTGCCAACCATAGTGGAAATAAACAAAGCCATCCAGCAACTCTCCAGCGGCAAGGCACCTGGTCCTGACTCCATCCCAGAAGAGATATACAAGGCAGGTGGGCCGGTCCTAACAGAGCAGCTTCACCGAGTCTTCACAAACATATGGATGAACGAGACCATGCCACAAGATTTTAAGGACGCGTCAATAGTCCACCTTTACAAACGTAAAGGAAACCGCCAATCCTGTGACAACCACCGAGGCATCTCCTTGCTTTCAATTGCAGGGAAGATACTCGCCAGAATTCTTCTCAATCGCCTCACAGCCCACCTCGATCAAGGTCTTCTTCCTGAGAGTCAATGTGGCTTCAGAAAAGAACGTGGAACTGTTGACATGATTTTCGCTGCAAGGCAGCTGCAAGAGAAATGTCAGGAACAGAACTGCGAAATGTTCTCCACTTTCATTGACCTTACCAAGGCTTTTGATACAGTCAGCAGAGAAGGACTGTGGAAGATTATGGCAAAATATGGTTGTCCACGAAAGTTTGTCCAAATAGTGCGGCTATTTCATGACGGCATGCAGGCAAGAGTACAGGAAAATGGTGAGCTGTCTGAACCCTTTCCTGTCACCAATGGAGTGAAGCAAGGATGTGTCCTGGCACCAACACTGTTCAGCCTCATGTTTTCAGCCATGTTGATGAATGCCTTCGAGAACGACGACATTGGAATAGACATCAACTACCGTATGGATGGAAAGTTATTCAATCTCAGAAGGCTGAAAGCTAAAACCAAAATTGACAGTGGCACAGTCAGAGAGCTCCTGTTTGCTGATGATTGCGCTCTATACGCCAACTCAGAGGCGGACATGCAACATAATGTTTCAGCTTTCTCACATGCCTGTGCCAACTTTGGGCTCAATATCAACTTGGAGAAGACTGTAGTTATGTACCAGCCAGCTCCAGGGAATAATCACACTGTGCCGAATATCAAAGTGAATGATCATAGACTAAGTGTTGTGGACAAATTTACCTATCTTGGCAGCACCGTGTCACAAGCTGCCACAATCGATGACGAAGTGAATGCAAGAATCTCCAAGGCCAGTGCAGCCTTTGGCAGACTGTACAAGAATGTATGGGACAGAACTGGAATAAGCCTGCAAACAAAGCTAAAAGTCTACAAAGCAGTTGTATTATCCACACTGCTATATGCTTGTGAAACCTGGACTGTTTATCAGCGACACGCTAGGAAATTAAACCACTTCCACACAGTCTGCCTAAGGAAGCTACTGAAGATTAAATGGCAAGACAAGATTCCAGACACTGAAGTCCTAGAAAGAGCATCCATACCCAGTATCCACACTCTACTGATGAAGAATCAGATTCGCTGGGCTGGTCACTTGACTCGCATGCCAGATTACAGGCTCCCTAAACGAATTTTTTACAGCGAACTGCGTTGTGGTAAACGCTCCCAAGGTGGCCAGAGGAAACGTTTTAAAGACACTCTGAAAATTTCACTGAATGCTTTTGGAATTCATCATGACACCTGGGAGGCTGCAGCCAGAGACCGAAATTCGTGGCGTGCATCATTGCGCAAAGGTGCAGTTATATGTGAGGCAACCAGGACTGCAAGAGCTGTGAAGAAAAGGCAGGACAGAAAAACCACTGCAGGAAATCCTCCTCCAGAGACGTCAAGCATTCTTTGTCCACATTGTCAAAGAACATTTCGAGCCAAAATAGGCCTTATCAGCCATCTTAGAACCCACGGCTCCACACCTTCAACCCCACTGGATGAAATGAATGGTCATCATCATTCTTGATGGACAAACAACATTTTGTTATAATATCATGAATGTACTATGCACTACAACATCTACTAAAATCAAAGGCGCTATCTCGTAACACCAAAATCACAATATACAAAACACTGATCAGACCAGTTGTGCTGTATGGCTCTGAAACCTGGAGTACAACGAAAAGAGACGAAGCCTTGTTACAAACCTTTGAGAACAAAATTTTAAGACGCATCTTTGGACCCATTAGGGATACACAAAGTGGAGAGTGGAAAAGAAGAAGTAACAAAGACATTTATGATCTGTTTAAGTCCCCGCTAATCACTGGTATCATGAAGGCTAATAGACTACAATGGCTGGGGCATATAGAAAGAATGGAAGATAATAGGGAAACAAAACTCGCTTACACTCAGGAAATAAATGACCGTAGACCCCGAGGTAGACCAAGAAGACGGTGGAGAGATAATACATGTACAGACCTACAAGCACTTGGAATCAACGACTGGCAAGAGAAGGTCCACCAGAGAGACGAATGGAGACGGATTGTATTTGCAGCAAAGAACCTCAATGGCTCAGAAAGCTGAAGAAGAAGAAGAAGAAGATCATGAATGTGGCAACAGTATGAAGCAATAGGAACATGTGTATGTTAAATACTAACAAGATAGAATGACAGCAGCATAAAGTAGACAGTAATTACTCAAAGACAGATTGACAGCAACATGGAAGTACACAGTAATGATAAACAAGATTAAATGACTACATTATGTACATATATGTTATCATCATCATGTGCTGTACCAATAAGCGTGGGCAGTCATGGTTGGCCATCTCACACCATCATCAGAGTCTTAAGTTAGGTCTGTGTTCTTGTTCCCATTATGTCATGTGACTAGTCATCAAGATATTTATCTCTCTGCCTTCATCTTGCTCTTTTCCTTTCAATCTCGCCAGTTGTCATTCAGTTTTCCAGTTTATTTCTTTTCATAATGCGCCCCCCCCCCCCCAAATAAAAAATAACTGTCTACATCTAATTTCTCTAATCAATTTAAGGTTTTAATTTGTTTCTTGTAGAACTATCCCTGTTGTTTTTCTGTCGGTCCATGGTATTCTTGGCATTTATTTTCAGAAACCACACTTCCATTGCCATTAGATGTTTCTTAGCCTTTCTGTTTGTTGTTAATGTTTCACGTGTATATAAAACAGTATAGGTTCACTTTAACACTATTTCCCTCATTGCAAATGACAGCTTTATATTAGTCAGCTTGCAAATGGCTTTCTTTACCATTGCGATTAATGTTCTAATCTCTACACGGCACCTTCCATCAGATGTTCTGACTGTTCTAAGATAGTTGTACTGATTCACTTGTTTAATAGCGTTCACATTCCGCATGAATATTACATTTTGGCATTTCTTTCTGTTTGGAAATGATTATAATCTCTCTTTTCTTACAATTTAGTTCTATATATAAATACTGTAATTGTACAGTAACTACCCCAAAAAGATTTTTTTTAAACTTATCCTTTACAGGACATTGCAGTCAAACCCAGCATCTTTTGGCTGTTTGTGATTTCTTGGCTTATTTATGCTCAGTAGTTGCTTTATGAACGAACGGCACTCATACTATTGTATGAAAAACTACCAAATCGCCTGCAGCCATGTTTCGACCATGGTATGCGGGATTGCAAATTACATTTTTAACCTGTTTGTCACATCACCGGCAAAGAGATAAAATGATAACAAAATGTTAGTAAGTAACCATACAATCGAAACCAACAAACACGACACAACTTACATCAGAATTCAAATTCAAACAGGCTGGATCCTCAAACAAGGTTTTTATTTCAGTTGGCACCTGTAGATCACACAGACAAATACAGGATCAATTCAACAGACACGTTTCACTTACAGAGAACATAGATTACCTGCACTCTAGGCACTCCTAAAAGTGTTCAGTCTTCTCCAATAGATGCCAAATGAAAAGACAAGATGAAATGTGTACCAATGGGATATGTATGGTGTACATGTGTGTACTGTTCCTGCTTAGAGACTCTGCTATCTTAGCTATTCTTCAGTGTACAATTCAGCAGTCTGAGGTGTGTAAATTCATCAAATGCTTGTACCATGCAGCAAGCTAGCATTTATTCACCTCTAGCGAGAGGATAAACTTCATTGCGCAAGGTTTTAGACCATCTAGCTGGATTTTTATCAGCTGAACAGCAAGCCACTGCCTAGAGCATCACTCTGTAACTCCAGCGATGACATCCTCCTCAAGAAAAACTGCACTCATTGTGAGAAAATATCTCTGTGACAAAATATCTCTTGCAAAAAACCTCAATGACAAAACAGGTCTGTGACAAAACATGTCTGTGACAAACCTCACTGTGACAAAACATCTCTGTGACAAAACGTTTTGAGTACCTCAGAATGGAATAGTCCAAAGTTATCAAACCTTATCTCTCCCAACACCAAACTTGAAGAACATGCAGCTAGATGAAACTCCGATTAGCCATTATTATCTAGAAGTGCAACTGACATTCTTCACGCATGTCTGACCGTGCTCATGATATTACAGCTATCAACCTCGCTATGGCGCCGACCATTCTCTTGTCTGGATTCCCAAAACTTACAAGTACCGTTAAGTTTTCCCTCAAACTTTCCAAATATATGCAGATGGCTAACTGTGGTGTTGTAAGCAGCATGCATGCTATCTGGTTCACCTACCAAACATACGCAGATGGCTAACTGTGGTGTTGTAAGCAACATGCATGCTATCTGGTTTACGTACCAAACATTCGATTCATGTCACTGTTTACTCACTCTACCTCAAATATCCTCCTTTCTTCATCATGTTTGACTATTTAACTTCACCATCATCATCAAGTGCCCTGCCAGCTGGCGTAGGCGTTCATGGCTCTCCACAGATCTCGGTCTTTGGTGTTCTGGATCAACTCTGCTGATGATATTCCTTCATGCCACCGTCTCAATCCATCCAGCATCATTTCTCTTGGTCTGCCTCTGCTCTCTTCCCCTCGATCTTTCCAGTTGTCACAATGTTCTCTAATGCCCCACTTCTCATCACATGACCGAAGAAAGCTGTTTGCCTCTTACTTATTGTTGTATTTAATGTTCTAGTTTCATTAGCCTGTTTCAGGCAGTCATTGTTAGTTACTCTGGCAGTTCAAGGAATTCGCAATAATCGTGCCAGGAACCACATCTCTGTTTCTTCTAAGTTCTTCCTAATTTATTCATTTACATTCCAAGATTCACTGCCATACATCAAAACTGGTTCTATATAGCATTTCAGCACTCTCTCTCTCTCTCTCTCTCTCTCTTACATTCAGTAATAGTGACTTATTGCATAAGATACTCTTCATTTTCTGAAATGGGGCTTTTGCTTGCCCTATTCTGCTCTTAATCTCTGTTGTACATCTTCCATCTGATGTTATAAATGCTCCTAGGTATATAAAATTATCCACTTGGTTAAGAATTTTCCCGTCTATTCACAACTTCACCAGCAGAAAACACAGAATCAGACCAATCACATTAGCTGTGATCATATATACACTACAGACAACAGACATTAATGTCACATTAATGTATCAATCAATCAATCAATCATGTGCCATGCCGGAAAGCGTGGGCGGTCATGACTCGCCATTTCACTCGATCACCAGTGTTGTGATTAATTATACATTATACATTAATGTATAGAAAACGGAAATTATGTTCATGTGTACATTAGAGTTCTACAAACAGACACAGCAGTCATGTATAAGCTACAGAAAACAGACACATATTGCAGACAATTGTAAGCTATAAACAGCAAACATTATGCTCATATGTATATTAGAGTTCTACAGACAACAGATACAGCAGTCATGTATAAGCTACCGAAAACAGACACACACTGCAGACAATTGTAAGTTATAAACAGCAAACATTATGTTCTTATGTACATTAGAGTTCTACAGACAACAGACACTTACAGCAGTCATGTGTAAACTAGAGTTAACATTCTTGATGGCCTCATCAAAGTTCTCTTCCTCCTCAGGAACCCCCTCACCATTTTTCCGCACACCTGAACACACAAACAGGTCTGTTAATCACTGTCACATACTGGCTTCATTCACTGTTGATTGACTGGCACCGTACCATCTTGATAGATCACAGTTTGTAAATTGGAGTGGTACCTCTCCATAGCACAAAGCCTGGGCTGAATTTAGAGATCGTGTGTGCCCATGCTGCAAGAACTCTCTCTTGACCTGCCTAGTTTACTCCAGAGGAAAGCTAACACCGATATGTCTGGAACAAGACAAGCTGCAAGAGCTGCTGGATCAGCAAAGCAATGTTCTAGTTGTCCACCTGTAGCAGCTTCCATCCTAGACCAGTTGCTGACCAAGACTTAGGGCCTGGTCTGCCCTGTCGACATTTAGTCTTTAGGTTGCACTTCCTCACACTAGGAAAGGCTTACGCCCTCCCAATTACGCTCCTCCGCCCAAAGCAATTGGCGCAATGTGGAGTGCTAGGTTTGGTAAGCGCCGCCCAACTTTCAGTGCTAACAGAAAGCAGGTTGTACCGTCTACTGTCATATGGTAGCTCAGTCTAAGACCTGACTTTCCGCTGTTGATTATTGTTATAATAAAATATCTAGCTTCACCGAAGAGAACAAGTAACAATCTTCAGACTTTGTGCTATACTACATGTTTAATCAACTAAAGACAGGGGATACTGATGAAAGTAACTGCGGACTGGCAAAATAACAGCTACATATTTGGTGCAGAAGTGTCCAACATAGGCAGAACAGAGAAAAATATTTCAGCCTAAACCTGTACCATTTCTTCTTCTTCGTTCATCGTTTTTTTTTTTTTGGGGGGGGGGGGGGATGTGATTGCGTTGTGCCTGTTTACAGCAAAGCTGCGTTCTTGCGCCGTTAGGCCGACACATCCGACTTCTGCGGGCATTTGTTGACCTTGTTAACCATCCCGGGGCCTGTACCATTTGAAGACAAACTCTATGGGACTCAATGGAGATGTCAATAAACTCAAGCTGACTGCTGCTTTCTTTGGATTAGTTCATGCTGACGTCTAAAGGTGTTGTAAGAAGAAGAAATATCTAGCTGTAGCCCCAATGAAAGTGTCCATGTTATGATTCTATTCTTGATACGCTTCCCTTCTACTTGTTTCTCTGCTTACCTGTGTCTTGTGAAGTCAGCGCCTGTTAGCATCATTTCAATAAAACCATGTAGAATTATCATGTAGCAGGCCCATTGCAGAACATCCCTGTCATTACAGCTGATGGGAAAGACTCCAATCTTTCATCAGTTGCCCTGTTTTATGCATTTTCATTCTTAAGGTGTCTTTAACCTCCCGTGACCAGCCTATGTCAGTCAACCCCAAACTCTAGGCCCATAGGTGCTCTGATCTCCTCCTCAACATCCCCATCAGCATATATCAACTGATCACACCAGTTCTGTGCTGATTAATCAAAGGTCTTGTGCCCTTGACAAAATGTTCATGTCCCATTTCCCTCACTCCAAACAAGCAAATGTCCGTAAAGGCATCTGTTCATCTTGCTTTTTTTTATGGTATTGATGATGTCTGACCCATCCATTGCTTGATTAGCACCATGTCTGCCAAACAATCAGCTCACTGGTTACCGATTACGGTTGAGTGCCCCGGCATATAGATGAAAGTTAGCTGGACTAACAGTGATGTGCTCAGTGTTGAGCCACTCATGTCGTAGGAGGTCATTGTGGATCTTCTTGAGCATGTTGACTGTGTTGCTCAGTGTGTATTACAGGCCTTTATAAGTCACTGCCACGTACAACATGGCCACATTATCCCAGTTTCTGGGACATGATGTTTGTGAGACAGTTTTCAGTCTGTCTATAACATGTGACGATTAACAGACGTTAGAACAAGAGTTATTGCATGTTACATAGATCCAGTTTTAACATACGGCTGCGAATCCGGAACAATTAGTAAACAGGCGATAAAATCCCCTAGAAGCCTTGGAGATGTGGTTTTATAGAAGAACACTTAAAATTAATTGGACAAACAAACAAACAAACTTTATTTTCAAAGGGTTAAGAATTTGGCACGTAGACCCGCCTAACATTCTGCCCTTCTATCACTCTCTTTCATACATTATTTCATTCACACATCATTCAAGGCTAACTGAAAACAGCAACAATATAAAAGATATGCATTATAAAGGCTTGGGGATAATGAAACATCAATACTGCACGATTCAGTGATAGTAATGACTGGTGTGGCACTTGTTATTAGCTATGTGGAATATACTGGCCTACCAAAAGGGAACTGGCTGTTATACTAGGGTTTTATTATTATTATTATTATTATTATTTATTAAGGGGGTAGGTAATCCGTACTGAAACAGTGTTCGCATAATTTGCGATTATATGTATAGGGATTGGTGATGTGTTTGATTTCTTGTGGAAGACTGTTCCACAGCTGAGCTGCAGAGTACATTAAGCTCATTTTGTTTAAGTCTATCCTAGGCATTGGTATCATTTTAAGGGAAGCTGAGTGGCATAGACAACTTATCACAAACATCAGAAAGAGGCAGTCATCCTTTCTGGCCACATTATGAGAAGACAAAAACTGGAACATGTTGTGACAACCAAAAAGATTTGATTTGTCAAAAGAGGAATTTAGAAAGACAGAGTCAGAAAATTCTAGAGAGTCCTGTGTCATGGCACTGAAAGGAGTCAACACATGAATCCATGTTATAGGAGATGGCAATTTGTGGCATGATCACCCACTCCAGCCGGCAAGGCACTGGATGATAAATGGAGGTCAAAGGAACCCCATGGCTGGTACTGCAAGGGGTGTGGCCAAGGATGTCACATACTCTACACTAGGGCTTCTCAAACTTGCTGCACTGGCAACCCATTATATTGACATTTTTCACAACCCCCTCACTCCATTATCAATAGATAATAAGACTATACATTATAATTATACCAACAAGTAATTTTGCAAATGTGTCTAAGAGAAGGGAGGGGGGGGGGGGGTGGAACACACACACACGCACATTCACCTGCTGTAGTTTTTATCACAAACTCGCAGTGACTAACCAGAACCAAACTTACCTTGTCTGATCATTTCTTTCAGTTCATTCTTCTCTTTATATGTGATCGGCCACTTCCCAGAATGCTTGGAATAAACAAATAGGAAGACAAACACCCATGAGCAAATACAGCAAACACACACTGGCAACAATTGTTGCCAGGGAAGACTGTCAAATGATAGAGACAATCACTAACAACTTAAAAAATAACACATTTCTTCTTCTTCTCATAGTCCATCTCATTTGGCATGCATGGTTACGTCTGTTCCCAGCCTTCTGTCTCATGTGCAGCCAGTCATTTCTGATACCAATGTTCCTCCATGCCATGGCATCAAACTGTCCAGCATCTTCCCTTTCTGTCTCACCCTGCCTCCCCTCCACTTCCCCATTGTAATGACCTACTCCAGCTTGCTCCATCTCATGGCATGCTCAAAACATGTGGACTGTCCTCTTCTCATGTGAGTAACCAGTTCTCTTTGTTATACAACCTGGGTGTTAATCATTTTTCTGTAAACCACATCTACCCACTTCTACATAATTTCTCACATCTGATTCACTTCCAGACAACAGGATTAGCTATACATAACTCTTAAGAACTCACTTTTCTCACCTACATTGGCAAGATATATTGCACATAATTTTTTTGTATCTTGTACAATGCTGCTTTTGCTTTGCTATTCTACACTTGACTCCTTTAATAAATCTTCTACCTGCTATTATTAAAGTACCCAAAGACTTAAACACATTGTCTTGTTTCAGACTAGTTCCATTCATGTTGATGTTGTGTTTGGGAAGCTATTTTTTTTTTTTTTGGGGGGGGGGGGGGGGGGGGGGGAGGGTGTAATTACCATTAATTGTGTTTCTCTATGCCTACAACTTACCAATGTAAAATTGTTCATGAAGATCATGTGTGCTTGTTCACAGGAATTAACGAAGCCCAGACAGTTTAAAGCATAACTCATGGAGAAACATGAGCTGAACGGGAGATGCAGAAATTGATATACAGAGTTTAGTGCAGGAGAACCTGGCATATGATACATCTAGTCGGAGAATGGAGGTGGAGGCAGTCACTGCAGCATTCTGCTGGCTGAAGGATAAACTGTACTCATATGTCCTGATTGTATTGGACTCACAGAGCCTGTTGAGCAGGGTGAAGACAGGTATGCTTTGTTCAGAGTGGCATCTAAGATAGGGAGCATCCATTGAATCTGGTGTATTTCAAAATGAGCAGGCGGATAAATTGGCTGGATCTGCATCTGTGGGTGGGGTATTGGTGCACGATCAGTCGGATATGATCATGGCACTTTGGGATCGTATGTATAGTGTGAATGAACAGATACACCATCAATGCCTGGAGAGAATGGTGTGGCAGGAAGTGGTCACAGCATCTCGCTGACACTCAGTTCTCAGAGGAAAGGCCAGCCAGACAGACAGACACATAATCAGATTGCAAGAGGTACCATTAGTATTGGGACTCTCAGTTGAAGTTAAAGACGGAGCACTTATGGGAATGTCCCAAGTGCTGTGATATCGGTTCTTGACTCAACTCAACTCTTAAAGAAACATCTAGAACACAATTCTTTATAATATTTTAATATTATAATAGTTTCTTAAAGAAACATGTTGAACATAACAGAATTCTAATAATAAACCAACCCCTACACATTCTCACAATCTTTACCCAGTGCCCTGTCATGTCCTAAATATTTCATTTTGATATTTCTAAATAACCAATCATCTTTAGTATTGAGTTCTTGTTGGATAGATGTGTTTTTCTTCTGTCTGTTCAATGAACTGTTATGTCTTCTGTAACATTTAGAATCAAAGACGTCAACATGCTCAATGCACACAAACACAAACACACAAGTCTTGTACCTGTTGCTGCCACTCCTGGAGATACTTGTAGAGAAGAACCAACCACGGAGTGTGAGAGTGAGCCTGGAAACACATGTAACAATAACAAGTGTTACAATGTAGCAGCAGTTGTCACGAAATAAACTCTAACAATGGACAAAGCAGATATAACAAATCATTAAAACTGTTACAATCTTCTAGCAGATATAACAAATCATTAAAACTGTTACAATCTTCTAGCAGATATAACAAAACACGAGACTACATGCATTTGGTAAAATTATTGCCTATTCATTCACAATGAAATAGCTAACTTTTAGCAACATTTCAGGGAATTATCTCTCTCTCTCTCTCTCTTTTCTTCTCTCTCTCTCCACCCTCCACACCACCCATCCAGCCAATCCTACATCCCCCACCATAGGAAAATAATAAAAAGAAACAACAGCCTCCTGTGGAACCACTGAGACATAGTGTGGCTGATTCAACTGATCTCTCTACTCTCAGGTCATCCTATTGCTAAACAAACCAGTGGTTATATTTCCTATATTATGTTGTCATGTTGAAGAATATTTCTAAATGTAAACATCTATAATCCATAAGTGTCGATCCTCTTCTACATTTTCTGTGGAAGACGAGCGCATAAAGGCATATCCCAAGTGCTAGGACCTTGGTGTTGGATGACACGTTTGACAAATTTAAAGTGATCTTTAGATGTCACATTTGTCTAATCACTGACAGACAATAAGAATATCATTGCATTCACATAACTGATCAATAACTGACTGTACTGGCACCTAGATGTCTTGACTGACGATAGTTTGTTACATTGTGCTTAAAAAAAAAGACATAACCTCTTCATAACACAAAACCTGGGCTGTATTGTAGAGACCATGTGTTGTCCATGTAGCATGATCTCTCTCTTGGCCTGCCTAGTTTACACCATAGGAAAGGTAACACCAATACATTTGGAACTAGACAGCTGTAGGAGCTGCCAGATCAGCAAAGCAATGATCTGTCCACCCCATGGCGATTCAATCCTAGACCAGTTGCCGACCAAGGCTTAGGGTCTTATTTGCCCTGTCATGACATTTAGTCGTGGTGTCGGGTTTGGTGAGCATCACTCAACATTTGGTGCAAACAGGTAGTAACATCTACTGGCATACGCTAGCTCAGTCAAATCTGACTGAAGACCTGACTAACAAATCAATCACAAACAAGTTAGCACAAATCCCCTTGTTAAAACATTCCCTGTCAGATATGAACTTCACCTTTTTGTTCATGCTGTCAAGGTCCAGGGAATCACAATAATCTTTTAATCCTGGGAATGGGCAGTCCAATCGCAGATCTTCGTGGCTGTTATCTGGGTGTGACTCAATCACTGTCATATTCCAAAACAAGACATTAATACCAATGTGAGATAGATAACCCATAATATTTCATCTATGTCAGACAGCCAGTAATATACGACCTATGGCAGATAGCAGCTAGAACAGTGTTCTCAACCTTTTTTGGCCCGTGCCCACCTTCACCATATTTTCAGAACGTCATTCCCCCCCCCCCCCCCCCAACACACATTTTCAGAACGTCATTTCCCCCTTTCGTATTTCCTACCTAAACATCCCGCCCCTCCACTACACAGTGTACGTAATAATGGAAGCTAAATTTAATAGCACATACTAAAACAAGTCTAGACGTCCACATAAAACATGATTTGTGGGTCTACTTACTTTATAAATTGAATTTTAGAAGGGTGAGACGTACAGAACTGTACAGTATGAAGGGAAAAACAATATCAAGTAATCGGTTCTTGTATTAACACGATCTTGAAATAATCTTAATTTGTGCTGATGATGGGGTAGGGGGATCATTCCCTACACCGATCAATTGGACTTCAGCATTGGCTTCCCATTCAGAAAGCATTGGGAAACTACTGAACATAAACGTGTCTAGAATATCCAACCTGGGGTTGGGGTTGATTACAACTGGTAATGAGTGATATGGTTAAGATCACGCTAGTCAATAAGCAAATAGTCAGTAAAAGTCCAGAATCCTTTTACACACCTTGAGGGATAAGGTGCCAGCTCAATTTGTTCTTAGACTTCTTCTTTTGTTCGCTTGTTCATAAAGTGTTATGTGGCCTCCTGATTGCTTTGGTGCATCTCCTGGCTGGTTGCCTCCGTCTTCTTTCATTTGCTAAGGTAAACTGTGGTCTTACTCAAGTTCATATATATATACATCTAGAGCTGTCTGGTTTTATGGCACCGGAGACTCACCATTGCCCCCTTCTCCTGTTAGTTAAAACAGTTCCACCACATGAAAGCCAGGAGTTGGATTTTTGCTGCCACAGAAGATGAATGCACAAGACATGTGGGTATTTTGCAAGGTCGGGATTCATCCTCAACACTGTACCCCTGGCTATAACAATAATCTGAAACCTTCACAGACCAATCAGAGCCCCCTGAGTAATGTGGTTAATATCACACCTGCAGATAGTAAACAGTCATACTGTCTGTCATTTACTGCCATTATAATACCTTGCTGTGTATGGCAGAGGGGTCTTTGAGCCAGAGGAATTAAGCCGCCTGGCCAGTGCAGTCGCCGAGAACTGTGCAGGTTAGGATTTTCTTTTTGCCCCCGACAGAAAAATATCCCACACCTTACCGAGGTATCGAACCCAGGTCTCCCGGATGAGAGTCCGCCGTTCAAGCCACTCGGCCAGCCGCTCTAGTAAACAGTAATAAACAAATACTACCATCCTGCAGTGAACTGAACTGCAGTAACAGCATTTATCAGAACACCATCTCATAACAACAATCAAATTTATGGCACAGAAGAAGGATTTAGAAAGATAACAACAAGCAGACATCAGTACGTGCCTGTATGTTCCTTGATCACCAAGCGCAGATACCCAATTAAGCCGTAACACCTGCACACCAGTAGAGGAATGTTCTTGTCCCACAACAACTGTGCCAGACTCAGCAGACTCCTGGGTAGATGCAACAAAGATATTCATGAACCTCATGTAAGAAAACTGTTCAGACAATATCATCATGGAGAAGTTCAAACAAATGAGATAGGAATTCAAAACAATGTTTTCTTTGACAGGAACCTAGTGAGTTCATGTCACAGTTGAGCATGTCCCATGTTTTCAAGCAGATTGCACGCATCGACTGAATGGAAGAATTGAAAACACTCTTGAAAAGAGTCAGTCGATTGGAGTCCATGACAGGAACAGCAAGGATGAAAAGTCGAGCTGGTGATGGCAAGTGACATTGCTGCCAGGGTGAACGTTGAGTGACAGAATAATGTAGAATAACATTTTAATATTTAAGATGATAATATTTTAACACCTGAAACAATTGTGGATGGCTTGGCTACATGGCATGGTCGAGACAGAAACACAGAGCTGATCCACGACTCTCGTGATCAAGTGAGATGGCAAAACATGACAGTCCACGCTTATCGGCATGGCACATGATGGATGGATGGATTCTTGAGTGACGAATAATTACAGAATGTGAAACGTGTCAGTCTCCTGTGATTTTTGTAAACAGTGTGTTGTAATTTCAGAATATGGAGAAAGAAGGGCCCACATAGCATTTGAATAACTAACACAATTATAACTATAACCATCACAGACATAGCACAAACCACTGGACGATAGTAACGAGTGCAATGTCAGCATAAGCAGAGATCAAGACTTGATCTCTCACCCGATGTTAAGAACGAACGTATACATGTGCTAACAGACAAACAATATATTGCACAATTTATTGACTGGCATATTTCGCTGTATCTGGTCAAGTTCAGCCTATAGAACAAAAGTTCCACATATAATGAAGTAGATTCCTGTTATGAATTTGAATAATGTAGACACAAGCAGTATGTTACACAATTATTGCCTGGCATATATTTAAAACTACTGTAATGACACTGAAATATATGCCAACATGGTTGGTTTATTTTGGTTGAAAGGATTAATTACGCTACTTTTACTAGTACTTCTGCTTTACGACTGTAAAAGCATATCTACATCAATGTTAAGACATTTCTGTGTAAATGTGATGACACCTATATGTGAATGTGATATTTATATATTATTATATGACGACACCTTTGTGTGAATGTGATAATTATATGTGAATGTGATGACACCTATGTGTGAATGTGATATTTATATATTATTATATGATGACACCTTTGTGTGAATGTGATAATTATATGTGAATGTGGGACGCAGAGGTGTTTCCAAGGCACCAGGGCCGGGTTATATACTGGCCAAGACCTATTGACGCGTCCTCGTCGAGCGTCCTGGGCAACAGGTCCCTTCGGGGTCCTGGCTAAAGTCAGTAGGATCGCTGATTCCTCCGAAGTCGGAGAGTGTCTGCCTGTACGGCGAGGAACCACCAGTCTGCACACCAATAAGCCAGACATGGGACAACGGATACTCACGCAAAACTCAGGTCTTGTATGACATCACACTGATGTTGGACAACAGGATGCCTTCATCCGACATACAGGACTTCGCGTTGGAGCTCAAGCCAACGAACACAAGCAAGCAAGCAAGCATATGTGAATGTGATGACACCTATGTGTAAATGTGATATTTATATATTATTATATGATGACACCTTTGTGTGAATGTGATAATTATATGTGAATGTGATGACATCTATATGTGAATGTGATATTTCTATGTGAATTTGTGAATGTGATATTTGGTATGAATGTGATGACACCTATGTGTGAATGTGATATTTCTATGTGAATATATTTGTGTATTTGTGAATGTGACATCTGTGTGTGAATGTGCTATTTATGTGTGAATGTAATATTGCTATGTGAATCTATGAATGTGATATTTATGTGTGAATCTATTTTTTTCCCCGCGTTTCCATCCTGTTTCAGGATATTGCGGTCAACATCAGCATCTTTCAGCTGTATGTTGATTCCTAGGCTAGATTACGCTCATCAGCACGCCACGATTTTCTGAGCGACTGGCTCCATACTCTCATAAGTCACTGGCATGACTCGAACCGCTTCCAATTCTCGTGGGCTCACGTCAACGACGGGAGTATTCGAGGTTACGGAGAAAGCTGCTAACCCCTCGACCTATGAATATAAAAATGTATGTGTGAATGTAATTATGTGATATTTCTATGTGAATATGTAAAAGTGAAATTTCTATGTGAATCTATGAATGTGATATTTATGTGTGAATGTGATGACATCTGGGTGTGAATGTGATAATATCTCTCTGTGACTGTTATTTTTTTTTTTTTAGGTGAATGTAATAACATATACACCCATGAACTGACACAGCTGTCACTTGAAGGTGCTACATCCACAGACATGACTTAACTTTCAGGGAGTTGTGTGGCTATCACCACTGTGAAAGACGTGAAGAATGCTGGGTTCTTCTGCAGCAGATCATCAACATTCTGAAAATAAGTTATGGAAGGTATACTTAACACGATGTAATAATATAGGTATAAAGAAATTAATGTAAACATACCAATCAATCATCGACCATCTACACAATGAAGGCGTGCTGCAATGGATCTCAACACTGTCTCTGATTGTATTTTCTGTCAGACTTCTGTTCATCCATTTCTCAATGTTATCTGAACACTTTTATTGTTGTCTGCCTCTAGTTCACTTGCCTTCGACCTTACCCTCCAGTACGATTTTTATAAGAGTGTTATGTCTTTTAGCATGGACAAATTATTTCACTTGCCTCATTTTTATTTCTTTCATCAACTCTCTTTTCATTCCCAGTTCTACTAGAATCTCTGTATTTGATTGTTTTTGTTTCCATAAAATATGACATATTCTTCTGTATATCCACATCCCCAGGAATGTAAGAATATAAGTGAACTTAACAAATTAAGATACAAATATGTGATAAGCTGTAATTCTCAGAAAGGTATCGAAAATGGTGTTGTGTGCTGTCAAACTGATATTAGAGACTCAATCAAACACACAATATGACAAGTAAGCTCAAGGAATGAGAACAATACACAGATATAGGCAAACATTTGAACCAGTCTTCATCATCAAACAAGAAAACCAAAACAAAAGAACAGATAAATAAACATGAATAATTAACTTGAGATAGGAAAAGTAATGCGATCAACACAAACACTATGAAAGGAAAATGGAAATATGGAACCATAACCATTGGTTTATACTTCTTAGTTTTTCTACGAGCAGTATGAAGATCCCCTGCCGGCTTGCTAGGCCAGTCGCAGGTTTAGGACACAAATCTGACCACAGAGAGTCCATCCCCTATGGCGAGCCATAGCGCCGTTAGCCCATGACCTCGCGGTCCTGAGAAGGATACTCAACGTATCAAGAAGAGATAAGATCAGAAATGAAGAAATCAGGACTAAAGTGGGGGTTAAAGCAGCACTAGATTTTATTAGAAAGCAGCAAGTCAAATGGTTTGGCCATGCAAGTAGGTTACCAGTCAACAGCATACCACAACAAGCAATGATGTACAGACCAGATGGAAACAGAGGAAGAGGCCGAAAACGTAAACGTTGGACGCAGGGAATAGCAGAGTCCATGGGAATATCGATATATGAAGCCCATAATCGGGCACTCTCACGAAGTTTATACTTCACCTCGACACCGCAAGGTACAAGAGGAACATGATGAGATGAGATAAGAACCATTGGTTAAGGATTTTATAATTAACCTTTTTCACAACGCCTTACACTGGTTTCTAAACAATGGTATGAGCGCTGGTCATCCAGAAAACAATGGCAAACTACTACCATAAACTTGCCAATAAATCACAACAGCCAAAAAATGCCGGGGTTGATTGCGATGTCCTGTAAAGGATTTGCAACTAACTTTTTTCCCTACAACAAACAACATGTAAGAGGAATTGAACACCGACCTCTTCCAGGAAATCCCCGGATACATCTTCATTCAACTCACTCAGCTGCTCTGTGGCCACCTGTGCTCGCGACTGTAGAGAACAACATGTTTAGGATCAGCATAAGATAAACATTCACAATATAAATATTTTTGTTCTTCTTTTGTTCACTTTTAACTCTAGTGCAATCCATTCTGGACTGATGTTTTAGTGTGGGCTAGCAGCTCTCCTTTTTACCAGTGTCTCTTGCCATCAGGCGAATCCACTCCAACTTCTGAGTACTTGTAATTTACGTGAAGTCAACATTTTAGTCCAACTGACCGGAGTGGGGATTGAACCCGCTACCTCACCATCAGCACACAGGATGTTTAAGAGCAAGCGCTCTTACCCATTCAGCCATGCTTACCTCCATAAAGAATACAAGCTACTGGTGATCTCTCCTTTGCCAATATCCAAGAGACAAAGCCAGCAGTGGTTTCTTAGGTGTCAAAGGCAGGAAGTACACACTACTCTATGTTGCCAAGAATGTTTTCATTAATCAAGAATGTCGGCTCTGTACTTATGGAAGCTTCCATGGATGGCGGGAATGTCCATGGTCTCCTTCTGCCTTCCTTTGAGGGCTAACCAGATTGCTGTACTCAATGGGCCAGTTTGTGTGCCACTTGTGGATGAGGGGACAAATCGCTGTTAAAACTCTTGAGACTGTGGAACGTCTGTCGAAAGGTACAAGAAGGAGAAGAGGAAGAGGAAGAAGAAGAAAAAAATAAGAAGTCAATGACAAACGCAACAACTTAACATACACCAAATATAAAAATCTGTATTATAAGAATTAAAATAATTGGTAATCGATAATATTATCAGAATAATGATTAGTAATATGGTATGTACTGTGATCAGCATCAGCATCAGCATCAGCATATGTGACTTAGGGCCAGTTTCAGTCTCACTTACTGGAGTCGAAATCAGCTGTAAGCAATCTGGAAGCAGGCAGCCTTGCATTGATTTTCACAATTGTTTAAGTGTTGGCCATTTAAAAAGCAGTGGTGAGCTAGTGAATGTAAAATTGCCTTGAAAATCATAAACAGCCAACAACAAAAAAAGAGTCCTCCTCCTCCTCCCTTCCCTTCCCCACCTTTCTCCTCTCTCCTTCTATGTAACAGACAACTAGTATACTCACCTTCCCAAGAGAATCCGCTGTTAGAAAAAAGCTGAAATACAGTAGAAAAATATGTCATTTGAATTCAGCTTGGCCTGTAAACAATGAAATGAGCATATTCCAGACTTGTACAATCAGAAGACAATAGCAAAATCTTTAGTAAGGCCAGATAACCTATCTCAGCACAAAAGTATCACTGTCATGTCAAGTAGTTGTAATCATTCCTGCAATATTGGTTGAGTTAACAATATAGGATTTTCATGTGTTTATATCTTCCAAGTTGGCACCTACAAACACGTAGTTGACTACATGTTCCGTGTCAGCAGTATGAAGGATATAAATGGTTGTTCTCATGTTTGGCCACATGGCATGGTCGTGACAAGAACACAGAGCTGATCCATGACTCTGGTGATTGTGTGAGATGGCAAAATATGATTGAACTGTGGTTCTCATGTTTGTACAATTCTGCACTTCAGAAATGATTATGGTTCTCATGTTTGTACAATTCTGTATCGTCCAAAAAAAATGGTTGTGATTCTCATGTACCTTTAGAAATGATTATGGTTCTCATGTTTGTACAATTCTGCACCTTCAGAATCTAGTTCTCATGTTTGTACAACTGTGTACCTTCAGAATGTGTTCTCATGTCTGTACAACTCTGTACCTTCAGAAATGATTATGGTTCTCAGATGTGGTTCAGTACCTAATGAAATGGATAAACTCAACATCTGTGCAAACTCATGCAAGCATGTGAATACACGTGCGTGAGCGCATGCACACACAATCACAATATTTGTTTAAACCCCCTCTTTCTCTCCATTTTCTCTCACACACATGTCCACACAACCTCAGATTTCATGTGGACACTTACTTGTTTCCAATATCCTCTCCTTGCACTTTGTGACCATCAACAATTGTAAAAGATCCTATACCTGCAAGACAATACAGTATAGGATTATTTCAACATATGTCTTCAGTGGCATCTAACACCACAGAGCTAGTTGTTGGTTGGTTGGTTGGTTTAGTCAGTTTAGTTAGTTTAGTTCAGTAGTTCTCAACCTTTTTTGGCCCGTGCCCCCCTTCACCATATTTTCAGAACGTCATTCCCCCCCCCCCCCTATCAAAAATTTGGCCCGTGCCCCCCCCCTTTTATCGTATTTTCATAACGTCATTCCTCCCCCCCCCCCCTTCATATTTCCTATATAAAAATCCCCCCACCCCTATACAGTATACGTAAAAATGTAAGGTAAATTTAATAGCATATACTAAAACAAGTCTAGACATCCACATAAAACATGATTTGTGGGTCTACTGACTTTATAAAATGAATTTTAGAAGGATGAGACGTACTTAACTGTAAAGTATGAAGGGAAAAACAATATCCAGTAATCGGTTCTTGTATTAACGCGATCTTGAAATGGTCTTCATCCCCCCCCCCCCCCCCTGGAAACCCTAAAATTCCCCCGTGGGGGGGGGGGGGAATTCCCCACCGGTTGAGAACCACTGGTTTAGTTAGTTAGTTTAGTTAGTTTGGTTGGTTGGTTGGTTGGTTGGTTAGTCGAGGTTCCAACTTCACTGCAACGGGTCGTCCCCATTATGCTCCGTTCCTGTGCCAGTGAATATCACACAAAATGCTCCTCACTGTCCAATGTGAAAAATGGAACAGACAGGAGTCTCAGCAATCCAACAGTCTGCACAGGTATACTGTGCATAATGCCTCCACCAGAATGCCAACACAAAAGTCATCCACGAAAATTACAGTTCATCGTCAATGGAATCGGCAGTCACCAGAAAGACTTAACTGACCCGGATTTTCTCACATGGCTCAGTCTTTTTCCGCAGGGCGACCCGCCGAAAGCGCAGCACAAAGCACGAACTACGTAGCTCCAGCGTCCACTCCCAGGAGTCTCCTGAAAAATGCACTCGTGAACCGAAAAGGCAAATCAGTCAATTCAGCAATTGTTCCGAACATGTTCATTGTATAAACAGTTCACTGTACAAACAAAAGCGGACAGATGTAAAAGCATTCCACATGAATTTTACAGCTCACACTCGCGCCACGCACTCACTCAGTAGCAGGGCGACGGAACCATATACTACCAGTCCAACATGAGGAAAATGTGAATGCAAACTGTGGCCACAAGGATAAATACTCCAGAGGCCATAGCGGTTCAATGCCTAACTGCCATGCTGGGGACCAGAAGCCGAACACACACCACAGAGCACTCCCTCCTACTAACATGCGCTATTTTCATGTGCTACTCTCACTCTCATTTTTACCCCAAGGCAAGAGAAGCACATATTTTACAACACAAGTCAGGAGCCAGAGAGTTTGGTTTAGTTGTACACAGATACTTCAATAAGTGGTCTAAGCTCTTCTTCAGGGTCAAACTGGAAGAATCTGCATAGCACCAAATTCAAACGAGGTATGTTCAAAAAGTAAAACACAATTACTCACCCAATCATCTCATTCATTCATTCAGTAGCATGTCCTTTGCAGAACCTCGCTCCCATAACAACCTTCCGGAAAACCTCTCGATCATAAGCAAGATGTCCCGCGTCTGATACACCCATCTGGAGATCATCTGCCACATCCTGCACCCATCTTCTCTTTGGCCTTACTCTTAGTCTGACACGGGATTTCCTTGGTAACACAGTCAGGGTTAACTCCGTCATCACAATTACTAGTACTGGTCCCTGAGTCACACTCTTCCCCAGTGTTATCTGATATGCCTGGCCTGGGGGTCTCGCCACCAGATCTCTTTCTTATTATGTTTTCTTTCATGGTTGTTATGGTTTCTTGGCAAGTTTTGCAGAAGGTAGTTTGCCATTGCTTTCCTTCTGGGCAGTGACTGTACTAGTCAGTGGCCATAGCCATTGTCTCCACTGATGAGATCATCTGCCTATCGCCGCAGAGTGCAGACCATAACCAACAACAATCTGTTGGCTGCTCTCACACTCCATCCACCACCTGCTTCCATGGCTTCACGTAACCCTGATTAGGGGGCTAAACGGGTACTCCACCTTGCCCAAAGTTGTCTCGTAGACTAACGGAGGAAAGGAGGCATCTTACAACTCCTTTGATAGGGAATACCCCTACCCCGCTACCTACATGCTGTTATACAATGCACACACAAAAAGGGACTTCTGGGTATTGAAAACTTCATAACTGTGGCGAGGCATACTAGGATGTAAGCAGGTCATGATTCAGCCCAAAACATGCGACTGGCTGGAATTACAACAAGCCTGCAACAAGTCTGGTAATGCCTACTCCACAGGTTATATATATTTCATTGTCATAAGCATCTGGTTGAGTGGCTAGAACATCAGCCTCTCATTCAGAAGACCCGGGTTCAAACCCTCAGTAAGATGATGGACTTTCTCTGTCGGGGGGAAAAAAGAAAACCCTAACCTGCACAGTTCGCTGCGACTGCCCAAGCCAGGCGGCCTTAAATCCCCTCTGTTCTACACAGTAATGCACTTAAGGCAGTTAATGATAATTGTCAAAATGACTCCAACTCAATGGTCATTATGAAGAACAAAGTAATATTAATGTTTCACCTGGGAGAATCATTAGTGTTTTGCCTGGGAAAATCATTAATGTTTTACCTGGGAGTATCATGAATGTTTTACCTGGGAGAATGTTTTACCTGGGACAATGAATAATGTTTAACTTGGGAGAATGATGATTGCTTTATCTGGGAGAATGATGAATGTTTTACCTGGGAGAATTATTTGTTTCACCTGGGAGAATAATGCATATTTTACCTGGGAGAATTATTAATCTTCCACTTGGAAGAATGATGAATGTTTTACCTGGGAGAATGTTTTACCTGGGAGAATGTCTTACCTGGGAGAATGTTTTACTTGGGAGAATGCTTTACCTGTGAGAATGTTTTACCTGGGAGAATGATTTACCTGGGAGAATGTTTTACATGGGAGAATGTTTTACCTGGGAGAATGATTAATGTTCCACTTGGGAGAATGATGACTGTTTTACCTGGGAAAATGATGAATGTTTTACCTGGGAGAATGTTTTACCTGGGAGAATGTTTTACCTGGGAGAATGTTTTACCTGGGAGAATGTTTTACCTGGGAGAATGATGCATATTTTACCCGGGAGAATGTCTTACCTGGGAGAATGTTTTACCTGGGAGAATGATGCATGTTTTACCTGGGAGAATGTTTCACTTGGGAGAATGTTTCACTTGGGAGAATGTTTCACATGGGAGAATGTTATAACCTGGGAGAATGTTATAACCTGGGAGAATGTTTTACCTGGTAGAATGACAAATGTTTTACCTGGGAGAATGATTAATATTTTACCTGGCAGAATTAGATTTTTGAGTATTTCTGTGCCTGTAGCAGAAGCGTTGACGAGGCAGACACGAGCCGTCTCTAAAGCCGACTGCCCATGATCTCCCCAGAGTCTGTACATAACAATATCAACAACAAATTATTCCTTCATGCATGTGCACCACGACATACATTTTGGAATTTTAACTAATACAACAAATGCGTACAAAAGTTCATTTTTTACAAATTCCTATCTAAAAGAATTCAGCAACAGCCGGTAGCCAGACCGTCAACAGGCTACTAGGTGCAACAGATTGATATCATTGAAAGTAGGAACTTGGAACGTTAGAACAATGAATGCAGATGGAAAGTTAGAAAACATCAAAAAAGAAATGAAGAGAGAGAAGATTAACATATTAGGAATATCGGAAACGAGATGGAAAGGAGCAGGGATAAGGACAGGAGAGGATTGTAAGATTATTTACTCTGGGGGAGAAGAACAGCAAAGAGGTGTAGCCATTATATTAGATAAGCAAACATCAAATTCTGTCAAAGGATATCATGCTGTGTCAGACAGAGTCTTATTAGTAAAATTAAACGGAAGACCTTTTAAAATAAATGTCATTCAAGTATATGCCCCAACAAGTGAAAGCAGAGAAGAAAGCATAGAGGAATTTTATAATGACATGGAGTCTGCTTTGAAGAACTGCAAAAAATCAGAAATAAATATCATAATGGGTGATTTCAACGCAAAAATAGGACAGCAAGGCGATGGATGCAGTGTAGGCAACCATGGTTTGGGAGAGAGAAATGAAAGAGGATACAGACTTGTAGAATGGGCAAAAGAACAAGAAATGGTTGTAGGAAACACCTGGTTTAAACAGCATCCTAGAAGATTATGGACATGGAGGAGTCCAGACAGCAGGATTAAAAACCAGATAGATTACATCCTGATTAGCAAAAGGTTTCAAAATGCGTTAACAGTCGTAAAAACAGTTCCAAATGCAGACTGTTACAGTGATCATAGATTAATTACAGGCACATTGAGGGTAAAGTTAAAGAAAGTCAAGTATACAGCAGGAAACCCTAAATATGACTTGTGCAAATTGAAAACTGACAAAGAAATACAAGATAATTTTAACATAGAAGTAAAGAACAAATTTGATATATTGTCTGATCTAGAGATCCTGTTTCAAGATGTAGATGATCAATGGGAAACGATGAAGAATTCAATCAGTTGCGCAGCAGAAAAAACTATTCCAAAAGTAAAGAAAGTGGGCCGTAAGACATGGATGACTGAAGAAATTTTACAACTAATGGAAACAAGAAGACAGAACAAAAATAATCCTGCCAAATATGAAGAAATTCACAGAAAGGTGAGAACCTTATGTAAGGAGGCAAAAGAAACATGGCTTGAGAAAAATTGCAGAGAAATTGAAAAACAACACAACAGTAACAATGCGAAACTAATGCACAAAAGAATTCAGGAGCTTACTAATCAAAGAACACGTACATCAGCAAGCTGCCTAAAGACAAAAGATGGAAGAGTCATAATAGAAAAAGATCAGATATTACATGAATGGTCAGATTACGTGAAAACCCTGTATGACGATAACAGGGACGAACAGTATGATGTTCAAAATAATAATGATGGACCTGCAATTTTGAAGATGGAGGTTCAGAATGCTCTTAACCATATGAAATCTGGCAAGACCCCCGGTTCAGACAGCGTCACAACAGAAATGATTAATGCTTTAGAAGAATATGGAATAGATCAAGTTACCAGTCTGCTTAATACAATATATGATACTGGAAATATACCTCAGGAGTTATGTAATTCTGTATTTATTGCAATCCCAAAGAAATCAGGAGCCTTGGAATGTGATCAACATCGAACATTTAGTATAATGAGTCACATCACGAAGATTTTGCTAAGAATTATCATGCAAAGAGTTAGGAGGAAAATACAACCTGAAATAGGAGAAGAACAATGTGGGTTTGTGGAAGGCAAGGGTACAGTAAATGCTGTGTATATACTGAGAAACATAATCGAACGTTCTATAGAAGTAAACAAAGATCTACACCTTTGCTTTATTGACTACACAAAGGCTTTTGATAAAGTGAGACATGTCAACATGATAAGGATGCTTGAAGATCTACAAATTGATGGAAAAGATCTTAGACTTGTAAAAAACATATATTGGAAACAACAAGCTGCCATAAGAGTTGATAATGAAGTAAGCCAATATCAGCCTATTAAAAGGGGTGTGAGACAGGGATGTGTAATGTCTCCAGATCTGTTTTCCCTGTACAGTGAAAGTATTTTCAGAAATATTGAAGATATGGAAGGAATCAACATTGGGGGGCGATGCATCAATAACATTAGATATGCAGATGATACAGTCTTGATTGCAGACAATGAACAGGACCTGCAAAATTTAGTAGATGCGATTGTTACACACAGTGAACAACTAGGGTTAGAATTAAATTGTAAAAAGACACAGATTATGGTCGTCACTAGGAAGGACGAAATACCACAATGTAATATACAAGTAAATGGGAATATTCTTCAACAAGTGAGCAGGTACAATTATCTCGGAACAGTAATAACATCTGATGGGAGATGCCTTGAAGAGATTAGAACAAGAATCGCCATGGCAAAAGTAGCCTTTAGCAAGATGAAAAACATATTGACCAATAAAAAGATGTCAATTGAAACGAGAAAAAGAGTGTTGAGATGCTACATTGAACCTGTACTTTTGTATGGATGTGAAGCGTGGACAATGAGCAGTCAGGCTGAAAAACATCAGATGGCTGTAGAGATGTGGTTTCTGAGGAAAATGCAAAGAATACCATGGACAGCCAGAAAGACCAATGAACAAGTCCTTCAAGAAACAAATGAAGATCGTAAATTGATTAGAGAAATTAGACGTAGACAGTCAAAATTTTTTGGGCATGTTATGAGAAGAAATGGATTGGAGAATTTGGTGACAACTGGTAAGATCGAAGGGAACAGACCAAGGGGAAGACCTAGAAGCAAGTACCTGGATGGCTTGGCCTTGTGGCATGGTCGAGACAGAAACACGGAGCTGATCCACGATTCTGGTGATCGAGTGAGATGGCAGAACATGACCGCCCACGCTTACCGGCATGGCACATGATGGATGGATGGATCTAAAAGAGGATTCAAACACATAATAACTAGGCCAGCAGATAGTTTGCTAGTCACTGCAACATCCTGGCTCCCCATCAGGTATTATGGTGATGTTTTAACATCAGCACTAAGGTAGTTTGCTAGTCACTGCACCCCCTGACTCCCCAAAGAGATTATGATGATGTTTTGACATCAGTGCTAACTTTACTAGTCACTGCACCCCATTGACTACCTATAAGGTATTATGGTGATGTTTTAACATCAGTGCTTAGATAGTTTGCTAGTTACTGCACTTCATGACTCCCCGTAAGGTATTATGATGATGTTTTGACATCAGTGATTAGTTTACTAGTCACTGCACCCCACTAACTCCCTATAAGGTATTATGATGATGTTTTGACATCGGTGCTTAGATGTACGCCGCCAAATGTGTCCTCAACTGGGATTGAAGGAAGCCGCACAAGACAAATGGGCATGACATAACACACTTTTTGCATCGTAAGTGTTCTCACAATCTCTGAATAACTAAAGTTGAATGGACAATTAATTCACAAACAAATCAACTAAATATTGTTTGACAAAGAGACTTGAATAGGTGCCACTGGATTTCATTTTGTTAGCTCTATTCACTAGATTTTTTTTTAAAAGACAAATTAGAGAAATGTCATTACAATACAGTTAAATCACATGCATGCCTATGCAGTGGCATTTCCTGCATGTTCCTTTGGTGGTCACACATTAATTTCAGTAACCTTTGCTGGATGTTATTTTTTTTTTTTATTTCGTATGATTTTTTTTTTTAGTTCACTAGATTTTGTACTCTACCGTAGTTCTACTACTCCTAGTACACTAAACTGGTTTTTGCATGTGTGCCAGCTTTCCCTATTACTAATGTCCCTTGCTATCAGGTGAATCCACTCCGACTTTAGGGGTACTTGAAATTTATGTCCCCAAGTCAAAGATGTGAAAGTCAACATTTTAGTCCAATTGACCAGTGTAGAGGATGAACCCACTACCTCGGCATGAGCACACCGGAAGTTTAAGAATGAGTGATCTTAACTATACGGCCATGATGACTTCCGCGGGATGTTAATATTTGTTATACTTAACTTGCCTTTTGTTTTGGTCTATATTTCTCAATTTTGCTGATCTTTTTGGCAGAATTAGTCCACACAAATCAACATAGATATTTAATGTGGCACTGCTGGGTTTCATTCGATCAGCTACATTCAGTTTTCAACATCTCTTTACCATAAATGCTCATTGTACTATTTTATAAGTGTTGTGAGGCCGGCGCTGTGGCCTATGGGCAGTGAACGCATTTCACAATTCCCCGACAAACCGAGTGGAGGATTCGAAATCAGCTGCAGATTATTTGGAAGTAGACTGCCTTGCATTAATTTTGATGATTTAGCGTTGGTCGTTCAGAAAGCAGTGGCAAACTACTGAATGTAAAAACTGCCTGGTAAATTACAAGCAGCCAATAAAATGCTGGGGTTGACTGCCATGACCTGTAACGAACATGCAACTAACTTTTAAGTGATGTGAAAGATTTTACCAGTTTTATGCTTGGTTGTTTTGTCAGTTTTGAATGTTCTGGAAAATATGAGTTTTAACTCTACGTCTGATGCTTGGCATTCTGGTCACCTGAGCTCTAATACGGGCTTGTATTTATCAAAGTGGGGTTGGTGTTTCTTCTGACCCAGTATTAAATTATCAGCTCCATGGGGTGTGTGATGTGTGTTGCCGAGCTCTCCCCTCCTCTCTAAACTAAAAACACAAGGGTGTGTGCAGAACTGGTACTGGAACTTCACTCACCATTGGGAAGTGACTAGGTCATGATTCGGAACAACACAACTAGACTGGCTAGGATCAGCTCTAGTTTGGTCATGTTTCCTACACAGACTTTAAGTATTTTAATGTCAACAAACTCCGACCCATTCCCAGAGGGAGGACCAGTTTCATACACACAATTACAAGTTGAGTCAAGAACTGACATCACACACAGCACTCAGGACATTCACAAATCATATGTGCTCCGTCCTCATCTTCAGCAACCAGCGAGGAGTCCCAATACTAATAGTACCACTAGCAATCTGATTATGTGCCCGTCTGGCCTTTCCTCGGGGTTTGATACAATCCAAGCTATGAAGTTGCAAAACTACAACAACAAAATTTAAAATCGGATTTTAAATCCCCAGATGGCAGATGACCGTTGCAGTCAATCAATCAATGCCTGTTTTAGTGTTAAGTTTTACTGGGCTACAGTACATTTTTATCCTTCTGGCTAGTACTAGATTTATGTGAATCCTTTAGCAAGAAGACTTCCTTAAACAAAAACTAACACCTAACCTGAGCTGACGGTCGTATTTGTGGTTCTTATCGATGCCAGTCCCCTTCTTACTGTCAGCTGCCATCTTTAGACGACCGTTCTTGTCTGTGAGGGGAAGCTACTCTCCGCGTCGTTCTCCCTTCTGCTATCTGACCACAGATTTCTGGCCGCGCCAATAATTAAAGTGAGAATGGAGCAGAGAATATTGAATCTATAGATTTGATCAGTAGGTGTATGTCAGAGGAACACACAGATTCGGCTTTAAACGACTGCGTACCTGATAGAGTATTCTATAAGATAAAGTCTGTCATTTAGAATGGTCCAAATTACTATTAAAATGTAAGTATGCCAATATGAAACTCGTTTTTTTTAATGAAATAGTGAGAAAGCAATGGCAAACTACTGAACGGACTGAACGTAAACTTGTCCAGGAATCACGAACAGCCAAAAAATGCTGGTGTTGACTGCTACGTCAATGAAACTGCTGCTATGAAACTGAAACCTGTTTCGCCCTCTTTTCATTTGTTCTTTTTCTTTGCGTTCATCAGAGTGTTTTTCAGATGTGATTGCCGAGAGTTGTTACGCACCCTTGGGCCAAACAAAACCCTTGGGCTAAATCATCCGACTTCTGCGTGCATTTTTGACCAGGTTAGCATTCCTGGGAGACTCTCACTTTTGTGGTACTGTCTGCATCCCAGCTTGTCAAGTTGGAACAGTCGAAGACTTCACGGTCATCCCTCAAGGGAAGGCAGGGACAGTCCATGGCATTTTCCACCATCCAGGGTGGTATCCATAGTTGCAAAGCCGACACATAGTGCCCTGGTGCTGGGCTCAACGAGGGAATCATCACGTCCTGCTCATGGCTGCTTTAATTCCTCACTTCAATATATTGGGCATTCCGTTCGCCCCGGGCCGCTCCCGCACAAACCAGACCGGTCTGCAGACGGTATCCACTCAGCGAGTTTTCGATTCGGACATGTGCTTGTCACTGTGCCCGGGGATAATATAGTCAGAGCACAACTTTATAGTTCCGGGCACGATGGACATTCTGAAACTTAACTAGTCAGAGCTGCTCCGGACACGAGCTATTCGGAAAACTAGTTAGTCAGAGCTGTTCCTAGCACGAAAGACATTTCGCTCTGACGTTTTATGCGTTGTGCCTGATTTATTTGCACCCGACGGCCATGACATCCAACTTCAGCGAGCATTTTTACGGGTTTGCCTTCCCGATTTTCATTTGTTCTGTTGCTGTAAGTTGTAACTGTAATGAATAGTTTTTTTGTGTGTGTTGGAAGGAGGGAGAGGCAGGCTGAGACAGAAAGAGAAGATGCTAGACATCTTCGCATGGAGGAACAGCAGTATCAGAAATTATCAGTAGAACACGCGACAGAGGGCTGTGGAAAAACGATTAGCGACGCCACTGGGCATGGACTAAGAAAAAGAAGAATGAAATGTTAATGTAATATACTAGTAATAATGTTGTTTTATATTAAACGAATTGATTTCACAATTCCCTAAGCGTCTTAAAAAGTATCAGACCAACGGTTGTTGATCTTTGAGTCCTGCAACAATAGTCTTTTTTATATCTATATATATGCCCATGGATTCCCCACTTGGCTATCTGATTATAACTATTTTGGTCATATAATGAGAAGAGGGGCATTGAAAAATATTGTGACAGTTGGAAAAATTAGGGGGAAAAGACGCAGAAGCCGGCAGAGAGAAATGATCATGGATGTGCTGAGACGGTGACATGGAGGGATATCATCAGCAGTTCACCAAGAATAAATCTGCATAGAGACATGAACGCCTTCGCCAGATGGCAGAGCACATGATGATGATGAGTTTCATTAAGATCCAATTTGGCAAGTCCCAAAGTGTTATAAAAAAAATATCAGGCCATGTATTAATGATCTTATAAACAACAGGATTTCTATATGTGTCTAAACTCACGGATTCCTCAGCTTGCTATCCAATTATGTATAACTCATCCACAATTTTAACCAGTTATCTGATATTTGGGAATGCCCAGGATTGGTTATTCTCTAAAAGAAAAGGATTCTTTTAGGAGACTTTCGCTATTTTGTTAACATTCTACACATACTTTTATTGCAAGCATCTGTCTGTCTATTCGTTTATAATTATCTAGCGCTTGTCAATGCTGTCTCTGTCTCTGACAAACTCCATAGCACTGCCGAGGATCCAATGGTCGCATACAATAATCACAAGCTGTCAATATTCTTTTGTGGGTAGATTTCCTCATTTTGACATTTAGTGTATGCATCAGCCCATTTGGCTGACTGTTCTGTTTCCAAATGCAGAGAAATTTGTAACAAACACGAACGCACAAGTCCTCAGAGTTTTTACCCTTGTCCAAGAATACTGGACATCTGATCCACTATTAATTTAGAAGATATGAGAGGAATCACCATTGTAGGACATAACATCAGTAACATTATTAGATATGTAGATTATGCAGTATTGATTGCAGACAATGAACAGAGTCTGCAGCATTTAGTAGATGCAGTTATTGTACACAGTGAACAACTAGGGTTAGAATTATTTTAAGAAGACACAGATTATGGTTGTCACTAGGAAGAAAGAAATACCAAAGTGTAATATACAGGTAAATGGGAATGTTCTTAAACAAGTGAATCGGTACAGTTATCTCGGAACAGTCACAACATCTGATGGGAAATGCCTTGAAGAGATTAGAACAAGAATTGCCATGGTGAAGGTAGCCTTTTGCAAGATGAGAAACATGCTGACCAATAAAAAGATGTAATTTTCAACCAGAAAAAGAGTATTAAGGTGCTACATAGAACCTGTACTTTTGTATGGATATGAGATGTGAACAATGAGCAGACAAGCTGAAAAACATCTAATGGCAGTGAAGTGGTTTCTGAGGAAAATGTAAAGAATATCATGGACAAACAGAAAAATCAATGAGCAAGTCCTACAAGAAGCTGATGAAAACTTAAACTAATTAGAGAAATTAAACGTAGACAGTCAAACATTTTTTGGAAACGTTATGAGATGAAATAAACTAGAGATCTTGGTGACAACTGGCAAGATTGAGGAGAAAAATAATACGAGGAAGGCAGAGAAGTAAATATGTGGATGGCTTGGTCATGTGGCATGATCGGGACAAGAACACAGAGCATGATCCACGATTTTGGTGATCATGTAAGATATCAAAACATGACCGCCCATGCTTCATCGGCATGGCACATGATGGTGATGATGATCCACTATTTTGAAATCAGGGGGAATATACCATCCAATTTTCCTATTTTGCGAAAATCAATCTGGTGCCACTATGAATCAAACCAAGTCAATACATGTTAGAAATATATATCATTATCTCTAGATGAAGGGTCTGAAAGAACGAACAAGCTTTATTTTCAAAGGGTTAAGAATTGGGCACGCAGACCCGTCCAATATTCTGCCCATCTTATCTCTCTCTTTCATACATTATTTTATCCGTACATCACTTATGAAGCTAACCAAGAACCAGTAGAAGAATTCTGGGCACCTGATTGCCTCGGTACCTGGAAATCTTCTTCTGCGTTCATACGGAGTTTTTTTTTAAACGTGATTGCGTTGTGCCTGTTTACAGCAGAGCTGCGTTCTTGCGCCGTTAGGCAGACACATCCTACTTCTGCGGGCATTTGTTGACCGGGTTAACCTTCCCGAGGGGTACCTGGAAATTGTTACCTGTCTCCTGAATTTTCAGTCATGTTCTTAGCCTGTATACAAACAGTGATGGCTTCTGAGAAAAAAGGGCTGTCTCCTGATTTAAAAAAAAAAAAAAGGTTGCTCCTGAATTATATTTAGTTTTTTTGTTTTTTCTAATCATTCCATACCATACCCATTAAGTATATGTTTGATATAATGAGTGAGTATTATGTGTTCTTTATGCTTGCTGTGGTGATGTTGTCTATTGAATATGTTTCTAAAGTCCAGGTGAGGATGGTAACTGCAGTGAGTGGGCAATTATAGAGCTACAAGGTGACCTAGAAACCAGACACCCGGTACCGCTGAGTGCAAAGTTCATTGGAGATCTGCATTTCACAGACAAAGTAATAACATTAATATGTTTGCCATTGTGATTGTGACATCATTCATGTATTCATTGTTGTGGAGCAAGCACTTTTTATTTGTTTGTAATGATATTCACATTAAGTTATCATCATCATCATCATCTTCCACTTCTGCCGTCAAGCGTCGTGGGGAGGAATAATTTGCGTTCCAGCGCCCGGTGGACAGCACTGGATAGTGTCATTCCGTGTGGTTGTACAATGTCTCTGATGTCGTCAATCCATTTTCTTCTTGGACGTCCTCGTGGTCTCGTCGCAGATGATCTTTGATGTAAGGCCAGTGATGGTAGTTGCTGATGTTGCATTCTAACAACATGGCCAAACCACTTGATCTTCTGTCTTTCAATAAATGTGGCACAAGGTGTTGATCCCACAGTCTGTCTGATAGTAGCATTCCTTACTCGGTCTCGGATTGTTAAGTTGGCAGCTCTCCTCAGGCATCTCATTTCGCAGGTGTTGACCTTGCGAAGGTGTAATTTGGATAAAGTCCAGGTTTGAGATTGGTAGCATAGGGTTGGTGTGAATATGCTGTTTATTATCTGTCGTTTTGCGGACATGGGTATGTTTGGATGTTTCAGTAAGGGTGACAGTTGATATGTAAGTTATGACAGTAATAAATAACTACATCACACATGCTTGCAAGAAACAACTATATCACACAGACATGCAAGAAACAACACAATCACACGGACATGCAAGAAACAACTACATCACACATGCACGCAAGAAACAATTTATTTGGTATGAATGTTCTTTGTTTTAAAACTACATCTGTATGTGTATAATGATCTTTCTTTTTTTGGACAGTTCTTATTCTTTCAGTTTTAAAATAATCAAAGATAGTGAGCATCCATTGCATCTTTTCCCCAGGACATGCTGTTGTGGTGGGAATGGGAAATTAGCAGGAGAGCAAATTGGATGGGTTTGCACCTCTGAGTGGGGTATTGGTGCACGATGAAGAAGATGTGGTCAAAGCCCTTTGGGATAGTGTGGAAGAAAAGATACACCACCATTGTCTGGAGAGAATGATGCTGCAGGGAGTGACCAGAGGATCTGGCCAAAACTCAGTTCTCCAAGGAGAGGCCAGATGGACACATAATCATATTGCAACTGGTACCATTAGTATTAGAACTCTGGAACTCTTCGTTGGTTGTTGAAGATGGGGACAGAGCACATATGGGAATAACTCTAGTCCTTTAGTGTCGGTTCTTGGCTCAACTCAACTCAACAACTCCAACACCTCAACTCATTTCAACTCCTCAACTCAACTCAACAACTCAACTCAACAACTCAACTCAATCAAATGGTTATTGATAGGTCAGCATGGCCGAATGGATAAGAGTGCTTGTTCTGAAACATCCGGTGTGCTGATGCTGAGGTAGGGGGTTCAACCTCTGTACAGGTCACTTGGGGTTGACTGTGACGTCTTGCAACTAACTTAACTAACCTGATAAAATGTCAGCATCTGTGGCACATGGGTTAGTGAATGTAGTTTCACAATTCCCTGACATTCTAGGTTGAGAGGTTGAAATCTGTTGTAGGCGATTTGGTGGCAGATCACTTTGTGTTAATTTCAATAGTATGATAGTTAGTCATTCAGAAAGTAATGGCAAACTGCTGAACATAAAACTTGTTAGTGACTTACTAGCAGTCAATAAATGCTAAGGTTGATTACAACTGAGTTTAAGCTAATGGAATACTTCTCACTCTTTCACTCAGACACACATTCCTATTGAAAGTCTGCACTTTGTTGTGTATTTCTTAAAACTTACCTAATAGAATCTCTCTCTCTCTCTCTCTCTCTCTCTCTCTCTCTCTCTCTCTCTCTCTCTCTCTCTCTCTCTCTCTCTCATCCTCCCCTCTTTGTCTCCCTCCCACTCTGTGTCTCTCTCCCACATACCTACCTCTCTCTCTCTCTCCACCCTCCCCTCTCTCTTGTCTCTCCCATCTACCTCTCTCTCTCTCTCTCCTCTCCCATATCCTCTCCTCTTTGTCTCCCTCCCACTCTGTGTCTCTCTCCCACATACCTACCTCTCTCTCTCCACCCTCCCCTCTCTCTTGTCTCTCCCATCTACCTCTCTTTCTCACCCTTCCCTCTCTGTCTCTCTCCCACCTACCTACATACCTAACTACCTCTCTCTCTCTTTCCTCCACCTTCCCCTCTCTCTGTCTCTCTCTCCCACCTACCTACCTCTCTCTCTCTATCCTCCACCTTCCCCTCTCTCTGTCTCTCTCTCCCACCTACCTCTCTCTCTCTCTCCCACCTACCTCTCTTTCCCACCCTTCCCTCTCTGTCTCTCTCCCACCTACCTACCTACCTCTCTCTCTTTCCTCCACCTTTCCCTCCCCTCTCTCTGTCTCTTTCCCACCTACCTCTCTCTCTCTCCCACCCTCCCCTCTGTCTCTCTATTATTTCAAACGACAACTAGTATAATAAACATTCCCATATGTATGGTATGTTACACCTGCCTTAGATATTTATAATGGCCATGTTAAAAGTTGCTTTAGTGAGTCATGTATTATTGATTATTTTCCATGCATTTAAATGCATATTGTTCTGTTGTTGTCTAAGATTAGCTTCATAAGTGATGTATAAATGAAATAACATATGAGAGGAAAGATATAAGAAGGTCAGAATGTCAGGCGTGCCTGCGTGCCCAATTCTTAACCCTTTGAAAATAAAGTGTGTTCGTTCGTTCTCCCACTTACCTACCTATCTCTCTCTCTCTCTCTCACCCTCCCCGCTCTATCTCTCTCTCTCACTGTTACATGTTGTAAATCAGTGGCATTGTTATTATTGTGTGTGTCACGTAATCCAGGTGGCCAAATACTAAGCTTTACTATCTCACTTATGACTTGGAAGAATTCTCTACTGCCTCACTTACTACTTTGAAGAATCCTGTACTGCCTCACTTATGACTTGGAAGAATCCTGTACTGCCTCACTTATGACTTGGAAGAATCCTGTACTGTCTCACTTATGACTTGGAAGAATTCTCTACTGCCTCACTTACTACTTTGAAGAATCCTGTACTGCCTCACTTATGACTTGGAAGAATCCTGTACTGCCTCACTTATGACTTGGAAGAATCCTGTACTGTCTCACTTATGACTTGGAAGAATCCTGTACTGTCTCACTTATGACTTGGAAGAATCCTGTACTGCCTCACTTATGACTTGGAAGAATCCTGTACTGTCTCACTTATGACTTGGAAGAATCCTGTACTGTCTCACTTATGACTTGGAAGAATCCTGTACTGTCTCACCTAAGACTTGGAAGAATCCTGTACTGTCTCACTTATGACTTGGAAGAATCCTGTACTGTCTCACTTATGACTTGGAAGAATCCTGTACTGTCTCACTTATGACTTGGAAGAATCCTGTACTGTCTCACTTATGACTTGGAAGAATCCTGTACTGTCTCACTTATGACTTGGAAGAATCCTGTACTGTCTCACTTATGACTTGGAAGAATCCTGTACTGTCTCACTTATGACTTGGAAGAATCCTGTACTGTCTTACTTATGACTTGTAAGAATTATGTACTGTCTCACTTACTACTTGTAAGAATTTTGTACTGTCTGACTTATGACTTGGAAGAATCCTGTACTGTCTCACTTATGACTTGTAAGAATCCTGTACTGTCTTACTTATGACTTGTATGAAGCCTGTACTGTCTTACTTATGACTTGTAAGAATCCTATACTACCTCATTTCATGAGTTGTCGGAATTCTGACTAAAGTATAGCAAAATAATCTATTTGGTGTAAGTGTTGAAGAACGCATATGACAGTCTAGATGATGATGCTCTTGTTAGCTTCTGTATATTAGAGATGATCCATGACTCTGGTGATCGAGTGATATGGGGAATCATGACCGCCCAAGCTTATTGACATGGCTAAATATCAGGGATGATGAACAGATAATGAGTATATTGTTGATGTTCTGTTTTTGTTAAGCTGGTTCATGTGCTTTATCTCATGCAGGACACTCCAGTGTTAATCATCGGTCACCACATCCTACATGGGAAAATCATTGTTCTCGAGAAACCATTAGCCGTGATTGTCAAAGCCCCAGATGAACTTCAGAGTACCGAACTGTATGCTGCAGATGATGCTCATTCCAAGTCAGCTTTGAAGAACAAGGACACCTGCTACAACATTCAAGCCATCATTAGACGGAAGCTTCTCTTTAAAACCCGACCAAAACCAATTATTGCTCATGTCCCTAAGAAATTGTAAATGAAATAGCTACAGCCCCGGAACGCCGTTTGAGAATCGTTGATGGCAAGTTCAAGAAAGTCATTTGATCAGACAAATTGTCAGTCTCTGAAACTAGTCTGCATGATTAAAATATATTTCATGATTACTTACCAATCTTTCCAGTCTATCTCAGCAAATATTGAGCTGTGAGTGAGTGAAATATTTATTCACATAAATAACTTTAGGATGGTTGTTAACTGGATCTCGAGGTGATGTGTGAGCGAATCAAATATTGACAGGAATAATTTAAGTATGTATCGTGACATGTCAGAACCTTGAGGTGTGAGTGAGTGAAATGTTTGCAACGCTTGCCACCGTTCAAATTCTTAGAACACTCCTGAACCAAGACAATAGAAATTACAGACATTCCACAAGATCTCAACATCGAAGAAACTAGTTAATAAACAATATCAAGATATGAGAACTGAAAGTTCATTGATCATATTAATCTTCACAGGAAGTTAGAAAGAGTTGAGTTGAGTTAAGAACCGACATCACTGCACTCAGGACATTCCCATACGTGAGTCATACTACTAATCGTTCCCACCATTGTCTGATTAAAAGTTCTCCTGGTCTTCCCTCTCTGTTTTGAGATTCTTCCAGAACCCCTGCCGATCCCCCGCAATCTCATTCTTTCCACATATTGGTTCTCAGTCTGTTCCTCTGCCTTCTCCACCTGGTCCCACAAGCGCACGACCCCTTGGCAAACTACCACCAAGAGGTGCATTCCCTGGTAGCCTATCAGCCTGTTCATTCCCCCGTACCCCTGCATGGCCAGGGCAAAATATCCATACAATTCTCACAATCTGTGACCTCTAAAGCGACGAGAGCCATTCCACACGAAACATTCCTTTCTCCACCTTACTAAGCATACTCTTTGAATCCGTAATGAATACATGTGTTGCAGTAGTCTCCTCTAGCCACCGGAATGTCGCTGTTACTGCCTCCACCTCCATGCTTGGTTTCTGGAAGACAAGGCAAGGGGTGACTAAGGAACAGTGGATGCAGAATGTTACAAAACTCTTGAACATGTAGTGAATGAGGCAAGAGAACTGGCACAGAATCCAGAGTCTTTCAGGTGGGCTGTAATGATAACCACGAAAAGCCAGATGGATATATAATCAACTGGTACCATTAGTATTAGAATTCTTCGCTGGCTGTTGCAGTATGGGAATGTCACAAGTGCTGTAACGTTGGTTCTTGACTCAACTCTCACATTGAAATATATTGCAGTAACTGTTGTCTAATGTGTCTTCTAATCTCTACTTATTTCTTCTGCTTCTATTCCATCCATCATGTGCCATGCCGGTAAGCGTGGGCGGTCATGTTCTGCCATCTCACCCGATCACCAGAGTCGTGGATCAGCTCCGTGTTTCTGTCTCGACTATGCCACAAGGCCAAGCCATCCAGGTACTTGCTTCTAGGTCTTCCCCTTGGTCTGTTCCCCTCGATCTTACCAGTTGTCACCAAATTCTCCAATCCATTTCTTCTCATAACATGTCCAAAAAATGTTGACTGTCTACGTCTAATTTCTCTAATCAATTTACGATCTTCATTTGTTTCTTGAAGGACTTGTTCATTGGTCTTTCTGGCTGTCCATGGTATTCTTTGCATTTTCCTCAGAAACCACATCTCTACAGCCATCAGATGTTTTTCAGCCTGACTGCTCATTGTCCACGCTTCACATCCATACAAAAGTACAGGCTCAATGTAGCATCTCAACACTCTCTTTCTCGTTTCAATTGACATCTTTTTATTGGTCAATATGTTTTTCATCTTGCTAAAGGCTACTTTTGCCATGGCGATTCTTGTTCTAATCTCTTCAAGGCATCTCCCATCAGATGTTATTACTGTTCCGAGATAATTGTACCTGCTCACTTGTTGAAGAATATTCCCATTTACTTGTATATTACATTGTGGTATTTCGTCCTTCCTAGTGACGACCATAATCTGTGTCTTTTTACAATTTAATTCTAACCCTAGTTGTTCACTGTGTGTCACAATCGCATCTACTAAATTTTGCAGGTCCTGTTCATTGTCTGCAATCAAGACTGTATCATCTGCATATCTAATGTTATTGATGCATCGTCCCCCAATGTTGATTCCTTCCATATCTTCAATATTTCTGAAAATACTTTCACTGTACAGGGAAAACAGATCTGGAGACATTACACATCCCTGTCTCACACCCCTTTTAATAGGCTGATATTGGCTTACTTCATTATCAACTCTTATGGCAGCTTGTTGTTTCCAATATATGTTTTTTACGAGTCTAAGATCTTTTCCATCAATTTGTAGATCTTCAAGCATCCTTATCATGTTGACATGTCTCACTTTATCAAAAGCCTTTGTGTAGTCAATAAAGCAAAGGTGTAGATCTTTGTTTACTTCTATAGAACGTTCGATTATGTTTCTCAGTATATACACAGCATTTACTGTACCCTTGCCTTCCACAAACCCACATTGTTCTTCTCCTATTTCAGGTTGTATTTTCCTCCTAACTCTTTGCATGATAATTCTTAGCAAAATCTTCGTGATGTGACTCATTATACTAATTGTTCGATGTTGATCACATTCCAAGGCTCCTGATTTCTTTGGGATTGCAATAAATACAGAATTACATAACTCCTGAGGTATATTTCCAGTATCATATTGCTGCTTCTATTAGCACCAATAAATACTTGTGAATGTTGTTTATATGCTATGTGCTATGTTAGTGGCCTCTGTGGTTCAGCAACAACTGTTTCATGACAAAGGTAATATACCACAAGTACTTCAGCATGACATTGTCCTTGTGTTCTTGGGGATCTTTGTTTTCCCATATGACCATGTTTGGGTATGTACCTCATCTTGAAGTTCTGTCTACTGCAACTACATATTTCAAGAAACCTGTCACAGATGCAAGCAAATGTATTTTCTCAGAATGTACTTGCATCCTTGCGTAAACTTTATACTGATGCATGTATCAGTCTGTGAATTGTATGTATATAAATGTAATCACACAAGTATCAGGCATTTGTTTCATTATTTCAGTGTAACTATTGATTGACTGCAGATGGCAATTTGCTGTGGTATATGAGTCACATGTCAGGTGTTTGTTTTACTGTCGGTTGTTGAGTAATGTACGAATGCACTGGGAGCCATATTACCATAGTTGCTAGCACGCTTGCCAGTTGCTGTATAGGTTTGAATCCCCTTTGAGATGGGGTATTTCTTGTTCAATGGCCTGAGCTCCCAGGTTGACTCAGTCTAAAATTGGTAGCAGAACAGTTCCTGGGAAGTGAAAGTGGCCGGTATGATATTGACCCACATGAAAACATCAAGGATATATCTAAAATATGGGGCTGTTTTGTGCACGCTCGGTTTGAACTCAAGTGTAGTCCATACACACTATTTCTAGTAGTGCTGGGCTGAATTTTGTGTGTGGATTAGCTTTCCCTATTAACTGTCCCTTGCCATCAGGCAAACCCACTCCGACTTCAGATGTACTTGCAATTTAAAGTCAAGGACGATAGGTCAACATTGTAGTCCAACTGTCCGGTGTGGGGGTTGAACCCCTTACCTCGTCATCAGCACACCAGATCTTTAAGAACATGCATTCCTATCCATTTGGCCATGCTGACCTACAAATATGGGACTAATACCATGCAGCCTGCACACCTCATGACGTGAAGCATGACCTTCTGTTTTATGTGAATGTACTCTGGAGGGTAAGATGGAAGAGCAGAGCAGCTTAACTGAAACCACTGACAGTCAAATAATCTGCAGTGCTTGTTAATAGCATGTTTGAAAATCTTCTTCAGTTTAGTTTAGTTTAGTCGATGGATCAACATCACGGCACACTGGTGTAACCCATAAGTGCTCCATTCTCCTCCTAACTCAAACCTGAGTGGAGAAACTCAGCTCAGTGCACGAACTTCGTAGCGAGGATCCTGAAATACTTTGGGTAGATTTTTAACTCCAAATTTTGCCTGCGCAGCGCTGTTATGCTACTCTTTTTAGATTTCCAACTGCCAAGGGATTTTCTATGTGCGCAACAATACACACGGGCGTCCGATCTCGCTACCCAGAGACCAGGGGAAATTTTATTACTAGAAGTCCACGTGAAAAAATCCTGGCCCTCACCGGGGCTTGAACCCGGGACCTCCAGCACTCGAGGCGGACACCATACCTTGAGACCATGCAGCCCCCGAATCTTATTCTTCGGAGTCCACAAGGCAAGGGAAATATAGGGAGACCTAAAAGCACATGGAGAATAGACTTAAAGACTATATACCATGGGATCTAATATAGTCTGTAATATAGGAAAGTCAGGTCTTAGTCAGATTTGACTGAGCTACCATATTAACAACTAGACGGTACTTCTACTTCTTCTGCGTTCATCTGGAGAGTTTTTTCTGACATGATTGCATTGTGCCTGTTTACAGTAGAGCAGACTAGATGGTGCTACCTGCTTTCTGTTAGCACCAAATGTTAGGTGGTGCTCACAAAGCCGATACCCCACATTGCACCAACAGCTTTTTTGCAGAGGAGTGTCACAAGCCTTACCCTAGTGCAAGGAAATACAACTTAAAGACTAAATGTCATGGCAGGGCAGACCAAGCCCTAGGCCTTGGTCTAGGATCGAAGCTCCGACAGGCAGACAGTAGAGCATTGCTTTGCTGATCTGGCAGCTTCTACAGCTTGTCTTGTTCCAGACGTACTGGTATTACTTTTCCTCTGCAGTAAACTTGGCAGCCGACAGAAGGATCATGCTGCATGGCCAACACATGGTCTCTACAATTCAGCCCAGGTTTTGTGCCATGGAGAGGTATAACTCCATCCTTGGTCTGGTTCTTATTATGCCTTTTTTGAAGCACAATTTAACAAACACCGAGTACAAACACTCGAGTGTCTGTCAAGTGCATGTGTGTAAGAGAGGAACTGGAGGAGGACTGTCACTTCACTTGTTTCCTCCTCAGTTTGTTTATACAGTTGTTGCTACATGTGAGCCTATACAAATTGCATAAGTTAAGTGTGGAAAAATAAACAAGTAACACACAAAGTGTAGGGCGGCTTTACAAAATAGTTACCAAAAAAACAGACAAGGCTTCATCGGGAAACAAAATGAAACCACAACAACACAACAAACAACAGAAATGACACTACAGTGACTAAATTAAAGTGTAATATACAGAATCTTGTGCAGAATGAAATCAAATTTGCAATGCTTAATTAATCAGCTCTAATTGTTTTCATGTGGGCTTCAATGTTGGCACATTGTATTTGGTGTATGTGTGAAAACAATTGGTTATATGTGTAGAGGTGTGTGTGGGTCAAGCAGAGGATGCGGACATGGCAAGGGTGGGGTGCTTATAATAATCAACAACAATTCACTGAAGTCTGTTGGCAATGTTTTATTAGTTTTATTAAGCATAAGTACAGTAACAGAACATCTTTATTGTTGCAAATTGTAGGTGATATTGTTGAAGCACATCATCACTCTCATTCTCTTACTCACTCTGACACACACACTATGTTTTGCTGTCTCTTTCTTTCAGACATGATCTTTCTTTCTCTCTCTCTCTCTCTCTCTCTCTCTCTCTCTCTCTCTCTCTCTCTCTCTCCTTCCCTCTCTCTCTCTCTCTCTCTCTCTCTCTCCTTCCTCCTTCCACTAGTGTAGATATTCTTCATCATCATCAAGTATCTAGCTAGCAGGTGTGATCTCCAATGGCATGGATCATTTCATGTGTTGATGCCATGACACAAAACGTCAAGGATTCTCTCTCTCTCTCTCTCTCTCTCTCTCTCTCTCTCTCTCTCTCCTTCCTCTAGTGTAGACATTCTTCATCATCATCATCAAGTATCTAGCTGGCAGGTGTTGTGATCTCCAATGGCATGGATCATTTCATGTGTTGATGCCATGACACAAAACGTCAAGGATTCTCTCTCTCTCTCTCTCTCTCTCCCTCCCTCCCTCCCTCCCTCCCCACAAATCTTTCTGATTGTCACATGTTCCAATTTTTGTCTTCTCATAGTGTGGCCAAAACATGATAACTGCCTCTATCTGATGTTTGTGATAAGGTGTCCTTGCGACTTCGCTTCGCTCAAACTATCCAGACGGATATTTTTATTGTGGCTTAAATTCCCTTTGACCTCCACTGTTCCTATTCTATGTAAGATATATCTTGTATATAGTTTAGTTTAGTTTAGTCGATGGATCAATATCACGTCACACGAGTGTAACCCATAAGTGCTCCGTTCTCCTCCTAACTCAAACCTGAGTCTGGAGAAGTTCAGCTCAGTGCATGAACTCCGTAGCACCGGCGAGGATCCTTAAATACTTTGGGTAGATTTTTATCTTGTATATCAATCAGTTCAACAATCCACTGGTCAAGTGATCTTCTTGGCAGTGTCCTTCTCTCTTCGAGATTATCAAACACAAACATACTGGCACTTGAATGTTTTGAGATTACAGATTCATGATGCATGGGAATTTATACAGGCCAGCTGTTGTTTGGCCACGATTCATCTCACCTTAATCTGTTGTGTTACTAACTTATTTGTACATAAAATAACTACTATAGGCCGTAATCAAAGTCTGGATTTCCAGCTTCCACTGAATCAAAGAAGTGTAGCAGGGCCTCAGTTCCCGCAGCTGTTGATTTCACTGCAGGTACTTGGCTCAGCGCTTCAATCCAGGCTGCCAGTTTGGGGAATCTGGCTTGGTCAATATGAATTCTCTTATCTCGTGTACCCATGGCTTGTAGTCTCTCCAGGTGTGGCCAGATAAAGAAGTCAATCATCGCCGGAGACTTGTCTGTGGAGAGATTGTAGACAGTGTGAAAAATGTGCTGGAGTCGGTGATGATTCCTTAGTCATTAACACCTTTAATGTTGCCTCATGTCAGGAGTAACATAATATTGCGTGGGGGGGAGGGGGGAAGATCTCATAAGGACTATCTTTTGGCTCACATTATGCTACCAGTGTCAAGCATGGATACTTACTGCACCTAAAATCAAAATCATTTATAACAAAGTTGAGATGCTTTAGAAGATCTGTGAGTGTAACCGTGACAGATAGAATTAAGAATGAGGACATTAGAAGATGATTAGGTTTGAAACCAGTCATGCACTTCGTTAAAGACCAACAGATTGAATGATTTGGCCACCTCATGAGAATGCCTGGGTAACATCTGCCACAAAAACCACATTGAAGAAATATAATGGATATAGGGCAAGAGGAAGACCACGTGAAAGATGGAGTGATGTTATCACGAACAACCTTAGAATACCAACTTACAAAGAGCATTACAAAGAGCACATAAAAGATCCTTACATCTTTCCCTCAACAGTTCACTGAGGTAAATGGGGGAAGAGAAGAAGAAGAGGAAGATAAGCTAATATTAATAACAAAAATAACATTGTTTTACATTATGGAATCACAGCTGTCCAACCAAAACAATACCAGTACATGATGAGTTCACAGATGCAAAGCTACCAGGATATGGTGTGATCTTCATTGACTACACAAAGGCTTTCTATAGAGTAAGAAATGTAGACATGATAAAGATGCTTGCAGGTCTAAATATTCATGGGAAAGCATTTAGAATTGTGAAAAACATACTAGAAACAACAAGCTACCATAAAAATGTATAATGAAGTCGGTTAATACCAGCCTGTTAAGAAAGGTGTCACAAAAGGACGGTTTTAAAGGCATAAGTTTGGCTTCATTGCACCGGGTTTTATCCTGGAAATTAGTCCAGGATAGTCAACATTTTAGGCGCATGATGAGAAATACATTTTAAAACTCGGTGACAACTGGAAAAAAAGGTTAGAAAAGGGGTAAGTCAAAGAGATAAATACTTGCATGGCATAATAGGGACAAGAACACAGGACTGATCCAGGACTCAAGTGATAGTGATCAGATCACAAAACAAACTCAAATATTACCCGGACATGGTCAGATCACAACACAAACTCAAATTTTATTACCAGGACATGATCAGATCACAACACAAGCTCAAATATTACCAGGACATGGTCAGATCACAACACAAGCTCAAATATTACCAGGACATGGTCAGATCACAACAATCAATCATCGGAAAGCATGGGCAGTCATGACTCGCTATTTCACTCGATCACCAGAGTCGTGGATCAGCTCAATGTTCCTGTCTCGTCCATGCCATGTGGCCAAGCAATCCAGGTATTTTCCTCTTGGTCTGTTCCCTTTAATCTTGCCAGTTGTCACTAAGTTCTCCAATCCATTTATTCTCATAACATGTCCAAAAATGTTGACGTCTAATTTCTCTAATCAATTTACGATTTTTATTTGTCTCCTGTAGTACTTGGTTATTGGTATTTCTATCTGTGCATGGCATTCTTTGCATTTCCCTCAGAAACCACATTTCTACAGCCATCAGATGTTTTTCAGCTTGACTGCTCATTGTCCAAGTTTCACATCCAAACAAAAGAACAGGCTCTATGTATCCCCTCAACACTCTCTTTCTCGTTTCAATTGACATCTTTTTATTGGTCAGAATGTTTTTCATCTTGCTAAAGGCTACTCTCGCCATGGCGATTCTTGTTCTAATCTCTTCAAGGCATCTCCCATCAGATGTTATGACTGTTCTGAGATAATTGTATCGATTCACTTGTTGAAGAATATTCCCATTTACTTGTATATTACATTGTGGTACTTCATTCTTCCTAATGACGACCATAACCTGCGTCTTTTTACAATTTAATTCTAACCCCAGCTGCTCACTGTGTACAACAACCGCATCTACTAATTGTTGCAGATCCTGCACATTGTCTGCAATCAATACTGTATCATCTGCATATTTAATATTATTGATGTTTCGTCCTCCAATGCTGATTCCATTTATATCTTCTACATTTCTGAAAATATTTTCACTGTGCAGGGAAAAAAAGATCTGGAGACAATACACATCCCCTGCCTAACACTTCTCTTAATAGGCAGATCACAACACAAACTCAGATATTACCAGGACATGGGACCTATTTAGATGCATAGAAGTGAATCATGAACAATCATCAGATTAGTGAGAAATTACTTGGAGGATCAGATTGATGAGAAATTACTTGGAGGCTCATATTAATGAGAAATTACTTGGAGGATCAGATTGATGAGAAATTGCTTGGAGGCTGAAGAGATATGATTCAGTAGAAGAATGGGGGTCTCTGGTGGAGTTAGTGCTTTGTGCAATGCTTTCAGCAAGCCTCCCTGTAGACAGAGACCAAGTCGTGTGGGATAAATACAGTAGGATACATTAATCTCATTCAAGATCAGCATTACCTCCAAAGAAGGGCCCCCCTCTTTTGGCTAGATGCTCCTCGTAGAACTTCAGGTGCTTCACTAGTTCTTCAGCGTGCTTTTCTGCATCTCCAGTTTTCAGTAGCAAGCCGTAGAAAGGTGCGGTTATCTGAAAGAGCCATCAGTCATTGGTTGGTGAAACAACTCTTGACAACACAAGGCTGAGGTTAACAATATGTGAGGGCCAGCATGACCGAATGGATAAGACCGTGTGTTCTTATACATTCGGTGTGCTGATGCAGAGGTAAGGGGTTCAACCCCTACACCGGACAGCTGGACTAAAGTGTTGACCTATCGTCCTTGACTTGGGGACGTAAATTATAAGTACCTCTGAAATTGAAGTGGGTTCGCCTGATGGCAAGGGACACTTAATAAGGAAAGCCAATCCACACGCAAAATTCAGCGCAGCACTACTTATAGTAGTGTGTATGGACTACGCTTGAGTTCAAGTGAGCAAGCGCAAAAAAAAACTATGTTATGTCTAATGACGTCACTGCACATTGGGTATTCTCTTGCTTGCTCAGTCGTCCTATGCAGCATCCAAAGTTCTTCTTCCACAATCCACGTTTTCTATGCGTGGTGCATAGCATCCATTGTGCGAAGATTTTAACTTTCTAGTCTTGGGCCAACATCTTTCTATTTCGACAGTTGAGGTTTCATTTAGGGATTGCTCCTCCCACGGGCAGATTGCCTTCTCTGGTTGGTGGGCTCTGCCTGCCCACATGTTCTGTCAGGCTTTGTTGCCCTAGCCTTTATTCTTACAAAAACTTCCACAGGACAGTGCTGGTTTGGCATTCAGTGTGTTCTTCACGTAGATGGATCTCCTTCCAGAGTTTATAATCTCCATCAACCCATTTTATTCGCTGCCTTATTTTATCCTATCAAGCACAGACTTTTGCCAGGGAGCACGTGTAAATTCTAATGTTAGCAGCGCTGTCTCAACAAAGGAATTATCACAGGGCGTTAAACAAATTGTGCAATGCATCTATTCCAGCACGGGTCACAAACAGGGTGGTCTGATTCAGGTCTTCCCCGGATCCCCAGAGTTTGTCTCGCAGGATTCCAGAGTAGTTCTCACTGTTTCCATGAAGAGTGAATAGATCAACTAGAAACACTGGCTCGGGCATTCTGACAGCACATCCCTAATACTGGTTACATGAGACTACTTCAATAAGCAGAGGAGAAAAGTGAAAGGAATGATATGCCGAGCAACGGGAGGTTAAAGCAACTCATATCCAGACAGAGCACCATCTCTGAGACACACAGAACGGACCTACAACTAAACTTGAAGCTAAATGACAGCAGTTTTGAAGAATTGCATCAAAAACCAACATCCCAGCACTCAGGACATTCCCATAAGCACCCCGTCCTCATCTTCAACAACCAGCAAAGAGTCCCAATGCTAACGGTAACAACTGCAATCTGATTTAATCAGTGATTATGTGTCCCTCTCGGAGCACCGAGCGTCGGCCATATCCTCTGTCCACTCCCTGCCACGTCACTGTCACCAGGCAACGGCGGTGTATCTGTTCTTTCTCACTATATACACGATCTCAAAGAGCCATGACCGCATCTGCCCCATCGAGCACCAACACCCCACCCAGCGAAACCCCGGTGGTCTCGAGGTATGGTGTTCGCCTCGAGTGCTGGAGGTCACGAGTTCAAGCCCCGGTGAGGACCGGGATTTTTTCACGTGGACTTCTAGTAATAAAATTTCCCCTGGTCTCTGGGTAGTAAGATCGGACGCCCGTGCGCACGTATAAAAATCCATTGGCAGTTGGAAATCGAAAAGGAGTAGCCTAACAGCGCTGCCCGGGCAAAATTTTGAGTTTAGAAAAAATCTACCCAAAGTATTTAAGGATCCTCGCTGGTGCTACGGAGTTCGTTCACTGAGCTGAGTTTCTCCAGACTCGGGTTTGGGTTAGGGGGAGAACGGAGCACTTATGGGTTACATCCGTGTGCCGTGATGTTGATCCATCGACTAAACTAAACTGTTTCCCAACCCACCAGCTTGCCAGTTTTCAAGAACATGTCTCAACTCAAACCTTGCTGAAATACTCCAGAAGTATCCTGTCCCACGCTCTACGGTATGGGTCGCTGGGCTGGAGGCGATTCTGTGGGTGAACGTCATCCAACCACTCGCTGGTGGCTGTTGATTCGTACACAATCTTGTCATCAATCTCTAGCACCGGCACAGCACCTTGTGGGTTCTTGGTCCAGAACCAGTCCGGCTTGTCTCTGAGGTGAATGTTGACGGTCTCATGTCTGAAGACAGACGGACAATTTGGTTTTTAGCATATCATTGGTCAATACCTGAAATTCTTAAGAAGCATTTATTTTGAAAGAATTTTTATACATACTTAGAGTTATTAGTAATGTGTAATCACAGGCTTCTTTTGACAAAGTTTATTTAAAAAAAAGAAAAAAGCTTGACCTAGAATTATCAATGATTATTATAAATACACATAAACACGTATTCATTTAGTGGGATATGTGTAAGTTCTAGGCAGTGGTTCTCAACCTTTTTTGGCCCATGCGCCCCTTCACCATATGTTCAGAATGTCATTCCCGCCCCCCCCCTTTCATATTTCCTCCCTATAAATCCCCCCTCCTCCCCGCCCCTAAACAGTATACGTAAAAATGGAATCTAAATTTAATAACACATACTAGAACAAGTCTAGACGTCTACATAAAACGTGATTTGCGAGTCTACTTACGTTATAAAATGAATTTCAGAAAGGCGAGAAGCACAGAACTGTAAAGTATGGAGGGAAAAACAATATCAAGTAATCGGTTCTTGTATTAATGCGATCTTGAGATAATCTTAATTTCTCCCCCCCCCCCTTGTAAACCTTAAAATACCGGGAGGGGGGGGGATTCCCCACCGGTTGAGAACCACTGTTCTAGGTGTTCATACACATAAATTAGTGTTATATGTGTCTGTATAAACATGTTCACATACATACATTTAGTGAGATATGTGTCTAATATACGCACTACATATACACCTGTGCCTGTCTTCCACTTACGGAATATTTTTGTGCGCCAACACCAGTCTGGTTCTATGAGCGTAAGGACAGAACCTCATGCTATACAGACGTAAAACATTTGGCTTCGTGGGTGGGAATGTGGAACCTGCAAGAGACAAACATCAAAAACCTAGCCAGTTCTTCCTGTCAAAAGAATGGAAAGTCGTGCAGCATTGTGGGACTGCATTTGTTCTGAATAGGATATGAAGGACGTTTTGTGCAATAATTCATTGTCCTTGAAAGTTAGGAAAAGAGTTGTTGCATGTTGCATAGAACAAGTTTTAACATACGACTTCAAATCCTGGTATTATTATTATTAGTAAACAGATGAAAAAATCCCGGGAAGCCCGGGAGATGTGGTTTTATAGAAGAATACTGAAAATTAATTCTTCTTCTTCTTCTTCTTCAGCTTTCCGAGCCATTGAGGTTCTTTGCTGCAGATACAATCCGTCTCCATTCGTCTCTCTGGTGGACCTTCTCTTGCCAGTCGTTGATTCCAAGTGCTTGTAGGTCTGTACATGTATTATCTCTCCACCGCCTTCTTGGTCTACCTCGGGGTCTACGGTCATTTATTTCCTGAGTGTCAGCGAGTTTTGTTTCCCTATTATCTTCCATTCTTTCTATATGCCCCAGCCATTGTAGTCTATTAGCCTTCATGATACCAGTGATTAGCGGAGACTTAATTAATTGGGCAACCAAAATAAGAAATCTGGACGTATTGAGGGAAGTTGAGTCGCAAAGACAACTTATTACAAACATCAGAAACAGGCAGTCATCGTTTCTCTGGCCACGTTATGAAAAGACAAAAACTGAAACATGTTGTGACAACCGAAAAGATTTGCGGAATGAGAAATAGAGGAAGACTGTGTGAGACGATTCTTGTGTCTTGTGTCATAGCACGGAATGGAATCAACACGCTAACTGATCCATGCCGTCGGACATTGCAATTTGTGGACGGGCATGATCGCCGACGCCAGCCGGCAAGGCATTGGATAATGATGATGTATTGTTCTGTTGGCGGGCTCGCAAGCGAAGTTGATAGTAAACTGCACTGTTAATGTCATGGGCTCGTCGCTGGTCAGAGTGAGGGGAAGATTGGCCACCTATTCCTCCTTGATCTCAGGCCTACAACATGTGATGATGTCCTATCACATTACAAACCCATCGCGGGAAACTGCTTGGGGACAATTTATTATTTAGTTTATATATAAATTGTCTTTTTGTAATGTATAGGGTGTATTTTTAATGACTGTGCTTGAAAATATTGCCGATCCAAGTTTTGTATCAGCCATTTTGTTGCATGAACTTTAGAGTTTAGTCGACGGATCAACATCACGTCACACGGGTGTAACCCATAAGTGCTCCGTTCTACTCCTAACTCAAGCCTGAGTCCGGAGAAACTTAGCTCAGTGCACGAACTCCGTAGCACCGGCTAGGATCCTGAAATACTTTGGGTAGATTTTTAACTCGAAATTTTTGCCCGGGCAGCACCGTTAGGCTACTCTTTTTCGATTTCCAACTGCCAAGGGATTTTTTTTATGTGCGCAACAATACACACGGGCGTCCGATCTCATTACCCAGAGACCAGGGGAAATTTTGTTACTAGAAGTCTACGTGAAAAAATCCCGGCCCTCACCGGGGTTAAAACCCGGGACCTCCAGCACTCGAGGCGGTCATCATGCCTCAAGACCACTCATCCCCTGCATGAACTTTACAGAGGGTGAATACGTAACTTGAACCGACAATATTTTCAAACACTGCAGTCATTAAAAATACACCCTGTATTGTCTGCGCTTCTCTATCGTGTATCTAACCGTAACATGTTTTCCATTGTCACGGACATATTAAAGTGGGTTATAAAATTCGCTTAAAATTCGACAGGTCCGACTTCATTGCATCAGTTTTTTATCCCATATGGTTCAGTCTTTGTCCACAGTGCGGAAAGCGTCGCACAAAGCACGAACTCCGTAGCTCCAGCGGCAACCCCCAAGAGTCTCCGAAAAAAAAAGCACTCGTGAACCGAAGAATGCGGCCCAGAATTGAACCCACAACCTTCGGAGCCCGAGTCAGACCATAAAGCGGGTTATATATTAAATTAACTAACTAAACAGAAACATTTTGTAGGCTAAATCAGGAGGGGGGGGGGGTAGGTGGCCAATCTTGCCCTCACTTTGGAAAACGATGAGCGAAGACGTCGAACCGGCGCCCCGCCGTGCTTGTGACATTTACCAACTCAATGTAGGGTATGGAAATTGTAAAGCAAAATCATAATTTTTATTTTAGTCACCTATCGAAATAAATATAGGCCTACCGACGGGGTGAAGATGGAAATCACAATATGGATATCACAACTGTGTCAAAGATATTATTATAAAATCTACAAGATACGAAATAGAAGAAGTATAAATCAGAAGAAAAAAAACATGACAAAATAACCATCATTATCTGAAATAACTACCTCTGAAATCGGAGTGGGTTCGCCTGATGGAGAGGGACACTGCTAATACTAATAGGGAAAGCTAACCAACACGCAATGCCAATCAATATTCAGTCCATCAATACTATAGTGGGTGTTTAAAGTGAGTTTAAAGCCAGCTAGCGCCAAAAAAAAAACAAAAAAAAACTGAGGTAACAATAACCACTATATGTCCCATTTATGACACAGAAGATTGAACAGGATAGAAGTGATGTCGGGTGTATTTTTAATGACTTTTGGGTGTTTGGAATCAATACCGTTCCAAGGGGGAAAACAAAGCGCCTCGTCAACCAACACAGAACTGGCACTATTAGCCACCGGACGCTGATGCATATGCTGGGGGGAGGATCTGAGCACCCATGGACATGTCCGGAGTGCAATGAAGATACCCCAACTGATAACCGTTCCAAGTTTTCTATTGACCCTCTGGGGAGTTAATTCAACATAAAAGGTAAATACAAAACTTGGAACGGCAATATTTTCAAAAACCCCACAGTCATTAAAAATACACACTGGATAAATGCAATTCTTTAAAGATACTCGGCGGATGCTCTCTCTCTCTCTCTCTCTCTCTCTCACTCTCTCTCTCTCTCTCTCTCTCTCTCTCTCTCTCTCTCAGTATGACAGTCAACAAGTATAGAGTAACAGTAAGTAAGTGTTGACATCTGACGGTAAAATAATATCACAATAAATCCTTCTACACTTACCGCCTCTGTAATGTTTCTCGGTCATTTTCTAGTTAGCAAATCTCCACCGTGTCGATAGACAAACATCAAACTACACACCAAGTGGTTACCTAGGCCGCGGGCTGGCAGTTATATATTATATATACCTTCCAGCTCGATTTAGAAATGTGGACGTTGGTTCCTCCCCAGTCTATTTATTTATACAGTGAGATAAGCCATTCTTGCGTTGTTGATCGAAAGTGGAAAGTGAGGTAGGGAGAACGCGGGTTAGACAGGTAGCAAAAATTATCACCGTGACTTTGCTAAAATAACCCCGTTAAACTGGGCACCGAACCGTGTTTGAATGTTCTCGATACGCTTTTTAAGTCAACTAACAGCTTTGATGACACAGCGATAACAGTTCAAATATGAAGCTAACTCATGGACATGACGCGCATTTTTCTCTACAGATAAGGGCTGGTCGTAAGCCTTTACCCTGACTATGAAGGAAATGTTACAGGGAATTGTTTGTTGTATAGTGGTTATTCTTTTTCACTATAGTATCACTTTACTGTCAGGTCTTCGTCTGACAGAACTCCGTGGCAAAAGGGTTACGGACTCAGTACGTGATCCCGCACACCCGCGTTCGAAACACAGCTGCGCGCCATTTGGCAGCAGACCGTGTTGCGTTCGGTTTTTTTTTTTTACGAAATGGTATGGGTGCCGGTCGTTCAGAAAGGAATGGCAAACTACTGAACGTAAATATGCCAAGAGATCACAACAGCAGAAAATGCTGGATGCTGGTGTTGACTGCAACGTCATGTAAAGGATATGCAGCTAACTAACCGTATGACAGTAGACGGTTCTACCTGCTTTCTGTTAGCTCCGAATGTTGTGCGGCGCTCACCACAGCCAACACCCGACATTGTGTCAACGGCTTCCTGTGGGGGAGCGCAATTGGGAGGGTATAGAAGACATAGATGGTACCGCTCACAGTTTTCCGCCGCTTTGCTTGGCCTTTGTTATCACCTGGTTTATGTGCTCAGTATTTGCAAGGTTTCGATCAAATCGTATCCCCAGGTATTTCATTTATGCTTTCTTTCCAGTCTCTGATTACAGATTTACAGTTGGTGTTTGCGTGTTGACAGTATGGTTTTTCAAAGAGAACCATGCCTTCGCTGTGTTGGTTATTCTGAGATAAGTAGCAAAACAACATTTCAAATGTTATTTTCTCTTCATTGTTCCCATTTGTTTTTCCATTCGTCTAATCCCGTTTTTATGCCTTAATGTAGTCACGGGTGGGGGGGGGGGGGGGTGTGTGTCTTCTCCATAATTATATGTTGTGTATGTATTTGTTTGCTGCTTGCGGCTAGTTGCCACAACATTCTGTATTTTTCGTAATTCTGTTCTCTAGAGCTACATTGCTGTATTATTTTATATTGTTTACATTTTCACAGCTTTACTGCAGTCCCACGAACTCCGTAGCACCGGCAAGGATCCTGAAATACTTTGGGTAGATTTTTAGCTCGAAATTTGCCCGGGCAGCGCCGTTAGGCTACTCCTTTTCGATTTCCAACTGCCAATGGATTGTTTACGTGCGCAACAATACATACGGGCTTCCGATCTCACTACCGAGACCAGGAGACATATTGTTACTAGAAAGAAATCCACGTGAAAACTAACGAATAGTAGCAACATACCCAGATTTAAAAAAAAAAAAAAAATGCTGGCCACCGGATATTTGCCGAAACCCGGGATTGAACCAGGGACCTTTAGATCTTCAGTCTAACGCTCTCCCAACTGAGCTATTTCGGCCGACGGATGCTTAAGCCATGCGTTGTGTTTTGTCTTTTTTTTTTGGGGGGGGGGGGGATGTAGGGGTGGGGAAGAGAGTTTACTGATTAGTTTTATATCATTAGAAATTGTCCGTTAAAGTTTCAATCTATTCCATTTAAAAGAAACTATAAAATAACATAAAGGATTCTCAAGAGATATGCATTCTTACGTATTGATCTGAACTCATAGATGAAATTATGATGGAAAGAAGAAATTAGAATTTAGAGGATACAATCCATTTCAAATGTTGACTTCTCGTCCTTGACTTAAGTTATAAGTATCTCAGATGTCGGAGTGGGTTCGCCTGATGGCGAGGGATACCGGTAATAGAAAAAGCTAATCCACAATTTCCAGTTCCAGTTGTAGGAAAACATAATTCCCACCAACGTTCAACTAGCCACTGTGGTATTAGTTATATTTGTGGTGGTTCATGGTGCCGTGTAAGTTTCTCTCTGTCTCTGCGCCAGTGTTTAGCTGGCTTATCGATGTTAAAGGGTTTTTGCCTGTGTCGTCAGCTGGGGGATTGGCCGGCAAGTTCTCCTTTGTGTCCGTCTCCTCTGGCGGTTTCTTTGGTCGGTGTTGGCTTCTGGTTCGTCGTTTTTGATATGATGCAGTCCTTATAAGGACTGTTTATTGATTTGCTGTTTGGTTATCACTGCCTCAAACTCAGCCATTTTATCTAGAAACTTTGCCTCAGTCATCAAATTTCCTGTCAAGGTCTTTTTTTCCATTGGATGAATTCCTCATCATCTTTGCCCCAGTCAATTTCAGATGTGTCCGATGCCTCCTCTAGGCTTTCTTCGGATGTTTAACGGTATGCTGGTTTCCCCTTGGGTTCCTTGGACATCGTTGCAGGACTGCTGGCTGTAGCTTTATTCTTCTTCTTCTTCTTCTTCTTCTTCTTCTTCTTCTTCTTCTTCTTCTTCTTCTTTTTTCGTTCGCTTGAAATATGTATATAACTGCAATGTTGTCTACTGTATGAATTTACCTGTCTTTTTTAGTTCACTCAGTGGTCCATAGAGTTTATCTTCCGCTGTCGTCTCTCTAGACTAGAATGTTTACCTAGATATGTTGTATTTTAGGCAGTCTTGGAGTATGTGCTCTGCTGTCTGCAACGCCAATCCACATGTGCACATGGCTGATTCATCAATCTTGAATTTTGTATACATGTAGTTACTAATCTATTGTGCCCTGCTTAATAAACAAGAAAGAAATAAAACTCCTTAGCGAAGTGGTTAAGCCACTTGCTCGCGTTCCTAAGGTTGTGGGTTCTTCTTCTTCGTTCATCCGGAGTGTTTTTTCAGACATTTTTGCGCTGTGCCAAGTTTATTTACGCCCTTAGACCGACACACCCAACTTCTGCCGGTGTTTGTTGACAGGGTCAACCTTCCCGACGAGGTTGTGGGTTCGATTCCGGACAAAATCATTCGGTTCAGGAGTGCAGTTATCTTGGAGATAGCAGTGAAAAGGATGAAAAAATGAAAGCAGTGAAGAAAATGAGAATTGAAAAAAATGTTGAGTATGAAATTTTTTTTCAATTCTCATTTTCTTCACTGCTTTCATTTTTTTCATCCTTTTGTTCTTTTCGTCCTGTCATCACCTTCTGATGTAGTCACAGGAGATCTTCTTGACTGTATGTTGTGTTTGTGAATGTGTTTGTTTGCTGATGAAGGCTAGTCGCCGCAACGTCCTGTATGTGTCTTAATTCTGTTATGTAAAGGTGCACTACTTTGTGTCATTTTATATTGTTTACACTTTCACAGCTTTACCGCAGTTCCACCAAATTTAGTTCTGACCACGAACGATGCCGACTAGCGACCCCAGTGACACAAAATGGAATACCGCTTGGCTAGCAAATCCAATTCGTGGAAAGACCGAACTGTGTGGGCGACGACAAAGTTATAAAAGCGTCCTAGTGGCGCGATTGGATAATTGCTTGGCTAGCACATTCATTACGAGGAAATTCCGCATCGAAAGCCCATTGAGTGGGCGTTACCCAAGGTAAAAAAAAAGGGAGACTTTATAAGCAAACGTTTTCTAGTAATGAACGGACATTATACGCAAACGGCTCGTCACGTGATAAGTAAACATTTGCTAACAATGTACGGACATTATGAGCAAACGGCTGGTCACGTGACATTTACTACCGCCGTCGATTGGCTTAATAAGACAATTATTCTCTCTTCTTGTCTGTCTTTTGTTTGCAAGTTCTTTTTATTTAAACCTCATCTTCATCTACATCTACATACTCCATCTACATACATACATAGTTTATTCCATAAAACGTTAATGTTCATATCCTAATGAATGCCTAGATACGTTACGTACTTCTTAACGTTGAATTTGCGTACGCACGAGATGAAAGTAAGTAGTCAGCCTGTAGATGACACTAGTCGTCCTACCTCAAGTGAACCAAGTCGACAGACCTCCACTTTGCAACTGAAGTTCTAGTCAACATTTGTTTTTATGAACTCCGATGCGAGGGTTCAGAGGTGATAAAGTTCACACAGGGATAAATTTACATATCATGTGACCATAGTTAATCCTAATTGTTTGTTGATTACTCTTGACTGTTTGGCTCGTCTGTGTGTTACTTTTTTTCGCATATCCTTTACAGGACATTGCAGTCAACACCAGCATTTTTCAGCTGCTGTTGCTGTCTTGGCAAGTTTTACGTTCAGTAGTTTGCTATTGCTTTCTGAACGACTGGCTCACATACCTCTGTAAGTAACCAGCGCGACGCGATCCTCCACCGAATCTCCCGCAGCTGTGTTTCGTACGTGAGTATACGGGATTACGATCAACGTCCTCAACTCCTCCGCCAGGGAGACCGGCTGTGTGTTACTGGCACCTATAAATAGTTACACTGTAATCTATCATACTTGACGTAGGAGACGTCTAAGGTAGGGTGCCGTAAGACTGACTGTCCCACCCAGTGTAAAACTGAAAACTACCCGCAAAAAGGTTGACATGGTTTAGTTGAGAATCTAGGCTCCATTGGAAGATGAAAAGAAGGGGAAGAATATTATTTATCGTTTTTACTTTGTTTTATATTGTCCATCAACTCTAAGATTACACCTGTCATCTATTTCTTGTTTGCCTTCTTTTCAGTAATATACTTTGCTTATTTGATAGATGTCGTTCTTTTGAATTTCCCTTTGTTAGCCTATGCGTCTATTTCTCCATCTGTCCATACAACTGGAGAGAGGAAGGTGGGGGTGGAATATAATAATGACAGGACTTGCAATTTTTCGGGTGTTCATCGACAAGGGTATTTGAACTCACCGATGAGGGTATTTGAACTGAATTAAACAAACAAACAAACAAACAAACAAACAAACAAAAAACAGACGGGAGTCGAACCCCAGTCTCCCGTGCGAAGATACTAACCACTACACTACCGAAAGCACACTGATAATGATATTTCCACAAACATTAATAACTAGCTGACCCTGCCCGGCTTCGCCCAGTCCCTGGTGGGAAGCATCTCATTTAATTCATATAAGTAGTCATATAAGTTCCCGTTCCCGTTACCGACTATCTGTCTGTCTGTCTGTCTGTCTGTCTGACCCGGCCCGACATCGCCCAGCTCCTGGTGTGAAGCATCTCATTTAATTTATATAAGTAGTCATATAAGTTCCTGTTCCCGACTGTCTATCTGTCTGTCTGTCTGTCTATCTGTCTGCCTGACCCTGTCCGGCTTCATTAAATTCATACAACAAAAAAAAAATGTAACTTAAAAGAACGTTCTACCACACACCATCCATTATTTTTAATGAAAACTCTTTCTAATCACCTGCATGACTACAGTAACTTCTTAAGCAAAAAAAGATGAGTTACAATGTTATGCATTGTGCATCATTTTTATGAAAACTTTGAAAATGCCTTACAGATTGTATCATTATTTATTATAACTCATATGCCGGTACATAACTATGGACAAAGAGTTTATAAATCTTTGAAAACGATGCCACAATATGACTATAAGTTATACAGAAAAGTTATGCCCCTTGAAATAACTTTTACAGAGTTAGGTCCCCTGAGATATATGAAATTATGATGAAAAATGAAAAATGAAATAATACTGAGTAAGCAGGCGATTTCACACTAACAAAATATCACAGTTGACAGCTCTGGAATGAAAGGAAGGCGTGTAGAAAATTTCATCTCAATCGGATGGGCCGTTCGCGAACAAATAAAGGACATACAGACAGACAGAGATACGCACATCCTAATTTATATATAAGACTAGCTGACCCGGCCCGGCTTCGCCCAGACCCTGGTGGGGAGCATCTCATTTAATTCATATAAGTAGTCATATAAGTTCTCGTTCCCGTTTCCGACAATCTGTCTGTCTGTCTGTCTGTCTATCTGTCTGTCTGTCTGTCTGACCCGGCCCGGCTTCGCCCAGACCCTGATGGGGAGCATCTCATTTAATTCATATAAGTAGTCATATAAGTTCCCGTTCCCGACTATCTATCTGTCTGTCTGTCTGACCCGGCCCGTCATCGCCCAACTCCTGGTGGGGAGCATCTCATTTAATTCATATAAGTAATCATATAAGTTCCCGTTCCCGACTGTCTGTCTGTCTGTCTGTCTATCTATCTGTCTGCCTGTCTGTCTGTCTGTCTGTCTGACCCGGCCCAGCCCATGGTGGAGAGCATCTCATTTAAATCATATAAGTAGTCATATAAGATCCCGTTCCCGACTATCTGTATGTCTGTCTGTCTTGGGTAAATGGAGGAGGGAGGAGGAAGAGGGAGGTGGAGGAGGGAAGAGGAGGGAGGAGGAGGGAGGAGGAGACAGGAGGAATAGGAGGGAGGAGGAGGGATTAGGAAGAGGAGGGAGGAGTAGGGTGGAGGAGGAGGGGGAGGAGGAGGGAGGAGGAAGAGGGAGAAGGAGGGAGGAGGAGATCGCAGGAGGAGGAGGAGGAGGAGAGGGAGGAGGAGGAGGGAGAGGGAGGAGGGAGAGGGAGGAGGAGGGAGGAGGAGGAGAGAGTAGGCGGAGGGAGGAGGCGGAGGGAGCAGGAAGAGGGAGGAAGAGGGAGGAGGAAGAGGGAGAAGGAGGGAGGAGAAGGAGGAGGGAGGAGGAAGGAGGAGTAGAGAGCGGGAGGAGGGAGGAGGCGGAGGGAGGAAGAGGGAGGAGGAAGAGGGAGAAGGAGGAGGGAGGAGAAGGAGGGAAGAGGATGAGAGGGAGGAGGAGGAAGAGGGAGGAGGAGGAATGTGAAGGGAGGAGGAGGGAGGAGGTAGAGGGAGGAGGAGGGAGGAGGATAGAGGAGGAGGAAGAGGGAGGAGGAGGAATGTGAAGGGAGGAGGAGGGAGGAGGTAGAGAGAGGAGGAGGAGGGAGGAGGAGAATGGAGGAGGAGGGATGAGGAGGAGAGGGAGGAGGAGGTGGAGGAGGAGGGAGGAGGGAGGAAGACGGATGAGGGGGAGGAGGGAGGGGGAGGAGGAGAAGGGAGGAGGAGGGAGGAGGAGGAGGAAGAGGGAGGAGGAGGGAGGAGGAAGAGAGAGGAGGGAGGAGGAGGGAGGAGGAGGGAGGAAGAGATAGGCGGAGAGAGGAGGAGGAGGGAGGAGGAGGAGTAGGAATGAATAGGAGGGAGGAGAAGGGAGGAGGAGGGATTAAGAGAAAGAGGGGGGAAAGGGGAGAAGGAGGAGGGAGGAGGAGGAGGAAGAGGGAGGAGGAGGGAGGAGGAGGGAGGATGAGGAGGAGGGAGGAGGAGGAGGGAGGATGGTGAAGGAGGAGGAGGAGGAGGGAGGAGGAGGGGGAGGAGGGAGGGGGAGGAGGAGGGAGGAGGAGGGATTAGGAAGAGGAGGGAGGAGGAGAACGTAGGTGGGGGAGGATGAGGAGGGAGGAGGGAGAGGGAGGAGGAGGGAGGAGGAGGAGAGAGGAGGAGGGAGGAGGTGGAGGGAGAAGGAGGAGGGAGGAAGAGGTAGAAGGAGGAGGGAGAAGGAAGGAGGAGGAGACAGGAGGAATAGGAGGGAGGAGGAGGGATTAGGAAGAGGAGGGAGGAGTAGGGTGGAGGAGGAGGGGGAGGAGGAGGGAGGAGGAAGAGGGAGGAGGAGAGAGGAGGAGGAGGAGGAGAAGGGAGTAGGAGGAGGGAGAGGGAGGAGGAGGGAGGAGGAGGAGAGAGTAGGCGGAGGGAGGAGGCGGAGGGAGCAGGAAGAGGGAGGAAGAGGGAGGAGGAAGAGGGAGAAGGAGGGAGGAGAAGGAGGAGGGAGGAGGAAGGAGGAGTAGAGAGTGGGAGGAGGGAGGAGGCGGAGGGAGGAAGAGGGAGGAGGAAGAGGGAGAAGGGAGGAGGTAGTAGGATGATTGATTGCCATCCCACCAGGTTAATATGTTATCGCGGACCTCAGAGAGAAGTGTCTATGTAGAAGACCATTTCCTGGACGTACGTATTTTGGGAGGGGGAGGAGGGAGGAGGGAGGAGGAGGAAGAAGAAAAAAAAACTACGACAGTTGGCATCTCTGGAATGAAAGGAAGGCGTGTAGAAAATTTCATCTCAATCGGATGGGCCGTTCGCGAGCGCATAAAGGACATACGGACAGAGATACATAAATACATACAGAGATACATACGCACAAGTCTTTTTTATATATAAGATGTAGTCAAATGTAGGTCACGTGACCAGCCGTTTGCGAATAGGTCACGTGAGCAGCCGTTTGCGTATAATGTCCGTACATTACTAGCAAACGTTTGCTTATAATCACTTCGAAAAAAAAGCCTCCCAGTGGCAAGAAATGGAATATTGCTCAGCTAGCAAATCCATTACAAGAAAAGTCAGTATGGAAAGCCCATTGAGTGAGTGTTAAAACGGGTGGAAAAAGCGTCCCAGAGGCACGAAATGGAATACTGCTTGGCTAGCAAATCCATACCGTCGAAAGTCAGAAGCGAAAGCTCACTGTGTGGATGTCCTTTGCATACTGGTCCCTTCTGGTCTTCGGAGGAGCAGCCTGTGCTGAACGGAGGGGGGGGGGGGGGGGGGCTCAGTACCAGAGCGCTATGGGTCGGCTCTGCAATTATGGAAGCCTCCTTGAATGGCGGGGAATGCCCATGGTCTGCCCCGCCTTCCCTTTATGGCTGACCGGAATGTTTTCACCCGTTCTAAGTTGACCAGTTGGGATGTGGATGACACCACAGCAGTGAGAGTCGAATGTTCTTGGAAACACTCCGGAAGGTTAACCCGGTCAACAAATGCCTGCAGATGTCGGATGTGTCGGCCAAAGTGCTCAAGTATCGCAGCTCTGATGTAAACAAGTACAACGCAACTACGTCCGAAAAAAAAAAAACACTCAGGGTGAACGCAGACGAAGAAGAAGAAGAAGAAGAAGAAGAAGAAGAAGAAGAAGAAGAAGAAGAAGAAGAAGAAGAAGAAGAAGAAGAAGAAGAAGAAGAAGAAGAAGAAGTTGACGTTTTTTTTTTTCGTTCTGGCTCTAACTTCATTTTCGGTCGGAAATTCTGTACAGCATTCAAGATTCTCTGCAATCTCATTAACAACAATTTTTATCTGATATATCCAGATTGTCTGTAACTTTTCATATTTTTTTTGGTTTCTGATAACCTTCTTACACAATCTGACAAATTTATAGTTATAGATTGTAATATCTTCGAGACTGAATTTATTTCAAATAAAATATCATGCCAAAGAATTTCATCCATCATGTGCCATGTCGATAAGCGTGGGCGGTCATGTTTCGCCAGCTCACTCGATCACCAGAGTCGTAGATCAGCTCCATCTTTCTGTCTCGACCATGCCTCGTGGCCAAGCCATCCAGATATTTACTTCTCGGCTTTCCCCTTTGTCCCTTCCTTTCGACCTTGCCAGTTGTCACCAAGTTCTCCTATCCATCATAACATGCCTAACGTCTAATGTCTCTAATCAGTTTAAGATTTTCGTTTGTTTCTTGAAGGACTTCTGTCCATGGTATTCTTTGCATTTTCCTCAGAAGCCACATTTCCACAGCCATCAGATGTTTTTCAGCTTGACTGCTCATTGTTCACGCTTCACATACATACAAAAGTGCAGGTTCTATGTAGCACATCAACACTCTTTTTCTCGTTGCAATTGACATCTTTTTATTAGTCAGTATGTTTTTCATCTTGCAAAAGGCTACCTTCGCCATGGCGATTCTTGTTCTAATCTCTTCAAGGCATCTTCCATCAGATGTTATGACTGTTCCGATTTAACTGTACCGATTCACTTGTTGATGAATATACCCATTTTCTTGTATGTTACATTGTGGTATTTCTTTCGTCCCAAAGAGTTACACCTCATAAAAACTTGTAATTTTTAATATTTTTCGCTAACCCTTATGCTTTAACTATAGTTTCTGCATCTCTGTTGACGTCTTCTATAATTTGGAATAATGCACCATAGATTTCGCAAAGTTGAAAGGTTTTAACCCACCCACTCTGTCTGACCACCTAGTAGCACTCAATGTGTGTTGCCGGGGCCCATACCGGGGTAGCAAAGAATAGTAACACTGTTGTGAGTTTTGCGTTGAATGCTTTTACATCTGTCCGCGGTTGTTTGTAGTGTGAACTGCATGTTCGGAACGATGGCAACCGGCTGTTGCTGGACTAACTGGTTTGCCTTTTCGGCTCACGAGTGCATTTTTCAGGAGACTCCTGGGAGTCGCCGCTGGAGCTACGGAGTTCGTGCTTTGTGCCGCGCTTTTGGCGGGTCGTCCTGCGGAAAGAGATATGCGATAAAAGCCGGATCAATGAAGTCTTTCTGCCGTTTCTATCGACGATGAACTGTATTTTTCATGGAGGACTTTTGTGTTGACATTCTGGCGGCGGCATTATGCACAGTGTACCTGTGCGGCCTGTTGGCTTGCCGATACTCCTGTCTATTCCATTGCGAGGAGTATTTTGTGTGATATTCACTGGCACAGGAACGGAGCAATATGGGGACGACCCGTTGCCGTGAAGTTGGAACCTCGACTAACTAACTAACTAACTAACTAACTAACTAACTAACTAACTAACTAACTAACTAACTAACTAACTAACTAACTAACTAACTAACTAACTAACTAACTCAATGGTTCATTGTGAAACATATTATATTAGCACTTCCCAACGCGTTGTTGAACCATTTTTAAAAAAAAGTGTAAAGTTCTTGTACAATAGAAAAAAAAAAGTTGTCGTTTCTATAGAAGAAGATGCTGCATCATTCACAACTAGCTTTAAATAATGACATGCGCAGGGCACATAAAACGCCGTTGGATATTTTTCAAATATTCTATGTTGTACATCCTGTCTTACTCCTTCCATATTAGCTCCGTTGCCATAGCCTTGTCCTCTAAGCCATCCATCCATCCATCATGTGCCATGCCTGTAAGCGTGGGCGGTCATGTTCTGCCATCTCACTCGATCACCAGAGTCGTGGATCAGCTCCGTGTTTCTGTCTCGACCATGCCACAAGGCCAAGCCATCTAGGTACTTGCTTCTAGGTCTTCCCCTGAGTCTGTTCCCCTCGATCTTACCAGTTGTCACCAAGTTCTTCTCCAAATCATTTCTTCTTGTTACAGGAGCGGCTGACTAGTTAGTGTCAGCAGGCCTGGGTTCTTGGTGGGATAGTAAATTGTGTCACAACTCTTGTTTATGTCGCGTCTTGGGGTTTATGTTGTGTAACCTATGTTTTTGTAGTGCCTTATTGTCTGTGCAGTGTTGCTTGTGTCAAAGTTCTTTATAGTGTCAGTCTAACCAGCTATTGTTTGGAGCACCTGTGTTGTGGTACTTGGTGTACCCTGTTGTCTTAAGTGGTGTTGAGTGGTTGGGTGTTACCCACTGTTGTTGTTTGATATATACAGTTGTCTGTTGTATCTGTAATTGAACATCCTTGTTGAATGCTTTATTCAATGTGTTTGAACACAAATTGTCACCAGAATTTGTAGCAGTTGATAAATAAAGAGCTATTTTTGGTACTGTTTTTGATTCGTTTGTTTAGTCTCTTTTAGTTTTTACAACCACTATTTCTACCACAATCTAACACCTTAATTCATCGCTTGGGCTCAAACATGGTGTTTCCTGTGTGAACATCTATAAAATAGTTTCTGCCTCTGTCTGAGATCTCGTATATCTTCTTATCTAATTACTATAATCTTTTTTTGTCGGTTGAGGCGGTGTGAGGTTCTCTCTCTTTTCACTATTTTTCTTCTTTGGCCGTAACGAAGTCAGAACTACTCTTTACCTCTTAGCACCGTAGTAAAGGGAGCATCAGTCTTATGATTGTCTCCCTTTGTCTTTTACCATCGACTACATTCTCATAACATTAACTCAAAACTTAACTTTTCCAAATGTGTCAAAATAGGTTCTGTCAAACCCTCTCCGGTTGAATCACTAGCGACCGCCTCTCTGTATCATAGCATGGCACGGCCCCGATTGACGCCTCAGCTTTTAGGAGCGGCCGCGCGGAATATTAAAAAACAAAAATAATAGCTTCGCACTTTCAGATTAATAAGTCTTTCGGCGAGCGCTCGTCAACGATGCACCTGCACCAGAAACCGGAATCAAAGGCTATATAAAGCACTATATATTAAGCAGAGGCGTGCGATAAATCACAAATCGTATACATCAATATCGGAATAACATAGACCAATATTTTAAAAAGCGTTGCGTAAAGATTGTTAATTATTGGATTGTTCAAATTGTATTTTAATTTCGCCGCTTATGCCGCTCCCTTACGGTGCCGCCTGATGCGACGCCTCTCTGTATCATAGCACGGCACGGCCCTGTTTACATTGTTTATATTTCCACAGCTTTACCGCAGTTCCACTATTTTAGTCAAGACGAGGAGCTAGACGGGTGCAGGAAGGCATTTCCCTGCGAAGAAGGCAACATAGCAGCAATGACGTTTATGGAGTCATATCTATTCTATACCGCGCTGAAGGTGTGGACAGAGGTAAATAGGCCGGGGAAAGAAGCTGGCTTTCCCGCGGTCATAGGAAGGTGCAGTGAGAATTTCGGCAGATACACCGGGTGCACAATGTTCACCTCCCCGAGGGTGGGGTTGCTTGTGGGCACGCACACATAGCTAGCTATGTCACGGTGGGATAAAAGCGATACTTGAAACGTCTCGAAGGTGGAGGTGTGAATTCACGACAGGACAAAAACTCATGGAAGTCATAGTCCATCAGGCCCACCCCCTGAGAGCGTAAAGTAGGTAAATGAACCGAACATTCGGTCAAGGGGGACTTTCTCTGAAGATCGGACACCTCATGTCATGTTCTCTCAGCGTCGGATTTTCTTTTTCCCACGAACAATGTAACTCCCTCCACTGGAAGTGACTTGAATGGATGAATCCCCAAACTACCGATGTTCATTGAATATTTTGATGATGAAAGGGAGACAACCACTCTCCACGTTTGTTTTTTTTTTTTTTTTTTGGGGGGGGGGGGGTGCCACTAATATGAAGTCGGAAAGTGGAGGTCGGCACGGCTAAATGGATAAGAACGCGCGTTCAAACATCCGGTGTGTTGATTCCGAGGAAGCGTGTTCAACCTCTACACGTTCAATTGAACTAAAATGTTGACTTATCGTCATTGGCTAGGTAAATTACTAATAATTCAGAAGTCGGAGTGGGTTCGCCTGATGGTGAGGGACACTGATCATGGAGAAGGCTAATCCACACGCATAAATTAATGCAATGCACTAGATGTAGTAACACATGTATGGACTACGCTTGAGTTCAAAGAGAGAGAACAACAACAAAAACAAAGAAAAAGCCAGAAAGTATGAGACAAATGGCGAATACAATAACTGTTAATGATGAAGAGGAAGTGTTTAACAGATTCAGAGCGAAATAAAAAGTAGGTTTGGATAAAACACAAATGGATGGCGGAAATTGGGCGTGGTATGTTAATTTGAGATGGGAGGTAGATATCCCCAAATCGTTGTTGCCAACTACTAATTGAAAACCAGAAATGGCTCGCAAGACTCCCTAGTACTGGATCAGACATATCTGGTAGGATTCCACTAAGGTATCAGGTAAGGTTTTCTAGTAGAAGGCCAAGAGAGCACAGGAAAGGCACTGCCCTCAGAGAGAAGAATGCTCATTCTTGTAAGCTGAAGACAAGTAGTATTCCTGCCTCACAGCTCTCCTGATCTACTGTTAAGTGATGTAGTACAATCATCTACTGTTTAACACAGTTACATACACGTAACTCTAATAAAAATGAAACTAACTCATTGGAAGAGTTACAAGATTATAACGGACGATAGAGGTGATATTAACACTGGGCATCCCAACATAAACATAATAATTAACGCAACTGATTCTTATACACATAATGTAAATATTGTCAACTGTCTAAAAAAAAAATCCACTGCCGGGTATTGTCTCTGGCTTAACTGAATATAATTGTCTTCGCGTACTAAGCTTATCTATTTGATGGTAAACATTTTTGGCGATTGGAGAGTTCAGGATTAGTTGGTTTATACTCGGCTTAGGTTCTGGTGGCACTGTTCAGCTCTGAGTAAATGCTGATAAATGGCCCTCTACTATTCACTGTAGTAGGAAGGTGTAACAGTAATGGAGTACTGGGGTATTATTAGGATCTAGTGGGAAACAGATACAGCACGATTGAGCATTGAGACTGAAAGCGGGGAGAGATGCTCAATCGTGACGTATTGGGTTGGCAAGGCAGTTAACATCACACCCTTGAGAGGAAAAGAAGCAAGTTGTCATCATGAAGCAATAAACTATTTTAACTTAACCTCTGGCTTGTTAATCTCTGTACACACTGTTACAGGATTAATTATGGAGCATGTGACCAGGATCTGAACCTGATATAATCGCCGGAGAAAAACAAAAACAATGCGAAGTCAAGCCGAATAACATCGCGTTAGAGACCAATTAGTGAACGTGAGAACAGGCGCACCAAAAGATGGCCAGTAAATTTGTAAATCGTAGTTATCTGTGAATACAGAGGCCAAAAGCTCACCCAGGAGTGGTCCTCTGTAAGTCTTTTTCAAGACTTAAGATAACAAATAAAGTAGCGCCAAGAGCCTTGATATAACCGTCACTTTGCAGAGTCCGCAATTCAAGAAGTTTATTATAGCCGCCGTGCTGCAAGTTGATTGTCAGCAACAGGCTTAACATGGACGGTGCCTGAATTGTTGCGTTTCAAGAGCCATTACAGCCGCTGTGAGGGGACGAACCGGAATGATCATGTCCTGAGAGTTTGGGCAAACCAGCAATTCAGCCAGAACATTTTGTCGGTCAGAACAAGAACTCAAGAATTCTGTAGAGGAGCAATTCAGTCAGAACATTTTGTCGGGACAGCATGAAAGCCTCCTCGTTTCTTTCGTTGATCGGGCCATAGATTGTTGAAACAGTCAAATATCACTGGGCCTCGGCTGATCCTGATACTTTTTTTGGGCCTCGTTATTACTAAGACCCTATCAAATCGTCGAAGATGTACCCCACCCGGGGTGAACGCAAAGACTAATATCAGATGTGACCCGACCAGGGGTTGAAGATTATCCAGGCATCCCATGAGAAGTGACCTGAGGGGAAGAGATAGGCTACCTAAATTCCACTATCTAAATTCCGCGACTGATGGTCAGCTGATGCAGGCACCTGGTGTTCGAACTTAATTTGACGGCGAGGGTAAATTTCTGTATTTAGTTTTACAAAACAAGTGAATTGTGCTCTTTGGAAAGTTAAGAAATTGCAAATGTGTGATACTTAGACCCAGAAAATAACTGCGCATTGCTATATAATAAGTGAGTGCATTATTTAAATTTAGAAGTACATTTGTGTGATACTTAGACCCAGAAAATAACTGCGCATTGCTATATAATAAGTGAGTGCATTATTTAAATTTAGAAGTAAATTTGTGTGATACTTAGACCCAGAAAATAACTGCGCATTGCTATATAATAAGTGAGTGCATTACTTAAATTTAGAAGTAAATTTGTGTCTATAATAAGTAAGTGTATTCTTTAAATTTAGAGGTTGAAATTGTGTGTTTCTTTGCTTGCCTTGTTTCAGTATTATTTCAGCATGATGGAACAGGACACCTTAGAAAAGGTTTAGCTCTGTTTAGGAATATTTTAGCAGAGCAGATTCATCACGACACAAGTGAGAATTATTTCGGCTGAGATAGCATAAAGAGTAAAAATGTACTTGAACAGAGACTTAGGACACGTGACTGCATGGTTAGGAGAATTAAAGGTGGCAGTCAGCGAGGTAGAATGTTTTGTACACTGGTTACAGAGCAATGTAAGAGGTAATGAGATAAAAGGGAACAACAGAGTAGGAGGGAATAACAAGAGACAGCCAGTGCTTAATGAAGACAGAAGACGATATGGGTCTATGTGTGCGGCTGGTTATGACGAACCAAGTCCAAATGCTTATAGGGTAAGAGACAGTAAGAAGAACAGACATAATGGTGAAAGGTCAAACTGGTATAGTAGTGGGCGTGACAGAAATCTTGCAAAGAAATCGTGGAACTGGCCCTCTCATAGTGAAACCGCCAGAAAAAGACGTAACGACTGGTTTGAAAAGAGACAGAGACAGTATTTGAAGTCAGGGTCAAAGAACAAAGTAGAAAACGTAAGTGAAAATTCAACTATTCCCAAGGTGATTGCAAATATGACTGTTAAACAGGAAAAGAAGACGACGGTGTTAGTAAGGAAAATAAACCGAGAGACACAGACGCAGACAAATAATACAGTAGAAAGTAGTACGCAGACTCAGGTACAACCAGTCAGCAAGATAACAAAGGGAACTCAAACTGACTTCATAGAGAATCAGTCAAAACCAACTCAATTGACTAAGAGAGACAAGGTTGAAGTTAGGAAAGATGGACAGACGAGGACCAAGAACGAAAGAAAGATAAAGAGGAGAAGTATTGAAGAAAGAAATAGTATGGTTGTAAATAGAGGTAGTGCCATGTCAAGCTCTTCAGCTATAGACAGGAAACTAATTCCCAAATGGTGTAGGAATATTAGCTGCCAGAGTGCAGGTTACAGAGAAGATATTCCTACAGCCGAATATTATAGTGATGCTGAAACGGATATTATTACTGAGGATTCAGAGAATGAGAGTGCTGCACTACGAGCAGATCCTGAATCGAGGCGTGATGTTCCCTCATACGGAGTAGTGACTGCTGGACAGACGGACAGAGCTTTGGTTAGTGACTATGTAGAACAAGATACTGCTTTGTATGACAATAAAGTAGGGAAGGCTAAGGGACGAAGACCGAGAAAGAGAAAGAAAGCCAGACGTTTTAAAGATGACTATGAGAATAAGGCCGACGTGTTTGCAGTAAACTATAATGAGTCTGATGAAGGAACTATTATTAGTGTGTCATCTGAAGACGAGATGGGGAAGTATAAACGTTACGTAAGGTTGACAGGAAACAGTGAACAGACTGGCGCAAATAAAGGAAATAGAAATAACTCATTTAAGAAAAAGAATAGTGGTAGACAGTTAGCGGGAATTTACTCAACGACAGAAAGTGACTTAAGGAAAATAGAAGACCTTATGACCTTAAGACCTGAGTACTTTAACAGGTTGACAACAGATAGTGAGGATGACATTATAAGTGAAAGACAGGTTAGGGTATTGAAAGACAGTGAAGTGTTTAATTTGGACACACTATATAACGGTTAAAATTCCTTGGGTGAAGAAGAAAAATGAAATAGTTTTGGGCTTATGAGAAGAACTCCGGTTTGAGAGTATAGGTATATGAGCTGTCTAAAATAGACAGATGAATTTTTGGGGTAGCATGGTACAGGGTAGGTGACAGTGATGTTGAGGTTAAGGAAGTACGGCAAATGATATTCCACGTGGATTACGTAATACAGGATATCTACTATTTGGTCACGATGTAGAGAGAGTATATTAAGTAAAATAGGGTAGATTCAGGACAGAATTAGTAGAGGGTAAGAGTATGAATGTTTATATTAGAAATAGTTTGACTCAGAGCTATGACGTGAGGTCCGAGATAGTTTTGCTTGTTGGTTTGAGTATTGTTGACAGGTGAACCAAGACTGACAGGTGAGGTGGTATAGATTGAGGAGGCACTGAGTATCCTGTGTGTGTAAAATAGCCAGTTGAACGAGAATATTAAGAGTAAAAGACGGTAGAAGTGGATGCTTGAAAAGTACGAGTTACGTAGTGCTTGTGGAGAAAGAAAAAAGTTGTTGTGTCTGGAGAAGTATAGAATAATAGTTACGAGATTTGTGACATGTTGGAATGAAGTTTGTTTTGAAGAGACAGTAGATAGTGCTGTGAAAGCACTATAAGTTGCGAGATGTCATATATAGGGTTTGACCTTCGTATAGGAGCAGTGAATTGAGAAAGTCCTCTGGATTAATTCGTCTGGTTATGCGTTGTTCATACGTGAATATAACTGTAGTCAGACAGGTGTTCGGCGTGATGAAGGAAGTAGGAGAGAGGTGTGATGAAGTCGCCTAAGTGAAATATGTCTTGTGTCAATGTGTGTAGAGGAGATTAATACGTGTAGATATGTGGTGAATGATTGCTGGAATGATTGAGGTGGCGTCTAAAGTATTTTGTTGTAGTAATAGTATGGAGACGTTAGGTTGTCGCGATGCGAGAGTAAGCGTGAGATGAGAGCAAGGTTGTGTGTCATTGTCCGTGTGAATATGAGAAGAGCGGTTGATAAGTGACGTTGATAAATCGTGGTGGAACATAGAGCATGCGAAAATCGAGAGATAGAAAGAAAATTGTAGTGTCTTTTCGTAGAATATCTGAACTTGGAAGGAAATTATGGAAGTTATATGCTGAATTAACATTATGAATGTTTAGTATTCTTGACAGGAAAATGGCGAAGCAAGAGTGCCTAAGACTGAGAAACGAGGAAAGAGAGGTCTGCTGTTGGTTATAAGTGGCGTAGGTTGCAGTTCTGAAAGAGTTCCGAGAAATAACAAGAAGAATGAAAGGTGCGGAGGTAAACATGGTTAGTTAAATGAGTGTTGGAGAACGTGTTCCGAGGAGGGTGACCGGTTTGATTGTCGTCACGATGTAAGAGTGCTAAGAGAGACTTGAGGATAGCTATAGTAGTGTTGGTGAGACGTGAAAGTATTGAAGCAGGAGGACGAAATATTAATTGCGTCGGGTAGACGAGAAAGTTGGTAGTGGAATTGGTGGTTTTGGTGAGAGGTCTATAATAAATAGACAAGTTCTTTTGATGGGAGTAGCATGGTGAAGATACTGTAGTTAACAGTAATGATTAAGAAGTGGTAGTGATGTTTTGTATAAAGCCAAGGGAAACAATAGCTGTGCCGAGCTACAGGGTATTAATAAGCGGATGATGGCTGGTACATTGAGTTGACATTGGAATAGTCGCCACATTGGGAATGGATAAAAGGAGTTGACCTGTAGTTTACAGTGATGGAATTACAAATAATATGATGTGTAAGGAGTTAGTTTGACTTCTAGAAAATGGAACGGTCAATGGTGGAGTGGTGATTGTGGTTGAGGAGAACAAATATTGTTCTAAGATTAAAAAGTTAGTCTGTGGTTAACAGAAATATATACGTAGCAGTGAGGTGTTTTGTTTTCTCGGTTATGGGAGGCCAAGGTTGATGGGCCACTGTGTGTAGTAATTTGAAGGGAGTTGTATTTTTTTGAAAACCTTCTCTGTAGAGAGAAGACAATTGTTTTATCTTGTTTTATGGACTCTAGTTTTTATGCCTCATATATAATATGTTTTTTTTGTTGCTCCTGTTATTATTTTAGAATAGGATTATTGTGTTTGTAGACTTTTGTGTGTAAACTACTGGTCCGTAAAAGAGACCAGTAGTATTAGGTAATAATAGAATAGGATGTATGTTGTATCATCATCACCATCATCATCACCATCATCATCATACCTTTAGTTGAGTTGAGGGGAAACATAAATGATTGTTACAAAAAAGTTTGGGGGGGGGTATGATGTTTTGTTGTGATTTTATTTCGCTGTTTTGTATGTTAAATAGTAGTTAGTTAAGTTATGTTTAAGTTACAGGGTTTTGTCTAGAATAAAGACAATACATGGGCTTTATATTAGTCCTTCGTTCAGAAAATAGTAATAAACTACTGGGGACTAGAAGAGAGACATTTATTTGGGATCCTTCGTTTAGAAAATAGTAATAAACTACTGGGGACTAGAAGAGAGACATTTATTTGGGATCCTTCGTTCAGAAAAGAGTTAATAAAACTACTGAGAGCTAATAAAGAGACACATTCTCTTTGTGAAGAATAAGTTCATGGGTATTTTGTTGCTGTGATAATCAGTGTAGAATAGTTAATATGGTTAGGAAGTAGTGGAAATATATGGATGGTTATGGGGAAGTTTAGAGTTACACTAAAGTCAGCATTAATTGGAAATATAGGGATTAGAAACCATATGAGGGAAGAAAAGATTAATATAGCAGTGGGGTAAATGAGGAGAAAGTTTTAAACATGGTTTACATGGGGTCAGAAGAACCATGATGTACACAGGATTGCGGGGTTATAGAAAAAGAAGAGGGTAACGGGTTACCCCAGAGAGTAAACATGAATTGAATCCATGTTTAACTAGACACTGTGGATAACAGTACAAGAATAAAGGGGTGTAAGGGTGTAGTCGAGACATAATGACATGGGGTGTTTGAGAGTCCGTAATATATGGGCTGGGATAAAGTTATGGTTGCTATTAGTAACGGCATGAAGAGAGATAATAAATGGACAGTAAGGGGGCAAGAGAGGTATATTATGTGAAGTGATCTGTATTGGAACAGGTCTTGATTTTTAATTGTGTCCTCGGGACGTGTTTTGTGGTTGACATTACAATGAGAGGTTGAAGTAAGGTTCAGAGACATAAAAGTAGTAGTGTCTGTAATATATATTGGATGTGAATAATGTTTTTGATGCTGTAGATAGCAGCGTAAACGTTTATCATAATGGTTTGGTAAAGGGGGTGTGTGATTTAGGTGAGTGTGGTTTTAGACTTTATTACATAAAGTCTCAAATGACATAGGAGGGTAAAGGAGTATGGTTTGGAAAAGGGGATGTGTGATTTTTAGCTGAGTGTGGTCTTTGTGTGGAAGAGTTCTACTGCTTCTTTTTAATACCGGTGGCCACCGATTCTTTATCTTTCTATCGTGTGAAAGTGATTTCAAGTTAGTCGAAAGGGGAGAATGGTATCAGCGTTTGAAATAGTAAGCGGAATGCTTATGAAGTGGAAAAGTAATATTTAAGAAGTTGTGTTATAATGTATTTTATAAAGTTGATATTGAATTGTTATTAAAGATATGTAAATATGTTATGGTTGTTGATATATATATATATAGCAGGGGAAGAGTTAAAGAAATAGAGTATTTACTTAAGGGGAGCTGATTTAGGGAAGATTAGAGGAAAAAGAGGGAATAGAGTAAGGGGATTAGGAGTAAAGATTTTTCCTTTATAAGGAAAATTCTTTAATAAACATGGGGAGGTGTAACAGTAATGGAGTACTGGGGTATTATTAGGATCTAGTGGGAAACAGATACAGCACGATTGAGCATTGAGACTGAAAGCGGGGAGAGATGCTCAATCGTGACGTATTGGGTTGGCAAGGCAGTTAACATCACACCCTTGAGAGGAAAAGAAGCAAGTTGTCATCATGAAGCAATAAACTATTTTAACTTAACCTCTGGCTTGTTAATCTCTGTACACACTGTTACAAAGGCGCAGTCCCTCATCATTCACGGATGTCTTCAACATTCATGACACTGATGTACACCGTTTAGGTACCAACTTTTAGGCAATTCAGCCACCACCCTGTATGTTAAAATATGAATAACAAACATGCACCCGCTCTCATAAGAAAGGGGGGAGGGGTTACTTTACATGTGTAGGTTAGCCAGACCCTTGCCTGCCGCATGTAGTCATTCAAGAGCTTAATAGCCGCACAATAGGTTCATACATCCTCTGCCTCGATACCATGTTACAGTTGGTGGATATATGGATCGGTGTAGCCAATATCTCATGTCGCAAAAGACAGATACCCTCATATTCATGTATTTCGTGTCCCAACCATCCACCACTAGCAGGTGCCCAAGTCACCTAGTTTACTGGCGCCTCTTGTTAAGTATGATCTTCTCACCAAGTTCTGGTGACACTTTTCTTCAGTGTAGATGGCCGCATATAATCACGACATACTCATTTTACACATAATTAGTATAGTTATAGAAGATCGTGCACATTTTAATATATAAAAGGAGGTTGTAAATAATAGTGAGGAAAAAAATCTTGGCAGATCCTCTCAATGATTGCAGAATAAGCAAATAAGACACTGAAGTCCTATATTCGCTCTTAGTGAGAACTGTATCTTACATTAAATGCGTGTAATAATTGAAGAAAGATAACCACTAGATATCTTATAATGATTGATGATTGATTGATTGATTTAGGAACCAACATCCCAGCATTCGGGGCATTCCCATAAGCGCTCCGTCCTCATTCTCAGCTGCCAGCGAAGAGTTCCAACACCAATAGTTCCAGTAGCAATCTGATTATATGTCCGTCTCGCCTTTCCTTTGAGCGTCGGGCAGATCCCCTCGTCACTCCTCGCTGCCTCATTCTTGCCAGACTGGTGATCAATTTGCTCCTCCGAGATGTACACGTGCTCCCAGAAGGCCGCAACCACGTCTGCCTTGTCATGCATAAATACTCCACCAAGTTTTGCCGAGCCAGCTAATCTGTCCGCCTGTTCATTCCCCAGCACACCAGCATACCCCGGAGAAAAGATCCAGGCAATGCTTGTCACCCGTGACCTCCGAAGCGAAGCAAGCCATCTGCCCGAAGCTTGCCTGTCCTCACCTTCCTCAGCATGCTTTCTGAGTCAGTACAATCGCGATGTGTGTGTGTATCGTATTCTTCATCCAGCAGGAGACTGCACTGTGATATATGTCTTATAAGAAAAGGGAGTTATTCAATATATATCTTCATAGTATTGTCAGAGTCTAAAGTATTGCCAGCAGAGATACAGGGACATCGTTACGCCCGCCAGGCGAATAGTCCCTAGCGGGGATGCTGTAACATCGTTACGCCCGCCAGGCGAGTATTAGTTACCTGCCTGCGAGGTTGCCGGCTGACGAGACAGCCAGCGGTCAGGCAAGGACAAAGCAGGACGCACGCAGGCCTCGTGAAGCCACTTCAGGTGGGCAGGCGCGTTGCGAGAAATAGCCAGACAGCTCTGGGACTCGGACTCGACTGGACGTATGATGGGAGAAAGGCTTGTGTAGTTCTGTGGCCCGAAAGTCGAGTGCTTGTACATCTTGTGAGACTGATTGTAAGCTGTGGGTTGCCTGTAAGTGTATTGTTATAACTTATGTATTGTGGTGATCATCTCTAGATCGTGATCTGTAAATAAATCCATCGAAACTTCGTGTCGTTGAGTCTCAAGTCAAATCACGTTGTATTTGTACTGTCTCACATGTGTTAGGTTAAAGAGCCAGGTTTAAGACCCTGACATGTGTGGACGTGGTGGCATTCGTCCGACTTTAAAATGAACGTGGTTTAAGTAATTAACATTTAAAACCTAGATTTGTGAACTTAGAAATTTTTGTCCAACTTTAGAGTGCATTTAAATGTGATTGTGAAGGCTCAGTTTGATATATATTATTACATTGTTTAAACATGGAGACTAAATGTGAACGTAAAGTACATACATATTGTTTGATCTTGTAAACGTGTAAAACATTTGTGATTGTGGAACTTGTCATCGTTTTGACCTTGTCGACATTGTGAAGTTGTCGCCATTGTGACCTTGTCGCCATCTTGTAAACTTGATGTCTATGTCCTTACTGAATGTCATCTTGATGTAAGTGATGTGTCATCAATGTTGTATAGTGTTGAGATATAGTTAGATTGTCTTTGAAAAGTGAGTTGTGTAAAGCAGAAAGTTTCGGAAAGAAAGTAACTTGTGGTTTTGAAAAAAATTGTTGACTGACAACATTACGACCTACAATTACACTCAACGCCATACAAACCTAATCAAAACTTAGTGACAAGCATACACACCACATCAAATAGACGTTAATTTATTTCCTCCAAAAACAAAGCAGGTTTTCTGTGCCATCTGAAACCCTTGCCCGTAGAGGTCATTGATGTTTTGAAGTAGCGACCCTACAGTTTCTAGTCCGAATTTCAACCGTTCTTCACCGCATCCAGGACACTTGAGTATATTTTTCTTTCTATATACTTTCGGATGCAAATTTAGGCACATATTGTACGTAGAACACAATTGTAAATTGTTCACTTTACTAACAAATTGTAACAAATTGGGTGTCCGATAGTTCATTTGCATTTTCCATCATGTCGTCATTAAATGATTTCATCGATATGGGGTTGAAGTTAAAGTTAACAGGTGATGAGCTAACGAAGTGGAGTGAGAAGAAATACTCTGAATACCACGAGCGTGAAGAAAGAACAGCGGAAAGAGCATTAAAGCAGGCAGAGACTGAAAGAGCTGCCAAGCAAGTAGAGGCAGAAACAGCCTTAAAGCAAGCAGAGGCAGCAACCGCAGCAAAACAAGCAGAGTTAGATATCGAACTGAAAAAGGCAGAGATTGAAAGAGAAACAGCCTTAAAGCAAGCAGAGGCAGCAACCGCAGCAAAACAAGCTGAGTTAGAGATGGAACTAAAGAAAGCTGAGATAGCAGCTCAGAGTAAACGGGAAGAGCTGGAAGTGCAACTAAAAATCAAACAACTTGATACTGAGACTGCCATAAACAAAGAGTCCAAGAAATCTGAGAGACTGGAGAAAGAAAACCAGTACAAGAAATACCAAGGTATCGTAAGAAATTACACCTCGGGTGACTGCATTGCAGCCTTCGCCCAAAATTTTGAGACTTTAATGGACCATTACCAGGTCCCATTGTCTGAATGGAATATAATTTATATGAGAAGTTTATCAGGGGAGCCTCTGAAAGTCATAGAGACTATCCCCAAAGACCTCAGAAAAGATTACCATTATCTAAAATCAAAGATTATGGCACATTTTATGTTAGATGAGGCAGGTTACAGAGAACAATTCAGCAAGTTGAGCCCCAAACCGACTCAAACGTTCTCTGACTACCTCTGCTTAGTCCGAGATATATTTACCAAATGGACTTCAGCAGCTAAAATTGATAAGAACTATCAAAAGTTAGAAGATCTTATCATCAGAGATAACGTCATTTCATCTATTCCATTAGCATTTTCAAAGTTTTTGCAAGAGAATGAATGTACGAGTGTAGAGCAGATTGAGAGGCGTGGTTCGGCTTATTACACAGCCAACAAACATTGTTTTGCCAGTGAAGCTACTGAAACCAATTTTGTAGCATCGGCTAACTATGACAAACCCTATAGTAGGCAAAAACCTTATAAGCCTACATCTGAGAAGTACAACCATTGTAAATATTGTAGAATTTCACATCATCAAGGTGAGATGTGCGACAAAAACCCCGCATATCTTACATATTTACAAAACATCGTAAACAGACAAGATAAGGAGCGTAAATCCTTCAGAAATTTGCGTAAATGTTTTCTCTGTAAGGCGTATGGACATTATCGCCATGATTGTAAAGGCAGGCAAATGACCAAGAAAGCCAATGCCGCCTTATTTGATAGTTCATCATCAGATGAAGAACAATCAGAGAAACACCCTGTGAACTCAGCACAGGCTTTTGATATGTTTAACGCAAATAAATGTACTGTTTGTAATACTTTCTATGAAGATGGTATTTTAACATGCGGCCACTCCATCCCTATTGCCAATGAAGAAGCTAATTTGGTAGTAGATTCAAAAGGCAGAATAAACATCCATCAAGGATATGTGAATGGCAAGCCTGCTACAGTCCTTCGGGACACGGGAAGTTCACTGATTGGACTGAAGAGAACGTTCATAATGCCTACAGACTATACAGGCAGGCACGTAACATGCAGAACATTCTCTGGCAATATTGAAAAGTACCCACTAGCATGGGCATATATTCAAACACCTTTCCTCACTGGGAAAGTAAAATGCGCAGCATTAACAAACCCGGTGTGTGATATTATAATTGGAAATTTACCAGAGGTGAATGATATGCCTCATGACATAACATCTCTTTGCATTAATGAGATCACAACATCACCATCAAATATCATCATTGATAATGTTGTACCACCTAATGAATGTATGGTAGCTAATGTAGCACTAGGATCTCATGACATCATTGATAACACTGTTTCATCACCATCTGATATCATTGAATGTGTGAATGCAGTAACCAGATCTACTGCTAGAATGCAAGATGAAATTAATCAGACTGAGGCTATAGAAATGCTATGCCCAGTATTACTACCGCCTAAAACCATGAAGGAGACTTTTGTAACAGCCCAAAAGGCTGATCCTTCATTGTCAAAATATTTTAATCTGATCGGCCAGAAGCCAAAGTTAACCAAAAATGCAAGATGGCATTTTGCTTTGAAAAATTGTATCCTCACCAGGTATTATACCAGAGGTGACACCACAACAGAGCAAACTGTTTTGCCAATTGAGTATCGTAAGCAAGCCTTACATCTTGCCCATGATATACCTCTTGCAGGGCATATGGCATAGGCTAAGACCAGATCGAGATTATTATTACAGTTTTATTGGCCCAAATTCTGCAATGATATTAAGCAATATTGCAGGAGTTGTGACATCTGCCAAAAACTTGTAAAGAAAGGAAAAAACCCACAGGCAAAGTTACAAGTTACTGACTTAGCCAGTCGACCTTTTGAGAAAATATCTGTCGACATAGTGGGCCCTCTTAATCAGATTACAACAAGAGGGAATAGATATATATTAACTATTATTGATCAATGTAGCCGCTGGCCTGAAGCGATTCCGCTAAAGAACATAACTGCCAATGACATAATGGAAGTTTTCTTCCATATATTTTCACGGATAGGATTTCCAGACACTATCCAATCAGATAGGGAAAGTCAGTTTATCGCCGCATCTACTCAAGCTTTCACCAAAATGTTAGGAGTGAAGCAATGTTTCAATTCCCCGTACCATCCTCACTCTAGTGGAATTATAGAAAAATTTAACGGTGATTTAAAGCATATGCTTGCTAAAGTCACGCAAGAGCACCCCAATAACTGGGACGTATATTTACCTGCTATTCTCTTTGCTTATCGCGAGGTGCCACATGCTAGTACAGGTTTCTCTCCTTTTGAACTTATCTATGGTGCCAAACCACGTGGCCCATTAAGCATCTACCATCAAATGTTAACTGAATCCACTCCTTTACTCAAACCCATATCATCATACGTATACGTTACATCATTGCGTGAAAGAATCATCAAATCTTGTATAATTGCAAAGAATGCACTAAAATTATCTGGTGCTACATATAGACAATATGCTGACAAAGGTAACAGGACAATAACGTTGACACCTGGACAGAACGTTCTTCTTCTCCTACCTAGTGACAGACATTTATTGACTGATTCTTGGCAAGGACCATTTAAAGTGACGAGACAGATTTCACCTGTAGACTATGAGATCCAAATAAAAGACAAACACAAAATATTCCACATCAATATGCTAAGACCATATTACAACAGAGACAACGAACAAGACGATACAACAGCATGTACAGTGATAATAGACCATGAAGATGACGAGGCTAGTGACGAAATTCCAACACCTGCATTAGACACGACAAACTGCTTGAAGGAAATTAAGATCAACCCAAAGTTAACTCAAGCAGAAACAGACAGTTGCAAACAGCTCATACAACAGTACAACACCATCTTCTCCAACAACCCAGGACAAACAGAATTAGTACAACATCACATCACACTCACGTCAAATACACCCATAAAATGCAGACCATACACCATTCCATTGCATTACAAAGAACACTTACATCAAGAGATCATTAGCTTAGAAAAAAAAACAACATCATTAGACGATCCCAATCAAATTTCTCATCTCCAATGGTCATAGTACGCAAAAAGGACAACACAATAAGACTCTGTGTCGACTATAGGAAATTAAATAAGATAACTCTTTTAGATTTAGAGCCAATGGCAAATTCTGAAGATCTATTGACAGAACTGACAGACGCTAGGTTCTTTACGAAGGTAGACATGACTAAAGGTTACTGGCAAATAGCAGTAGACGAACAGAGCAGACATCTGACAGCGTTTGCCACACCTTGGGGACTGTACGAATGGTGCAAACTTCCATTTGGGCTTGTCAATGCCCCAGCAACATTCGTACGTATGGCACGACTTCTACTAGTAGACATACCGAATATTATTTGTTACATAGACGACATTTGTGTTCACACAAAGACGATGACAGACCACATAAAGACATTAGAACAGACATTTGAACGCATTAGACAGCACGGACTGACGGTGAAGCCTGCAAAAGTAGACATAGCCTATCAGGAAATATCCTTCTTGGGGTACAAAATATCTAATGGCTTTGTCACGACAGACGATAACATTGTGTCCAAGATACTAAAACTCTCACTTCCGACTACGAAAAAGCAAGTCAGAAGTTTGTTGGTACTGATAAATTATTATAGGCAGTTCATACCAGATTTTGCTGAACTGACCGAAGTATTTACTAACTTACTAACAAAAGATCAACCGGAGAAAATTGTAAGCAATGAATGCCTAAAATTTGCATTCCAGAAAGTATTATCGTATTTTTCTGATAATAGCTTATACAATCCCATTCTAAAATTGCCCAATTTACAAATCGATTTCAGATTACGCACAGACGCGAGCTCCGTGGCGATTGAAGCAGTCTTGTTACAAGAGCACAATAACATCCTACATCCTGTGTACTTCGTCTCCCGAAAATTAAAACCGAGAGAACGTGCTTGGTCAACACCTCAGTTGGAAGACCTAGCTCTAGTGGTGGGTATAACTAAATTGTCCAGATTCCACCTAGGACGTCATTTTATTGTGGAGTCTGACAGTAGTCCATTGAGATTTATCAATTCAGGTGTACCTTCCAACCAAATGATAGCTCGCTGGTCTCTTAAGCTTCAAGATTACAGCTTTGAAGTTCGACACATCGCGGGCAGAACCAACACGATTGCCGATCTTTTGTCCCGTTGTCCGACCGACCCAGTAAGCACCAATGTCTGAGTGCAGTGTGTACAATACACTCAGACCAACACAGCCATGCATCAGTGAATTTTTTTTTCACGAAAGCTGTGTATGTCTATATGATGTGATAGGGTTTATTCCCAATATATATAGTTTTCTTATTTTATTATTAATGTAATTGATTGTCGTGAATAATTGTGTAGTGTGTGGTAGAAAGAGAACTTTATTAATTGTATATATTACGAAACAAGAACAGTACCACATTCGCTCTCAACTTACCGTAAGCGAACTGTCAAATTTATCCGTGGTATCTGCATTTGGAACTGATCCAGTGATATTTTAACTCCGTGTGTGAAAGTGTGACCTGAACATTGACATCTACACCACTTCAGTCAATCGAAATCTAGAAGTTTTTCCAGTGAAACAACCAACACATGAACGATCAGAACATTGCACATTCCGTTTTACTACATCAGACCGGAACAAGTGTGTTCTACAAATTTCAACATCAGCGGTTCGTGTGTACTTCCGGATGATTTAGAAAGTTAGTTCAAAATTAGCAGACGACAAATAAAAGCTTAAAAAGTTATAACACTTCTAAACTATTGACGATTCTCCCCCGATGTGTCTCCACCTTGCCGTGGTGGGGGAGCTTGCGTGTCCCATCGACCCCATGTGCTTGCCGATGGGTGAAAAACTACATATCGGACAGCATATGGGATAGGGACCAGACTAAGAGAGACACAACCTGCTGCTCTGCAGGTGAGACTGAGGATAGCAGTCTAAAATTTAAATCAGGCGCACGAAGGCAGAAGTTCTTGGTCCGGACAAAACACTAAAGGCTCCCTGTCGAGGGCTGTGGCTGAACGCTTCTAAGCCACAAACCCTCGGACCTGAGAGCCGGGCCGATAGCCACCTTTCGAAAAATAAAGGCGTGATACTGAGCAAGCTACATGCTCAGGTCTGATAGAAGTTCGAAGGCTCTCAGCTGGGGGATATGAGAGATTCCCGGATGAGAGGCCAGTCCGTTTCTCGTTCACCGCTGCACGAAGGTAAGGTGCTGAGCCGGCAGCACAAGTAGCCTACCTCGTGAGCGAGTACAAAAAGTAAAAAAAAGTGCCCCAGTCGAAGAAAGTGGCTGCGAAAACTGTATCTAACTCATAGAGAGTGTAGACAAAAGTGGAAGAACGTCTCAATGACGCAAAATGGAACGCACGGCGAGCGAATCTATTGCGTGGTCCGAAGTCAAAAGCGTGGGTGTCGCTTGCAGTCTGACCGTCCCTGGTGTGTGCTTGAGCGATCAGTGGCAAACGAGTTGCCCAACACATGGAAGTGAGGAACTAAAGCAGCCATGAGCAGGACGTGGCAACTCCTCGGGTGAACCCAGTCACAGAGCAATATGTGCCGGCTCTGCAATTATGGAAGCCTCCTTGGATAGCGAGGGAATGCTCATGGTCTGCCCCTGCCTTCCCTTGAGGGCCGACCACGATGTCGTTCATCGTTCTATCTTGACCAGCTGAGATGTTAGCGACATCACAACAGTCCAACGTGCCTCGAAACCAGAGGATGGCTAACCTCATTAAAAAATGCCCGCTGAAGTCGGAAGTGTCGTCCTACGGGTGGCAAACTAAAAATTGACACTACGCAATTACGTCCGAGTGAAATGTCTAGTCCGAATGTCTCTCGTGCTAGGAACAGCTCTGACTACCTAGTTTCCGAATGCCGCTCTTGTTCGGAACAGCTCTGACTGGGTAGTTTTCCGAATGTCTGTTGAGCCTGGAAAAGCTCTGATGGGCGCAACGACAAGCACATGTCCGAAAACTCGCTGAGTGGATGCCGTCTGCAAACCTGTCTGGTTTGTGCGGGAATGACCCGGGGAAACGAAATGACCAATATATTGAAGTGAGGATTTAAAGCAGCCATGAGCAGGACGTGACGATCTCCCTCGGTGAGCCCAGATCCAGGGCGTTATGTGTCGGCCCTGCAACTATGGAAGCAACCTTGGATGGCGGAAAATGCTATGGACTGTCCCTGCCTTCCTTTGAGGGATGACCGTTGTCTTCGACCGTTCCACCTTGGCCAGCATGGTTGCAGATGGCGCCACAAAAGTGAGAGTCTCCCAGGAATGCTACCTGGTCAAAAATGCACGCTAAAGTCGATGTGTTGGCCTACGGGTTTCGGCCCAAGGGCGCATAACAGACACACCGCAATCACATCTGAAAAAACACTCCGGATGAACGAAAAGAAGAAGAAGAACTATTTACGATTCAATAATTTCGAATACACGAATTGTGTATTAATATTTTTCATTAAATGTAATCTTAGAATCATATCTTGATTAATTTATTCATACTACCGATATTTTTTCGCTAGTATGGAAAAACATCAAGCTATGACGCTGAGAAATAGAAGAATTATTGTAAGATATTATATTTCTTTATTTTTGAAGTTATGTCCCTTTCATTTAATTGTTATTACTTTATTACACCAAGGGCGTTAATTGAAATGTATACGATGATGTATTGTGTATAAATAGCCATGTTGTTGCCAGATTGTTAACACGCCAAGAAGCCATCTACTGGGCATGGTAGAGTGTTACCGACATTGCAGACCGACACAAGAACTCCTGGCCAAATGAGGTCAGAGTTTGAGCGTTGAATGCGGCTTATATAAAGCCGTATTACGGTCTTGCCAGATGTTTTTTGTCTCAAAAAGCATATTATTACTTTTTTTTGAAAGGCTGCGAGGTAGTTGCTTGGGAAGCTGTTACTACCGATCTGACTGGGTCAATAATGCAATTAAGGTAATCAGCCATCGAGAGGATGAAGCTTGACAAGTGTTAAGGGTTGAACACCACATGTCTTTAGATACAATGTCCATTTCTTATGTGTTTCTATGCCAAGATGTGTGTGTTTATGTATTTCTACACCAAAGTAAATGTATATAACAGAAAGGTTGACTCTGACAGGTTAAAAATATTAACCCAGTATTGTATATAGTGTGTACATGAAAGATGACATCTTTCATGAAGAAGCCCCGGGGGAGCATGTCAGAGTCTAAAGTATTGCCAGCAGAGATACAGGGACATTGTTACGCCCGCCAGGCGAATAGTCCCTAGCGGGGATGCTGTAACATCGTTACGCCCGCCAGGCGAGTATTAGTTACCTGCCTGCGAGGTTGCCGGCTGACGAGACAGCCAGCGGTCAGGCAAGGACAAAGCAGGACGCACGCAGGCCTCGTGAAGCCACTTCAGGTGGGCAGGCGCGTTGCGAGAAATAGCCAGACAGCTCTGGGACTCGGACTCGACTGGACGTATGATGGGAGAAAGGCTTGTGTAGTTCTGTGGCCCGAAAGTCGAGTGCTTGTACATCTTGTGAGACTGATTGTAAGCTGTGGGTTGCCTGTAAGTGTATTGTTATAACTTATGTATTGTGGTGATCATCTCTAGATCGTGATCTGTAAATAAATCCATCGAAACTTCGTGTCGTTGAGTCTCAAGTCAAATCACGTTGTATTTGTACTGTCTCACATGTGTTAGGTTAACGAGCCAGGTTTAAGACCCTGACAGTATTTCATTAAGTGAGACGGAATCACTAAATCCTATTCTAACATATAGAGAAGTTTTAACCATTATTGAAGAGTTTGAATCTTCTTCAAGATAGTTCTACTTCTACAATGGGTGTTCCGATAAGTACTCACTCACCTCTGATTTCAGACAGGCACAAGTCAATCCAACTGAAATCACACCACAAACCTTTTTCTAGTTCAAAACTACATTGTAAGTGCCATCTGATAAACACTTATTAGTTAATCTTTCCAATAACTCTGACAAGTAGGTGTGTGTGAGAAGGCCAACAACCTTAGTGTCTCATTTTACGGACTTCGGAATTAGAAGCGCCCACAAAACGGAGCGCTGATGATCGGACTGAGGCAAGGCGAAGAATCTTGTACTTGTAAAAAGAATAGTATAGACATATGCAGTTACAGATTTTCACATACCCACAACTGTTGAGCAAGGTCGGTCCCTCCAGGCTCTGGTCATTATGCCCGTGGTTTCATCAACCTCTACGATGTTGATTTTAACTGAGGCATGATCCTTAGCATTAATAATACGATTACTGGCAGAGCACTTGCGGGGAATCAAAAGATCAGCGAATTCTATTGCGTTGTTGAATATATTCAGGTTCTAGCTGCTGGAGGGGGGAAAAAGTCTTAAAAGTCGAGAGGATCGACTTTATTGCCCCGGGTTTAATTCCATATGCATCGGCCGAAAGTATCGCACAAAGTACGAACTGCGTAGCTCCAGTGACCACCCCCAGGAGTCTCCGAGAACAATGCACTCGTGAACCGAAAGACGTAGCCCCGAATCGAACCCACAACCTTCAGAGCACGAGGCAGACGGCTTAATCACTTCGCCACGGAGAATTTTGTTGATCTCATTTCCAGAATGGGTACAAAATAAAAACAATCAACGTTTGAAACGAAATTCTTGTCCCGTACCGCCGTGAAGTAAAGTAAAAGAAAACAAACAATTTGTTCAAACACAGTAAACTATTTTAAATGATTACTGAAGTTTCGAGGAAATTGTTTTAAACAAAAGTTTGGTCTGTAACAAAGGAGCTGCTTACGTGCTCTGCTTTCTTCCCGCCAAATCAACGATCCCCTCGGTTGTTAAGTCATTAGTCAAATTATCACACCTTCAATAACATTCTCGGCAAGGGACAAAAGATCATAACAATTTTATTCAAGGGAGAGTACTCAACTTTAAAAATTATATATCTGATTACTGTGATACTCTTAATTTGTTTTAATCCAATTGTAAAGACGTTAAATAAGTAAACAATTTTAATAATGTGAAAATTGCGTTAATTATCAGCAAAGAAACTTTAAATGTTCGGTTCTGGTTTTGTAAATTTTCGTTAGTAGTATAATTTTACAATCCAATTTTCTGGTTCTTGGTTAGTCCTTGAGGTGCTCGTCCTTGTGGAGGTATCATATTGGCTGTGGATTTGTTGTAGAATTTTTTGTCAGGCCTGTAAAAAGGCTAACAACAACCAAAAATACTTCATTCTGGAAACACAACACAACATCTCATTACTACCTAAACTGTTCCATCCAAGTTTACTTTACTTTGATCGGATTACTACTTTCCACTAAACTACTCCTTTCGGATTTTGTGGTGCGTTATTCTTTGTGGTTGTTATTCTGAATTTCTTTGGAATTATTATTTCAGAAAATAACGCTTTGGATTTTTTTTTCTTCTTCTTTCCGGGAATGAACCAGGGACCTTTAGATCTTCAGTCTAACGCTCTCCCAACTGAGCTATTTCGGCCGGCGAATATTAAGGCCATGCGTTGTGTTTTTTCAAATAGTTGCTAGCTTGCTTGCTTTATAAAACTTCCAAATTTGGCCTCGTTCAGCCTGCTTCTTTCAGCTGTGGTTGTTGTTGAGGTCCGTGGTTTTTGTGGGTTTATTCAATTCACCCTGATTATTGTCTTGTGCCCTCTTACGAGTTGGTCCTGACCCGGACTGGTTATCGGCTTCTGTTGTGTCTGTGACGTCAGCTGGGGGGTGGGGGAGAAGGGGGTAGGTCGGCGGCTGTTTTTAGTGCCCGTCTCCTCTGGTGGTTTCTTTTGTTAGTGAAAGCTCCTGGCTCGTCTGGCTTGACTGGTTGCAGTCCTTGTAAGGACTTTTTATTTGTTATTTTTGCCTCCGTTTTTGTGTATTGCCTGTAGAAGCTTTTAGGTGTGATTTACCTCCTTGCGCTTTTTTCACTTTCACATTTGAGTTCTTGCTGTCTTTCGATTGCTTCCCCTGTGGTCAGCCATGGGACGATCTCTCCGTCATCTATATAGTACTCGAGGTCGGCCTAATTGTCAAAGAGTATCTCAGGGTATTCTGTCGGTCGCCCTCTGAGTTTTTTGGGCTTCTTCTTTTCTTTCTCTTTCCATCGCCTTCTGAATCCCTCGCGCCTGAGTCCCTCTTTAATTCCCTCTCTCTTTGCCGCTTCTATGCACTCTTCCATGGTAGGTCAATTCTCGGGCTACTCTATGCCGTCGTCAGAGTACTCATCTTGGCTTTCTTCGGCTGTCTGCAAATGTTGCTTTCCCCTGAATGTCTCGGGCGTCGTGGTTCAGCTGCTGGTTTTATCTTGCGGTTCCCACTCGGTTTTTTTTTAAAAGTTTAGTCGATGGATCAACATCACGGCACACGGGCGTAACCCATAAGTGCTCCGTTCTCCTCCTAACTCAAATCTGAGTCTGGAGAAACTCAGCTCAGTGCACGAACTCCGTAGCACCGGCAAGGATCCTGAAATACTTTGGGTAGATTTTTAACTCGAAATTTTGATCGGGCAGCGCCGTTAGGCTACTCTTTTTTGATTTCCAACTGCCAAGGGATGTTTAACGTGCGCAACAATGCACACGGACGTCCTATCTCACTACCCAGAGACCAGGGGAAATTTTATTACTAGAAGTCCACGTGGAATAAATCTCGGTCCTCACCGGGGCCTGAACCCGGGACCTCCAGTACTTGAGGCGAACACCATACCTCGAGACCACGCATACCCCATTTTTTGGGGGGTTGGATTTCATCTTGCTGCTTCTCTGTGGTCTCTTGCGTGGCTTCTTTTGGTTGTTTTGAATTGATTTCATTTCAGCTTTTAGCCGCTCTCTCTTCGCTTTAATGGTGCGTAGCATTTCTTCGATTTCCTTCTTCATCTCGGCCAAATGTTCCACTTCTTGCTTGATGATTTGCTGGATCTCTTTTATTTCAGCAAGCAACTTTTCATTGTCGCTGGTTGGTGCCGGTGTTTGCAGCAGCTTGATTTGCTTCTGTAGCTCATCTATCTGGTCTTGCAGTTCAGCTTTTTCCGCTTGTGAGATGCCCGTGGCTGTCTCGCACCTCCGCATTGCGTCCTTATATGTTGTCTTTGTGGTGCTGGCGAACTTTAAGACGTCTCTGTGTCTTTGGAACTACGGGCAGCCCAAGTATCGTGCTCCATGCTTGCCCAGGCAGTTGGCGCACTTTCTTTTGTTGTTGGGTGCTCGGATGTCCGTGTCCAGCTTGGCCAGTGGACACTCCTTGAAGGCGTGATGATCGACGCAGTACCGGCAGATTTCCGTCTTACTGCGACATGTTGCTCTGCTGTGGCCGGCACTCTGGCATCTGGAACATTTAGTGATTCTTGGGATGAATCTCTCTGGCCGTTGTATTTTCTGGTTTATCGATACCTGGCGTGGTATCTCGCTGCCCTCGGATGTCACCACCGCCAGCATGGTAAGTATTTTTGAGTACGTTAGAATCCGCTCCGCTTTCAAGATTCCTATGTGGAGATTATCTTCTTGTAGCTACTTCATGATTTGTTCGTCTGGCAGCTCCACTTGAATACGTTTGACAACCCATCTGACTTGTCTTTGAGTCTGTGATTACGACTCTAGTGTCTTTCTCCTCCTTCTTCTCGGTAGACTTGGTTCTTCTCTGTGGTGGGCTGTCGTCAATCTTCCTCGTGATAGCTTCAGTAGTAGCTGTAGTTAGTTAGTTAGTTAGTCGACATATCATCCTCGCTGCACATCGAACCATTCAGTCCATAAGTGCTCGGATCCCCTCCTCAGCAAATCCCGCAGCGTGTAGCGGCTAACGACGCCAGTTCTGTGTTGGTTTATCAATCTTCTTTGGCTTCCTGCGTAGTGTTCTTGTTTGGCCACACCTCTTTTAATTTGATGCTCTAGCAGTCTGGCCATTGTTGTAGATTCACAGTCATCACTTGGTTCTCGCAAAAGTCTCACATCACGTAGAGCATTCAGAATGTCAGCCTGGTCCATGGCGCGTCCGCCCTCCACAGTAGCCTCACCTGCGAGCTTGTCAGCCCGCTCATTTCCTTGTACTCCCGCATGCCCTGGCACGAAGATGAAACTAATCTTTGCCAGCCGAGACCGCTTCAGAGGCAGCAACCATTCTCTTCGGATCGACCCCTCCTCTATCCTCTTGATCATGTTCATTGAGTCGCTAAGGAAACAAGCCCTGGTGAATGTCTGTGTCTCGAGCCATGTTATTGCTTTACTTACTGCCATGACTTCCATGGTCAGGCTACTTGTGGTTTCAGTGAAAGCACCAGAGTCCTCCTTCACAATTCTCCCTCCGGCCCGAGCTGTAAAGGCCCATGAGCTTCTCACATGTCGGACGACCGACCCATCTGTGTAGATGACCGCGTCACCGTCTAGCGAATTCTCGAAAATCAACGCTTGTACTTCAGCCTCAACAGCAGCCGGATTTTCTTGTCTGCATTTTCTATCTAATTGGATGCAAACTGAAAAGGATGTGCAGAAGTCTGTTGGCACTTGCACCCACTCCTCGCCAGGTTCTAAGTCCTCAAGTGAACACACCTGTTGAAGAATGTCTTCGGCTTGACCCATCCACGACCGTCCTCTTTTTAACCTGCTGCCCTTCACCTTCCTAATTTCACTATGCAGTGGATGTTGTGTGTTTGCGTTAGTAGTAGCTGTAGTGTCAGGTTCTTTGATGCAGCTCGCAGGCATACTCTCCACGGTCGTCTTCTTTATGGTTTTAGCGGCTCCCACGCCGCACATCTTCTGTGTCAGTTGTTTCTTGGTATTGGTCTTGCGACGTGCCATTTCCCCCAGTATCAGGTTGCTTGACTTGTTCGGGTAACTTATCTTGTTAGCGCTTGCAGTTGCGAATGGCCCGACGACGCAGGAGATGCGTTTTAAAAGTCAAATAGTTATTGATTTTGTGTGTATTACTTTTGTGTTGTTGTTGCTAGCTTATGAATTGTAGCGTACCCATGCTACTGTGATTTCTGTGTGTGGATTAGTTTTCCCTTTTACCAGTGTCCCTCGCCATCAGGGGAACCTTCTTCCACTTCCAAAGTGCTTAATTTATGTCCCTGTGTCAAGCCCACATTTTAATCCAACTGACCGGTGTAGGGGATGAACCCACTATATCACCAACAGCACACCCGAAGCTTAAGAGCCACTGGTGTTATCCATTCGGCCATGGTAGCCTCCAAGTCTAGCAAGTGAATCTTATGTTTCTAGGGGACTGAAGCGCTAGACCCATTAAAAAAAATTGTTTAAAAAAATAATGCTGGCCACCGGATACTTGCCGAAACCCGGGATTGAACCAGGGACCTTTAGATCTTCAGTCTAACGCTCTCCCAACTGAGCTATTTCGGCCGGCGGAGACATCTTCAATGCGTTGTCTTTTGTCAAATAGTTACTGATTTAAAAAAAAAATGTCATTTAAAATTGTCCGTTAAAGTTGTAATCTCCTCCGTTTAAAAGAAACAATAAAATGTATTCTCACGAGATATAAATGCTTTGGTATTGTATTGATCTGACCTCATAAATGTCGCTGAAAGAAGCAAATATTAGTATTAGTCTATTAGAGGATACAATCCCTTTCAAATCAATATATGTGGCGAAACGCCAATGGCTCATGTCCTCATGCCTTCTTTCATTTGGGTAAACAGGGGGAAACAGCTTTCGGGAGCTTTCAGTTCTCTTGTTCGCTCAATCACCATGGAAGATAGTTCTTTGGGTTACTTTCATAACCCGATCTTTTCATGGAGCGATTAGATATATGTCTTTCCTTTCGGGTAGACCCGATGGAGCGCCTTGCGCCAAATGCGCACTGGTGCGGCTTCTTGGGCAATTCATGTCCGTTTCTAAACTTACCGTTACCCACTGCATAATGTCAAGATGTCAAGTTGAAGATTGGGACATTTTACGTGCAGAATACTGCTGGGGAAAGATGAACATAGAATATCACTACAAATCCAGTCAAAAGTGAGAGGAATATTTGACAAGGAAGCACAGAACAGTGTACAGCGCAGAACAGCCACTCTCAGCTTCCTTGATGACGAATACCCACAGGACCTCTGGATCCGAGTCTACACAGATGGGTCAGCACAAAATGCTGTTCGAAATGTCGGAGCGGGAGTGTATATAGAATACCCAAATAACACTAGAGACACTGCCAGAATTCCAACAGGAAAGTACTGCCATAATTATGATGCTGAAATTGAGGCAATCAAGATAGCCACAGAGAAATTACAAAATACCAGCCATGGTACACAACCTGTGGTGATATTGACAGATGCAAAATCCGTAATAGAGGCGCTCCTGTCTGGGAAATTGCCAGTTCTGAGGACACTACTTTCTGAACTTAGCAGTCATCGTAAGATCACCATACAGTAGATACCATCCCACTGTGAAATCCCCGGAAACGACAGAGCTGATCGATTGGCTAAGGAAGGAGCACAAGAAGAACAACCAGATGTGCCTATTACATACCACCAAAAGAAAAGAATGATCAAATCAGTCAGAAGGCCACCAAACCTTACTCAAGACGACTACCACGTTATGGACAGACCAGAACAGGTCATTCTTCTGCGCCTCAGAACAGGACACAATAGATTACGCAACCACATGTATACAAAATTCAAGATTGGTGACTCAGCCATGTGCACATGTGGTTTGGCGTCGCAGACAGCAGATCACATACTCCAGGATTGCCCAAACTACAACATATCCAGGCGAACCTTCTGGCCTAGAGAGACAACAGTGGAAGATAAACTCTATGGACCGCTGAATGAACTAAAAAAGACTGTTAGATTCATACAAGAGACAACATTGCAGTTATAAACATAATTTAGGCGAACGAAAGAAGAAGAAGAAGAATATATTGCTGCTCACCGGATATTTTGAGAGTCTACGTGGCGAAGTAGACAAGTCGTCTGCCTCGCGCTCTGAATGTTGTGGAATAGAGAGAAAAAGCAGCGGCTGCTGCAGGATATAACATTATGAAATGGAAACAAATAGGTATTTTAAACTCCTGCGAGAAAAAAAACGAACTAAACATCAACAAACGTTGCACATACCTTACAAGGAGATCCACGTGTCGCGAAATACAGGTGAAAAATCCGAAATCAGACGCACTCAATAAATATAAAAATGAATAATAAAATAAGATAAAATAAAATACGATAAAATACACACGAACGCAAACAATACGACACACAGACGTTTCGATTCTCAGAATCTTTGTCAATGACAACACAGCTAACAACGAGATACAGCAAACGAAAGACCACAATACACTAACACACGATCTATAACTTAGCCATGTGAGGAATGTTGTGGGTTCGATTCCGGGCTACATCATTCGATTGCATAGTGCAAGTGCCGTGTGTTTCCGGGGCCCTTACAGGGGAGCAAAGAATAGTAACACTGTTGCCTACAATGCATGTCGTAAGAGGCGACTAATGAGGATATGGTTCCGTCGCCCTGCTACTGAGTGAGTGCGTGGCGCGACACTGTGAGCTGTGAGTTTCGCATGGAATGCTTTTACATCTGTCCGCGGTTGTTTGTAGCGTGAACTGCATGTTCGGAACGATGGCAGCCGGTTGTTGCTGGATTGACTGGTTTGCCTTTTCGGCTCACGGGTGCATTTTTCAGGAGAATCCTGGGAGTCGCTGCTGGAGCTACAGAATTTGTGCTTTGTGCGGCGCTTTCGGCGGGTCATCCTGTGGAAAGAGACCGAGCCATATGGGATAAAACCCGGGTCAATGAAGTCTTTCTGGTGACTGCTGTGTCTATCGACGATAAACTGTAGTTTTCATGGAGGACTTTTGTGTTGGCATTCTGGCGGCGGCATAATGCACAGTCTACCTGTGCGGGCTGTTGGCTTGCCGATACTCCTGTCTGTTCCATTGTTCACATTGGGCAGTGAGGAGCATTTTGTGTGATATTCACTGGCACAGGAACGGAGCAATATGGGGATGACCCGATGCCGTGAAGTTGGAACCATGACTAATTAACTAACTAACTAACATTGCATAGTGCAATTACCTTGGAGACCCCTGGGGGTCGTCGCTGGAGCTACGGAGTTCTTGCTTTGTGCGACGCTTTCGGCAGGCCACCCTGCTGAAAGAGACCAAACCAGCTGGGATAAAACCCGGTGCAGTGGCATTTTATAACCTTTTAATATGTATCAGAAAAGATTGACAGTTCACGAGACAGAAAGCCGTGGACAGACATGACGACGAATATCACACAGCGTTCGTTATAGAATGTTGGATCAAATAACCAACATTCATATCGTCTATTATCACGCCTTGAACCCCCCCCCCCCCACCCCCACCCCCCCACCCCCCCACCACCCTCCAAAGGTTGCCCAACAAATGGCTTTCACTCTGACGTGTTGAAATTATTCCATTGTGTTTCATGTCGGTTCAGTTTATCAACCATTACAAAGGTCGAAGATAACGTCTGCTGCGCAGGTCCACATGGCCGAATGGGTAAGAACGCGTGTTCTTAAACATCCGGTGTGCTGATGCCGAGATATGCGGTTCAACCCCTACACCGGACAGCTAGACTATAATATTGACCTGTCGTCCTTGACTTGGGGATGTAAATTACAAGCACCTCTAAAGTCAAGGTGGGTTCACCTGATGGCGAGGGACACTGTTAAAAGGGAAAGCTAATCCACACGCAAAATTCAGTCCCTCACTACTATAAATAGTGTATACGGACTATGCTTGGGTTCAAAGCGAGCGAGCGAGCGCAAAAAAAAAACAAAAAACGTCAGCTGCAGCCACAGAAAACCACCCAAAATAGAAGCATTGATCTACCATGGCGTGGTTAACACAGTGAGTCTGAGAGGTCTTAGTCCAGTGATTCTCAACCGGTGGGGAATTGGGAGGAGGGGGGGGGGTTTTAGGGGTTCCAGGGGGGGAATTCAGATTATTTCAAGATTGCGTTAATAAAAGAACCGATGACTTGATATTTTTTTCCCTTCATACTCTACGGTTCTGTACATCTCACCCTTCTAAAATTCAATTTATAAAGTAAGTAGACCAACAAATAATGTTTTATGTGGACGTCTAGACTTATTTTAGTATGTGCTATTAAATTTAGCTTCCATTATTACGTATACGGTGTAGGGGCGGGGCGGGATTTTTAGGTAGGAAATACGAAAGGGGGGAATGACGTTCTGAAAATATGGTGAACGGGCCAAAAAAGGTTGAGAACCACTGTCTTAGTCGAAGTTCTTCCGAGAGGGTTGGTTGGTTGTTGCTTTGTTGTTTGGTTGGTTAATTGCTTGGTTAATTAGTGGGTTGGTTGGTGAAACCTGCGGAAGACTGAGCTTTAATTCTTCACTTCAAAGCATTGCCGTTCTGGTCGTCTGAGACATGAAACAGGCTTATATTATGGGGGTGAGGTTGATCTACACACATTCATCCCAACCATGTACCGAATTATCCATGCCACCGGAACTATATTGCTGAGTTATAATCCCGCTCCCCAAGTTCAGAAATAGACGAGGTTGGCAACACCGGCACTGGAGCTCCCCATATGTGGAGTGGCATATTAGAGTGTAACCAGGGCACTAATGAATACAGCATACTAAGGACTGACTGGCATTAGGCCTAGGTTAGTCATGTTGCTTACACAGGTTTCAGGTTGTTTTACTTGTTTCTTGTCTTTGAACTCAAGCGTAGTCTACTCATGTGTCACTACTACTAGTTGTTGCTATATTTTTGTTCGCTCACTTTTGAGCTTCAGCGTAGTCCATGCTGGACTGATTTTTCCGTGTGGACTAGCTTTCCCTATTACAAATGTCCCTTGCATTAGACTCCTGGGGTACATGTAATGTAAGTCCCCAAGTCAAGGGTGAGAAAACATTTTAGCCCAACTGACCGGTGTGGGATCTCAATGTCAACACACTCCAACGCCGTGTCCGGAGTTTAAAAAGAAAATGTGCGATCCACCGGATATTTGCCGAAATCCGGGATAGAACCAGGGAACTTTAGATCTTTAATCTAACGCTCTCCCAACTGAGCGAGCTCCATGGATTAATCACACCATGCCGAATATCAAAGTGAATGGTCATAGACTAAGTGTTGTGGACAAATTCACCTATCTTGGCAGCACTGTGTCACGAGCTGCCACAATTGATGACGAAGTGAATGCAAGAATCTCCAAGGCCAGAGCGGCCTTTGGCAAACTGTACAAGAATGTGTGGGACAGAAATGGAATAAGCCTGCAAACAAAGCTGAAAGTCTAGAAAGCAGTTGTATTATCCACACTGCTATATGCTTGTGAAACCTGGACTGTTTATCAGCGACACGCTAGGAAATTAAACCACTTCCACACAGTCTGCCTTAGAAATATATTGAAGATTAAGTGGCAAGACAAGATCCCAGACATTGAAGTCCTAGAAAGAGCGTCCATGCCTAGTATCCACACTCTATTAATGAAGAATCAGATTCGCTGGGCTGGTCACTTGACTCGCATGCAAGATCACAGGCTCCCTAAACGAATTTTTTTTACCGTGAGCTGCGTTATGGTAAGCGCTCACAAGGCGGCCAGAGGAAACGCTTTAAAGACACTCTGAAGATTTCACTAAAAGCTTTTGGAATTCATCACGACACTTGGCAGACTGCTGCCAAAACCGAAATTCGTGTCGTACATCATTACGCAAGGGTGCAGTCATATGTGAAGCAACCAGGACTGCAAGAGCTGGTGAAAAAAAAAGGGCTGGACAGAAAAACCACTGCAGGAGATCCTCCTACTGGAACATCAAGTATTCTTTGCCCACATTGTCAAAGAACATTTCGAGCCAAAATAGGCCTTATCAGCCATCTTAGAACTCACGGATCCATACTTTCAACCGCACTGGATGAAATGAATGATCATCATCATACTTGATGGACAAACAACAATTTCTTTAGCGTAGTCCGTGCTGGACTGATTTGTGTGTGTGGTTTAGTTTTCCCTATTACCATTGTCTCTCGTCAACAGGAGAACCTCCTTCCATTTCCGAAGTGCTTGTAATATACGTCCCAAAGTCAAAGGACGAAAATTAAACATTTCAATCCAACTTAACCCACTATATAACCAACAGCCCACTTGAAGCCTAAGAGCCATTGGTGTTATCCATTCGGCCATGCTGGCCTCCAAGTGTAGCAAGTGAATCTTATATTTCTAGTGAATTGTAGCAGTAGACCCATTGGGAAAAAAAAAACATTTTAAAAAATTTGCTGGCCACCGGATATTTGCCGAAACCCGGGATTGAACCAGGGACCTTTAGATCTTCAGTCTAACGCTCTCCCAACTGAGCTATTTCGGCCGGCGGAGATACTTACAATGCGTTGTGTTTTGTCAAATAGTTACTGATTTTTTAAAAAATGTCATTTAAAATTGTCCGTTAAAGTTTAAATCTCCTCCATTTAAAGGAAACAATAAAATGTATTCTCACGAGATATAAATTATGTGGTATTGTATTGATCTGAACTCATAAATGTCGCTGAAAGAAGCAAATAATTGAAATATTAGTATTAGAGGATACAATCCCTTTCACTCAAATCAATATGTTGCTGCTCACTGGATATTTTCGGAATTTACGTGGCGAAGTGGTTAAGCCGCCTGCCTCGCGCTCTGAATGTTGTGGGTTAGATTACGGGCTACATCATTCGATTGCATAGTGGAATTATCTTAGAGACTCCTGGGGGTCGTCGCTGGAGCTACGGAGTTCTTGCTTTGCGCGACGCTTTCGGCAGGCCGCCCTGTTGAAAGAGACCAAACCATCTGGGATAAAACCCGGTGCAATGACATTTAAAAACCTTTTATTAATATGTAAATATTGAGCACAACCTACTACTGGCAACGCTGATCATATTCCGGTATGAACCTAAGGCCTATCCACGTCAATATGGAAGCACTAGACTCGAGTTTCGCTCTCGTTTGAGCTCGTCAGTAGTGCATATCCTTGACCGGACCCGGAAATAAACCCCGGATCACTGGCGTGTGAAGCGGGTGTGTAACTACTAGACCACGCGGCACACGCTGGACACAGCCAAATTATCACAACAGAATACTACAACGTCACCAATTTTAGATGTTAGGCTGTAGCTCAAGATTCAGAAAGGATTGACAGTTCACGAGACAGTAAGACGTGGACAGGCATGATGACGAATATCACACCGCGTTCGTTATAGAATGTAGGATCAAACAACCAACATTCATATCGTCTATTATTACGCCCTGAAACACCCCCCATCCCACGTTGCCCAACAAATGTCTTTCACTCTGGCGTGTTGGAATTATTCCATTGTGTTTCATGTCGGTTCAGTTTATCAATCATTACAAAGGTGGAAGATAACACCTGCTTCAGTCACAGAAACCACCTAAAGTAAAAGCATTGCTCTACCATGGCGTGGTAAACACAGTGTGTCTGAGATCTTAGTCGGAGTTCTTCCGAGAGGGTTGGTTGGTTGTTGCTTGGTTGTTTGGTTGGTTAATTGCTTGGTTAATTAGTGGGTTGGTTGGTGAAACCTGCGGAAGACTGAGCTTTAATTCTTCACTTCAAAGCATTGCCGTTCTGGTCGTTTGAGACATGAAAAAGGCTTACATTTTGGGAGTGAGGTTGATCTAGATACGTTCATCCCAACCCTGTACCGAATTATCCATGCCACCGGAACTATATTGCTGAGTTATAATCCCGCTCCCCAAGTTCAGAAATAGGCGAGGTTGGCAAAAGCGGCACTGGAGCTCCCCATATGTGGAGTGGCATATTAGAGTGTAACCAGGGCACTAATGAATACAGCATACTAGGGACTGACTGGCATTAGGCCTAGGTTAGTCATGTTGCTTACACAGGTTTCAGGTTGTTTTACTTGTTTCTTGTCTTTGAACTCAAGCGTAGTCTACTCATGTGTCACTACTACTAGTGGTTGCTATTTTTTTGTTCGCTCACTTTTGAGCTCCAGCGTAGTCCTTGCTGGACTGATTTTTCCGTGTGGACTAGCTTTCCCTATTACAAATGTCAACTTGCATTAGACTCCTGGGGTACATGTAATTTAAGTCCCCAAGTCAAGGGTGAGAAAACACTTTAGCCCAACTGACCGGTGTGGGATCTCAATGTCAACACACTCCAACGCCGTGTCCGGAGTTTAAAAAGAAAATGTGCGATCCACCGGATATTTGCCGAAATCCGGGATAGAACCAGGGACCTTTAGATCTTCAATTTAACGCTCTCCCAACTGAGCGAGCTCCGGGGATTAATCACACCATGCCGAATATCAAAGTGAATGGTCATAGACTAAGTGTTGTGGACAAATTCACCTATCTTGGCAGCACTGTGTCACAAGCTGCCAGAATTGATGATGAAGTGAATGCAAGAATCTCCAAGCCCAGCGCGGCCTTTGGCATATTGTACAAGAATGTGGGGGACTAAAATGGAATAAGCCTGCAAACAAAGCTGAAAGTCTACAAAGCAGTATTATCCACACTGCTATATGCTTGTGAAACATGCGACACGCTAGGAAATTAAACCACTTCCACACAGTCTGCCTTAGGAAGCTATTGAAGTTTAAATGGCAAGACAAGATCCCAGACAGTGAAGTCCTAGAAAGAGCGTCCATGCCTAGTATCCACATCAGATTCGCTGGGCTGGTCACTTGACTCGCATGCAAGATCACAGGCTCCCTAAACGAATTTTCTACGGTGAGCTGCGTTATGGTAAGCGCTCACAAGACGGCCAGAGGAACCGCATTAAAGACACTCTGAAGATCTCACTGAAAGCTTTTGGAATTCATCACGACACTTGGAAGACTGCTGCCAAAACCGAAATTCGTGTCGTACATCATTACGCAAGGGTGCAGTCATATGTGAAGCAACCAGGACTGCAAGAGCTGGTGAAAAAATAAAAGGGCTGGACAGAAAAACCACTGCAGGAGATCCTCCTACTGGAACGTCAAGTATTCTTTGCCCACATTGTCAAAGAACATTTCGAGCCAAAATAGGCCTTATCAGCCATCTTAGAACTCACGGCTCCATACTTTCAACCCCACTGGGTGAAATGAATGATCATCATCATACTTGATGGACAAACAACAATTTCTTTAGCGTAGTCCGTGCTGGACTGATTTGTGTGTGTGGTTTAGTTTTCCCTATTACCAGTGTCTCTCGTCAACAGGAGAACCTCCTTCCATTTCCGAAGTGCTTGTAATATACGTCCCAAAGTCAAAGGACGAAAATTAAACATTTCAATCCAACTTAACCCACTATATAACCAACAGCCCACTTGAAGCCTAAGAGCCGTTGGTGTTATCCATTCGGCCATGCTGGCCTCCAAGTGTAGCAAGTGAATCTTATATTTCTAGTTAATTGTAGCAGTAGACTCATTGAGGGGGAAAAAAAAAACATTAAAAAAAAAAATGCTGGCCACCGGATATTTGCCGAAACCCGGGATTGAACCAGGGACCTTTAGATCTTCAGTCTAACGCTCTCCCAACTGAGCTATTTCGGCCGGCGGAGACTACAACAGTGCGTTGTGTTTTGTCAAATACGAGGTCATTATTGATTACTTTTTTTTTTTATTTATGGTTCTTGTTTTTGCGTTGGATGGTTAGTTTTATGTCATTTGAAATTGTCCTTTAAAGCTTCGATCTTCTCCATTTACAAGAACACATACTGTAACATTAAGAATTCTCACGAGACATAAATTCTTAGGTACTGGTCTGCGATGTTAGATGTTCACATGTTGTGGCAAGAAGCTGAGATTAGTGGACACACTTGGTCATATAAAATGTTGAAAACTATGTTATGTTTATGTTATGTTATGTTATGCTATGTTATGTTATGCTATGTTATGCTGTGTTATGTAATACCATGCTATGCTATGTTATGTTTTGCTAAGTTATGTTATGTTATGTTATGTTCATTAGTCGCGGTTCCAACTTCACGGCAACGGGTCGTCCCCATTCATAATGTGAATATCACACAACATGCGCCTCACTGCCCCATGTGAAAAGTGGAACAAACAGTAATCTCGACAAACCAACAGCCGGCACAGATACACTGCTTAATGCCGCCGCCAGAATGCCAACACAAAAGTCCTCCACGAAAAATACAGTTCATCGTCGGTGGAAGCGGCAGTCACTAGAAAACAAGTAGCCAGACATTACTGAGTAAGGCAAACCAGTCAGCTCTGCGACAAAGCCGGCCGCCGTTACTCCGAACATGCAGTTCACGCTACAAACAACAGCGGATAGATTTAAAAGCATTTCATACGAAATTCACAGCTCACAGTGTCCCGCCACGTACTCAGCTCAGTAGCAGGGCGACGGGACCATACGCTTCCAGTCCAACATGAGGAAAATGACTGCAAACGATAGCCACAAGCATAAAACTCCACAGGCCATAACTGTTTAAATGCCTATCCTCCATGTTTTGGACCGGAAGTCCTATGCTACTTATGCCATGCGACTTTTAAGCGACTATACTATGCTATGCTATGCTATTCCATGCTATGCTATGCTATGTTGAACGACACCCTTGCACGTTAGGCATTCTCATGCGTACTCAATCCTCCGATGCAGCAGCCATCTCAAAGTATTTCTGCTCACTGTTCCCATGAGGAGTTGATTATGGTATCCATTTTCTTTCCCACGAAGGCAGCATTGATGTGCTTGTCCAGACTTCACCCCAGTTCGAGCAGGCGGGCTAACTTCAGAGACTCGTCAGTACCCGCCAGCCGAGCCAGTATTTCATTGACTGTGTTAAGCCGTTAGGCTCAACCGAAAAGCTAAACTAATATATGATACATGTGTTTGTTCCTTCCCTCATCGCTGATAATAGCGTCTACCCGTTTTGAAAATAATCAACGGGTGCTATTTGTGTTGTGTGTTTATTGCAGCCACGAGATGCACAAGGTCAAAGCTAGCCTAAACCAGCCAATTCAAGAACTTTGGTCTACATCTGCGTGTATTGAAATCTGGCCACAGAACTGCTGATCTAGATGTTGGACATTTCTTGTAGTGTTGACATTACAGTATATGTTTGAACAGCTTGTTCTGCAAAGTAAACAGGCAGGCAGATAGGCGTGCAAATAAGTAGGTAGGTAGGTTTGTCAGATAGACAGACGAACGGATTGATAGATAGATAGATGGATGGATGGATAGACAGTCAGGCAGATAGTATGCATGCAAATAGGTAGGTAGGTTTATCAGATAGATAGATAGATATATAGATAGATAGGTAGGTAGATAGATAGATAGATAGATAGATAGGTAGGTAGGTAGGTAGATATATAGATAGATAGATAGATAGATAGATAGATAGATAGCTAGGAAGATAGATAGATAGATAGATAGATAGATAGATAGATAGATAGATGGATGGATGGATGGATGGATGGATGGATGAGTGCCTGGCTGACTGGCTGGCTGGCTGGGTAAGTGAGTGGACGGACGGACGGACGGACAGACAGACAGACAGACAGACAGACAGACAGACAGACAGACAGATCCATCGATACTCATGTCGTGATAGTAACGGACTCATAGAACATGCTGAGAAAGGTGAAAACAGGCGTGCATGATGGTCATGATGATGATGATGATGATGATGATGATGATGATGATGACTAACACATGATCCCAAAGGGCCCTGACAAGATCTGTCTTAACATGGACTAATACACCGCCCAACGGTGTTGGCCCAGCCATTCTGTCTGCTACTCTCGTTTCCCACCACACCAGCATGCCCTTGGGAAAAGATCCATCGGATGCTCCCTATCTTAGATTTTGTAATGAAAACATGCGCTCTGCACGAAGCATACCTGTCTCACCCTGCTCAGTGAGTATGTTACAATCACACATGTGTGTGTGTGTGTGTGTGTGTGTGTGTGTGTGTGTTCTTTGTCCTCCAGCCAGCAGAATGCCGCTGTGACTGCTTTCGCCTCCATAATTTTTTTCATCAGGAAATACAGAACGAGACATGATAAATATTTTGTGTGACAACTTTAGTCATTTTTAGAGGATACGTAAATATTTAGTAAATGTAGAACAAAACTAAACTAGAAATATAAACAAGCGAAATAATATGTACAATATCAATTTTGTGAAGATCGTACTGAAAGCAGTGTCAAATTATAATATCACTTAGTTACTAACTTGGCGCCTCGGCTTGAAGTACAACTATGTTACAATTACTTGGACTGTATGAAAACTGCATAACAAGTAATTCCACCTCTGAAGTCGGAGTGGGTTCACCTGATGGTGAGGGACACTATTAATGGGGGAAAGCTAATTCACACAAAATCAGTCCAGCACTACAAGAAGTTGGTGTACGGTCTAAGCTTGAGTTCACAGCAAGCGAGAACCAAAAAAAAACAAAAAAACAACAACAACAACAACAAAAACAACAATTACTTCGACTGCATGTACAATTATAACAAGTACTTTAATTGTATGTAGAACTGTTTGTTACAATTACATCGACTGTATTTAAAACTGTATTACAAGTACTTCGACTATCTGTAAAACAAGTGTAAAACAGTGTTACAAGTACTTCAAGTGTATGTAAATCTGCATGAGACAAACACTTCAGCTGTGTATAAAACTATGTTACAAATACTCGAACTGTGTGCTGCAGATACCCAAGTTGTGTGTACGAGTGCACAACACGGATGTTTGAGTTTTGTGTCACATGTAGGAACCGATAACATCTGAGAGCAACAAATGCTGCAGTCTCACTCTAGGAGATAATACTACTACTACTACTACTACTACTACTACTACTACTACTACTACTACTACTACTACTACTGCTGCTGCTGATTCTTCTTCTTCTTCTTCTTCTTCTTCTTCTTCTTCTTCTTCTTCTTCTTCTTCTTCTTCTTCTTCTTCTTCTTCTTCTTCCAAAGTTTACCTCAGGGAAATGTTGGGTGGGAAAAGGGGGGGGGGGGGGGGGGAGATGTACCGATTTTTTTTTTCTAATGAACTTTGTAAGTGGGTATCCATTTCTTGATGCCATCAAGTCATCTTTTACGTGAGCTTTCCTTTGCTCCGTATCCATTATATTTCTTCAAGGTGGCTCCTTGTGGCAGATGGTACCAGGGCATTCTTGTGAGGTGGCCAAACCATTTAACCGGTTGTTCTTAAATGAAGTGTACATGACTGGTTTCAGACCTAATAGTCTTCTAATTTCCTTATACCTAATTCTATCTCTCACGCTCACTCCCACATCTCTGTAGTTATGATTGTGCGCTCATTCGTTGCAGTAAGCGCCCGTGTTTGACAATAGTAGCATAATGTTGGCCAGAAAAATAGTTCTTGTGAGATTGACTTTAGTACTTACGGGTATCTTTCTATGCGACAGAAGTGTCGATTGCTGTTCGAGATTCTAGTTACATCGCACACAGTATATACCTCTAATGAAGTAAATATTTATTTACAATAATATCGTCTGTTAATTACACGGTAAGATATGTTGTATAATAATATTGTATATTTACATTACATTAGAACAAGATTCGCTCTGGCAAAAGTAGCTGTGTGCAAGATGGAAAATATACTTAACAATAATAATACGCCTAACAGTGATAAAATATATTAACGTCATTTTTTTTTTTTTTAATTGCATGTCCTTTTCATGACGTAGCAATCTACCCCAACCCCATGTTGACTTTCTAGGCAATTCTACGTTCAGTAGTTTGCCATTGCTTTCTGCGCGAGAAGCGAAGGTTAAGTCCAACTAGCGGTGTAGGAAACTGAAATATTGTTTTCAGTCTGTTCTGTTGTATGATAGTGGATTTTGGAATGTGAACGGACAAATTAGGAAGTGGCTGAAAACATCAAAATAGTGGTTTCTGATACGACTGCTGCGAATACCTTGGACAGCCAGGGTAACTAACAACTATTGCCTGAAATAAAAAGCTAATAAAAAGAATAGTATATGCAACTATAACAAATATACAAACATGATGACTTGGTTATGTACTGAGAACATGAGTTGAGCTGAGTTAAGAACCGAACCACAGCACTCCGGACATTCCAATACGTGCTCCGTCCTCATCTTCTACAGAAGATACGCCAAGTAAAAGACTCTCTTCCACATCCTTAAGGAGCATCGGCCATATGGTGCTCGACCACTATCCATAGACCAATCGGCGCTCCGTGGGTGATGGGGCCAGATCACGCCGGCTGCCTTTACTTCCCAAGACATTCCCAGTACCCGTTTGGGCCAGGTAGAAATGGGAGCCTAGATACATTAAGTCCGCATTAGCCCAGTTGCGGAACGAACCCATGCCCAGCAGGCCAGCAGGCGAGTGTCCAGCCACAGCGTACTCGCGGCTCCCAAAGAGGGGATAGTCATTGAAAGATAACGCCACGACTGAACTGATCAGAGATGGTAGAAGCGAGACGGACAGACACACTTGTTGGGTTGTCTAAGACAGTGGCACGAAGGAATATTGTTGCTAGAACAGATTCAGAACTCCAAGGACCAGGATATGTGGACATACATGAACGCGTGCGGAATTCGGCAGGGCTCATGGTGATGATTATGACAATGATGACTTTTGACTTCTGTACTGAAGAATGCGGTGGAACAGACTGAGAACCCGTATGTGGAAAGGATGATATGGCGGAGGGTCGGCAGGGGTTCTGAATGAATCTCAAAACTGAGAGGGAAGACTAGAAGAACTTTCAACCAGATGGCGGTTGGAACGATTAGCAGTATGACTCTTCGCTAGCTCTTGAACGAGGGAACGGAGCTCGTGTGGAAATGTCCTGATTGCAGTGATGTCGGTTCTTAGTTCATAATTCATAACTGAAGTTTAGATGTCTTGGTAATGGTGACAGTATAAGTTACTGTTCCTACTTTTTGACAGTTAATATTTCATGGCAACGAATAGAACAAAATAAACTATAACTATGCAATAAATACAGAGATGGTTTCGCGCTTCTGCAAAAAGAGACAACAGCAAACATATTATGAAGCTAATGTTCATCCGCGACAAAGCTCCCTGCCAATGTTAATTAATCCCATAATCACAGTCATAAGTGCCATCTGCGACAGAATCGAGAAAATGCAACAGTGCCTCCAAGCTTGCAGATGTCTTTTGTACCGCTGGAACTGTACTCATGGCTTCCAACCATTCTGCCAGTTTGGGGTAATTTGATTTGTCAATGTAAATGTTCTTGTGTCTTGTGCCGAAAGCTTGAAATCTCTCAAAAAACGGCCAAATATAGAAGTCAATCATCGCAGGACTTTTACCTGTTGATATGTGATGAGAAAGCATATAAATAAGTAGTACACAATACAAGCATATAGATAATCATTCACAATTGTTGTATTGAAGACTACTATAGTTCACAGCAATATACAAGGAGAAGTCAATAAGTATGTCACAAATGGCTGTAGAAAAATAACTAAATATGATAGCAACTTGAAACAGTTTATTTTTATGCATACATAGTCTCTGTATTTCTAAACACAACTTCCACCAACATTGATGCACTTATCCCATCGTTTTATCAGTCCTCCCAAATCGGATGCATAGAACTGCGTGCTCTGTTTTCTAAACCACGTTTTCACTTCAAATTCAACTTTGGCGTCATTCGCGAAATGTCTCCCGCCAAGGTGGGTTTTCAGTGGACCACAAAGGTGGAAATCGCTGGGGGGGGGGGGGGGGGCGCTAAGTCTGGGCTGTAAGATGGATGTTCCAGAACCTCCCACCTTAGTTGGTAAATTTTCTCCTGAGTTAATCGAGCCGTATGTGGTCTGGCATTGTCATGAAGAAGCAACACTCCTCTAGTCAGCAGTCCTGGAAATTTCAATCGAGCATGCATTACGCTGTATGCTCAACCATGTGAGCACCCTATTACAGATGCTACAGAATCTATCGGACAAAAATTGTGCGTGTGGATTTGTGTCCCGTGTCATCAGACGAACCCACCCCGACTCATGAGGTACTTGTAATTTACGTCCCCAAGTCAGGGACGAGAAGTCAACATATTAGTCCAACTGACCGGTGTAGGGGTTGAACCTGTTACCTCGCTACCAGCACACCGAAAGCTTGAGAGCAAAGGCTCTTATCGATTCTGCCATGGCGACCTCTTCTTGATTTTAAAACTTGAGATGGTCTCCCTGGTCAACCAGCTTAAACATGTGGGTACCAGAACGTGTCTTGGGAAGAGAAGGCGACCGGTGGGTATCGACTACACCACCGCTGTAGATGCAACAAGCCTTTATACATATGGGTCTAGCACCGTATGACCAGTACACCTCAGGACGTGTTAAACAAGTTTATAAACATATGGGTCTATAAACGTATGGGTTAAACAGGTCTATAAAAATATGGATCTATAAACACCCCTCTGCCGTGCGTCCACCTTGACGAGGTAGAGGGGCTTGAGCGTTCCAATGACCCCAAGAGCTATGCCGACGGTAGCACAGCTACTGGTAGGGTCACCCATGTCGGACAGGTCAAGGGAGAGGGACCAGACGAAGTGACGCACAAACCTGCTGCCTTGTAGGTAGACTGGGGACAGTCAAAGGCTAGGGAAAGCATCCCGAACAAATGCTTGTCGAAATCGGATGTACTGAGCCACAGGCGTGACAAAGAAGTGCAACGTAACTTTATCATTTCATGATGCCACAGATGAAAGTTAATCGATATGGTGCTAATCCCGTGAAGTCCCATCAGGCGGTGATAGTGCCGGGCCCCCTGCCTCGAGGGGGTCCACCCATGACTACTGGTGGTCACCTTCCCCTGTGCTGTGGAGTCAAGGCACAGAGGAGTAGGTTAAGAGCTATTGACCAAACACCCCGGACACTCAACATACTACAATGGAATGCAGAAGGAGTTTATAACAAGAAAGCCTCCCTAACACAGCGTCTTCATAAAGATAGAATAGATGTGGCATGCATTCAAGAGACACACCTCAACGCCAATCGCACATTTTCAGTCGAGGGATATCAGGCCACACGTTTCGACCGCGAAGGACATAAAGGAGGAGTTGTAATACTTACACGAAATACAATACCTTGCAGCGAAGTATCTGTGATCTCTGACAACCAAACGGAAATTATAGGTGTTGATATAATGATAAAGGACGTGAAAATAAGAATTTACAATCTATATAGCCCGGCAGATAAGGATCTTACACTCTCAAACATGGAAATAACTGACACAAATTGCATTGTTGTCGGAGACTTTAATAGCCGTTCAGAAAGATGGGGATACCCAGATACTGACAAAAGAGGAGATGAAGTGGAGGACTGGGAAATAGACTCAAATCTCCATCTACTTAACAAAGCGGATGACACACCGAGCTTCTACTCCAGAAGATGGATTACCACTTCTACTCCAGACTTAGCTTTCTGCACAGGAGACATCCTCCACAAAATCGATCGCCATGTGCTGGACCAATTAGCAGGTAGTGACCACAGACCAATCAAGCTTGTAATAAATATGGAGTATGTTCCACAGGAGCAAAAGCCTTTGCCCCGTTGGAATTACAAACGAGCAGATTGGGACAGATTTGCCATACTAACAGACAAATATTGTGAAAACGTAAATACACGATATGGCAACATGAAGCAAATGGTGGAAAGTCTAAACAGAGCAATAATACAGGCAGCCACTGAGTCTATTCCAAGAGGAGCAAGGAAAAATTACAAACCATACTGGACTGAAGAACTACAATTTTTGGAGGACAAAGTTGAAGATGCTAGGAAGACCGCAGAGAGAGAACAAACAACTGAAGCGAACATCTCTCTCAAAGCCATCTCAGCAAAATATAAAAGAACAGTAAATCAAACAACAAGAGATTGTTGGAGGAAAAAAACAGAAAACCTGAATTTTGACAGGGATGGAAACAAACTATGGAAACTAGTGAAAGCCATGAACAATGAAGGACCTAGAAACAAACAAATAACAATTAAACAAGGAAATTCCTTGCTTACAGGAAAAAAGGCTGCAAATGCACTAATGGAACACTATGCCAGTGCAAACCACATTGATATTACAGCCGAACAGAAGAAAGCAATCAAAGATAAACAGATGCATCATACATATACAGAGACAGCAGCAGAATATATGATGGCAAATCTAACAATGGAAGAAATGGAACAGGCAATGAATACCCTAAAAAAGAAGACATCACCAGGAAAGGATGGAATCACAAATGAAATGCTAATAGGACTAGGCACTAAGGCAAAAAAGAAACTACTAGCAGTCCTAAATTACAGCTGGAAGAGGGGAATAGTCCCACAGGCATGGAAGGAAGCTATACTAATACCAGTCCCAAAGAAAGGAAAAGACCTGGAAGAACCAAATGGCTATCGACCTATCAGTCTTCTTAGCTGTGTAGGAAAATTAATGGAACGCATTATCAATGGCAGGCTAACATGGCATCTGGAAGAAAACCAACTCTTAACACCTCACCAAGCAGGATTCAGAAAGTACAGATCTACTGAAGATCAAATAACCTATATAGCTCAGGAAATAGAGGATGCCTTCCAAGAGAAAAAGCACACACTAGCAGTCTGGATAGATTTAGAAAAAGCATTTGATAAAGTATGGAAGGAAGGACTGAAAGCAAAACTGCAAAAAATGCATGTTTGCGGGAAAATGTACAAATGGATCAGCCACTACCTTGAGAACAGAACTGCCAGGACAAAAGTACAAGGACAAACCAGCAAAATGATGCTGTTGGAGCAAGGTGTCCCCCAAGGAGGAGTTCTTTCACCAACATTATTCCTAGCATATATAAACGACATCACAGAAAATTTTCCAGCCAGAGTACACACATCATCCTTTGCAGATGACCTAGCCATATGGACATCTGAAGAATATATTAGTACAGCTAACAGCAGAATACAGCAAGCCCTATTAGCGCTAGAGGACTGGTCAAAATCATGGCTAGTGAAGATAAGTGAGGAGAAAACAACATGCACAGTGTTCTCCCTCTCAACTAAAACTCAGCAACCTAAGCTGGTATTGAATGGAAAAATATTGCGCCATGAAGAAAATCCAAACTATCTAGGAGTCACCTTTGATCGTCGCCTGACATGGAAGACACAGGTTGAGAAAAATCGAACAAGAGCAAGGCAAAGAATGGCAATCATGAAAAAGCTTGCTGGTACAACATGGGGAGCAGATGAGAAAGTTCTCAAGAAGTTATATACTGGGCGGGTGAGGCCAGTACTGGAATATGGCATTGCAGCTTGGGCAACAGCAGCTAAGTCAAACTTTAACAAAATAAGTAGAGTCCAAAATCAAGGAATGCGAATCATAACTGGAAGCCTGAAGACAACGCCTATTAATGAATTAGAAAAGATCACTTGTTTACAACCAATGCAGGATAGAAGAGATAGCAGAGCCCAGCAACAAGCAGAAAAATTTAGAAGATTGACAGACCACCCTATGTACAACAGATTTAATGGTTTTGGAAAGGGAAGACTGAAGCGTAGCAACTTTGTAGAAACTGCAAAACGAAGGATTAGGTCAGATCCTATTCTTAACATATCAACAGTCAAGCCCATACACAATGCACACAAGTTCCCAGCTTGGAGACAGCAGCAACTGCCTGAGATGATAGAAAACATTCCTGGTATTGAGAAAAAGAACACTCAGCATGAAACCGAAAGAAGAGAAATAACCCTAAACTACATAAAAGAACATTACCCAAGCAGGAATTGGACCCATGCATATACAGATGGATCAGCCAAAAATTCAATAGAGAATGGAGGAGGAGGAATTCTCCTAAATTTAAAAAATGGAGCGAAAAAAACACATTCAATGGCAACTGGAAAATTTTCAAGTAACTTCAAAGCGGAGGTAGAGGCTCTGAAAACTGCAGCAGAAATGCTCCTGATGGAGGAAAATAAAGAGAAGCAAATAGCTATCTTCACAGATGCAAAGTCAGCTGTCTCAATACTGAAGAGCAATAACAGCACAGAACTAACTGACCTAAGAGCAGCACTCCATGGTCTATGCCAGAAATCCAAAAAAGTTGTAATACAGTGGATCCCATCACATTGCAGTATACCTGGAAACGAAGAGGCTGACAGACTGGCAAAAGAGGGCGGACGACTACCACAGCCTGACATAGACATAACCTATAATGAGGCAAAGAGGTTGATAAAAAGCACTTATAGAACCAAATGGGAATCAGAGCATCCAGGCCATCAGAAGGATGATGCATATTACAAACTCGACAGAAGAGAACAAGTAGCAATCTTCAGACTCCGCACAGGACACAACAGGCTGAAATACCACTTGTTCAATAAACTAAAGATAGGAGATACCGATGAATGTAATTGTAGAACTGGAAAAATGACAGCAAAACATTTGCTGCAGGATTGCCCAACGTATGCAGAACAGAGAAAGATATTTTGGCCCACACCTGCTTCATTTGAGGACAAGCTCTATGGAGATATCAACAAGCTAAAGTTGACCGCAGATTACTTTAACTATATACAGGTTGACATTTAAAGGTGCATGAAGACCCAGAGGCATGAAATGGAATATTGCTTGGATAGCAAATCCATTACGTGGAAAGTCCAAATCAAAAGCTCATTGTGTGGGCTTCATAAAAGGTGGAAAAGTGTCCTAGTGGCACGAAATGGAATATTGCTTGGATAGCAAATCCATTACGTGGAAAGTCCGAATCAAAAGCCCACTGTGTGGGCTTCATAAAAGGTGGAAAAGTGTCCTAGTGGCACGAAATGGAATATTGCTTGGATAGCAAATCCATTACGTGGAAAGTCTGAATCAAAAGCCCACTGTGTGGGCTTCATAAAAGGTGGAAAAGTGTCCTAGTGGCACGAAATGGAATATTGCTTGGCTAGCAAATCCATTACATGGAAAGTCCGAATCGAAAGCTCACTGTGTGGATGTCATCTGCAGACTGCATACTTCTGGTTTCCGGAAGAACAGCCTATGGTGAACGGAAGGTCCAATATACGGAAGTGAGGCTAAGCAGCCATGTGCAGGACGTGACGATTCCTTGGGTGAGCCCAGTACCAGAGCGCTATGTATCGGCTCTGCAAGTATGGAAGCCTCCTTGGATGGCGGGGAATGCCCATGGTCTGCCCCTGCCTTCCCTTGAGGGCTGACCAGGATCTTTGGCTGTTCTATATGGACCAGCTGGGATGGGGGATAACACCACAACAGTGAGAGTCAAACGTCCTAAGAAACCCCCGGGAAGGTTAACCCGGTCAACAAATGCCCGCAGAAGTCGGATGTGTCGGCCTAACGGCGCAAGAACGCAGCTCTGCTGTAAACAGGCACAACGCAATCACATCCGAAAAAAAACTCCGGATGAACGAAGAAGAAGAAGATCTATAAACATATGGGTTAAACAGGTGTATAAACAACAGGTCTATAAACAACAGGTCTATAAACATATGGGTTAAACATATGTGTTAAACAGGTCGATAAACAACATGTCTATAAACATATTGGTTAAACAGGTATATAAACAACATGTCTATAAACATATGGATCTATAAACATATGGGTTAAACATATATATAAACAAGAGATTTATAAACATATGGATCTATAAACATAAGGGTTAAACAGGTATATAAACAAGAGATCTATAAACATATGGATCTATAAACATATGGGTTAAACGTATGGGTTAAACAAGTCTATAAACAATAGTTCTGTACACATATGGGTCTATAAACATATGGGTTAAACATATGGTTTAAAAAAACTAGAATCATTCCTGGAAATAAGATATACTATGCACCACAACATCTACTAAAATCAAAGGTGCTATCTCGTAACACCAAGATCACAATATACAAAACACTGATCAGACCAGTTGTGCTGTATGGCTCTGAAACCTGAAGTACAACGAAAGGAGACGAAGCCTTGCTACAAACCTTTGAGAACAAAGTTTTAAGACGCATCTTTGCGCCCATTATGGATACACAAAGTGGAGAGTGGAAAAGAAGAAGTAACAAAGACATTTATGATCTGTTTATGTCCCCGCTAATCACTGGTATCTTGAAGGCTAATAGACTACAATGGCTGGGGCATATAGAAAGAATGGAAGATAATAGGGAAACAAAACTCGCTTACACTCAGGAAATAAATGACCGTAGACCCCGAGGTAGACCAAGAAGATGGTGGAGAGATAATATATATATATATATACAGACCTACAAGCACTTGGAATCAACGACTTGCAAGAGAAGGTCAACCAGAGATACGAATGGAGACGGATTGTATCTGCAGCAAAGAACCTCAATGGCTCGGAACGCTGAAGAAGAAGAAGATATGGTTTAAACAGGTATATAAACAACATGTCTATAAACATATAGGTCTATAAACACATGGGGTAAACAGGCCTATAAACATATGGATTAAGCAGGTCTATAAACATATGGGTTAAACATGTCTATAAACATATGGGTTAAACAGGTCTATAACCATATGGGTTAAACAGATCTATAGACCCCCGGGAAGGTTAACCCGGTCAACAAATGCCCGCAGAAGTCGGATGTGTCGGCCTAACGGCGCAAGAACGCAGCTCTGCTGTAAACAGGCACAACGCAATCACGTCCGAAAAAAACAACTCCGGATGAACGAAGAAGAAGAAGATCTATAGACAACCGGTCTATAAACATATGGGTCCAGAAACATATGGCCAATACACCTTAGGACGTGTTAAAATGTCCTGTACTTGCTTCGCTTATGTTTCTCTGAAGCTCTGCCCAGGTATTGTGATGGAATATTGGCCACATTCCAACTCACACACTTTGGTCTGTCAAGACTGCAAGGTGCCACTCACTCACTTGCTTCGCTTATTAACAATTCACACGTCCAACGGCAATAACTGCTATGAATCTACCTTGACTTTTTTCTCTCTTATTGTAAAACTCACAACAGAATGTCAGCAGTATACTTGGGGTGCAGGTGGGCACCGCCAAAAGAAAGGTGCTGTGATATGTGCGAGGGCACGAAGTACTGGGTGCACGATGTTCTTCTTCCCGAGGGCTGGTTAACTTGTGGACAGGCACACAGCGTAATTGTGAGATACGTGCGAAAAACGTCCCGAACGTCTCGAAACAATGTACAAACGCACGGCAGGAAAAAGACACCCCGAAACTTGACGGACCCACCCCTAGAAAGTATAGAGAAGGTAAATGACCGAAACATTCTGGGAAGGGAGACTATTTCTGACGATCAGAAGCCTCCTGTTATGCTAGCTACGCGGCGTAGATTTTAGTCACTCATCACTTCATAATCGAAGACACAAGAATTGCCATTCAAACATTTGAAATGTTCATCGATCACCTGCTTGTTATTAAATAGATCAGAATACCTAGTATATGTGAATGTAACAGTTACAGAGCTCTCTTAATCAACTAGATGACAGATAGTATGTGTAACAGAGCGCCATCTCTGTTAATAGATTAGGAGGGGATGATGTGCAAAGACTAGGCACGGTTGAGCATCCTATGAAAACGTAACTAAGGATGCTCAAGCCGTGACGCAGGGGGTTAGAGAAGTTAGTTACGGGCTGGACTTTGAGGTGACAACATCGTTTGCTTATAATAGAAAACCTCTTGTATCCTGATATATTTATTCTGATACATTTCGTCAAATAAACTCATGAAACTACAATCAGGACAACCGGGACTTCATTTATATACATCTTATCACTGTCCCTGTACTGTTACATATGTTAACATTTTTATGTCAGTTATTACCTCCAAAATAAGGACCTTCTCTCTTGGCCAGGGTTTCTTCGAAATGTTTGAAATGCTTTCCCAAATCTCCAGCAACTGTCTCAATTTCTTCAGGTTTTAGCAACAAAGTTATAAATGATGAGCCAAGCTGTTGACACAGATAACGCAGTTATAAATCATAAGCCAAGCTGTTGACACAGACAACAAAGTCTCCGTGGCGAAGTGGTCAAGCCGTTTGACGCGGGCTCCGAAGGTTGTGGGTTCGATTCCGGGCCGCGTCCTTCGGTTAACGAGTGAAATTTTTCGGAGACTCCTGTGGGTCGTCGCTAGAGCTACGGAGTTCGTGCTTTGTGCGACGCTTTCCGCGCTGCGGAAAGAGACCGAGCCATATGGGATAAAACCCGCGGCAATGAAGTCGACCCTGTCGACTTTTAGGCGACTTTAAAAAAAAAAAAAAGTTATAAATGATGAGCAAAGCTGTTGACACAGACAGGTAACACCCTTGAATATGATATTTGATAATACAGTTCTTCTTCTTCTTCTTCTTCTTCTTCTTCTTCTTCTTCTTCTTCTTCTTCTTCTTCTTCTTCTTCTTCTTCTTCTTCTTCTTCTTCTTCTTCTTCTTCTTCTTCTTCTTCTTCTTCTTCTTGATATGTGGGTGGGTGAGTGTGTGTAAGTTAGGAGATGGTGGAAGATGTTTGTATGGGTGGGCTCTGGATCTGTGAGGGAGATGGGAGATTATGTGGGTTGGAGCGGAATTTGTGTGTGGGTAGATGCGGGATATGTGAGATGACGGGGAGATGTGTGTGTGCGTGGGGGATGTGTGGTTGAGGGATGTGTGTTTGGCTGGGTGGTTGGAGATGTGTGGGTGGAGGATGATATGTAGGTGGGAGATTGTTGGTGGGTAATGGGATGGGTGGAGGATATGTGAGTGGGTGGGGAGATGTGTGTAGATGGGTGGATGTGTGTGGGTGGAGGATGTGTGGGGGTTTGGGGAATGTATGTGTGCTTGGGGTGTGGGTGGATGGGATGTGCGGTGGGTGGGATGTGTATGTGGGTTTGGGAGATGTGTAGGTGTGAGGATGTGGTGGATGGGTGGAGGCATGTATGTGTGTCTGGGTTGTGTGTGTGGTTGGGTGGGGGTGTTGGGGTGAATGGGGGATGTGTGGGTGGGTGGTGGATGTGTCTCATAACATGGTAATATGGATTGTTTATGTTTACACAATTCATTTGACAATATTTTTTCCTATGCACTATTGGTGAACAAAAGATGAGTGATTGGAAGGGCCGAATGTAAAACGGCCCTGCGTGCCCAATTTGTTACCCTTTGAATATAAAGTCCGTTCGTTCGTTCCTCCTTCTCCTTCTTCTTCTTCTTCTTCTTCTTCTTCTTCTTCTTCTTCTTCTTCTTCTTCTTCTTCTTCTTCTTCTTCTTCTTTCTCATGACGTTCTCTCATGATAAACATGGCGTTTGTTTTTTGTTTGTTTGTTAATTGTTTTTTTTCCCCTTTGAGTTAATGTTTATTTCCATACTGTGTGGTATTCATGGAGTGGGCTAGTATATGTTTCTTAAATGATTCAATACCGAAAGATAATATATTGCCAAATGCGACCCCTTATTTGTACAGAACGACGATATGCCGCCGTACAAGTGTCATCGTGTTATTTGTTTTGTTTCGTCGTATCTTCCACAATTTCAATGTTTGGTGAAAGGAAATTGACATAATATTGGGTGTATTTTTAATTACTGTGGAGTGTTTGAAAATATTGCCGGTCCAAGTTTTGTATTCACCCTTTGTAAAGTTCATGCAACATATGCAATATTTTCAAACACTGCACAGTCATTAAACATACATGTACTTGTTCATGTGATTATGTACCATGTTTGGTCCCAACCTAATTTTTGTTCGGCACTGAGTCAGATGATTGGTTGTACTGAGCGCAATACTGCAGAACAAGTTTAGCATGTCTACGAAGTTTCTGGTAATAAACTTTACGTGAAGCAAACTTGGGCGATAACTACCTTGCTAGAATACTCTAGGAGCATCCTGTCCTGGGCTTTTCTGTAGGGGTCATTAGGCTGGAGGTGGTTCTCTGGGTACACATCGTCCAACCATTCAGACACGGCTGTAGACTCGTAGATGACTTTGCCATCCAATTCCAAGACAGGGACGGTTCCTTGAGGATTCTTTCGTAGAAGCCAGTCTGGCTTGTCCTTGAGATTTACATTGACCGTTTCATGGCTGTAGAAATTAGAATACATGTCACGTGTCATGGGTTTGTAGCTCAGACAGCTTGTGATGACAGCAATCAGATTATATACTTGACAATTTCATAAACAGGTTATATACTTGACAATTTCATAAACAGGTTATATACTTGACAATTTCATAAACGGGTTATATACTTGACAATTTCATACTCAGATAATATATGTGTCCCCTTTAACGGGTTTTTAATATCAGAAGATTAGCGGTTTGACAATCAGAGTATATACTTGACAATTTCACAATCAGACAATTTGACAGGTTATATACTTGACAATTTCACAATCAGATTATTATATATTTGTCTCGTTTAATTGGTTTCTAATATCAGAATATTGGCGGTTTCATAAACAGATACTTGACAATTTCATATGAATACGTATTATAATGTAAATTTTTGTTCACTGAGCATTACATTTGCGGAAAATACCACGAAACAAAACAAATAACACTATTACCCTAGTATGGCAATATATCGTCCTCCCGTCCAAATGAGAGGTCACGTGTGGCGGCGATATATTAATTTTCGCCACGGAGTAAGTTAAACGTTTTTAATCAACTCCGCGGCAACCAACCTTTATTTTCAATACCATCTTGGTGTCTACGGAACAAAGAAGTACAATGACCGGTATTTACTTACGGTATGCCCTTGTGTGCCAAGACCAGTCGGACTCGCTGGGCGAACGGGCAGTACAGCATGCTGTACAGTCGAATAACCCCGGCCTTCAGCGGCGGGAAGGCCGAGCCTGAAAACATTGTACAATAGAAAAATACAAATTAGTTGCATATCCTTGACAAGACGTCGCAGTTAACCCCAGTATTCGGGGGGGGGGGGGCTGTTTGTGATTTCATGGCAAGTTTACCTTCAGTAGTTTACCATTGCTTTCTGAACGAACAGAACCCATAAAATTGTATGAAAACCAGCGCAAAGCGGTCTGCTTCCAAATCGCCTGCAATTGTGTTTCGTAACCCATAGCATCATAATAATGTTGTTATAACAGGGGACTGATTCTCCCACCGAAGGAACAACATTCAAATCACAGACCAACAATTCGAAGCTGGGAGGTTTTTTTTTCCTTTCCAAACTTAGTTAAAAGCAAAGAAGCTTTGTATACATTAAATATACGCATTGCGTACATTAATTTTCCTTATTGTATACATTGGACTTTATCCAAATCACACTTTCGCAAAATCAATACCAGCGAGATGAGATGCCTGAGGAGAGCTGCCAGCTTAACAATCCGACACTGAGTAAGAAATGCTGTTATCAGACAGACAGTGGGATCAACACCTTGTGCCACATTTATTGAAAGACAGAAGATCAAGTGGTTTGGCCGTGTCGTTAGAATGCAACATCAGCAACTACCATCACTGGCCTTACATCAAAGATCATCTGGGACGAGACCAAGAGGACGTCCAAGAAGAAAATGGATTGACGACATCAAAGACATTGTACAATCACACGGAATGACACTATCCAGTGCCGCCCACCGGGCGCTGGAGCGCAAATTCTTCCACCCCACGACGCTTGACGGCAGAAGTGGAAGATGATGATGATGATTGTATACATTAAATATACGTATTGTCTCATCTCATCAACTAATCTCATCTTTTTCTTCTTGTATCCTGCGGCGTCGAGGTGAAATATAAACAGCGGGGGAGAGAGCCTGTTTATGGGCTTCATGTATCGAGATTCCCCTGGACTCTGTTATTCCCTCTGTGCATCGTTTACATGGTCGATCTCTTCAAACCAAAGAGCTAGTTTTTCAAGAAATAAACGGAAGCCGTAAACTGATAAGAGAAATTAGACGTAGACAATGACAGCCAAGATTGTTTGGGCATGTAATGAGGAGACAAACTGAAGAACTTGGTGACAGCTGGCAAGATTGAAGGAAAAAAACAACACAGCAACGAGGGGAAGGCAGGGAAATGAATGAAACAGAAATCAAAAAGAGAACAGGAATGGTCAAAAATTGTCAACAGCATTAACATCTAGAGAGATCAACAATGCGTTAAAGAATGAGAATTGTCAAATATTATGTATATTCTGTCATGAACTGTCATCTGCTGCCTATAGTTCCTGGTTATGTACTAGTTCCTAGTTATGTACCAGCCAGCCCCATTAAATAATCACACCGTGCCGAATATCAAGGTGAACGGTCATAGACTAAGTGTTGTGGACAAATTCACCTATCTTGGCAGCACTGTGTCACAAGCTGCCACAATTGATGACGAAGTGAATGCAAGAATCTCCAAGGCCAGCGCGGCCTTTGGCAGACTGTACAAGAATGTATGGAACAGAAATAGAATAAACCTGCAAACAAAGCTGAAAGTCTATAAAGCAGTTGTATTATCCACACTGCTATATGCTTGTGAAACATGGACTGTTTATCAGCGACACCCTGGGAAATTAAACCACTTCCACACAGTCTGCCTTAGGAAGCTATTGAAGATTAAATGGCAAGACAAGATCCCAGACACTGAAGTTCTAGAAAGAGCATCCATGCCCAGTATCCACACTCTACTAATGAAAAATCAGATTCGCTGGGCAGGTCACTTAACTCGTATGCCAGATCCCAGGCTCCCTAAACAAATTTTTTACGGCGAGCTGCGTTGTGGTAAACGCTCCCAAGGCGGTCAGAGGAAACGCTTTTAAGACACTCTGAAAGTCTCACTGAAAGCTTTTGGAATTCATCCTGACACCTGGGAGACTGCTGCTAAAGACCGTAATTCATGGCGTACATCATTACATAAGGGTGCAGTCACTTGTGAAGCAACCAGGACTGCAAGAGCTGTGAAGAAAAGGCTAGACAGAAAACCACTGCAGGAGATCCTCCTCCTGGAACGTCAAGCATTCTTTGCCCGCATTGTCAAAGAACATTTCGAGCCACAATAGGCCTTATCAGCCATCTTAGAACTCACGGCTCCATACTTTCAACCCCACTGGATGAAATGAATGGTCATCATCATTCTTGATGGACAAACAACACAAACATAGTTCCTTGTGGTATACTGCCTATAGTTCCTTGTGTATATGACAACATGTATATTCAACATTTAGCGCGGAAGCGTGGACAATGAACAACCAATTAGACAGTCGAATAGATATCCTAGAGATGTGGATAGACAGAAGAATATGTGGTATTTCGCGGAAACAAAAACAATCAAATGCTGTACATAGGTTCTAGAAAAACTGGGTTTGAAAAGAGAGTTGATAAAAGAACTTCCCCCCCCCCCCCCGCGTTTCCATCCTGTTTCAGGATATTGCGGTCAACACCAGCATCTTTCAGCTGTATGTTGATTCCTAGGCTAGATTACGCTCATCAGCACGCCACGACTTTCTGAGCGACCGGCTCCATACTCTCATAAGTCACTTTTGCGATTCGAACCACTGCTAATTCTCGTTGCGTCACGTGACGAGAGTATTCGGAGTTAGCGGAGAAAGCTGCTAACCCCTCGGCCACGACTTTGAAAAAAAAAAAAAAGAGACAAGTGAAATAATTCGGCCACGTTAAAAGACATAACACTTTTATCAAAACTATATTGGGGGTAAGTTTGAAGGCAAGCGAGCAAGAGGTAAACGGCGACACAATTGGGAAGATAACACCGAGAGATGGACGAACAGCTGTCTGACAGAATGTACAATCTAGGCCTGGGACTGACAGTGTTGGCAATCCATTGCGGTCAACCACCATTATAGAGACCGCACATGATTGATTGATTGATTGATTGATTGATTTGCACGATGGCCAAGTACCCCAAGCTGCAGAAAGTAAAATACAACATGGTCTCATATACAGCTAATAAAAGTGCGTTCTATTGTCGAATGAAACAACCTCAGATGTCAAACTCAGTGGAAGCCTGTAGTAATTGCAGAAGGCAGTGAAGTTCATCGAAGACACACATTGCAAATATGAACTGATTCCAAGAGACCGGAAGTGATTATACCGACTGCCTCACGATCCAAAGGTTGTGGGCTCGATTCCGGGCTACGACATTCGGGTCACGAGTGCATTTTCTCCGGGACTCCTGGGGGTCGTCACTGGAGCTACGGAGTTCGAGCTTTGTGCGACGCTGTTGGCAGGGGTAAAACCTGATGCAATTTCATCCTCTTGCTTTTTAAACCGTTTAAAAAAAATATTTTTTTTAAGCAAGCGACAAAACAAAAAAGAAGTCGATTTCAGGCACTGTTTGTGTTGCTCAGAGTCCCAATTTCTTTGTGCAAAGAATATATACACAGAGTAATTTTCGAAGTCAGGAAAGTACACAAATGACAAAAGATGGAACCTGATAAAATGCTGCAGTTGCAGACAAACCGGTTGAAACGAACAACAGTCCGGTATTCGTAGAATTAATCATATCGACCCAGTAACTAATGAGGAACTATTTAAACAAATAGTAATCTAATCCATGTTTGGCTTCACTTACCGCTTCTCTGGTGTTTCTCTGGCATGGTGGCGATATCACAAATAATAGGGCACCAGGTTAGACTAACAGAATGTTATTTTATCTCAATAGTAATGCAGGTGCTGGAAACGATGTCAGTTAGTAGTCTGATCTTATTCATTCTGTGCTCCTTAGTGGGTCAAAGAACGTCAGAATACGCCAAGTCACGCTGCTATAGATTTGCTGACGTGCTCCTCGCCATACAAAAACCTGTTTATGTTTATGACACATTCTATAGTAGCCAATGCCGATCTCCGTGGCCAAAGGCTTGCGAACGCGGTTCGTAAGCCGCTTACCAGGCGTTTGGAACGCAGCCGCGACCGATTTGTGCAGCAGACCGTGTCGCGTTGTATTATAACGTTTTGGTATGGGAGCCGGTCGTTCAGCAGCAATGGCAAACTACTGAAGGTAAACACTTGCCTAGTAAATCAACAGCAGCTGAAAAATGCTAGTGTTGATTGCAGTGTCCTGCAAGGGATATACAACATTTTAAAAAAAAATAGTAGCCATTACCTTTCGATATGCTTCTAATAGTTTGTATACTGGGTGTGTGTCTTCCCTGGCGAAGTGGTTATGTCGTCTTTCTCGTGCTCAGAAGGTAGTAGGTTCGTTCCTGAACGGCGTCATTCGGTTCACAAGTATACTTTGTCTCGGATTAAAAATGGGCTAAAAGACGAGGATCCGCCTCATTGCTCCGGGTTTTATCACATATGACTCGGTCTCTTTCCGCAGAGCCGCCTGCCGAAGGCACAGCACAAAGCACGAACTCCGTAGCTCCAGCGACGACGTTCTTGAGTCTCTGAGAAAATTGCGATCATGATTACCGAACGACGTAAGCCGGAATCGAACCCACAACTTTCGGAGCGTGAGGCAGATACTGTAACCACTTCACCACAGAGGATCCCATTTTATCGGAGACTTCTCCTCGTCGGTGGAGCTACGGAGTTGGTGGTCTGTGTGATAATTCCGGCAGGCCGGTCTGCGGAAAGAGACCTAGCCATACTGCATACAACCCAGAAAGTCAATACAAGCGAGACGTGATAATGGGAACCACCCTCGCCTGCCCGTCCAGTGGCCATGGGTTCGAATTCGTATCCAAGCGGATTTTTAACTGATTTAGTGCCAAAGGATAATATATCGTAGTTCGTAGATCAGCATGGGAGAGTGGATAAGAACGCGTGTTGTTAAACATCCGGTGTGCTGATGCCGAGGTAATGTGTTCAATCCCTACACCGGACAGTTGGACTAAATTGTTGACCTATCGTCCTAGGCTTGGGGACGGAAATAACAAGTACATCTAAAGTCAGAGTGGGTTCGCCTGATGATGAGGGACACTGTTAATAGGAAAAGCTAATCCACACATTGATTACCAACAATGGTGACACAATGAAAGAAATTAAACGACAACTATCAATAGCTCTTCAAAGACTAAAACAACTGAATAAATTATGGAATGGGACAGACAGAACTACAAAAATTAGATTTTTAAGAGCATGCATCTTTCCCATTGCAACATACGCCTGTGAGACCTGGACACTTACTAAACAAGCTGAACATAACATAAATACTTTTGAATATAAATGTTATAGACGGGTTCTAAGAATATCTTGGGTAAAGAGAAGAACAAATGCACCCATACTTCAAGAGCTGAATATTGATGAGGGTTGGCTATTAAAGACGATAAAGCAAACAAAATTGATATATTTTGGTCACTTGAAACGTCATGAAAGTTTGGAGAGAACAATAACGGAGGGGTATATGCCTGGGAAGAGAGGAAGAGGAAGACCAAAGAGAAGATGGGTGCAGGATGTGGCTGATGATCTCCAGCACTATATGCCCAAATACGCCTTAAAGGGGTGTAAAACTGTCTCTTTATTTATATTTACTTTTAACTGATTCAGTGCTAAACAACAAGAAAAAAGTTGGTTTTGACAAACAAACAAACAAACAAATACGGTGCAGTCAAATGAATATGAATTAGAATGTAAATTTGCACGCGGAAGATGCCACAAAACAAAACAAATAACTCGATCAAAACAATGTTTTCCGTATGAATTTGAATAACGAAGACACAAACAATAGATTGCAGATTTATGGCCTCGCATATTTCGCTGTATCTCGTCAGGTACATACTGCAGAATTCACACAACGTAAAGTAAAATAACTAGATACATCCTTCAAGCTGGAATATACACCTGTTCGCACAGCAATGTCAACGCTTTTTCACGTGTTGTTTAAGACATAAAATAGTCGCTTGTTAAAGTTTGCAGAAGCCATCATGATTAATCTACATAGGCCAGTTTTGTGCAAACAGAAAGACATGATAGTCATGTTTAAAATTACCGTGGTAGACAAGGCAAAAACCAAGAGCATATGGATTTTCTGCCCTGAGCACATTGGTGTGCGAGGTAATGAACAGGCCGATAGATTGACTGCTGCCGTTCCTTTGGGTAGCCAGCTGGCTTATGACAAGAATCATGCGGACAATTCTTTCTGAAATCGAATGGAAAGTACCGCAAAACAAAGTACCCAAGTCTGGAGTGGTTGACATGGTTGATTTAGTGGGGGAGTGTACAGAGGGTCTGGTCTCAACTAGTAGAGGTAAATACAAGCAGACGTTCAATTAGGCTGCCACCGGTACCTTCAGATTGAAATATCTTCGTTGGCTACTGAAATGGAGACTGAGCGCTTGCGGGAATGTCAACATCATCACGTGCCATACCGGTAAGCGCAGGCCGTCATGTTTCCCCATCTTGTGTGATCATCAGAGTCGTGGATCAGCTCTGTGTTCTTGTCTCAATCATACCACATGGCAAGCCATCCAGGTATTTACTTCTCTGCCTTCCCCCTGTTCTCTTCCCCTCAATCTTGCCAGTTGCCACCAAGTTCTCCAATTTATTTCTCGCATAACGTGTCCAAAAAACTGTGACTGTCTATGCCTAATTTCTCTACTCAGTTTACATTACTCATGTGTGTCTTGTAGGACTTGGTCATTGGTTTTTCTGTCTGTCCATGGTATTATTTGCATTTTCATCAGAAACCACATTTCCACAGCCATCAGATGTTTTTCAGCTTGTCTGTGGGAATGTACCGTTGTTAGTTAGTCTTTCCTCTTGAGCCCATACGGCTGAGGTCATGGCTCTTCATGCCTGGCGGTTCGCTGCCACCTGTTGTAGATCTTGGATGTTTACTTGGCCATTGAATGAGCCTTCCCTAATGATGGTTCTACGCAGGGTCTCTCTTGGTTTTCCCCGTTTCTTTTCCCTACCGGTGTCCATGTGAGGGCTTGGTAGGGGAGTCTTGTCCTGTCCATTCTGAGTATATGACCGATTGTACATTGATGATAATTCTTGATTTCATATTTCAGGGTGCATCAAGCCACAGTTAGTTATGATTGAAGGAGGCTTTAACTGTTATTGGTCAATATTTAAATAGGCAGTTCGGTGTGGCCGAAGGGATAAGAGCACTGAAACTCTGAAACTTCCGGGGCGCTGACGACAAGGTAGCAGGATTAACCGCTACACCTGTCAGTTAAGACTTAACATTGAATTATCATTCAGAAATCAATGTCAAAACAAAAAACAAAAAAAAAAACAATAGGAACAAAACAATGTTTATTTTTTTTTATTTTAAATAACAATGTATATTCACATGTAACCACATCTGTTCATAGATGAAAACAAAACAAACAAATGCTGTATTACGATATCAGCAGAATGATTGAGCAAAGTATAATAAACAATAGACAAATGCTGGGTACATTAATGCTGTAATTTTTAAATTTTTTTTGGCGTTCACTTGCTTTGAACCCAAGCATTGTCCAGACACGTGCTACTACTTCTAGTACACAGGGCTGATTTTTCTGTTGCGGTACTTGTAATTTACGTCCCTAAATCAAGGATTAGAAGTTAACATTTTAGTCTAAGAGACTACAGCAGTATCAGCACACCGGAAGTTTAAGAGCAAACGCGCTTATCCATTCGGCCATGTTGACCTTAATGCTGTAGATAAATACACTAATGCTGATGGAAGTAGAGAACCATTTTACACACCACGATGCATTCTGGGTATGCACCATTTTTATAGACCATTCGGTATCTAATGAGTTACGTGGCCAACATCGCATGGCTGCCTTTACTGTCTTAGGACATTTCCTGATACCTATTTTAGGATTAGTGGACCTGATTACAAAGGGAAATTACTCTCAATGATGATATTATATGTCATTAGGAAAAAACTTTTGTACTCAGGAAAATAATGATCATTTAGTTTGTTGATGTCTACAATGTTTAATTAACAAAAACATTCTCACAACACTTCACATTACCCATGACATAATCGTTGCAATGTGAATGTTTACTGTTTAAATTTAGTTGTATAAGCAACATTGTTAAAGTAAGTTGAAGGGACCAGTCAACAGATTGTTGACTGTTTTGAATTTAGCGAGCCTTTCGTTGATCACCTATGTCCTACACAGTTCAAGCAGAATAAAGCCAGACCAATTAAATGAAAGACAAATTGACTTTGTGAAATTATTTTTATAACATCCATGAATTAATTATATTTCTAAAAATATGTAATTTGACAAACTGTCTTTGTGAAACTATCTTTATAATGTCCATGAGTTATACTTCTAAAATATGCAATCTGTATAGATTAACAACAAAAGAAATGTGTTATCTTATTTGTAAGAATTGCAGATATTATTCTTCAAGATCTAAATCATAATCTGGCTTTCCAGATTTGAATGACTCAAGGAAGCGTAAATGTGTAGCAACATCAAAAGACGTGGCTTTAACAGCAGGAAGGGAGGACGTTGCATCAAACCAGGCTGCAAGTCTGGGAAACTTGTCTTTGTCAATAGCAGCTCGTGGTTCTGTAGTGGCGAACACTGGAGTTCTCTCAAAATGTGGCCAAATCAACAAATCAACCATAGCTGGCTTGTCATCTGAGGAAAATAAGTACATTTAATTGTGAAGCTAACAGTTAGTTAGTTAATTGCATATCCTTTACAGGACGTCACAGTCAAACCCAGCATTTTTTGGCTGTTTGTGATTTCATGGAAAATTACGTATAATAAAAAATAGATAAACGCTGGGTACATTAATGCAGTATTTATTTATTTTTTGTTTTGCATCCGCTTGCTTTGAACTCAAGAATAGTCTATGCATGTGCTACTACGTCTAGTGCACAGGATTGATTTATGCGCTGAGGTAATTGTAATTTACATTCCCTAGTCAAAGACGAGAAGTCAACATTTTAGTCTAACTGACATGCTTAGGGGTTGACCCAGCTACCTCAGCATAAGTGCACCAGAATTTTAAGAGCGAGTACAAGCTTATCCATTCAGCCATGGTGACTTCAGTGCTGTAGAAAACTACACTAACGCTGATGGAAGTAAAGAACCATTGTACACACCACGAGGCATGCTGGGTATATGGTGCTATCCCCATTTTTATAGACCATTCGGCGCTCAATGAATTACAAGATCAATATTACATGGCTGCTTTTACTGTCTTAGGACATTCCCTGAACCTATTTTTGGATTAGTCGGCCTGATTACAAAGGGAAATTACTCTCAATGATGATATTTTATGTCACTAGAAAAACACTTTTGTACTCAGTAAAAATAATAATTTACTTTGCTGATGTCTAAACTTTTGACTTCACAATCATTAGGTTCAATTCTTAACTTTTTTCAAAATGAAAATGTTACCTACAGTGTTTAATTTAAAAAACATTCCCTTGATATTTCACATTACCCATGAGATAATCATTGCAATGTGAATGTTTGTTGTTTAAATTTAGTTGTAAGCAACACTGTTAATGTAAGTTTCAGAAGGACCAGTCAACAGACTGTTGACTGTTTTTAATTTAGCGAGCCTTTTGTTGATCACCTATGACCTACACCGTTCAAGCAGGATAAAAACGGACCAATCAAATGACAGACAACCAGACTTTGTGAAATCATTTTATAACATCCATGAATTATACTTCTAAAAATATGCAATCTGTATTGACTAATAACAAAAGACATGTTTTATTTTATTTCTAAGGATTGCAGATATTACTCTTCAAGATCTAAATCAAAGTTTGGCTTTCCAGATTTGAATGACTCGATGTAGCGTAAATGCGTAGCAACATCAAAAGATGTGGCTTTAACAGCAGGAAGGGAGGATGTTGCATCAAACCAGGCTGCAAGTCTGGGAAACTTGTCTTTGTCAATGGCAGCTCGTGGTTCTGTAGTGGCCAACGCTGGAATTCTCTCAAAATGTGGCCAAATCAACAAATCAACCATAGTTGGCTTGTCATCTGAGGACAATAAGTACATTTAATTGTGGAGCTGATAGTTGGTTAGTTGCATATCCTTTACAGGATGTGGCAGTCAACCCCAGCATTCTTTGGCTGCTTGTAGTTTCTTGGCAAGTTTATGTTTAGTAGATTGCCATTGCTTTCCAAGCTGATAGACTAAAGTATAACCTGCTGTACCGGTGGTCTTAGGTTTGATTCGTATCAGCACAGTTTCAAATTTTACAAAATTGACCTTGGCCCACAGGTTGACCCAGACCACCAGGAAATGTTTTGGAAAGTAAAGGTGGCGGGCATGGTACCCACCACATCAACCACTAGTGATGTTTGGTCTATACAAATATGGGTTTAGCACCATATGTACAATGCGGTATAAGTGTGTATGAGGGACCTTGACTTTACTTACAGTATGCCAAATAAACCTGAAGGCGTGTCATTAGTCGAGGTTCCAACTTCATGGCAACGGATTGTCCCCATTATGCTCCATTCCTGTGCCAGTGAATATCACACAAAATGCTCCTCACTGCCCTATGTGAAGAATGGAATAGACAGGAGTCTCGACAAGCCAACAGCCTGCACAGGTACACTGTGCAGAATGCCGCCATCAGAATGCCAACACAAAAGTCCTCCACAGAAAATATAGTTCATCGTCAATGGAAGCGGCAGTCACTAGAAGACCAGCAGCCACACATTACTGCATTAAAAGTCGAGATGATCGACTTCATTGCCCCGGGATTGATCCCATATGGCTCAGTCCCTTTCAGCAGGGCGGCCCACTGACAGCATCGCACAAAGCTTGAGCACCGTAGCTCCAGCGACGACACCCAGGAGTCTCTGAGAGAAATGCACTCATGAACCGAAAAAGGCAATCCAGTCAATTTTGCGACAGGCCCTGAAGTTGTGTGAGGGGTCCTTTCCCTGGCATCACAGGTAATTATCTCTTTGGTATCAGCCGATCTGTCTGTCTGACAATGGCACTGTTCAGTGTGAAATAGCTATGATGATGATCATCATCATTATCAAGTGCCTTGCTGATAGAGTGGGCGAACAGGCTTCTCCGCAAATTGCGATGTCTGACAGCATGGATCAAATCATGTGTTGACTCCTTTCCGTGCCATGACACAAGACTTGAGAACTTTCTCTCATTGTTTTCCTCTTTCCCCAAATCTTTCCAATTATCACATGTTCCAGTGATTGATTTTTCATAATGTGGCAAACAAATTATGACTGCATCTTTCTGACATTTGTGATAAGTTGTCTATGTGACTTACCCTCCCTCAAAATGTCCAGACTGCTCATTCTGGTTATTCAATGATATGATACGCTTTGTTTTTACCGCATGTTAAACAGCCCCAACCTATGACTAGCAAACTCCCTTGTGAGCCTTTGCTGATATAATTTAATTATTTAACCATTAATCTAGATTTGAATCATGGTCCATTTCAATGCTTTTAAAAGCCTTATAATTTTACCACACAAAACAATGTGTTCTCTTAGTGAACTTAAGCAGAAACCACATACATTATGTTGCATGATTTACTGCCTCTTGTGGATTTCTCAACACCACATAAACTATGGCCATTATGTTTACAACAAAAAAGGTTTCATATACTATATTCAACGAACAATAAACGATTGCTAAAATATTGTGAGATGTTAGCAATAAGCCAGTTTTATGCAAACAGAAAGAGTTCATGTTAAATTTGAAATTATCATGGAGATGCTCCACATTCGAACAATACCTGTGATTATATGTTTTAATTGTTCCAGCTAATGTATTATTAATTTATTCACTTCATATGGTATATAACTCTGCAGTATGCACCTGATGAGATACAGTGAAATATGCCAGGCAATAAATCATGCTAACATATTGTGTGTTTAAACTTTTAACTTTGTTTACTAGCAGCTCATAGAGAACTGCACCATTCTAAGAGTGCTTACCTCCAAAGAAAGGGCCTTTTCTTGTAGCCAAAACATTTTCAAAAAATTGAAAGTGCTTGTGCAAGTCGGCAATTGCCTGCTCCTTGTCATCAGGGTTTTTCATCAAGGTGAAGAAAGTAGACGCCAGCTGCAAGCAGAAGACAGACTTAATGTAGCTAGGTTACTGTATGGTCACAGACATCATATGGTAACAGACAGACATCATATGGTAACAGACATACATCATATAGTAACAGACAGACATCATATAGTAACAGACAGACATGGTATTGTATGGTAAATGACGTCATATTGTAGCAGATAGACATTATGTGGAAACAGACAGACATCATATGGTAATAGACAGAGTCCACATCCTGGTTGAATCCAGGTCGGCATAATCCAGAGGCAGATGTGTTCTCTACAAGCTGACACACCACAATCCTCCTACGTCATAGATTGGACGGTACGTTTTGGAAACTGGTCATGTGATTGATAAGACAATGCATTTTGTGTGTTCAACACACAAAATAATCACTTGTTAAAACTTGTAGCAGCCATCATGATTAATCTGCATAGGCCAATTTTATGCAAACATAAAGACGTGATAGTCAGTTTAAAATTACCATGGCAGACAATTGTAATTACCGTGCGAACATGTGTAAATTTCAGCTTGAAGGATTTATCTTATTGCTTTAGTTTATGTTGTGTGATTTTTGCAGTAGGTACCTGATGAGATGCAGCGAAATATGCCAGGCAATAAATCGTGCAGTCTATCATTTGTGTCTTCATTATTCAAATTCACTATGGGAAAATATTATTCTTCTTCTTCTGTGTACAACCTAAATATATTTTAAGAAAACAGCATTCATCTTGAGGTTGTTGATATCTCCATGTAGCTTGTCCTCAACAGAGTATTTGCAGGAATAACTTTCTTCTTCTTACACTTTCAATGTCAACCTGAATATTTTTTTAAAAAGCAGCAGCCAACTTAAGCTTGTTGGCATCCCTATAAAGTTTGTCCTCAAATGAAGTGGACATAGGCTGAAGTAATTTTTTCTGCCTAATCCTAGTGTGAGAAGGTGCAGCCTTAAGACTAAATGTCATGGCAGGACAGACCAGGCCCTAAGCCTTGGTTGGCAACTGGTCTAGGAAGGAAGCTTCAACAAACTGTCAGATCATTGCTTTGCAGATACGGCAGCTTCTGCAGCTTGTCTTGTTCCAGGCATATTGGTGTTACCTGTTCTCTGGTGTAAATTAGGCAGGTCAAAAGAGATATCATGCTGCACTGGGCAACACATGGCCTCTACAATTCAGCTCAGGCTTTGTGTTATGGAGAGGTATACTTCAACCTTGGACCTTGCCATAGGTTGTGGTTATTCTGCCTTTTTTAAAGCACAATATAACAAACTATCATCTGTCAAGATGGCCAGGTGCCAGTGAGTGACTGCCACACATCTAGCCAAACATGATGGCAACAGTTAAATCATTAATGCTACTCAAACAAGCCATAAGCCTTGGCAACTAAAAAAGAGGGGAGATATCCATGTAGGCATTATTATCCAAAAAAGTATCTTCATCATACAAACTGAACTTTGAAAACACACAATAGTGTGTAGGGAGACAAATGCCTAGGAGACAGAGAGAAGAGATTTGAAATGACAGAGAGAATAGTTTAAAATGAGGGACTGAGTCAGTTCAATTTGGATTCCAAAGTGCTGAAATATGATGAATTTTGAACACATTTTAGAAAGAAATGTCTATCATAAAGTGAACATAAGATTTCGTCTGATAATCCAGCAATCATTTGAAATGACAAACCATGATTGCTGTCATTTACTGGCATGCTAAAAGAAGACAGGTAGCTGTGGTTTTTTAATTTTATTTTGTTTGGGTGCTCGCTTGCTTTGAACTCAAGCGTAATCTATACACATTACTTCTAGTAGTGCTGGACTGAATTTTGCATGTGGATTAGCTTTCTCTATTAGCAGTGTCCCTCACCATCAGGCGAAACCACTCTGACTTCAGAGGTACTTGTAATTTACATCCCAAAGTCAAGGACGTGAGATCAACATTTTAGTCCAACTGTCCAGAGTAGGGGTTGAACCCCTCACCTCGGCAATAGCACACTAGATGTTTAAGAACACGCGTTCTTATCCATTCAACCATGCTGACCTCCGCTGTGGTCTAGTTGACTTGTCTGTTGATCCAGCTACACAATAGGTGGCATACTTTACTGCCTGACATATTTCTCTGTATCTCATCAGATAGTGCAGAAGTTACAACATAAATTAAAGCAACAAGATAAATCCTGCATGCTGAAATATATAACACACAAATTCCCAGATCAATTTAAATTGTCTACCATAGTAATTTTAAACTGACTATCATGTCTTTTTGTTTACGGAAAGTTAGCTTGGCCATATGAATAGTAACTGCACATAGATCTATTAAGGTAGATATACTTGGCATTAAAGAAGTATGAAATGGAATGTTCAGGAAGTTTCACAACCATCCCAAGAACTGAAATACTTGATGATTATGATGACGATGATGGTGATGATAATGACCAGCTACTTACTTTGCCATAATACTCAGTGACAATTCTGTCCCAGGCCCGCCTATATGGGTCACTAGGTTGAAGGCGGTTCTCAGGGTAAACATCGTCCAACCAATCACTTGTTGCAGTGGACTCGTAGACAATTTTGTCATCTAATTCCAAGACTGGGACCAAGCCAAGCGGGTTCTTCTCCAGAAACCAGGCTGGCTTCTCTTTCAGATCCACATTGATGGTTTCATAACTGTGGGTAACATAGCTATGTGAAATATTCTAACACACAAATAGTATCAACAGACATATGCACGAGCACACACCCACATATATTTTAAGTTTTTACTCTTCTGAATTGGACAGTACCATTTGTGTTGGTGGTTTCTTATATATGAATAATCTTCTTATTCTTGTTGTCCCATTTCTTATCTTATATATGACTAATCTTCTTATTCTTGTTGTCCCATTTCTTATCTTATATATGACTAATCTTCTTATTCTTGTTGTCCCATTTCTTATCTTATATATGACTAATCTTCTTATTCTTGTTGTCCCATTTCTTATCTTATATATGACTAATCTTCTTATTCTTGTTGTCCCATTTCTTATCTTATATATGACTAATCTTCTTATTCTTGTTGTCCCATTTCTTATCTTATATATGGCTAATCTTGTTATTCTTGTTGTCCCATTTCTTATCTTATATATGGCTAATCTTCTTATTCTTGTTGTTCCATTTCGTTTCTTATATATGACTAATCTTCTTATTCTTGCTGTTCCTTTTTATTAATCTTTTTTTCTTGCTGTTCCATTTCGTTTCCTATACATTATTAATCTTATTCTTGCTGTTCCGTTTTGCTTCTGATATATTACTACTCTTATTCTCGCTGTTTCATTTTGTTTCTTATATACTATTAATCTTATTCTCGCTGTTCCATTTTGTTTCTTATATATTATTAATCTTCTTATTCTTGTTGTTCCATTGATAAAGACTTCCAATCAAAATGATCCGCTGCATCTGTGTGTGTGTGTTTTTTTCTTTCTTTCTTCATATGTCAAGCTTCTTATTCATATTTTGTGGTTTTCGTACTCACATTTATACACAGCTGGGTATGCTTGTTGTTTATTTATTGTTGATGAATGTGGCTAAAATGTCATATGTAAGTTCCAGGATGGGTTCAGCTGTTGATTAGATCAATTTCAGCCTGAACATGTTTGCTGAAATGACTACAGAGGTGTGCTGATTATCAATCAGACACACAGATAACTCAACTTCTGATTTTTGTTCTGCATGTCTCAGTGTAGCTGCCTCAATTCCCAAAAGTTTACTTGACATATTTGACTTCACTGAAAAGACAGCCCAGCAGAACTGTTCTCCTAGTTTTCAAAATCTATGCTGTAATTATTCATTCTTACTCTAGCGTGAAGAAATGCAACCTTATGGCAGGGCAGACAAGGCCCTAACCTAAGCCTTGGGTGGCAACTGGTTGAGGATGGAAGCTCCAACAGGCATACAGTGAAAACATTGCCTTGCTGATCCAGCAGCTTCTGCAGCTTGTCTTGTTCCAGATGTAGAGGTGTTACCTTTCCTCTGGAGTAAACTAGGTAGGCCGAGAGAGGGATAATGCTGCATGGGCAACACATGGCCTCTAAATTCAGCCCAGGTTTTGTGTTATGGATAGGTATAACTTCATTTTACAAAATATCGCCTATCAAGACAGCAAGGTGCCAGTGAATTATTCATTTAGATCAGTGGTTCTCAACCGGTGGGGAATTCCCCCCCCCCCCCCCCACCCGAGGGAATTTTGGGGTTTCCAGGGTTGGGGCAATGAAGATTATTTCAAGATCGCGTTAATGCAAGAACCGATTACTTGATCTTGTTTTTCCCTTCATATTTTAGATTCTGTACGTCTCAGCCTTCTAAAATTCATTTTATAAAGTAAGTAGACCCACAAATCACGTTTTATGTGGACGTCTAGACTTGTTTTAGTATGTGCTTCCATTATTACATATATTGTGCAGGGGCAGGAGGGGGGGATTTTTAGGTAGGAAATACGAAAGGGGGGAATGACGTTCTGAAAATATGGTGAAGTGGGGCACGGGCCAAAAAAGGTTGAGAACCACTGATTTAGATCTTCAGGGTATCTTTATATTGACAGCCCTGAGTCAAGCACGTCATGGAATATTTTCTGTTAAAGATATTCATCTGGCAAGGCAAAAGCTATAATGAACATAAATTATTTTAGAATGTTCATTATAGAATTTGTTCATACAAATAACCACTGAAATATATATAAATGGCTACACTGTATACAGTATGTCAAAGAGAACATGTTCATTCTTGTTTTGTATACAAATAAAATGTACCTCACATCCTAATAAGACTTGCAAAGTAACGACAAACAATTCTAACATGAAGCCTAAGATAAAACCTCACACATACATGAATATCTACTGTCAGCTGCACACCAATCACGTGATTCAAATAGAATTGTATCCATGATTAGAAACATCACTGTAATAATTTATCTGGCCACTGATTGAAATTTCAATTTCTTTATATGTCTCCTGTCAATGTATCAAATATACTACACCATTCTCTTTCTTGCATTATCTCCCTCTCTTGTGTGTGGTCGGCATCTGTGGCTAAGAACAGTGAACACAGCTTCACAATTCCAACATATGAGGTTCAAAATCAGCCACAGGAGATTTGGGAACAGATTGCTTTGCGCTGATTTACACAATAGTATGAGTATCGCTGTTGGTTTTCATACAATGGTATGAGTGCTGATCGTTCAGAAAGAAATGCAAACTACTGCATGTAAAATTGCCTAGAAAATCACAAACAGTCAATAAATGCAGGGGTTGATTGCCACATCCTGTAAAGGACACGTAAATAGCTAACTCCCCCCCCCCCCCCTTTTTTTTTTGGGGCGTGCTATGTCATTCCTAACTTTGTGCTTTCATTTCCTCCTTAAACAACACTTTATTATGACTACCATTGCTTTAGTAACTGTGACAACAGACAGGCTATGACTGACAGATGGACTATATAGCAATAATTACGAAGCAATGCAGTAAAGTATAAAATAACACACATACAACACAGAAGATCAGCACGGCTGAATGGATAAGAACGCTTGTTCCGGTGTGCTGATGCCGAGGTAGCAGGTTCAGTCCCTACACCAATCAGTTAGGCTAAAATGTTGACTTCTCATCCTTGATTTGGAGACGTAAATTACAAGTACCTCAGAAGTTGGAGCGGGTTCACCTGATGACTAGGGATACTGGTAATAGGTACAGCTAATCCACATGCAAAAGTCAGTCCAGTGCACTAGAAGTAGTGACACGTGCCTACGTGTGAGTTCAAAGCGAGCGAGCACACACACACATACACATACACATACACACATACACACACACATACGCACACACATACACACACACATACACACAAACAACACAAACACCCTGATGACAACTCACGGGATGTTCTTGTGTTCCAGAACCAGTCTCGTCCTCTGAGCCCAGGGACAGAACCTCATGCTGTAAAGTCGCAGCAAGCCAGGCTTCAGGGCTGGGAACGGGGTTCCTGTAGTGGGAAAACAGTCAGTTTTACTGTACAAGTTTACCATGGTTTTATCGCACAGGTTTACTTTTGTCCCATAGCACAAGTTTACCACTGTCCCATAGTACAAGTTTACCACTGTCCCATAGTAAAAGTCTATTACAGTCCTATAGTACAAGTTTATTTGTACAAGTTTACCATTGTTCCATAGTACAAGTTTAACTGCACAAGTTTACCATTGTTCCGCAGACCAAGTTTAACTTACCACTGTTTCACAGTACAATTTTTAACTGAGTTTCATCGGACAGGTTTATCACTGTTTCACTGTTTAAGTGTTAAAGTTTACCATTGTTCCATAGTTTAACTGTATAGATTACCACTGTTTCATAGTACAATTTTAACTCAGTTTCATCGAACACGTTTACCACTGTTGAACGGTACAAGTTTACTTTCTCATCATTATACAAGTTTACCCACCCCAGTTTCACTGAAAATGTACCCACCTCAGTTTAACTGTTCAAGTTTACCCCTGTTTCATTATACCCATGCATCATAACTTTACAACATTGTTTCATCAGAAGCTTACCCTCTTGCTGCACCAGAAAGAGGCAGGCAAAACATTAACAGGATGGGAAGCAGTGAATTTTAGCATAATAACAGCAACATTTAGAACAAAAAATAAACATGAATTTGATGCAATGTTACACATCAACAAATGGCAGAGAGGAATTTTACATGAAACTTTAAAGTATTACATGTAATCAAAGAATCAGCAATATGAAAATACTGATGTGTGACCTGAATGACAAGACAGTATTGGGTTATGAAGAGAACATTAGGAAAGATGGGTTTTTGGATAAGGATATAAAAAAGGACATTTCTCTATACTATGAGACAATTTAGGTATATGGTGCTAGTCCTACAATTTAAGAGACCAGTCAGTATCTGATGGGTGATGATGTATATATTATAATGATCAGACTTGAGGTTAAATTAGTTGCATATCCTTTACAGGACGTCGCAGTCAATCACATCATTCTTTGGCTGTTTGTGATTTCTTGGCAAGTTTACATTCAGTAGTTTGTCTTTGCTTTCTGAATGACTGGCACTCATACCTTTTATAAAAATTCAATGCATGGTGTCTGCTGCCAAATTGCCCGCAGCTGTGTTTAGAACATGGTATATGGGATTACGGATTGCATCCATTATCCCTTCGCCACAGAGCTGGTCTTGAGGTAATGAATGAAGATGAATTTTTCACAAATGTTTGCTCAAGGAATGAATATGTCATAGGAGGATGTACTTTTTTAAATAAAAGAATCCCAGGAAGGCTAACCTGAATAAAAGACGCCCGCCGAAGTCGGATGTGTCGGCCTAAGGGTGCAAATAAAAGGAGGCACAACGCAAACAAGTCAGAGTGGGAGTGTAATGTTCTTCGAAGCACCCGGGAAGGTAACCCAGTCAACAAACACCCATAGAAATTCCTAAAGTCTGATTAACACGAAATGGAACGCTTAACTAGCGAATCCATTACGTGGAAGTCTGAAGTGAAAGCTTCCTGAGTGGATGTCATCTGCAGACTGACCATTCCTGGTTTGCGTTGGGAGCGACCCATGGCGAACAAAATGTTCAATACATGGAAGTGAAGAATTAAAGCAGCCAGGTGCAGGACATTGCGATTCCTTGGGTGAGCCCAGTACCAGAGCGCTATGTATCGGCTCTACAATTATGGAAGCCACCTTGGATGGCGGGGAATGCCCATGGTCTGCCCCTGAGGGCTGATCGTGAAGTCTTTGACCATTCTAACATGACCAGCTGGGATGTGGATGACACCACAACAGTGAAAGTCGAATGTCCCAACACAATTACGTCCGGATGAACGCAGAAGAAGAAGAAGACTTAAGAGAATACATAAAGTAATGTGGGTATCACCACACCACAATACAAACAATATATTTTAAATTTAGACATTCTCTACGTAATGTAAACGTTTTCAGAACTACATCTGTAGATTCAGATCACCATCAGCTGATCAGTAAATTAGTTGAAACTCAAGAATCAAGAAACTTAAGGAACAACTTAAGGTCACAGTCTCTAGTGTGAACCTGTTCCTGCAACACCAAGTAGATGAAGTGAGTACAGAAGACTCCAGGTTAAAAACATTTGGAATGGGTCATGCATAGAAGTCCTTGGTAAAAGGGTACAAACATAAATTATGGATGCCTAAAACTTTTTTTTTGGAAATAGAAGAAAGAAAAAATAAAAAACAAAAAACAATAGCAACACCAGAGCTAATAAAAAAGTCCACAAAAAATACACAGAAGCTAATACAGAAGTAAGAAAATGAATAAAAGACATTATTTATGTGGTCTAGCAGGAGAGGCGGAGGAAGCAGCAGTGAAAGGAAACAGAGACCTTTACAGCACACTAAGTAAAATATAATCAAAAGATACAGAATAGACCAGTCCTAAAAGATCCTTCAGATATCCAGCCTGCAGAAATGGAGCTGAATAACAAATGTAAGAAACAATGTAAAGAAGAAATTATAAAAGCTATCAAACTGAAGGATAGGAAAGCAGCTGGTCCAGTTGGTACCCCAGCAGAAACTATTAAAGTTATTACTGACACCTCAGCTGAATTACTGGACACATTATTTAGCAGTCTGGAAGACTAAAAAATAAATCAGCAGAGTTGAGAGAATGATATCTGGTGCCAAAGAAAGGATACATGCAGAAATACTGAAAATTATACAGGAATAATGTGATTGTCAGCTCCTGAGAAAATATTCAGCATTCTGGAGAGACTAAGAAGTGCCACTAATAATTAACAAAAAAGGGATATTCAGGCAGGCATATGAGTAGATTATGCATAATAATAGAGCAAAGCATTGCAATGAATTTGTCTCTTTATATTGGATTTATGTAGCGTGAAAAGACCTCTGACGGCATTTACAGATCTTCTCTTTGGAAATTGATGAGGTACTTAGTACATCATAGGTCTACAGTGCAAACAACAACAGGTTCTTGTTTGAGTATTTAATGATTCTCACACTTCCAAGAATGGCTAGGACATTGCTATCTGTGCAAATATTAGGAGTTAAAGACCAAATTACCATCTACTGAAAAATACACGACATAAATTGTGCAAGAAAATGTATAGCAACATATAGATGTTAGTCATTGACAATTCTGCGATCACTAAAGCAGAAAATTTGGGACTCTTGAGCCCAGATGCTAAGAAAAGTTCATATAATATCAAGGACGAAGAAGAAAAATACTGAAATTCCACCAGATATGGACATCTAAGACATCTGGTGCATAAACTATTAAACAGTCCTTGGAAACTGAAACACTATGGCCAAATTTAATGTCACACTGGCTTGGAGAGTACAGTGATGGAAGGCATGGTTCCTGAACAAAGTGGAATGAGTCCAGGAAGATGGGCAGGGACATTGCAGACACCTGTGGCCGGAGGGTGCATTAGGCAGGAGGAATGGCCAGAGATCGAGAGGCTTTGTGAAGTGCCGTGATGAGAGCGCCATTAGTGGATACTAAACGTAGTTTACAGAGCAGCAAACTGCCTACACATGTGACTGCGGGTTATGATTCCTGATGCAGAATCAACGTCGCTGCACCAGGGAGTGCCAGAAATCAGAAGAAGTGAAAGGGTGTGGATACTGACAGCCTGTAGTAGTGTATTGCCAAGGGGCTGAGTGGTCTCGAGGTATGGTGTCCGCCTCAAATGCTGGAGGTCTCGGGTTCAAGTCCCGGGATGTTTTCACGTGGACTTCTACTACTTCTAGTAACAAAATTTCCCCTGGTCTCTAGGTAGTGAGATCGGATGCCCCGTGGCAGTTGGAAATCGAAAAAGAGTAGCTTAAGGTAAGTTAAAAATCTACCCAATGTATCTGAGGATCCCCGCCGTTGCTGCGGAGTTCGTGCACTGAGCTGAGATTCTACGGACTCAGGCTTGAGTTACGCGTAGAACGGAGCACTTATGTTACACTCGTGTGCCATAATAATGTTGATCCGTCGACTAAACTACTAGTAGTATTGCCGTCTACTCTTAGTCTTAACTCTTAGTAGTAACTAAATTAATTATTTAGTTAATTGCGACCAGTTCCACACTAAGTTCTAAATTTCCCCCACTCCAGCACCTGTAATCTATATGATTCGTCAATACAGTTATACACACAAGGACGTAATTGTTAGCAAATACTACACAAACAATGACATGATTATTTAGTCTAAAACTCACCGCTGGCGTATGATTTCTGCGTCATTTTCTGTTTGGCTGAACAATGGCTGAAACTAGTGCTGCTGCAAAGGCTAGCGATATTCTGTAAGCGACGAGTGGCAGTTTGTGACATGGGCCTTCTTGTACGGTTTATAAATAGCCTGTGTTTTCAGGGTCCCACAACACAAGGCGATATGTGTATTAGGCCTCGATAAAGCTTTTTAGTTCGGGCTAAGGATTATGAATAACACTCGACGCGAATACGAGGTCATAAAGTGACTAGTCATCGTGATATGTTAGATTTAGGTCCCATAAAAACGGTTATATCATTGAGTGACATGCCTTCCACTAGTGATTACAGATACTGCATAACAGTATACATTATACAAACAACCCGCCCATTTCTGTCTTGCTGTTGTCTTGAAATGGGACTACTCAACGCGTTTGTTTAGCGTCAACAGTATGTTATAAATAAAAATATCAGTACATGCCCAACTATTCGTCGCCAATAGCCAATAGAGATAAAAAGAGGAGTACGGCAGGGATGTGTACTGTCCCCAAGCCTTTTCAACATATAGTCATATACACAGAAAGAATTTTTAAACAAGTTGAAATGCCTGGACTTAACATCAATGGAAGAATCATAAACAATCTTAGGTATGCTGGCGATACCGTGTTACTAACAGAAAGTGAGCAAGAGTTACAAGACCTAGTGGAAGAAGTAAACAGGTACAGTGCAGAATGTGGCTTAGATCTAAGATATTAACATCCAAAAAACAAAAACTGTGATAATTAGCAGTGAAAAGAGAAGGTCATCAATAAACACCACAGTAAATGGGCAGAAACTAGAACAAGTAATAAGTTTCTCCTATCTTGGACATATAAACAGATGGTGGCAGAAGTTAAATAGAAATCAAAAAGAGAATAGAAATGGCCAAAAATGCTTTCAACGGCATGAAATCCGTATTAACATCTAGAGAGATTAATAACGCATTAAAAATGAGAATTGTCAAATGTTACGTATATTCAACGCTACTGTATGGCGCGGAAGCCTGGACATTGAACAAGCAACTAGAAAGTCGCATAGAAGTCCTGGAGATGTCGATTTTTTTTTTTAGCATATCCTTTACAGGACTTAGCTGTCAACACCAGCATCTTTCAGCTGTATGTTGATCTCTTGGCAAGATTACGCTCAGTAGTTTGCCAATGCTTTCTGAGCGGCCGGCTCACATACCCCTAAGTTACCGATGCGTTTCGAACCACTGCTGATTTGAACCGTCATCAGAGTATACCCGACGAGAGTATACGAGATTACGGAGAAAAGTCATAACCTCTAAGCCACGAAGCCCGCGGAGATGTGGATACACAGACGAATAGGTCGTATTTCGTGGAAACAAAAACAATCAAATGCAGAGGTTCTAGAAAAACTGGGAATCAAGAGAGAGAGAGAGAGAGAGAGAGAGAGAGAGAGAGAGAGAGAGAGAGAGAGAGAGAGAGAGAGAGAGAGAGAGAGAGAGAGAGAGGAGAGAGAGTTGATGAAAGAAATAAAGAGGAGGCAAGTGAAATATTTCGGCCACGTTAAAAGACATGATACTCTCATAAAAACTACTGGAAGGCAAGGTTGAGGGCAAGCGAGCAAGAGGTAGACAACGATACAAGTGGGAAGATAACATCAAGAGATGGACGAACATCAGCCTGACAGAATGTGCAGTCAGGACGAGAGACAGTGTTGGAGATCCATTGCAGCCAACCTTCATTGTGGAGACGGCACCTGATTGATTGATTGACATGCCAAATAGCACATAGAACATATATGATTACCACTATATTGTATTTGCCAGGAGGATACATAAGTTGTATTGTATATGATACCGTAACGGTAGACGTGTTACAGTTATTGAACCTGACTATCAACCATTCTATAGCGCGCAACAATACAATGCAGTGTTTATTATGTATTGTGTTTTCAAGGACAGCGCTGTGTGTTGCGTCTCCTATTGATGGCTAGAGCCGTGATGTCTGCCACAATTATGCTAGCTATTTCTTCTTCGTCCTCTTCTACTTCTCCCTTTCCTCCTCTTTCTTCTTCTCCTCTCCCTTCTTTTACACTCTTTCACTAGTTATGCCAGTTTCACACATAGTGTGATGCATATCAGAGACCAGTCTGTCCGACCTCAGTATGTAAATGTGTAATGTTTGCCTCCTCTATACAGAATCCATGCAATATAGCGGGATTCATCTACCAATATGTAGGTGTTTTCTTTCTTAATAATGTTACCATGGCGTTGGCCTTAGGGCCTTGCGATTTTCATCTCCCGTAGGATGTTTTAATATGCAGACTATTTCCTATCTTTCTCCCTCATGCGAGAAGGCTAGTTATCGGACCGCAATACCCAAGAAATCAAAGGTGTTGTGGTGTTGTGATATCATCAGACGCCTTTGGTTAGTTAGTCAACAGATCAGTCTCATTTCACATCGAAGTATGAGTCCACAACTGCTCAGATCCCCTCCTCGCTATCTTCCTCAGCGTGTAACGACTGACGACACCAGTTCTGTGTTCGTTGACTATTATTCTTTTATTCTTAACTGGGTTGCCTTATATAGTAATGTGTGGCTGCTAGTTTTCTAATGACTGCCGCTTCCATGATGTGTTTTTCGTGGCGGTCTTTTGTGTAGGCATTCTGGCAGCGGCATTATGCATAGTAGTATATCTGTGCGGGCTGTTGGTTTTTCGAGACTCCTGTCTGTTCATGGGGCAGTGAGGAGCATTTTTTATGATATGGGGCGACCCTTTGCTGTGAAATTGGAACCGCGACTAACTAACTATTCTTCTTTGGCGTCCCTCATGGTGCTCATGTCTAAATTCTCCAGACACCAACGGTTCTTTCAGTCCTATGCTTGGAGTCAAACCCAGTAACTGCTGAGTCAGAGATTGACACCGTAATCTCTCAGCTGGCAGATTTCCTTGAGAAACCTGCTGCCCAGTAGGTAAACCCCATAACCTTGGCTTGAATCTGTCTATAGGAAGTAGTAAACAAACAGTAAAAGATAGAATCTGTCTATAGGAAGTAGTAAGTAAAGAAGTAAGTGATAGAATCTGTCTATACGAAATAGTAAGTAAAAAAATAAATGATAGAATCTGTCTACAGGAAGTAGTAAATAAAAAGTAAGTTAAGAATCTGTTTCTAGAACATTTCTAGAAAAACTGGGAATGAAAAGAGAATTAATGAAAGATAAAGAAAAAAAAGAAACATGTGAAATAGTTCGGCCACGTTAGAAGACATGACACTTCTATAAAAACAAACATTAGAGGGTTATGTCGAATGCAAGCGAGCAAGAGGTAGACAGTGATACAAGTGGGAAGCTAACGTCAAGAGATGGACGAATAGCAGTCTGACAGACTGTGCAATCAAGCGATGGAGATCCACTGCAGCCAACCTTCATTGTGGAGACGGCACCTGATTGATTGAAAGAACGCTTTTCACACCTTAAGGTATATCGGGTAAACTGTGCTAGACCCATATTTTTTTAATAAACCAATCGGGACTCGAGGGGTGAGGAGGTCAGTATCACTCCGCCCGCCTTTACTTCGCAATGCATTCTTGGTACCTTGTTCTAGGAGCACGGGTCAATTGTGAAAACTACAAACTACAGTAAGAGTTCATTATGTAACAAGTCCTTTTCAAAACGACACTCTCATCACAGTCCCCTGGAATGGCTCTCGATCCCTGCTCTCATACCTCTAATCTGTACTCTCAACTCCCAGTGAAACATATAACTTGTAACATCTAATCTGCATATTCAACTCCCAGTGAAACATATAACTTGTAACATCTAATCTGCATATTCAACTCCCAGTGAAACATATAACTTGTAACATCTAATCTGCATATTCAACTCCCAGTGAAACATATAACTTGTAACATCTAATCTGCATATTCAACTCCCAGTGAAACATATAACTTGTAACATCTAATCTGCATATTCAACTCCCAGTGAAACATATAACTTGTAACATCTAATCTGCATATTCAACTCCCAGTGAAACATATAACTTGTAACATCTAATCTGCATATTCAACTCCCAGTGAAACATATAACTTGTAACATCTAATCTGTACGCTCAACTTCCAGTGAAATATAACCTGCAGCATCTAATCTGTACACTCAATACTCTTTGAAACATAACTTATTACATCTAATCTCTACACTCTAAGACTCGATCAAACAAATGTGACTTATTGCTTATAATCAGCACCTACAAACACACAAGTGACAGTCTAAACTAATGTCAAAATAAAACAATACAAATAATTTCTATTTTTCTTTTAAACAAAAAATGTATATTCGCATGTAATCTGTTCATTGAAGAAAACAAAATAAACAAATGCTGGATTACAATATCAGCAGAATGAGTCAGCAAAGTATAATAATAACATTTAAAAAAAACAGACAAATCCTGGGTACATTAATGCTGTAATGTTTTGTTATTTTTGGGGTGTTGGCTCGCTTTAAACCCAAGTATAGTCCATACACATGCTACTGGACTGCTTCTAGTGCACGGGACTCAATTTTGCATTGAGGTACTTATAATTTACTTCCCCACGTCAAGGACGAGAAGTCAACATTTTAGTCTAACTGACCGGTGTAGGGGTTGAATCCACTACCTCAGATAATCTCACCGGAATTTTAAGAGCCAGCTTATCCATTCGGCCATGCTGATCTTAATGTTGTAGATAAATACGCTAATGCTGATGGAAGTAGAGAACCATTGTACACACCACGAGGCATGCTGGGTATTTGGTGATAGCCCCATTTTTATAGACCATTCGGCTCTCAATGAGTTATGTGGTCAACATCACACAGCAGCCTTTCCTTTACTGTCTTAGGACATTTCCTGATAACTTATTTTAGGATTAATCGACCCGATTACAAAGGGAAATTATTCTGAGCGATGACAATATATGTCACTAGAAAACAAATTTTGTACTCGGGAAAATAATTATCATTTAGTTTGTTGAGCCGTCTCCCTGGCCTAGGCGTTAACGTCTTTCTCCGTAATCCCGTATAGTCTCGTGAGTAATGTAACCTGCGCGAGAATCGGTAGCGGTTCTCCCCGTGTTGGTAACTTACGGGGTATGTGAGCCGATCGCTCAGAAAGCAATGGGAAACTATGAGCGTAATCTTGCCTAGTACATCAACAGCAGCTGAAAAATGCTGATGTTGACTGCAATGTCCTGTAAGGGATATGCAATTTAAAAAAAAAAAAAAGTATGTTGACGTCTAAACTTTTGACTTCACAATTTTTAGGTTCAATTCTTAACATTACAAGAAAAATAAAAATGTTATCTACGGTGTTTAATTAAATTAAACATTCCCTTAACATTTCACATTACCAATGACATAATCATTGCAATGTGAATTTTTACTGTATACATTTAGTTATATATAAGCAACATTGTTAAAGTAGGTTGCAGAGGGACCAGTCAACAGACTGTTGACTATTTTGAATTCAGCGAGCATTTTGCTGATCACCTATGACCTACACTCTTCAAGCAGGATAAAGACGGACCAATCAAATAACAGACAAACTGTCTTTAGGAAATTATTTTTATAACGTCAAAAAATTATACTTCTAAAATGTGTAATTTGACAAACTGACTTTGCAAAACTATCGTTATAATGTCAATTAATTATACTTCTAACAATATGCAATCTGTATAGAAAGAAATGTTTTATCTTATTTCTAAGAACCGCAGATATTACTCTTCAAGATCTAAATTGTAATCTGGCTTTCCAGATTTTGATGACTCATGGAAGCGTAAATGTGTAGCAACATCGAAAGACGTGGCTTTAACAGCAGGAAGTGAGGACGTTGCATCAAACCAGGCTGCAAGTCTGGGATACTTGTCGTTGTCAATGGTAGCTCGTGGTTCTGTAGTGGCCAACACTGGAAGTCTCTCAAAATGTGGCCAAATCAACAAATCAACCATAGCTGGCTTGTCATCTGAGGACAATAAGTACATTTAATTGTGAAGCTGATAGTTGGTTAGTTGCATATCCTTTACAGGACGTGTCAGTCAACCCTAGAAGTTTTTGGCTGTTTGTGATTTCTTGGCAAGTTTACGTTCAGTAGTTTGCCATTGCTTTCCAAGCTGATAGACTAAAGTATAACCTGCCGTATCGGTGGTCTTAGGTTTGATCTGTATCAGCGAAGTTTCAAATTTTTAAAGAATTGACCTGGTCACAGGTTGACCCAGACTAAAATGTGTACCAGGAAATGTCTTGGGAAGTAAAGGCCACACCAGCCACTAGTGATGTTTGGTCTATATAAATATGGGTTTAGCACCATGTGACCAGTGTGGCATAAATGTGTAAGAGGGACCTTGATTTTACTTACAATACGCCAAATACACCTGAAGGTGTGTGATGTGGTCCTTTCTCTGACATCACAGTTAATTATCTCGTTGCTTTCACAAAATGGCACTGTTCAGTGTGAAATATGATCATCATCATCATCATCATCATCATCATCATCATCATCATCATCATCATCATCATCATCATCATCATCACGTGCATTGCCGGCTAGTGGGCCATCAGGCTTCTCTGCAAATTGCGATCTCAGACGGCATGGATCAATTCATGTGTTGACTCCCTTCTGTCGAAAACTTTCTCTTTTTTGCTTTCCTCTTTCCACAAATCTTTCCGATTGTCACATGTTCCAGGTTTTGTCTTTTCATAATGTGGCCAAAAAATTTTGACTGCTTCTTTCTGATTTTTGTGTTTTGGCAACTTAGCCTCCTTCAAAATGTCCAGATTGCTCATTCAACAATATGTTAACTCTTTGCCTTTACCCCATTTTCAACAGCCCCAACCTATGACTAGCAAACTGCCTAGTGAGCCTTTGTTTGTGTCATGTAATTATTTAACCAATAATCCAGATTTAAATCTTGGTCCATTTCAGTGCTTTTAAAAGACTTATAATTGTACCACCCAAAACAATGTATTTCCTTAATGAATTTAAACACAGAAAAGACACAAACAATATGTTGCATGATTTATTGCCTCCTTGTGGATTTCTCAACACCATGTAAACCATGGCCATAATGTGAACAAAAACAAAGCATATTGTATACTGTATTCAACGAACAATAAATGATTGCTCAAATATAGTGAGGCATTAGCAATTAGGGAGAACCAGCCGGTTTTGTGCAAACAAAAAGAGTCCGTGGTAAATTTGAAATTACTACGGAGATAACAGATTAAGAAGAAGAAGTCATAATGACAGTCAAGTATATGAATGTGTGTTAATTGTTTCAACTAAAGTATTATTCATTTATTTATGGAGACAATGTCTGGTCCCCAACATGGCGGATAGGCATTTCAACCGTTAGGCCTCTGGAGTGTTTATGTTTGTGGCTACGATTTGCAGTTGCATTTTCCTCGTGTTGGACTTGTAGTGCATGGTTCCGTCGCCCTACTACTGAGTTGAGTGCGTGGCGCGACACTGTGAGTTGTAAATTTTTTGGGGAATGTTTTTACATCTGTCCGTGGTTGTTGTAGCGTGAACTGCATTTTCGAAATGATGGCGGTCGGCCAGTCGCAGAATTGACTGGATTACCTTTTTTGGTTCACGAGTACATGTCTCTCGGAGATTCCTGGGAGTCATCACTGGAGCTACGGTGTTCGTGCTTTGTGCGATGCTTTCAGAGGGCCGAACTGCAGAAAGGGACCGAGCCATATGGGATAAATCCCGGAGCAATGAAGTCGATCCTCTCGACATTTACTGCAGTAATGTGTGGCTGCTGGTTTTTCTAGTGACTGCGGCTTCCATCGACGATTAGCTGTTTTTTCCGTGGAGGACTTTTGTGTTGGCATTCTGATAGTGGCATTATGCAGTGTACCTGTGCGGGCTGTTGGCTTGAGGAAACTCCTGTCTATTCCATTGTTCACATAGGGCAGCGAGGAGCATTTTGTGTGATATTCACTGGCACAGGAACTTATCATAATGGGGACAACCCGCTGCCGTGAAGTTGGAACCGCGACTAATGACTAATTATTCATTTAATTACTTCATATGGTATATAACTACAGTATGCACCTGACGAGGTGCAGCAAAATATGCCAGGCAATAAATCGTGCAATATATTGTTTGTGGCTTCTGTACTTAAACTTTTACCATTTTTTTGCCAGCAGCCCATAGAGACCTGTGCCCATTTAATCGTGCTTACCTCCAAAGAAAGGGCCTTCTCTTGTAGCCAAAACATTTTCAAGAAATTGAAAGTGTTTGTGCAAGTCACCAAGCGCCTTCTCTCTGACCTCAGGGTTTCTTAAGGCGAAGAGGGTAGAAGCCAGCTGCAAGCAATAGACAGACATCATGTAACAAGGTTATTGTATGCTCACAGACATCATGTGCTCACAGACAGACATCATGTAACAAGGTTATTGTATGGCCACAGACATCATGTAGCAAGGTTATTGTATGGCCACAGACATCATGTAGCAAGGTTATTGTATGGTCACAGACATCATGTAGCAAGGTTATTGTATGGCCACAGACATCATGTAGCAAGGTTATTGTATGGTCACATACATCATGTGGTCACAGACATCATGTGGTCACAGACAGACATCATGTGGTCATAGACAGACATCATATGGTCACAGACATCATGTGGTCACAGACATCATGTGGTCACAGACAGACATCATGTGGTCATAGACAGACATCATGTGGTCATAGACAGACATCATATGGTCACAGACATCATGTGGTCACAGACATCATGTGGTCACAGACATCATATGGTCACAGACATCATGTGGTCACAGACATCATGTGGTCACAGACATCATGTGGTCACAGACATCGTATGGTCACAGACATCATATGGTCACAGACATCATGTGGTCACAGACATCATGTGGTCACAGACATCATGTGGTCACAGACATCATATGGTCACAGACATCATGTGGTCACAGACATCATATGGTCACAGACATCATATGGTCACAGACATCATGTGGTCACAGACATCATATGGTCACAGACATCATGTGGTCACAGACATCATGTGGTCACAGACATCATGTGGTCACAGACATCATATGGTCACAGACATCATGTGGTCACAGACATCATGTGGTCACAGACATCATATGGTCACAGACATCATGTGGTCACAGACATCATGTGGTCACAGACATCATGTGGTCACAGACATCATGTGGTCACAGACATCATGTGGTCACAGACATCATGTGGTCACAGACATCATATGGTCACAGACATCATATGGTCACAGACATCATGTGGTCACAGACATCATGTGGTCACAGACATCATATGGTCACAGACATCATATGGTCACAGACATCATGTGGTCACAGACATCATATGGTCACAGACATCATGTGGTCACAGACATCATGTGGTCACAGACATCATGTGGTCACAGACATCATATGGTCACAGACATCATGTGGTCACAGACATCATGTGGTCACAGACATCATATGGTCACAGACATCATGTGGTCACAGACATCATGTGGTCACAGACATCATATGGTCACAGACATCATATGGTCACAGACATCATGTAGTCACAGACATCATGTAGCAATGTTATTGTATGGTCACAGACATCATATGGTCACAGACATCATATGGTCACAGACATCATATGGTCACAGACATCATATGGTCACAGACATCATGTAACAAGGTTATTGTATGGTCACAGACATCATGTGGTCACATACATCATGTAGCAATGTTATTGTATGGTCGCAGATATCATATGGTAACAGACAGACAGACATATGGTAACAGGCAGACATTACACAGTAAGAGTCAGACATCATATAATAACAGGCATACAGTAACAGACAGGCACCAAATGGTAACAGACATATAGTAACGGACATACATCATACAGTAATAGTCAGACAACATATAGTAAGAATCATACAGTAACAGACAAGACATAATACAGTAACAGTCAGTAATCATATAGTAGCAGACATATAATAAGAGACACAGTAACAGACAGACATCATACAGCACATAATACAGTAAATGACAGACATCATATAGCAATAGAAATACATCATTTAGCAACAGACAGACATCATACAGTAACAGACAGACATATGACAGTAACAGACAGATAGCATATAGTAACAGACAGACATACAGTAACAGGCAGACATCTTACAGTAACAGACAGACATCATGCAGTAACAGTTAAAAGTTAATTACATATCTTTTACAAGACATCGCAGTCAACATCAGCATTTTTTGCTGTTATGATCTCTTGGCAAATTTAGGTTCAGTAGTTTGCCATTGCTTTCTGAACGACCGGTACCCATACCATTTCATAAAAAACCAACACAAGGCGGTCTGCTGTCAAATCTCCCGCAGCTGTGTTTCGAACGCGGCATACGAGATTACGAACTGCGTCAGTAATTCCCTACGCCACGGAGCAGGCTACAGTAACAGACAGACGTCATATAGCAAGGGTATCCATCCATCCATCATGTGCCATGCCGGTAAGCGTGGGCGGTCATGTTCTGCCATCTCACTCGATCACCAGAGTCGTGGATCAGCTCCGTGTTTCTGTCTCGACCATGCCACAAGGCCAAGCCATCCATGTACTTGCTTCTATGTCTTCCCCTTGGTCTGTTCCCCTCGATCTTACCAGTTGTCACCAAATTCTCCAATCCATTTCTTCTCATAACATGCCCAAAATTTGTTTACTGTCTACGTCTAATTTCTCTAATCAATTTACGATCTTCATTTGTTTCTTGAAGGACTTGTTCATTGGTCTTTCTGGCTGTCCATGGTATTCTTTGCATTTTCCTCAGAAACCACATCTCTACAGCCATCAGATGTTTTTCAGCCTGACTGCTCATTGTCCACGCTTCACATCCATACAAAAGTACAGGTTCAATGTAGCATCTCAACACTCTTTTTCTCGTTTCAATTGACATCTTTTTATTGGTCAATATGTTTTTCATCTTAGTTAGTTAGTTAGTTAGTCGACAGATCATCCTCGTTGCACATCGGACCATTCAGTCCATAAGTGCTCGGATCCCCTCCTCAGCAAATCCCGCAGCGTGTAGCGGCTAACGACGCCAGTTCTGTGTTGGTTTATCAATCTTCTTTGGCTTCCTGCGTAGTGTTCTTGTTTGGCCACCCCTCTTTTAATTTGCTGCTCTCGCAGTCTGGCCATTGTTGTAGATTCACAGTCATCACTGTGGCGAACCCACTCTGATTTCAGAGATACTTATAATTTACGTCCCCAAGTCTAGACCGACGGGTCAACATTTTAGTCCGGTGTAGGGGTTGAACCCCGTAACTCTGCATCAGAACACCGGATATTTAAGAACATGCGTTTGTATCCATTCGGCCAAACTGACCTCTAGTGAGGGAGTGTAACAATCTTTTCTCATGTTTTGTAAAAATCCAGAGTCCACATCCTGGATCAAAACAGGTCAGCATAATCCAGAGGCAGAAACCGTGTTATCTAAACTCCATAGACAGTGACCCTCCTCCCCCTCTTCCTCCTGCATACATCTTCAGTCAACAATCTGAATATATTTTAAGAAAACGGCATTCATCTTGAGGTTGTTGGCATCTCCATGGAGTGTGTCCTCAACAGAGTACTTGCGGGGATAACTGTCTTCCTGCACTTTCAGATGTCAGTCAACCTGAATATATTTAAAAAAGCAGCAGCCGACTTAAGTTTGTCGACATCACTATAAAGTTTGTTCTTAAATGGGGTGGGCACAAGCTGGTGTAATTTTGTTTGTTATGCATAAGTTGACGGTTCTACAGTAAGTGGTTAGTCATCATTTTACCAATTGAACAGTTACATTCTTTAGGATCTCCCAAATTTACGGTCAGATCTTAGTCAGTTAAGACTGAGCTACAATATAGCAGTATAGGGTTCTACCTGTTTTCTGTTAGGGCTAAATGTTGGGCAGCGCTCACAAAACCTGACACCTCACATTGTGCCAACAATCTCACGAGAAGGACTGCCATTGAGAGTGTACAAACCTTACCCTAGTGTGAGGAAGTGCAACCTTAAGACTAAATACAAGTATCATTGCAGGACAGACCAGGCCCTAAGCCTTGGTCACCAACTTGTCCACTATGGAAGCTCTGACAGGCTGACAATTAAAGCACTGCTCTGCCGATCCTGCAGCTTGCCTTGTTCCAGACATATTGGTGTTACCTTTCCTCTGGAGTAAACTAGGCAGGCCGAGAGAGGGATCATGCTGCATGGGCAAGGCATGTCTGTAAACTAAATTCAATCCAGGCTTTGTGCTATGGCATGGTATAACTCCATTTCACAAGCCAATCTTTAGTTTATAGAACATGTGCTACTTCAGCCTATGTCCAGTAAGAAGCCCGTAGATTGTCGCTGTTCACTATGGTCGAGCCAGTAACATGCATTATGGAGACATAAATTAATACTACCCGCTCAGCTACCCACGAATTAATGCAAAACTGAACTCATTAACACCCCAACCTGGCAAGCAAATGTTCCTTGTTAAAATTAAAAAAAAAAAAAAGCGTCATGTTGAAGGAACCTTTTGTGGGTATGTGAAGTGTTAAGATCATCACATTTTATAGAGCTGAGTGCCCGGAGGAATAGGCGTCAGTCTTTCCCTCCTAAAGTGATCATTGATATCTAACATTTAGTTTAGTTTAGTTTAGTTTAGTCGACGGATCAACATCACGGCACACGGGTGTAACCCATAAGTGCTCCATTCTACTCCTAACTCAAGCCTGAGTCCGGAGAATCTCAGCTCAGTGCACGAACTCCGTAGCACCGGCGAGGATCCTGAAATACTTTGGGTAGATTTTTAACTCGAAATTTGGCCCGGGTAGCACCGTTAGGTTACTCTTTTTCGATTTCCAACTGCCAAGGGTTATTTTTACGTGCGCAACAATACACACGGGCGTCCGACCTCACTACCCAGAGACCAGGAGAAAGTTTGTTATTACAAGTCCACGTGAAAAAATCCCGGCCCTCACCGGGGCTTGAACCCGGACCTCCAGCACATGAGGCGGACACCATACCCCGAGACCACTCAGCCCCCTAAATCTAACACTGAACCTTGTTAGCCTGCCCTCATGCTATAGTCAGCATAACGAAGTGATTGTTAATGTCATCTAATTACTGTTATACACCTAACAAAACAGACGGCGCGATGTCTTGGAAAGTAAAAGTAGCAGGTGTCGTATTGGCCACTTTAGCCGATATTCGATATTTTGTTTATGCGCTGCGCATGCGCATGGGACACTTAGCGCCACCTGACGAACGGGAATATAAAGTTCGATGTTGCTGTCACCTAATGACACATGTAGGAAACACCAACTACATTTACCTGCCATCGCACAGAACCGTGTGACTTATTGACTCGCCCTTGTATCTATAATAATATGGGTCTAGCATCAATCACATGCTCAAGGCACATAAAAAGGGTCCTTAACATCTTGGAGAGGATGAATCACTGAGAACCGCACCAAGTTAACATCATCAGCTACATAGCTTGGCCACACCTTCAGACACGAAGAAAGACTCACGAGAGTACTAGAAGGCAAAATACTGGGTGGAAAGAGGGCGGCATGGTTGACTGGATAAGAGCGTTTGCTCTTAAACTTCCAGTGTGCTGATGCCGAGCCGAAGCAGAGGGTTAAATTCCTACACAAGTCATTGTGACTCAAATGTTGACTTACATTTGACTTGGGGACGTAAATTACAAGTACCTCAGAAGTCGGAGTGGATTCGCTTAATGGCGAGAAACACTGGTAACAGGGAAAGCTAATCCACACCAGAAATAAGTTCAGTGCTCAAAGTGTAGTTGCACTTGTTAGGAATACGCTTGAGTTCAAGGCAAGCAATTATTCCTACTCCCCTAAAAACTAGGGGGGGGGGGGAGTATACCAAGAAATACACTTACAAAACAAGCATACACAAATCTTCAATAATTTAGACATAAACTATAGATAGCACAATTTACAGCCTGACATATTTCTCTGCATTCCATCAGATAGTGCAGAAGTCACACAACATAAACTAAAGCAACAAGATCAATCCTGCACACTGAAATATACAACACACAAATTGAATTTAGGTAATTTTACACTGACTTTTTTTTTTTACATAAAGTTGGCTTGGCCATATGAATAGCAACGCACGTAGATCTATTAATGCAGATATATACATGGAATTAAAGAAAACAGCACAAGCCAGTATAGAATGGAATGTTCAGGAAGCTTCACAACCAGCCCAAGAACTGAAATACTTGATGATTATGATGACGATGATGGTGATGATAATGGCCAGCTACTTACTTTGCCATAATACTCAGTGACAATTCTGTCCCAGGCCCGCCTATATGGGTCGCTAGGTTGAAGGCGGTTCTCAGGGTAAACATCGTCCAACCAATCACTTGTTGCAGTGGACTCGTAGACAATTTTGTCATCTAATTCCAAGACTGGGACCAAGCCAAGCGGGTTCTTCTCCAGAAACCAGGCTGGCTTATCTTTCAGATCCACATTGATGGTTTCATAACTGTGGATAACATAGCTATGTGAAATATTCTAACACACAAATAGTATCAACAGACATATGCACGAACACACACCCACATATATTTTCAGTTTTTACTCTTCTGAATTGGACAGGACCCATTTGTGTTGGTGACTTCTTATATATGACTAATCTTCTTATTTTTGTTGTTCCATTTCGTTTCTTGTATATGACTAATCTTCTTATTTTTTTAAAAAAAATGCATATCCCTTACAGAACGTTGCAGTCAACATCAGCATTTTTCTGCTGTTGTTGATGTACTAGGCAAGATTACGCTCAGTAGTTTGCCATTGCTTTCTCAGCGACCGGCTCACATACCCCGTAAGTTACCAACTCGGCGAGAACCGCTACCGATTCTCACGCAGGTTACATTACTCACGATAATATATATGACTCATCTTCTTATTCTTGTTGTTCCGTTTTTTTTCTTATATGTGACTAATCTTCTTATGTTTGTTGTTCCGTTTTCTTTTCTTGTATATGGCTGTCTATTATCTGCTGCCTATAGTACCTTGCAGTGTAGGGCAGGAAAGTCTTGAGCCTGGGGAATTAAGGCCTCCTGATTAGTGCAGTCTCTGCAAAACTGTGCAGGTTAGGATTTTCTGTTTGCCTCCGACAGTAAAAAAATTTCAAGCCCTACCGAGAATTTGAACGCGGGTCTCCCAAAGGAGACTCGGCCAGCCGCCCCTGTTTCGTGCCTTTTCTTATATATAACCAATCTTCTTATTCTTGCTGCTCCGTTTCTTTTCTTTTATATGACAAATCTTCTTAATCTTGCTGTTCAATTTCGTTTCTTATATATTATTAATCTTCTCATTCTTGTTGTTCCGTTGATAAAGACTTCGATTAAAAGGCTTACCTGTATCTGTGTGTGTTTTGTTTTCTTCATATGTCAAGTTTCTTTGTCATATTTTCTAGTTTTCATACTGACATTTATACACAGTTGGGTATGCTTATTTATTCAATGTTGATGAATATGACCAAAATTTCACATGTAAGTTCCAGAACGGGTTCGGCTGGTGATTAGATCATTTTCAGCCTGGGCAAGTTTGCTGAAATGAATACAGAGGTGTACTGACTGTCAATCAAACACAGATAACTCAACTTCTGATTTTCGTTTCTTATATCCGTGAAGCTGCCTCAATCCCCGAAAAGTTGTCGTGGTAGACTTGACTTCACTGAGAAGATAGCCCAGAAGGATTGTTCTCAGAGTTTTCAAAATCTATGCTGTAATTCTTTATTTCTTACCCTAGGGTGAAGAAATGCAACCTTAAGACTAAATGTCACGGCAGGGCAGACCATGCACTAACATAAACCTTGGTCGGAAACTGGTCGAGGATGGAAGCTACGGTAGGCGGACAGAGCATTGTTTTACTGATTTAGGAGCTCCTGCGACTTGTCTTGTTCCAGATTTATTGTTGTTACCTTTCCTCTGGAGTAAACTAGGCAGGCCGAGAGAGGGATCATGTTGCATGGGCAACACATGGTCTCTGGAGTAAACTAGGCAGGCCGAGAGAAGGATCATGCCGCATGGGAAACACGCGCTCTAAATTCAGCCCAGGCTTTGTGCTATGGAAAGGTTGAACTTTATTTTACGTTTTACAAACTAACATCTATCAAGACATCAAGGTGCCAGTGAATTCTTCGTTTAGATCTTCAGAGTGTCTTTATATTGACTTGACAGCCCTGAGTCAAGCTCGTCATGGAATGCCACATCCTGTAAAGGACACGCAAATAACTAACACTTCCCCCTTTAAATATTGAGCACAACCCACTACTGGCAACGCCGATCGCATTCTGGTATGAACCTAAGGCCTATCCACGTCAATATGGAAGCACTATACTCGAGTTTCGCCCTCGTTTGAGCTCGTCAGTAGTGCATATCCATGACCGGATCCGGAAACAGTCCCGGATCACGCGTGTGAAGCGGGTGTGTAACCACGCGGCACACACTGGACACACCAAATTATCACAACAGAACATCACAACGCTACCCATCGTAGGCTATGCTCAAGGCTATGCTTCCCCCTTTGTTTCTTTTGAGTGCAATGTAATTCCTTGCTTTGTAATTTTACCTTAAACAACACCTTATTATGACTACCATTGCTTTACTAACTGTGACAACAGGCAGGCTATGGCAGGCAGATGAATTAGCAATAAACAGGAAGCAATGCAGTAAAGTATAAAATAACACACGTACAACACAGAAGATTAGCATGGCTGAATGAATAAGAACGCTTGTTCTTAAACATCCGGTGTGCTGATGCCGAGGTAACAGGTTCAGCCCTTACGCCGATCAGTTAGACTAAAATGTTGACTTCTCGTTATTGACTTGGGGACGTAAATTACAAGTACCTCAGAAGTAGGAGTAGGTTCGCCTGATGGCGAGGGAGACTGGTAATAAAGAAAACTAATCCACATGCAAAAATCAGTCCAGTGCACTAGAAAAAGTAGTACGTGCCCACGCTTGAGTTCAAAGTGAGCGAGTACACACACACACATACAACACAAATATCCTGATGACAACTCACGGGATGTTCTTGTGTTCCAGAACCAGTCTCGTCCTCTGAGCCCAGGGACAGAACCTCATGCTGTAAATTCGCAGCAAGCCAGGCTTCAGGGGTGGGAACGGTGTTCCTGTAGTGGGAAAACACTCTGTTTTACTGTACAAGTTTTCTTTGGCTTTGCTGCACAGGTTTACCATTGTCCCCTAGTACAAGTTTACCATTGTCCCATAGTACAAGTTTACCCCTGTCCCATAGTACAAGTTTACCACTGTCCCATAGTGCAAGTTTACCACTGTCCCATAGTACAAGTTTACCATTGTCCCATAGTTGAAGTTTAATTGCAAAAGTTCACAACTGTTCCGTAGACCAAGTTTAACTTACTACTGTTTTACAGTAACTCAGTTTCATCGTACAAGTTTACCACTGTAGAACAGTACACTTTTACCTTCCCATCATTATATAAGTTTACCTACCCCAGTTTCACTGTAAAAATGTACCCACCCCAGTTTCACTGTAAAAATATACCCACTCCAGTCTCACTGTAAAAATTGTACCCACTCCAGTTTCACTGCAAAAATGTACTCACCACAATTTCACTGTAACATTTTACCAACCCCAGTTTCACTGTAAAAATTTACCCACTCCAGTTTCACTGTAAAAATGTACCCACCCCAATTTCACTAAAAATTTACCCACCTCAGTTTGACTGTTCAAGTTTACCCATGTTTCATTATACCCATGCATCATAACTTTACATTGTTACATCAGGAGCGTACCCTCTTGCTGCACCAAAAAGAGGCAGACAAAGCATTAACAGGGTGGGAAACAGTGAGTTTTAGCATAATAACAGCAACATTTAGAACAAAAAATAAACATGAATATGATCCAGTGTTTCACACCAACAAATAGCAAGAATGAATCAGTTCAGGGGGAATTTTACATGAAACTTCAAAGTATTAAATGTAGTCAAAGAATCAGCAATATGAAAATGACGTGTGACCTGGCAGCCAAGACAGGATTGGATAACATGGGTTTTAAAGAGATCATTAGGAAAGATGGGTTTTTGGGTAAGGATATAGAAAATTACCTTTTTCTATGCCATGAGACCTATTGTGCATGTGGTACTCCTACATTTTAATATACCAACTAGCATTTGGTGGGTGATGTAAATAGAACTTGATGAGACTTGAGGTATGGAATGAAAATGAATTATTCACATATTTTTGCTCAAGGAATGAATATGCCATAGGACGATGGGCTTTTTCAAATAAAATACTACACAAAGCAATGGGGGAATCACCAGACCACAATACAAAAAATACTGTTAACAAGAAATGTAGATCATCTTTATATAACGTAAAAGTGTTCAGAACTATATCCGTAGATTCAGACAAGCAATAACTAATAAGTAAAGTTCAGTTGAAACTCAAATATAATACATAGCTTCTTACAAACAATGGAAAATAACACATTAATAAATCAAGAAACTTAAGGAAAAACCTTAGGTCACAATCTCAAGTACACAACCTGGCCCTGCAATACGCAGTAGATCAAGTGAGAACAGAGGACTCCAGTTTAAAAGCATTTGGAATGAGTCATGCATAGAAGTCCTTGGTAAAAGTGTACAAAACAAATATCATGGATGCCTAAAACTATTTTGTTTTAAATCGAAGAAAGGAAACATTTTTTAAACAGCTAAACCAGAGCTATTAAACTTAAAGCCCACAAAAAAAAAACAAAAAAACAACACAAACACACAGAAGCTAATAGTATTAGTAATACAGAAGTAAAAAAGTGGATAAAAGACAATATTTAGATGGCCTAGCAGGAGAGGCAGAGGTAGCAGCAGTGAAAGGAAACAGAGACCTTTACAACACACTAAGGAAATATAATAAAAAGATACAGAATAGACCAGTCCTAAAAAATCACCCAGATATCCAGCCTGCATAAATGGAGTTGAATAACAAATATAAGAAACGATGTAAAAAAAAGAAATTAGAAATATAAAAACTAAATAAAAATAAAAAAAATAAAAACTGAAGGATAGGAAAGCGGCTGGTCCAGATGGAACCCCAGCAGAAACTATTCATGCAAATACAGACACCACAACTGAATTACTGCACAAATTATTTTGCAGTCTGGAAGACCGACAAAAATATTAGCAGACTTGAGAGAAGGATATCTGGTAAAATTACAGAAGAAAGGACACTTGCAAGAATATTAAAAAATTATACAGGAATAATGTGATTGTCAATTCCTGAGAAAACTCAAAACTGTTTTCCCGTAGTGAATTTGAATAACGAAGACACAAAGAATAGATTGCACGATTTATTACCTGGAATATTTCGCAGCATCTCGTCAGGTACACACTGCAGAATTCACACAACGTAAAGTAAAATAGCCGGTCTTCCTGGTCTAGGTGTTTAACTTCTTTCTTCGTAATCCCGTATACTCTCGTAAGTAACGTGACGTGTGCGAGAATTGGAAGCGGTTCTCGATATGTGAGCCGGCCGCTCAGAAAGCAATGTCAAACTACTGAGCGTAATCTATGTACCGTGAAAATACCTGTGACAGCATTTACAGCTCTTCTCTATGCAAACTGATAAAGCACTTAGTGCATCATCAGTGTACTCTACAAACAACAACAGGTCATTGCTTGTGTATTTAATGTTTCTCACTCACCAAGAATGGCCAGGACATTGCTATCTGTGCAAATATTAGGAGTTAATGACCAAATTACCATATACTGAAATATACATACGACATAACTTCTGCAAGAAAATATTTAGCAGCACATGGATGTCAGTCATGGACAATTTTGAAATCACTAAAGAAGAAAATTGGGGCTCTTGATCCCAGATGCTGCAGAGAAGTTTGTAGAATATTGTGGACCAAGAAGAAGAAACATACTGAAATTCTAACAGATCTGAACATCTAAGAAAACTGACGCATAAACAGTCCTTGGAAACTGAGACACTTTGGTCACATTAAACGTCACACTGGCTTGGAGAGTACAGTGATGGAAGGAGGGGTTCCTGGAGGAAGAGGCTGGAGTCCACGAGCAGGAAAACGGACAGGGACATTGCAGACACCTGTGGCAGGGAGGGTGCATGAGGCAGGAGAAATGGCGTGGAGGATTTTCACCGTGCCGTGATGAAAGCGCCGTTCTGTGACGGGCTGCTACGTGATGATGATAAGTGGATACTAAACGTATTTTACACAGCAGCAAACTGCCTAACACATGCCACTGCGGGTTATGATTCCAGATGCAGAATCAACGTCGCTGCACTATGGATATACCCAATCATAAGTGCATAGTCTCTCTCAGAAGACGTGTAAGGGTGTGGATACACACAGCCCGTGTATTGCAGTCTACTCCTAGTTTCTTATAACTAAATTATTTAGTTCATTGCGACCAGTTCCACACTCAATTTTCCCAACCCGGCAAATGTAATCTATATGATTCTTCAATATAAACCAAAAAAAAAAAAAATTGATTGATTGATTTAGGAACCGACATCACAGCATTCGGGACATTCCCATAAGCGCCCCGTCCCCATCCTCAGCAGCCAGAGAAGAGTTCCAACACTAATAGTTCCAGTAGCAATCTGATTATATGTCCGTCTCGCCTTTCCTCTGAGCGTCGAGCGTCGGCCAGATCCCCTCGTCACTCCTCGCTGTCTCATTCTTGCCAGACCATGGTGATCCATTTGCTCCTCCGAGGTGTACACGTGCTCCCACAAGGCCGCAACCACGTCTGCCTTGTCATGCATCAATACTCCATCAAGTTTTGCCGAGCCAGCCAATCTGTCCGCCTGTTCATTCCCCAGCACACCGGCATACCCAGGAGAAAATATCCAGGTTATGCTTGCTACCCGTGACCTCCGAAGCGAAGCAAGCCATTCTGCACGAAGCTTGCCTGTTCTCACCCTTCTCAGCATGCTTTCTGAGTCAGTTACAATCATAATGTGTGTATGTATCGTGTTTTCTATCCAGCGGAAAGCTGCACTGACCGCCTCCACCTCCATTCTTAAGCTAGATGTAGTGTCATCATACGCCAGGCTCTCCTGCACCAAACGCCGACAAATAGTTTTTGCCAAGAACCCCCAGGCACTTCTCCTACCTCTCAACACCAACCCATCCGTGTAGATAATCACATCACCCGGGTGAGAATTTTCCTGAATTAGTTGCTGAATTTCCACTTCCGTGGCCCCTGCTGGCCACTCCCTGCACTCAAAAAAAAAAAATTCTGAATAAAATCTTAATGCTGATAGACAAAAGAAAACAGAGTAAAAATGACAAACGAGAATATGCTAAGATAAATAAAGAAATAAGGCATAAATGAGTGACGGCAAAAGAAAGTTGATTAAGCGAGCAGTGCAAAAAAAAATAAATTTGAATTAAATTCCAGGAAAGATACAAAAAATATGCACAGACAAACCAGTGAGCTCACGGGAAGAAAAATAAGAATAAATACAGGGTGTCTGAAATAAAAAAAACAGGAAAGATATTATTGGAGAAAGGTGCTATAATGAAGAGGCGGAATGAATACATAAGAGAATTATATGATGGAGAAAGGTAAGAATAAACAGTTTATAGAATATTACAGAATATTATATTAACCAAAATGTTGAATGATATTTACAGCAGTGGATATGTACCCAGTGATATTTACCCAGTGATATGCTGAAATCTGTACTTATAGCTATACCAAAAAGACCATGAGCTATTGAATGTGAAGATTTTTGTACAATGAACCTCATAAACCATATCACTAAGCTTCTACTCAGAATTATAATGAGAAGAAGCAGAAAGAAATTAAAAATCGAAATTAGTGAAGAACAGTATGGATTTGTAGAAGGAAAGGGTACAAACAATGCAATATATACATTACGGACACTAATGGAAAAATAGAGACACACAGAAAGACATATATTTGTGCTTCATAGATTAAACTAAGGCATTTGATAAAGTAAAACATAATGAACTGATTAAAATGTTGGAAGATATCAACATTGATGGGAAAGATTTAAGAATAATAAAGAATATTTACTGGAACCAATGAATGTAAGAAAGAGAGTGCTGAAATGCTATATAGAACCAGTTTTGTTGTATGGCAGTGAGTTTTGGAATGTAAATGAACAAATTAAGAAGAAATTAGAAGCAACAGAGATGTGGTTCCTGAGACGATCTTGGAATAACAAATTCAAAAGAAATTCGAAGCAACAGAGATGTGGTTCCTGAGACGAATGTTGCAAATTCCTTAGACTGCCAGAGTAACTAACAGTGATAGTCTAAAAGAGGCTAATGAAACTAGAACATTATATGCAACAATAAGAAAGAGACAAACAGCTTTCTTCGGTCATGTGATGAGAAGAGAGGCATTAGAGAAAATGGTGACAACTGGAAAGATCGAGGGGAAGAGAGGCAGAGGCAGACCAAGACAAATGATGCTGGATGGATTGAGACGGTGGCATGGACGAATATCATCAGCAGAGTTGATCCAGAACAAGAAAGACCGAGATTAGTGGAGAGCCATGAACGCCCATGTCAGCTGACAGGGCACTTGATGATGATGATGATGATGATGATGATGATGATGATGATGAATATACACAAGGATGTAACTGTATCTTACAATGTAAGCAAATATTACGCAAACACTTGCATGATTATTTAGTCTAAAACTCACCGCTGGCGTATGATTTCTGCGTCATTTTCTGTTTGGCTGAACAATGGCTGATACTAGCGCTGCTGCTGCAATGGCTAGTGATATTCTGTAAGCGACGAGCGGCAGTTTGTGACATGGGCCTTCTTGTACGGTTTATAAATAGCCTGTCTGTGTTTTAAGTGTCCCACAACAACTGGTGGCATGTGTATTAGGCCACGATAAAGCTTTTTAGTTTGGGCTAAGTGATTATGAATAACACTCGATGTGAATACGAGGTCAAAATAGTGTCTAATCATCGTGATGTGTTAGATGTACATGTAGTTACAGATCCAGTAAAAACAGTTAAAATTGTTGAGTGACATACCTTCCAGTAATCAGAAATCAACGGCAAACTACTGAGCGTAATCTTGCCAAGAAATCAACAGTCAGCTGAAAGATGCTGAAGTTGAAAGCGATGTCCTGTAAAGGATATGCGGGGGAAAAATGTAGTATACAACCCAGCCATTTCTGTCTTGCGGTTGTCTTGAAATGGGTCTAATTCAAAGCGTTTGTTTAATGTCAACAATATGTTATAAATATAAATACCAATGCATGTCAAATAGCATATACTACAATATGATTATCACTATGTTGTATATTGCAGGGGGATACATACATACATGGTATTACATAACATATTCGTGTGATAAATAACGGCAGACGTGTTACAGAACCCGACTGTCAATCATTCTGTAGCACCCAAAAATGCAATGTTTATTATGTATTGTGTTTTCGGAAACAGCGCTGTGGGTCGCGTTTGCTGTTGACGGCTAGAGTCGTGCTGTCTGCCACAATTATGCCAGTTATTTCTTCTTCGTCCTCCTCTACTTCTCCTTCCCCCACTCCTCCTCCTTTTTTAATCATCTTCCTTCTTTTTCATTCTTTCGTTAGTGGTGCGTCACCCCTAGTTAAGCACACCAGAGGAAGTCTGTCCGACTTCAGTATGTAAATGTGTAATGCTTGCCTCCTCTAGACAGAATCCATGTAATATGTCGGGACCCAACACACATACGTATTCAAAACAATGTTTTCCCGTGATGAATTTGAATAACGAAGACACAAACAATAGATTGCACGATTTATTGCCTGGCATATTTCGCTGCATCTCGTCAGGTACATACTGCAGAAATCACACAACGTAAAGTGAATTAATTAGATAAATCCTTCAAACTGAAATATACACATGTTCGCACAGTAATGTCGATTGTCTACCACGGTAATTTTAAACTGACTAACATGTCTTTCTGCTTACACAAGGACGGCTTACGAAGGTTGATTAGAATAGCTTCAGCAAACTTTAACAATCGACTACTTTGTGTGTTGAACAACACACGGAAGGCACTGTCTCTTTCAACCACGTGGCCACTCTCGAACACGTGTCTCTCTACCGATGAAGCCAGACTTTTCCGGTGTGTCGGCCTGCCTAGGCTACCATCTTCTGTGTGTAGTATCTTGTCCAACCAATTCGGGATATGTTCCGAAACCCTGCAATGTAACTGTCGCTCAGTTCTGCCTATGTAGATGGCCTCGCATCTGCATGTAAATTGGTAAATACAATTTGATTTGGCGTACAAAGCTACAGGTTCTTTTACTGCTGGGACTGGGATTGGTGTGTTTCTGTACCTGATGACTAGAGCTGCAGCACAGAATGTTCGCTCGACTGCTGTGGTGAGCCGGTCCCGCAGACGTTGCATTACGTCATCTCCTCGGAAGGTTAGCTGGATGAATACTTTGAGTTTAGGGACTGTAGTTACTTCCGATTTCGGTTTGGGCTGTTGGCAGTGGCGCTTTATAAATCCTGTGGAGTACCCATTCAGGTTTAAGGCATTCTTCAGAGTTTTAAATTCCTCTGTCAGTGTGTCCTGGGTGCATATCTTCCTAGCACGGTCAAACAGGGTCCGTACTAAGCCCCGTTTGTACTGGACAGGTGCGAAGCTCTGAAAATTTAAGTATTGGCCAGTCCATGTTTCTTTGCGGTACACCGATCTTTGAATTGTGCCATCTGCTCTACGTCTCATTAGGATATCTAGAAACGGCAACGCTTCGTTGTGTTCGTGTTCCATAGATAAAGAGATGTTTATATGTGTCTCGTTCATTGTGGCCTGGAACGACGTTGCTTGTAGCTCGTCTGTGGTGATAATTAGTATATCGTCCACGTAACGACGGTAAAAGGCCAAGTTATTGATTTCTGAGGATCTCTTTTCTTCTAAGTGTGCCATGAAGATGTCCGCTAGAATAGGTCCAAGTGGGCTCCCCATGGCCACTCCGTCAATTTGGCGATATGACTTGTTTAGAAAGTTGAATTGTATGTTGGCAGTACATAATTTTAATAGCCTCTCTAGAATAGCTGATGGTATGCCTAGTTTTAGTTGTTTGTCTCTAATGCGTTCGCTTATTATATTCACGGTCTCATCTAATGGAACGTTGGTGAATAAAGAGGCAATATCCATGCATGCCATGTGTTTGTTGTTTATGTCCATAGTATCCAATAATTCCACCAGTTCGAATGTATCCCTGAGTGTTCTTGGATTGAAGGACTGTCGTACTGGCTTTAAAATTTCAGCTAGCCATCTCGCCATTCGGTGTTGTGCCGAGTTAACCATGGAAAGGATCGGTCTTAGTGGGATGCCGGGCTTGTGAAGCTTGGGTAGACCGTACATCTAAGGTGTTTGGGAGCCACGCGGTGTGAGCGTTTTTGCAGTGGCCTCACTGATGAGTCCTGCATTCACAAGTGACTGGATTTCTTTCCTCATTTTTGCATCCAGGTCCTCCGACTTGTTGACTGTTTGCTCTACTCTGAATTTAGATATGCACCCAGGACACACTGACAGAGGAATTTAAACCTGAATGGGTACTCCACAGGATTTATAAAGCGCCACTGCCAACAGCCCAAACCAAAATCGGAAGTAACTACAGTCCCTAAACTCAAAGTATTCATCCAGCTAACCTTCCGAGGAGATGACGTAATGCAACGTCTGCGGGACCGGCTCACCACAGCAGTCGAGCGAACATTCTGTGCTGCAGCTCTAGTCATCAGGTACAGAAACACACCAATCCCAGTCCCAGCAGTAAAAGAACCTGTAGCTTTGTACGCCAAATCAAATTGTATTTACCAATTTACATGCAGATGCGAGGCCATCTACATAGGCAGAACTGAGCGACAGTTACATTGCAGGGTTTCGGAACATATCCCGAATTGGTTGGACAAGATACTACACACAGAAGATGGTAGTCTAGGCAGGCCGACACACCGGAAAAGTCTGGCTTCATCGGTAGAGAGACACGTGTTCGAGAGTGGTCACGTGGTTGCAAGAGACAGTACCTTCCGTGTGTTGTTCAACACACAAAGTAGTCGATTGTTAAAGTTTGCTGAAGCTATTCTAATCAACCTTCGTAAGCCGTCCTTGTGTAAGCAGAAAGACATGTTAGTCAGTTTAAAATTACCGTGGTAGACAATCGACATTACTGTGCGAACATGTGTATATTTCAGTTTGAAGGATTTATCTAATTAATTCACGTAAGTTGTGTGATTTCTGCAGTATGTACCTGACGAGATGCAGCGAAATATGCCAGGCAATAAATCGTGCAATCTATTGTTTGTGTCTTCGTTATTCAAACACATACGTATGTTTTCTTTCCTAATAATTTTGCAAGGGCATCTCGCCTTATGGCCTTGCGATTTTCATTTCCCGTAGGAGTTTATAATATACAGACGACCTCCCATGTTTCTTATCCGGCTCTGTGGCAAAGCAGTTATGGACGCAATTTTTAATCTCACATACCTTGTTCGAAACACGGCTGAGGGCGCTTTGAGAGCATACCACCGTGCGTTGATTTTCATACAGTGGTATGAGTGCTGGCCGTTGAGAAAACAATAGCAAACTACTAAATGTAATCTTGCCAAAAAATTACAAACAACTAAAAAGTACTGGGGTTGACTGCGACTGCATGTTGTCACGTCATTGAAGGCTATTGGTTAGTTAGTCAACAGACCAGCCTCACTGCACCTCGAACTATCAGTCCACAAGTGCTCACATCCCCTCCTCAGTATCTCCCTCTGCGTGTAGCTGACTGACGACAAGAGTTCTGTGTTCGTTGACTATTCTTCTTTGGCGCCCCTCATGGCGCTCATGTCTATCTTCGTTTAGTTTAGTTTAGTTTAGTTTAGTTTAATTTAGTTTAATTTAGTTTAGTTTAGTTTAGTCGACGGATCAACATCACGGCACACTGGTGTAACCCATAAGTGCTCCGTTCTACTCTTAACTCAAGCCAGAGTGCGGAAAATCTCAGCTCAGTGCATGAACTCCATAGCACCGGTGAGGATCTTGAAATACTTTGGGTAGATTTTTAACTCGAAATTTTGCCCGGGCAGCGCCGTTAGGCTACTCTTTTTAGATTTCCAACTGCCAAGGGACTTTTTACGTGCGCAACAATACGATATGTTTTTGTTGTTTGTCCATCAAGAATGATGATGACCATTCATTTCATCCAGTGGGGTTGAAAGTATGGAGCCGTGAGTTCTAAGATGGCTGATAAGGCATATTTTGCCTCGAAATGTTCTTTGACAATGTGGACAAAGAATGCTTGACGTTTCTGGAAGAGGATTTTCTGCAGTGGTTTTCCTGTTCTGTCTTTTCTTCACAGCTCTTGCAGTCCTGGTTGCCTCACAAGTGACTGCATCCTTGCGTAAAGATGCACGCCACGAATTTCGGTCTCTGGCTGCAGTCTCCCAGGTGTCATGATGAATTCCAAAAGCATTCAGTGAGATTTTCAGAGTGTCTTTAAAGTGTTTCCTCTGGCCGCCTTGGGAGCGTTTACCACAACGCAACTCGCCGTAAAAAATTCGTTTAGGGAGCCTGTGATCTGGCATGCGAGTCAAGTAACCAGCCCAGCGAATCTGATTCTTCGTTAGTAGAGTGTGGATACTGGGCATGGACGCTCTTTCTAGGACTTCAGTGTCTGGGATCTTGTCATGCCATTTAATCTTCAGTAACTTCCTAAGGCAGACTGTGTGGAAGTGATTTAATTTCCTAGCGGGTCGCTGATAAACAGTCCAGGTTTCACAAGCATATAGCAGTGTGGATAATACAACTGCTTTGTAGACTTTCAGCTTTGTTTGTAGGCTTATTCCATTTCTGTCCCATACATTCTTGTACAGTCTACCAAAGGCCGCGCTGGCCTTGGAGATTCTTGCATTCACTTCATCATCAATTGTGGCAGCTTGTGACACAGTGCTGCCAAGATAGGTTAATTTGTCCACAACACTTAGACTATGACCATTCATCTTGATATTCGGCACGGTGTGATTAATCTCTGGAGCTGGTTGGTACATAACTACAGTCTTCTCCAAGTTGATATTGAGCCCAAAGTTGGCACAGGCATGTGAGAAAGCTGAAACATTATGTTGCATGTCCGCCTCTGAGTTGGCGTATAGAACGCAATCATCAGCAAACAGGAGCTCTCTGACGGTGTCGCTGTCAGTTTTGGTTTTAGCTTTCAGCCTTCTGAGATTGAATAACTTTCCATCCATGCGGTAGTCGATGTCTATTCTAATGTCGTTGTTCTCGAAGGCATTCGTCAACATAGCTGAAAACATGAGGCTGAACGGTGTTGGTGCCAGGACACATCCTTGCTTCACTCCATTGGTGACAGGAAAGGGCTCAGACAGTTCACCATTTTCCTGTACTCTTGCCTGCATGCCATCATGAAATAGCCGCACTATTTGGACAAACTTTCGTGGACAGCAATATTTTGCCATAATCTTCCACAGTCCTTCTCTGCTGACTGTATCAAAAGCCTTGGTAAGGTCAATGAAAGTGGAGAACATTTCGCAGTTCTGTTCCTGACATTTCTCTTGCAGCTGCCTTGCAGCGAAAATCATGTCAACAGTTCCACGTTCTTTTCTGAAGCCACACTGGCTCTCGGAAAGAAGACCTTGATCGAGATGGGCCGTGAGACGCTTGAGAAGAATTCTGGCGAGTATCTTCCCTGCAATTGAAAGCAAGGAGATGCCTCGGTGGTTGTCACAGGATTGGCGGTTTCCTTTATGTTTGTAAAGGTGGACTATTGACGCGTCCTTGAAATCTTGTGGCATGGTCTCGTTCACCCATATGTTAGTAAAGACTTGGTGAAGCTGCTCTGTTAGGACCAGCCCACTTGCCTTGTATATCTCTGCCGGGATGGAGTCTGGACCAGGTGCCTTGCCGCTGGAGAGTTGCTGGATGGCTTTGTTTACTTCCACTATGGTTGGCAGGTCATCAAGTGTATCATTGATGGGAACTTGAGGAAGGCAGTTGATGATTTCATCATCGAAGAAGGAAGTTGCATTTAAGATGTTGCTAAAATTTTCTGCCTAGCGCTGAAGGATGTCTTTCTTATCGGTGACCAATGTTCCCCCATCTGCACTGAGGAGGGGAACTATGCCTGGTGATGAAGGACCATAGACCGCTTTCAGTGAGTCGTAGAAGTTTTTCATATCATGTCTGTCAGCAAAGCCCTGAATTTCATCAGCTTTGCTGCTCAGCCAGGAGTCCCGCATGTGCCGAAGTTTCTGCTGCACTACTCTCTGAATGTTCTTGAAGGCATCTTTTTTTGTTGTTGTTGACTTCGGGTCATTCAAATGTGCCTTGGGGAGAAGATGTTTCTCGGCCAGCAACTGGTTGATGTCTTCGGAATTTTCATCAAACCAGTCTTTATGCTTTCGGGTGGTTGGACCCAGGATTTCCATAGCAGTGTTGTAAATTATGTCCTTTAGGGCTCTACACTATGTTTCTGTATCCTCTTTAGCTGCAGCATTGGGCTTGAGGCAGTCTTCCAGCATATTTTCAAACGACAGCTGCATTTTCTTGCTGTTTAGGCGGGTGACATTTAGTTGGTTGTTTTTTTTTGTTTTTTTTTTGCATTTTCACCCATTGAGGACGCAGTGGTGATTTGATGTGAATGTTTATTTTCGAGATAATGAGACGATGGTCTGTCCAACATTCGGCACCACACATGGATTTTGTCACCCGAACGTCTTGTCTGTCACTCCTCCTGACGATGACATACGCAATGAGGTGCCAGTGTTTCGATCGAGGGTGCATCCACGATGACCTGTTTCTCATGGGGAGAAGGAAAATTGTGTTGGTAATCAGGAGATCGTGTTCGGCACATGTCTGAAGAAGGAGGAGTCCATTGCTGTTACAATTTCCGACTCCGTGCTTTCCAATAATGCCACTCCAAGAGGTGGTGTCCGTGCCTACTCTGGCATTGAAATCCCCAAGGAGTATAAGTTTGCCTCCTTTGGGAACAGATTTTAATACATTGTGCAGGTCCTCATAGAACTTGTTCTTGACATCATCTTCATTGGTCATAGTTGGTGCGTAGACACTCACAATGGTTGCATGCTTCCATCCATTCAGCAGGGGCAATTTAATGGTCATGAGCCTGTCGTTTATAGCCTTTGGAAATCCAGCTATTTTGCCGACCAGGGCCGACTTAATGGCAAATCCCACACCGGATTGGCGTCTTTCCTCGCTTTTCCTTCCACTCCAGAAAAATGTGTAGCCGGCACCTATTTCACAGATTTTGCCTTCTTCTGCAAGTCGTGTCTCGCTCAAGGCTGCAATGTCGATGTTGTACCTGCCCAGCTCTCTCCCAATCAGTGCTGTTCGTTTCTCTGGACCCGACGCGCCATCTCTGTCAAGTAGGGTGCGTACATTCCAAGTTCCAATTGTTAAGGGAATATGGTTTACTCTTTTAACTTTGCTTGTTTTATCTTTCTTTGTATGTCGACAGCAGTTAGGGTACCCACCAACCGCGGCTAGCTGGTTAGGTAGTGATGAAGCAGACAATGTTTAGGGCACCTTTTCTAGCCCCTTCCTCATGCTATGGAGGTGAGCAGTGTGTTCCTATAGAAGGCTGCTCATTCGCTCAGGGGGATGCCGAATCCCACTGCTGCTCCGGTCAGTAGAAGACGACCATATGGCATGAGCCGCCTGTGTGCAGGTCTGCGACTACGGCTGCCAGCGTACCCACGCCTGCCGCTTTGCCGCTCGCCCATCGCCGCAGGGCTTGAAGGTGATATCTGACGTTGGATGAAGAATGACTTGCGCGATGAATTGGATTAAAGTGAGGAAGTGTTGCGCAATTCGTCGACTTCACTCTCTCGTCTGAGTCCATCTGAATCCAGTGGCAGGACAAGTCAAGACGACTGGAGACGAATACAGGTGCAGTGGATGACCAGGGCGCTCTGCGTGCCTTGCCGTGCTCATTACGTACCACAACGCTTTGCAGGTAAACGCCGTCTTGCCCGTTGAATCAGGAATTATTTATTTCGCGCAGTCTGCCGGATCCTGTCTTCACATGCTGGGTAGGCATGCCCTACTACACCGCTTGGTTTGACACCAAATCGGCTACCCGCGCCTGGTTTAGCCAGCCTCTCACAGCTGTTGCCCGGGGGGGGGGGGAGGGTGGCCGCTGTCGCATGCTGACAGCTACTAGGAGCCACAGGCGTAAGCTGGGTGTCAGGCTTGGACCAGTGGGGGATGGGTCCTGAAAAGGACATGAGAGTCATTCTTACCAAAGGTGCTACCAATGCCAGACACCCCGTACCCCCCGCAACAATACACACGGGCGTCCGATCTCACTACCCAGAGACCAGGGGAAATTTTGTTACTAGAAGTCCACGTGAAAAAATTCCCGGCCATTACCGGGGCTTGAACCCGGGACCTCCAGCACTCGAGGCAAAAATCATACCTCAAGACCACTCAGTTTCTCTCCCACCCCCACCCCATGTCTATCTTCACCAGACACCAACGGTTCCTTCAAAACTTCGGAGTCCTATGTTTAGAGTCAAACCCAGTAATTTCTCCGAGTCAGAGGTTGACACCGTAACCTCCCAGCCACGCCTCGGCTGGTTCATTTCCTTCAGTTGTGTGGTTGGGGGGGGGGGGGGGGGTATTAGCGTCCGTTTATGATTCATATATTACCTGCTTTGCTCTCAAAGTCATGCTGAAAATTCCTACAAGAAAGCTTCTGAGGGTTTTTTTTTTTTTTTTCGCTCGCTTTGAACGTAAGCGTTGTCCATATATCGCTATTACTTCTAGCGTAATGGCTACCCAACCTGTTTTGACCCCTTCACCATATGTTCAGAAAGTCATCCCCCCTTCGTATTTCCTCACTATAAATCCCCCCCCCCCCCCACTATACATTATACGTAAAAATCGAAGCTAAATTTAACAACACATACTAGAACAAGTCTAGACTTCTACTTAAAACGTTATTTGCGGGTCTACTTACGTTATAAAACGAATTTCAGAAGAATGAGAAGTACAGAACTGTAAAGTATGGAGGTACAAACAATATCAAGTAATCGGTTCCTTATTAACGAGATCTTGAAATAATATTAAACCCCCCACTCCGGAAACCCTAAAATTCCCCATCCCCCGCCGGTTGAGAACCACTGTTCTAGTGCACTGGACTCGTTTTTGACGTGTGTATTGCTTTCCCTTCTTCTTCTTCTTCTTCTTCTTCTTCTTCTTCTTCTTCTTCTTCTTCTTCTTCTTCTTCTACTTCTTCTTCTTCTTTCGTTCGCTTGAAATATGTCTATAACTGCAGTGTTGTCTCTTGTATGAATTTAATTGTTTATTTTAGGTCACTAATAATTGAATAATATATACTTAACAAAAGAAAAAAATAGACGATATCCACTGATGCAAGCCTCCCTGATGTTTTGGGTTAATTCTTTTGATGATATTCCTCCGTGCCACCTTCGCAGTCCACCAGCATCATTTCTCTCAGTCTGCACTTGCCTCTTCTATAGCTGATTTTTTTCATACATCACCATGTTTTCCAATGCCTGTCTTATCAGCGCACGACCAAAGATCATGTTTGCCTTCTACAGTTGTCTATAATGTTTTAGTTTCATTAGCCTCCTCCAGACAATCGTCGTTAGTTACTCTGACAGTCCAAGGTATCCATCTCAGAAACCACATCTCCACTTCCCCCAAGCCATTCATACTTTGTTCATTCACATTCCATGATTCACTGCCATACATTAGAGCAGGTTCCATATAATATTTCGGTACTCTCTTTCTGACATTAAGTGAAATAGATTGATTACACAAGATACTTTTCATCTTCTGAATCGCAGCGTTTGCTTGACATATTCTTTCTCTAATATGCTTTTGCATAAATACGAACACAATACTATTACAATTGACTACTATTGAATTACTAATGACAATTTAATCAAATAATAAACACGAGCATCAGTTAAAGACTGTAAAATGTTTTAATAGATGTCCTAACGAATCAAGTACATAATGCTACAAAACGAGGCGTTGGTGTGTTTTGTGTCGAATGACGTACATAAACTGTTGTAAGTTGGAAAAACAAATGTTGCCCCTCTGTTGTCTCTCTACTTGAAATGGTAGAGAGACTTCCGTGTTGTAATGACCACAAGAGCAATACCGACTGTAGCGTGACTTCTGGTAGGGTCTCCCATGTCGGACGGGTCAAGGAATAGGAACCAAACGATACAGGGCACAAACCCGCTCCCTCACAGGTTGACTGCTGACAGTCAAAAGCTGGGGAAACCAAACCTGAACAAAAAATGCTTTTCATAATCAGATGTACGGAGCCACATGCTTCACGAAACTATGCAACATAACTCGCTTGTCAGGATCTCCCCATCATCTCTGCCGCGTCTTCATCATCGACGCCTGGCAGTTACGGCCAGGGACGCCTGTGAGCGACAACTAACTGCGCAGTGACGAGAGCGGTCAGCCGTGACTCGCGTGGTACACGGATCCCACGCAGGGAGGCAACCCGACCAACGAGGACTCACTGCGAGTTAGAGGGACAGACGGCATCGGTCAGTGGTACAGGACAGACGTGGATGAGGTGCTTGCTTGTAAAGCGTGTGTGAGTGACCGCTGTAACAAGTTACGTGGAGGGTCCCAAATACCCTTGTCACAATGCTTCAATACTATTCTTTCGCCCTGGCTGGGATAGGTCTTTGCTTGCCAACCCTCCTCCGTTCCCCGGACTCACTGTCACTCTCTCTTTCGACCTCGGAGCCTATTCCATGAGGTGTCTTTCTGGCTGACCCATAGATAACATGGCGATCGTCAGAGTAAACGATAACTTAATTTTAATAACTTAATACAGGACAGCACAGGAAAACATCAAGGCAGTTAAAACAGATAGTTCTCTACAGACACAACAAGGATAAAGTGTTCAGTTCAGGCACAGAGCTTCAGGTATCTTTTCTTCACAGACCCAGCTTAATACACTGTCCGATCTGTCCACATACAGCTCACCGCGTGTGCCATAAATTCCTTCCTTCCAGGTAATTGGTTGTACGAACAACAGGCCGCTGTAGAACCAAACCCACTGATTTGTGAGGACTTCTCTACATAGTCAATCCAATGTTCATTTGGCACAAGGTTGGGTATGATTTAAAATAATGGGAATAGTTCATGAATGTGGAATGGATAGGTGCCTTTCACTGTCCTGGACAAAATTGGGTATGCAGGATAATTATGCGTAGGTCCAGCCACGAACCTAACTGTACTCGAGCCTATGTCGTCGAAAGGACTTGAGTTGCGCCATCACCGCAAATTGTCATTTGCCCAAGACCAGCTTTGCCTCTCTTTCAGAGATAGCAACACCATGCGCGATCTGGCCAATACATTGACCTGGCTTCATCAGGGGTATATAGCTTTAGCATAGAGGCCCTGTTGATACTGTCCGATTGATTCACGTCCAAAAGAAGGACCCTGGAGATGACAAACATTTGTGAAAGCCTCTAGCGTAAACTTCAGGTACAGCCGACATGGAGACTCCTAAGGGTCTCAGCATATCAGTTGGCATAAACAAAATATATACATAATAGTACTATACAGGAGACCTGAGTGAATTGGACTGACCTGTTAAGAGGTCCTGGATTGGCTAGGCCCCTGTTTGACAAGACCTCCAGCTTGTCCAGGTCGTGTCGTTTGACCCTAGGTATATTACCTATTTTCTTCATATAAGATTCACTCTCCACTCTCATACCATGCCTTTATTATTACTGGGCACATTCGTTTCCCGGCTTCCCTCTCACTGGCAAACCCTATCTTTCTCACGACAAAGCTCTTGTGGTGTTGTGTGCGTAATTATGTGTGTTCCCCCCCCCCCTTAACTAATATTATAGTAGTGGGTCTGTATGGAAAGAAGTGTAGTTCCCTATTCCCAGCAAGAATAGGAAAGAAGATACTACCCCTTCCGGCCGCTGCTCTTGTCTGAGCTGTCGCCGCAATGTACCGGCAGTGCCTCACATAACACGTAGATCTAGATGAGTTCAGGTTCTCTCGGTGAGAAACAGAGGTCTATTTATATCCCTGACCTCATCTTATCGACCAGTAACTATTCAGTCCACCTGGCCATCCCATCTGCTAAAAGATGAAAGAGATAGCACAGTGGATACCCTCTTCCGGCTCAAGAAGATAGATGGGTGGAACCCGTCCCCACGGAGCCCTCCCCTCCTTCCGGCATTCCGTGGATATGTTATGTTTATATTCAAATGAAAGATGCCACTATGCAGAGTTCAGGCCGTAGGAAGAAAGATAGCACCCGCCCATCTGCCGCCAAGAACAAGCGAAATCATCTGGGGAAATATATTGCTCAGATTCGTTCCCAGGCGATGCCAAGAACAAGACGCTTAGCTAGATTGGCCAACGGTCAACCCACTCCCAATATGGCATGACTGGCTTTTCGCCAATTCGTCTCACCAGTCGAGAAAACAGAGATTTACAGGCCAAGGTCTGGCAGGACTAATTAAAACCCAAGCTCACCTTTCTTACACCAGCAGGATGCACCTAATTTGTACAAATCTTTAAATTTTTAATACATGGTGCAGATGACAAACTGTAGGAGTTTCCAACGGACATTGTTTGCCCCAGAAGTTGAACTAGTGTGTATTTGGTGCAAAGCGCCCCATCGGGTTTTCCCGAAGAAAAGTCAGACTTCTAGTCGTTCCATTAAGAAGATCGTGTTGTTAAAGTAACCAAGAGAACTATCTTCCATGGGGATTGAGCGAATAAGAGAACTGAGGGTTCCCGAAAGCTGTTTCCCACTGTTTTCCCAAAATCAAAGAAGGCATGAGGACATGGGCCACTGGCGTTCCGTTACATAGGCCTCCTCGTAAGAAAGTCGAACCCTACGAACTTTTGACTACCAGAGGTTCTGTTCGAATGGCCTCACCCTCACATTCGACCATAGGATGCCGTGATAGAAAATCCGCTCCCACATTCTCCCTTCCGGGGATGTATTCGACCGTGAACTGATACGGTTGTAGGAGCAATGACCGTCTCATTAACCTCGCGTTCAGTTTCCTAGAAGTTGCCAAAAACATCAAAGGTTGATGGTCGGATTGCACTTTGAACGGTACTCCATACAGATAAGGTTGAAATTTCTGTACTGCCCACACGAGAGCCAGACATTCCCGTTCGACGGTGGAGTAATTCCGTTCCGCGGGTAACAGTTTTCTACTTGCATACGCCACCGGACATAGCACCGTAGGATCATCTCGCCCTTCCTGCAACAAAGTTACCCCAATCCCTATGTTACTCGCGTCGGTTCTTAGAACAAATGTTTTCTCCAAATTTGGGAGTTGCAGGACTGGCCTATCCACCAAAGACTGTTTCAGCTTCCCATAAGCTTCTTCACAGCTCGGGGTCCAGACTATAGGATCTGGCGATCCTTTCTTCAGGGTTTCGGTTAACGGTGCCCCAATTTCGTTGAACTTCGGAATAAATTTCTGGTAAAACCCACACAGAGACAAGAAATACATAACATCCCTTTTGGATTTAGGACGGGGTGCGAGTCTGACCTTCTCAACATTCTTTTCTTCCGGTACCAGTCCCCCCTGGGTAATAGGATGTCCCAGAAATTCCAAAGATTGGTAGCCAATCATGCAATTGGCTGGACGGGCGGTTAACCCTTCCTCTTTTAACCTTGTGAAGATCTGTCCCAAGGACTTCAGGTGATCTTTTAGATTGTCAGACGCGATGAGAATATCATCCATAAACGAGACGACAGAGGGATCCTTTAAAGGCTCTAATAACTTTCTCATCATGCGGGTGAACACACTGGGCGCATTGCTCAGCCCAAATGGCATCACCTTGAATTCGTAATGCCCGCTCGGAGTACTGAAGGCGAGCAAGGGGCGAACCTCGGGCTTCACAGGGATCTGATAATATCCCCGGCTTAGATCAATTTTCGAAAAGTACTTTGCTTTATTTAGTCTGGCAAACAGTTGAATTGTGTTCGGTAACGGTTCAACTTGGAATGTCGTACAACTGTTTAAATGCCTGTAATCAATACATAGGCGGTGCTCCCCACTGGGCTTCCTCAACAAGACAACCCCGGCATTGTAAGGAGAAGTCGAAGGAGTGATGATGTCATCGTCCAGAAGCTTCTGGATTTCGGCTTCCAGGGCCTTCTCTTTCGAAAAGGGCACTGGATATATTTTTTGGCGGACGGGGTCTTGGGTAGTCAGAGTCATATCAAACTCGACCAACCCTGTCCGCCCTGGCCGATCGGTAAGAATCTACTGATGGGACTCCAACAAACGGATGACCAGGTCTGTTTCTTCAGCCGACAGATCAGGATTTATATGTACATCCCTATAGGTTTCCCCAGGGTGTAAAGGATACTCCCTATCCGCGTCTTCGCCCGATTCAGTTTCCATCGCGACCGCCATAGTCATGAGTGGGAGAGAAGTACCATCATATCGTTCTTCATACTTTTTGAGGAGGTTAATGTGGAAGATTTTGGATTTCCCCCTGATCCGGATGGCGTAGTTGGTGCGGGACACAACCCTTTCGACCGGGAAAGGCCCATGCCAACCAATCTCGAGTTTATTGGAACCTACTGGAAGTAACAACAGAACCCGATCCACGACTTTAAGAGACCTATCTTTCGTCCTTCTATTGTAGTAGGCCGCGTGTCTCTTACTGGCCGCCCTCAGATTCTGAGCTTCCAAAGCCCAACCCGTCTGGAGTTTCTTCTTTAACTCTTCGACGTATTTGTAGGAGGATACTACTTCTTCGGAAGTTTCCTCCTCTGTCCAACACCTCAATAGGGCTTCTAAGGGACCCTTGATTGGCCTCCCGAATAGTAGAGTGGCTGGTGGCAACCCGGTCGACCCACGGGGAACTTCCCGATAGGCGAACAAGGCGGCTGGGATATATTCATCCCATCTGTCTGGTTACTCTTGAGCCAACTTTCGAAGCATGGTCATCAAGGCACCATTAAACCTCTCTACTTGCCCATTAGACTGAGGGTGGTACGGGCTGGTGTGAATGTAGTTGGTCTGGAATATACGGAAGACTTCCTCCATCAGCTTACCACAGAACTGAGACCCATTGTCCGCTAGGATCTGGTTTGGAAATCTCAACCGAGTAAAGGTCTCCATCAGTGCATCAGCCACTCGCTTAGAGTCGAATGTGGCCAACGGTATCGCCTCACAACACATGGAACAGCAATCCACCATCGTAAGAATGTACATATTCCTCTTCCTAGTCCGAGGAAGAGGACCAACAAGATCGATGGCAACTCTCTCGAAAGGAGAGTTCATAATGGGCATGTCGCCCAAGATTACTGGAGCCGTCCAGTGTTTTGGTGCCACACGATGGCACTTTGGGCACGACTTGACGTACCAACGCACGTCTCCAGTCATCCCTGGCCAGTAGTAATGGCAGGAAATGCGCTGGAGTGTTGTCCCGACACCCATATGTCCACTGAATGAAATGGTGTGTCCCATATGAAGAAGCTGTTCCCGATAGGCCTTAGGAACTACCATCTGTCCATGCTGGCGTTTCTCCACTCCGGCTCTCCGGTACAGTAACCGGTTCTTCATATAATACTGACCCCGTCTTGGTGGGTCAGAACATTTTGGCAACTGGTTGAAGCAAGGTTGTAAAGTAGCATCCTGGCTTTGAGCAGCTCGTAACTCCCCAGGCAAGGGATTCACGATCAAGGCCGGCGTCTGCTCATCTCCCGATTGAGATCTGGTTTGCATTGCCCCTACGTACATAGGTTCTGTGGGAATCCCTAAAAAGACGTAGCGACAACCCAAGATCATGGGGAAGATCGGATCGAGCAGAACGGCTGCCTGGATAGTGCCGGTAACATATTTCGATTTGATGTCCACCTTCGCAATCGGAAGAGACATCGCTACCGCACTCTTGGTTGCCGTTTGAATCTCAATAGACTCCCTGGTTAGCTGCTCTGGGCTCACTAAGTGTGATGAAATTACGGCCTCGAACTGCAGACCGGTGTCATAGAGACACTCGACTGGTTGTCCGTTCACAAGTATCGTCTCTACTACTGGTGGTTTCTCTGAATCTTTGTTCTCAAGACCCCTCCCTTCTACCTCCCTGTTAGACCCGTCCCCGGTTTCTACAAGACAGGCAGCATAGTGAGAGTCTTTCTGTTTGCGCCTGCAATCGGCCGTATTGTGTGTGGGAGATTTGCAGTAGGCGCACCACTTTTCACTCCACTTTCTTTTAGAAGATCCATGTGGACTCTTACCAGATGGTTTCTTAATTGGAACTTTATCGAAATGATCCTCCTTCTTGGTGTGGGCTGGCTGAGGCTTCTTTTTCTTTCCAGACCATGTGTCTGGAGATCGGGGACTGGGTTGTGACAGTTCCCCATTATCCCCATGAGCCAGCACATACCTTTCCGCTAATGTATTGACTAAGTCTAACCTCTCTGCCCCATTTTCTAGCAAGAAGGTTTGCAATGGCTTAGGCATCATCCTCTTCATTTGGTCCACGACCACTAATTCTTCTAAACTTTCATAGTCGTTAGCAAATCCAGCTAATGACATCCACTTCAAAAGGTAAGACTTAAGTCTAACGCTGTAGGCTGCGAACATCTCCCCTGGCTCTCTCTTCGACTTTCTGAACTGCTGTCGGTATGTATGGGCTGTCATCTGGAACCTTTTCAATAATGCTTTTTCCAGGGCCTCATAGTCATTCTCCATACCAGGTGGCAGCCTTGAGTATACCTCGTACGCTGTCCCCCTCAGGCCCTGTGAGAGTTTCAAGTTCCATTTCCCACGTTCCAATCCCATAGCCAAAGCCATCGACTGAAATGTTTGAAGATACTGGTCGATCTTATCTTTGTGTTCATCGAACGGGAGAGCAATTGGAACTTCATTGCCTGGTATGGACCGCCACTAGAAGTTGTTGAGTCAGGGAGAACTGCGCCTCCCACTGCACCCTCGCTTTCCTTGGCAGTTTGAGCTTTCAGCTCCAACTCCCTCATACGGAACTCATGGTCTCTGACCGCCTGCTCTGCTTCCAGCTTCCTAGCTTCGCGATCTGCCTCAATTTTCTTAGCTTCGCGCACAGCTTGTCTGAAGTCTCTTTCCACTTCTTGAACATATTTCTGTAACTCCGCCCCATCAGAGCCCATCTCACGCCCTGTAGCCTGTACGTCAGCAACATTAAATTTAGCTGATGCCATCTTAAACTCAGAGGGTAAGTGAATAGGTAAGTGTATATTAAATGACTATCTCAAATAACCAAAATATATATTTTACTCGACCACAGTACGTCGTATGTCGGTCAGTCTGTGTCAGGAAGAGTACAGACAATAGCCAGGCACGGTAGGCAGAACCTATTGATAGTAGACAAGAATATCTGTCCCCTATCACTATATCAGATGCCTTGAAGAGATTAGAACAAGAATCGCCATTGCGAAGGTAGCCTTTAGCAAGATGAAAAACATTGTGACCAATAAAATGATGTCAATTGAAACGAGAAAAAGCGTGTTGAGGGGATACATAGAGCCTGTTCTTTTGTATGGATGTGAAACTTGGACAATGTGCAGTCAAGCTGAAAAACATCTGATGGCTGCAGAAATGTGGTTTCTGAGGAAAATGCAAAGAATACCATGGACAGATAGAAAAACCAATGACCAAGTACTACAAGAGACAAATGAAAATCGTGGATTGATTAGAGAAATTAGACGTAGACAGTCAAAATTTTTTGGACATGTTATGAGAAGAAATGGACTGGAGAACTTGGTGACAGCTGGCAAGATCGAGGGGAACAGACCAAGAGGAAGACCGAGAGGAAAATACCTGGATGGCTTGGCCACATGGCATGGACAAGACAGGAACACTGAGCTGATCCACGACTCTGGTGATCGAGTGAAATGGCGAATCATGACCGCCCACGCTTTCCGGCATGGCACATGATTGATTGATTGATCACTATATCAGCCAGAACTCCACCAGGATTTCAAATATCCCGCGACGTTCCCCCAGAGATTGTAACAAGTTACGTGGAGGGTCCCAAATACCCTTGTCACAATGCTTCAATACTATTCTTTCGCCCTGGCTGGGATAGGTCTTTGCTTGCCAACCCTCCTCCGTTCCCCGGACTCACTGTCACTCTCTCTTTCGACCTCGGGGCCTATTCCCTGAGGTGTCTTTCTGGCTGACCCATAGATAACATGGCGATCGTCAGAGTAAACGATAACTTAATTTTAATAACTTAATACAGGACAGCACATGAAAACATCAAGGCAGTTAAAACAGATAGTTCTCTACAGACACAACAAGGATAAAGTGTTCAGTTCAGGCACAGAGCCTCAGGTAGCTTTTCTTCACAGACCCAGCTTAATACACTGTCCGATCTGTCCACATACAGCTCACCGCGTATGCCATAAATTCCTTCCTTCCAGATAATTTGTTGTACGAACAACAGGCCGCTGTAGAACCAAACCCACTGGTTTGTGAGGACTTCTCTACATAGTCAATCCAATGTTCATTTGGCACACGGTTGGGTATGATTTAAAATAATGGGAATAGTTCATGAATGTGGAATGGATAGGTGCTTTTCACTGTCCTGGACAAAATTGGGTATGCAGGATAATTATGCGTAGGTCCAGCCACGAACCTAACTGTACTCGAGCCTATGTCGTCGAAAGGACTTGAGTTGCGCCATCACCGCAAATTGTCATTCGCCCAAGACCAGCCTTGCCTCTCTCTCAGAGATAGCAACACCATTCGCGGTCTGGCCAATACCTTGACCTGGCTTCATCAGGGGTATATAGCTTTAGCATAGAGGCCCTGTTGATACTGTCCGATTGATTCACGTCCAAAAGAAGGACCCTGGAGATGACAAACATTTGTGAAAGCCTCTAGCGTAAACTTCAGGTACAGCCGACATGGAGACTCCTAAGGGTCTCAGCATATCAGTTGGCATAAACAAAATATATACATAATAGTAATATACAGGAGACCTGAGTGAATTGGACTGACCTGTTAAGAGGTCCTGGATTGGCTAGGCCCCTGTTTGACAAGACCTCCAGCGTGTCCAGGTCGTGTCGTTTGACCCTAGGTATATTACCTATTTTCTTCATACAAGATTCACTCTCCACTCTCATACCATGCCTTTATTATTACTGGGCACATTCGTTTCCCGGCTTCCCTCTCACTGGCAAACCCTATCTTTCTCACGACAAAGCTCTTGTGGTGTTGTGTGCGTAATTATGTGTGTCCCCCCCCCCTAACTAATATTATAGTAGTGGGTCTGTATGGAAAGAAGTGTAGTTCCCTATTCCCAGCAAGAATAGGAAAGAAGATACTACCCCTTCCGGCCGCTGCTCTTGTCTGAGCTGTCGCCGCAATGTACCGGCAGTGCCTCACATAACACGTAGATCTAGATGAGTTCAGGTTCTCTCAGTGAGAAACAGAGGTCTATTTATATCCCTGACCTCATCTTATCGACCAGTAACTATTCAGTCCACCTGGCCATCCCATCTGCTAAAAGATGAAAGAGATAGCACAGTGGATACCCTCTTCCGGCTCAAGAAGATAGATGGGTGGAACCCGTCCCCACGGAGCCCTCCCCTCCTTCCGGCATTCCGTGGATATGTTATGTTTATATTCAAATGAAAGATGCCACTATGCAGAGTTCAGGCCGTAGGAAGAAAGATAGCACCCGCCCATCTGCCGCCAAGAACAAGCGAAATCATCTGGGGAAATATATTGCTCAGATTCGTTCCCAGGCGATGCCAAGAACAAGACGCTTAGCTAGATTGGCCAACGGTCAACCCACTCCCAATATGGCATGACTGGCTTTTCGCCAATTCGTCTCACCAGTCGAGAAAACAGAGATTTACAGGCCAAGGTCTGGCAGGACTAATTAAAACCCAAGCTCACCTTTCTTACACCAGCAGGATGCACCTAATTTGTACAAATCTTTAAATTTTTAATACATGGTGCAGATGACAAACTGTAGGAGTTTCCAACTAACATTGTTTGCCCAGAAGTTGAACTAGTGTGTATTTGGTGCAAGGCGCCCCATCGGGTTTTCCCGAAGAAAAGTCAGACTTCTAATCGTTCTATTGGGAAGATCTTGTTGTTAACGTAACCAAGAGAACTATCTTCCATGGGGATTGAGCGAATAAGAGAAGTGAGGGTTCCCGAAAGCTGTTTCCCACTGTTTTCCCAAAATCAAAGAAGGCATGAGGACATGGGCCACTGGCGTTCCGTTACAACCGCTACGAGAGAGAACGCCCTGTTAAGTATAGAAGACTGTGCGCCTGGGTTGTAAGTTGGTATTGATATATTGCCTGTATATATTCATTGTATGATGGCATCACCATTTGTGGTTGTGCGATGCCTGTAGTGTTTGTGGCATGTGAGAAGTGCGAATAAAGTGTTTATCATTGTACTCGCCATGTGTCACGTCTAGTCATTCTGTAACAGTGTTTGTATCACATCTGTTAGTTATTTACGAGCCAGTGTTTGTGAATGCAAGACCCTGACAGGTTTGAACGTGGGTTGCTCGTCCTTGTGTGATTGTTTGAACCATTGTTGTGAACATGGGTTGCTCGTCCTTTTTTGATTGTTTGAACCATAGTTGTGAACGTAATTGCTCGTCCTTGTTTAAACCATAGGTGTAAACGTGGATAGCTAGTCATTGTCTGAAAGATATTTAGTAGAGCGAAGTGTGAACGAGTTTATCATCCATTGTTCGTAAACCAGTCATAAAAGAAGTGTGTACCATCGGATTGTTGAACGAGTGTGTCAGTGTGATAACCAAATGGCGTGAAAAGTTCTGTAAAGCGTGAAAAGTGTTGGTAAAGAAGTGACATTGAAAGTGAGAGTTGAGCGGACAACATACGACTAACAAATATACTCGACAGCATACAAACCTACAAAACATAGCTGACAACGCATACACCACACAAACATACATATCCTAATATTTTCTTATCCAAAAAGCACAGGTTTTTGTGTCATCCGAAATTTAGACTATTAAAGATCATTTTTGGCGGTAAAAGTCTAGCAGCCACCCTCTGGTACGGTGTTCCAGCATTCTCCAGAGCTCCAAAGTCATTGCCAATGAAGAAGCTAATTTGGTGATAAATTCCAAAGGTAAACTTAATATCCATCAAGGTTTTGTAAATGGCAAAGCAGCCTCAGTTTTACGTTGATAGCGGGTGTACTCTTATCGGTTTAAAGAGAGACTCTATCTCACCGTCAGACTATACAGGTAAACATGTTACATGCAGAACTTTCTCAGGTAACATTGGGAAATACCCACTTGCATGGGCATATATTGACACCCCATTTCTCACAGGCAAGGTTAAATGCGCAGCATTATCAAACCCATGTTGTGATATAATTGTGGGTAACCTTCCTGATGTAAATGGTATGCCGCATGACTATGTAACATCTTCTGCTGAATGTATTTTTGACAATGTATTATCATCTACGAATGAATGCATGTTTGCGAATGTAGTAACATCATCTGATGAATGTATTGTTCCAAACGTACCATCATCTTGTCATGTTTCTAATTTATCAAATGCAGTAACTAGATGCTGCCAAAGTGCAAAATCAAATTGATCAAATTGAGGCATTAGAAATGCTAAGCCCAGTCATACTACCTCTCAATACCATGAGAGAAAAATTCATTAAAGCCCAAAAGGCTGATGTATCGTTGCACAAATATTTTAATTTAATAGGCTAAAAGCCAAGAATCACGAAGAATGCTAGATGGCACTTTAATCTTAAAGGCGGTATTCTTACACGGTATTACACCTAAGATGCCAACACCACTAAGCAAACGGTGTTGCCAACCGAGCACCGCAGAAAAGCATTGCAACTAGCACACGATATACCCTTTGCAGGGCATATGGCTTATTCTAAGACAAGATCAAGATTACTTACCCAGTTCTACTGGCCTAGATTCTGCAGTGACACTAAACAATATTGCAGAACGTGTGACATCTGCCAGAAACTTGTGAAAAAGGGTAAACACCCGCAAGCAGAACTGCAGATAACTGACCTAGCAAGTAGGCCATTTGAAAAGATATCGGTGGATATTGTAGGCCCTTTAAACCACATTACATCTAGAGATAATAAATTCATCCTAACGATCATTGATCTCTGTAGTAGATGGCCTGAAGCGATTCCACTCAAGAATATAACATCTAAGGATGTAATGGAAGTTTTCTTCCATGTTTTTTCTAGGATATGGTTTCCTGAAACCATACTGTCAGATCCGAGAAGTCAGTTTATTGCAGCAGACACTCAAGCCTTTACTAGAATGTTAGGGGCAAAGCAGTGTTTTAATAGCCCATATCACCCTCATTCGAAAGGGATTGTAGAGAAAATGAACGGCGATCTCAAACATATGCTAGCCAAAGTTACCCAGGAACATCCTGAAGACTCGGACACTTATCTACCTGCCATACGTTTTGCATATAGCGAAGTACCTCATTCCAGTACAGGTTTCTCACAATTTGAACTTGTTTATGGAGCCAAACCACGAGGCCCATTAGCTATCTATAATTCCATGTTAACTGAAAGTTTAAATGTACATAAACCATTGTCATCATATGAACATGTAACATCATTGCGAGATAGAATTATGAAATCTTGCATTTTAGCGAAAGAAGCATTGAAACAATCTGGTGCTATTTACAGACAGTATGCAAACAGAGGGAACAGGACAATAACATTGACACCTGGACAAGACGTACTATTACTTTTGCTAAGTAACAGACACTTACTGACAGACTCGTGGCAAGGACCGTTTAAAATACTGAGACAAATCTCGACAGTGGACTATGAGATCGCAGTAAACGACAAACATAAAATATTCCACATCAACATTTTAAAACCATACTACAACAGAGACGGGGACCAAGACGAGACTGCAGCAAGCACAACGATAGTGGACCACACAGACGCTGACGATACAAACGAAATACCGGTTCCGACACTTGACACGACACTCTACCAGACATCAAAATTAATCCGAATCTCGGGAAGGTTAACCCGGTCAACAAATGCCCGCAGAAGTCGGATGTGTCGGCCTAACGGCGCAAGAACGCAGCTCTGCTGTAAACAGGCACAACGCAATCACGTCCGAAAAAAAAACTCAGGACGAACGCAGAAGAAGAAGAAGAATACGAATCTATCACAGACGGAGACCGACAAGTGCAGACAACTGTTACAAGACTACAGCAGTATTTTCTCCAACCATCCAGGACAGACAGACTTAGCACATCATCACATCATTCTGACATCCAACACACCAACAAAGTGCAGACCATACTCCATACCCATACACTACAAAGACAAGTTACATCAGGAAATGTTAGAACTGGAGAAGAATCACATCAATAGAAGATCACAATCACATTTTTGTTCACCGATCATGATTGTAAAAAATAAGGACAACACTATACGACTCTGTGTTGACTATAGGAAACTCAACAGTATTACACAGTTAGATTTAGAACCAATGACTAACTGTGAAGATATTTTGACGGAATTGACAGATGCAAGGTACTTTACAAAACTGGACATGACGAAAGGATATTGGCAAATACCGATGCACCAAGACAGCATAAATTTGACAGCATTTGCCACTCCCTGGGGTCTATACGAATGGTGCAAACTCTCATTCGGGCTAGTCAACGCCCCTGCGACTTTTGTACGAATGACAAGACTACTGCTGACGGACATTCCAAATATAATTGCCTACATGGATGACATATGTGTACATACTGAGATGAAGACAGACCACTTAACGACATTACAGCAGACATTTGAACGCATTAGACACCATGATCTAACAGTTAAACCATCCAAGGTTGACATAGCCTTCCAATAAATTACATTTTTGGGTTATAAAATTTGTAACGGCTTTGTCATGACTGACGACAATATTGTTTCAAGAATCTTAAAATTGTCCCTTCCAACAACGAAGAAGGAAGTACGAAGTGTCCTAGGTTTACTTAACTACTACAGACAATTCATTCCAAATTTTGCTTCTTTGACTGATTGTTTCACCAATTTACTAACCAAAGATAAACCAAACAAAATTGTAAACAGCGAATGCCTGAGACCCACATTCACAAAAGTTTTGTCTTATTTTTCTAGTAATCCCATACTCAAATTGCCAAATTTGGACATTATTTTCAGATTAAGAACTGACGCGAGCTCCATAGCGATCGAGGCCGTGTTATTGCAGAACCATGATGAAATTCTTCACCCAGTATACTACGTAAGCCGTAAACTGAAACCAAGAGAGAAAAATTGGTCGACTCCTGAGGTAGAAGCCCTTGCTCTGGTGTATGCAGTTAAAAAATTATCTAAATTTTTGCTAGGAAAACATTTCATAGTCGAGACAGACAATAATCCATTGGCAGTTATCACCACAGGGACTCCTACGAACCACAGGATAGCAAGATGATCTCTATTACTTCAAAACTTCAGTTTCGAAGTGAAGCATATTAGCGGTGTGTGTGTGTGTGTGTGTGTGTATATATATATATATATATATATATATATATATATATATATATATATATATATATATATATATATATATATTATTATTATTATTATTAAGTGAGATAGGATGAATATGTGTGTAGTATGTGAAAGAAAGGGAATATTATTGTAAATACTTATGAACAGTAAAACGAACAGTGCTACGAGGCATTCAAAACCTACCTTACATCAGCTGGTAGCCTATCCGTAGTTTCTGTGAAAATGAACACTGTTGAACACTGTTAAAGTAATCCTAACAGAAGTGTTCGAACTTTTTAAACTGTGAGAATGTGATGACGACATTTAACTTCAACAGAACTCTGCTAATCCATACTTAGAACGAACATTACATCCAACTGGAATTCTGAATTGTGCAATCCATTCGATAAGAACAACGACGAAAGAACATTGTGTTACTTACAGCTCAACACACCAGCGGTGTTTATAGAATTAATTTAGAAACTAGCAGACGATGTAAAAATCCTCACAAAGAATTGATGATTGATATAAACTTTGTGAGCCGAAAATTTGCATCTACAAATTATATGAAAAGATTTTTGATATTTGTAATCTGAGAATCATAGATTGATCAACTTATTCTCAAGGGTAATATTTAGTTTACCATTGACAATAAGCATCAATCTGTGACGCTTAGAACTTTAATTACAAATGTAACTTATTTTCTTTGAAAGATAGTTGAAATTATCGCCCATTGAATTTTGTATTGTTTTACTTGTACATTCAAGGCACACAATTTGAACTATGGGTAGTTTGTAAGAGTTATACAAAATCTTTGTCATGTTGCCAAAAAGGGCGACACATCAAGATGACGTCAACTATGCGTGAAATGATTACTAAAGTTGTAGACCTGCATGAGACTATCTGACCAAATTGGGTCAGTGTCGAATGTTGGAGTTGTCTTAAGAGGAAGATGACTCGCGGCCTGACATGTCGTGTTTATAATTTTTTTTTTCATTGTCGTGAGGTAGTTGCGTGGCTTGAGAGATAGCATAAATCATTGATAGCTACTGGACTGGTATATTTCAGGTAACCACGAGAAGTTAATTACCAGATGGACACAGTCGATAGGTTGACTGATGTCCAATCAGCTAATATCTTGTCCTCCGAAGTCGGAGAGGTCTGCCTGCACGGTGAGGAACCACCAGTCTGCACACCAATAAGTCAGACATGGGACAACGGATACTCACGCAAACCTCAGGTCCGGTATGACATCAAACTGATGTTGGACAACAGGATGTCTTCATCCGACATACAGCACTTCACGCTGGAGTTCACAGCCAGCGAACACAAGCAAGCAAGCTAATATCTATATCGATAAAAGGTTATGTATGTATGTATGTCTGTATGTTATTTATGCGATCGCGAACGGTCCATCCGATTTAGATCAAATTTTCTACACGTCTTCCTCTCATTCCCGTGCTGCCAACTGTCATAGTTTGAAAGTGTACAAACAATTATTTACTTAATATTATTTAATATTAATTTACATTATAATGTATATATAGCGAGGGCACATAACTTTTAATAGCATTGCTATATATGTAAAATTGTTGCATATTTCTCAAATAAGTGGACCTTTTCGCTACAGTTATCTACAGGCAAATGCGTTATATCCTCCTCCCTCCTCCTCCTCCCCTCCTCCTCTTCCTCCCCGCCTCCTCCCCCTCCGCCCTCTGCTCCTCCTCCACCCTCTCCTCCTCCTTCTCCTCCCCTCCTCCTCCCCCTCCTCCTGCCTTCCTCCTTCCCCCTCCTCCCCTCAACCTCTCTCACCCTCCTCCTCCCCTCCTCCCACTCCTGCTCTCTCATCCTCCTCCCCCTCCTCCTCCCTCTCCTCCTCCACCTCCCTCTCCTCCTCCTCCCCACTTCCTCCTCCTTCCCTCCTCCTCCCCTTCTCCTCCTCCCTACTCCTCCTCCTCCCCTCCTCCTCTCCCTTCTCCTCCCTACCCCTCCTTCTTCTCCTACCCCTCCTCCTCCCCCTCCACCTCCTCCCCCTGCTCTTTCTCACCCTCCTCCTCCCTCCTTCTCCTCCTCCTCGTCATCCCCCTCCTCCCCCTCCTCCTCCCCTCCTACCTCCACCTCCTCCTCCTCCTCCTCATCCTCCCGCTCTTCTCCCCTCCTCCTCCCTACCCTTCCTCCTCCCTACCCCTCCTCTTCCTCCCCGTCCTCCTCCACCCTTCCTTCTCCTCCCCTCCCTCCTGCTCCTCCACCCCCTACTGCTCCTCCCCCTCCTGCTCCTCCCCTCCTCCTCCCTCTCTCTCCTCCTCCTCCCCTCCTCCCTCCGCCTCCTCCTCCGCCTCCTCCTCCCCCTCCTTCCCTCCTCATCCTCCCCCTCCTCATCCTCCTCCTCCTCCCCCTCTCCTCCTCCCCTACCTCTCCAACCCCTTCTCCTCACCCTCCTCCCTCTCCTCCCCCTCCTCTCCTCCTCCTCCTCCATCCTCCTCTTCCTCCCCTCCTCCTTCCCCTCCTCCCTCTTCTCTTCCTCCTCCCCTCCTTCTCCCCTCCTCCACCCTCCGCTTCCCCTCCTCCTCCGCCTCCTCCTCCTCCCCTGCTCCCTATATAGTTATTGGGATGAAGTTTGTTCTCTTCCAATCTGTTCGCCATATTTCCGGGAACGGGAACTGGAGCTTATATGACTACTTATATGAATTAAATGAGACACTCCCTGCCAGGGGCTGGTCGAAGCCGGGCCGGACTTCTTATATGGGAACGGGAGCAGGGCCCGAATATGAATTAAATGAGACGCTCCATTTACCCAAGTTAATTGTTGGGGGAAGAGGTAAAGATCTTTCAAGTGCTCTTTCTAATAATAGACAGACAGACAGACGAACCTACTAAATTACGCTTCTGCATGCACACCTACCAAACTACACACTAGTGCGTTCACCTACCAAATTATGAACCTGCGCTTACACCAAAAAAATTATGCGTACACCTACCAAATTATGCACCTTCATGTGCACCAAGCAAATTACGTACTTGCGCGTAAGCATACAAAATACGTTCCCAAACATATGCACCAGCGCATGCACTATCAAATTATGTACATATCAAACTATGCAACTGCATTCATAGCTACACAATTACGCACCCTTCAAACATATGCACCGAAATCCGCACCCTGCGCGCGCACCCACCGAAATCCGCACCCTGCGCGCGCACCCACCGAAATCCGCACCCTGCGCGCGCACCCACCGAAATCCGCACTCTGCGCGCGCACCCACCGAAATCCGCACCCTGCGCGCGCACCCACCGAAATCCGCACCCACCGAAATCCGCACCCTGCGCGCGCACCCACCGAAATCCGCACCCTGCGCGCGCACCCACCGAAATCCGCACCCTGCGCGCGCACCCACCGAAATCCGCACCATGCGCACGCACCCACCGAAATCCGCACCATGCGCACGCACCCACCGAAATCCGCACCCTGCGCGCACCCACCGAAATCCGCACCCTGCGCGCGCACCCACCGAAATCCGCACCCTGCGCGCGCACCCACCGAAATCCGCACCCTGCGCGCGCACCCACCGAAATCCGCACCCACCGAAATCCGCACCCTGCGCAGGCACCCACCGAAATCCGCACCCTGCGCGCGCACCCACCGAAATCCGCACCCTGCGCGCGCACCCACCGAAATCTGCACCCTGCGCGCGCACCCACCGAAATCCGCACCCTGCGCGCGCACCCACCGAAATCCGCACCCTGCGCGCGCACCCACCGAAATCCGCACCCTGCGCGCGCACCCACCGAAATCCGCACCCTGCGCGCGCACCCACCGAAATCCGCACCCTGCGCGCGCACCCACCGAAATCCGCACCCTGCGCGCGCACCAACCGAAATCCGCACATGCCCGCTCACCCACCGAAATCCGCGCATCGACTTTATTTTCTTTATATAACTTTATGTGCTTTTTTTTTCACCCGCAAATGTCTCCCGAAATTTCGCTCGTAATTTTATTTCTCCTTAACGTACTCCAAATATTTTCTCCCACATTTTAGATTTTTTATTATTACCTTTGTATATTCTGAATTTTTTTTCTTTTCCTTTTTTAAATATAATGTCATAGTCAGGGTTTGATCCATCGTCCTGTTGGCTTAATGTTTCCAGAGTCCAGTTCACTATTGATTGAGCAATCCTGATGTTCAAGAAAACCTGCTCAATGAATAATTATAAACACATTTCTTCATATTTACGATAAAACTAATCGAACCTGCACAACATATATGTACTTTTAGAAGACTTCCACGTGAGAATCAAAGTAACAGTCTGCAGAGTTTCTAAGACAGAATTAAACAATTTTATTTTTATACTATTATTAAACTAACATGTAGCCCCTTTGTTCTTTGCCTGGTGTCTGAGTAATCCTCAGTAACGCCTGGCAGTTGAAGTTGTAAATAAAATAAATTGTTATCCGACAACTATTTTAATAGTTCTGAATTCCTCAAGTTCCCCTTCATATCTTATGGTAAGGTCTTGCTGACAATACCATATTAAGAATGATATAATTAGATATTGAAAATGTGCTTGTGGCTTATGGCTTATGAAGATACTGCACAATCCCGACATGCTGTTCGAATTCAGCCGCAGGTGATTTGGAAGTATTGTGTAAGAAAGTAATGAGGGGAAAAACAACACTGAACGTAAATTTGCTTAGAAAATTACACGCGGCCAATAAATGCTGGGATTGACAACGACGTTCTATAACGGACATAAAAAACACTTATTCAGAATTTCCTGCCGATATTGCACCAGCAAATAAGTTACACTTAATATTTGTTCAGAACATGCATCTTTCCTGTTGCAACATATGGATGCGAGTCGTGGACCATCTTTCCTGTGGCAGCATACGAATGCGATTCGAGGACTATCTTTATTACAGCAACACACATATGTGAGCCGTGGAGCATCTTTCCTGCGTCAGCAAATGAATAGAGGTCGTGGACCATCTTTCCTGTGGCAACTTACCAATGTGAGTCATGGACCATCTTTACTGTGGCAACATACGAATTCGAGTCGTGGACTATTTTTCCTGTGGAAAAATACAATATTGCTGCCAAGAATATCCTTTTGAAACATCTATCCATTCTCCGGGCGGAATCGACCACTCGTGATGTCTTCTCAGAGGCTCCTCTAGTGGCATATAAGCGGGATCGTAACCTCAGAGATGTGCTGGTCCATAGCAGGCTACCCCAACCTCACCAGTCTCTTCCTGGCACGGTGGCGTGTCTTCGATCGGTTTGCAAGACCTGTCCATACGTACTTCAAACCCAGAGTCTCACATTCCCTAAGACGACCTTCCACATCCGTGAGGGTTTCTCATGCATCAGTCGCAACGTCATCTATGCGATTACCTGCACACGTTGCGACATGAGATATGTCGGTGAGACAGGATTACGTCTTGGGGACATATTTCGACAACATCTTTCTGACATTACCAGCGGCGCCCAGAAACCAGTATCCATACATTTCAACAGTCCTGACCACCATGGCGTAGCCGACATACAGGTCACGGCCATCAAATCATGCGCATCCCACGAACGGGATCGGAAGACATTGGAACACCGTCTCATCTTCCAGTTGGGCACACTCTCCCCTCACGGCCTTAATGTCCAACACAGCTTCATTTAACTTCCCACCCCACCCTCCCACCCCTAGCTTACAGTCCACCATCTGGGTACGTGCAGATCCTTTGTATGACATCACAGTCAACTCTCTTGGCGGATTTACGTTCGGTGTTTTGCCATCATTTTCTGAACGACCGCCACTCATGCCTCTCTGTGTGTACTAACACTATATAGGTTTCCACAGCGGTGTTTCGAGCGCTTAACGATAATTGCTAATTGTCATCTGCGTCCGTAACATCTTTGCCGGTCTCTAATTTCACTTGTCCGCACACATGGGCGCGTCTCCACCCCACTCCCTTCCCGCTTGACCTTTAACCCGTGTACCATACATCCGGTCTATTGATCCACTGGCGCCCTACGTGTGTCAGACCTTCCAAGCTAGGACACGGTATTCAGATGAGTACATTTAATTTTAATTAGTATAATAGTTTAATATTGTCATAGTGTGTTTCATGTAGTTTTGTGTTGGTTTGTATTTGTTTGTCCTGTGCTGACGAAGGCTTTGGCCGCAACGTCCAATTTGTCTCTTGTAGTCGTGTTTTAGTAAAGCTCACAATCTACTTCTCGTTTATTTGGGTGATTCATTCATTTCCTGTGGCAACATACGAATGTGTTTCATGGACCATCTTTCCTCTGAAAACATATGAATGTGAGTCGTGGACCATCTTTCCTGTGGCATCATATAAATGTGAGTCGTGGACCATTTTTCCTGTGGCAACAGGACCAATTTACATAGCTACGCCGCATCTACCAAATTACGCATCTGTGTACGGACCTACTAAATTATGCACCTGCATGCACACCTACCAAATTACGCACTAGCGTGTTCACCTACCAAACTATGAACCTGCGCTTACACCAATTATAATATGCACTGTCGCATACACCTACCAAATTATGCACCTCCGTGCGCACCAAACAAATAGCACACTTGCGCACGAACATACCAAGTTACGCCCAACCATATTATGCACCTGCGCAAGCACTACCAAATTATTCCCCTTCCAAATTATGCACCTACAAAATTATGCAACAGCAATTATAACTACCAAATTGCTCACCCATCAAATTATGCACCTACAAAATACAACTACCATTTCTTCAGTGGCAACAGGGCCAACTTACATACCTGCGCACGCATCTACCAAATTACGCATCTGTTTACAAACCTACTAAATTACGCACTTGCATGCACACCTACCAAACTACGCACTAGTGCGTTCACCTACCAAATTATGAACCTGCGCTTACACCAAAAAAATTATGCGTACACCTATCAAATTATGCACCAGCGTGTGCACCAAGCAAATTATGTACTTGAGCATGAACATACCAAATACGTCCCCAAACATATGCACCTGCATTATCAAATTATGTACATATCAAATTATACGACGGCAATCATAACTACACAATTACGCACCCATCAAACATATGCACCGAAATCCGAACCTGCGCGCGCACCAACCGAAATCCGCAAATGCGCGCGCAACCACCGAAATCCGCAATTGCACGCGCACCCACCGAAATCCGCAACTGCGCGCGCACCCACCGAAATCCGCACCTGGACGCGCATACACAACGAAATCCGCACCTGCGCGCGAACCCAACGAAATCCGCACCTGCGCGCGCACCCACTGAAATCCGCACCTGCGCGCGAATTCACCGAAATCAGCAATTGCGCGCGCACTTACCGAAATCCGCACCTGCGCGCGCACCCACCGAAATCCGCACCTGCGCGCGCACCCACCGAAATCCGCACCTGCGCGCGCACCCACCGAAATCCGCACCTGCGCGCGCACCCACCGAAATCCGCACCTGCGCGCGCACCCACCGAAATCCGCACCTGCGCGCGCACCCACCGAAATCCGCACCTGCGCGCGCACCCACCGAAATCCGCACCTGCGCGCGCACCCACCGAAATCCGCACCTGCGCGCGCACCCACCGAAATCCGCACCTGCGCGCGCACCCACCGAAATCCGCACCTGCGCGCGCACCCACCGAAATCCGCACCTGCGCGCGCACCCACCGAAATCCGCACCTGCGCGCGCACCCACCGAAATCCGCACCTGCGCGCGCACCCACCGAAATCCGCACCTGCGCGCGCACCCACCGAAATCCGCACCTGCGCGCGCACCCACCGAAATCCGCACCTGCGCGCGCACCCACCGAAATCCGCACCTGCGCGCGCACCCACCGAAATCCGCACCTGCGCGCGCACCCACCGAAATCAGCACCTGCGCGCGCACCCACCGAAATCCGCACCTGCGCGCGCACCCACCGAAATCCGCACCTGCGCGCGCACCCACCGAAATCCGCACCTGCGCGCGCACCCACCGAAATCCGCACCTGCGCGCGTACCCACCGAAATCCGCACCTGCGCACACACACACACACACACACACACACACACACACACACACACACACACACACCGAAATCCGCAACTGCGCGCGCACCCAACAACCATTGATATCCGCACCTGCGCGCGAACTCACCGAAATCAGCAATTGCGCGCGAACCCAATGAAATCCGCACCTGCGCGCGCACCCATTGATATCCGCACCTGCGCGCGAACTCACCGAAATCAGCAATTGCGCGCGCACTTACTGAAATCCGCACCTGCGCGCGCACTTACTGAAATCCGCACCTGCGCGGGCACCCACCGAAATCCGCACCTGCGCACGCACCCACCGAAATCCGCACTTGCGAGCGCACTCACCGAAATCCGCACCTGCGCGCGCACCCACCGAAATCCGCACCTGCGCGCGCACCCAATGAAATCCGCACCTGCGCGCGCACCCACCGAAATCCGCACCTGCGCGCGTACCCACCGAAATCCGCACCTGCGCACACACACACACACACACACACACACACACACACACACACACACACACACACACACACCGAAATCCGCACCTGCGCGCGCACCCAACAACCATTGATATCCGCACCTGCGCGCGAACTCACCGAAATCAGCAATTGCGCGCGGACCCAATGAAATCCGCACCTGCGCGCGCACCCATTGATATCCGCACCTGCGCGCGAACTCACCGAAATCAGCAATTGCGCGTGCACTTACTGAAATCCGCACCTGCGCGCGCACTTACTGAAATCCGCACCTGCGCGGGCACCCACCGAAATCCGCACCTGCGCACGCACCCACCGAAATCCGCACTTGCGAGCGCACTCACCGAAATCCGCACCTGCGCGCGCACCCACCGAAATCCGCACCTGCGCGCGCACCCAATGAAATCCGCACCTGCGCGCGCACCCACCAAAATCCGCACATGCGCGCGCGCACCCACCGAAATCCGCACCTGCGCGTTCACCCAGCGAAATCCGAACCTGCGCGCGCACCCAGCGAAATCCGCACTTGCGCGTGCATAACGTGCACCCACCGAAATCCGCGCATGGACTTTATTTTCTTCATATAACTTTATTTGCTTTTTTTTTTTTTATTCACCCGCAAATTTCTCCCGAAATTTCGCTTGTAATTTTATTTCTCCTTAACGTACTCCATATATTTTCTCCCATATTTTAGATTTTTTATTATTACCTGTGTACATTCTGCATTTTTTTTTTTCCTTTTTTAAATATAAAGTCATAGTCAGGGTTTGATCCATCGTGCTGTTGGCTTAATGTTTCCAGAGTCCAGTTCACTATTGATTGAGCAATCCTGATGTTCAAGAAAACCTGCTCAATGAATAATTATAAACACATTTCTTCATATTTACGATAAAACTAATCGAACCTGCACAACATATATGTACTTTTAGAAGACTTCCACGTGAGAATCAAAGCAACAGTCTGCAGAGTTTCTAAGACAGAATTAAACAATTTTATTTTTATACTATTATTAAACTAACATGTAGCCCCTTTGTTCTTTGCCTGGTGTCTGAGTAATCCTCAGTAACGCCTGGCAGTAAATGTTGAAAACTTGAAGTTGTAAATAAAATAAATTGTTATCCGACAACTATTTTAATAGTTCTGAATTCCTCAAGTTCCCCTTCATATCTTATGGTAAGGTCTTGCTGACAATACCATATTAAGAATGATATAATTAGATATTGAAAATGTGCTTGTGGCTTATGGCTTATGAAGATACTGCACAATCCCGACATGCTGTTCGAATTCAGCCGCAGGTGATTTGGAAGTATTGTGTAAGAAAGTAATGAGGGGAAAAACAACACTGAACGTAAATTTTCTTAGAAAATTACACGCGGCCAATAAATGCTGGGATTGACAACGACGTTCTATAACGGACATAAAAAACACTTATTCAGAATTTCCTGCCGATATTGCACCAGCAAATAAGTTACACTTAATATTTGTTCAGAACATGCATCTTTCCTGTTGCAACATATGGATGCGAGTCGTGGACCATCTTTCCTGTGGCAGCATACGAATGCGATTCGAGGACTATCTTTATTACAGCAACACACATATGTGAGCCGTGGAGCATCTTTCCTGCGTCAGCAAATGAATAGAGGTCGTGGACCATCTTTCCTGTGGCAACTTACCAATGTGAGTCATGGACCATCTTTACTGTGGCAACATACGAATTCGAGTCGTGGACTATTTTTCCTGTGGAAAAATACAATATTGCTGCCAAGAATATCCTTTTGAAACATCTATCCATTCTCCGGGCGGAATCGACCACTCGTGATGTCTTCTCAGAGGCTCCTCTAGTGGCATATAAGCGGGATCGTAACCTCAGAGATGTGCTGGTCCATAGCAGGCTACCCCAACCTCACCAGTCTCTTCCTGGCACGGTGGCGTGTCTTCGATCGGTTTGCAAGACCTGTCCATACGTACTTCAAACCCAGAGTCTCACATTCCCTAAGACGACCTTCCACATCCGTGAGGGTTTCTCATGCATCAGTCGCAACGTCATCTATGCGATTACCTGCACACGTTGCGACATGAGATATGTCGGTGAGACAGGATTACGTCTTCGGGACATATTTCGACAACATCTTTCTGACATTACCAGCGGCGCCCAGAAACCAGTATCCATACATTTCAACAGTCCTGACCACCATGGCGTAGCCGACATACAGGTCACGGCCATCAAATCATGCGCATCCCACGAACGGGATCGGAAGACATTGGAACACCGTCTCATCTTCCAGTTGGGCACACTCTCCCCTCACGGCCTTAATGTCCAACACAGCTTCATTTAACTTCCCACCCCACCCTCCCACCCCTAGCTTACAGTCCACCATCTGGGTACGTGCAGATCCTTTGTATGACATCACAGTCAACTCTCTTGGCGGATTTACGTTCGGTGTTTTGCCATCATTTTCTGAACGACCGCCACTCATGCCTCTCTGTGTGTACTAACACTATATAGGTTTCCACAGCGGTGTTTCGAGCGCTTAACGATAATTGCTAATTGTCATCTGCGTCCGTAACATCTTTGCCGGTCTCTAATTTCACTTGTCCGCACACATGGGCGCGTCTCCACCCCATTCCCTTCCCGCTTGACCTTTAACCCGTGTACCATACATCCGGTCTATTGATCCACTGGCGCCCTACGTGTGTCAGACCTTCCAAGCTAGGACACGGTATTCAGATGAGTACATTTAATTTTAATTAGTATAATAGTTTAATATTGTCATAGTGTGTTTCATGTAGTTTTGTGTTGGTTTGTATTTGTTTGTCCTGTGCTGACGAAGGCTTTGGCCGCAACGTCCAATTTGTCTCTTGTAGTCGTGTTTTAGTAAAGCTCACAATCTACTTCTCGTTTATTTGGGTGATTCATTCATTTCCTGTGGCAACATACGAATGTGTTTCATGGACCATCTTTCCTCTGAAAACATATGAATGTGAGTCGTGGACCATCTTTCCTGTGGCATCATATAAATGTGAGTCGTGGAACATTTTTCCTGTGGCAACAGGACCAATTTACATAGCTACGCCGCATCTACCAAATTACGCATCTGTGTACGGACCTACTAAATTATGCACCTGCATGCACACCTACCAAATTACGCACTAGCGTGTTCACCTACCAAACTATGAACCTGCGCTTACACCAATTATAATATGCACTGTCGCATACACCTACCAAATTATGCACCTCCGTGCGCACCAAACAAATAGCACACTTGCGCACGAACATACCAAGTTACGCCCAACCATATTATGCACCTGCGCAAGCACTACCAAATTATTCCCCTTCCAAATTATGCACCTACAAAATTATGCAACAGCAATTATAACTACCAAATTGCTCACCCATCAAATTATGCACCTACAAAATACAACTACCATTTCTTCAGTGGCAACAGGGCCAACTTACATACCTGCGCACGCATCTACCAAATTACGCATCTGTTTACAAACCTACTAAATTACGCACTTGCATGCACACCTACCAAACTACGCACTAGTGCGTTCACCTACCAAATTATGAACCTGCGCTTACACCAAAAAAATTATGCGTACACCTATCAAATTATGCACCAGCGTGTGCACCAAGCAAATTATGTACTTGAGCATGAACATACCAAATACGTCCCCAAACATATGCACCTGCATTATCAAATTATGTACATATCAAATTATGCGACGGCAATCATAACTACACAATTACGCACCCATCAAACATATGCACCGAAATCCGAACCTGCGCGCGCACCAACCGAAATCCGCAAATGCGCGCGCAACCACCGAAATCCGCAATTGCACGCGCACCCACCGAAATCCGCAACTGCGCGCGCACCCACCGAAATCCGCACCTGCGCGCGCACACACACCGAAATCCGCACCCGCGCGTGAACCCAACGAAATCCGCACCTGCGCGGGCACCCACTGAAATCCGCACCTGCGCGCGAACTCACCGAAATCAGCAATTGCGCGCGAACTCACCGAAATCAGCAATTGCGCGCGCACTTACCGAAATCCGCACCTGCGCGCGCACCCACCGAAATCCGCACCTGCGCGCGCACCCACCGAAATCCGCACCTGCGCGCGCACCCACCGAAATCCGCACCTGCGCGCGCACCCACCGAAATCCGCACCTGCGCGCGCACCCACCGAAATCCGCACCTGCGCGCGCACCCACCGAAATCCGCACCTGCGCGCGCACCCACCGAAATCCGCACCTGCGCGCGCACCCACCGAAATCCGCACCTGCGCGCGCACCCACCGAAATCCGCACCTGCGCGCGCACCCACCAAAATCCGCACCTGCGCGCGCACCCACCGAAATCCGCACCTGCGCGCGCACCCACCGAAATCCGCACCTGCGCGCGCACCCACCGAAATCCGCACCTGCGCGCGCACCCACCGAAATCCACACCTGCGCACACACACACACACACACACACACACACACACACACACACAGAAATCCGCACCTGCGCGCGCACCCAACAAAATCCGCACCTGCGCGCGCACCCAACAAAATCCGCACCTGCGCGCGCACCCAACAAAATCCGCACCTACGCGCGCACCCAACAAAATCCGCACCTGCGCGCGAACCCCACAAAATCCGCACCTGCGCGCGCACCCACCGAAATCCGCACCTGCGCGCGCACCCACCGAAATCCGCACCTGCGCGCGCACCCACCGAAATCCGCACCTGCGCACACACACACACACACACACACACCGAAATCCGCACCTGCGCGCGCACCCAACAAAATCCGCACCTGCGCGCGCACCCAACAAAATCCGCAACTGCGCGCGCACCCACCGAAATCCGCACCTGCGCGCTCACCCACCGAAATCCGCACCTGCGCGCGCACCCACCAAAATCCGCACCTGCGCGCGCACCCACCGAAATCCGCACCTGCGCGCGCACCCACCGAAATCCGCACCTGCGCGCGCACCCACCGAAATCCGCACCTGCGCGCGCACCCACCGAAATCCGCACCTGCGCGCGCACCCACCGAAATCCGCACCTGCGCGCGCACCCACCGAAATCCGCACCTGCGCGCGCACCCACCGAAATCCGCACCTGCGCGCGCACCCACCGAAATCCGCACCTGCGCGCGCACCCACCGAAATCCGCACCTGCGCGCGCACCCACCGAAATCCGCACCTGCGCGCGCACCCACCGAAATCCGCACCTGCGCGCGCACCCACCGAAATCCGCACCTGCGCGCGCACCCACCGAAATCCGCACCTGCGCGCGCACCCACCGAAATCCGCACCTGCGCGCGCACCCACCGAAATCCGCACCTGCGCGCGCACCCACCGAAATCCGCACCTGCGCGCGCACCCACCGAAATCCGCACCTGCGCGCGCACCCACCGAAATCCGCACCTGCGCGCGCACCCACCGAAATCCGCACCTGCGCGCGCACCCACCGAAATCCGCACCTGCGCGCGCACCCACCGAAATCCGCACCTGCGCGCGCACCCAACGAAATCCGCACCTGCGCGCGCACCCACCGAAATCCGCACCTGCGCGCGCACCCACCGAAATCCGCACCTGCGCGCGCACCCACCGAAATCCGCACCTGCGCGCGCACCCACCGAAATCCGCACCTGCGCGCGCACCCACCGAAATCCGCACCTGCGCGCGCACCCACCGAAATCCGCACCTGCGCGCGCACCCACCGAAATCCGCACCTGCGCGCGCACCCACCGAAATCCGCACCTGCGCGCGCACCCACCAAAATCCGCAACTGCGCGCGCACCCACCGAAATCCACACCTGCGCACACACACACACACACACACACACATAAATCCGCACCTGCGCGCGCACCCAACAAAATCCGCACCTGCGCGCGCACCCAACAAAATCCGCACCTGCGCGCGCACCCAACAAAATCCGCACCTACGCGCGCACCCAACAAAATTCCGCACCTGCGCGCGAACCCCACAAAATCCGCACCTGCGCGCGCACCCACCGAAATCCGCACCTGCGCGCGCACCCACCGAAATCCGCACCTGCGCGCGCACCCACCGAAATCCGCACCTGCGCGCGCACCCACCGAAATCCGCACCTGCGCGCGCACCCACCGAAATCCGCACCTGCGCGCGCACCCACCAAAATCCGCAACTGCGCGCGCACCCACCGAAATCCACACCTGCGCACACACACACACACACACACACACAGAAATCCGCACCTGCGCGCGCACCCAACAAAATCCGCACCTGCGCGCGCACCCAACAAAATCCGCACCTGCGCGCGCACCCAACAAAATCCGCACCTACGCGCGCACCCAACAAAATCCGCACCTGCGCGCGAACCCCACAAAATCCGCACCTGCGCGCGCACCCACCGAAATCCGCACCTGCGCGCGCACCCACCGAAATCCGCACCTGCGCGCGCACCCACCGAAATCCGCACCTGCGCGCACACACACACACACACACACACCGAAATCCGCACCTGCGCGCGCACCCAACAAAATCCGCACCTGCGCGCGCACCCAACAAAATCCGCACCTGCGCGCGCACCCACCGAAATCCGCACCTGCGCGCTCACCCACCGAAATCCGCACCTGCGCGCGCACCCACCAAAATCCGCACCTGCGCGCGCACCCACCGAAATCCGCACCTGCGCGCGCACCCACCGAAATCCGCACCTGCGCGCGCACCCACCGAAATCCGCACCTGTGCGCGCACCCACCGAAATCCGCACCTGCGCGCGCACCCACCGAAATCCGCACCTGCGCGCGCACCCACCGAAATCCGCAGCTGCGCGCGCACCCACCGAAATCCGCACCTGCGCGCGCACCCACCGAAATCCGCACCTGCGCGCGCACCCACCGAAATCCGCACCTGCGCGCGCACCCACCGAAATCCGCACCTGCGCGCGCACCCACCGAAATCCGCACCTGCGCGCGCACCCACCGAAATCCGCACCTGCGCGCGCACCCACCGAAATCCGCACCTGCGCGCGCACCCACCGAAATCCGCACCTGCGCGCGCACCCACCGAAATCCGCACCTGCGCGCGCACCCACCGAAATCCGCACCTGCGCGCGCACCCACCGAAATCCGCACCTGCGCGCGCACCCACCGAAATCCGCACCTGCGCGCGCACCCACCGAAATCCGCACCTGCGCGCGCACCCACCGAAATCCGCACCTGCGCGCGCACCCACCGAAATCCGCACCTGCGCGCGCACCCACCGAAATCCGCACCTGCGCGCGCACCCACCGAAATCCGCACCTGCGCGCGCACCCACCGAAATCCGCACCTGCGCGCGCACCCACCGAAATCCGCACCTGCGCGCGCACCCACCGAAATCCGCACCTGCGCGCGCACCCACCGAAATCCGCACCTGCGCGCGCACCCACCGAATCCGCACCTGCGCGCGCACCCACCGAAATCCGCACCTGCGCGCGCACCCACCGAAATCCGCACCTGCGCGCGCACCCACCGAAATCCGCACCTGCGCGCGCACCCACCGAAATCCGCACCTGCGCGCGCACCCACCGAAATCCGCACCTGCGCGCGCACCCACCGAAATCCGCTCAATGAATAATTATAACCACATTTTTTCATATTTACGATAAAACTAATCGAACCTGCGCAACATATAAGACTCCCACATGAGAATCAAATCAACAGTCTGCAGAGTTTCTAAGACAGAATTAAACAATTTTATTTTTATATTATTATTAAACTAACATTTAGCCCCTTTGTTCTTTGCCTGGTGTTTGAGTAATCCTCAGTAACGCTTGGCAGTAAATGTTGAAAACTAAAAGTTGTAAATAAAATAAATTGTTGTCCGACAACTATTTTAATAGTTCTGAATTCCTCAATTTCCCCTTCGTATCTGATGGTAGGGTCTTGCTCACAATACCATATTAAGAATGATATAATTAGATATTGAAAATGTGCTTGTGGCTTATGGGTTATGAAGATACTGCACAATCCCGACATGCTGTTCGAATTCAGCCGCAGGTGATTTGGAAGTATTGTGTAAGAAAGTAATGAGGGGAAAAACAACACTGAACGTAAATTTGCTTAGAAAATTACACGCGGCCAATAAATGCTGGGATTGACAACGACGTTCTATAACGGACATACAAAACACTTATTCAGAATTTCCTGATGATATTGCACCAGCAAATAAGTTACACTTAATATTTGTTCAGAACATGCATCTTTCCTGTGGCAACATATGGATGCGAGTCGTGGACCATCTTTCCTGTGGCAGCATATGAATGCGATTCGAGGACTATCTTTATTACAGCAACACACATATGTGAGCCGTGGAGCATCTTTCCTGCGTCAGCAAATTAATAGAGGTCGTGGACCATCTTTCCAGTGGCAACTTACCAATGTGAGTCATGGACCATCTTTACTGTGGCAACATACGAATTCGAGTCGTGGACTATTTTTCCCGTGGCAACATACGAATGTGTTTCATGGACCATCTTTCCTCTGGAAACATACGAATGTAAGTCGTGGACCATCTTTCCTGTGGCATCATATTAATGTGAGTCGTGGACCATTTTTCCTGTGGCAACAGGACCAATTTACATAGCTACGCCGCATCTACCAAATTACGCATCTGTGTACGGACCTACTAAATTACGCACCTGCATGCACACCTACCAAATTACGCACTAGCGTGTTCACCTACCAAACTATGAACCTGCGCTTACACCAATTATAATATGCACTGTCGCATACACCTACCAAATTATGCACCTCCGTGCGCACCAAACAAATAGCACACTTGTGCACAAACATACCAAGTTACTCCAAACCATATTATGCACCTGCGCAAGCACTACCAAATTATTCCCCTTCCAAATTATGCACCTACAAAATTATGCAACTGCAATTATAACTACCAAATTGCTCGCCCATCAAATTATGCACCTACAAAATACAACTACCTTTTCTCCTGTGGCAACAGGGCGAATTTATATACATGCGCACGCATCTACCAAATTACACATCAGTTTACAAACCTACTAAATTACGAATCTGCATGCACACCTACCAAACTACGCACTAGTGCGTTCACCTACCAAATTATGAACCTGCGCTTACACAAAAAAAAATTATGCGTACACCTATCAAATTATGCACCAGTGTGTTCACCAAGCAAATTATGTACTTCGCATGAACATACCAAATACGTCCCCAAACATATGCACGTGCATTATCAAATTATGTACATATCAAATTATGCAACGGCATTCATAACTACCCAATTACGCACCCATCAAACATATGCACCGAAATCCGCACCTGCGCGCGCACCCACAGAAATCCGCACATGCGCGCGCACCCACCGAAATCCGCACCTGCGCGCGCACCACCGTAATCCGCACCTGCGCGCGCACCCACCGAAATCCGCACTCGCGCGCGCACCGACCGAAATCCGCACCCGCGCGCGAACCCAATGAAATCCGCACATGCGTGCGCGCACCCACCGAAATCCGTACCTGCGCAAGCACCCAGCGAAATCCGAACCTGCGCGTGCACCCAGCGAAATCCGCACTTGCGCGTGCATAACGTGCACCCACCGAAATCCGCGCATCGACTTTATTTTCTTCATATAACTTTATTTGCTTTTTTTTTAATTCACCCGCAAATTTCTCCCGAAATTTCGCTTGTAATTTTATTTCTCCTTAACGTACTCCATATATTTTCTCCCATATTTTAGATTTTTTGTTATTACCTTTGTACATTCTGCATTTTTTTTTCCTTTTTTAAATATAAAGTCATAGTCAGGGTTTGATCCATCGTCCTGTTGGCTTAATGTTTCCAGAGTCCAGTTCACTATTGATTGAGCAATCCTGATGTTCAAGAAAATCTGCTTAATGAATAATTATAACCACATTTCTTCATATTTACGATAAAACTAATCGAACCTGCACAACATATAAGACTCCCACATGAGAATCAAATCAACAGTCTGCAGAGTTTCTAAGACAGAATTAAACAATTTTATTTTTATACTATTATTAAGCTAACATTTAGCCCCTTTGTTCTTTGCCTGGTGTCTGAGTAATCCTCAGTAACGCCTGGCAGTAAATGTTAAAAACTAAAAGTTGTAAATAAAATAAATTGTTGTCCGACAACTATTTTAATAGTTCTGAATTCCGCAATTTCCCCTTCGTATCTGATGGTAGGGTCTTGCTCACAATACCATATTAAGAATGATATAATTAGATATTGAAAATGTGCTTGTGGCTTATGGGTTATGAAGATACTGCACAATCCCGACATGCTGTTCGAATTCAGCCGCAGGTGATTTGGAAGTATTGTGTAAGAAAGTAATGAGGGGAAAAACAACACTGAACGTAAATTTGCTTAGAAAATTACACGCGGCCAATAAATGCTGGAATTGACAACGACGTTCTATAACGGACATAAAAAACACTTATTCAGAATTTCCTGCCGATATTGCACCAGCAAATAAGTTACACTTAATATTTGTTCAGAACATGCATCTTTCCTGTGGCAACATATGGATGCGAGTCGTGGACCATCTTTCCTGTGGCAGCATATGAATGCGATTCGAGGACTATCTTTATTACAGCAACACACATATGTGAGCCGTGAAGCATCTTTCCTGCGTCAGCAAATGAATAGAGGTCGTGGACCATCTTTCCTGTGGCAACTTACCAATGTGAGTCATGGACCATCTTTACTGTGGCAACATACGAATTCGAGTCGTGGACTATTTTTCCTGTGGCAACATACGAATGTCTTTCATGGACCATCTTTCCTCTGAAAACATATGAATGTGAGTCGTGGACCATCTTTCCTGTGGCATCAAATAAATGTGAGTCGTGGACCATTTTTACTGTGGCAACAGGGCCAATTTACATAGCTACGCCGCATCTACCAAATTACGCATCTGTGTACGGACCTACTAAATTATGCACCTGCATGCACACCTACCAAATTACGCACTAGCGTGTTCACCTAACAAACTATGAACCTGCGCTTACACCAATTATAATATGCACTGTCGCATACACCTACCAAATTATGCACCTCCGTGCGCACCAAACAAATAGCACACTTGTGCACGAACATACCAAGTTACTCCCAACCATATTATGCACCTGCGCAAGCACTACCAAATTATTCCCCTTCCAAATTATGCACCTACAAAATTATGCAACTGCAATTATAACTACCAAATTGCTCACCCATCAAAAAACCCACTTGCATGCACACCTACCAAACTACGTACTAGTGCGTTCACCTACCAAATTATGAACCTGCGCTTACACCAAAAACATTATGCGTACACCTATCAAATTATGCACCAGCGTGTGCACATAGCATATTATGTACTTGAGCATGAACATACCAAATACGTCTCCAAACATATGCACCTGCATTATCAAATTATGTACATATCAAATTATGCGACGGCAATCATAACTACACAATTACGCACCCATCAAACATATGCACGGAAATCCGAACCTGCGCGCGCGCCCACCGAAATCCGCAACTGCGTGCGCACCCACCGAAATCCGCAACTGCGCGCGCACCCACCGAAATCCGCAATAGCGCGCGAACCCACCGAAATCCGCACCTGCGCGCGCGCACACACCGAAATCCGCTCCTGCGCGCGCACATACGATATCCACACATGCGCGCGCACCCACTGAAACCCGCACCTGCGCGCACACCCACCGAAATCCGTACTTTCGCGTGCACTTACTAAAATCCGCACCTGCGCGCGCACCCATAAAAAATCCGCACATACGCGTGCACCCACCGAAATCCGCACCTGCGCGCGCACCCACCGAAATCAGCACCTGCGCGCGCACCCACCGAAATCAGCACCTGCGCGCGCACCCAGCGAAATCCGCACCTGCGCGCGCGCACCCACCGAAATCCGCACCTGTGCTCGCACAAACCGAAATCCGCTTCTGCGCGCGCACCGAACGAAATCCGCACCTACGCGCGCACCCACAAAATCCGCACCTGCGCGCGCACCCACCGAAATCCGCACCTGCGCGCGCACTCACCGAAATCCGCGCATCGACTTTATTTTCTTCATATAACTTTATTTGCTTTTTTTTTTTTTTTTTTATTCACCCGCCTATTTCTCCCACGCTTTCCGGCATGGCGCATGATTGATTGATTGATATTTCTCCCTAAATTGCGCTCGTAATTTTATTTCTCCTTAACGTACTCCATATATTTTCTCCCACATTTTAGATTTTTTATTACTACCTTTGTATATTCTGCATTTTTTTTCTTTTCCTTTTTTAAATATAAAGTCATAGTCAGGGTTTGATCCATCGTCCTGATGGCTTAATGTTTCCAGAGTCCAGTTGACTATTGATTGAGCATTCCTGATGTTCAAGAAAATCTGCTCAATGAATAATTACAACCACATTTCTTCATATTTACGATAAAACTAATCGAACCTGCACAACATATATTCACTTTTAGAAGACCTCCACATGAGAATCAAACCAACAGTCTGCAGAGTTTCTAAGACAGAATTAAACAATTTTATTTTTATACTATTATTAAACTAACATGTAGCCCCTTTGTTCTTTGCCTGGTGTCTGAGTAATCCTCGGTAACGCCTGGCAGTAAATGTTGAAAACTAAAAGTTGTAAATAAAATAAATTGTTGTCCGACAACTATTTTAATAGTTCTGAATTCCTCAATTTCCCCTTCATATCTGATGGTAGGGTTTTGCTCACAATACCATATTAAGAATGATATAATTAGATATTGAAAATGTGCTTATGGGTTATGAAGATACTGCACAATCTCGACATGCTGTTCGAATTCAGCCGCAGGTGATTTGGAAATATTGTAAAAGAAAGTAATGAGATGAAAAACCTCACTGAGCACATATAAAATTATGCAACTGCAATCCTAACTACCCAATTACGCACCCATCAAACATATGCACCGATAACGGCACCCGCGCGCGCACCCCACCGCAATCCGCGCCCGCCGCAATCCGCGCCCGCCGCAATCCGCGCCCGCCGCAATCCGCGCCCGCCGCAATCCGCGCCCGCCGCAATCCGCGCCCGCCGCAATCCGCGCCCGCCGCAATCCGCGCCCGCCGCAATCCGCGCCCGCCGCAATCCGCGCCCGCCGCAATCCGCGCCCGCCGCAATCCGCGCCCGCCGCAATCCGCGCCCGCCGCAATCCGCGCCCGCCGCAATCCGCGCCCGCCGCAATCCGCGCCCGCCGCAATCCGCGCCCGCCGCAATCCGCGCCCGCCGCAATCCGCGCCCGCCGCAATCCGCGCCCGCCGCAATCCGCGCCCGCCGCAATCCGCGCCCGCCGCAATCCGCCCATCGACTTTATTTTCTTCATATAACTTTATTTGCTTTTTTTTTTTTTTTCACCCTCAAATTTCTCCCGAAATTTCGCTCATAATTGTATTTCTCCTTAACGTACTCCATATATTTTCTCCCATATTTTAGATTTTTTATTATTACCTTTCTATATTCTGCATTTTTTTTTCTTTTCCTTTTTTAAATATAAAGTCATAGTCAGGGTTTGATCCATCGTCTGTTGGCTTAATGTTTCCAGAGTCCAGTTCACTATTGATTGAGCAATCCTGATGTTCAAGACAATCTGCTCAATGAATAATTATAACCACATTTCTTCATATTTACGATAAAACTAATCGAACCTGCACAACATATAAGACTTCCACATGAGAATCAAATTAACAGTCTGCAGAGTTTATAAGACAGAATTAAACAATTTTATCTTTATACTATTATTAAACTAACATGTAGCCCCTTTGTTCTTTGCCTGGTGTCTGAGTAATCCTCAGTAACGCCTGAAAGTAAATGTTGAAAACTAAAAGTTGTAAATAAATTTAATTATTGTCGGACAACTATTTTAATGGTTCTGAATTCCTCAATTTCCCCTTCATATCTGATGGTAGGGTCTTGCTCACAATACCATATTAAGAATGATATAATTAGATATTGAAAATGTGCTTGTGGCTTATGGGTTATGAAGATACTGCACAAACCCGACATGATGTTCGAATTCAGCCGCAGGTGATTTGGAAGTATTGTGTAAGAAAGTAATGAGGGGGAAAAACAACACTGAACGTAAATTTGCTTAGAAAATTACACGCAGCCAATAAATGCTGGGATTGACAACGACGTTCTATAACGGACATACAAAACACTTATTCAGAATTTCCTGCCGATATTGCACCAGCAAATAAGTTACACTTAATATTTGTTCAGAACATGCATCTTTCCTGTGGCAACATATGGATGCGAGTCGTGGACCATCTTTCCTGTGGCAGCATATGAATGCGATTCGAGGACTATCTTTATTACAGCAACACACACATGTGAGCCGTGGAGCATCTTTCCTGCGTCAGCAAATGAATAGAGGTCGTGGACCATCTTTCCTGTGGCAACTTACCAATGTGAGTCATGGACCATCTTTACTGTGGCAACATACGAATTCGAGTCGTGGACTATTTTTCCTGTGGCAACATACGAATGTGTTTCATGGACCGTCTTTCCTCTGGAAACATACGAATGTGAGTCGTGGACCATCTTTCCTGTGGCATCATATAATTGTGAGTCGTGGACCAATTTTCCTGTGGCAACAGGACCAATTTACATAGCTACGCCGCATCTACCAAATTACGCATCTGTGTACGGACCTACTAAATTATGCACCTGCATGCACACCTACCAAATTACGCACTAGCGTGTTCACCTACCAAACTATGAACCTGCAACTGCAAATATACCTACCAAACTTCTCACCCATCAAATTATGCACCTACTAAATACAACTACCATTTCTCCTGTGGCAACAGGGCCAATTTACATACCTGCGCACGCATCTACCAAATTACACATCTGTTTACAAACCTACTAAATTACGCACTTGCATGCACACCTACCAAACTACGCAATAGTGCGTTCACCTACCAAATTATGAACCTGCGCTTACAACAAAAAAATTATGCGTACACCTATCAAATTATGCACCAGCGTGTGCACCAAGCAAATTATGTACTTGAGCATGAACATACCAAATACGTCCCCAAACATATGCACCTGCATTATCAAATTATGTACATATCAAATTATGCGACGGCAATCATAACTACACAATTACGCACCCATCAAACATAGGCACCGCAATCCGCACCCGCGCGCGCACCCACCGCAATCCGCGCCCGCGCGCGCACCCAACGAAATCCGCAATCGCGCGCGCACCCACCACAATCCGCACCAGCGCGCGCATCCACCGCAATCCGCACCCGCGAGCGCACCCACCGCAATCCGCACCCGCGCGCGCACCCACCATAATCCGCACCCGCGCGCGCACCAACAGCAATCCGCACGCGAAGGCGCACCCACCGCAATCCGCACCCGCGCGCGCACCCACCGAAATCCGCGCATCGACTTTATTTTCTTTATATAACTTTATTTGCTTTTTTTTTTAATTCACCCGCAAATTTCTCCCGAAATTTCGCTTGTAATTTTTTTCTCCTTAACGTGCGGATTTCGGTGGGTGCGCGCGCAGGTGCTGATTTCGGTGGGTGCGCGCGCATGTGCTGATTTCGGTGGGTGCGCGCGCATGTGCGGATTTCGGTGAGTGCGCGCGCAAGTGCGGATATTGGTGGGTGCGCGCGCAGGTGCGGATTTCGGTGGGTGCTCGCGCAGGTGCGGATTTCGATGGGTGCGCGCGCAGATGCGGATTTCGGTGGATGCGCGCGCAGGTGCTGATTTCGGTGGGTGCGCGAGCAGGTTAAGAATTTCGGTGGGTGCGCGCGCAGGTGCGGATTTCGGTGGGTGCGCGCGCAGGTGCGGATTTCGGTGGATGCGCGCGCAGGTGCGGATTTCGGTGATTGCGCGCGCAAGTGCGGATTTTGGTGGGTGCGCGCGCAGGTGCGGATTTCGGTGGGTGCGCGCGCAAGTGCGAATTTCGGTGGGTACGCGCGCAGATGCGGATTTCGGTGGGTACGCGCGCAGGTGCTGATTTCGGTGGGTGCGCGCGCAGGTTAAGAATTTCGGTGGGTGCGCGCACAGGTGCGGATTTCGGTGGGTGCGCGCGCAGGTGCGAAATTCGGTGGGTGTGCGCGCAGGTGCGGATTTCGGTGGGTGCGCGCGCATGTGCGGATTTCGGTGGGTGCGCGCGCAGGTGCGGATTTCGGTGAGTGCGCGCGCAAGTGCGGAATTTTGTGGGTGCGCGCGCAGGTGCGGATTTGGTGGGTGCGCGCGCAGGTGCGAATTTCGGTGGGTGCGCGCGCAGATGCGGATTTCGGTGGGTACGCGCGCAGGTGCTGATTTCGGTGGATGCGCGCGCAGGTGCGGATTTCGGTGAGTGCGCGCGCAAGTGCGGATTTTTGTGGGTGCGCGCGCAGGTGCGGATTTGGTGGGTGCGCGCGCAGGTGCGAATTTCGGTGGGTGCGCGCGCAGATGCGGATTTCGGTGGGTACGCGCGCAGGTGCTGATTTCGGTGGGTGCGCGCGCAGGTTAAGAATTTCGGTGGGTGCGCGCGCAGGTGCGGATTTCGATGGGTGCGCGCGCAGGTGCGGATTTCGGTTGGTGCGCGAACAGGTGCGGATTTCGGTGGGTGCGCGCGCAGGTGCGGATTTCGGTGGGTACGCGCGCAGGTGCGGATTTCGGTGGGTGCGCGCGCAGGTGCGGATTTAAGTGGGTGCGCGCGCAGGTGCAGATTTCGGTGGGTGCGCGCGCAGGTGCGGAATTCGGTGGGTGCGCACGCAGGTGCGGATTTCGGTGGGTAATCAGGGGAAAAACAACACTGCGCGCGCAGGTGCGGATTTCGGTGGGTGCGCGCGCAGGTGCCGTTATCGGCGCATATGTTTGATGGGTGCGTAATTGGGTAGTTATGATTGCAGATGCATAATTTGATATGTACATAATTTGATAATGCAGGTGCATATGTTTGGGGACGTATTTTGTATGCTCATGCGCAAGTACATATAATTTGCTTGGTGCACAATTTGATAGGTGTAGGCATAATTTTGTTGGTGTAAGCGCAGGTTCATAATTTGGTAGGTGAACGCACTGTAGCAGAAGTTGGGTATTAGGTGGGAAAAGGCTACAGCACGATTGAGCATCGGGATGGAATGGGAAGAGAGATGCTCAAGTCGTGACGTAGTTTGTTGTTAGGAGTTTAGTTTACATCTAGAGCCAGAGCAGAGAAGACGCCATGTTGTGTCCAGATTGTCATCAATAAGAAATAAACAACATTTATAATAAACCAGAGAACTCGTTGGTCCTACTCTGTTATATATCCATAAATTGTGCCCACGACTCAGGATCGGAACTTGGAGGGTTGCGGAATCACAATACGCTGTCCAACATCGAAGTAAATTACAACGTTTTGAAGATCTTGTTCCGCTCACGTCAATTACGGCACGGTTTTAAACATGTATTGAACGCAACAACGAAATTGAAAGATGGCCTCTACGTTGTTTGTGAGAAGAACAGCAACCAAAAGCCCGGCTAGGGGTGGTTGTCTGTAAATATTTTCAGAATCTTCACTGTACGGACTTGCTAGATGTACGGGCAGTCGTTGTCAGTTGAAATATGAAAGCCGCTGAGCAAAAGAGTGAGAAAGAGCACATCTTGTTCTGGATCATTTGAAATAAGAGGAAAAAGAAACCTTCAAGATAAATCTAATCAAGTAGAAACAATTTACTAACTGAGCAGTTGTCTACTTCTCGTCAAGATTTCCTCGAGCGAACTAAAGGCCGCAGAATCATGACCTTGGAGTTTTGAATAAACAATCGCTCAACAATAAACTCAATCACTAATTTGAAAAGTAAGAAGGAATGAAAACCTCATCAAAAGTAGCGATATCGCCAGGGAACTCACGGAAGTGGGAGGGGTGGACTGGGCTGCCGACCTACTGAAGAGGGGACCCAAATTATCGCTTACCTGAAGTACCTTGGTTCTCAAGACGTCGATTTGATGTACCCCATCCGGGGCGAATAGAAGCCAGAAGACTGGTAGGGACCCAACCAGGGGTTGAAGTTATTGAGGCATCCGAAGAAGAAACTACCTGAAGGGCGGGATCACTTGGAAGAAGAAACTACCTGAAGTGCGCGATCGGTTTCAACTAACACAGACTCCTAGTGTTTGAGTTCTACCTGACAGCGAGCATAGAGGAACACAGGAATACGTCTTTCTTGGATCGGGAACAGAGAGTAGGGTAATCAGTAAACCTATTAACTGGTTGAACTTGGTGTATAAGGTAAATAAGGTAATATTTCTTAAATTAGTTGATTACAAATGTGAAATTGATTATTTAGTCTGTACAATAATATTTCAGCATGACAGAGCAGGATTCATTAGCACAAGTGTTGACGGGAGTGGGAACAGTGATAGATAGACTTAATACGGTCATGAAACAACAAGGAATGGCAACTGAAATTGTTAAGTTTAGCGGACAGGCAAGAGAGTTTAAAAAGTGGGTAACTTCCATAGAGAAATATGCATATTTGGTGTCTGCATCAGATGAAGAGAAAATGAGACTTGCTTATCAGGCAGCAACAGAACCGGTTTCGGATCATATCCGAAGAAAATTAGAGGCTAGAGTAGATGAGACATGGGAGCAGTTCAAAGACGAATTGGCACACAAATACGCGGAAATAACGGATCCACAACATGCGTTTTCGGTATTGAGACAGTCTAAACAAAACAATGGAGAGACGGTACAATTGTTCAGCGATAGGTTGATTAACTTGGCTGAAGAGGCATTCTTGGGACAGAATGTACGAGGAGAAGAGGTGGAGAGGATGTTAGTCGGGATTTTTGTAGATGGCATAAAATCCGATGGACTGAAGTTTAAGTTGATGAGAGAAAACCCCGAGAGGTTGTCACAAGCTGTAGATATTGCAGTACAAGAAGAAAGTTTGAGACGTAGATTTAGATTGAGAACTGGACGAGAAATAGGAACTAGTCGAGAAGATAGAATTGAGGAGCCTATGGAGATAGGACAAACAAGGTTCGGATGGAATAGGAGAGGAGGCGTACAGACGTTACAAGGTAGTAATAGAAATGCTTATGATGAAAGGAGACAAATGAGGTATCCTACCGGTGAGACAGTGGGTAAAACAAATAACACAAATATAGTCTGTTGGGTTTGTGGTCAACGCGGACACGTTTCTCGTTTTTGTGGTAACAGGCATGTCCAGGCGAATACACCAAGTAGAAATGGCAATAGCAGGCTAAATAGGAATGTTGAAGATAGACACAGAAATTTTACAGGTACAAGAACGCAGGGAAACGGGCGCCCTACCTATTAAATAGGACCTGTGGTAGGAGGGAAAATAATAAGGTCCCAAGGTTTAAAGAATATGTTAATAACAAGCATAGTAGAACGGGTAGAGAATACTTTCAACTAGATGAAGTCAAACAGTTTACAGAAAATAAAACAGATCATAGCTCATGTATAATAGAAATAGGAAAATATAGAGTTCGTACATTAATTGATTCAGGAGCTCGGGTTAGTGTAATTAAAGAAAGTTTTTTTATATAAAATAGTGAGAAATTGTAGAATATTTAAGAGTCATAATAATCTTCACTCTGTTACAGGACAGAATTTACAAGTAATTGGACAAACAATGATCAATTTTAAGTTAGGAGGGGTCAACGTAAGACATCTTTTTCAAGTAGTGAAAGATTTAAATAGAAACATGCTGATAGGAAGAGATGTTTTAATAAAAAATGGAGTAAGACTTTTCTTTGATTTACACAAATTAAAATTCAAGGACGTCTATGTAGATATGGAAGAAGACATGCATATATCAGCACTAGTTAGAGTTAAAATGTCCACGACGTTAAAACCACAGTCGGTTAATTTGATACAAGAAAAGGTGAAGAAAAACCCATATTATGTGGCAGGACACACAGTCAGAATCACTGAATTGCAACAGGAAGTAATTGATGAGCCTGGTTTGGAAGTTCCGGATGGAATAGTAGCGTTAGATAAACACTTAACTTTTCCAGTGATGGTTATTAACAACACAGGTAGAGAAATTAAATTATACAGAGGATGTGTAGTAGCTAAACTAGAACATGACATTAGTGATATATTGGCAACAGATAGAGTAGAAAGGCCGGGAGCAAACTATTCACAAACTTCTAGTGAAAGAATTAATAACAGACGCGGACGCGGAAGTAGAGGGAACGTACAAATGGATGAATTGATCCATCCATTCAGAAGAAATACAGCCCAAATACATTCACTAGACAAAATGACAAGGGAACAAGAATTGTTGGCACAGTTAAAAGCTCCACCAGAAAATAAGAAAGTATTAGAACAATTTATAAAGGAAAATCAGGATGTATTTGCAATTAATGATTTAGAATTGGGAAGGACAAAAACAGTTACAATGGAAATAGATACGGGAGACCATCCACCAATTAGTTTAAAACCATATAGAACTCCTTTAAGAAATAGAGAAATTGTCGAAAAAGCAATAGAAGACATGTTGAAAGCGGGAATAATAACAAGATCAAAGTCAGAATGGTCATCTCCGATTGTAATCGTGGCCAAACCTGATGGTTCAAGTCGGTTCTGCTGTGACTATCGGGCGTTGAACAAAATCACTAAGAATGTAGCATACCCACTGCCGGTGATTGATGATATTTTGGGGTTGCTTAATGGTTCTACATTTTTCACGACACTAGACGCAAGATCAGAATTCTGGTGTATCCCGATGTCGAAGGACGCTCAAAAGAAAAGTGCTTTCTGTACTCATATGGGTTCTTACGAATTCTTACGAATGCCATTCGGGGTTCGTACGGCTCCATCTCACTACATGCTCTTAATAAATGAGGTATTAGAGGGTATGCAAAAGTTTGCATTAGCATACATAGACGACATTCTAATCTATACAGCAGGGGATGTGGACGATCACTTAAAGCATGTCAGACTAGTATTCGACAGATTAAGAATACATGATGTTAAATTGAAGCTTAGTAAGTGCCAGTTTTTAAAAACAGAAACAAAATATTTGGGGTATATTATTGTAACGGAGTGTTTCGGGTTCACCTTGGGTAGTGAGAGTGAACCACACCCGAGGTGTCTCTAGCACTCCCGTGTATTCTAGCCCCAGGGGTTGGACGAGCAGATACACTTTTTTTTTCTCTGTGGTTGATCTCAGGTTATTTAGTTACGTCTACACACCCCTCCAGATTCTAGACCCCCACTAACTACCTACACCTGTTGAACAATGAACACTTAGGCATCGTCCGAGACCACACTCAATCATTATACAAAGAGCAAGTCAACTTACATAAAGTTTATTCTACCCTTGAGAATATAGAACTGAAATGAACATCCTGATAGAAGAATCTATTTACACAAATAGAAGATAGAGTAGAGAAAGACTTAGAGATGTAGGTGTCTTCATCGAGTTGAGAAGTAGAGTGGATGCAGATGTCCCGTCCAGTCGGTCCGCCACTCACCCGGCTTCCTTCCAGTGAGATGACTAGAACCTTGGAGACCACTCCGTCTCCCGAACGTGGAACCACAACAATAGAGTCACTGCTGGACCACACTTCACTGGACCAACTGCATCTATAACACTCCCACGGAGTCACTGGTAATACAGTTCTCGAACACAACCGAGTTGGAGACAATCTTCCTGGACTTGGCTCCAAGTATTGGTTACTTCGATGAACTAAATAGTCACTGACCAACCGAATGGTCTGTCACTCATAGCACAGTCCCACTGCAGAACCGATATGGCATTGACCAATTCAATGGTCTCTTACAGTCACACTTTGTAGGATCAGATATGGCTACTGAAAAGTTACTGAGTCCTTCTAGAACACAGTTGATAATCTGGATACGGAAACAGTACATGAATAGAATCAGACATCTATTTTACGGAAACAATTCAGGTTGGACTATAATCCCTAGTCCCTTCCACCGGGTTACACTTGACACACGTCCATACTGGTGTAGTTCTTCTCAAGACCTGCCACTCGAGCTGTCCAAAGAACCATTCAAGTGTCTGAAGATTAGTTACTTCTGCGTTTAGGCAGAACCCCCGTCAAACCAGACGGACCGGTGTTCCCTGTCGAGCATGATTACTCAACATGCTGAAATGTTCCTGGCAAAACCAGAGTATCTTCTATTTTAAACGATCACAAACCATCACTTCCCACACGTGCACCTTCAGGGCAGTTGTATGTCTTGAAGCAACCTTCACGCATGGTGAATCACATTGGGTACCTGGTGTGATGGAGTCTGGCGTGATAAGTAAAGAACTGAACCCTTCGCTCTGTCACACGAAGTGGTTTTCTGCCAACAACAATTATAGTTGACTGGTTCCTCAACAGGCAAACTCCTGAAAAGGAAGAGCGACCGGTGAGAGTACACTGGCCCAAACATTAGTTCACATGCATCCTACCAAAACTACTCAATTCTCAGTCCTGCTAGTTAGTTATTCATATAACCAAAGCATTATCTCTATATGGAGAGTAGTCAAGCATGGGTTCACAAATGTCAGCTGGCCTCACAGAACAGCCCGTCAAACAGAGCTAGACATCAGAATGACGAGTCTGATCATTGGTCTCACCTATCCCTAATCATCTACCAGTCGTCGCTAACGTCAGTAATGATACAAGGCTGTTATTGTTCTAATTTAATCGAACTAAACAAATAGGTAAAGAGTCCCTAGACTCGTTCCTAACATCATCAATGTACATTAAGAAACATAAACTTGATCAATATACCATCCCTCGGGATATAGGAATAGTACATGATCACATCCAATATGTACACAAGCCTGTTTGCTGGTGGGACCACCTGCCCACGCCACAGCAAACTCTTCTTATCAGACTCTACCTTAGAGTCAAGAAGCCTTCTTGAGAATACATGTTCCCCACATGTTCCAAGGGTACTGTTCCAGTTCTGTCCTCCCAAGTGGTTTAGCCTTGGCCTGGACTGAACTTCATCGTTGATTTGGTCTACCAACACATACTTTCATAACTTGCTTTCACATCCCCATATTCTATATTTCCCCAGTCTCATACAGCCTCCTGCATCCTTCCATACTTCCAGCACCTTAGCATTCACTCGCACTAGCGCCAGTATGAAAGAAACAGGATAGCTTAGACAAGATTTCAGAACGCATATTTACATCGCGACGGCACGCAGTGTTATCACGCGTCCAGCTATTCGGTGTTCGGAATTACCCCAGGAAGTATCACATGCTATGACCTAATATATATACACAATGTCACATCATATATATATAGATATAGCACCAAAGCCACTTACCTTTCCACAGAAATCCGCTGGTCCACACAATGAATTCACTATTAAGTTATTACACAATAGTGACATCATTCCTGGTGGCACAGAACTAAGTTCTTCCTTTACTTAGTAACTAAGCACAATTTTGTCTGAATCTCCACCTACCAACTTACCTGGTTTTCTAACCGTTCTTCTGGCTTCAGCAACTGACTGACATAATCTAAGTTTCCATCCGGCACAAGTAACTAGGTTTTATTCTAACACAGCAACCTAATAGATGCAACGATTGGCAATATATGGTACATATATTTGGAACCCAAATCGCCCACATCACATTACGGCGTTCCTAACAGCTGATTCGCGAGCACACGGTAAACAAACCCACGATTAATTGTCACCTGCGTTATCGATCGGTTTGCTAATTAGTATGCAAGGACATCCGCATAGGTAATGAGGTTAGAACAATGGCGTGTGGAACACACGTACAAAGTTAAATGATTTAACCAAATATCTACCTGGATGGTGAAACCAGCTCTCCAGTCAGCTTCCGAACTGTTCAAGGGCTTCTCAGCTTCCTTTTCATAACAGTCAGCCGAATCATGGTTGAGGTGAGACGCAACACAAAAATGGCTCACATTCAGGCCAGCGTCTGTTCTCTTCGACCAAAAGTAAGTGAATGGCTGGTTTAGCCAATTTCCCGCTTCGTGCCAACTCGATGCGCACAAGAAGCGAGTGCTTCTTGAGAAAAGATACTTTCTCGGGAAAACGTCATTCCCCGCCTAGAGTTTCTAGATCTCTCTGCACGGGAATTTAGAGCGATACCCAACATCACGGGTTACTCGAATTCCAGTGTTTCGAGACGATTCTATATAATAAGTCCTCCATCGGCTTCCCTCAGTCTATTTTTAGCTGGGAAAGTCCCCGATGACGCGCCAAAATAGTGCGGGAACTTGACGACCCAAGACAGATAAACGCGTTTCGTCACATAGGCCCCCACTTTAAGAGGATCGACCCCGTCGTTCCACTTCTACGCAGAAGCTGTCTATGTCGTTCGTTCCTCTTTCTAAGAGACCGGATGGCGGATGAGGAAGTCTAACCCGTCAATATTGTATAGAATACTTTTACCACATTCGGTGGGGTGGCAAGCTATTCAGTATCACGGGTGATCAACGCCTACTCCGCTACTGCGATCGGGCATCTCGCAGTATCTTGCGGACCAGAGCTCCCGTCTCGACCTGATTTAACGATCGTTCCTGCCAGAGTTTACTGGACTTCTGCAACTCCAGCTTCCCCTTTCGAGGACCCAGCTGGACTGCAGTCGGTCGGATTGAGGGACCAAGGGTCTGTGTCCGTTCCGACACAACCCACCTCTTCCTACCACGGTTCTCAGTGTAGCTAGCACTGCGGGTGTTCCTTTGGCCGGTCATGTTCCCCCGAGCACCGGGCTGAACCGAAGAAGGTACCTGCACATACATATAGGACTTCCTATGGTGTGACAGGCTTTCCGCTACCTGACCTGAACCCCGAACCGTTATTTCAGCGAATCTCTGCGCCCTTGGGCTGGTGGACTTATCATCGGGCTTCCCCTCATAGCGCATGAGGAGACTGGAATGGAAAGTAGTAGACTTTCCCAGGATCACCACTCCATAGTGCTTGTGGAGCCCCACTTTATCCACTAGGAATGGGCCCTGCCACCCGATTTCGAATTCGTTCCCCTCGATTGGGAGGAGTACTAGAACTCGGTCTCCAACCTCTAAGGATATCTTCGTCTTCGTCCGTTTCTCAGGTGTGCATTTACGGCACTCCGGACAAGACCTAATATACCTGCGCACGTCGCCTGTCATTCCCGGCCACCAATAGTACCGGGATAGACATTTACTGGTTGTCCCTACAGTCAGATGTCGGGTTGGGGACCTGACATGTACCGTTCGCAGCAGATTAGCTCTGAAGCTCTCAGGAACCAACTTACGTCCCCTCTGCCTTTTCTCTGTTCCAGTCTGAATTAACTCTGACTGGTTATCAGAGTTGAACTTACCCTGAGTTAACGGGTTTCCATTGTTGGGCAACCATTCCGAACAAGGACACTCCGTCGCATCCTTGCTCCGAGCATTACTCATTCTATCCGGGTGAGTATTTCGGAGACTTACCTTTTCAAGACCCTCTTCCTCTGTATCTCTGACCTGCCTAGACTTAGGGATGCTAGGGTGTTCTGGTTCGCCCAGAAACACGTACTTCCGGCCCAGAATTAGGGGATAGAGAGGATCCGGTACGACTGCCGCCTGAATGCGTCCAGTAACGTACTTGCTCCGAATCTCCACATTGGCAATCGGGCAACGTAACGCCACAGCACTCCTACTGGCTGGCTGTATCTCCGTCATCTCCCCGGTGAGTTGCTCTGGGCCTGTCAGGTGGGATGCAATTACAGCTGAAAATTGCAATCCCGTGTCGTAGAGGCACAACACCTGTCGCCCATTCACTTCTACTCTCTCAACCACTGGAGGTCGTCTAGTTTCTCCATTCCCATCAACCGACTTCACTTTCCTGCAAGATCTATCCCTAACCTCTGCAAGACAAGCAAAGTGAAAGTCCTTGGGCTTACTCTTACACTCACTCGTATTGTGAGTGCTGGACTTGCAGAATTTGCACCAACGTTCACTCCACTTCCTCTTTGGAGAACTAGGTGGGCTATTCTTACCTTGGTTGACGTTAGAGATCTTCTCTAAAGAGCCTACCTGTTTCTTTGGTTCATCAGAACCTTGGGTCTTCTTTGACTTCTTCTTTGACTTACCTTGATCCGGATCTTTCGATCTCGGATCTGTTGGACTGGTGTCCCCAGTCTCGCCATAGACTTCAACGTATCTTTCGGCTAACTTGGTGACTATATCCAATCTCTCAGCCCCATTCTCACCTAAGAAGTTTCGCAAGGGTTTAGACATTTGCATTCGCATCTGATCTACAACCATCAACTCACGCAAACTTTCATACTCCTCCTTAAATCCGGCCAAGGCCATCCATTTAAGAAGGTATGAGTTCAATCTCACACTGTATGCTGAAAACAGTTCACCAGGTTCTCGCTTCGCCGTTCGAAACTTCCTTCGGTATGAGTGCGCTGTGATCTCGAATCTCTTCAAGAGAGCCGCTTTCAATGCCGGGTAATCATTCTGTAACCCCGGTGGTAAGCGTGCATACACCTCATAACCTTCTGCACGGAGTCCCTGGGAGAGTTTCAAACACCATTTCTGTTTGTCTAGACCCATTGCAATAGACATGGCTTCATACTTCTCTAAGTATTGGTCTATCCGTTCCTTCTCGGGTTCGAACGGCTGTAAAGGCCATTTCATAGCCTGGTAGTCACGTCTACTGGTTGACTCTGAGCCAGGAGGTACACCTCCTCCCATAGCTCCATCAGTTACACCTGTAGCAGGCACTTGTGCCTCAAGTAGCTTCATTCGATACTCATGGTCACGTTTTTCTTTCTCGGCTTCCAACTCAAGCCGTTTCATTTCAGTATCAGCCGCTATCCTCTTTTCCTCAAGAGCCACTTTACTGGCTTCCAGTTCTCTTTCTGCTCTCCTCCTCTCTCTTTCCTCTTGGCGAAAATTTCTTTCCACCTCTTGGACATAGGATTTCAAAGCATCTCCTTCAAGACCAGACTTACGTCCAGTTTCCTGAACTTTGTCCAAGTCTAACTCTTGGGTAGACATGTTGACTATGATAGGTGGGTACTCAAGTATGTGTGGGTGAAGCAATACAATGAATCAATAATCACTAGTACTAACTAATCACCACAACACAAATGTCCGTCAGACAGTTAGGAAATAGGTAGAAGTAGTAGAATCTTATGTAGACTGTAGTAGAGGATAAAGACAAAGTCCCTATCCCTATGTGAGAGGTCTACAACACACAAAGATCTTGGAATACTCCCGGACGAGCCCCCACTCTGTAACGGAGTGTTTCGGGTTCACCTTGGGTAGTGAGAGTGAACCACACCCGAGGTGTCTCTAGCACTCCCGTGTATTCTAGCCCCAGGGGTTGGACGAGCAGATACACTTTTTTTTTCTCTGTGGTTGATCTCAGGTTATTTAGTTACGTCTACACACCCCTCCAGATTCTAGACCCCCACTAACTACCTACACCTGTTGAACAATGAACACTTAGGCATCGTCCGAGACCACACTCAATCATTATACAAAGAGCAAGTCAACTTACATAAAGTTTATTCTACCCTTGAGAATATAGAACTGAAATGAACATCCTGATAGAAGAATCTATTTACACAAATAGAAGATAGAGTAGAGAAAGACTTAGAGATGTAGGTGTCTTCATCGAGTTGAGAAGTAGAGTGGATGCAGATGTCCCGTCCAGTCGGTCCGCCACTCACCCGGCTTCCTTCCAGTGAGATGACTAGAACCTTGGAGACCACTCCGTCTCCCGAACGTGGAACCACAACAATAGAGTCACTGCTGGACCACACTTCACTGGACCAACTGCATCTATAACACTCCCACGGAGTCACTGGTAATACAGTTCTCGAACACAACCGAGTTGGAGACAATCTTCCTGGACTTGGCTCCAAGTATTGGTTACTTCGATGAACTAAATAGTCACTGACCAACCGAATGGTCTGTCACTCATAGCACAGTCCCACTGCAGAACCGATATGGCATTGACCAATTCAATGGTCTCTTACAGTCACACTTTGTAGGATCAGATATGGCTACTGAAAAGTTACTGAGTCCTTCTAGAACACAGTTGATAATCTGGATACGGAAACAGTACATGAATAGAATCAGACATCTATTTTACGGAAACAATTCAGGTTGGACTATAATCCCTAGTCCCTTCCACCGGGTTACACTTGACACACGTCCATACTGGTGTAGTTCTTCTCAAGACCTGCCACTCGAGCTGTCCAAAGAACCATTCAAGTGTCTGAAGATTAGTTACTTCTGCGTTTAGGCAGAACCCCCGTCAAACCAGACGGACCGGTGTTCCCTGTCGAGCATGATTACTCAACATGCTGAAATGTTCCTGGCAAAACCAGAGTATCTTCTATTTTAAACGATCACAAACCATCACTTCCCACACGTGCACCTTCAGGGCAGTTGTATGTCTTGAAGCAACCTTCACGCATGGTGAATCACATTGGGTACCTGGTGTGATGGAGTCTGGCGTGATAAGTAAAGAACTGAACCCTTCGCTCTGTCACACGAAGTGGTTTTCTGCCAACAACAATTATAGTTGACTGGTTCCTCAACAGGCAAACTCCTGAAAAGGAAGAGCGACCGGTGAGAGTACACTGGCCCAAACATTAGTTCACATGCATCCTACCAAAACTACTCAATTCTCAGTCCTGCTAGTTAGTTATTCATATAACCAAAGCATTATCTCTATATGGAGAGTAGTCAAGCATGGGTTCACAAATGTCAGCTGGCCTCACAGAACAGCCCGTCAAACAGAGCTAGACATCAGAATGACGAGTCTGATCATTGGTCTCACCTATCCCTAATCATCTACCAGTCGTCGCTAACGTCAGTAATGATACAAGGCTGTTATTGTTCTAATTTAATCGAACTAAACAAATAGGTAAAGAGTCCCTAGACTCGTTCCTAACATCATCAATGTACATTAAGAAACATAAACTTGATCAATATACCATCCCTCGGGATATAGGAATAGTACATGATCACATCCAATATGTACACAAGCCTGTTTGCTGGTGGGACCACCTGCCCACGCCACAGCAAACTCTTCTTATCAGACTCTACCTTAGAGTCAAGAAGCCTTCTTGAGAATACATGTTCCCCACATGTTCCAAGGGTACTGTTCCAGTTCTGTCCTCCCAAGTGGTTTAGCCTTGGCCTGGACTGAACTTCATCGTTGGTTTGGTCTACCAACACATACTTTCATAACTTGCTTTCACATCCCCATATTCTATATTTCCCCAGTCTCATACAGCCTCCTGCATCCTTCCATACTTCCAGCACCTTAGCATTCACTCGCACTAGCGCCAGTATGAAAGAAACAGGATAGCTTAGACAAGATTTCAGAACGCATATTTACATCGCGACGGCACGCAGTGTTATCACGCGTCCAGCTATTCGGTGTTCGGAATTACCCCAGGAAGTATCACATGCTATGACCTAATATATATACACAATGTCACATCATATATATATAGATATAGCACCAAAGCCACTTACCTTTCCACAGAAATCCGCTGGTCCACACAATGAATTCACTATTAAGTTATTACACAATAGTGACATCATTCCTGGTGGCACAGAACTAAGTTCTTCCTTTACTTAGTAACTAAGCACAATTTTGTCTGAATCTCCACCTACCAACTTACCTGGTTTTCTAACCGTTCTTCTGGCTTCAGCAACTGACTGACATAATCTAAGTTTCCATCCGGCACAAGTAACTAGGTTTTATTCTAACACAGCAACCTAATAGATGCAACGATTGGCAATATATGGTACATATATTTGGAACCCAAATCGCCCACATCACATTACGGCGTTCCTAACAGCTGATTCGCGAGCACACGGTAAACAAACCCACGATTAATTGTCACCTGCGTTATCGATCGGTTTGCTAATTAGTATGCAAGGACATCCGCATAGGTAATGAGGTTAGAACAATGGCGTGTGGAACACACGTACAAAGTTAAATGATTTAACCAAATATCTACCTGGATGGTGAAACCAGCTCTCCAGTCAGCTTCCGAACTGTTCAAGGGCTTCTCAGCTTCCTTTTCATAACAGTCAGCCGAATCATGGTTGAGGTGAGACGCAACACAAAAATGGCTCACATTCAGGCCAGCGTCTGTTCTCTTCGAACAAAAGTAAGTGAATGGCTGGTTTAGCCAATTTCCCGCTTCGTGCCAACTCGATGCGCACAAGAAGCGAGTGCTTCTTGAGAAAAGATACTTTCTCGGGAAAACGTCATTCCCCGCCTAGAGTTTCTAGATCTCTCTGCACGGGAATTTAGAGCGATACCCAACATCACGGGTTACTCGAATTCCAGTGTTTCGAGACGATTCTATATAATAAGTCCTCCATCGGCTTCCCTCAGTCTATTTTTAGCTGGGAAAGTCCCCGATGACGCGCCAAAATAGTGCGGGAACTTGACGACCCAAGACAGATAAACGCGTTTCGTCACAATTATAAATAGAGACGGAATTAAACCAGACCAAGACAAGATAAAGGTTATTAAAGAGTTACCTCCTCCAACTAACGTAAAGGAAGTGCATGCTTTTATTGGAACTTGTGGGTACTATAGGCGCTTTATCCCAGGGTTTTCAAAGATAGCAGAACCTATTACTAATTTAACGGGCAAATACGCTAGATTTAAGTGGGATGATGAGTGTCAAAAAGCGTTCGAGTTTTTAAAAAACAGCTTAACAGTGGTACCACTATTGACGCATCCAGATTTGAATAAACAGTTAATACTGTATACAGATGCTTCGGATAATGCTATAGGAGCGTGTTTGGTTCAACCATATGAAGGAAAAGAGTCTGGAATACCAGGGGTTAAAAATGAAAGGCCAATTTATTTCTTATCTCATAAGCTTAGCAGGTCGCAACGGAAATGGTCGACTATTGAGAAAGAGGCATATGCTATACACTACGCTCTACAGAAACTAAATTACTACTTACATAACGCAAATTTTGTTATTAGAACTGACCATATGCCTTTAAAATCTCTATTAGAAGCTCCAGTGCAGAACAGGAAAATACAGACGTGGGCATTGAATCTACAGGGATACAATACAAAAATTGAATACATACCAGGTAGGATTAACACGTGTGCTGATTTATTGTCTAGGATCCCGTACCCACAGTCATCAGGAGACACAGAAGATGAAGGTGAACCAGAGATTGACGACCGAAACTGGCAAGTAAATATATTAGATTCTGCCATAATAAATAGAGAAGAGTTTGAGAGTTTACCATCGGATCAAGAGGCTGAACCTAGAGCAGAAGACTCACATTTAGCACAATTTAATATGAAAGAAGAACAAGAATTAGATCCAAAAGTATTACAAATAAAACAGAAATTAAATGAAACGGAGGAGAATAAATATAAGAAGAATTATTTAGTTTTACAAGAAGATGAACAGTTATATTATATGAGTGAAAAGAATGAACAGCTAAGGAAATATATTCCCACACATTTGGAAAATGAAGTTTTAAAAGCATATCATGATGAGAATGGTCATCTCGGTCGGGATAAATTAGTGAAAGCACTTACGAATAAATATTATTGGCCGAACTTATTTAGATCTGCTTGCAAATATGTGGATACGTGTGAAAGATGCAGGTTAAGGAATATGAAAACAATTAAGTGTCCCTTACAAGATACAGATATTCCTCAGTTCCCAATGCAAAAGATTAGTTTAGATATATCGGGTCCTCACCCTAGAACATTGTCAGGAAATGTATATTTAATTCATATAGTAGACGTCTACAGTCTTTGGCCGGAAGTTTATGCAATTCCAGATAAGAACGCTGATACTGTCATTAATATTTTTTTACAGGAGTTCGTACCAAGATTTAGTTGTCCACAGATTATACTCACGGATAATGGTAGAGAATTTGTGAATAAGAAATTCGAAAAGTTATTAAAAGATTTGAATATAAAACATGTAAAGACCTCATACTACAGACCTTCTTCAAATGCTAAGAACGAACGACAACATAGAACATTATACGATATTATAGCAAAGATTGTGGATGAACATGAAAAAGATTGGGATCTATTCTTAGGACCAGCGCTTAGTGCTATACGCACAAATCAAAATGAAAGCACGGGGTTTTCACCATTCTATTTAATACACGGGAGAGAACCAATATTACCTATAGATAATCTGTTAAAACCAAGACGGAAATATATGGGGGATGACTTTCAAGAGTTCATCATACAAGAAATGCATAGAGCACACGTAAGATTAAAGAATAATATAATTAAAGCGAGAGAAAGACAGAAAAAGTACAAAAACGTGAATACAAAATTACAGGAGTTTAAAGTGGGTGATAGAGTTTATTACAAGAAGCATAGAAGGAACTCTAAGTTTGATGCTCGTTGGGTCCCAGGTTATTACGTTTTAGAAAAGCTAGGAAATGTATCGTATAGTATCAAGAACCAGGTGACGGGACATGTGGCAAGGGCACACGTGGAACACTTAAGAAGAGATGATGATGAGAAGGAAAATGATAATTATAATAATAATTATTATTCAGACACCGGATACTTAGATGAACGAGTCGTCAGGGGAACTATAATAACCCCAGGTTTTAGAAAAGATCCAGCACACAATCAGTTAAAAACAACTCCAGTTTACGATGATACTCAAGAACAGACTACCGAAAACGATAGAAGAAGGAAATGTGAATGAGAGTCATTATGATAGTATAGAGTCTATGGAAGAAGAAATAGGTGCTCCATTTAAGAATACTAGACAAGCAACAAAAAGAAGAATGGATAAACAAAGAGAAAGAGAAGTGAAAAGACAGAGGAGAATTAGAGAGTATTCAACAAGCGGTGAAGATATGCCTCTACTAGAAAGGTCCTTAAGAAATAATGATAGACAAATTAGATGGGATATTGAACGGAAGAGATTAGCGGCTGCTAGCGAGAGACATACAGATGAAGAAGAAGAAATGGATGAGAAGTCAGAGTCAAATAGTAGTATGGAGGAAGCTGATAGGTTATACGGGGAGGAGGATATTGATGTGGAGATAGCACTTATTCAAAGAAACTTGGAGTTATTGAAGAGGTGGAAACGTAAGAGGTAAATGGATAGAAAATATTGCAGATAGCAAGATATAAGTTTCATGGTTTAGAAAGGAAAGAGATACGTGATGAAGTATATGAGACGGTGGAAATGGAAAAGGCTTCTGATGATGCTTTTCATAAATGATCTTGAGGAGTAGTTAAGCATTAAGATAACTAATATGGATGTAGGTTCGAGTGAGGCATATACATTTTTTTTCTCTGTGATGGAGTTGCTGGTTGATTTTATGTTTCAATTTCTTATTAGATAGATAAGTTAGTCAATGGTACAGCAGGTAGATGTACTCTATAGTAAATAGACAAGTTTTTATTGGTGCTAGAAATACCGTGGTTAATGGTAATGATTAAGTAGTTATAGGAATATGTGGAACAAATCCAGGAGAAACAATTGGTGTGTCGAACCACAGGTTCTGTTGGTAGATAATACGCTCGTTGTTAGTTAAAAAGCTTTTGTGAAAGGAACAGATATTGTTTTAAGTTAGAAATTGGTCTGTAGATAACAGATATATATATATATATATATATATATATATATATATATATATATATATATATATATATATATATATATATATATATATATATATATATATATATATATATATATACTTGACAGTGAGTTGTTTTAGTTTCTCGGTTATAAAAACAATGGAGTGACTTGGGTGAATAGATATGAGTTACATTGGTTCGTATAGGAGGACAATGTTGCTTGGTCACTTTAAGTAGTGAATTATATATATATTTTTTTTGAAAACCTTCTCTTTAGCGAGAAGACAGTTGTTTTATTGAATCTGAGTTTTAAATGCCTCATATATAATATGTTTTTTTTGCTTGATTTGCTCCTGTGATATGATTGTTATTATTTGATTTTAGAATAGGGTTATTGTGTTCCTAGACTTTTGCGTACAAACTATTGGTCCGTAAAAGAGACCAGTAGTGTTAGGTAATACTAGAAAATTTTATTTTAATTTGATAAGATGCATGTTATATTATTTTAAAATGTATTTTTCGTTGATTGAATTGGGGGGTATAATGTCTGGTTTTGATTTTATTTCGCTTAACTCATAATTTAATTAAGTTGTTTTGTGTATTAGGTTACCTGGTTATAAATTTAATTAAGTAAGTTAATTTTTAAATAGTTATGGTGTTGGCTGGAATAAAGAAAAAATATGAGTAGTTAATAAAACTACTGAGGGCTAATAGAGAGACATATAGTTAATCGGCATGAAGAGGTTCTTATGGTTATGAAATAGGAGCTGCATTAAAGTCAGCATTATATGATGAAAAAGGAGGGGGAGACTGTGAATGGCAGCATATAAGCGGGAGTAATTATATAGGTAGACAAAGAAGCAGATTATGGGATGTGAGGGGGAAAGATATAAGAGCTGTGAAATACCAGCGTTTATTAAATTAAAAATGTTCATGGAATATGAACATTGGCTCGTGGTAAAAGATGAGGTAACGGAAATATAGACAAGATTGTGGATGGCAATATAAGTGTTGAATATATAAATGTTGAGAAAACTTGTGTCAACTTGATTTATAGAGAACAAAGATCTATTTCATAAGATGTATTTTAAAAAATTATTTTACAAAATTTTTTTTATTGGCAAGGGAGGTAAATGTGATTGTGTGGACTATGCATTACTTTATGTAAATGTGATCATGTTGACTATTCATTCTTTATGCTTTTCACTGGGTGCGCACCCCTTCTTTACTTTTTCTAACTACGATGTTTCTGTTTGTCCTGTGTTGTGAAAGAGTGAGGAATTTCATAATATCAAGTGTACGATAACGATTATACGAGCTATTCTTATGATATGTATATTTTGTACAGGAACTTTGAGGAGCCAAGAACGAACCAGAAATATATAGTGGTTTACTATATGGCAGGGGAAAGAGTTACGAATAGATTGGTTTACTTGAAATAAAGTTGGTTTGGGGAAGATTAGAGGAGTTGTGGGAAGTAAGGAAAGGGAAGGAGGAGTGTTTAGTTTAAAAAGGTAACCATATGTGGTATGATGTATTGTACAAAGTTGAGATTTAATGGTTATTGATATGTGTTATGTTATGAAGAGGCAGAAACGAAGAAGAAGTTATAGTGGGTTACTATATGATAATATGACAGGGAGAAGAGTTAGAGAATAGAATATTTACTTAAGTTGGAGTTGGTTTGGGGAAGATTAGAGGAGCTGTGGGAGGTAAGGAAAGAGAGGGAATAGAGTAGGGGGATTGGGAGTAAAGAATTTTTAAAGGAAAAATTCTTTAGAAAAACATAGGAAGGTGTAGCAGAAGTTGGGTATTAGGTGGGAAAAGGCTACAGCACGATTGAGCATCGGGATGGAATGGGAAGAGAGATGCTCAAGTCGTGACGTAGTTTGTTGTTAGGAGTTTAGTTTACATCTAGAGCCAGAGCAGAGAAGACGCCATGTTGTGTCCAGATTGTCATCAATAAGAAATAAACAACATTTTGTATGCTCATGCGCAAGTACATATAATTTGCTTGGTGCACAATTTGATAGGTGTAGGCATAATTTTGTTGGTGTAAGCGCAGGTTCATAATTTGGTAGGTGAACGCACTAGTACGTAGTTTGCTAGGTGTGCATGCAGGTGCGTAATTTAGTAGGTTTGTAAACAGATGCGTAACTTGGTAGATGCGTGCGCAGGTATGTAATTTGGCCCTGTTGCCACAGGAGACATGGTAGTTGTATTTTGTAGGTGCATAATTTGATGGGTGAGCAATTTGGTAGTTATAATTGCAGTTGCATAATTTTGTAGGTGCATAATTTGGAAGGGGATGAATTTGGTAGTGCATGCGCAGGTGCATAACATGGTTGGGAGTAACTTGGTATGTTCGTGCACAAGTGTGCTATTTGTTTGGAGCGCACGGAGGTACATACTTTGGTAAGTGTATACGACAGTGCATATTATAATTGGTGTAAGCGCAGGTTCATAGTTTGGTATGTGAACGCGCTAGTGCGTAATTTGGTAGGTGTGCATGCAGGTGCGTAATTTAGTAGGTCCGTACACAGATGCGTAATTTGGTAGATGCGGCGTAGCTATGTAAATTGGTCCTGTTGCCACAGGAAAAATGGTCCATGACTCACATTCATATGATGCCACAGGATAGATGGTCCACGACTCACATTCGTATGTTTCCAGAGGAAAGGTGGTCCATGAAACACATTCGTATGTTGCCACAGGAAAAATAGTCCACGACTCGAATTCGTATGTTGCCACAGTAAAGATGGTCCATGACTCACATTGGTAAGTTGCCACAGGAAAGATGGTCCACGACCTCTATTCATTTGCTGACGCAGGAAAGATGCTCCACGACTCACATATGTGTGTTGCTGTAATAAAGATAGTCCTCGAATCGCATTCGTATGCTGCCACAGGAAAGATGGTCCACGACTGGCATCCATATGTTGCCACAGGAAAGATGCATGTTCTGAACAAATATTAAGTGTAACTTATTTGCTGGTGCAATATCGGCAGGAAATTCTAAATAAGTGTTTTGTATGTCCGTTATAGAACGTCGTTGTCAATCCCAGCATTTATTGGCCGCGTGTAATTTTCTAAGCAAATTTACGTTCAGTGTTGTTTTTCCCCTCATTACTTTCTTACACAATACTTCCAAATCACCTGCGGCTGAATTCGAACAGCATGTCGGGATTGTGCAGTATCTTCATAACCCATAAGCCACAAGCACATTTTCTATATCTAATTATATCATTCTTAATATGGTATTGTGAGCAAGACCCTACCATCAGATATGAAGGGGAAATTGAGGAATTCAGAACTATTAAAATAGTTGTTGGGCAACAATTTATTTTATTTACAACTTCACGTGTTCAACGTTTACTGCCAGGCGTTACTGAGGATTACTCAGATACCAGGCAAAGAACAAATGTTAGTTTAATATTAGTATAAAAATATAATTGTTTAATTCTGTCTTAGAAACACTGCAGACTGTTGATTTGATTCTCATGTGGAAGTCTTCTAAAAGTGCATATATGTTGTGCAGGTTCGATTAGTTTTATCGTAAATATGAAGAAATGTGGTTATAATTATTCATTGAGCAGATTTTCTTGAACATCAGGCTTGCTCAATCAATAGTGAACTGGACTCTGGAAACATTAAGCCAGCAGGACGATGGATCAAACCCTGACTATGACTTTATATTTAAAAAAGGAAAAAAAAATAAATGCAGAATATACAAAGGTAATAATAAAAAATCTAAAATGTGGGAGAAAATATATGGAGTACGTTAAGGAGAAATAAAATTACGAGCGAAATTTAGGGAGAAATATGCGGATGAATAAAAAAAAAAAGCAAATAGAGCTATATGAAGAAAATAAAGTCGATGCGCGGATTTCGGTGGGTGCGCGCGCAGGTGCGGATTTCGGTGGGTGCGCGCGCAGGTGCGGATTTCGGTGGGTGCGCGCGCAGGTGCGGATTTCGGTGGGTGCGCGCGCAGGTGCGGATTTCGGTGGGTGCGCGCGCAGGTGCGGATTTCGGTGGGTGCGCGCGCAGGTGCGGATTTCGGTGGGTGCGCGCGCAGGTGCGGATTTCGGTGGGTGCGCGCGCAGGTGCGGATTTCGGTGGGTGCGCGCGCAGGTGCGGATTTCGGTGGGTGCGCGCGCAGGTGCGGATTTCGGTGGGTGCGCGCGCAGGTGCGGATTTCGGTGGGTGCGCGCGCAGGTGCGGATTTCGGTGGGTGCGCGCGCAGGTGCGGATTTCGGTGGGTGCGCGCGCAGGTGCGGATTTCGGTGGGTGCGCGCGCAGGTGCGGATTTCGGTGGGTGCGCGCGCAGGTGCGGATTTCGGTGGGTGCGCGCGCAGGTGCGGATTTCGGTGGGTGCGCGCGCAGGTGCGGATTTCGGTGGGTGCGCGCGCAAGTGCGGATTTCGGTGGGTGCGCGCGCAGGTGCGGATTTCGGTGGGTGCGCGCGCAGGTGCGGATTTCGGTGGGTGCGCGCGCAGGTGCGGATTTCGGTGGGTGCGCGCGCAGGTGCGGATTTCGGTGGGTGCGCGCGCAGGTGCGGATTTCGGTGGGTGCGCGCGCAGGTGCGGATTTCGGTGGGTGCGCGCGCAGGTGCGGATTTCGGTGGGTGCGCGCGCAGGTGCGGATTTCGGTGGGTGCGCGCGCAGGTGCGGATTTCGGTGGGTGCGCGCGCAGGTGCGGATTTCGGTGGGTGCGCGCGCAGGTGCGGATTTCGGTGGGTGCGCGCGCAGGTGCGGATTTCGGTGGGTGCGCGCGCAGGTGCGGATTTCGGTGGGTGCGCGCGCAGGTGCGGATTTCGGTGGGTGCGCGCGCAGGTGCGGATTTCGGTGGGTGCGCGCGCGGGTGCGGATTTCGGTGGGTGCGCGCGTGGGTGCGGATTTCGGTGGGTGCGCGCGTGGGTGCGCGCGCAGGTGCCGTTATCGGTGCATATGTTTGATGGGTGCGTAATTGGGTAGTTATGATTGCAGTTGCATAATTTGATATGTACATAATTTGATAATGCAGGTGCATATGTTTGGGGACGTATTTTGTATGCTCATGCGCAAGTACATAATTTGCTTGGTGCACACGATGGTGCATAATTTGATAGGTGTAGGCATAATTTTGTTGGTGTAAGCGCAGGTTCATAATTTGGTAGGTGAACGCACTAGTGCGTAGTTTGCTAGGTGTGCATGCAGGTGCGTAATTTAGTAGGTTTGTAAACAGATGTGTAATTTGGTAGATGCGTGCGCAGGTATGTAATTTGGCAATGTTGCCACAGGAGACATGGTAGTTGTATTTTGTAGGTGCATAATTTGATGGGTGAGCAATTTGGTAGTTATAATTGCAGTTGCATAATTTTGTAGGTGCATAATTTGGAAGGGGAATAATTTGGTAGTGCTTGCGCAGGTGCATAATATGGTTGGGAGTAACTTGGTATGTTCGTGCACAAGTGTGCTATTTGTTTGGTGCGCACGGAGGTGCATAATTTGGTAGGTGTATGCGACAGTGCATATTATAATTGGTGTAAGCGCAGGTTCATAGTTTGTTAGGTGAACACGCTAGTGCGTAATTTGGTAGGTGTGCATGCAGGTGCGTAATTTAGTAGGTCCGTACACAGATGCGTAATTTGGTAGATGCGGCGTAGCTATGTAAATTGGCCCTGTTGCCACAGGAAAAATGGTCCACGACTCACATTTATATGATGCCACAGGAAAGATGGTCCACGACTCACATTCATATGTTTTCAGAGGAAAGATGGTCCATGAAACACATTCGTATGTTGCCACTGGAAAAATAGTCCACGACTCGAATTCGTATGTTGCCACAGTAAAGATGGTCCATGACTCACATTGGTAAGTTGCCACAGGAAAGATGGTCCACGACCTCTATTCATTTGCTGACGCAGGAAAGATGCTTCACGGCTCACATATGTGTGTTGCTGTAATAAAGATAGTCCTCGAATCGCATTCATATGCTGCCACAGGAAAGATGGTCCACGACTCGCATCCATATGTTGCCACAGGAAAGATGCATGTTCTGAACAAATATTAAGTGTAACTTATTTGCTGGTGCAATATCGGTAGGAAATTCTGAATAAGTGTTTTTTATGTCCGTTATAGAACGTCGTTGTCAATTCCAGCATTTATTGGCCGCGTGTAATTTTCTAAGCAAATTTACGTTCAGTGTTGTTTTTCCCCTCATTACTTTCTTACACAATACTTCCAAATCACCTGCGGCTGAATTCGAACAGCATGTCGGGATTGTGCAGTATCTTCATAACCCATAAGCCACAAGCACATTTTCAATATCTAATTATATCATTCTTAATATGGTATTGTGAGCAAGACCCTACCATCAGATACGAAGGGGAAATTGAGGAATTCAGAACTATTAAAATAGTTGTCGGACAACAATTTATTTTATTTACAACTTTTAGTTTTCAACATTTACTGCCAGGCGTTACTGAGGATTACTCAGACACCAGGCAAAGAACAAAGGGGCTAAATGTTAGCTTAATAATAGTATAAAAATATAATTGTTTAATTCTGTCTTTGAAACACTGCAGACTGTTGATTTGATTCTCATGTGGAAGTCTTCTAAAAGTGCATATATGTTGTGCAGGTTCGATTAGTTTTATCGTAAATATGAAGAAATGTGGTTATAATTATTCATTGAGCAGATTTTCTTGAACATCAGGCTTGCTCAATCAATAGTGAACTGGACTCTGGAAACATTAAGCCAGCAGGACGATGGATCAAACCCTGACTATGACTTTATATTTAAAAAAGGAAAAAAAAATAAATGCAGAATATACAAAGGTAATAATAAAAAATCTAAAATGTGGGAGAAAATATATGGAGTACGTTAAGGAGAAATAAAATTACGAGCGAAATTTAGGGAGAAATATGCGGATGAATAAAAAAAAAAAGCAAATAGAGCTATATGAAGAAAATAAAGTCGATGCGCGGATTTCGGTGGGTGCGCGCGCAGGTGCGGATTTCGGTGGGTGCGCGCGCAGGTGCGGATTTCGGTGGGTGCGCGCGCAGGTGCGGATTTCGGTGGGTGCGCGCGCAGGTGCGGATTTCGGTGGGTGCGCGCGCAGGTGCGGATTTCGGTGGGTGCGCGCGCAGGTGCGGATTTCGGTGGGTGCGCGCGCAGGTGCGGATTTCGGTGGGTGCGCGCGCAGGTGCGGATTTCGGTGGGTGCGCGCGCAGGTGCGGATTTCGGTGGGTGCGCGCGCAGGTGCGGATTTCGGTGGGTGCGCGCGCAGGTGCGGATTTCGGTGGGTGCGCGCGCAGGTGCGGATTTCGGTGGGTGCGCGCGCAGGTGCGGATTTCGGTGGGTGCGCGCGCAGGTGCGGATTTCGGTGGGTGCGCGCGCAGGTGCGGATTTCGGTGGGTGCGCGCGCAGGTGCGGATTTCGGTGGGTGCGCGCGCAGGTGCGGATTTCGGTGGGTGCGCGCGCAGGTGCGGATTTCGGTGGGTGCGCGCGCAGGTGCGGATTTCGGTGGGTGCGCGCGCAGGTGCGGATTTCGGTGGGTGCGCGCGCGGGTGCGGATTTCGGTGGGTGCGCGCGTGGGTGCGGATTTCGGTGGGTGCGCGCGTGGGTGCGCGCGCAGGTGCCGTTATCGGTGCATATGTTTGATGGGTGCGTAATTGGGTAGTTATGATTGCAGTTGCATAATTTGATATGTACATAATTTGATAATGCAGGTGCATATGTTTGGGGACGTATTTTGTATGCTCATGCGCAAGTACATAATTTGCTTGGTGCACACGATGGTGCATAATTTGATAGGTGTAGGCATAATTTTGTTGGTGTAAGCGCAGGTTCATAATTTGGTAGGTGAACGCACTAGTGCGTAGTTTGCTAGGTGTGCATGCAGGTGCGTAATTTAGTAGGTTTGTAAACAGATGTGTAATTTGGTAGATGCGTGCGCAGGTATGTAATTTGGCAATGTTGCCACAGGAGACATGGTAGTTGTATTTTGTAGGTGCATAATTTGATGGGTGAGCAATTTGGTAGTTATAATTGCAGTTGCATAATTTTGTAGGTGCATAATTTGGAAGGGGAATAATTTGGTAGTGCTTGCGCAGGTGCATAATATGGTTGGGAGTAACTTGGTATGTTCGTGCACAAGTGTGCTATTTGTTTGGTGCGCACGGAGGTGCATAATTTGGTAGGTGTATGCGACAGTGCATATTATAATTGGTGTAAGCGCAGGTTCATAGTTTGTTAGGTGAACACGCTAGTGCGTAATTTGGTAGGTGTGCATGCAGGTGCGTAATTTAGTAGGTCCGTACACAGATGCGTAATTTGGTAGATGCGGCGTAGCTATGTAAATTGGCCCTGTTGCCACAGGAAAAATGGTCCACGACTCACATTTATATGATGCCACAGGAAAGATGGTCCACGACTCACATTCATATGTTTTCAGAGGAAAGATGGTCCATGAAACACATTCGTATGTTGCCACTGGAAAAATAGTCCACGACTCGAATTCGTATGTTGCCACAGTAAAGATGGTCCATGACTCACATTGGTAAGTTGCCACAGGAAAGATGGTCCACGACCTCTATTCATTTGCTGACGCAGGAAAGATGCTTCACGGCTCACATATGTGTGTTGCTGTAATAAAGATAGTCCTCGAATCGCATTCATATGCTGCCACAGGAAAGATGGTCCACGACTCGCATCCATATGTTGCCACAGGAAAGATGCATGTTCTGAACAAATATTAAGTGTAACTTATTTGCTGGTGCAATATCGGTAGGAAATTCTGAATAAGTGTTTTTTATGTCCGTTATAGAACGTCGTTGTCAATTCCAGCATTTATTGGCCGCGTGTAATTTTCTAAGCAAATTTACGTTCAGTGTTGTTTTTCCCCTCATTACTTTCTTACACAATACTTCCAAATCACCTGCGGCTGAATTCGAACAGCATGTCGGGATTGTGCAGTATCTTCATAACCCATAAGCCACAAGCACATTTTCAATATCTAATTATATCATTCTTAATATGGTATTGTGAGCAAGACCCTACCATCAGATACGAAGGGGAAATTGAGGAATTCAGAACTATTAAAATAGTTGTCGGACAACAATTTATTTTATTTACAACTTTTAGTTTTCAACATTTACTGCCAGGCGTTACTGAGGATTACTCAGACACCAGGCAAAGAACAAAGGGGCTAAATGTTAGCTTAATAATAGTATAAAAATAAAATTGTTTAATTCTGTCTTAGAAACTCTGCAGACTGTTGATTTGATTCTCATGTGGGAGTCTTATATGTTGCGCAGGTTCGATTAGTTTTATCGTAAATATGAAGAAATGTGGTTATAATTATTCATTAAGCAGATTTTCTTGAACATCAGGATTGCTCAATCAATAGTGAACTGGACTCTGGAAACATTAAGCCAACAGGACGATGGATCAAACCCTGACTATGACTTTATATTTAAAAAAGGAAAAAAAAAATGCAGAATGTACAAAGGTAATAACAAAAAATCTAAAATATGGGAGAAAATATATGGAGTACGTTAAGGAGAAATAAAATTACAAGCGAAATTTCGGGAGAAATTTGCGGGTGAATTAAAAAAAAAAAAGCAAATAAAGTTATATGAAGAAAATAAAGTCGATGCGCGGATTTCGGTGGGTGCACGTTATGCACGCGCAAGTGCGGATCTCGCTGGGTGCGCGCGCAGGTTCGGATTTCGCTGGGTGCTTGCGCAGGTGCGGATTTCGGTGGGTGCGCGCGCGCATGTGCGGATTTCGGTGGGGTCGCGCGCAGGTGCGGATTTCATTGGGTTCGCGCGCAGGTGCGGAATTCTGTCGGTGCGCGCGCGGGTGCGGATTTCGGTCGGTGCGCGCGCGGGTGCGGATTTCGGTGGGTGCGCGCGCCTGTGCGGATTTCGGTGGGTGCGCGCGCAGGTGCGGATTACGGTGGTGCGCGCGCAGGTGCGGATTTCGGTGGGTGCGCGCGCATGTGCGGATTTCTGTGGGTGCGCGCGCAGGTGCGGATTTCGGTGCATATGTTTGATGGGTGCGTAATTGGGTAGTTATGAATGCCGTTGCATAATTTGATATGTACATAATTTGATAATGCACGTGCATATGTTGTAACCCGATCAGGGTTACGTGAAGCCATGGGTGCAGGTGGTGGATGAAGATGAAGAGCAGCCGACAGATAGTTGTAGGTTATGGTCTACACCTTCACGACGGTAGGCAGAGGATCTCCTTTTTTGAGGAGACAATGGCTACGGTCACTGACCAGTATGGTCACTGCTGGGAAGGAAAGCAATGGCAAACTACCTTCTTTACACATGCCAAGAAAATCATGTTGTGTTCACTTATCGATAATCAGAGAAACGGCTTAAATGGGTGCTCCATAGGAGCAGCCTCGCCCGGTAGGGATAGTCATGCGCACCAGGTGACTCCAGACCGTCAACAGGCTACTAGGTGCAAAAGATTAATATCATTGAAAGTAGGAACTTGGAATGTTAGAACAATGAATGCAGATGGAAAGTTGGAGGACATCAAAAAAGAAATGGAGAGAGAGAAGATTAACATATTAGGAATATCGGAAACGAGATGGAGAGGAGCAGGGATAAGGACAGGAGAGGAATGTAAGATTATTTACTCGGGGGGAGAAGAACAGCAAAGAGGTGTAGCCATTATATTAGATAAGCAAACATCAAATTCTGTCAAAGGATATTGGGCTGTGTCAGACAGAGTTCTATTAGTAAAATTAAACGGAAGACCTTTTAAAATAAATGTAATTCAAGTATATGCCCCAACAAGTGAAAGCAGTGAAGAAAGTATAGAGGAATTTTATAATGACATGGAGTCTGCTTTGAAGAACTGTAAAAAATCAGAAATAAATATCATAATGGGTGATTTCAACGCAAAAATAGGAAAGCAAAGCGATGGATATAGTGTAGGCAACCATGGTTTGGGAGAGAGAAATGAAAGAGGTTACAGACTTGTAGAATGGGCAAAAGAACAAGAATTGGTTGTAGGAAACACCTGGTTTAAACAACATCCTAGAAGATTATGGACATGGAGGAGTCCAGACAGCAGGATTAAAAACCAGATAGATTACATCCTGATAAGCAAAAGGTTTCGAAATGCATTAACAGTTGTAAAAACAGTTCCAAATGCAGACTGTTACAGTGATCACAGATTAATTACTGGCACATTGAGGGTAAAGTTAAAGAAAGTCAAGTATACAGCAGGAAACCCTAAATATGACTTGTGCAAATTGAAAACTGACAAAGAAATACAAGATAATTTTAACATAGAAGTAAAGAACAAATTTGATTTATTGTCTGATCTAGAGATCCTATTTCAAGATGTAGATGATCAATGGGAAATGCTGAAGAATTCAATCAGTTGTGCAGCAGAAAAAACTATTCCAAAAGTAAAGAAAGTTGGCCGTAAGACATGGATGACTGAAGAAATTTTACAACTAATGGAAACAAGAAGACAGAACAAAAATAATCCTGCCAAATATGAAGAAATTCACAGAAAAGTCAGAACCTTATGTAAGGAGGCTAAAGAAACATGGCTTGAGAAAAATTGCAGAGAAATTGAAAAACAACACAACAGTAAAAATGCAAAACTAATGCACAAAAGAATTCAGGAGATTACTAATCAAAGAACACGTACATCAGCAGGCTGCCTAAAGACAAAAGATGGAAGAGTCATAATAGAAAAAGATCAGATATTACATGAATGGTCAGATTACGTGAAAAACCTGTATGACGATAGCAGAGACGAACAATATATTGTTCAAAATAACAATGAAGGGCCAGCAATTTTGAAAATGGAGGTTCAGAATGCTCTTAATCATATGAAATCTGGCAAAACCCCCGGTCCAGACAGCGTCACAACAGAAATGATTAATGCTTTAGAAGAATATGGAATAGATAAAGTTACCAGTCTGCTTAATACAATATATGATACTGGAAACATACCTCACGAGTTATGTAATTCTGTATTTATTGCAATCCCAAAGAAATCAGGAGCCTTGGAATGTGATCAACATCGAACAATTAGTATAATGAGTCACATCACGAAGATTTTGCTAAGAATTATCATGCAAAGAGTTAGGAGGAAAATACAACCTGAAATAGGAGAAGAACAATGTGGGTTTGTAGTAGGCAAGGGTACAGTAAATGCTGTGTATATACTGAGAACCGTAATCGAACGTTCTATAGAAGTAAACAAAGATCTACACCTTTGCTTCATTGACTACACAAAGGCTTTTGATAAAGTGAGACATGTCAACATGATAAGGATGCTTGAAGAACTACAAATTGATGGGAAAGACCTTAGACTTGTAAAAAACATATATTGGAAACAACAAGCTGCCATAAGAGTTGATAATGAAGTAAGCCAATATCAGCCTATTAAGAGAGGTGTGAGACAGGGATGTGTAATGTCTCCAGATCTGTTTTCCCTGTACAGTGAAAATATTTTCAGAAATATTGAAAATATGGAAGGAATCAACATTGGGGGACGATGCATCAATAACATTAGATATGCAGATGATACAGTCTTGATTGCAGACAATGAACAGGACCTGCAACATTTAGTAGATGCGGTTGTTACACACAGTGAACAACAAGGGTTAGAATTAAATTGTAAAAAGACACAGATTATGGTCGTCACTAAGAAGAACGAAATACCACAGTGTAATATACAAGTAAATGGGAATATTCTTCAACAAGTGAATAGGTACAATTACCTCGGAACAGTAATAACATCTGATGGGAGATGCCTTGAAGAGATTAGAACAAGAATCGCCATGGCAAAAGTAGCCTTTAGCAAGATGAAAAACATACTGACCAATAAAAAGATGTCAATTGAAACGAGAAAAAGAGTGTTGAGATGCTACATAGAACCTGTACTTTTATATGGATGTGAAGCTTGGACAATGAGCAGCCAGGCTGAAAAACATCTGATGGCTGTAGAAATGTGGTTTCTGAGGAAAATGCAAAGAATACCATGGACAGCCAGAAAGACCAATGAACAAGTCCTTCAAGAAACAAATGAAGATCGTAAACTGATCAGAGACATTAGACGTAGACAGTCACAATTTTTTGGGCATGTTATGAGAAGAAATGATTTGGAGAACTTGGTGACAACTGGTAAGATCGAGGGGAACAGACCAAGGGGAAGACCTAGAAACAAGTATCTGGATGGCTTGGCCTTGTGGCATGGTCGAGACAAAAACACGGAACTGATCCACGACTCTGTTGATCGAGTGAGATGGCAGAACATGACCGCCCACGCTTACCGGCATGGCACATGATGGATGGATGGATGGATATGTTTGGGGACGTATTTGGTATGTTCATGCGAAGTACATAATTTGCTTGGTGAACACGCTGGTGCATAATTTGATAGGTGTACGCATAATTTTTTTTTGTGTAAGCGCAGGTTCATAATTTGGTAGGTGAACGCACTAGTGCGTAGTTTGGTAGGTGTGCATGCAGATTCGTAATTTAGTAGGTTTGTAAACTGATGTGTAATTTGGTAGATGCGTGCGCATGTATATAAATTGGCCCTGTTGCCACAGGAGAAATGGTAGTTGTATTTTGTAGGTGCATAATTTGATGGGCGAGCAATTTGGTAGTTATAATTGCAGTTGCATAATTTTGTAGGTGCATAATTTGGAAGGGGAATAATTTGGTAGTGCTTGCGCAGGTGCATAATATGGTTGGGAGTAACTTGGTATGTTTGTGCACAAGTGTGCTATTTGTTTGGTGCGCACGGAGGTGCATAATTTGGTAGGTGTATGCGACAGTGCATATTATAATTGGTGTAAGCGCAGGTTCATAGTTTGGTAGGTGAACACGCTAGTGCGTAATTTGGTAGGTGTGCATGCAGGTGCGTAATTTAGTAGGTCCGTACACAGATGCGTAATTTGGTAGATGCGGCGTAGCTATGTAAATTGGTCCTGTTGCCACAGGAAAAATGGTCCACGACTCTTCTTCTTCTTTTCGTTCATCCGGTGTGTTTTTTCAGATGTCATTGCGGTGTGTCTGTTATGCGCCCTTGGGCCGAAACCCGTAGGCCAACACATCGACTTTAGCGTGCTTTTTTGACCAGGTAGCATACCTGGGAGACTCTCACTTTTGTGGTGCCATCTACAACCATGCTGGCCAAGGTTGAACGGTCGAAGACAACGGTCATCCCTCAAAGGAAGGCAGGGACAGTCCATAGCATTTTCCGCCATCCAAGGTTGCTTCCATAGTTGCAGGGACGACACATAACGCCCTGGATCTGGGCTCACCGAGGGAAATCGTCACGTCCTGCTCATGGCTGCTTTAAATCCTCACTTCAATATATTGGTCATTTCGTTTTCCCCGGGCCATTCCCGCACAAACCAGACATGTTCGCAGACGGCATCCACTCAGCGAGTTTTCGGACATGTGCTTGTCGTTGCGCCCATCAGAGCTGTTCCAGGCACGACAGACATTCGGAAACTACCTAGTCAGAGCTGTTCCGAACAAGAGCGGCATTCGGAAACTAGGTAGTCAGAGCTGTTCCTAGCACGAGAGACATTCGGGCGAGACATTTCACTCGGAATTTCCTGCCGATATTGCACCAGCAAATAAGTTACACTTAATATTTGTTCAGAACATGCATCTTTCCTGTGGCAACATATGGATGCCAGTCGTGGACCAACTTTCCTGTGGAAGCATACGAATGCGATTCGAGGACTATCTTTATTACAGCAACACACATATGTGAGTCGTGGAGCATCTTTCCTGCGTCAGCAAATGAACAGAGGTCGTGGACCATCTTTCCTGTGGCAACTTACCAATGTGAGTCATGGACCATCTTTACTGTGGCAACATACGAATTCGAGTCGTGGACTATTTTTCCCGTGGCAACATACGAATGTGTTTCATGGACCACCTTTCCTCTGGAAACATACGAATGTGAGTCGTGGACCATCTATCCTGTGGCATCATATGAATGTGAGTCATTGACCATTTTTCCTGTGGCAACAGGACCAATTTACATAGCTACGCCGCATCTACCAAATTACGCATCTGTGTACGACCTACTAAATTACGCACCTGCATGCACACCTACCAAATTACGCACTAGCGCGTTCACATACCAAACTATGAACCTGCGCTTACACCAATTATAATATGCACTGTCGTATACACTTACCAAATTATGCACCTCCGTGCGCTCCAAACAAATAGCACACTTGTGCACGAACATACCAAGTTACTCCCAACCATATTATGCACCTGCGCATGCACTACCAAATTATTCCCCTTCCAAATTATGCACCTACAAAATTATGCAACTGCAATTATAACTACCAAATTGCTCACCCATCAAATTATGCACCTACAAAATACAACTACCATGTCTCCTGTGGCAACATTGCCAAATTACATACCTGCGCACGCATCTACCAAATTACGCATCTGTTTACAAACCTACTAAATTACGCACCTGCATGCACATCTAGCAAACTACGCACTAGTGCGTTCACCTACCAAATTATGAACCTGCGCTTACACCAACAAAATTATGCCTACACCTATCAAATTATGCACCATCGTGTGCACCAAGCAAATTATGTACTTGCGCATGAGCATACAAAATACGTCCCCAAACATGTGCACCTGCATTATCAAATTATGTACATATCAAATTATGCAACTGCAATCATAACTACCCAATTACGCACCCATCAAACATATGCACCGATAACGGCACCTGCGCGCGCACCCACCGAAATCCGCACCTGTGCGCGCACCCACCGAAATCCGAACCTGCGCGCGCACCCACCGAAATCCGCACCTGCGCGCGCACCCACCGAAATCCGCACCAGCGCGCGCACCCACCGAAATCCGCACCAGCGCGCGCACCCACCGAAATCCGCACCAGCGCGCGCACCCACCGAAATCCGCACCTGCGCGCGCACCCACCGAAATCCGCACCTGCGCGCGCACCCACCGAAATCCGCACCTGCGCGCGCACCCACCGAAATCCGCACCTGCGCGCGCACCCACCGAAATCCGCACCTGCGCGCGCACCCACCGAAATCCGCACCTGCGCGCGCACCCACCGAAATCCGCACCTGCGCGCGCACCCACCGAAATCCGCACCTGCGCGCGCACCCACCGAAATCCGCACCTGCGCGCGCACCCACCGGAATCCGCACCTGCGCGCGCACCCACCGGAATCCGCACCTGCGCGCGCACCCACCGGAATCCGCACCTGCGCGCGCACCCACCGGAATCCGCACCTGCGCGCGCACCCACCGAAATCCGCACCTGCGCGCGCACCCACCGAAATCCGCACCTGCGCGCGCACCCACCGAAATCCGCACCTGCGCGCGCACCCACCGAAATCCGCACCTGCGCGCGCACCCACCGAAATCCGCACCTGCGCGCGCACCCACCGAAATCCGCACCTGCGCGCGCACCCACCGAAATCCGCACCTGCGCGCGCACCCACCGAAATCCGCACCTGCGCGCGCACCCACCGAAATCCGCACCTGCGCGCGCACCCACCGAAATCCGCACCTGCGCGCGCACCCACCGAAATCCGCACCTGCGCGCGCACCCACCGAAATCCGCACCTGCGCGCGCACCCACCGAAATCCGCGCATCGACTTTATTTTCTTCATATAACTCTATTTGCTTTTTTTTGTTTTTTTTTTTTATCCACCCGCATATTTCTCCCTAAATTTCGCTCGTAATTTTATTTCTCCTTAACGTACTCCATATATTTTCTCCCACATTTTAGATATTTTATTATTACCTTTGTATATTCTGCATTTTTTTTTCTTTTCCTTTTTTAAATATAAAGTCATACTCAGGGTTTGATCCATCGTCCTGTTGGCTTAATGTTTCCAGAGTCCAGTTCACTATTGATTGAGCAATCCTGATGTTCAAGAAAATCTGCTCAATGAATAATTATAACCACATTTCTTCATATTTACGATAAAACTAATCGAACCTGCACAACATATATGCACTTTTAGAAGACGTCCACATGAGAATCAAATCAACAGTCTGCAGTGTTTCTAAGACAGAATTAAACAATTATATTTTTATACTAATATTAAACTAACATTTGTTCTTTGCCTGGTATCTGAGTAATCCTCAGTAACGCCTGGCAGTAAACGTTGAACACGTGAAGTTGTAAATAAAATAAATTGTTGCCCAACAACTATTTTAATAGTTCTGAATTCCTCAATTTCCCCTTCATATCTGATGGTAGGGTCTTGCTCACAATACCATATTAAGAATGATATAATTAGATATAGAAAATGTGCTTGTGGCTTATGGGTTATGAAGATACTGCACAATCCCGACATGCTGTTCGAATTCAGCCGCAGGTGATTTGGAAGTATTGTGTAAGAAAGTAATGAGGGGGAAAACAACACTGAACGTAAATTTGCTTAGAAAATTACACGCGGCCAATAAATGCTGGGATTGACAACGACGTTCTATAACGGACATACAAAACACTTATTTAGAATTTCCTGCCGATATTGCACCAGCAAATAAGTTACACTTAATATTTGTTCAGAACATGCATCTTTCCTGTGGCAACATATGGATGCCAGTCGTGGACCAACTTTCCTGTGGAAGCATACGAATGCGATTCGAGGACTATCTTTATTACAGCAACACACATATGTGAGTCGTGGAGCATCTTTCCTGCGTCAGCAAATGAACAGAGGTCGTGGACCATCTTTCCTGTGGCAACTTACCAATGTGAGTCATGGACCATCTTTACTGTGGCAACATACGAATTCGAGTCGTGGACTATTTTTCCCGTGGCAACATACGAATGTGTTTCATGGACCACCTTTCCTCTGGAAACATACGAATGTGAGTCATGGACCATTTTTCCTGTGGCAACAGGACCAATTTACATAGCTACGCCGCATCTACCAAATTACGCATCTGTGTAAGACCTACTAAATTACGCACCTGCATGCACACCTACCAAATTACGCACTAGCGCGTTCACATACCAAACTATGAACCTGCGCTTACACCAATTATAATATGCACTGTCGTATACACTTACCAAATTATGCACCTCCGTGCGCTCCAAACAAATAGCACACTTGTGCACGAACATACCAAGTTACTCCCAACCATATTATGTACCTGCGCATGCACTACCAAATTATTCCCCTTCCAAATTATGCACCTACAAAATTATGCAACTGCAATTATAACTACCAAATTGCTCACCCATCAAATTATGCACCTACAAAATACAACTACCATGTCTCCTGTGGCAACATTGCCAAATAACATACCTGCGCACGCATCTACCAAATTACGCACCTGTTTACAAACCTACTAAATTACGCACCTGCATGCACACCTAGCAAACTACGCACTAGTGCGTTCACCTACCAAATTATGAACCTGCGCTTACACCAACAAAATTATGCCTACACCTATCAAATTATGCACCATCGTGTGCACCAAGCAAATTATGTACTTGCGCATGAGCATACAAAATACGTCCCCAAACATGTGCACCTGCATTATCAAATTATGTACATATCAAATTATGCAACTGCAATCATAACTACCCAATTACGCACCCATCAAACATATGCACCGATAACGGCACCTGCGCGCGCACCCACCGAAATCCGTACCTGCGCGCGCACCCACCGAAATCCGCACCTGCGCGCGCACCCACCGAAATCCGCACCTGCGCGCGCACCCACCGAAATCCGCACCTGCGCGCGCACCCACCGAAATCCGCACCTGCGCGCGCACCCACCGAAATCCGCACCTGCGCGCGCACCCACCGAAATCCGCACCTGCGCGCGCACCCACCGAAATCCGCACCTGCGCGCGCACCCACCGAAATCCGCACCTGCGCGCGCACCCACCGAAATCCGCACCTGCGCGCGCACCCACCGAAATCCGCACCTGCGCGCGCACCCACCGAAATCCGCACCTGCGCGCGCACCCACCGAAATCCGCACCTGCGCGCGCACCCACCGAAATCCGCACCTGCGCGCGCACCCACCGAAATCCGCACCTGCGCGCGCACCCACCGAAATCCGCACCTGCGCGCGCACCCACCGAAATCCGCACCTGCGCGCGCACCCACCGAAATCCGCACCTGCGCGCGCACCCACCGAAATCCGCACCTGCGCGCGCACCCACCGAAATCCGCACCTGCGCGCGCACCCACCGAAATCCGCACCTGCGCGCGCACCCACCGAAATCCGCACCTGCGCGCGCACCCACCGAAATCCGCACCTGCGCGCGCACCCACCGAAATCCGCACCAGCGCGCGCACCCACCGAAATCCGCGCATCGACTTTATTTTCTTCATATAACTCTATTTGCTTTTTTTTGTTTTTTTTTTTTATTCACCCGCATATTTCTCCCTAAATTTCGCTCGTAATTTTATTTCTCCTTAACGTACTCCATATATTTTCTCCCACATTTTGGATATTTTATTATTACCTTTGTATATTCTGCATTTTTTTTTCTTTTCCTTTTTTAAATATAAAGTCATACTCAGGGTTTGATCCATCGTCCTGTTGGCTTAATGTTTCCAGAGTCCAGTTCACTATTGATTGAGCAATCCTGATGTTCAAGAAAATCTGCTCAATGAATAATTATAACCACATTTCTTCATATTTACGATAAAACTAATCGAACCTGCACAACATATATGCACTTTTAGAAGACGTCCACATGAGAATCAAATCAACAGTCTGCAGTGTTTCTAAGACAGAATTAAACAATTATATTTTTATACTAATATTAAACTAACATTTGTTCTTTGCCTGGTATCTGAGTAATCCTCAGTAACGCCTGGCAGTAAACGTTGAACACGTGAAGTTGTAAATAAAATAAATTGTTGCCCAACAACTATTTTAATAGTTCTGAATTCCTCAATTTCCCCTTCATATCTGATGGTAGGGTCTTGCTCACAATACCATATTAAGAATGATATAATTAGATATAGAAAATGTGCTTGTGGCTTATGGGTTATGAAGATACTGCACAATCCCGACATGCTGTTCGAATTCAGCCTCAGGTGATTTGGAAGTATTGTGTAAGAAAGTAATGAGGGGAAAAACAACACTGAACGTAAATTTGCTTAGAAAATTACACGCGGCCAATAAATGCTGGGATTGACAACGACGTTCTATAACGGACATACAAAACACTTATTTAGAATTTCCTGCCGATATTGCACCAGCAAATAAGTTACACTTAATATTTGTTCAGAACATGCATCTTTCCTGTGGCAACATATGGATGCCAGTCGTGGACCAACTTTCCTGTGGAAGCATACGAATGCGATTCGAGGACTATCTTTATTACAGCAACACACATATGTGAGTCGTGGAGCATCTTTCCTGCGTCAGCAAATGAACAGAGGTCGTGGACCATCTTTCCTGTGGCAACTTACCAATGTGAGTCATGGACCATCTTTACTGTGGCAACATACGAATTCGAGTCGTGGACTATTTTTCCCGTGGCAACATACGAATGTGTTTCATGGACCACCTTTCCTCTGGAAACATACGAATGTGAGTCATGGACCATTTTTCATGTGGCAACAGGACCAATTTACATAGCTACGCCGCATCTACCAAATTACGCATCTGTGTACGACCTACTAAATTACGCACCTGCATGCACACCTACCAAATTACGCACTAGCGCGTTCACATACCAAACTATGAACCTGCGCTTACACCAATTATAATATGCACTGTCGTATACACTTACCAAATTATGCACCTCCGTGCGCTCCAAACAAATAGCACACTTGTGCACGAACATACCAAGTTACTCCCAACCATATTATGTACCTGCGCATGCACTACCAAATTATTCCCCTTCCAAATTATGCACCTACAAAATTATGCAACTGCAATTATAACTACCAAATTGCTCACCCATCAAATTATGCACCTACAAAATACAACTACCATGTCTCCTGTGGCAACATTGCCAAATTACATACCTGCGCACGCATCTACCAAATTACGCATCTGTTTACAAACCTACTAAATTACGCACCTGCATGCACACCTAGCAAACTACGCACTAGTGCGTTCACCTACCAAATTATGAACCTGCGCTTACACCAACAAAATTATGCCTACACCTATCAAATTATGCACCATCGTGTGCACCAAGCAAATTATGTACTTGCGCATGAGCATACAAAATACGTCCCCAAACATGTGCACCTGCATTATCAAATTATGTACATATCAAATTATGCAACTGCAATCATAACTACCCAATTACGCACCCATCAAACATATGCACCGATAACGGCACCTGCGCGCGCACTCACCGAAATCCGTACCTGCGCGCGCACCCAACGAAATCCGCACCTGCGCGCGCACCCACCGAAATCCGCACCTGCGCGCGCACCCACCGAAATCCGCACCTGCGCGCGCACCCACCGAAATCCGCACCTGCGCGCGCACCCACCGAAATCCGCACCTGCGCGCGCACCCACCGAAATCCGCACCTGCGCGCGCACCCACCGAAATCCGCACCTGCGCGCGCACCCACCGAAATCCGCACCTGCGCGCGCACCCACCGAAATCCGCACCTGCGCGCGCACCCACCGAAATCCGCACCTGCGCGCGCACCCACCGAAATCCGCACCTGCGCGCGCACCCACCGAAATCCGCACCTGCGCGCGCACCCACCGAAATCCGCACCTGCGCGCGCACCCACCGAAATCCGCACCTGCGCGCGCACCCACCGAAATCCGCACCTGCGCGCGCACCCACCGAAATCCGCACCTGCGCGCGCACCCACCGAAATCCGCACCTGCGCGCGCACCCACCGAAATCCGCACCTGCGCGCGCACCCACCGAAATCCGCACCTGCGCGCGCACCCACCGAAATCCGCACCTGCGCGCGCACCCACCGAAATCCGCACCTGCGCGCGCACCCACCGAAATCCGCACCTGCGCGCGCACCCACCGAAATCCGCACCTGCGCGCGCACCCACCGAAATCCGCACCTGCGCGCGCACCCACCGAAATCCGCACCTGCGCGCGCACCCACCGAAATCCGCACCTGCGCGCGCACCCACCGAAATCCGCACCTGCGCGCGCACCCACCGAAATCCGCACCTGCGCGCGCACCCACCGAAATCCGCACCTGCGCGCGCACCCACCGAAATCCGCACCTGCGCGCGCACCCACCGAAATCCGCACCTGCGCGCGCACCCACCGAAATCCGCACCTGCGCGCGCACCCACCGAAATCCGCACCTGCGCGCGCACCCACCGAAATCCGCACCTGCGCGCGCACCCACCGAAATCCGCACCTGCGCGCGCACCCACCGAAATCCGCACCTGCGCGCGCACCCACCGAAATCCGCACCTGCGCGCGCACCCACCGAAATCCGCGCATCGACTTTATTTTCTTCATATAACTCTATTTGCTTTTTTTTGTTTTTTTTTTTTATTCACCCGCATATTTCTCCCTAAATTTCGCTCGTAATTTTATTTCTCCTTAACGTACTCCATATATTTTCTCCCACATTTTGGATATTTTATTATTACCTTTGTATATTCTGCATTTTTTTTTCTTTTCCTTTTTTAAATATAAAGTCATACTCAGGGTTTGATCCATCGTCCTGTTGGCTTAATGTTTCCAGAGTCCAGTTCACTATTGATTGAGCAATCCTGATGTTCAAGAAAATCTGCTCAATGAATAATTATAACCACATTTCTTCATATTTACGATAAAACTAATCGAACCTGCACAACATATATGCACTTTTAGAAGACGTCCACATGAGAATCAAATCAACAGTCTGCAGTGTTTCTAAGACAGAATTAAACAATTATATTTTTATACTAATATTAAACTAACATTTGTTCTTTGCCTGGTATCTGAGTAATCCTCAGTAACGCCTGGCAGTAAACGTTGAACACGTGAAGTTGTAAATAAAATAAATTGTTGCCCAACAACTATTTTAATAGTTCTGAATTCCTCAATTTCCCCTTCATATCTGATGGTAGGGTCTTGCTCACAATACCATATTAAGAATGATATAATTAGATATAGAAAATGTGCTTGTGGCTTATGGGTTATGAAGATACTGCACAATCCCGACATGCTGTTCGAATTCAGCCTCAGGTGATTTGGAAGTATTGTGTAAGAAAGTAATGAGGGGAAAAACAACACTGAACGTAAATTTGCTTAGAAAATTACACGCGGCCAATAAATGCTGGGATTGACAACGACGTTCTATAACGGACATACAAAACACTTATTTAGAATTTCCTGCCGATATTGCACCAGCAAATAAGTTACACTTAATATTTGTTCAGAACATGCATCTTTCCTGTGGCAACATATGGATGCCAGTCGTGGACCAACTTTCCTGTGGAAGCATACGAATGCGATTCGAGGACTATCTTTATTACAGCAACACACATATGTGAGTCGTGGAGCATCTTTCCTGCGTCAGCAAATGAACAGAGGTCGTGGACCATCTTTCCTGTGGCAACTTACCAATGTGAGTCATGGACCATCTTTACTGTGGCAACATACGAATTCGAGTCGTGGACTATTTTTCCCGTGGCAACATACGAATGTGTTTCATGGACCACCTTTCCTCTGGAAACATACGAATGTGAGTCATGGACCATTTTTCATGTGGCAACAGGACCAATTTACATAGCTACGCCGCATCTACCAAATTACGCATCTGTGTACGACCTACTAAATTACGCACCTGCATGCACACCTACCAAATTACGCACTAGCGCGTTCACATACCAAACTATGAACCTGCGCTTACACCAATTATAATATGCACTGTCGTATACACTTACCAAATTATGCACCTCCGTGCGCTCCAAACAAATAGCACACTTGTGCACGAACATACCAAGTTACTCCCAACCATATTATGTACCTGCGCATGCACTACCAAATTATTCCCCTTCCAAATTATGCACCTACAAAATTATGCAACTGCAATTATAACTACCAAATTGCTCACCCATCAAATTATGCACCTACAAAATACAACTACCATGTCTCCTGTGGCAACATTGCCAAATAACATACCTGCGCACGCATCTACCAAATTACGCATCTGTTTACAAACCTACTAAATTACGCACCTGCATGCACACCTAGCAAACTACGCACTAGTGCGTTCACCTACCAAATTATGAACCTGCGCTTACACCAACAAAATTATGCCTACACCTATCAAATTATGCACCATCGTGTGCACCAAGCAAATTATGTACTTGCGCATGAGCATACAAAATACGTGCCCAAACATGTGCACCTGCATTATCAAATTATGTACATATCAAATTATGCAACTGCAATCATAACTACCCAATTACGCACCCATCAAACATATGCACCGATAACGGCACCTGCGCGCGCACTCACCGAAATCCGTACCTGCGCGCGCACCCAACGAAATCCGCACCTGCGCGCGCACCCACCGGAATCCGCACCTGCGCGCGCACCCACCAGAATCCGCACCTGCGCGCGCACCCACCGAAATTCGCACCTGCGCGCGCACCCACCGAAATCCGCACCTGCGCGCGCACCCACCGGAATCCGCACCTGCGCGCGCACCCACCGAAATCCGCACCTGCGCGCGCACCCACCGAAATCCGCACCTGCGCGCGCACCCACCGAAATCCGCACCTGCGCGCGCACCCACCGAAATCCGCACCTGCGCGCGCACCCACCGAAATCCGCACCTGCGCGCGCACCCACCGAAATCCGCACCTGCGCGCGCACCCACCGAAATCCGCACCTGCGCGCGCACCCACCGAAATCCGCACCTGCGCGCGCACCCACCGAAATCCGCACCTGCGCGCGCACCCACCGAAATCCGCACCTGCGCGCGCACCCACCGAAATCCGCACCTGCGCGCGCACCCACCGAAATCCGCACCTGCGCGCGCACCCACCGAAATCCGCACCTGCGCGCGCACCCACCGAAATCCGCACCTGCGCGCGCACCCACCGAAATCCGCACCTGCGCGCGCACCCACCGAAATCCGCACCTGCGCGCGCACCCACCGAAATCCGCACCTGCGCGCGCACCCACCGAAATCCGCACCTGCGCGCGCACCCACCGAAATCCGCACCTGCGCGCGCACCCACCGAAATCCGCACCTGCGCGCGCACCCACCGAAATCCGCACCTGCGCGCGCACCCACCGAAATCCGCACCTGCGCGCGCACCCACCGAAATCCGCACCTGCGCGCGCACCCACCGAAATCCGCACCTGCGCGCGCACCCACCGAAATCCGCACCTGCGCGCGCACCCACCGAAATCCGCACCTGCGCGCGCACCCACCGAAATCCGCACCTGCGCGCGCACCCACCGAAATCCGCACCTGCGCGCGCACCCACCGAAATCCGCACCTGCGCGCGCACCCACCGAAATCCGCACCTGCGCGCGCACCCACCGAAATCCGCACCTGCGCGCGCACCCACCGAAATCCGCACCTGCGCGCGCACCCACCGAAATCCGCACCTGCGCGCGCACCCACCGAAATCCGCACCTGCGCGCGCACCCACCGAAATCCGCACCTGCGCGCGCACCCACCGAAATCCGCACCTGCGCGCGCACCCACCGAAATCCGCACCTGCGCGCGCACCCACCGAAATCCGCACCTGCGCGCGCACCCACCGAAATCCGCACCTGCGCGCGCACCCACCGAAATCCGCGCATCGACTTTATTTTCTTCATATAACTCTATTTGCTTTTTTTTTTTTTTTATTCACCCGCATATTTCTCCCTAAATTTCGCTCGTAATTTTATTTCTCCTTAACGTACTCCATATATTTTCTCCCACATTTTGGATATTTTATTATTACCTTTGTATATTCTGCATTTTTTTTTCTTTTCCTTTTTTAAATATAAAGTCATACTCAGGGTTTGATCCATCGTCCTGTTGGCTTAATGTTTCCAGAGTCCAGTTCACTATTGATTGAGCAATCCTGATGTTCAAGAAAATCTGCTCAATGAATAATTATAACCACATTTCTTCATATTTACGATAAAACTAATCGAACCTGCACAACATATATGCACTTTTAGAAGACGTCCACATGAGAATCAAATCAACAGTCTGCAGTGTTTCTAAGACAGAATTAAACAATTATATTTTTATACTAATATTAAACTAACATTTGTTCTTTGCCTGGTATCTGAGTAATCCTCAGTAACGCCTGGCAGTAAACGTTGAACACGTGAAGTTGTAAATAAAATAAATTGTTGCCCAACAACTATTTTAATAGTTCTGAATTCCTCAATTTCCCCTTCATATCTGATGGTAGGGTCTTGCTCACAATACCATATTAAGAATGATATAATTAGATATAGAAAATGTGCTTGTGGCTTATGGGTTATGAAGATACTGCACAATCCCGACATGCTGTTCGAATTCAGCCGCAGGTGATTTGGAAGTATTGTGTAAGAAAGTAATGAGGGGAAAAACAACACTGAACGTAAATTTGCTTAGAAAATTACACGCGGCCAATAAATGCTGGGATTGACAACGACGTTCTATAACGGACATACAAAACACTTATTTAGAATTTCCTGCCGATATTGCACCAGCAAATAAGTTACACTTAATATTTGTTCAGAACATGCATCTTTCCTGTGGCAACATATGGATGCCAGTCGTGGACCAACTTTCCTGTGGCAGCATACGAATGCGATTCGAGGACTATCTTTATTACAGCAACACACATATGTGAGTCGTGGAGCATCTTTCCTGCGTCAGCAAATGAATAGAGGTCGTGGACCATCTTTCCTGTGGCAACTTACCAATGTGAGTCATGGACCATCTTTACTGTGGCAACATACGAATTCGAGTCGTGGACTATTTTTCCCGTGGCAACATATGAATGTGTTTCATGGACCACCTTTCCTCTGGAAACATACGAATGTGAGTCGTGGACCATCTATCCTGTGGCATCATATGAATGTGAGTCATGGACCATTTTTCCTGTGGCAACAGGACCAATTTACATAGCTACGCCGCATCTACCAAATTACGCATCTGTGTACGACCTACTAAATTACGCACCTGCATGCACACCTACCAAATTACGCACTAGCGCGTTCACATACCAAACTATGAACCTGTGCTTACACCAATTATAATATGCACTGTCGTATACACTTACCAAATTATGCACCTCCGTACGCTCCAAACAAATAGCACACTTGTGCACGAACATACCAAGTTACTCCCAACCATATAATGCACCTGCGCATGCACTACCAAATTATTCCCCTTCCAAATTATGCACCTACAAAATTATGCAACTGCAATTATAACTACCAAATTGCTCACCCATCAAATTATGCACCTACAAAATACAACTACCATGTCTCCTGTGGCAACATTGCCAAATTACATACCTGCGCACGCATCTACCAAATTACGCATCTGTTTACAAACCTACTAAATTACGCACCTGCATGCACACCTAGCAAACTACGCACTAGTGCGTTCACCTACCAAATTATGAACCTGCGCTTACACCAACAAAATTATGCCTACACCTATCAAATTATGCACCATCGTGTGCACCAAGCAAATTATGTACTTGCGCATGAGCATACAAAATACGTCCCCAAACATGTGCACCTGCATTATCAAATTATGTACATATCAAATTATGCAACTGCAATCATAATTACCAAATTACGCACCCATCAAACATATGCACCGAACATACCAAGTTACTCCCAACCATATAATGCACCTGCGCATGCACTACCAAATTATTCCCCTTCCAAATTATGCACCTACAAAATTATGCAACTGCAATTATAACTACCAAATTGCTCACCCATCAAATTATGCACCTACAAAATACAACTACCATGTCTCCTGTGGCAACATTGCCAAATTACATACCTGCGCACGCATCTACCAAATTACGCATCTGTTTACAAACCTACTAAATTACGCACCTGCATGCACATCTAGCAAACTACGCACTAGTGCGTTCACCTACCAAATTATGAACCTGCGCTTACACCAACAAAATTATGCCTACACCTATCAAATTATGCACCATCGTGTGCACCAAGCAAATTATGTACTTGCGCATGAGCATACAAAATACGTCCCCAAACATGTGCACCTGCATTATCAAATTATGTACATATCAAATTATGCAACTGCAATCATAATTACCAAATTACGCACCCATCAAACATATGCACCGATAACGGCACCTGCGCGCGCACCCACCGAAAGCCGCACCTGCGCGCGCACCCACCGAAATCCGCACCTGCGCGCGCACCCACCGAAATCCGCACCTGCGCGCGCACCCACCGAAATCCGCACCTGCGCGCGCACCCACCGAAATCCGCACCTGCGCGCGCACCCACCGAAATCCGCACCTGCGCGCGCACCCACCGAAATCCGCACCTGCGCGCGCACCCACCGAAATCCGCACCTGCGCGCGCACCCACCGAAATCCGCACCTGCGCGCGCACCCACCGAAATCCGCACCTGCGCGCGCACCCACCGAAATCCGCACCTGCGCACGCACCCACCGAAATCCGCACCTGCGCGCGCACCCACCGAAATCCGCACCTGCGCGCGCACCCACCGAAATCCGCACCTGCGCGCGCACCCACCGAAATCCGCACCTGCGCGCGCACCCACCGAAATCCGCGCATCAGGAGCGGATTTCGGTGGGTCGGAAAAAAAAACAGCAAATAGTTATATGAAGAAAATAAAGTCGATGCGCGGATTTCGGTGGGTGCGCGCAGGTGCGGATTCCGGTGGGTGTGCGGATTTCGGTGGATGCGCGCGCAGGTGCGGATTTCGGTCGATGCGCGCGCAGGTGCGGATTTCGGTGGGTGTGCGCGCAGGTGCGGATTTCAATGGGTGCGCGCGCAGGTGCGGATTTCGGTGGGTGCGCGCGCAGGTGCGGATTTCGGTGGCTGCGCGCGCAGAATCGGATTTCGGTGGGTGCGCGGGCAGGTGCGGATTTCGGTGGATGCGCGCGCAGGTGCGGATTTCGGTGGGTGCGCGCGCAGGTGCGGATTTCGGTGGGTGCGCGCGCAGGTGCGGATTTCGGTGGGTGCGCGCGCAGGTGCGGATTTCGGTGGGTTCGCGCGCAGGTGTGGATTTCGGTGGGTGCGCGCAGGTGCGGATTTCGGTGGGTGTGCGGATTTCGGTGGATGCGCGCGCAGGTGCGGATTTCGGTGGATGCGCGCGCAGGTGCGGATTTCGGTGGGTGTGCGCGCAGGTGCGGATTTCAATGGGTGCGCGCGCAGGTGCGGATTTCGGTGGGTGCGCGCGCAGGTGCGGAATTCGGTGGCTGCGCGCGCAGAATCGGATTTCGGTGGGTGCGCGCGCAGGTGCGGATTTCGGTGGATGCGCGCGCAGGTGCGGATTTCGGTGGGTGCGCGCGCAGGTGCGGATTTCGGTGGGTGCGCGCGCAGGTGCCGTTATCGGTGCATATGTTTGATGGGTGCGTAATTGGGTAGTTATGATTGCAGTTGCATAATTTGATATGTACATAATTTGATAATGCAGGTGCATATGTTTGGGGACGTATTTTGTATGCTCATGCGCAAGTACATAATTTGCTTGGTGCACACGATGGTGCATAATTTGATAGGTGTAGGCATAATTTTGTTGGTGTAAGCGCAGGTTCATAATTTTGTAGGTGAACGCACTAGTGCGTAGTTTGCTAGGTGTGCATGCAGGTGCGTAATTTAGTAGGTTTGTAAACAGATGCGTAATTTGGTAGATGCGTGCGCAGGTATGTAATTTGGCAATGTTGCCACAGGAGACATGGTAGTTGTATTTTGTAGGTGCATAATTTGATGGGTGAGCAATTTGGTAGTTATAATTGCAGTTGCATAATTTTGTAGGTGCATAATTTGGAAGGGGAATAATTTGGTAGTGCATGCGCAGGTGCATTATATGGTTGGGAGTAACTTGGTATGTTCGTGCACAAGTGTGCTATTTGTTTGGAGCGCACGGAGGTGCATAATTTGGTAAGTGTATACGACAGTGCATATTATAATTGGTGTAAGCGCAGGTTCATAGTTTGGTATGTGAACACGCTAGTGCGTAATTTGGTAGGTGTGCATGCAGGTGCTTAATTTAGTAGGTCGTACACAGATGCGTAATTTGGTAGATGCGGCGTAGCTATGTAAATTGGTCCTGTTGTCACAGGAAAATTGGTCCATGACTCACATTCATATGATGCCACAGGATAGATGGTCCACGACTCACATTCGTATGTTTCCAGAGGAAAGGTGGTCCATGAAACACATTCGTATGTTGCCACGGGAAAAATAGTCCACGACTCGAATTCGTATGTTGCCACAGTAAAGATGGTCCATGACTCATATTGGTAAGTTGCCACAGGAAAGATGGTTCACGACCTCTATTCATTTGCTGACGCAGGAAAGATGCTCCACGACTCACATATGTGTGTTGCTGTAATAAAGATAGTCCTCGAATCGCATTCGTATGCTGCCACAGGAAAGTTGGTCCACGACTGGCATCCATATGTTGCCACAGGAAAGATGCATGTTCTGAACAAATATTAAGTGTAACTTATTTGCTGGTGCAATATCGGCAGGAAATTCTAAATAAGTGTTTTGTATGTCCGTTATAGAACGTCGTTGTCAATCCCAGCATTTATTGGCCGAGTGTAATTTTCTAAGCAAATTTACGTTCAGTGTTGTTTTTCCCCTCATTACTTTCTTACACAATACTTCCAAATCACCTGCGGCTGAATTCGAACAGCATGTCGGGATTGTGCAGTATCTTCATAACCCATAAGCCACAAGCACATTTTCTATATCTAATTATATCATTCTTAATATGGTATTGTGAGCAAGACCCTACCATCAGATATGAAGGGGAAATTGAGGAATTCAGAACTATTAAAATAGTTGTTGGGCAACAATTTATTTTATTTACAACTTCACGTGTTCAACGTTTACTGCCAGTCGTTACTGAGGATTACTCAGATACCAGGCAAAGAACAAATGTTAGTTTAATATTAGTATAAAAATATAATTGTTTAATTCTGTCTTAGAAACACTGCAGACTGTTGATTTGATTCTCATGTGGAAGTCTTCTAAAAGTGCATATATGTTGTGCAGGTTCGATTAGTTTTATCGTAAATATGAAGAAATGTGGTTATAATTATTCATTGAGCAGATTTTCTTGAACATCAGGATTGCTCAATCAATAGTGAACTGGACTCTGGAAACATTAAGCCAACAGGACGATGGATCAAACCCTGAGTATGACTTTATATTTAAAAAAGGAAAAGAAAAAAAAAATGCAGAATATACAAAGGTAATAATAAAAAATCTAAAATGTGGGAGAAAATATATGGAGTACGTTAAGGAGAAATAAAATTACGAGCGAAATTTAGGGAGAAATATGCGGGTGAATTTAAAAAAAAAAAAAAAAAAGCAAATAGAGTTATATGAAGAAAATTTCGGTGGGTGCGCGCGCAGGTGCGGATTTCGGTGGGTGCGCGCGCAGGTGCGGATTTCGGTGGGTGCGCGCGCAGGTGCGGATTTCCGTGGGTGCGCGCGCAGGTGCGGGTTTCGGTGGTTGCGCGCGCGGGTTTCGGTGGTTGAGCGCGCAGGTGCGGATTTCGGTGGTTGCGCGCGCAGGTGCGGATTTAGGTGGGTGCGCGCAGGTGTGGATTTCGGTGGGTGCGCGCAGGTGCGGATATCGGTGGGTGTGCGGATTTCGGTGGGTGCGCGCGCAGGTGCGGATTTCGGTGGGTGCGCGCGCAGGTGCGGATTTCGGTGGGTGCGCGCGCAGGTGCGGATTTGGGTGGGTGCGCGCGCAGGTGCGGATTTCGGATGGTGCGCGCGCAGGTGCGGATTTCGGATGGTGCGCGCGCAGGTGCGGATTTCGGATGGTGCGCGCGCAGGTGCGGATTTCGGATGGTGCGCGCGCAGGTGCGGATTTCGGTGGGTGCGCGCGCAGGTGCGGATTTCGGTGGGTGCGCGCGCAGGTGCGGATTTCGGTGGGTGCGCGCGCAGGTGTGGATTTCGGTGGGTGTGATTTCGGTGGGTGTGATTTCGGTGGATGCGCGCGCAGGTGCGGATTTCGGTGGATGCGCGCGCAGGTGCGGATTTCGGTGGATGCGCGCGCAGGTGCGGATTTCGGTGGATGCGCGCGCAGGTGCGGATTTCGGTGGATACGCGCGCAGGTGCGGATTTCAATGGGTGCGCGCGCAGGTGCGGATATTAATGGGTGCGCGCGCAGGTGCGGATTTCGGTGGCTGCGCGCGCAGGTGCGGATTTCGGTGGCTGCGCGCGCAGGTGCGGATTTCGGTGGCTGCGCGCGCAGGTGCGGATTTCGGTGGGTGCGCGCGCAGGTGCGGATTTCGGTGGGTGCGCGCGCAGGTGCGGATTTCGGTGGGTGCGCGCGCAGGTGCGGATTTCGGTGGGTGCGCGCGCAGGTGCGGATTTCGGTGGGTGCGCGCGCAGGTGCGGATTTCGGTGGGTGCGCGCGCAGGTGCGGATTTCGGATGGTGCGCGCGCAGGTGCGGATTTCGGATGGTGCGCGCGCAGGTGCGGATTTCGGATGGTGCGCGCGCAGGTGCGGATTTCGGATGGTGCGCGCGCAGGTGCGGATTTCGGATGGTGCGCGCGCAGGTGCGGATTTCGGATGGTGCGCGCGCAGGTGCGGATTTCGGATGGTGCGCGCGCAGGTGCGGATTTTGGTGGGTGCGCGCGCAGGTGCGGATTTCGGTGGATGCGCGCGCAGGTGCGGATTTCGGTGGGTGCGCGCGCAGGTGCGGATTTCAATGGGTGCGCGCGCAGGTGCGGATTTCGGTGGCTGCGCGCGCAGAATCGGATTTCGGTGGGTGCGCGCGCAGGTGCGGATTTTGGTGGGTGCGCGCGCAGGTGCAGCTTTCGGTGGGTGCGCGCGCAGGTGCGGATTTCGGTGGGTGCGCGCGCAGGTGCGGATTTCGGTGGGTGCGCGCGCAGGTGCCGATTTCGGTGGGTGCGCGCGCAGTTGCGGATTTCGGTGGGTGCGCGCGCAGGTGCCGTTATCGGTGCATATGTTTGATGGGTGCGTAATTGGGTAGTTATGATTGCAGTTGCATAATTTGATATGTACATAATTTGATAATGCAGGTGCATATGTTTGGGGACGTATTTTGTATGCTCATGCGCAAGTACATAATTTGCTTGGTGCACACGATGGTGCATAATTTGATAGGTGTAGGCATAATTTTGTTGGTGTAAGCGCAGGTTCATAATTTGGTAGGTGAACGCACTAGTGCGTAGTTTGCTAGGTGTGCATGCAGGTGCGTAATTTAGTAGGTTTGTAAACAGATGCGTAATTTGGTAGATGCGTGCGCAGGTATGTAATTTGGCAATGTTGCCACAGGAGACATGGTAGTTGTATTTTGTAGGTGCATAATTTGATGGGTGAGCAATTTGGTAGTTATAATTGCAGTTGCATAATTTTGTAGGTGCATAATTTGGAAGGGGAATAATTTGGTAGTGCATGCGCAGGTGCATTATATGGTTGGGAGTAACTTGGTATGTTCGTGCACAAGTGTGCTATTTGTTTGGAGCGCACGGAGGTGCATAATTTGGTAAGTGTATACGACAGTGCATATTATAATTGGTGTAAGCGCAGGTTCATAGTTTGGTATGTGAACGCGCTAGTGCGTAATTTGGTAGGTGTGCATGCAGGTGCGTAATTTAGTAGGTCGTACACAGATGCGTAATTTGGTAGATGCGGCGTAGCTATGTAAATTGGTCCTGTTGTCACAGGAAAATTGGTCCATGACTCACATTCATATGATGCCACAGGATAGATGGTCCACGACAGTAGTGGGTTACGTGGTATTTGATTATATTTTCTGGATTGTGGTGCTGGATTGACCCCAATCCAGCTGGATTGGGGTTAGGGGTTAGGGGTTAGGGGTTAGGGTTAGGGTTAGGGTTAGGGTTAGGGGTTAGGGTTAGGGGTTAGGGTTAGGGTTTAGGGGTTAGGGTTAGGGTTTCTGTGTGCTCCTAATTATAATTTCTGGATTGACCTCGCTGGATTGTCCCCAATCCAGCTTGGGACCAGGGCGGTTTGGGTAGGGTAGGTACTTAGGTCATATGTAAGGGGCGATACATCTAAGAAAAGACATGTTTCTAAGGGCAGATAACTGAGTGTGTGTATAATATTTTAACTAATTTAAAAAAAAAAAAAAAAAAAATAAAAGACAATCAGAGGCGCGTGCGGGGCAGTCGCAGGAGCGAGCACGGGCGACAGTCGCTTGGGTGCGGTTTGAACCCAGTCAGTGTCTTGTAGTAACCACATGGCCAGTCATTTCTGAGTGACCACAAGCCGGTCAGTGACGAGTGTGGGTGGTGGGGCTAGACGGTTCGAACCCTCGAGGCGCACCGGGTGTGATATGAAAATTGTAATAAGTAAAAAGGCAAATATGGCGTGTATATGAGCTGTAGTGGGTCGTAGTGGCTTATAAAACTATCATCATATAGATTACACCTCTTCAAATGAAAACCTTAAAAAAGTAAAGATGGCCTGTAGTAACGGTTGTAAGGGGGCGTGGCTTCGTGGTATTCGTTGTTAAGGGGTTGGTGAGTGGTGATGTACCTATATAACAGCTTCCGAACAATTTAAAGGGATGGGCGAGTGGCGAAGTGGCTAAGTAAATGCGTCGGTTCCTTGCTAAGAGACAGAGGAGTTGCTAGATAAAGGCTCCAGGTCGTTGTCAAGGGGTTGGTGAGTGTACAAATAGCTAAATAACTGCTTCTGATCCTTGTTAAGAGGTGGGCGAGGGGCGGATTGGTTGGATAATTACGCCCGTTCCTTGGTAAGAGACAGGGTGATCGAGTGGAGAAGTGGGTAAATATAGGCATGGAGGTATACCATCGACACATTCAACGCATAATTTCGGCGTCGGTCGTCAGAAGACCAAGGATATTTTCATTATATGTCTATTGTAAAGGGGTCGACTGTTTGTTATAACGGGGTTACTATTATCTATAGTGGCTGGGACTTAAATACTATCAGCATACCGGTTACAGCTCTTCAAATGAAAACTTTGAAAGTGTAAAGATGGCCGATGGTTTTAGTGGGTATGACTTTGTGATATTCGTTGTTAAGGGGTGGGGTGAGTGGTTGGGTAACTAGATAAACGCTTCTGAACACTATCATCGGGTTCGAATCCCAGTGGGGCGGTCTAGTGGTAGAAGAAATATTGATATTATCTGGTTCCTTAGTTGTGATGTCGAGCTCTGGTGTTATTAACCCGGCTATGTTTAGAATAGGAGAGGTGGTGTGCTGGTTGCGGAGTATGTTTAGGTGGTACCCCAGACACTGTGGAAGTGATAGGTTCGAATCTCGGTACTTTGTCGTTGGTACGATTGCCAGTCATCAAGGTGTGGGTGTCTAGTTGATTATTGGGTTAGGGTCGCTTTGTCCAACCTTGTCGCCGCGGCCACAAGTCCCACCGCTGATGAAAAACACAGGCAGCAGATTTCACCATTGTACCTACGAGTCACAAAATATAAGCTAACTTAACATTCAGAATATGACCTCAACAGGTGTTGCCAAAAATCAATACTTATTCTTATAACGGCTAATCCAGGGGATTATCGGCATCGTAATGACCAAGTCAGGTTAATAATATTTCTTATATCTCCGCCATTGCAAATAGTTCGCGATATTAATAAATGTTCACATAAAGGTTGGAAGGGGATTAAAAGATTAACACCTATTGTCGGGACATCCAATAAAAATCAATAACACTACCCTCGATTTTTCTCATAATTGCCGATTGGAGATTATGGGCTAGGTGTATGTGTCCTTATTTAGTTAAAACAGGTGGTATGAGTAGGAGATATCACAAACAGTTTCAGCATGTACCACTCTGATCTTAAATATCAGTAGTTCGTTATTCTTGTGACATTGAAAACGCTTGTAGCTTGAAGACAGATGGTGTACTATGTTATTGGGTGGTGTATATTGATTGACCAGTATGTGAAGTTGATAAGGTCACCCCTGCCAGCGCATCGTAGCTGTGTTGTGACTTGTCGCCTATTACACCCGGGTGTAAAAATAACCAAAAATATTTCACATCAACTCAGACATGCCTCTATATAGCTGCACTTCGAACATGGCTAGAGTCTACTTTAGGAAAGTATCGTGTATCTGTGTATACGGGTTTACCACTGCTTATAGATGTGTGCAGTATTATTAGAAAGCGGCCGTTATGTCTACATTATCAAAGTATGTTGCCTTACAGAGCTGGTATAGTATCTATGTGTCTGCTACGTTGTATGTTTTGTCATGTTGCCTTGTAGTATTTGGAGGGAGTTTCATGCGGGTGTCTAGTGAACTTTTTAAAAACTATGTCTCAGAATCCACAACGCCACTGGCATTAGAGGCTTTTCAACTTGTCTGCTCATTGACCACGCTTCACAGTCATACTAAAGTACGGGTTCTATGTAGTACTTAAACACTCCTTTTATTTCTCATTACAGTTGTCAACTTTATATTAGTCAGTATGTTTTCCAATTTGCAAAAGACAACCTTCATCACAGCGATTCTTGTTCCAACGCTTTAAAGCCACCTCCTATCAGACATTTTTTTTTCTTTCCTTTTATGCTCACGGCTACCGTTTCCCCATTTCAAGCTCCATGTCTCTACTCGTATGCATTAGTGTGGTAGAAGTAAACCGATAACTCACAAGATAGACGTATATTATCACACTGTATATGAACATGTGGGAAACGGCTACATCCGGGCAAAGAGGGCGTTGTATCTGTCACATGCGTATGGATACAACCGAGACACGTGGTTAAGAGGGATACTACAGGAAAAAAAACGGTATTATGTTGGCGATCGAACCAGGGGACCTAATTCGTGATGACCACCATGTACGGGAGTGATTCTGCCCCCTCGTCAACAGGGCGTCGGAGGTTTAAAAGGGTGTTCATTCTCTCGCTTTTCTATTTCCGAGTCGTCATAGGGTCACCAAGTAACAGTAAAGAACACGAAACTACTACTACCAAGGCCTTTATACACCACAATGTATTTTCGAATATAATATACACAACTATAATCAAGTCATCACAGTATTCAACTAACCCGTTCTCATAGAGATAGAGGAGAGATGTGAGCACCGAGTCCAGTTGGGGGAGGTGTGCCTTTTACTTAACATCTATCGGGTCATACACCGACGAGTGTTTAGCTATATTTATCATATAATATTACCCGTGAGCACAACAAGCTTCCCCGGATCAAGCTTAGGTGTCTCATATAACATGACATATCACGTACCCGCTGGCCTGACCAGCAAAGTTATCGCTTCTCAGAGCAGACATTTACACTTTCATTAATTCTTCTGCCTGGCCAAAGGGGGTCTTTGCATCTTTCCGCAGAAACCTAGTTCCAATGCTAATATATGTTTTTCAATGTGTCGGCTCATTACAACATTTCACATCCTGACAAAAGTACAGGTTCTATGTTCCACTCCAACAGTCAAATAAGAAAAAATGTTAGCCAAATTATTAAAATGTTGGCCAAATATAGAAATATCTCGACCAACTTTTAAAATGTAGGAAAAATTGTTAGCCAAACTGACAAAACTGTTAGCCAAAATAAGAAACGTCTCGGCCAACTTATAAAATGTAGGAAAAATTGTTAGACAAACTGACAAAACAGTTGGTCAAAATAAGAAACGTCTCGACTAACATTATAAAAATTAGGAAAAATGGTAACCAAATTAATTTAAAAAGGTGACCAAAATAGGAAATATCTCGACCAAATTTACGAAAAGTAGGAAAATTGTTCGTCAAATGTGACAATTATTGGGCAAGTAGGAAATCATGTTAGCCAAATAGGAAAAATATCGATCAAACTTATAGATGTCTCGGCCAAACTTATAAAATGTATGAACATTTGTTAGCCAAAGGTGAAAAATATTGACCAAGTAATGAAATATCTCATCCGAATTTATAACAAGTAAGAAAATATGCTAGTAAAATCAAGAAATATGTCAACTTTAGTTATACAATAGGCGAAACGATGGACAAACTTATAAAAATGTCAACCGTTATAAGAAAATGTATTACCCAAATTAGGAAAAAATATTGACCAAGTTTTGAAATATCTCGACCAAACTTACAAAAAAATAGGAAAATATGTCGACTAAAGTAGGAACATTTGTTAGCCAAAGATGAAAAATATTGGTCAAGTAAAGAAATATCGCATCCAAACTTTTAAAATGTAGGAAACTTTATTAACCAAATGTGAAAAATATCGCCCAAGTGAAGAAAAAAGTTACACAAAACTTATAAAACTTAGGAAAATGTGTTAACCTAATGAGAAAAATATCACCCAATTGAAGAAAAAAAGTTACACAAAACTTATAAAACTTAGGAAAATGTGTTAACCTAATGAGAAAAATATTGACCAAGTAAAGAAAAACGTACACCAAACTTCTTAAAAGTAAGAAAATTTTTTAACCAAATTGGAAAAATATTGGCCAAGTAGAGAAATATCTCAACCATACTTATAAAAAGGAGGAAAATGTGTTAACCTAATGAGAAAATATCGCCCAAGTGAAGAAAAAAGTTACACAAAACTTATAAAACTTAGGAAAATGTGTTAACCTAATGAGAAAAATATCGCCCAATTGAAGAAAAATGTTACACAAAACTGATACAACTTAGGAAAATGTGTTAACCTAATGAGAAAAATATCGCCCAATTGAAGAAAAAAGTACACCAAACTTCTGAAAAGTAAGAAAATTTGTTAACCAAATGGGAAAAATATTGACCAAGTGGAGAAATATCTCAACCATACTTATAAAAAGGAGGAAAATGTGTTAACCTAATGAGAAAAATATCGCCCAAGTGAAGAAAAAAAGTTACTCAAAACTTATAAAACTTAGGAAAATGTGTTAACCTAATGAGAAAAATATCGCCTAATTGAAGAAAAAAGTTACACAAAACTTATAAAACTTAGGAAAAATGTGTTAACCTAATGAGAAAAATATTGACCAAGTAAAGAAAAACGTACACCAAACTTCTGAAAAGTAAGAAAAATTTGTTAACCAAAGGGGAAAAATGTTGGTCAAAACATGAAACATCTCGACCAAACTTATAAATATCTCGTGTAAACTTATAAAAAAAGTAGGAACAAATATTGCTTCTGTAGTTATGTCAAACGTGTCTTGAACTTTTATCTGAACAGACATTTCACAAGACATAAACATCAACGTCAATACTTTCCCTCTTTTACATTACCGAAAGTTTCAACTTTTCAGTCCATAGTATCCACTAAAGAAGCACTTATGCATACTAATCACCCAGCTCTTCACACTCTTGGTTTTTTTTTTTTTTTTTTTTTTTTTTTTTTTTTTTCCCTAACGCAAAGTGTCTCTGTCTTTCATAGATAGCTTCACAACTTTTCTATGTAGCACCACTAACAACTCCAAACCTTCGTTTCACATGAGCTCTAATGAAACAGTCATAACAACATTTAGGGCAATCTGTGGCTCCACCTGGGATAGTTTCAATATCATCTGAGTATTCGTCAGCAAAGATCCACTTCCCATGGCTGATATCTTCAACTTTGTATACCACAATGTCTGCTACACTAACCTTCCATTGGTCCATCTTTCAACAATACAAAGAGTGTTCTCGAAGTCTAGCTAACATAACATTGCTTACTTTGTCCACCTCTATCACACTTTGTCATTTCACAGCTGCAATAGCGGCAAGTCTGCAACCAACCAACAGTGTCTGTTATGAAGTCGACCTTTCTTAAAGCCACGTCTGCCTTACTGAACCCTTGAATACCCTCTACCACATCGTCTAACCGACTTTCAACATTTCATACCAAATAACATTAACATTCTCTTTGATTTCAGAACAACTGATTTTCTGCTGACTAAGCAGATTTTCCAACCCCGTGGAGATAAATCATATGCTCCCTAACCTACTAGGCGCTATTCTAGACAACGAATATGGTCATCGACCAGCACCCCTAGGCAGAACTTGAAAAAACAACAGAGCTTGGGTTATTGAGACGAATGAGTTGCATTCCTTGGACTACCAGAAAGACATCAAACACAACAAACTCTTTCTTACTAACCCTAACCCTAAGTATACATCAACTAACCCTAACCCTAAACCTAAGTATACATCAACTAACCCTAACCCTAACCCTAACTATACAACATACTCTTTCGTAAGAGACATAGATACAAACCAGTGTTAGAAATGAAAAAGTTAAATTTATGTGATTACATTTTAATTAAAATTTAAAACTAATAAATCGCACTTTTATTGCGCGCTTCACTTAATATACAGATATAGGGTAAGTATAGGTATAAGTTAGGTATAGGACATATATCAAGCTTACATCTTACGCAATAAAAGTGCGATTTATTAGTTTTAAATTTTAATTAAAATGTAATCACATAAATTTAACTTTTTCATTTCTAACACTGGTTTGTATCTATGTCTCTTAAGAAAGAGTATGTTGTATAGTTAGGGTTAGGGTTAGTTGATGTATACTTAGGTTTAGGGTTAGGGTTAGTTGATGTATACTTAGGGTTAGGGTTAGTAAGAAAGAGTTTGTTGTGTTTGATGTCTTTCTGGTAGTCCAAGGAATGCAACTCATTCGTCTCAATAACCCAAGCTCTGTTGTTTTTTCAAGTTCTGCCTAGGGGTGCTGGTCGATGACCATATTCGTTGTCTAGAATAGCGCCTAGTAGGTTAGGGAGCATATGATTTATCTCCACGGGGTTGGAAAATCTGCTTAGTCAGCAGAAAATCAGTTGTTCTGAAATCAAAGAGAATGTTAATGTTATTTGGTATGAAATGTTGAAAGTCGGTTAGACGATGTGGTAGAGGGTATTCAAGGGTTCAGTAAGGCAGACGTGGCTTTAAGAAAGGTCGACTTCATAACAGACACTGTTGGTTGGTTGCAGACTTGCCGCTATTGCAGCTGTGAAATGACAAAGTGTGATAGAGGTGGACAAAGTAAGCAATGTTATGTTAGCTAGACTTCGAGAACACTCTTTGTATTGTTGAAAGATGGACCAATGGAAGGTTAGTGTAGCAGACATTGTGGTATACAAAGTTGAAGATATCAGCCATGGGAAGTGGATCTTTGCTGACGAATACTCAGATGATATTGAAACTATCCCAGGTGGAGCCACAGATTGCCCTAAATGTTGTTATGACTGTTTCATTAGAGCTCATGTGAAACGAAGGTTTGGAGTTGTTAGTGGTGCTACATAGAAAAGTTGTGAAGCTATCTATGAAAGACAGAGACACTTTGCGTTAGGAAAAAAAAAAAAAAAAAAAAAAAAAAAAACCAAGAGTGTGAAGAGCTGGGTGATTAGTATGCATAAGTGCTTCTTTAGTGGATACTATGGACTGAAAAGTTGAAACTTTCGGTAATGTAAAAGAGGGAAAGTATTGACGTTGATGTTTATGTCTTGTGAAATGTCTGTTCAGATAAAAGTTCAAGACACGTTTGACATAACTACAGAAGCAATATTTGTTCCTACTTTTTTTATAAGTTTACACGAGATATTTATAAGTTTGGTCGAGATGTTTCATGTTTTGACCAACATTTTTCCCCTTTGGTTAACAAATTTTTCTTACTTTTCAGAAGTTTGGTGTACGTTTTTCTTTACTTGGTCAATATTTTTCTCATTAGGTTAACACATTTTTCCTAAGTTTTATAAGTTTTGTGTAACTTTTTTCTTCAATTAGGCGATATTTTTCTCATTAGGTTAACACATTTTCCTAAGTTTTATAAGTTTTGAGTAACTTTTTTTCTTCACTTGGGCGATATTTTTCTCATTAGGTTAACACATTTTCCTCCTTTTTATAAGTATGGTTGAGATATTTCTCCACTTGGTCAATATTTTTCCCATTTGGTTAACAAATTTTCTTACTTTTCAGAAGTTTGGTGTACTTTTTTCTTCAATTGGGCGATATTTTTCTCATTAGGTTAACACATTTTCCTAAGTTGTATCAGTTTTGTGTAACATTTTTCTTCAATTGGGCGATATTTTTCTCATTAGGTTAACACATTTTCCTAAGTTTTATAAGTTTTGTGTAACTTTTTTCTTCACTTGGGCGATATTTTCTCATTAGGTTAACACATTTTCCTCCTTTTTATAAGTATGGTTGAGATATTTCTCTACTTGGCCAATATTTTTCCAATTTGGTTAAAAAATTTTCTTACTTTTAAGAAGTTTGGTGTACGTTTTTCTTTACTTGGTCAATATTTTTCTCATTAGGTTAACACATTTTCCTAAGTTTTATAAGTTTTGTGTAACTTTTTTTCTTCAATTGGGTGATATTTTTCTCATTAGGTTAACACATTTTCCTAAGTTTTATAAGTTTTGTGTAACTTTTTTCTTCACTTGGGCGATATTTTTCACATTTGGTTAATAAAGTTTCCTACATTTTAAAAGTTTGGATGCGATATTTCTTTACTTGACCAATATTTTTCATCTTTGGCTAACAAATGTTCCTACTTTAGTCGACATATTTTCCTATTTTTTTGTAAGTTTGGTCGAGATATTTCAAAACTTGGTCAATATTTTTTCCTAATTTGGGTAATACATTTTCTTATAACGGTCGACATTTTTATAAGTTTGTCCATCGTTTCGCCTATTGTATAACTAAAGTTGACATATTTCTTGATTTTACTAGCATATTTTCTTACTTGTTATAAATTCGGATGAGATATTTCATTACTTGGTCAATATTTTTCACCTTTGGCTAACAAATGTTCATACATTTTATAAGTTTGGCCGAGACATCTATAAGTTTGATCGATATTTTTCCTATTTGGCTAACATGATTTCCTACTTGCCCAATAATTGTCACATTTGACGAACAATTTTCCTACTTTTCGTAAATTTGGTCGAGATATTTCCTATTTTGGTCACCTTTTTAAATTAATTTGGTTACCATTTTTCCTAATTTTTATAATGTTAGTCGAGACGTTTCTTATTTTGACCAACTGTTTTGTCAGTTTGTCTAACAATTTTTCCTACATTTTATAAGTTGGCCGAGACGTTTCTTATTTTGGCTAACAGTTTTGTCAGTTTGGCTAACAATTTTTCCTACATTTTAAAAGTTGGTCGAGATATTTCTATATTTGGCCAACATTTTAATAATTTGGCTAACATTTTTTCTTATTTGACTGTTGGAGTGGAACATAGAACCTGTACTTTTGTCAGGATGTGAAATGTTGTAATGAGCCGACACATTGAAAAACATATATTAGCATTGGAACTAGGTTTCTGCGGAAAGATGCAAAGACCCCCTTTGGCCAGGCAGAAGAATTAATGAAAGTGTAAATGTCTGCTCTGAGAAGCGATAACTTTGCTGGTCAGGCCAGCGGGTACGTGATATGTCATGTTATATGAGACACCTAAGCTTGATCCGGGGAAGCTTGTTGTGCTCGCGGGTAATATTATATGATAAATATAGCTAAACACTCGTCGGTGTATGACCCGATAGATGTTAAGTAAAAGGCACACCTCCCCCAACTGGACTCGGTGCTCACATCTCTCCTCTATCTCTATGAGAACGGGTTAGTTGAATACTGTGATGACTTGATTATAGTTGTGTATATTATATTCGAAAATACATTGTGGTGTATAAAGGCCTTGGTAGTAGTAGTTTCGTGTTCTTTACTGTTACTTGGTGACCCTATGACGACTCGGAAATAGAAAAGCGAGAGAATGAACACCCTTTTAAACCTCCGACGCCCTGTTGACGAGGGGGCAGAATCACTCCCGTACATGGTGGTCATCACGAATTAGGTCCCCTGGTTCGATCGCCAACATAATACCGTTTTTTTTCCTGTAGTATCCCTCTTAACCACGTGTCTCGGTTGTATCCATACGCATGTGACAGATACAACGCCCTCTTTGCCCGGATGTAGCCGTTTCCCACATGTTCATATACAGTGTGATAATATACGTCTATCTTGTGAGTTATCGGTTTACTTCTACCACACTAATGCATACGAGTAGAGACATGGAGCTTGAAATGGGGAAACGGTAGCCGTGAGCATAAAAGGAAAGAAAAAAAATGTCTGATAGGAGGTGGCTTTAAAGCGTTGGAACAAGAATCGCTGTGATGAAGGTTGTCTTTTGCAAATTGGAAAACATACTGACTAATATAAAGTTGACAACTGTAATGAGAAATAAAAGGAGTGTTTAAGTACTACATAGAACCCGTACTTTAGTATGACTGTGAAGCGTGGTCAATGAGCAGACAAGTTGAAAAGCCTCTAATGCCAGTGGCGTTGTGGATTCTGAGACATAGTTTTTAAAAAGTTCACTAGACACCCGCATGAAACTCCCTCCAAATACTACAAGGCAACATGACAAAACATACAACGTAGCAGACACATAGATACTATACCAGCTCTGTAAGGCAACATACTTTGATAATGTAGACATAACGGCCGCTTTCTAATAATACCGCACACATCTATAAGCAGTGGTAAACCCGTATACACAGATACACGATACTTTCCTAAAGTAGACTCTAGCCATGTTCGAAGTGCAGCTATATAGAGGCATGTCTGAGTTGATGTGAAATATTTTTGGTTATTTTTACACCCGGGTGTAATAGGCGACAAGTCACAACACAGCTACGATGCGCTGGCAGGGGTGACCTTATCAACTTCACATACTGGTCAATCAATATACACCACCCAATAACATAGTACACCATCTGTCTTCAAGCTACAAGCGTTTTCAATGTCACAAGAATAACGAACTACTGATATTTAAGATCAGAGTGGTACATGCTGAAACTGTTTGTGATATCTCCTACTCATACCACCTGTTTTAACTAAATAAGGACACATACACCTAGCCCATAATCTCCAATCGGCAATTATGAGAAAAATCGAGGGTAGTGTTATTGATTTTTATTGGATGACCCGACAATAGGTGTTAATCTTTTAATCCCCTTCCAACCTTTATGTGAACATTTATTAATATCGCGAACTATTTGCAATGGCGGAGATATAAGAAATATTATTAACCTGACTTGGTCATTACGATGCCGATAATCCCCTGGATTAGCCGTTATAAGAATAAGTATTGATTTTTGGCAACACCTGTTGAGGTCATATTCTGAATGTTAAGTTAGCTTATATTTTGTGACTCGTAGGTACAATGGTGAAATCTGCTGCCTGTGTTTTTCATCAGCGGTGGGACTTGTGGCCGCGGCGACAAGGTTGGACAAAGCGACCCTAACCCAATAATCAACTAGACACCCACACCTTGATGACTGGCAATCGTACCAACGACAAAGTACCGAGATTCGAACCTATCACTTCCACAGTGTCTGGGGTACCACCTAAACATACTCCGCAACCAGCACACCACCTCTCCTATTCTAAACATAGCCGGGTTAATAACACCAGAGCTCGACATCACAACTAAGGAACCAGATAATATCAATATTTCTTCTACCACTAGACCGCCCCACTGGGATTCGAACCCGATGATAGTGTTCAGAAGCGTTTATCTAGTTACTCAACCACTCACCCCACCCCTTAACAACGAATATCACAAAGTCATACCCACTAAAACCATCGGCCATCTTTACACTTTCAAAGTTTTCATTTGAAGAGCTGTAACCGGTATGCTGATAGTATTTAAGTCCCAGCCACTATAGATAATAGTAACCCCGTTATAACAAACAGTCGACCCCTTTACAATAGACATATAATGAAAATATCCTTGGTCTTCTGACGACCGACGCCGAAATTATGCGTTGAATGTGTCGATGGTATACCTCCATGCCTATATTTACCCACTTCTCCACTCGATCACCCTGTCTCTTACCAAGGAACGGGCGTAATTATCCAACCAATCCGCCCCTCGCCCACCTCTTAACAAGGATCAGAAGCAGTTATTTAGCTATTTGTACACTCACCAACCCCTTGACAACGACCTGGAGCCTTTATCTAGCAACTCCTCTGTCTCTTAGCAAGGAACCGACGCATTTACTTAGCCACTTCGCCACTCGCCCATCCCTTTAAATTGTTCGGAAGCTGTTATATAGGTACATCACCACTCACCAACCCCTTAACAACGAATACCACGAAGCCACGCCCCCTTACAACCGTTACTACAGGCCATCTTTACTTTTTTAAGGTTTTCATTTGAAGAGGTGTAATCTATATGATGATAGTTTTATAAGCCACTACGACCCACTACAGCTCATATACACGCCATATTTGCCTTTTTACTTATTACAATTTTCATATCACACCCGGTGCGCCTCGAGGGTTCGAACCGTCTAGCCCCACCACCCACACTCGTCACTGACCGGCTTGTGGTCACTCAGAAATGACTGGCCATGTGGTTACTACAAGACACTGACTGGGTTCAAACCGCACCCAAGCGACTGTCGCCCGTGCTCGCTCCTGCGACTGCCCCGCACGCGCCTCTGATTGTCTTTTATTTTTATTTTATTTTTTTTAAATTAGTTAAAATATTATACACACACTCAGTTATCTGCCCTTAGAAACATGTCTTTTCTTAGATGTATCGCCCCTTACATATGACCTAAGTACCTACCCTACCCAAACCGCCCTGGTCCCAAGCTGGATTGGGGACAATCCAGCGAGGTCAATCCAGAAATTATAATTAGGAGCACACAGAAACCCTAACCCTAACCCCTAAACCCTAACCCTAACCCCTAACCCTAACCCCTAACCCCTAACCCTAACCCTAACCCTAACCCTAACCCCTAACCCCTAACCCCTAACCCCAATCCAGCTGGATTGGGGTCAATCCAGCACCACAATCCAGAAAATATAATCAAATACCACGTAACCCACTACTCACGACTCACATTCGTATGTTTCCAGAGGAAAGGTGGTCCATGAAACACATTCGTATGTTGCCACGGGAAAAATAGTCCACGACTCGAATTCGTATGTTGCCACAGTAAAGATGGTCCATGACTCATATTGGTAAGTTGCCACAGGAAAGATGGTTCACGACCTCTATTCATTTGCTGACGCAGGAAAGATGCTCCACGACTCACATTTGTGTGTTGCTGTAATAAAGATAGTCCTCGAATCGTTTCGTATGCTGCCACAGGAAAGTTGGTCCACGACTGGCATCCATATGTTGCCACAGGAAAGATGCATGTTCTGAACAAATATTAAGTGTAACTTATTTGCTGGTGCAATATCGGCAGGAAATTCTAAATAAGTGTTTTGTATGTCCGTTATAGAACGTCGTTGTCAATCCCAGCATTTATTGGCCGCGTGTAATTTTCTAAGCAAATTTACGTTCAGTGTTGTTTTTCCCCTCATTACTTTCTTACACAATACTTCCAAATCACCTGCGGCTGAATTCGAACAGCTTGTCGGGTTTGTGCAGTATCTTCATAACCCATAAGCCACAAGCACATTTTCTATATCTAATTATATCATTCTTAATATGGTATTGTGAGCAAGACCCTACCATCAGATATGAAGGGGAAATTGAGGAATTCAGAACTATTAAAATAGTTGTTGGGCAACAATTTATTTTATTTACAACTTCACGGAAACCATCGACCTTGTTTGTATCAACAGTGGCTGTGTCACCTGGACAGCAAGCCGTCCAGGCGATGAGGACAGTGCTATTGATCTGGCGCTAGTTTCACCTTCACTCACTACAGTGTGTAGATGGGGTGTCCTAGGACACCATGGCAGCGACCACCACCCATGCAGCATATTGGTGGAGAAAGGCAGAACCAGGCAGCACAAGCTAAAGGTAAAGACGTTCCAGTATGACAGTACAGGGCAAGATGTGGTGAGTAAAATAAGACGTGACAAGCGCAGAACGTTTCAGGGCAGGAAGAAAAGGAAAAAAAGCTGGGAGCAGCCACCGTGGTGGAGTTTCGAGGTGGAGAAGGCTTGGGTGGATAAGCGTAGTGCTTTAAGGAGATGGCAAAATGCCAAGAAGAACAGAGCTGGTCATCCTAGTCCCTGCTTGCACTTAGAAAGAGAGATGCACACAAAAGTAAGCTATTTCAAAAAACTGGTCACTGTGGTTAAAAGCGAAAAATGGGCAGAGGTGTGTCAAAGAGTAAGCACAGACAAGTCACTGAAATTGTTCTGGCGACTACATAAAAGCATGAGTGGTGTAGTCAAGAATAAGAGCATTTCTGACTTCCAAGGTGCTGACCTCATCTGGCAGAGGACTGACGAGGACAAGGGCAAAGCCCTCTTTGAACGCTACCTTGAGCAGAGCAACCAGACAGACATGGGAGGCCGGAATCTGGCCAAGGAGGTCACCTCAGACAGATGCAAGGCCCAGAACACTTCGGATGAAGACACAGTGACAGTGCAAGAAATCAAGGCTGTGCTTCGACGATCAAAAAACAGTGCTCCAGGTCCTGATGGCATAAGATACGACGACATAAATAGGTGTACCGACAATGAGCTAGAGAAACTAGCAGACATGTACAACAACAGTATAGGGAGTGCTAGCATCAAGGAGGAATGGTTACACAGCTATCTGATTCCCTTGCCGAAGCCTGACAAAGACCACAAGAAAATTCAGGGATATCGAATTATAACCATGCAGAATACAATAGGCAAGCTGCTGGAGAAGGTAATTGCCAGGAAAATATCAAGCCAACTAGAGAGGCAAGGTGTTTTCCCACCTACCCTGGGTGGGTACCGTCCAAAAAGAGAAACCTGGACCAATGCAGCAGTCTTTGCCCATGATGTCTATGAAGGTTTCCACTCAGGCACTGAAACCGTTGCTGCAGCGATTGATCTTGAGGACGCATACAACAGAGTACCACTGGATTTTTTAATGTTTCAGCTTCTTGAACTAAACGTAAGTCCATTCCTCCTTAGTTGGATCGCTGCAGCTCTCTTCCAACGGAAAGTAGTTTTTAGATGTGGCAGTTGGACTTCGGAACCAACAACAATATATCCTGGCCTACCACAGGGATCACCATTATCTCCGGTACTGTTCAACGCCTACACAGTGAGAATCACCAGTGAGCAGATCACTGGACCTGGCAGGACATTGTCATATGCCGATGATGTTTTAGTGTATCGTCAGGGTAAGGATAGAGAGGAGGTTGCTGTGGAGCTACAAACCGAACTCAATCGCATAAGTACTTGGTGTGATGAAGCTGGGGCAATGGTCAACCCAACAAAGGCAACAGTGACTTGGTTCTCGTTGAATAATCATATTGTCAACAATCCAACACCAACTGTAATGCTGTGTTCAGAGACGGTGGAAAGAACGCAGGCAATGAATTACCTGGGGATACGGTTTGATCGAAGCCTTGCTTATAATGTGCACATAGACCAGGTGATAACAAAGGCCAAGCGGGGTTTGGCAGCGATGCGGGTGATGGCGGCAGCAAACTGTGAGCAGCGCCATCTATGTCTTCTGTACGAGGGGCTGGTCATGTCTGTTTTGGAGTATGCAATGGCAATCCTGACTGTCAGCCATAAGCAGATAGAAAGGATGGAAAGGATACAGAATGAAGCTATGCGCATTATTCTTGGATGTACAAGAGATACAGCATGCAGGGCGATGCGCTACCTTCTTGATTTTCCAACCATTGAAGAGAGAATGCAAGTTTGCAGGGCACGCGCCTACCTCAGAATTAACGCAAACACACAGCATCCACTGCATAGTGAAATTAGGAAGGTGAAGGGCAGCAGGTTAAAAAGAGGACGGTCGTGGATGGGTCAAGCCGAGGACATTCTTCAACAGGTGTGTTCACTTGAGGACTTAGAACCTGGCGAGGAGTGGGTGCAAGTGCCAACAGACTTCTGCACATCCTTTTCAGTTTGCATCCAACTAGATAGAAAATGCAGACAAGAAAATCCGGCTGCTGTTGAGGCTGAAGTACAAGCGTTGATTTTCGAGAATTCGCTAGACAGTGACGCGGTCATCTACACAGATGGGTCGGTCATCCGACATGTGAGAAGCTCATGGGCCTTTACAGCTCGGGCCGGAGGGAGAATTGTGAAGGAGGACTCTGGTGCTTTCACTGAAACCACAAGTAGCCTGACCATGGAAGTCATGGCAGTAAGTAAAGCAATAACATGGCTCGAGACACAGACATTCACTAGGGCTTGTTTCCTTAGCGACTCAATGAACATGATCAAGAGGATAGAGGAGGGGTCGATCCGAAGAGAATGGTTGCTGCCTCTGAAGCGGTCTCGGCTGGCAAAGATTAGTTTCATCTTCGTGCCAGGGCATGCGGGAGTACAAGGAAATGAGCGGGCTGACAAGCTCGCAGGTGAGGCTACTGTTGAGGGCGGACGCGCCATGGACCAGGCTGACATTCTGAATGCTCTACGAGAAGTGAGACTTTTGCAAGAACCAAGTGATGACTGTGAATCTACAACAATGGCCAGACTGCGAGAGCAGCAAATTAAAAGAGGGGTGGCCAAACAAGAACACTACGCAGGAAGCCAAAGAAGATTGATAAACCAACACAGAACTGGCGTCGTTAGCCGCTACACGCTGCGGGATTTGCTGAGGAGGGGATCCGAGCACTTATGGACTGAATGGTCCGATGTGCAACGAGGATGATCTGTCGACTAACTAACTAACTAACTAACAACTTCACGTGTTCAACGTTTACTGCCAGTCGTTACTGAGGATTACTCAGATACCAGGCAAAGAACAAATGTTAGTTTAATATTAGTATAAAAATATAATTGTTTAATTCTGTCTTAGAAACACTGCAGACTGTTGATTTGATTCTCATGTGGAAGTCTTCTAAAAGTGCATATATGTTGTGCAGGTTCGATTAGTTTTATCGTAAATATGAAGAAATGTGGTTATAATTATTCATTGAGCAGATTTTCTTGAACATCAGGATTGCTCAATCAATAGTGAACTGGACTCTGGAAACATTAAGCCAACAGGACGATGGATCAAACCCTGAGTATGACTTTATATTTAAAAAAGGAAAAGAAAAAAAAAATGCAGAATATACAAAGGTAATAATAAAAAATCTAAAATGTGGGAGAAAATATATGGAGTACGTTAAGGAGAAATAAAATTACGAGCGAAATTTAGGGAGAAATATGCGGGTGAATTTAAAAAAAAAAAAAAAAAAGCAAATAGAGTTATATGAAGAAAATAAAGTCGATGCGCGGATTTCGGTGGGTGCGCGCGCAGGTGTGGATTTCGGTGGGTGCGCGCGCAGGTGCGGATTTCGGTGGGTGTGCGGATTTCGGTGGGTGCGCGCGCAGGTGCGGATTTCGGTGGGTGCGCGCGCAGGTGCGGATTTCGGTGGGTGCGCGCGCAGGTGCGGATTTCGGTGGGTGCGCGCGCAGGTGCGGCTTTCGGTGGGTGCGCGCGCAGGTGCGGCTTTTGGTGGGTGCGCGCGCAGGTGCGGCTTTCGGTGGGTGCGCGCGCAGGTGCGGCTTTCGGTGGGTGCGCGCGCAGGTGCGGCTTTCGGTGGGTGCGCGCGCAGGTGCGGCTTTCGGTGGGTGCGCGCGCAGGTGCGGCTTTCGGTGGGTGCGCGCGCAGGTGCGGCTTTCGGTGGGTGCGCGCGCAGGTGCGGCTTTCGGTGGGTGCGCGCGCAGGTGCGGCTTTCGGTGGGTGCGCGCGCAGGTGCGGCTTTCGGTGGGTGCGCGCGCAGGTGCGGCTTTCGGTGGGTGCGCGCGCAGGTGCGGCTTTCGGTGGGTGCGCGCGCAGGTGCGGATTTCGGTGGGTGCGCGCGCAGGTGCGGATTTCGGTGGGTGCGCGCGCAGGTGCGGATTTCGGTGGGTGCGCGCGCAGGTGCGGATTTCGGTGGGTGCGCGCGCAGGTGCGGATTTCGGTGGGTGCGCGCGCAGGTGCGGATTTCGGTGGGTGCGCGCGCAGGTGCGGATTTCGGTGGGTGCGCGCGCAGGTGCGGATTTCGGTGGGTGCGCGCGCAGGTGCGGATTTCGGTGGGTGCGCGCGCAGGTGCGGATTTCGGTGGGTGCGCGCGCAGGTGTGGATTTCGGTGGGTGCGCGCGCAGGTGTGGATTTCGGTGGGTGCGCGCATTTCGGTGCATGCGCGCGCAGGTGCGGATTTCGGTGGGTGCGCGCATTTCGGTGCATGCGCGCGCAGGTGCGGATTTCGGTGCGTGCGCGCGCAGGTGCGGATTTCGGTGGGTGCGCGCGCAGGTGCGGATTTCGGTGGGTGCGCGCGCAGGTGCGGATTTCGGTGGATGCGCGCGCAGGTGCGGATTTCGGTGGATGCGCGCGCAGGTGCGGATTTCGGTGGATGCGCGCGCAGGTGCGGATTTCGGTGGGTGCGCGCGCAGGTGCGGATTTCGGAGGGTGCGCGCGCAGGTGCGGATTTCGGAGGGTGCGCGCGCAGGTGCGGATTTTGGTGGTTGCGCGCGCAGGTGCGGATTTTGGTGGTTGCGCGCGGAGGTGCGGATTTCGGTGGGTGCGCGCAGGTGTGGATTTCGGTGGGTGCGCGCAGGTGCGGATTTCGGTGGGTGTGCGGATTTCGGTGCATGCGCGCGCAGGTGCGGATTTCGGTGGATGCGCGCGCAGGTGCGGATTTCGGTGGGTGCGCGCGCAGGTGCGGATTTCGGTGGGTGCGCGTGCAGGTGCGGATTTCGGTTGGTGCGCGCGCAGGTGCGGATTTCGGTGGGTGCGCGCATGTGTGGATTTCGGTGGGTGCGCGCAGGTGCGGATTTCGGTGGGTGTGCGGATTTCGGTGGATGCGCGCGCAGGTGCGGATTTCGGTGGATGCGCGCGCAGGTGCGGATTTCGATGGATGCGCGCGCAGGTTAGGATTTCGGTGGATGCGCACGCAGATGCGGATTTCGGTGGGTGCGCGCGCAGGTGCGGATTTCGGTGGGTGCGCGCGCAGGTGCGGATTTCGGTGGGTGCGCGCGCAGGGGCGGATTTCGGTGGGTTCGCGCGCAGGTGCGGATTTCGGTGGGTGCGCGCAGATGTGGATTTCGGTGGGTGCGCGCAGGTGCGGATTTCGGTGGGTGTGCGGATTTCGGTGGATGCGCGCGCAGGTGCGGATTTCGGTGGGTGCGAGCGCAGGTGCGGATTTCGGATGGTGCGCGCACAGGTGCGGATTTCGGTGGGTGCGCGCGCATGTGCGGATTTCGGTGGGTGCGCGCGCAGGTGCGGATTTCGGTGGGTTCGCGCGCAGGTGCGGATTTCGGTGGGTGCGCGCAGGTGTGGATTTCGGTGGGTGCGCGCAGGTGCGGATTTCGGTGGGTGTGCGGATTTCGGTGGATGCGCGCGCAGGTGCGGATTTCGGTGGATGCGCGCGCAGATGCGGATTTCGGTGGGTGCGCGCGCAGGTGCGGATTTCGGTGGGTTCGCGCGCAGGTGCGGATTTCAATGGGTGCGCGCGCAGGTGCGGATTTCGGTGGGTGCGCGCGCAGGTGCGGATTTCGGTGGGTGTGCGCGCAGGTGCGGATTTCAATGGGTGCGCGCGCAGGTGCGGATTTCGGTGGGTGCGCGCGCAGGTGCGGATTTCGGTGGCTGCGCGCGCAGAATCGGATTTCGGTGGGTGCGCGCGCAGGTGCGGATTTTGGTGGGTGCGCGCGCAGGTGCGGATTTCGGTGGATGCGCGCGCAGGTGCGGATTTCGGTGGGTGCGCGCGCAGGTGCGGATTTCGGTGGGTGCGCGTGCAGGTGCGGATTTCGGTGGGTGCGCGCGCAGGTGCGGATTTCGGTGAGTGCGCGCGCAGGTGCGGATTTCGGTGGGTGCGCGCGCAGGTGCGGATTTCGGTGGGTGCGCGCGCAGGTGCGGATTTCGGTGGGTGCGCGCGCAGGTGCGGATTTCGGTGGGTGCGCGCGCAGGTGCGGATTTCGGTGGGTGCGCGCGCAGGTGCGGATTTCGGTGGGTGCGCGCGCAGGTGCGGATTTCGGTGGGTGTGCGCGCAGGCGGATTTCGGTGGGTGCGCGCGCAGGTGCCGATTTCGGTGGGTGCGCGTGCAGGTGCCGATTTCGGTGGGTGCGCGCGCAGGTGCCGTTATCGGTGCATATGTTTGATGGGTGCGTAATTGGGTAGTTATGATTGCAGTTGCATAATTTGATATGTACATAATTTGATAATGCAGGTGCATATGTTTGGGGACGTATTTTGTATGCTCATGCGCAAGTACATAATTTGCTTGGTGCACACGATGGTGCATAATTTGATAGGTGTAGGCATAATTTTGTTGGTGTAAGCGCAGGTTCATAATTTTGTAGGTGAACGCACTAGTGCGTAGTTTGCTAGGTGTGCATGCAGGTGCGTAATTTAGTAGGTTTGTAAACAGATGCGTAATTTGGTAGATGCTTGCGCAGGTATGTAATTTGGCAATGTTGCCACAGGAGACATGGTAGTTGTATTTTGTAGGTGCATAATTTGATGGGTGAGCAATTTGGTAGTTATAATTGCAGTTGCATAATTTTGTAGGTGCATAATTTGGAAGGGGAATAATTTGGTAGTGCATGCGCAGGTGCATTATATGGTTGGGAGTAACTTGGTATGTTCGTGCACAAGTGTGCTATTTGTTTGGAGCGCACGGAGGTGCATAATTTGGTAAGTGTATACGACAGTGCATATTATAATTGGTGTAAGCGCAGGTTCATAGTTTGGTATGTGAACGCGCTAGTGCGTAATTTGGTAGGTGTGCATGCAGGTGCATAATTTAGTAGGTCGTACACAGATGCGTAATTTGGTAGATGCGGCGTAGCTATGTAAATTGGTCCTGTTGTCACAGGAAAATTGGTCCATGACTCACATTCATATGATGCCACAGGATAGATGGTCCACGACTCACATTCGTATGTTTCCAGAGGAAAGGTGGTCCATGAAACACATTCGTATGTTGCCACGGGAAAAATAGTCCACGACTCGAATTCGTATGTTGCCACAGTAAAGATGGTCCATGACTCATATTGGTAAGTTGCCACAGGAAAGATGGTTCACGACCTCTATTCATTTGCTGACGCAGGAAAGATGCTCCACGACTCACATATGTGTGTTGCTGTAATAAAGATAGTCCTCGAATCGCATTCGTATGCTGCCACAGGAAAGTTGGTCCACGACTGGCATCCATATGTTGCCACAGGAAAGATGCATGTTCTGAACAAATATTAAGTGTAACTTATTTGCTGGTGCAATATCGGCAGGAAATTCTAAATAAGTGTTTTGTATGTCCGTTATAGAACGTCGTTGTCAATCCCAGCATTTATTGGCCGCGTGTAATTTTCTAAGCAAATTTACGTTCAGTGTTGTTTTTCCCCTCATTACTTTCTTACACAATACTTCCAAATCACCTGCGGCTGAATTCGAACAGCTTGTCGGGATTGTGCAGTATCTTCATAACCCATAAGCCACAAGCACATTTTCTATATCTAATTATATCATTCTTAATATGGTATTGTGAGCAAGACCCTACCATCAGATATGAAGGGGAAATTGAGGAATTCAGAACTATTAAAATAGTTGTTGGGCAACAATTTATTTTATTTACAACTTCACGTGTTCAACGTTTACTGCCAGTCGTTACTGAGGATTACTCAGATACCAGGCAAAGAACAAATGTTAGTTTAATATTAGTATAAAAATATAATTGTTTAATTCTGTCTTAGAAACACTGCAGACTGTTGATTTGATTCTCATGTGGAAGTCTTCTAAAAGTGCATATATGTTGTGCAGGTTCGATTAGTTTTATCGTAAATATGAAGAAATGTGGTTATAATTATTCATTGAGCAAATTTTCTTGAACATCAGGATTGCTCAATCAATAGTGAACTGGACTCTGGAAACATTAAGCCAACAGGACGATGGATCAAACCCTGAGTATGACTTTATATTTAAAAAAGGAAAAGAAAAAAAAAATGCAGAATATACAAAGGTAATAATAAAAAATCTAAAATGTGGGAGAAAATATATGGAGTACGTTAAGGAGAAATAAAATTACGAGCGAAATTTAGGGAGAAATATGCGGGTGAATTTTAAAAAAAAAAAAAAAAAAAGCAAATAGAGTTATATGAAGAAAATAAAGTCGATGCGCGGATTTCGGTGGGTGCGCGCGCAGGTGCGGATTTCCGTGGGTGCGCGCGCAGGTGCGGATTTCCGTGGGTGCGCGCGCAGGTGCGGATTTCGGTGGTTGCGCGCGCAGGTGCGGATTTCGGTGGTTGCGCGCGCAGGTGCGGATTTCGGTGGTTGCGCGCGCAGGTGCGGATTTCGGTGGGTGCGCGCAGGTGCGGATTTCGGTGGGTGTGAGGTGCGGATTTCGGTGGGTGTGCGGATTTCGGTGCATGCGCGCGCAGGTGCGGATTTCGGTGGGTGCGCGCGCAGGTGCGGATTTCGGTGGGTGCGCGCGCAGGTGCGGATTTCGGTGGGTGCGCGCGCAGGTGCGGATTTCGGTGGGTGCGCGCGCAGGTGCGGATTTCGGTGGGTGCGCGCGCAGGTGCGGATTTCGGTGGGTGCGCGCGCAGGTGCGGATTTCGGTTGGTGCGCGCGCAGGTGCGGATTTCGGTTGGTGCGCGCGCAGGTGCGGATTTCGGTGGGTGCGCGCGCAGGTGCGGATTTCGGTGGGTGCGCGCGCAGGTGCGGGTTTCGGTGGTTGTGCGCGCAGGTGCGGGTTTCGGTGGTTGTGCGCGCAGGTGCGGGTTTCGGTGGTTGCGCGCGCAGGTGCGGATTTCGGTGGTTGCGCGCGCAGGTGCGGATTTCGGTGGGTGCGCGCAGGTGTGGATTTCGGTGGGTGCGCGCAGTTGCGGATTTCGGTGGGTGTGCGGATTTCGGTGCATGCGCGCGCAGGTGCGGATTTCGGTGGATGCGCGCGCAGGTGCGGATTTCGGTGGATGCGCGCGCAGGTGCGGATTTCGGTGGGTGCGCGCGCAGGTGCGGATTTCGGTGGGTGCGCGCGCAGGTGCGGATTTCGGTGGATGCGCGCGCAGGTGCGGATTTCGGTGGGTGCGCGCGCAAGTGCGGATTTCGGTGGGTGCGCGCGCAGGTACGGATTTCGGTGGGTGCGCGCGCAGGTGCGGATTTCCGTGGGTGCGCGCGCAGGTGCGGGTTTCGGTGGTTGCGCGCGCAGGTGCGGGTTTCGGTGGTTGCGCGCGCAGGTGCGGATTTCGGTGGTTGCGCGCGCAGGTGCGGATTTCGGTGGGTGCGCGCAGGTGTGGATTTCGGTGGGTGCGCGCAGGTGCGGATTTCGGTGGGTGTGCGGATTTCGGTGCATGCGCGCGCAGGTGCGGATTTCGGTGGATGCGCGCGCAGGTGCGGATTTCGGTGGGTGCGCGCGCAGGTGCGGATTTCGGTGGGTGCGCGCGCAGGTGCGGATTTCGGTGGGTGCGCGCGCAGGTGCGGATTTCGGTGGGTTCGCGCGCAGGTGCGTATTTCGGTGGGTTCGCGCGCAGGTGCCTATTTCGGTGGGTGCGCGCGCAGGTGCGGATTTCGGTGGATGCGCGCGCAGGTGCGGATTTCGGTGGGTGCGCGCGCAGGTGCGGATTTCGGATGGTGCTCGCGCAGGTGCGGATTTCGGTGGGTGCGCGCGCAGGTGCGGATTTCGGTGGGTTCGCGCGCAGGTGCGGATTTCGGTGGGTGCGCGCAGGTGTGGATTTCGGTGGGTGCGCGCAGGTGCGGATTTCGGTGGGTGTGCGGATTTCGGTAGATGCGCGCGCAGGTGCGGATTTCGGTGGATGCGCGCGCAGGTGCGGATTTCGGTGGGTGTGCGCGCAGGTGCGGATTTCGGTGGGTGCGCGCGCAGGTTCCGATTTCGGTGGGTGCGCGCGCAGGTGCCGTTATCGGTGCATATGTTTGATGGGTGCGTAATTGGGTAGTTATGATTGCAGTTGCATAATTTGATATGTACATAATTTGATAATGCAGGTGCATATGTTTGGGGACGTATTTTGTATGCTCATGCGCAAGTGCATAATTTGCTTGGTGCACACGATGGTGCATAATTTGATAGGTGTAGGCATAATTTTGTTGGTGTAAGCGCAGGTTCATAATTTTGTAGGTGAACGCACTAGTGCGTAGTTTGCTAGGTGTGCATGCAGGTGCGTAATTTAGTAGGTTTGTAAACAGATGCGTAATTTGGTAGATGCGTGCGCAGGTATGTAATTTGGCAATGTTGCCACAGGAGACATGGTAGTTGTATTTTGTAGGTGCATAATTTGATGGGTGAGCAATTTGGTAGTTATAATTGCAGTTGCATAATTTTGTAGGTGCATAATTTGGAAGGGGAATAATTTGGTAGTGCATGCGCAGGTGCATTATATGGTTGGGAGTAACTTGGTATGTTCGTGCACAAGTGTGCTATTTGTTTGGAGCGCACGGAGGTGCATAATTTGGTAAGTGTATACGACAGTGCATATTATAATTGGTGTAAGCGCAGGTTCATAGTTTGGTATGTGAACGCGCTAGTGCGTAATTTGGTAGGTGTGCATGCAGGTGCGTAATTTAGTAGGTCGTACACAGATGCGTAATTTGGTAGATGCGGCGTAGCTATGTAAATTGGTCCTGTTGTCACAGGAAAATTGGTCCATGACTCACATTCATATGATGCCACAGGATAGATGGTCCACGACTCACATTCGTATGTTTCCAGAGGAAAGGTGGTCCATGAAACACATTCGTATGTTGCCACGGGAAAAATAGTCCACGACTCGAATTCGTATGTTGCCACAGTAAAGATGGTCCATGACTCATATTGGTAAGTTGCCACAGGAAAGATGGTTCACGACCTCTATTCATTTGCTGACGCAGGAAAGATGCTCCACGACTCACATATGTGTGTTGCTGTAATAAAGATAGTCCTCGAATCGCATTCGTATGCTGCCACAGGAAAGTTGGTCCACGACTGGCATCCATATGTTGCCACAGGAAAGATGCATGTTCTGAACAAATATTAAGTGTAACTTATTTGCTGGTGCAATATCGGCAGGAAATTCTAAATAAGTGTTTTGTATGTCCGTTATAGAACGTCGTTGTCAATCCCAGCATTTATTGGCCGCGTGTAATTTTCTAAGCAAATTTACGTTCAGTGTTGTTTTTCCCCTCATTACTTTCTTACACAATACTTCCAAATCACCTGCGGCTGAATTCGAACAGCTTGTCGGGATTGTGCAGTATCTTCATAACCCATAAGCCACAAGCACATTTTTTATATCTAATTATATCATTCTTAATATGGTATTGTGAGCAAGACCCTACCATCAGATATGAAGGGGAAATTGAGGAATTCAGAACTATTAAAATAGTTGTTGGGCAACAATTTATTTTATTTACAACTTCACGTGTTCAACGTTTACTGCCAGTCGTTACTGAGGATTACTCAGATACCAGGCAAAGAACAAATGTTAGTTTAATATTAGTATAAAAATATAATTGTTTAATTCTGTCTTAGAAACACTGCAGACTGTTGATTTGATTCTCATGTGGAAGTCTTCTAAAAGTGCATATATGTTGTGCAGGTTCGATTAGTTTTATCGTAAATATGAAGAAATGTGGTTATAATTATTCATTGAGCAGATTTTCTTGAACATCAGGATTGCTCAATCAATAGTGAACTGGACTCTGGAAACATTAAGCCAACAGGACGATGGATCAAACCCTGAGTATGACTTTATATTTAAAAAAGGAAAAGAAAAAAAAAATGCAGAATATACAAAGGTAATAATAAAAAATCTAAAATGTGGGAGAAAATATATGGAGTACGTTAAGGAGAAATAAAATTACGAGCGAAATTTAGGGAGAAATATGCGGGTGAATTTAAAAAAAAAAAAAAAAAAAAAGCAAATAGAGTTATATGAAGAAAATAAAGTCGATGCGCGGATTTCGGTGGGTGCGCGCGCAGGTGTGGATTTCGGTGGGTGCGCGCAGGTGCGGATTTCGGTGGGTGTGCGGATTTCGGTGGGTGCGCGCGCAGGTGCGGATTTCGGTGGGTGCGCGCGCAGGTGCGGATTTCGGTGGGTGCGCGCGCAGGTGCGGATTTCGGTGGGTGCGCGCGCAGGTGCGGATTTCGGTGGGTGCGCGCGCAGGTGCGGATTTCGGTGGGTGCGCGCGCAGGTGCGGATTTCGGTGGGTGCGCGCGCAGGTGCGGATTTCGGTGGGTGCGCGCGCAGGTGCGGATTTCGGTGGGTGCGCGCGCAGGTGCGGATTTCGGTGGGTGCGCGCGCAGGTGCGGATTTCGGTGGGTGCGCGCGCAGGTGCGGATTTCGGTGGGTGCGCGCGCAGGTGCGGATTTCGGTGGGTGCGCGCGCAGGTGCGGATTTCGGTGGGTGCGCGCGCAGGTGCGGATTTCGGTGGGTGCGCGCGCAGGTGCGGATTTCGGTGGGTGCGCGCGCAGGTGCGGATTTCGGTGGGTGCGCGCGCAGGTGCGGATTTCGGTGGGTGCGCGCGCAGGTGCGGATTTCGGTGGGTGCGCGCGCAGGTGCGGATTTCGGTGGGTGCGCGCGCAGGTGCGGATTTCGGTGGGTGCGCGCGCAGGTGCGGATTTCGGTGGGTGCGCGCGCAGGTGCGGATTTCGGTGGGTGCGCGCGCAGGTGCGGATTTCGGTGGGTGCGCGCGCAGGTGCGGATTTCGGTGGGTGCGCGCGCAGGTGCGGATTTCGGTGGGTGCGCGCGCAGGTGCGGATTTCGGTGGGTGCGCGCCCAGGTGCGGATTTCGGTGGGTGCGCGCCCAGGTGCGGATTTCGGTGGGTGCGCGCCCAGGTGCGGATTTCGGTGGGTGCGCGCCCAGGTGCGGATTTCGGTGGGTGCGCGCCCAGGTGCGGATTTCGGTGGGTGCGCGCCCAGGTGTGGATTTCGGTGGGTGCGCGCGTTGGTGCGGATTTCGATGGGTGCGCGCGCAGGTGCGGATTTCGGTGGGTGCGCGCACATGTGCGGATTTCGGTCGGTGCGCGTGCAGGTGCCGTTATCGGTGCATATGTTTGATGGGTGCGTAATTGGGTAGTTATTATTGCAGTTGCATAATTTGATATGTACATAATTTGATAATGCAGGTTTGGGGACGTATTTTGTATGCTCATGCGCAAGTACATAATTTGCTTGGTGCACACGATGGTGCATAATTTGATAGGTGTAGGCATAATTTTGTTGGTGTAAGCGCAGGTTCATAATGTGGTAGGTGAACGCACTAGTGCGTAGTTTGCTAGGTGTGCATGCAGGTGCGTAATTTAGTAGGTTTGTAAACAGATGCGTAATTTGGTAGATGCGTGCGCAGGTATGTAATTTGGCAATGTTGCCACAGGAGACATGGTAGTTGTATTTTGTAGGTGCATAATTTGATGGGTGAGCAATTTGATAGTTATAATTGCAGTTGCATAATTTTGTAGGTGCATAATTTGGAAGGGGAATAATTTGGTAGTGCATGCGCAGGTGCATAATATGGTTGGGAGTAACTTGGTATGTTCGTGCACAAGTGTGCTATTTGTTTGGAGCGCACGGAGGTGCATAATTTGGTAAGTGTATACGACAGTGCATATTATAATTGGTGTAAGCGCAGGTTCATAGTTTGGTATGTGAACGCGCTAGTGCGTAATTTGGTAGGTGTGCATGCAGGTGCGTAATTTAGTAGGTCGTACACAGATGCGTAATTTGGTAGATGCGGCGTAGCTATGTAAATTGGTCCTGTTGCCACAGGAAAAATGGTCCATGACTCACATTCATATGATGCCACAGGATAGATGGTCCACGACTCACATTCGTATGTTTCCAGAGGAAAGGTGGTCCATGAAACACATTCGTATGTTGCCACGGGAAAAATAGTCCACGACTCGAATTCGTATGTTGCCACAGTAAAGATGGTCCATGACTCATATTGGTAAGTTGCCACAGGAAAGATGGTTCACGACCTCTATTCATTTGCTGACGCAGGAAAGATGCTCCACGACTCACATATGTGTGTTGCTGTAATAAAGATAGTCCTCGAATCGCATTCGTATGCTGCCACAGGAAAGTTGGTCCACGACTGGCATCCATATGTTGCCACAGGAAAGATGCATGTTCTGAACAAATATTAAGTGTAACTTATTTGCTGGTGCAATATCGGCAGGAAATTCTAAATAAGTGTTTTGTATGTCCGTTATAGAACGTCGTTGTCAATCCCAGCATTTATTGGCCGCGTGTAATTTTCTAAGCAAATTTACGTTCAGTGTTGTTTTTCCCCTCATTACTTTCTTACACAATACTTCCAAATCACCTGCGGCTGAATTCGAACAGCTTGTCGGAATTGTGCAGTATCTTCATAACCCATAAGCCACAAGCACATTTTTTATATCTAATTATATCATTCTTAATATGGTATTGTGAGCAAGACCCTACCATCAGATATGAAGGGGAAATTGAGGAATTCAGAACTATTAAAATAGTTGTTGGGCAACAATTTATTTTATTTACAACTTCACGTGTTCAACGTTTACTGCCAGTCGTTACTGAGGATTACTCAGATACCAGGCAAAGAACAAATGTTAGTTTAATATTAGTATAAAAATATAATTGTTTAATTCTGTCTTAGAAACACTGCAGACTGTTGATTTGATTCTCATGTGGAAGTCTTCTAAAAGTGCATATATGTTGTGCAGGTTCGATTAGTTTTATCGTAAATATGAAGAAATGTGGTTATAATTATTCATTGAGCAGATTTTCTTGAACATCAGGATTGCTCAATCAATAGTGAACTGGACTCTGGAAACATTAAGCCAACAGGACGATGGATCAAACCCTGAGTATGACTTTATATTTAAAAAAGGAAAAGAAAAAAAAAATGCAGAATATACAAAGGTAATAATAAAAAATCTAAAATGTGGGAGAAAATATATGGAGTACGTTAAGGAGAAATAAAATTACGAGCGAAATTTAGGGAGAAATATGCGGGTGAATTTAAAAAAAAAAAAAAAAAAAAAGCAAATAGAGTTATATGAAGAAAATAAAGTCGATGCGCGGATTTCGGTGGGTGCGCGCGCAGGTGTGGATTTCGGTGGGTGCGCGCAGGTGCGGATTTCGGTGGGTGTGCGGATTTCGGTGGGTGCGCGCGCAGGTGCGGATTTCGGTGGGTGCGCGCGCAGGTGCGGATTTCGGTGGGTGCGCGCGCAGGTGCGGATTTCGGTGGGTGCGCGCGCAGGTGCGGATTTCGGTGGGTGCGCGCGCAGGTGCGGATTTCGGTGGGTGCGCGCGCAGGTGCGGATTTCGGTGGGTGCGCGCGCAGGTGCGGATTTCGGTGGGTGCGCGCGCAGGTGCGGATTTCGGTGGGTGCGCGCGCAGGTGCGGATTTCGGTGGGTGCGCGCGCAGGTGCGGATTTCGGTGGGTGCGCGCGCAGGTGCGGATTTCGGTGGGTGCGCGCGCAGGTGCGGATTTCGGTGGGTGCGCGCGCAGGTGCGGATTTCGGTGGGTGCGCGCGCAGGTGCGGATTTCGGTGGGTGCGCGCGCAGGTGCGGATTTCGGTGGGTGCGCGCGCAGGTGCGGATTTCGGTGGGTGCGCGCGCAGGTGCGGATTTCGGTGGGTGCGCGCGCAGGTGCGGATTTCGGTGGGTGCGCGCGCAGGTGCGGATTTCGGTGGGTGCGCGCGCAGGTGCGGATTTCGGTGGGTGCGCGCGCAGGTGCGGATTTCGGTGGGTGCGCGCGCAGGTGCGGATTTCGGTGGGTGCGCGCGCAGGTGCGGATTTCGGTGGGTGCGCGCGCAGGTGCGGATTTCGGTGGGTGCGCGCGCAGGTGCGGATTTCGGTGGGTGCGCGCGCAGGTGCGGATTTCGGTGGGTGCGCGCGCAGGTGCGGATTTCGGTGGGTGCGCGCGCAGGTGCGGATTTCGGTGGGTGCGCGCGCAGGTGCGGATTTCGGTGGGTGCGCGCGCAGGTGCGGATTTCGGTGGGTGCGCGCGCAGGTGCGGATTTCGGTGGGTGCGCGCCCAGGTGCGGATTTCGGTGGGTGCGCGCCCAGGTGCGGATTTCGGTGGGTGCGCGCCCAGGTGCGGATTTCGGTGGGTGCGCGCCCAGGTGCGGATTTCGGTGGGTGCGCGCCCAGGTGCGGATTTCGGTGGGTGCGCGCCCAGGTGCGGATTTCGGTGGGTGCGCGCCCAGGTGCGGATTTCGGTGGGTGCGCGCCCAGGTGCGGATTTCGGTGGGTGCGCGCCCAGGTGCGGATTTCGGTGGGTGCGCGCCCAGGTGCGGATTTCGGTGGGTGCGCGCCCAGGTGCGGATTTCGGTGGGTGCGCGCCCAGGTGCGGATTTCGGTGGGTGCGCGCCCAGGTGCGGATTTCGGTGGGTGCGCGCGTTGGTGCGGATTTCGATGGGTGCGCGCGCAGGTGCGGATTTCGGTGGGTGCGCGCACATGTGCGGATTTCGGTCGGTGCGCGTGCAGGTGCCGTTATCGGTGCATATGTTTGATGGGTGCGTAATTGGGTAGTTATTATTGCAGTTGCATAATTTGATATGTACATAATTTGATAATGCAGGTGCATATGTTTGGGGACGTATTTTGTATGCTCATGCGCAAGTACATAATTTGCTTGGTGCACACGATGGTGCATAATTTGATAGGTGTAGGCATAATTTTGTTGGTGTAAGCGCAGGTTCATAATGTGGTAGGTGAACGCACTAGTGCGTAGTTTGCTAGGTGTGCATGCAGGTGCGTAATTTAGTAGGTTTGTAAACAGATGCGTAATTTGGTAGATGCGTGCGCAGGTATGTAATTTGGCAATGTTGCCACAGGAGACATGGTAGTTGTATTTTGTAGGTGCATAATTTGATGGGTGAGCAATTTGATAGTTATAATTGCAGTTGCATAATTTTGTAGGTGCATAATTTGGAAGGGGAATAATTTGGTAGTGCATGCGCAGGTGCATAATATGGTTGGGAGTAACTTGGTATGTTCGTGCACAAGTGTGCTATTTGTTTGGAGCGCACGGAGGTGCATAATTTGGTAAGTGTATACGACAGTGCATATTATAATTGGTGTAAGCGCAGGTTCATAGTTTGGTATGTGAACGCGCTAGTGCGTAATTTGGTAGGTGTGCATGCAGGTGCGTAATTTAGTAGGTCGTACACAGATGCGTAATTTGGTAGATGCGGCGTAGCTATGTAAATTGGTCCTGTTGCCACAGGAAAAATGGTCCATGACTCACATTCATATGATGCCACAGGATAGATGGTCCACGACTCACATTCGTATGTTTCCAGAGGAAAGGTGGTCCATGAAACACATTCGTATGTTGCCACGGGAAAAATAGTCCACGACTCGAATTCGTATGTTGCCACAGTAAAGATGGTCCATGCCTCACATTGGTAAGTTGCCACAGGAAAGATGGTCCACGACCTCTATTCATTTGCTGAGGCAGGAAAGATGCTCCACGACTCACATATGTGTGTTGCTGTAATAAAGATAGTCCTCGAATCGCATTCGTATGCTGCCACAGGAAAGATGGTCCACGACTGGCATCCATATGTTGCCACAGGAAAGATGCATGTTCTGAACAAATATTAAGTGTAACTTATTTGCTGGTGCAATATCGGCAGGAAATTCTAAATAAGTGTTTTGTATGTCCGTTATAGAACGTCGTTGTCAATCCCAGCATTTATTGGCCGCGTGTAATTTTCTAAGCAAATTTACGTTCAGTGTTGTTTTTCCCCTCATTACTTTCTTACACAATACTTCCAAATCACCTGCGGCTGAATTCGAACAGCATGTCGGGATTGTGCAGTATCTTCATAACCCATAAGCCACAAGCACATTTTCAATATCTAATTATATCATTCTTAATATGGTATTGTGAGCAAGACCCTACCATCAGATATGAAGGGGAAATTGAGGAATTCAGAACTATTAAAATAGTTGTTGGGCAACAATTTATTTTATTTACAACTTCACGTGTTCAACGTTTACTGCCAGGCGTTACTGAGGATTACTCAGATACCAGGCAAAGAACAAATGTTAGTTTAATATTAGTATAAAAATATAATTGTGTAATTCTGTCTTAGAAACACTGCAGAATGTTGATTTGATTCTCACGTGAAGTGTCTTCTAAAAGTGCATATATGTTGTGCAGGTTCGATTAGTTTTATCGTAAATATGAAGAAATGTGGTTATAATTATTCATTGAGCAGATTTTCTTGAACATCAGGATTGCTCAATCAATAGTGAACTGGACTCTGGAAACATTAAGCCAACATGACGATGGATCAAACCCTGACTATGACTTTATATTTAAAAAAGGAAAACAAAACAAAAAATGCAGAATATACAAAGGTAATAATAAAAAATCTAAAATGTGGGAGAAAATATATGGAGTACGTTAAGGAGAAATATAATTACGAGCGAAATTTAGGGAGAAATATGCGGGTGAATAAAAAAAAAAAAAAAGCAAATAAACTTATATGAAGAAAATAAAGTCGATGCGCGAATTTCGGTGGGTGCGCGCGCAGGTGCGGATTTCGGTGGGTGCGCGCGCAGGTGCGGATTTCGGTGGGTGCGCGCGCAGGTGCGGATTTCGGTGGGTGCGCGCAGGTGCGGATTTCGGTGGGTGCGCGCGCAGGTGCGGATTTCGGTGGGTGCGCGCGCAGGTGCGGATTTCGGTGGGTGCGCGCGCAGGTGCGGATTTCGGTGGGTGCGCGCGCAGGTGCGGATTTCGGAGGGTGCGCGCGCAGGTGCGGATTTCGGAGGGTGCGCGCGCAGGAGCGGATTTCGGTGGGTGCGCGCGCAGGTGCGGATTTCGGTGGGTGCGCGCGCAGGTGCGGATTTCGGTGGATGCGCGCGCAGGTGCGGATTTCGGTGGGTGCGCTCGCAGGTGCGGATTTCGGTGGGTGCGCTCGCAGGTGCGGATTTCGGTGGGTGCGCTCGCAGGTGCGGATTTCGGTGGGTGCGCGCGCAAGTGAAAATTTCGGTGGGTGCGCGCGCAAGTGAAAATTTCGGTGGGTGCGCGCGCATGTGCGGATTTCGGTGGGTGCGCGCGCATGTGCGGATTTCGGTGGGTGCGCTCGCAGTTGCGGATTTCGGTGGGTGCGCTCGCTGGTGCGGAGTTCGGTGGGTGCGCGCAAAGGTGCGGATTTCGGTGGGTGCGCGCGCAGGTGCCGTTATCGGTGCATATGTTTGATGGGAACGTAATTGGGTAGTTATGATTGCAGTTGCATAATTTGATATGTACATAATTTGATAATGCAGGTGCATATGTTTGGGGACGTATTTTGTATGCTCATGCGCAAGTACATAATTTGCTTGGTGCACACGATGGTGCATAATTTGATAGGTGTAGGCATAATTTTGTTGGTGTAAGCGCAGGTTCATAATTTGGTAGGTGAACGCACTAGTGCGTAGTTTGCTAGGTGTGCATGCAGGTGCGTAATTTAGTAGGTTTGTAAACAGATGCGTAATTTGGTAGATGCGTGAGCAGGTATGTAATTTGGCAATGTTGCCACAGGAGACATGGTAGTTGTATTTTGTAGGTGCATAATTTGATGGGTGAGCAATTTGATAGTTATAATTGCAGTTGCATAATTTTGTAGGTGCATAATTTGGAAGGGGAATAATTTGGTAGTGCATGCGCAGGTGCATAATATGGTTGGGAGTAACTTGGTATGTTCGTGCACAAGTGTGCTATTTGTTTGGAGCGCACGGAGGTGCATAATTTGGTATGTTATACGACAGTGCATATTATAATTGGTGTAAGCGCAGGTTCATAGTTTGGTATGTGAACGCGCTAGTGCGTAATTTGGTAGGTGTGCATGCAGGTGCGTAATTTAGTAGGTCGTACACAGATGCGTAATTTGGTAGATGCGGCGTAGCTATGTAAATTGGTCCTGTTGCCACAGGAAAAATGGTCCATGACTCACATTCATATGATGCCACAGGATAGATGGTCCACGACTCACATTCGTATGTTTCCAGAGGAAAGGTGGTCCATGAAACACATTCGTATGTTGCCACGGGAAAAATAGTCCACGACTCGAATTCGTATGTTGCCACAGTAAAGATGGTCCATGACTCACATTGGTAAGTTGCCACAGGAAAGATGGTCCACGACCTCTATTCATTTGCTGAGGCAGGAAAGATGCTAGTAGTATAGGTTGGCTTCCAGACCCCACTTTCAGCCTACCCAGGTAGGTTGATAGGGTTTATGAAGGAAATATGGGTAAATTTGTCGACTCGGCTCCAGAACCTGGAGGCTGATTTATGAAGGAAATATTTTTGGGCGGGTGAAATTTTTTCGGCGTGCCTCGTGGGAACGGGTTTTTTGACGCTGCCTGGTGGGGTGTAAAAGGGGCTACATGTTAGTTTAATAATAGTATAAAAATAAAATTGTTTAATTCTGTCTTAGAAACTCTGCAGACTGTTGATTTGATTCTCATGTGGAAGTCTTCTAAAAGTGCATATATGTTGTGCAGGTTCGATTAGTTTTATCGTAAATATGAAGATATGTGTTTATAATTATTAATTGAGCAGATTTTGTTGAACATCAGGATTGCTCAATCGATAGTGAACTGGACTCTGGAAACATTAAGCCAACAGGACGATGGATCAAACCCTGACTATGACTTTATATTTAAAAAAGGAAAAGATAATAAAAATGCAGAAAGGTAATAATAAAAATTATAAATCAGCAAAGGGATATTTTAGACGCCTTTAAGCGCAAGAACAATACGTGTTGTTGCACTGTCTAATTATCCAGTATCGTGTATTCACGTAATCACGTAACGCCATACAAAAGGATCTGGAATCGTGCTGGTATCATCATTACACATTGCCATCTCATCTTCAGCACACGATAGGTTTTCAGACTCCGCCTTATGTAGGGAGAATACAAAATTTCGAAAACGTGGTTAATAAATGAACGAACGCAGAACACGACTAAGAAGCATGAACGAATTAAAAAAGAAAAGACGAAGAATAAGGCGGAAACATTACATATTTTTTTCCTTATTCTTTCGTGCATTTGAAATTGTTTTTCTATATCTGCATTGATACCGGCTCCGTGGCCGAGGAGTTAGCAGCTTTCTCCGCTAACTCCGAATACTCTCGTCACGTGACGCGACGAGAATTAGCAGTGGTTCAAATCGCAAAAGTGACTTATGAGAGTATGGAGCCGGTCGCTCAGAAAGTCGTGGCGTGCTGATGAGCGTAATCTAGCCTAGGAATCAACATACAGCTGAAAGATGCAATATCCTGAAACAGGATGGAAACGCGGGGGGAAAAAAAATATCTGCATTGATGTATCTTGTATAATCTTCGCTGTCCTTTTTAGTTACTTAGTGGTCCATAGATTTATCTTCCACTTTTGTTTCTCCAGGCCAGAAGGTTTGCCTAGATATGTCGCATTTTGGGCGTCTTGGAGTGTGTGTGCTGCTGTCTGCGACACCAACCACATGTGCATGTGGCTGATATTCCAATGTTAAATTGTAATTAAGTGTAGTAGGTATATAATGGGGCTTTTAGATCTAGCGGGGGGGGGGGGTAGCACATTCGAGGGGCGGTGGTAGCGGTGGGGAGCCAAAACGACGTCCCCAGGGACCACGACGAACCCCGGGGGCACCATGGGGGGTACCACACGCACGCACAGCCCCGGGGCCCACCCCCAGGGCCCCGGGGCGAACACACACATGCACGCATGTGCGTATGCACCCACACATGTGCATACATCCACGCACACATGCACGCACTCACATGCACGCACGCACATGCACGCACGCACATGCACGCACGCACATGCACGCACGCACACATACACACTCACACACATACACGTGCACACACATACACGCACGCACACATACACGTGCACATACGCACGCACGTGCACCCACGCACTCACATACATACGCACGCACACATACGCACGCACGTATAGCTTGAGAGAGCGGGGTGGCGCGCCGCCGATTTAGAATATATCATCTTTGAGTATACTGTGATGCGTACCGCAAAGAACAAGTGTAAGTAGCTTCGGCTATATTCCACAGAACTCTGTGAGTGTAGCTGTATGAGAGAGTACTGCTGGGCACATGCAGTTCAGTTGCGGAAAGGGACGTGCACCAAGCCCTGCTAAGGCTGTGGGAGGGGAGTCACAAACTATCTAACACTATGTAGGGAGTGTGGTTATAACGCCGCCAATCGACGAACGTGATACCATGAAAAGGTGAAGCCCTTTAACGCAGAGTTTCGACGTTTGTCCAAGATCACAGTATTTTTGAATTTTAATTAGAGACATGGAACTATACGTTGTACATATATACACTCACCTGCTAGAGGGGCGCAGTTGTATATTTAGCCATGTCTACACTCAGACAACTACAACAGCAAGCACGTGACTATGGGATGCCATACAGCCGGCGAAACAAAGCCACCCTCATCAGAGAACTCGCCCATGCGCGCAATTTTGTTCGTTCGGAACTGCTCAAGCGAGCGGCCGAGCGGTACCCGGCGCTGCAAGGGCAGGTCCAAGACAAGGCCCAACGCACTCGGGAGTGGGAACGGCTTGAAGCCGAGACCACCGCAGCCCTACAGCTCGCACGCAGGTCCCCACGAGGGTTAGCCGCTGAGCCACCACGCCGCGAGCCAGTCATCGAGCGCCCCATCCTGCGCCGCGAGCCAGTCGCTGAGTGTCCCTTCCCAAAGCCACGCACATCCATCCTGCGCCGCGAGCCAGCCAGCGAGCCAGCCGCCGAGCGCCCCATCCCAAAGCCACGCACAATCTTCCTGCGCAGCGAGCCAGCCGCCGAGCGCCCCATCCCAAAGCCACACACATCCCACCGCGAGCCAGCCGCCGAGCGCCGCAAGCCAGCCGCCGAGCCAGGACCGCTTGACTTGGGTTATGTAGGCCCGAACGAGCCGCTGGAATATAGGGTCCGGCGAGAGGAAGCTTGGAGTTTGATAGACTACCGGGCAACTGTGCCCGAAGGGGGCATATATCCAGACGCTACAACATTCCTCAACCTTACGTTCCCACCCATCAAGGCACTAATAGAGAAAGCGTTGGAGAGGTATGGCAGCGTCAAAATGTATATATGTCTACATACAAAGTATTGGGACAAAGACAGTAAAACAGGCCAGATTATCTATGCGGAAGCCTACCACGGCAGCAGGAACTATGAGGTATTACATACCGATGATAATGACGAGGGGCTGGAGCTGGCCAAAGCCAAGATACTCCACGACATTGAACTATTCAAGGCAAGCGGGTCAGGGTGGAAGTTTAAGAATTGCCTACAGCTAGACCTCCGCCTCTCACGATATGAACCAATAGTTACTTTGCAACACCCAAGGTAATCCCACCACGACGCGTTGTGAATGTGAAGAACGAGGACAACCGCTGCTTCGAGTGGGCCATTCTCTCAGCCCTCTACCCAGCACCCAACAACGTAGACAAACTGTACCAATATAGAAGCCACCTAGGCGAGCTAAACTTCGAAGGAATCGAGTTCCCAATACAGCTGACCAGCATCGGTAGATTTGAGAACCAAAATCCCACCATAGCCATCAACGTCTTCGGATGGGAGGAGGGGCCAGTGGTACTCCGGAAATCTGCCCACAGGCGGAACCAAATCAACCTCCTACTCCTGAGTGAAGGCGACTCCAAGCACTACGTCTGGATCAAGGACGCGGGGCGGCTGCTGTACAGAGACAGCAAACACAAGGGTAAGAAGTATCCATGTCTCAACTGCCTCCACGTATACTCCGCCCAGAGCCTCTTGGACCAGCATGAGCCGCTCTGCCAAGGTATCAACACAGCATGCCAAGTGAATGTCATGCCAGAAGAGGGGGAAAACACCAAGAAATTCAAAGACTACCAGAGACAGATGCGGGCACCATACATCATATACGCAGACTTCGAGACGTTGAACGTCCCTGTACAGGGCGCAGCGATGGACCCAAGCCAGAGCAACACACGACTGCTAGCCGAGCAACCCGCATGCCGCTTCGGCTACACCATCGTGCTCTCTGACGGTCTCACCACAATCTCCGTCATATATAGGGGGAGGACGCCGCTGGCAAATTCCTCCAGTACCTGGGGCGAGAGGTGGCCACCATCCGCCAGCGCCTACAACGACCAGCCCCAATGAAGATGACTGAGAAAGACCTCGAAGACTTCGCCACAACCACCACCTGCCACATCTGTGAAGAGCCGCTGGGGGTGGACAAGGTGAGAGACCAATGTCACATTACCGGTAAATACCGAGGGGCAGCCCACAACACCTGCAATCTATTATGGCGCATCTCCAAAGACAAGCTGAAGGTGCCAGTAGCCTTCCACAATCTAAGAGTGTACGACTCTCACCTCATCATGCAGGCGGCAGGCAACATGGATTGTAAGAGAACCGTATACAAGAAGAAGAATGGCAAGTGGTTGACGGAGCAGGTGGACGATGCAAAGATCACCTGCACACCAAACAACATGGAGAAGTACGCCTCCTTCACAATCGGGCCGCTACGGTTTATTGATAGTCTCTAGTTCCTGAACGGTTCTCTAGACACCCTGGTTGGGAATCCAAGCGAGCTGACACCATTCTGTTGCGGCAAACCAGCTGCCCTAGAGCATCTCGAACTTGATAGTGATGTAATATCAATTGGCAGATGTGGGACATGCAAGGCCAATGCAGAGAAACACACCCCCTGGACTGTGTTGGAGGGTAAGTTCAGGGCCACGTTAAGTCATGGCGGCTCACATCTCTTGCTCCGCAAGGGTGTATATCCCTACGAATACATGGACAGAGCCGAGCGGTTCAATGAAGACTGCCTACGTCCCAAAGAGGCCTTCTACAGCAAGCTCACCCGAGAAGGCATCAGTTATGCCGACTACGCCCACGCCCAGAAAGTGTGGCAGGAGCTCGGCTGCAAAACACTCGGAGACTACCATGACCTATACCTGAAAACAGACGTCCTCTTGTTGGTCGATGTCTTCGAGGCGTCCCGAGACACCTGTATGAGTGTGTATAGGCTTGACCCAGCCCACTACATCAGTTTGCCAAGCCTAGCATGGGACGCACTCCTAAAAAAGACGAAAGTTCAACTCGAACACCTGACCGACCAGGACATGCACCTCTTCGTTGAGAATGGCCTCCGAGGGGGTGTGGCCATGGTCTCGAAGCGATATGCGAAGGCCAACAATCTCATGTCTCCAGACTACAACCCCGAAGCACCGAAAACATGGATCATGTATCTCGATGCGAATAATCTGTACGGTTGGGCGATGATGCAATACCTCCCCACCAGCGGATTCCAATGGGTCAGCCCAACCCTCGAAGAGGTACTGAGCACACCAGATGATGCGCCTGAGGGCTGGCTCGTTGGGGTAGATATGAAATACCCGGAGCACCTGCATGAAGCCCACAGCGATTATCCACTAGCGCCAGAAACGATGTCCACCCCAAAGTGGTGGTTGAGTGACTATCAGCATAAGCTCCTGAACAAACTGGGGGGTAAGTTCACGGAGCAAATAAAGCTAGTCCCCAACCTCCGCAACAAGGAGCGGTACATCGTTCACTGCCGCAACCTCAAGCTCTATCACACCCTAGGCCTTCAGGTCACCATGATCCACAGAGCCATCAAGTTCAATCAATCTCCGTGGATGAAGCCATACATAGAAATGAACACGGCCCTGCGTGCCCAGGCCAAGTCGGAATTCGAGAAGGACTTCTTCAAACTGATGAACAACGCAGTCTTCGGGAAGAGCATGGAGAACGTCCGCAAACGTATCAGAGTCGACCTTGTCCGGGCCTCAGAGACCGACCGACTCAGACGATTGATAGCCAGCCCCAACTTCAAATCACGCACCCTCTTCGGTGGTGAACTGATTGCTGTGCACAGCATCAAGACCAGAGTCCTGCTGAACAAACCAGTCTATTGTGGGCAGGCCATCCTAGACCTGTCCAAGTACCTCATGCATAGTTTCTGGTACAACAAGCTCAAACAACAATACGGTGATAGACTCGAGCTTTGTTATACAGACACCGACTCTCTACTGTTCCAGGTGGAGAGTGACGATGTGTACGCCGATATGAAAGCCCACCCTGACTACCCACGAGACCACCCCAACCATTCGACAGCAAACAAAATGGTGGTAAGCAAATTCAAAGACGAAAGCTGCAGCCGGCCCATAGCCGAGTTCATAGGCCTTAGACCAAAGATGTACCCAATCCTAGAAGCCACCAACATCAAGAAAGCCAAAGGCGTCTCCAGAGTAGTTGTGAAAAAGGACCTCAGACATGAATTGTATCAGGACAGCCTGTTTGGCCGGCGAGAATACAAACACACACAGATCGCCATACGGAGCAATGGTCACCAGATAGGGGTCTATGAGATGAATGAGAGTGTATACATCTGGTGTCTAGATCACGTTAGTATAGAGAGTTTATACATCTGGCGTCTAGATCACGTTAGTATAGAGAGTTTATACATCTGGCGTCTAGATCACGTTAGTATAGAGAGTTTATACATCTGGCATCTAGATCACGTCAGATCACGTTAGTATAGAGAGTGTATACATCTGGCGTCTAGATCACGTTAGTATAGAGAGTGTATACATCTGGCATCTAGATCACGTTAGTATAGAGAGTGTATACATCTGGCATCTAGATCACGTTAGTATAGAGAGTGTATACATCTGGCATCTAGATCACGTCAGATCACGTTAGTATAGAGAGTGTATACATCTGGCGTCTAGATCACGTTAGTATAGAGAGTGTATACATCTGGCGTCTAGATCACGTTAGTATAGAGAGTTTATACATCTGGCATCTAGATCACGTCAGATCACGTTAGTATAGAGAGTGTATACATCTGGCGTCTAGATCACGTTAGTATAGAGAGTGTATACATCTGGCGTCTAGATCACGTTAGTATAGAGAGTGTATACATCTGGCATCTAGATCACGTCAGATCACGTTAGTATAGAGAGTTTATACATCTGGCATCTAGATCACGTTAGTATAGAGAGTGTATACATCTGGCGTCTAGATCACGTTAGTATAGAGAGTGTATACATCTGGCGTCTAGATCACGTTAGTATAGAGAGTGTATACATCTGGCGTCTAGATCACGTTAGTATAGAGAGTGTATACATCTGGCATCTAGATCACGTTAGTATAGAGAGTGTATACATCTGGCATCTAGATCACGTTAGTATAGAGAGTGTATACATCTGGCGTCTAGATCACGTTAGTATAGAGAGTGTATACATCTGGCATCTAGATCACGTTAGTATAGAGAGTGTATACATCTGGCGTCTAGATCACGTTAGTATAGAGAGTGTATACATCTGGCGTCTAGATCACGTTAGGATAGAGAGTGTATACATCTGGCATCTAGATCACGTCAGATCACGTTAGTATAGAGAGTTTATACATCTGGCATCTAGATCACGTTAGTATAGAGAGTGTATACATCTGGCATCTAGATCACGTTAGTATAGTCATTCTTCTTGCCTTTAATTCCTTTAAGTGAAATTTGTTTTGTTTTCGTTCGCTTGCTTTCAACTCAAGCCTAGTCCACCATCTGCTACCACTTTTAGCGCAGTGAAACTGATTTGTATTTAAGTGTGGTTTCAGAATGAATGGACGCTATCGTTGTCCTTACAACCAGTGTGTTACTGAAACGATCAGCATCTACAATCTAATTGCCGAGTGAGTATTTGGGTTATCCCATTGTGTAAGAATGTAGATTGTTAAAAACAAGAACTAAGAACCAAACTTATATACTTTCTGAGGTTTACTACGTAGAGTTTGTATTCGTTGTTCCTTTGCATGGTCTTTATCTACCATGCGTGTAAGGTGTATTTTGCCATATCCTGTTTAGTGATTTTCTTTCTTTCCTATCTACAACATATATACATAATTCTGCCAATGTATGTCAATTAGTACTATATCATAAGTATAATATCATCAAATGGCAAATCAGAAGACGAGATCGAGAATAGACGCAATAAGCAAATCAATTAACTTGACAAATGGCACCATTACTAAAGACTAAACACGCATCAGTAGATGCTAAAAGGGCGCCCTAAAACTAATCATTCTACCTATCCCATGCTTCCAATGCAAACCTGGACGATAACAGAAAAAGAGAAAACAAAAATTACAACAAGGGATATGAGATTCCAGAGAAGAATAATCAACGTATCAATTAGAGAGAAAATCGGAAATGATTAAATCAGGACTAGAGCAGGGTGTAATAGTAATAGCCGCGCTATATTTCATTAGAAAATAGCAAGTGAAATGGTTCGGACACTAGGCTACCAACTAACAGTATACCACAACAAGCAATGATGTACAGACCAAATGGAACCAGAAGAAGAGATTCACCATGTAAACGACCGACAGAGGGAATAACAGAATCCATGGGAATCGCGATTTATTATTACCGTATGAAGCCCATTAAAGTTAAAACTGGACATGCACAAGTTATTTATGCTTCACCTCGACACCGCAAGGTACAAGAAGAACGAGATGAGATGTGATGATACGATATCGACAGACAAATATGTGGCGTCTATTTATGTTTATATTTGATGTAGATAGTTGAAAATATCAAAAATTAGCAATCTTCTTTAATTACTTTCAAACTAACATTTTGAACGCTGAGAGCCATCTTGTCAGTTCAATACCGGAAGCTCGTATTCTAACAAGAGCATGCTTTTTCCGGCGGCAACATCACCAGCATCATGTGCCATGCCGATGCGCGTGAGCGGTCAAGGTTCGTCACCAGACTCATCATCATCATCCAGAGCCGTGCCGACTGGCGTGAACGATCATGCCTCTCCACAAATTACGATCTCCGACGTCATGGATCAATTCGTGTGTTGACTCCCTTCCGTGTCATGACACAAGACTGTCAAGAATGTTCTCGCGCTGTCTTCCTCGATTTCTCTTTCCTCAAATCTTTCCGGTTGTCACATGATATTTCAATTTTTGTCTTCTCATAACGTGGCCAAAACACGATGACTGCCACATTCTGATGTTTGTGATAAGTTGTCTTTACGACTCGGATTCCCCAATTACCTCCTGATTGCTCTTTTTGACAGTCCAATTAATTGTCACAGTTATTCTATAAAACCACATCTCCAAGGCTTCCATGGATTTTTGCCCACCTGCTTACTAATTGTCCAGGATTCGTAACCATTTGTTAAAACTGGTTCTATGTAACATGCAATAACTCTTTTCATGACTTTCAAGGACAGTGACTTATTGCACAACATGTTCTTCACTTGATAGAATGCAGTTTTTGCTTGTTCTATTCTGCCCTGTGTCTCAGTGATGCATCTTCCATAAGATATTATCTATGTGCCTAGATATGTGAATGTCTGCACTTGCCCCAAAATAACGCCATGTACTTTAATTGCACATTTTCAGGTACAATCTGTTTCTTTGATATCATCCCGACTTCTGTATTTCTATTATTCAAACTAAGGCCCATCTTTTCACTTTCTACAACCACTTTATCTATCATTTCCTGTAGATCGTTCTGACTTGTTTCTATCAATACGGTGTTATCAGCATAACGTTAGTTATTTATATTATGTCCACCAACCAGTATCCGGGTATATTTTCTGTACATCTCATTATATATTCACTGTACAATGAGAACAAATCAGGAGACAATACACAACCTTGTCTGATGTCTTTCTTTATACACTGAAATGTTCCTACCATGTTGTTGATTCTTATGTCTGCTGTTTGCTGCCAATACATGTTCTTTATTATTCGCAGATCTTTGCCGTCAATGTTCAGTTGTTTTATTAATTGTATTATTTCGTCATGCTTCATATTGTCAATGTGCGCTCACACATATCAGTCCACCCAGACTTTAGGACTCGCCTCACAATAACATATAGGAGTGCATAATGTGGGTTTGGTTAGTACCACCATCATACTTGTGTGCACACTCCATTGCTCTTCAATATTCGTCCAACCCATTCACTGGCACCCGCTCATGCTTTGTTAGTACATCCACTGAGATTGCCCAGATACCATTCTCAGACCACTATCACAGGTTGACGTCCTGCCGGCTCGCCTTCCTGCCTCCGCCCCCCCCCCTTCTTTCAATGTACTCACTGATCCGTTACACCTATCACCCCGTCATCATCCTACATCTCACTCCCTCGATTGCGTATAAAAAGAAGACATTGATGATATTCTGAGTTACACACAGATCGGAATTATGAGGTAAGTATGAACATTTTTTTCCAATTCTCATTTTCTCTTCATTGCTTTCATTTTTTCATCTTTTTGTTCTTCTCGTCCTGTCGTCAACTTTTGATGTAGTCACAGGAGATCTCCTTGACTATATGTGGTGTTTGTGAATGTGTTTGTTTGCTGATCGCCGCAACGTCCTGTATGTGTTGTAATTCTGTTATGTAAAGCTGCACTACTTTGTGTCATTTATATTGTCTTCATATTGTCAAATGCTTTTGTGTAGTGTATGAAGCATAAATACAGATCTGTTTGTACTTCTATATCTCTTTCAAATAGTGTCCTGATTGATTTAAGAACCGAGATCACAGCATTCGGGGGCATTCTCATAAGCGCTCCGTCCCCATCCTCAGAAGCCAGCGAAGAGTTCCAACCCCAATAGTACCAGTAGCAATCTGATTATATGTGCGTCTCACCTATCCTCTAAGTGTCCTGAGAATATATATAGCGTTGTTTATGCCCTTTCCCTCCACAAATCTACACTGGCCACGGAGAGGAGGCGAGTTAGTTGGTGGGGCAGCTATCTCTATATCTCTATAACATATCCCAAACCTCTATGACGTGGTCATCGGCGGTAAGAGGCGCCATATATAACCTCTCCCCCAACCTGCCTTGCAGGGAACCGAGAACAGAGAACGCGAACAACAGGAAAACAATGGAACAAACAACCAGCTGGCTGGTGGAACCAGAGCTGCACAGAGGCGCTGGAAAAAAGAAAGAAGGCGCTCCAACAATACAGAAGAAGGAGGACAGACGAAAACTACAACGAATACAAAATTCAGAGGAACGAAGCCAACAGACTGATAACCAAAGCCAAAGAAACAGCATGGAAAACATACTGCCAGAAATTGTCACCAGACACACCCACAAAAGAAGTATGGGAGCAAATAAAAGCTATACAAAGAAACCAAACAAACAGCAACATCTCAACAATAAAAATCCCAACACTAGCGGTAACAGACAAAGAAAAAGCAGACGCATTCGGCAAATACTTCTACGAGGTATGCTCCAACATGTCACTAGGAGAGCAGGAAAAACAAAGACGAGAAAAATACACTGAAGAGTTGGAAGAACTGCAACAAGAAATAGAGGACTTCTACATGGACGCGGACATAACGACTGACGAAGTAACATCAGCAATCAAGGAAAAGGACGACACAGCAGCAGGGTCAGACATCCTAAACTATACAATACTGAAAAGGATACCAAGAAAAACAATAGAGACAATAACAGCTCTCTACAACAAAGTGTGGCACACGGGACAAATACCAGCACAGTGGAAGAAGGCGACAGTTATACCAGTCAAAAAGCAGTTCAAGAACCCACAAAGAATCGACTCATACAGACCAATATCCCTGACATCACACCTCGGAAAAATTATGGAAACAGTCATCAATAAAAGAATCACACACCACCTGGAGAAAAACGGACTAATTAGCGACACACAGTCGGGGTTTAGAGCCAACCGAAGCGCAATTGACCAAATAATTAAACTAGAAAACCACGTAAAGAGGGCATTCAAAAAAGGAGAGAAAACGATAGCAGTATTTTTAGATCTGGCAAAAGCATATGACCAATGCTGGAGACAAGCAGCTCTGATCAAAATCAACAAAATAGGGATAGTAGGCAGGACATATCGATATATCGAAAACTTCCTACAGAACAGAAGCTTCACCGTACGAATAAAAAACGAGGAATCCAGAACCTATGAGCAAGAAAACGGAATACCACAGGGTTCGGTAATATCACCGACAATATTCGCAATATTAGTAAATGACCTAGATGAAGAAAAACTGGAAGACAGGATAGGGATATCGCAATTCGCCGATGACTGTGCAAGATGGAGAAGCGGAAGACACATAAAAACTACAAGAGACCGACTACAACGGCAAATAAACAGAATTGCCAAATGGATGGAAAAATGGGGCTTCCAGATCAAAACAGACAAAACGGCCATTATGATATTCAACGCGAAAAGAAAACGAAACTACACGGACGGGGACATCAAGATCCAAGGGAAGAATATAAAGAGAACAAAAAACACAAGATTCCTCGGGATGACACTAGACGAACAACTAAGCTGGAGAAAACATATAGACCAGACAGTCGAAAAAGGCAAAAAGACAATAAATATTCTAAGAGTAATTAAAGGCAGTGGATGGGGAGCCCATACAAAAACGATGCTAATGCTATACAAATCTCTGATCAGAGGAAGAATAGAATACGGAAGCATAGTATATGACGCTGCACCGGAACACAAAAAACGAAGACTGGACTCAATACAGAACCAAGCGCTGGGTATTATCCTAGGAACAGGCAAGCAAACACCAAGGGAAGCCCTAGAGGTAGCACTAGGAGTACTTCCAATACAACTGAGAAGAAAGCAATTAGTGTACAACTACTGGATAAAAGCTGCGAAGGATTCAAGACACCCCGCGTTCAGTGCATTCGAAGAAAACAGAAGCAAATGGGGAGGAATACCCATACAAAAGACGCAAACACCAGCAGGATGGACAGCTGCACAAGAGATGAACGCGGACGAGAAACTAGCCAGGGCACTGGCACGAACAAGAGTTCACAGACAAACAACACCCCAATGGGAGCTAGAACTACCATTTACGGATACGACACTCGCGAGCATAATTAATAAATCAACAGAGGACAGGGAAGCCAAAGACATAGCGGAGGAATACATAAGACAAATAAGCACTGACAACCTCACTATATACACAGACGGATCAAAGAACGAGAATGGGGAGGTAGGGGCAGGAGTAGTAGTACCATACCGGAACATCCAAAAGGAGTACAAAATAACAGACAATGCATCGGTATACACGGCAGAACTAGTAGGTATTATGAAAGGACTAGAAATAGCAACAGAGAACCCCCCTATAAAACTAACCATACTGACGGACTCACTATCTGCAGTACAAGCGCTAGGCAACCATTCTAAAGTGAACAGACAAGACCTGAAAGAGAAAATACTAACACTAACAACAAAACTAAAAAGTATGGGATGCCAGGTCACAATTACATGGATACCAGCACACAGAGGGATAACTGGCAACGAGAGGGCAGACAGGGCCGCAAAACGCGGGACAAGCAGCCAGAATATAGTAAACACAGGACTCGGCATTCTGGAGGCAAAAAGCATTATCAAACAACAAGTAATCGACAAATGGAAACAACAATGGAGAGACAGCAATAAAGGACGACACGCTTACCACATGCTCAGAGAGCCAAGTATGAAAAGTCAAGTGAAAGACAACACAAAAATACCAACGTACAAGAAACTATGGAGATTGAGAATCGGGAAATGGAAAGATAAAATCACCCGACCACATTGCATTGATTGCCGGGAGGAAAACACCATAGAACACTACCTACTATCGTGCACAGCCTATGCCCAGGAACGCAGGGACCTAGTATAATACTTCCAAACAAGAAACACTACGATGACGATGAAGGAATGCCTACAGGTGGAAGGCGACAAAGAAATACAAAAGCTTACAAAACAATTCATTGCAAGAACAGGGAAAGAAATATAACCAACATAAAATAAAGCCAACAGCAAAATAAAAATACAGTGAGGAAAAACTCGACCACACGAAAACCAGACAATAGGAAATATATAGGGGTGCGTTAAAACGCTCAAATGGTGGACAATAGAGAGACGAAACGACCCTCTCCGACGGGGGAGACAAGGAGAAGGGTGGAAATTGCCCCAACGATGGAGAAGACGATGGGAAACTTCCCTGAAGATGGATAAGAGGGACGTGCAGGAAACCCCTCCGGAGTGGGACAAGAGGAGACGGAAGGAAACCTCCCCAACGATGGACAAGAGAGATGATACAATCCGACCCCTACGCTTGACAAAAAACCGCTGAACAAAGACCCAAGAAAATAAGCCCAGACGATAACAGGCGCCCACCCCCAGGGCAAGCACAAGAAAGCAGATGATAAAAGACAGCCGCTCCCCACCCCCCAGCGTCAGCCCCGGACAAGAAAACACCAAACGAGAGGGATGGGCAAACCGACAATGACAGCAGACACACCAGCAAAACGACAGAAGCAAAAAGGATGGCAAAAAGAGGAACTCGGACAGACATGCAGAAATAGAAGCTGTCCAACACACAAAAGACCATAAAACCTATACCGCACTATGAACCACCACAACTATAACCAACGTCATTAAGACGGGTTGAACGAGGTGGAAAGTTTCTTTTTTTTTTCCTACAAATCGGAATCGGGAATGCCTTGCAGGATCACTTTAGACAAAGGCTACTGGATTCAACCATACACAAACCGGCGGAAGGCAAGGGGAAACCACCGCTGTGTTTTCCCAAAAAAATCGTGCTTCGAAATAATATTGATCAAGACAGACATCACACACGATCACCTTAACCTTAGATCAGGTGTGTGTTCTTGTCTCAGTTATGCCATGTAACGAAGCCACCTAGATATGTATCTCTCTGCCTTCAGCTTTCTCTTTTCCAACCAATCTTACTAGTTTTCACTAGGTTGTCCAGTTTATTTCTAATCTCCTCATAATGTGTTAAAATCTGTACTGTCAACGTATACATTTCTCTTACAAATTTAGTTTCCCTTTGTTTCGTCTAAGGTTTATTAATTTTTTAATTTATTTTTAGGTCCGTTCTTTACATTTTTCTCATAAACTACATTTCCATTGCCATTAATTGTTTCTCAATTTCTCTGATGTTTTTTTTTTTTAAGGTGGATAATACAAGAAAGTAAAGCGAGACGACAGGCGTAAACAAGAAAACAAATTTCATAATGTTAACGACAGTCAGAGAATTTCGCAAACAACTAACAAACAAATAACCGACATTTGACTACAACGGAAAATAAATCTTGTTGTCGTGAGTTTACCTTCAGTGGTGTCTGCCTCCGTGGGAAGAAAGTTTCGCATTGTTCAACACAAACATTGTCTATGACGAGCAGACAAGACGTTATATAATTATAATTCGTGTCTAAGCTTCTTGTCGGGACATTAAATTCAGCTAGTCAACATTTCTGTAGCCGGAGAAAATGTTGTCCGGTGTTTCTAAGCTGTCGAGGACGATGGTGCTCGATAGTGTGAAAGTCATGTTAGCAAGGAGGAGCCTGCAGACTGGTTCTGCTGCGTCATCACCAACCGTCGCTGCAACCAAAAGCAAAAGCGGTGAGCTAGGTAAATAAACAGAAATTCATAAATGCCTTTAAAGCTTAGTTTAGTCCACGGATCAACATCACCGCACACGGGTGCAACCCATGCCATAAGTGCTCCGTTCTACTAACTCAAGCCTGAGTCCGGAGAAACTCAGCTCAGTGCACGGACTCCGTAGCACCGCGAGGATCCTGAAATACTTTGACTTTGGGTAGATTTTTAACTGGACATTTTGCCCGGGCAGCACCGTTAGACTACTCTTTTTCGATTTCCAACTGCTAAGAGATATTTTTTTACGTGCGCAACTACACACGGGCGTCCGATCTCACTACCCAGAGACCAGGGGAAATTTTGTTACTAGAAGTCCACGTGAAAAAATCCCGGCCCTCACCGGGGCTTGAACAAGTAAATTAAATGTCGAGGGAAAGAATATTAGCACTTATATTTGAAGCATACAAATTACAAATTTAGTCTTTAAATTTAGATAAATGTGTTTCAGGTAATGAATTATTCATTTTTAAATTATATATTAATATAATAATTGTTGTTGTCTTCATGTTTGTGAAGATGCTGGAGCAGCACAGATCACTAAAGAGCTGCCCCCCAAAGACATGAGACCCCTGTACTTAGATGCCCAGGCCACAACACCTTTGGTAAGAATGGGAGTCTTTTAGAAATAGCCATGTGTCATTTGCTTTAGATGGAAGTTACTAACTAATACAAAACTAATAGGGCTTGGGTAAATTATACCAATTGGAGACGTAGGACTTTCTTCCTTCTGTCAGCTTGCGGGACACCTCAAGGGCAGAGGCGGAATACCTGCTCAGTGCTGTGCGCAAGCCCATCCCCCAAGATACACAAATATATAACATGCAAATTAGTGAATTGATGTATGAAAGATGAGTGATTAAAGGGCCGATTGTAGGACAGCCTGCATGCCCAATTTGAGACTATTTGAAAATAAAGTTTGTTTCTTCGTTCTCTTCCCCTCAATCTTGCCAATTATCAACAAGTTTTCAAATTTATTTCTTCACATAACATTATGAGAAGACAGAATGGGAAGGCAGAGAAGTAAATACCTGGATGGCTTGGCCACATGGTATGGTCGAGACAAGAACACTGAGCTGATCCACGACTCTGGTGATTGCGTGAGATGGTGAAATGTGACCACCCACGTTTATCGGCAAGGCTCATGATGATGATGATAGTGAAGAACCACCAAAATTAGAAGCAGAAATAGAAGGTGCTCTACAATACTCAAAGAACAATAAATTCCCGTGGCCAGATGACATCACTGTTGAAGAAGTAAAATTTGTTGGTGAGTTTGGTATAGAAGTGTTAACAACATTATTCAATGACATCTACAGCGGAGGATATATACCTGATGATCTTTTGAAATCTATTTTCATAGCTCTGTAAGCTTATCTGTGATTTCTCTGATTACATAGAATCAGAAGTAATGAGTTATGTGACTGATTTTTCGATATCTCATATTTGCAGGATCCTCGTGTCCTGGACAAGATGATGCCGTACTTGGTCAGCCAGTATGGAAACCCCCACTCTCGGACTCACGCCTACGGCTGGGAGAGTGAAGCAGCAGTGGAACATGCACGAAAGGTTTGCTTGTCTTGTTATCAATCTTGATGTACCAAATTTTTGTAGTCGGCACTGTATACAGTGGCTAGACACTCACCTTCTGACCAGTTGGTCATGGGTTCAATTTGTATCAGGGTGGATTCGAATTTTAAAACTTGACCTTGGCTCCCAGGTTGAGCGAGCCTAAAATGGGTACCAGGAAATATCTTGGGAGTTAAGTCGACCGGCGTGGTACTGACCACATGACTCACCCAGTGCTGAGCTGGGAAACACAAAGGTGAGTCTAGCACCATGTACCCAATGACCTTATGGTGTGTGAAAGAGACTTTTACTGAGTACTTGTACCTGATGTTTGTAGTACTTTCACGGGAAGAGGAGGACAGTACAAAATGAGACAAACTGGTATGTTCAATGAATTGCAATCTAATACAACTTTAAGGTGAGTGGTCTAGTAATGAGTGGTCTAGTAATGAGTGGTCTAGTAATGAATGGTCTAGCAATGAGTGGTCTAGCAATGAGTGGTCTAGTAATGAGTGGTCTAGCAATGAGTGGTCTAGTAATGAGTGGTCTAGCAATGAGTGGTCTAGTAATGAGTGGTCTAGTAGTTTGAATTTAATTCCTACACTGTCAGAAGCATATTATATCTATTATAATTTGTTGAATGAGAATCCTCTTGAAAACTGAGTTTTACTGTTAAAGTCCCACACATTGAATTTCAGGCTGTCATGTACCACATCTTGTCTTCTCGTGTCTCAAATCAGGTCTCTTTCAGCTGCATTGTTATCTTGTTGACTGTTTTCTTTGACTCCCGCATGGTGGTGCATCATGAGTACGCATCACAAGACCACAACATTAGTTAGTTAGTAAGTCGAGGTTCCAACTTCACGACAACGAGTCGTCCCCATTATGCTCCGTTCCTGTGCCAGTGAATATCACACAAAATGCTCCCCACTGTCAAATGTGAAAAGTGGAATAGGCAGGAATCTCGGCAATCCAAGAGCCTGCACAGGTACACTGTGCATAATGCCAACACAAAATTAATCTACGAAAACCACAGTTCATCGTCGATGGACTCGGCAGTCACCAGAAAGACCTCATTGACCCGGGTTTTCTCACATGGCTCGGTCTTTTACTGCAGGGCGACCTGCCGAAAGTGTCGCATAAAGCACGAACTCTGCAGCTTCAGCGCCGACTCCCGGGAGTCTCCTGAAAAATGCACTCGTGAACCGAAAAGGCAAATCAGTATATTCAGCAACAGCTACAACATTACTAAAGAGTACTATGTAGAGGTCATCCATTGCTTTCATAATCTTGTGCAGTGCAAGCGAATGGACTTTAGGGTAGCAGGGTATTTTCAGCTCCAAGACAACACACCTGCCCAATCTTTCAACTGAATCAGGCTTTCTTGGCCAAAGACAACATTCTGCTGATTCTCCTGGCACCTACTCTCCCAAAAGGGCACCTTTTGATTTTTTGGTTGTTCCCCCAAGCTGAAAATGCTTGTGTGGTCTTATTTTGGCTTCATTCTTAGTGTTTCTTCAAGATTTCTGTAGTCTTCCAACCTTTCTGTGACCTTTTTGGGTTTTAATTTGTGACATCTGTTTACCATATTCTGTATTGTTTTTGTGCAGTGATGAGTGTATGTGGACTGTTCTTCTGTATGGATATGAATGCTGTATAATGTTTAATTAAACGGTGGAGAAACTGGGGGAAGCTGAGATGTGATTTTCTAAAAAGAATGTTGAGAATATCCTGGACAGAAGAAAAACGCTGAGGCATTGTGGGCGGCAGGTGTTATAAGGTCACTCAACATAACCTTCAGGAAAATACAGATGAAATTTATGGGACATAATAGATGGCGTGGGAACCATAGTAGTAGCAAAGTGACTAGACTCTCACCAGCGGGTCATGGCTTCCATCTGCATATGGGCAGATTCACATTTTTTTAATTGATCTTGGCTCCCAGGTTGACCCAGCCTAAAATGTCCTGGGAAGTACAGTTAGCTGGTATGATGCTGATCACATGACCCACAGAGTGCCGAATGACCTGTAAACATCTGGCTCTGACACCATATACTCAATGGGCTTTAAGGCATGTAGAGGAGTCTAAACGATGGAATTGAGAAATTATATATGTGAGAAAACACGAAGCAAGAGCGGTCCAGGAACACCTAGGAACATATATGTGGAAAGCTTAGACAGCTGCGCAACAGTTAATAGTATAAGCAATGCCTGCTTCATCAAACTATCAGATGGTGAGCCATAAGAACCAATGTCTGCTCCATACCAAGCAGTTAAAGAAGAAGAATCAGAATGACTGTAGGTTCATCACAACTTCAATGTCAGGTCTTAGTCAGATGTGACTGAGCTATCGTATGACAGTAGATGGTGCTACCTGCTTTCTGTTAGCGCCGAATGTTGGGCGGTGATCACCAAACCTGACACCCTACATAGCTTCGGGCGGAGGAGCGCAACTTGGTGGGTGCAAGCCTTACCCTAGTGCGAGGAAGTGCAACCTAAAGACTAAATATCATGGCAGGGTAGACCAGGCCCTAAGCCTTGGTCAGCAATTGGTCTAGGATGGAAGCTGTGATGGGCGGAATGTTAGAGCTTTGTTTTGCTGATCTGGCAGCTTCTACAACTTGTCTTGTTCCAGGCCTATTGGTGTTACCTTTCCTCTGAAATAAACTATGCAAGCCAAAAGAGGAATCATGCTGCATGTTCAATGCATGATCTCTAAATTCAGCCCAGGCTTTGTGCTATGGAGAGGCATAACCCCATCCCACAAATTATCATCTATCTACACGGCATGGTGCCAATCATGTTCTCCACATCAGTCTCAGTAGATGGAACTTGCTGAGAAGATACATTTGACTTGCATGTTATTTCAGCAAGTGGCACGCATCATTGGCGCTGACCCCAGGGAGATCATCTTCACCAGTGGAGCTACTGAGTCCAACAACATCAGCATCAAGGGAGTGGCCAGATTTTACAAGAGCAAGAAGAATCACGTCATCACGACGCAGACGGTAAGTCATTAGCACAGCCTAGTCATCACGACACAGACGGTAAGTGGTTAGCACAGCCTAGCCATCACCTTCGTAGCAAAGCTGTACTGTATAGTTTAATGTTCTCCAGAAATAGTTATCCCTCTTCAGGATTTTAACCTTGTTTTGGGTAGAGGGGCTTGCATGTCCCAGCAGGTGACACAAAAACCTGCTGTCTGGTAGGTAGAATGGGCACGGCAAAGGCTAGGGAAGGCAAACCTGATTAAAGTTCTTGAATTTCAATGTACTGGCTTGGTAAAACAATGTAATTCATTTTGTTATAATGTAAGATGATGATATCAGATACTGTCACAGGAGCTATTAGGGGTCACATATATACAAGGTCACAGTTTCATGAGGTAGGGTGACCAATGGTATTCCTCCTCATTTTTGCTTTCCCCAGACTCAGAACTATTGAGGTGCTCTTGAGTTATCCGCCTTGCAAATTTATGTTTGTAATCTTTGTTTGGCCAGAAGTAAACTTCAGTGCTTATATAACCACATTCCCCCCCCCCCCCCCAATCATTGATACACCCCAATGTGTAACCAAATGCAAACCCCAATGTGAAACCAAATGCAACATGAGTGAGGGCCTTTGCTCCATTGGGGAATAAGAGGCATGTCAAGAAAAAGATATGAGTTAAGTTGAGTTTGGTTAAGAACCGACATCACTGCACTCAGGACATTCCCATATGTGCTCCATCCCCTCGTTCAATGGCCAGCGAAGAGTCATACTACTAATCATTCCCTCAGATATCTGATTTAAAGTTTTCCTGGTCTGCCCTTTCAGTTTTGAGATTCTTTCAGAACCCCTACCGATACCCGGCAATCTCATTCTTTCCACATATGGGTTCTCAATCTGTTCCCCCGCCTTCTCCACCTGGTCCCACAAACACACGACCACCTCCCCCTTGTCCATAGGCAATCTACCATCAAGAGGTGCATTCCCTGCCAACCTATCAGCCTGTTCATTCCCCCGCGTTCCTGCATGGCCAGGGCAAAATATCCATACAATTCTCACAATCTGTGACCTCTGAAGCGACGATAGCCATTCCACATGAAACATTCCTTTCTCCAACTTACTAAGCCCACTCTTTGAATCCGTAATGAATACAACGTGTGTTGCAGTAGTCTCTAACCAACGGAATGCCGCTGTTACTGCAGAAGAAGAAGATGAAGATGGCAATCAAATATAGAAGTGCACACTTTTACTTTGTGAGGTGTTAAGTGATTTTGCTGTTTCGGGTCAAGAGTTGATTACCACTGGTTGTGTAGTCCGTGATATTACAAACCATACTAGACAATATTGTTACAATGCTTCATAAGTCAAATGTCATCATCTCTGTCCAGGAACACAAGTGTGTCTTAGATTCCTGTCGGGCGCTGGAGGCTGAGGGGTTTGATGTGACATACCTGCCCGTACAGCCGAACGGAATCATTGACATGAAGGTAGCACCAGGTTTTCACTGTCTTATCTGTGACATACATGCACACATGTAGTATTGATTGTCTGTCTTATCTGTGATGTACATGCACACATACATTTTTGAATGCGTGTCATATCTGTTAACAACATACATGCGCACACAGTTTTCATAGTTTGTTTTATCTGTTACATACATGCACACATATAATATTGATTCTGTCTTATCTGTTACACACATGCACACATATAGTATTGATTGTCTATCTTATCTGTTACATACATACACACATATAATATTGATTGTCTTATCTGTTACATACATGCACACATGTAGCATTGATTGTCTGTCTTACATTCGTACACACTTTTCGTTGACTTATTTCTTACAAGCATACACACAGATTTTTCATTGCCTTATTTCTTACACGCAGACACTCACAAACTTTTCTTTGTTTTATCTATTACATATATACACAGACTTGTCATACAAACCTTTCTTTGTCTGTCTTATCTGTTACATATATACACAGACTTGTCATACACACCTTTCTTTATCTGTTACATATATACACAGACTTATGATTGTCTTATTTGTTACATGTATACACTATTGCTTGCTCTGTCTCTTACATACACGCACACACAGAGACTTTTATTCATATGTTATTGTTATATACACAAACATACATAAATTTGATTGTTCATCTTATCTTTTACATGCACCCACACAGTGAAGTAGTCAGCAGATATCAGATACAAAACATTGATATAAACAGATATCAGATATAAAACATTGATAAAATGGACGTATATCACATTTATATTATCGACAGATATAATAAATTGATAAATTCAACAGATATCAGATATAAAAGATTGATAAAATGGACATATATCACATTTATATTATCGACAGATATAATACATTGATAAATTCAACAGATGTCAGATATAATACATTGATAAAATGGACATATATCACATTTATATTATCGACAGATATAATACATTGATAAATTCAACAGATATCAGATTTAAAACATTGATAAATTCAACAGAGGGGCTATAGTTGACACTAATTTCTCTCACATCTTGTGTTCAGGAACTGGAGAAAAATGTCCGCCCAGAGACAGTTCTTGTGTCTGTAATGACAGTCAATAATGAGATCGGGGTTCGACAGCCCATTGAGGAAATAGGTATGTAAGGGTGAGGTAAATCCACCATCACGTGAATTATTTGGTGAATCTTCTTCTTTGTTCCTCTTTCTGTGACAGTGCACCACATCTAGTTATCCACTTCTCTCACTGAGAGGTCAGTATGTCTGACTAAGTGTTTGTGTAAAGTTTATACAGGGTAATTTATAAGTCTTTACCCCGGCTATGAAGGAGAACCAGGAGAATTATGCACACACAAAGCTTCTCATATTTGCACTGAACGTGTGAAGTATATATTTGAGTACGATTTACTTTAGATAAATTCCATCCAAGTTTACTGGCTGTATCTTCCAGTGAGTAATGTTTCTTTACTAACAATTTTGACTCTGGTGATCGTGTGAGATGGCGAAACATGACCGCCCACACTTATCGGCATGGCATATCATGATGATGATGAAGAAGGAGGGTTAGTGTGAGGCTGGCTACTCAACCGGTAGAAAACTTTGGCTGTAAAATCCAACAACTCATTTACATGTCCACAACAGGCTTGATATGAGTTGTTGGAGGTCCTATGTTCCATGGAGAGATGAAAGGCAGAAGAAGAAGGGCTGTTTCTCTCCATTTTCAGAGCTGTCGTGCCAATCTGTAGTTGCCATGCCTGGTGAAATGTCACTTTTCTCATTGTAGTGCTAGGTGATATGTCACTTCTCACACTGTTGTACTGTGAAGTGTCACTTTTCTCATTACTATGAGAGTCGTCCAATCAGTATCCAGATTTTGCCAGGATAACCCAAAGATGAAGATGATTAAGTTTAGTAACTACTCTATAGTCAGCAGTATACATCTGACACTTGCTGGTAGAATGTGCAAACATTGGCAGCTTTTCTGTGCTTAAGAACCCACCAAAAGAATGTTATGTTGCTAGAATACAGAAGTTCTAGCCTGATGGGAAAAATGTGTTGCCGTGGCAGGTGACTGTGTCAAAAGATAGTACAGCTAATTTCATTTCTTTTAAAGTTATCTAGAGATGACATCAATGCAGATACTGACTGGACAAGCCTCGTATAATACGATGTGAAATGTATATTGTGATGCTGGTCCAGTCTTAGGTAGTCACAGTGGAATACATGTGGAGAAACTGGACTACGGCAGTGAGATGTGTTTGTCTGATTTATGTACCATGTGAAATGTCACCAATGTCACTCTGATACCACCTATCCCACTGTGAAGTATCACATATGTCACTCTGATGCCATCTATCCCACTGTGAAGTCATGTGAAATGTCACTAATATCACTCTGATGCCATCTACCCCACTGTGAATTCATAAGAAATGCCACTGTCACTCTGATGCCATCTATCTCGCTGTGAAGTCATGTGAAATGTTACTCTGATGTCATCTATCTCACTGTTAGGTCATGTGAAGTATCACTAATGTCACACTGACACCGTCTATCTCACTGTGAAATCATGTGAAGTATCACAAATGTCACAATGAGCCATCAATCTCACTGTGAAATGCCACTGTCACTCTGATGTCATCTATCTCACTATGAAGTCATGTGAAATGTTACTCTGTCATCTGTCTCACTGTGAAGTCATGTGAAATGGCACTAATGTCACTCTGATGCCATCTATCTCACTATGAAGTCATGTTAAATGTCACTCTGATGCCATCTATCTCACTGTGAAGTCATGTGAAATGTTACTCTGTCATCTATCTCACTGTGAAGTCATGTGAAGTATCACTAATGTCACTCTGATGCCATCTATCTCACTGTGAAGCCATGTGAAATGTCACTGATTGTGTCTGCATTTTTTACAGGATCTCTGTGTCATTCAAAGAAAGTCTTCTTCCACACGGATGCGGCGCAGGCTGTCGGCAAAATCCCCCTGGACGTGAACAAAATGAACATTGACCTCATGTCAATCAGTGGACACAAAATTTATGGCCCCAAGGGTAGGTCACTTCTAGGTGTTTTGTTGAAATCTAGCTAGTGTCTAGCTAATAGAATGTCCATTAAATGTCCAGCTGACAGATTGTCCTGTCAGTGTTTACCTGATGGATTGTCCTGACATTGTACAGCTGACAGATTGTCCTGTCAGTGTCTGGTTGATAGATTGTCCTGGCAGTGTCTGGTTGATAGATTGTCCTGACAATGTACAGCTGATAGATTGTCATGTCACTGTCCTGACTGAAACAAATGTTTCTAGTTTCTGACTACAAGATTTGCCTCTGGTACGGTTTTTTTGGTTTTTTGGCGCTCGCTTTGAATTCAAGTGCAGGCCATACACACTATTTATGGTAGTGATGGACTGAATGCAAAACTTAATTACTGATAGGTAGCAATGTAGACAAGAGGTGGGGCAACAGATAGAGATGTTAAAATTAGAATACCCCCGGGAAGGTTAACCTGGTCAACAAATGCCCGCAGAAGTCTGATGTGTTGGCCTAACGGCGCAAGAACGCAGCTCTGCTGTAAACAGGCACAATGCAATCATATCCGGAAAAAAAAATAACTCCGGATGAATGAAGAAGATGAAGAAATTAGAATACAAAAAGCAAGAGATTTCATGGCAGTAAGTCATTTGTGGAAGTTAATGGAAATAAAGCTGATCACCGAGCTTAGAATTTATAGCTCTACCTTTATACCTTTGCCATAGTCTGAGTCACTCTGACGGCTGTTTAAGTCTTTGCTATAGTCAGAATCACTTAATTACTCTTTGGTTGTTTTAGCTTTGATGTAATTGGAAATACTTTGATGGCTGTTTATACTTTTGCTATGGTCAAAATCACTCTGACAGATGTTTATATATTTATCATAGTCAGAATTACTCCAATGGCTGTTTATACTTTTGCTATAGTCCAAATCACTCTGGTGGCTGGTTATACATTTATCATAGTCAGAATCAATCTTACGGCTGTTTATACTTTTGCTTATAGCTGTTTATCCCTGTGCTAAAATCAGAATCACTCTGATGGCTGATATGGGAGATATGTTTATCTGTTGCAGGCGTTGGGGCACTCTATGTCCGCAGGCGACCACGTGTGAGACTAGAAGCTTTACAGAGTGGAGGAGGTCAGGAGCGGGGCATGAGGAGTGGCACAGTTCCCACTCCTCTAGTTGTTGGCATGGGGTCTGCTTGTGAACTAGCGGAGGAGGAAATGCCAGTAAGTTGTCAGTCTCCATGTATTGTTTTGTTTTTTCTGTTGTATCCCATTGTGAGGCATTCGAGAACATCATGACAACTGGAAAGGTCAAGGGGAAGAGAGGCAGAGGCAGACCAAGAGAAATGATGCTGGATGGATTGAGACAGTGGCAGGGAGGAATATCATCAGCAGAGTTGATCCAGAACACCAAAGATCAAGATCTGTGGAGAGACTTGAACGTCTACACCAGCTGGCAGGGCACTTGATGATGATGGTGGTGATCATATTGTCTATGTAAATTTATTTATATTTCTACTTTTTCATGTTTTCTGCATCTTTTTTATGTTTTTACTGTTTCATGTTTTCTGCATCTTTTTATCTTTCTAATTTTTCTTGTTTACATCTTTTTATGTTCTGCTTTTTCATGTTGTCTGCATCAATTTTATCCTTCTACATTTTCATGTTTTCTGTGTGCTTTTATCTTTTTATCTGTCTCTTTGTCATGTTATCTGCATCTTTTTATCTGTCTACTTTATTGTGTTGTCTGCATTGGTTTGTCTGTCTTCTTGATCGTTTTATCTGTCTTTATGTTTTCTTTTTTCCACTATATTATCTTATGAGTCTAAATGTTTTCATCTTTCTACTTTATCATGTTTTCAGCCTCCATATTTATATCTTTCTATTTTATCATGTTTTCAGCCTCCATATTGTATCTTTTTCTACTTTATCATGTTGTCAACCTCCGTATTTATAACTTTCTACTTTATCATGTTGTCAGCCTCCATACTTATATCCTTCTAGTTTATCATGTGTTCTTACTAATGAAGACAGCCACATGTGGTCAGTCTCTGAAAGTGGCAAGGTTCTTTCTTTCTGTCCAGTATTCCTCAAGCTGACTTTACCTCTCCTCACCTCATTCCACTGATCTAGAATATATGAAGGCCTTGACACTCCCATAGCAGAACGTGCCCGGGCACTACCTGTACCTGTACTTCTTCCCCCTGGGCATTGGGCCAGAAGTCTGATCACGGTGGCATACCTCAGACCAGCAAGAGGAAGCTTGACCAGCCATTTCCCAGTCTGTCTCCATGTGCTGTGCTGAATCACGATCTGGTTACATGCCTCTCTGCAGATGTGAAGTTTCACTACCGGCCTGACACACCTCACTGGTGTCTGAGCGTGGGGATAAGTCCTCGGCATGGTACTTCGGTGCCAGATCAGGAGAAAAGTCTATATACTAGCCTGACTCCAATAGATGCAAGTTCTTTTGAGGGCTCAATTGATCTTTTTCTTCTTCTCTCGCTCACTTGAAATTTGTCTTTATCTGCAATGTTGTCTCTTGTATTAACTTCACTGTCTGTTTTAGTTCCCTCAGTGGTCCATCTTCCACTATTTTTACTCTAGGCCAGAAGGAGAATCTTCTTCTTGTTTCGTTCGCTTGAACTGCAATGTTGTCTCTTGTATGAATTTAACTGTCTTTTTTTTCACTCAGTGGTTCATAGTAGTTTTATCTTCCACTGTCGTCTCTCTAGGCCAGAAGGTTTGCCTAGATATGTTATATTTTGTGCAGTCTTGGAGTATGTGATCTGCTGTCTGCCACGCCAATCCACATGTGCACATGGCTGATTCGCCAATCTTGAATTTTGTATACACGTGTTTGTGTAATCTATTGTGTCCTCTTCAGAGGCACAGAATAATGATTTGTTCTTTTCTGTCCATAAAATTCTCAATTGATCTGAATGCCTTTGCCTTAGACTTAAGAGTTTCAACTCAAAGTTTTTCAGGGATTAATAGCTTAGTAAGGTGGGGAAAGGAATGTTTCGTGTGGAATGGCTCTCATCACTTCAGAGGTCACAGATTGTGAGAGTTGTATGGATATTTTGCCCTGGCCATGTGGGGGTACGGGGGAATGAACAGACTGATAGGCTAGCAGGGAATGCACCTCTTGGTGGTAGTTAGCCTATGGACAAGGGGGAGGTGGTCATGCGCTTGTGGGACCAGGTGGAGAAGGCGGAGGAACAGATTGAGAACCCATATATGGAAAGAATGAGATTGCGGGGGATCGGCAGGGGTTCTGGAAGAATCTCAAAACTGAGAGGGAAGACCAGGAGAACTTTTAACCTGATAGCGGTGGGAAAGATTAGTAGTATGACTCTTCGCTGGCTGTTGAACAAGGGGACGGAGCACGTATGGGAATGTTCTGAGTGCAGTGATGTCGGTTCTTAACTCAACTCAGAGATTAATAACCAGCCAACCTTTTCTTAATCATTTTGTCAGTCTGTTCCCTCAGAACATGTGTCACATTCACAGCTCACGCTTCCCTTCTAGCTGCTGTAGATAGCTGTCACAGCTGTAGATAACTGTCATAACTATCGATAACTGTCATAACTATTTTCTCCACAGTATGATGCCAAGAGGATTGATGCACTGTCAAAACGTTTGGTGAATAAGCTCATGGAGGCGTGTCCCAAGGTCATCAGAAATGGGGATCCAGAGAAAACGTATCCAGGTACATGTTTAAATGTATTGTCTACTGACTGAACTTTCATGCTGCAGTCATATTAACACCCTGACTGTCGAGGACTTGTAGCAGTTGTTCACAAATCTTTACTAGGATCAGGAATCTTCGTTGACCAGTGTTCAAGCTGCCTGCCTGGCACAACAAAGGTTTGTTTTCAAACTCCATCATTTGGTTCACAAGTGCAGTTTTTTTTACACCCCAGCTAGAGCTACGAAGTCTGTACTCTTGTGTGACTTTTGACATGCCACTTTGCAGAAAGAAGACGAGCAATATGGGGTGGAACATGGTGCAGTAAAGTCAATCCTCTTGACTTTCACCCCTTCCCAAGGTTTACTCCCTGTTTGGCATGAATGTGTGCACTTGAACGTAGATACAACAAAGCAAATCACATTGTTGGACAGATGTCTCCAACAAAGTAGAACATGAAAGAATTTACCTTAAAAGAGAGCACTTTTCTACATACACTCCCTTGCAAATAAAAGTCTGATTTGCACACTAACAATAAAGGAGAAAAAAAAGCAATTGAAACCAACATAAATGTAATGCCTTAGACAAAGAAAGGCAAAATGTACAAATTGTGGTTTCTTTTCCCAGGCTGTGTAAATCTGTCGTTTGCTTACGTGGAAGGGGAGTCACTCCTGATGGCACTCAAGGATATCGCCCTTTCGTCTGGCAGGTAAATGAGTGAGATTTTTTATATGACACTAAAGAAATGTAACATCATTTTTGTGTAAAAGTAAATATTCTATTTCTTCTTCTGCTGGCTGGCCTTTCATCTCTCAAAGCAACATAGGGCCCTCAACCACCCCACGTGAAGCCCTTTGTAGATTTGTTTATGATTTCTTGTTTCACTTCTAAAGTTTTCTATGGATGTGGTAGCCAGTCTTGTGCCAACCTTCCTTAACTGCTTCTTGTGACATGCATGGTTGGCTACATTGTTACTAATTTCTTTATTGACTCCAGCTACACACAGGTGAAAGTAAATTGAAGCCATCAAATGGTTTATGTAAAAGTCCTCATTAGTTGTTTATATTTATTCCTGACAAATCTTCCTTGAAGTTGTAGATGATGTTCTAGGATACGAAAGGCTGACTTCAAGAAATGAACAGTCACAGAACTAATACTCAAATGACTGAGTAGCAGACTGTAGTAGAGACAACACAAAACGAGTTTCTGAGGAGCTAGTTGTAACAGAACTAACACACAGAATACTCCCAATGTTTCAGACTGTAACAGAATTAACATAGAGACTCTCATGGAACTAATCATAATAGAACCAACACAAAAGAAGTCTCTGAGGAACTAACAGTAACAGAACAAATACACAGAAGACTACCATCAAGGAATTAATAATTAACATAGTGATTGCCACCAAAGAACTAACAGAACTAATACACTGAAGATTATGATCAAGGAAATAACAATTATCACAAGACTTTCACGAAGGAAATAACTGAACTAATATACAGGAGACTATCATCAAGGAACTAACAATTAACTGAGGAACTATCAAGGAGACTACCACCAAGGAACTAAAAGTTACCACACATGACCACCACCAAGGAACTAACAGAACTAATACACTGGAAACTATCATAAGGAACTAATTGTAGTAGAACTAATAAACAGAAGACTCCTACCAAATAACTGACAGATAACACATATGGTTAAGTAACAAACTGTAACAGAGCTAACAAACACACAAAACCCTCTCTGTGGAACTAATTAATAGAACATATGCAGAATTACAAACGTATTTTTATCTTCCAGTGAATGTTGTGTGTTTGTATCTTCCACTGCCTGTATGTGAATGTTGTGTGCTTGTATCTTCAATCGCCTGTATGTGAATGTTGTGCGCTTGTATTTTCCAGTGCCTATATTTGAATGTTGTGTGCCTGTACTTTCCAGTGCCTGTATGTGAATGTTGTGTGCTTGTATTTTCCAGTGCTTATATGTGAATGTTGTGTGCTTGTATTTTCCAGTGCCTGTACGTCAGCATCACTGGAACCATCATATGTCTTGAGAGCAATCGGTGCAGATGAAGACTTGGCACATTCCTCAATCAGGTCGGTGTTAACTAGATGTCTTGTATTGTCTTGTCACTTCTCACTCGTTTTTTGTTAGCCAAGTCAAATAACTCTTGCCATGATATATAGATGCAAACAGACAATCTGTGCTCTCTGAGTTGTATAGATGCAGACAGACAATCTGTACTCTTTGAACTGTATAGATGCAGACATACGATCTGTACTCTCTGAGCTTATGGATGCAGACAGACAATCTTTACTCGCTGAACTGTCTAAATGCAGACAGACAATCTGTACTCTTTGAGCTGTATAAATTGTGTATTTTTGGTTGTATATTTATATAAATTGTATATTTGTTTTTCCAACTGTCTCTTGTAGTCGTATTTTAGTAAAGCTCACAATCTACTTCTCGTTTTTTGGGTGATTCATTCATTGAGCTGTATAAATACAGACAATCTGTACTCTCTGTCTAGATGCAGACAGACAATATGTACTCTGAGCTGTATAAATTAGGCTTAGATAGCCTGCATTGTGACAATTGCAACAGAAATCAATTCTGCAGAGTTTTTCTCTACTGCCGTATAGACTGCCTTGTAGAAACCAACAAACTAGCACATGTTTGTTTGTGCTGGTGTAGTGGGTGTGCTAGCCAAGTTGATACCAACCCGCACAGATAATGTCAGGAGCACAGTTGGACACGGGTTCCATGCCTGGACTTATCACTTGCCAAAGTGAGGGAGAGGTTGGCCACCCATTGCTCCGTACATTCAGGCCTACAACATGTGCATGTGGCTGTTACATCACAAACCCATAGCAAGAAACTGCTTCAGGGCAATTTTGTGTGTGTGTGTGTGGGGGGGGGGGGGGCGCTGAAATGACAAATTAAAAACTGGAAATATGACACGCAAACATGATATAAATTAGTTTAGTCAACAGATCATCCTCACTGCACATTTAATCATTCAGTCCATAAGTGCTCTGATCCCCTCTTTAGTATATCACTGAGATCCCCTCCTCAGTAACTATAAGCTAATGACACCAGTTCTGTGTTGATTTCCTATTCTTCTTTGGCCCCCCTCATAGCTCTCTTGTCTGGTTTCACACCTTTTGATTTGATGTTCTTTCAGTCTGTTCATGGTTGCAAACTGACAGTCCTTCCTCACCTGATTAAGTTAATCCCCAAGCCTCAGTGAGGGCATTCAGAATATCTCATATCGCGTGGAGTCATGTCATTCAGATGACATGAATTTCTACCTATAAAACTTGAGTATTGTTTTTTTTCTTCCAGATTTGGTATTGGCAGATTCACAACTGAGGAAGAGATTGATTACACTGTGAACAAGTGTATCTCACATGTAAAAAGGTTACGTGATATGAGGTCAGTTCTATGTGAATGTCGATTGTATGTTACCTGAAGTTAGTTTTGACTGTCTTCTTCTTCTTCTTCTTTGCCTTTTCAAGGGGGATGTGTCATACCTAGTTATGCACCCTAGAGATCAGCATGTCTGACTTCGGCCTGCATTTGTGTCGTCAGGTCTGCTGTCTCTTGGCAGACTACATCCACGGTGACGGGCGCTATCTACCCCTAGATAGGTTTTCTTTCCTAACAGTTGCCAGGGCCGTAGCCTTACAGCCTGCTGTTTGCAACTTCTAGCTGCCATGGGAGTTTTAATTTGCCCAGCTTGCACATGGGACCTCTTGGTTTATTGCCCCTATCCAAGAAGGATGGGATCCGATGTCACTGACCAAAAGATTAGGGTGACGTTTATCAACAGATACCATACTAGCAGTTCTTTGACATGTTCATAGCCCTGTATTTAGATCGTGTCTGAGCATCTCAGCTCTGGCTTCCCCTGTCTGTCTTACATGAGGTCAGTTTTATATGTCTGTCCTACATGAGGTCAGTTTTATATGTCTGTCCTACATGAGGTCAGTTTTATATGTCTGTCCTACATGAGGTCAGTTTTATATGTCTGTCCTACATGAGGTCAGTTTTATATGTCTGTCCTACATGAGGTCAGTTTTATATGTCTGTCCTACATGAGGTCAGTTTTATATGTCTGCCCTACATGAGGTCAGTTTTATATGTCTGCCCTACATGAGGTCAGTTTTATATGTCTGCCCTACATGAGGTCAGTTTTATATGTCTGTCCTACATGAGGTCAGTTTTATATGTCTGTCCTACATGAGGTCAGTTTTATATGTCTGTTCCACATGAGGTCAGTGTGTATCTGTCTGTTCCACATCATGGAGAGAACTAAACCAATTCCATTGAATCAAGAGGTGAAGAAAAGGCACAGGTGCTGGGTGGAACACACATTGCCACAACCTGTTAATAGTGTCACTGAAAACTGCTTCCTGTGGAACCTACAGGGTAAAATAGAGGGGGACTAAAACACAAGGAGAAGAGAATTAGAGACATGAATATTATGGGGAAGACTTTAGAGGAAGATACAGGAAATAGCAACAGGAAGACTTGTCATGAGTTGTTTGAGGGCCTTGGCTTCATTGGACGATTATTTCTTTGATAACAGGCAGAAGAAGAGGAGACACTGCTGTGGCAACAAGTCATATATAAACATGCACTCATACAACCAACAGTCACACACACTCCTGCACATTTATGCCAGACACTGGGCCCATTTCTTCCTATTCCCCATAGGCCTTCAACCAAACTGTGCCAAGCCGTTCTATCTTCTACTGTCTCCTGTCTGTGTACTCCCAATATTATTCATCTCTCTCTGCAATTCTCTTCACCAAGTGTGTTTAGGGTTCCCGCTATTTCTTTTTCCTTGTGAATTCCAGACCAGAGAGTGCCTCGTTAAATTGTTCTCAGGGTCTCAGAATGGGCCCACTAAGAATATGCTTTTGTCTGTGTTTTTGTATGTCTCTGTTGACTTGTTTGACTGTTATCTCCAGAACTGTCATCCTGTATTTTGATAAGCTTACCATTCTTCAGTATTCATTGCATCTGCTGAAATGATCTGACAACAGACTTTGTCTTTCTTCAACCAGCCCCCTGTGGGAGATGGTCCAGGAAGGAGTTGATATAAAGTCCATCAAGTGGACCCAGCATTAAGATGACCACAGTGGGTGGAGTCACATGATGCACAAAGAGAACTGGACACACCGACATAGTCCCCCCCTCACCAAGACTTGGGGTCTGTGGCCCAGGGTTCAGTGTCAGAGTTCCAGAGCATTGTCTAAGCATTCAGTAACCCCAGTGTGCACATGTGTAGTGATAGGTGTCAATGCCAAGATTAGGTGTGTGATTGTTGCACATTTATACTGACAATGTATGTTGGGACTAACAGTGTATGTTGTTTGTACACATTTATGCTGAAACCATACGTTTAAACTAAAGTTAGATATATGTTTGATGTGGTATTCATTTATGCTAACATGTGTTGCCAGCAGGATTGGATATGTTGCTTGTACACATTTGTGCTAACAACATAGTTAGAACTAAAGTTAGATATATGTTTGCCTGTACACAACTGTGCTGAGAATATATGTAAGAATCAAGATGAGTTAGTTACATGTTTGGTATCTCCATGCCAACATGGCCTAGCGGCATTGTGTCTCTGGCCATGCAAGCAAATATCCATTGCTTAATTTACTTCTGGTTTCTTGACTTGTTTCCACCTTGGTCACATTATCTTAGAGTTGTCCATTTGTTGCAGTCATTTCATTAACAAAGCTTCCATTGACAGTTATGGCTCTGTACTTTAATGAAGATCTGCTCTGGTATTGTCTTGTCTTGTAGAAATATTAACACTGTAAATGGTGTTACTGTCTTCTGTGGTGGGTGTAAATGGTGTTATTGACTTTTGTGGTGACTGTAAATAATGTTACTACACCTGGAGGTGACAGTGTAAAATGGTGTTATTGCCTTCTGCGATGAAAATGCAAATGGTGTTATTAACTTCTGTGGTGACACTAAATTGTGTTATCTCCTGTTGTGAACCAGCAAATGGTGTTATCACTTTCAGTGGTAAAATCACAAATGTTGTTATTGCCATCTGTGGTGAGCCTGCAAATGATGGTGTTATCTTCTGCAGTGACACTGTAAATGTCCTTTTCTATGATGACACTGTAACAGGTGCTATTGCTTCCTGGATGCTTGTCTTGTTGATTGCAACATCTGGGTGTTAGACCCGGTGTGATGATGTTTTCTCCAAATGTGATACAACAGACACCACCAAACTCGCTATCATTTGTCAGAAAACTAAACAAATCTGAATGTGCTCTGTGTGAATAGATGGGTTCACATAATGTTTGTATGTGGTAATGCATGAGATGTCTCTGTGTTGGTATCATACATGCAATGTCTGTATGTGGTATCATTCAAGAGATGTCTATGTGTGATATCATACATGCAATGTTTATGTGTAATATCATACATGAGATGTTAGTATGTGGCAGAAATACTCATTTGAATATGCAATTAAAGATTTTTCATAAACAAGAAACAGTATTTTGTATGAATGTATGTGTATCTCTTGTCATCTTCAGTTTATTTATACATATGTGCCCATGCTTGATAGAATAAATGGCACAATGGATGGCATGAGATGATGACACTGTAATCTACACACAAATGTGAAGGTTGAGGTATATATAATAAATAGGATATTTGTAATCGCCAACACTTTCAACTGTCGTATTCACTGGAGATGTTTGTATAGCATCGAGTTTCCAATAATACACTATCAGCTGTTGTGTTCATTGTAGGTGTTTGTATATCATCAAGTTTCTAATGATACACTGTCAACTGTTGTGTTCATTATAGATGTTTGTATATCATCAAGTTTCTAATGATACACCATCAACTGTTGTGTTCATTATAGATGTTTGTATATCATCACGTTTCTAATGATACACCATCAACTGTTGTGTTCATTATAGATGTTTGTATATCATCAAGTTTCTAATGATACACCATCAACTGTTGTGTTCATTGTAGATGTTTGTATATCATCAAGTTTCTAATGATGCACAATCAAATATGTTCACTGTAGATGTTTGTACATCATCAAGTTTCTAATGATGCACAATCAGCTGCTATGTTCATTGTAGATGTTTGTATATCATCAAGTTTCTAATGATACACCAACTGTTGTGTTCATTTTAGATGTTTGTACATCATCAAGTTTCTAATGATGCACAATCAGCTGCTATGTTCATTGTAGATGTTTGTATATCATCAAGTTTCTAATGATACACCAACTGTTGTGTTCATTTTAGATGTTTGTATATCATCAAGTTTCTAATGATACACAATCAACTGTTGTGTTCGGTGTAGAGGTTTGTATATAATCAAGTTTCTATTGATACCCTGTCATCTGTTGTGTTCATTGCAGATGTTTGTATATCAAGTTTCTAATGCAACACTGTCAATTTTTGTGTCCATTGTAGCTGTTTGTATATAAAGCTTCTAACTATATACTGTAAACTGTTGTATACACTGGAGATATTCATATATCAACAGTCCCATATGATTCACTATCATCTGTTTACAATCATCCTTAGTTACACACACCAAGATGCCGGTTAGAAAATGTCATAAAGCAAAAATAATTATCTAGAAAGGCTTGTTTACAAGAATTTAAAGTTTTCACCCTGTTGTATCAAAGCAAAACAGGCCTGACAATTGTATGTTCAAACTTCTCACATTGCTATTCTTCTTCTTCTGTGTTTGTCCAGAATGTTGTTTTGGATGTAACTGCATTGTGCCTGTTTACAGCAGAGCTGCGATATTTGCACCTTTTGGCCAACACACTCAACTTCTTCAGTCATTTGTTAACCGGGTTAACCTTCCCGGGTGTTTTGTAGGACATTCGACTCTCACTGTTGTGGTGGTATCCCCATCCCATCTGGCCCATTTAGAACAGCTGAAGACATTCCGGTCAGCCCTCAAGGGAAAGCAGGGGCAGACCATGGGCATTCCCCGCCATCCAAGGAGGCTTCCATAATTGCAGAGCCGACACATCCTGCACATCGCTGCTTGGCCTCATTTCCATATATTAGGCCTTCCATTCACCATAGGCTGTTCCTCCAGAAACCACAAGAATGCAGTCAGCAGATGACATCCACACAGTTAGCTTTTATTTCGGACTTTCCATGTAATGGATTTGCTAGCCAACAACCAATATTCCATTTCGTGCCACTGGGACACTTTTTCCACCTTTTATGACGCCCACACAATGAGCTTTTGATTCTGACTTTTCACATAATGGATTTGCTAGGAAACACCTGCTATTCAACAATTGGGAAAGTAATCAGAAAAGAAGTAGTTTCTGATTACTCATACAACATCTAATCCAACATTTCCACACAAAATATTTCCCACCACCTTAAAAACAAAACTTGTTTGTGGGGGTCTCTGTTTAGAGTTTGAGGAAGACCTTACTGTCCTGTATTGCTTTGATGCCTGGAGATGTTCGACATCACCTACAGTCTCCTATGATACATTATCATCTGTTTAGAATTATCTTTAGCTACAAATGCCAAGATGCTGGTTAGAAAAACGCAATAAACAATTATCCAGAAAAATAACGTTTTCAAGAATTAAAACAGTTTTCACTCTGATATATCAAAGAAAAAACCATTTTCACCTTTACATAAAAAAAAAAAAACAGATCTGACATGCATATGTTGAAACACATCACAATTAGTCCAGCTAACTTTCATCTATGTGCCGGGGCACTCAGTCATGAAACGGAACTAGCAAGCTGATCAGCTGGATGAACATGGCGATGATTGAGATGAGAAGAGAAATGGATGGGCCAGACATAGTCAAAGCCATAAGAGATGTTGGATGAAAAGATGACTCAAGACACCCATAAATCTGCTTCCTTGTCCAGAGTGAGGGAGATGGGAGTGAAGCGGGAAGCAACCAGACATGCACATTTTCTCAAGAGCTCAGACGTTTGATTAATCAACAAAAAACTGGTACGATCAGTGGATATATGCTGGTAGAGATATTAAGGGGGTGATCGGGGCACCAATGAACCTGTCAGCTTTCACACGTCAGAACACATAGCCTACAGTTCCATATTCTCAGCAATTCTCTTCAGTTCTACGTAAACAAATTACATAAACACATGCAATAATTTCACACTAAATATATGCAAACCTGTGTGCAGACAACAGATCTATACATATGATCTACTAATCCACAGACATCCACTATTTTAACAATGAAAAAACACAAATCGAATAAACTGCTGCCAAACCGTACATTAACTACAGCCTCACACATTATGCTCATATTTCTTACAGAAAAGTTGTATAATTAGATCAAACATCTGTTAGGGAAGAAGTGACTATCTACACAACAATTGTTTCAATAAATGCCAGCAAACAACTTACGCTCAAAGTGGACTCCTGACAGTACTGCCACGCCAGCCAAGATTAATCCTAGGAATGGTGTCACTAACAAGGTGCATTCTAACCCGGACAGTTTCATGTGATCAAGACAACATACTCTCCACAGCCACAATCTTACAGCTAGCATACAAAGGTCTCATCTATAAACTTGCTGCCTTTTCATCTTTCTTTCCATCTTTTTCTGCTTCTTCTCATCTACCTGCTGTGGCTCGGCTGAAGAAAAGAACCATGGGCCTATAAAATTCGCCCACAGCATGTAGAGCAACCTGCCGGGAGCCTGTAGAATACAGTAAAGCAATGTAACCAATATAGTGAACATAGAACACAGAAATGTAAGCAGTAAAGTGAACACAGTGAATAAATCTAACTTGTAAAGTGAACACAGAAATGTAAACAGTAACAGTGTATAAGTGTAACTTGTAATTAAACCAGTTAAGTGAGCACAGAAATATAACCAGTTAAGTGAGCACAGAAATGTAAACAGTAACAGTGTATAAGTGTAACTTGTAATTAAACCAGTAAAGTGAGCACAGAAATATAACCAGTTAAGTAAGCACAGAAATATAACCAGTTAAGTGAACATAGAACACAGAAATATAACCAGTAAAGTGAACACAGAAATGTAAACAGTAAAGTGAGCACAGAGTATATAAATGGAACTGGTAAAGTGAACACAGAAATATAACCAGTAAAGTGAGCACAGAAATATAACCAGTTAAGTGAGCACAGAAATGTAAACAGTAAAGTGAGCACAGAGTATATAAATGGAACTGGTAAAGTGAACACAGAAATATAACCAGTTAAGTGAGCTCAGAAATGTAACCAGTTAAGTGAGCACATAAATATAACCAGTTAAGTGAACATAGAACACAGAAATATAACCAGTAAAGTGAACATAGAACACAGAAATATAACCAGTAAAGTGAACACAGAAATGTAAACAGTAAAGTGAACACAGAAATATAACCAGTTAAGTGAGCACAGAAATATAACCAGTTAAGTGAGCACAGAAATGTAAACAGTAACAGTGTATAAGTGTAACTTGTAATTAAACCAGTAAAGTGAGCACAGAAATATAACCAGTTAAGTGAGCACAGAAATATAGCCAGTTAAATGAACATAGAACACAGAAATATAACTAGTAAAGTGAACATAGAACACAGAAATATAACCAGTAAAGTGAACACAGAAATATAACCAGTTAAGTGAGCACAGAAATGTAAACAGTAAAGTGAGCACAGAGTATATAAATGGAACTGGTAAAGTGAACACAGAAATATAACCAGTTAAGTGAGCACATAAATATAACCAGTTAAGTGATCACAGAAATATAACCAGTAAAGTGAGCACAGAAATATAACCAGTTAAGTGAGCACAGAAATGTAAACAGTAAAGTGAGCACAGAGTATATAAATGGAACTGGTAAAGTGAACACAGAAATATAACCAGTTAAGTGATCACAGAAATATAACCAGTTTAGTGAGCAAAGAAATATAACCAGTTAAGTGAGCACAGAAATATAACCAGTTAAGTGAGCACAGAAATATAACCAGTAAAGTGAGCACAGAAATATGACCAGTAAAGTGAGCACAGAGTATATAAATGGAACTGGTAAAGTGAACACAGAAATATGATCAGTAAAGTGAACACACGATGTAGAAATATAATCAGTAAAGTGAAACAGAACATACAATTTTAACCAGTAAACTATATATAAATTCATTTTAAAAATATTAAATATAATTTGCCAGTCTCCCTGGCTGCGAAGTTAGCAGCTTTTTCCGTAATCCCAAATACTCTCGTGGTTGACGAGAGCGCACGAGAACTTGAAGGGGTTCGAGTCGCGCCAGTGACTTAAGAGAGTATGGAGCCGGTCGCTCAGAAAGTCGTGGCGTGCTGATTAGCGTAATCTAGCCTAGGAATCAACATACAGCTGAAAGATGCTGGTGTTGACCGCAATATCCTGAAACAGGATGGAAAACAACGTGGGGAAAAAATATAATTTGCTTCGTAGATTAAGATGAAGAATATCTCAGAAACTAATCTATAAACAGTATCATGTATCAGAAACTAATCCACAAACAGTATCATGTCCCATGGACACAGGACACTGAAGGCACACTGGGCATGGCAATGGCAATAAGGCAGGGTAGCTAGTGAAGAGTTGAGAATCTTTGGTGGGTTGTGATGAGAGTGATGTTCTATAATGGACTTGCCACATGATGATGGTGATGATCTACTTACTAGCAATAAAAACAACCAGAAGTAACCGGACAACAGAGATAATGTCTGGACAATGGCTGTGAGTAGAATCAGGTCTTTGGTGTGTCTGTGAAAAGATGAAACAGTTTGCGTCTTACAGAAACAATAAAATCATGACTTGTTTCTAATAGCATCCACACAAAATAAAACGAGAAACTGACCGTATATTTCTAATAGTATCAATAAATAATGAGAAGCTGACCGTTTGTTTCAAATTGCATCAATAAAATCATGAGAAACTGACCACATGTTTCTAATATCATCAATAAAAATATGAGAACTGACTGTTTCAGACAGCTTCAGTGTAATTACATGAATGTAACCATTTGTTTCTAGCAGTATCAATATAATAATGTGGAACAGATCATTTCTAACAGTCAATAAAATCTTGAGGAACAGAAAGTTTATTTCTAACAGCATCAATAAAATTATGAGGAACAGAAAGTTTATTTCTAACAGCATCAACAAAATCATGTGAGAATGTGAGATTCGTTTCTAAAAGAGTTCATAAACTGAAGAGAAACCAACAGTTTACATCTATCAGGATCAATAAAATCATGAGGAACCAACAGTTTACTTCTAAAATGATCAATAAAAGCATAAAAAACCAACAGTTTATTTCTAAAAGGATCAATAAAATCATGAAACAACAGTTTACTTTTAAAAGGATCAATAAAATCATAGGAAACAACAGTTTATTTCTAAAAGGATCAATAAAATTATGAGGAATCAAGTTTACTTCTAAAAGGATCAATAAAACCATGAGGAACCAACAGTTTACTTCTAAAAGGATCAATAAAATTATAAGGAACCAACAGTTTGCTTCTAAAAGGATCAATAAAATCATAAAGAACCAACAGTTTATTTCTAAAAGGATCTATAAAATCCTGAGGAAACAACAGTTTACTTTTAAAAGGATCAATAAAATCATAGGAAACAACAGTTTACTTCTAAAAGGATCAATAAAATCATGAGGAACCATCAGTTTACTTCTAAAAGGACCAATAAAATCATGAGGAAACAACAGTTTACTTCTAAATGGATCAATAAAATCATGAGGAAACAACAGTTTACTTCTAAAAGGATCAATAAAATCATGAGGAAACAACATTACTTCTAAAAGGATCAATAAAATTTGCATTAGTTTAAAAATTTGCATGAAGCAAAATGACTTGGGACCCGAGATCATGTAAATGAGCCAGGACTTACTCTGCCATGCCAGATTCCATGTTGAGATCAATGCCAGAGTCGACAAGCTGGCCCTCGTGGTAGACTGACTTCCCCATCCTGGCCATAAACTGGTAGCTGCCAAAGTATATTGATGCACAGAGGGCGGATAACAGCTGGGGACAAATAAATCAGAAAGTGATCTATAGAAGCATTGATGGTGTAAATGTGTGTAAACTTGTGTAACTCAACAAGATCACATTTGCTGAAAAACCTAATAGAATGTCTTTCAACAAGTGTCACGGGTGACAAGCATCGCCTGGATCTTTTCTCCGGGGCATGCTGGGAAATGAACAGGCGGACAGATTGGCTGGCTCTGCAGAACTTGGTGGAGTATTGATACATGACAAGGCAGACATGGTTGCGGCCTTGTGGTAACACGTGTACACCTCAGAGGAGCAAATGGATTACCATGGTCTGACAAGAATGAGACAGCGAGGAGTGATGAGGGGATCTGGCCAACGCTCAACACTCAGAGGAAAGCCGAGACGGACATATAATCAGATTGCTGCTGGTACTACTGGTGTTGGAACTCTTCGCTAGCTGCTGAGGATGGGGACGGAGCGCTTATGGGAATGCCCTGAATGCTGTGATGTTGATTCCTAAATCAATCATTCAATCAATAATCAACAAGTGATTGCCAACTCCTTTCTAATAAATTCTTTGTTCATTATATAGTCTGTTTCAACAAGGTACTAAAGGCAGTAGATGACAGATGGCAATCAGCTCTTCTATATTTGCCCGTGAATCACCTCTTATTGTGATGCCTGACAATCAACACTTATATTGGTACAACTAATCAGCTCTTCAATATTTGCCAGTCAACCAGGTCTTATTTTGATGCCAGCCAATCAATATATCTTTCTGCCAGCCAATCAGTTCTTCTATATTTGCCAGTCAATCAGGTCTTACTTTGAATGCAACCAATCAGCTCTTTTATATTAGCCAGTCAATCAAATCTTACTTTAATGTCAGCCAATCAGCTCTTATGTTAATGTCACAAATAAACTATGGCAATGATGTGCCCTATGTGACCAGCTAAATAGATTAGATTTCCTAAATGTTAAAGGCATCCATGAATGTCACTGGCACATGTATTTTCACCCATTCCATGCCTTCTGTAGCACAAACACCATTACAATCCTAAAAGATGGAATCCGTTTAGCCATCCCAGGACTGCAGGTTCCTCTTATACCTCTAATCTCTTGAGCTTATACCATTGTTGAACTAGTGGCTCATTTTGGGAGCAATATTTTCTATTCTTCTTTCACCCTTTATCCTCCATTGTGACATCAGGCCTCAAACACCAATTTAAGCCCTGCTATCCTTAAGTTTCCCATACAGCTCAGTCCATGTTCTCCACATATGATTCATTTGTGTATTTACTTCTCTTCTCCGTGTGTTTTTATGTCTTCCTCTATTTCTTTTGCCTTGTGGATTACAGACATAGGTGTTTCTAGTTATACTTCTTCTTCTTCTTTTTCTGCGTTCATCCGGAGTGTTTTTTCCCCAGACATAACTGCATTTTGCCAAGTTTTGCGCCCGTAGGCCAACACATCCAACTTCTGCGGGTGTTTGTTGACCGGGTTAACCTTCCCGGGTCTAGTTATACTATCTCCCAATGTTTGTCCTGTCCAGTGTCAGTGTCTTTTCTTCAACTCTCGATTCACTGGTATTTTCTATTTCCCTCCATGAGCCCCACCAACATTTTCTACTTTGCTATTGCCTGCGAAACAATCAACAAAAGGTTCTATCTTCAGAAATATGTTCCAGATTTTTTTCCTGGCTTTGAATTCACCGACACTGTAAGCAACTTTGTCATATTCTGCCCACTCTGTATGGAAGTGTCTGTAACATCCTATTGACACTATATAGAAGTGTCTGTTAATATTTCATCAATGCTCTATGGATGTTAACATTTCATCCACACTGTATAGACATGCTGACCTGTCTGACAGACGGAGGGAAACTTACCACAGGCCCTGTTGTGAAAGCATCCCAGAATATGAGGTACCACACAGCATAGTAAACAACCTGTCAAACGACATCATCATCATCAATTACTGAGCTCTGACAACCATACAAGAATATCACATAGACACAACAGTCAGTAACCTGTCTGTTACTATCAGGGAAGCAAAGAACAGCCACACTGTAACCTGCCATGCATGTCATAAGAGGCAACTAAGGAGGGTTGGCATGGGATCGGCTACCTCATCTCATAGAAAACATTAAGTCAAAAATCCAACCAATCATGGACAAGTCGACAAAGGTCTCAGTGTGAGCTGGTTGAGGGCTAATGCTTCATTGAGAGATGACAGGCAGAAGAGGATGTGGTTCCCTAGCAGACAATGCTGCTGGGGTAGTAAGTGTTAGGCTTCCATGTTTTCTAGGCCCTGGCATAAAGAGGTGGGGTGCCCTGCTCCTTTTCTCACCATTTTTCCTTCCTTCCCAGATAACTCCACACAAACATGTTTTGAAAATTTGAATAATGAAGACACAAACAATAGATGGCACAATTTATTGCCTGGCATGTTTCGCTGCATCTTGTCAGGTATCTGGTACCAATGTGTACGAGGCAAGGTTGGCCCCAGAGCCATTCTGGTTGAAGAAAACAACCTGGCTATAGCTGGGGATTGAACCCGGTTGGCTCTCAGCAAGTGTTATAGAATGCCACTATTCCTCCAGAATGTCTCTCATTCCACAAATACAACGGAGGAATGAACAGAAGAATAAACAGTATTCTCAACATTTAAGAAGCCGACGCAACAAAACTTGAAAAGCTATTAAACTCTTTCAGGACAGGAAAGCTTCTAGTCAGGATGATATCCCAGCAGAAGCTATTAAAGCCAGTAAAAACACCTCAGCTGAGTAACTTCACAAATGATCTAGCAGTCTGGGAGATTGAACAAATACCAACAGACCGGAGCAGGATATCTGTGAAGCTGCAAAAGAAAGGGGACCTAAAGGAATGTGAAAATTGTACAGGAAAAATATTATTGTCAAATCTAGGGAAAATATTAGGCAGGATAACTCTGGAGAGATTAAGAGACACCACTGACAAACAACTTAGGGATGACTAGGCAGACATCTGAACCAACAGATTCTGCACTAACCATATTCATCGTCACCATGTTCCCTATTAAATGATATAGGTACTCTTGTCTCTCGACAGATCTCAGTTCTTGGTGCTCTGATAAATCCTATGAATTGCGGTAAAGCTGTGAAAATGTAAACAATATAAAATAACACGAATGCAGCTTTACATAAGAGAATTACGACACATACAGGACGTTGCGGCGACTAGCCTTCATCAGCAAACAAATACATACACAAAACACAACATATAGTCACGAAGAAGACCCTCCGGTGACTACATTAAGGCACAGCGATGGGATAAGAAGAATACAAATATGAAAAAATGGAAGCAATGAAGAGAAAATGAAAATTTGAAAAAAAATGTCCCTACTTACCTCAGAATCCCAAGCTGTGTATTGCTTTGAATGTCACCATTATCTTCTTTTATACACAGTCGAGGGAGTGGGGTGTGGGATGATATCAGGGTGGTGGGTGTAACGGTTCAGTGAGCATTCCAGGTACAGTAGACTTTAGGACTCGCCTCATAACAACATAAAGGTGAACGTAATATGAGTTTTGTTAGAAACACCATCATACTTGGGTGCACACTTCATTGCTCTTTAATATTCGTCTACTAGGGCCAACCCATTCACTGTCACCCACTCTTGCTTTGTAAGTACATCCACCGGGACGCCTCAGTTCCCATTCTCAGATAACTATCACAGTTTCCCAGTTTCCTGACCTACCTTCCTGCCCCCACCCCCCCCCCTTTCTTTTCATGTACCACTTCCATTCAAGTACCTGGGATGCTCACTGAACCGTTACACCCACCACCCCATATCATCCCACACCCCACTCCCTCCGCTGTGTATAAAAGAAGATAACGGTGACATTCAAGGCAATACACAGCTTGGAATTCTGAGGTAAGAAGGAACATTTTTCAAATTTTCATTTTCTCTTCACTGCTTCCATTTTTCATCTTTTTATTCTTCTCATCCCGTCATTACGCCTTAATGTAGTCACTGGAGGGTCTTCTCCGTGACTATATGTTGTGATGTATTTGTTTGCTGATGAAGGCTAGTCGTCGCAACGTCCTGTATGTGTCGTAATTCTGTTATGTAAAGCTGCATTACTTTGTGTTATTTTATACTGATAAATCCTACTGCTGATATTCCCCCATGCCACCGTCTCAGACCATAAAGCACAATTTCTCTCGGCCTGCTTCTGCCTCTTCTATTGCTGATCTGTCCAGTCATCACAATATTCTTCAATTCCTATCTTCTCATTATATGAACAAAAGACTGTCACTTACTTATATAATGTTGGATAATTTTCTATTTTCATCAGCCTCTTCCAGACTATCATTGTCAGCTATTCTGGCCATCCAAGTTATCTGCAACATTTATCTCAGAAACCATCTCTTGCAGTTCCCTCCATATCCTCCCCATTTTACTCATCGCTGTCTCTAATTCTCTTCTCCATGTGTTTAAAGGCACCCTCTATTTTGTTTACCCTCTGAGTTCCAGTAAAAAACCTTCAAGGTATACTATCCTTAAGTTTTATCAATTTGTTTCCTATCTAGCACCCTTGTCTTTCCCTCAACTCTTGATTTGCTGCAATCTGTCTAGTTCTCTCACCAAGCTTGATATTAGTGATTTTGTCATACCAGTTTAATCCTCCTATGCTTCACCAGTGGTACCTCTACCATTTTTATAAACTCTATAACGACATCACTGATAATGTAAAGATAAAAGCCATTTTAATAAAACCACAGATTAAGTGTGAATACAAGTTTGTTTGTTTTTTACATTTACAACACAGATTATGTGCAGATAAAAGCTCTTACATTTACAACACAGATTATGTAAAGATAAAAGTTCTTACGTTGACGTCACAGATTATGTAAAGATAAAAGTTCTTACATTTACAACACAGAAAAAGATAAAAGTTCTCACATTGACACCACAGATTATGAGTAGATAAAAGTTTTTACATTGACATCACAGATTATGTAAAGATAAAATTTCTTACATTTACAACACAGAAAAAGATAAAAGCTCTTACACTGACACCACAGATTATGTGTAGATAAAAGTTCTTACATTGGCACCACCGATTATGTAAAGATAAAAGTTAAGAGTTGATTTATTCTCTTCTGCTATTTGTTTCTTGCCTTTAGTGGCTTGCTTTCCCTTTGGCTGCAGAAAAACAATGCAAAACACAATCAGTTAATAAAGACATTTCAGCATTAATTTTTGCTCACTATCAAACAAAGTAGTTTAGGTCAGCATGGCAGAATGGATAAGAACGCTTGTTCTCAAACATCCGGTGTGCTGGTGCTGAGGTAAGGTGGTTGGACTAAAATGTTGACCTATCGTCCTTGACTTGGGGACGTAAATTACAAGTACCTCTGAAGTTGGAGTGGGTTCATGACTTGATGGTGAGGGACACTGTTAATAGGGAAAGCTAATCTACACGCAAAATTCAGTCCAGCACTACTAGAGGTAGTGTATTTGGATTACGCTTGAGTTCAAAGTGAGCAAGCACCCAAAAAAAATAAAAAATAAATAAAAAAACACACAGTAGTAATCTGATTTGTTCACTGACTATTGAACACTCCATAGTACAAAGCAAGGGGTGAATTGAGAAACCATGTGTTGCCCATGCAGCATGGTCCCTCTCTCAGCCAGTCTAGTTTACTCCAGAGGAAAGGTAACACCAATGCATCTGGAACAAGACAAGCAGCAGAAGCTGATGGATCTGCAAAGCAAATCTCTAACTGTCTGCCTGTCAGAGCTTTGACCCTAGACCAGTGTTTCCCAACCTTTTTTGTGCCATGCCCCACTTAAGCCTTTCTAAAATTCATATTGCCCCCCTCCCCCGCCACACGCCCCCCCCCCCTCAACATATACATTATTTTTAATATTCAAAAATTGAAATGTTCACTAAAGAAACTTGAATGATAGGCTTTAGGAAGAAATCACTAGGTAATTATTGAGCAAACACAGTAAGTAAATTTTCAAAACATATAATGGAGAACTGAAATTCAAGTACAAAATAATTTTAATGAAAGATTTTTCTATATTATTTCTTCTTCTTCTTCTTCTTCGTTCATCCGGAGTTTTTTTTTCCGGATGTGATTGCGTTGTGCCTGTTTACAGCAGAGCTGCGTTCTTGCGCCGTTAGGCCGACACATCTGACTTCTGCGGGCATTTGTTGACCGGGTTAACCTTCCCGGGCTATATTATTTTAATTATTAGTAATTATTTATTATTTAAATTTAGTGAGATCCTTGCGCTTGATGCTTGCTGCAAAGAGATCTTATGTCAGGTTCCAATTTAGTTAACTTCAGTCTCAAGTCTCCCCGTTTTGTTATATTCAGCCGATTTCTTCCATTTTCGAATTGCCCCCCTTAACAGTCAAATTGCCCCCCTGTGGGGCGTGGGCCCCACGTTGGGAAACACTGCCCTAGACCAAGGCAAGATTAAGAGGTAACAGAAAGCAGGTAGTGCTGTTTGTTATATGGTAGCTCATTCATATCTAAGACCTGACCTGAAATGAATTTGCTTCTGACAAGGATCCAGGTAAGGTCAGAATTCTAATATAAGTTATCAGGAGTGGGAAGGACATACTCACTCTACAGATCCACCAGCTAATAGATTTATGCTGATGAGAAGAACAGGTCCCACAAGATTTCAAAGATTCAAGCATCATAACACTGTACAAGAACAAGGAGGATCAGAGTGAACATAAAAACTATAGGGGTGTCTCACTTCTATGTATCTTTTGGAAAATATCTGGAAGAATTGGTCTGCACAAATTCGAACCCCAGGTGATCAAATCTACCCTGAATCACAGCGTGGCTTTCGGTGGAAGCAGTCTACCATTGATGTGATATTCTCATTGCGACAGCTACAAGAATATTTGCCATGAACAGAATAAACCATTGTTTATTGCTTTCAACGGTGTTTGATGGTGCATCTTCAGAATATTTTAAAATCAAGAGTGGTGTTAAGCACTGTTGTGTACTTTCCTACACCCTATTTGGAATATACTTTTCACTTCTACTGAAATATGCCTTTTGTGATCCGGATGGTGGTATACACATTCATTCACGCTCATTTGACGGCCTCTAAAATGCTCAGAGATTGAAGGCCAAGACCAAAATTAAGAGGGTACTGATCAAAGAGCTGCTTTTTGCAGATGATGCTGAATTACGACCCATTCTGATGAGGAAGCACTGAATGTTGGGCTGAATGTTGCCTTGGTTTGCAAAATAATTTTGAAAATTGAAACCGTAGTCTATACACACTATTAATAGTAGTGATGGACTAAATCTTGCGTGTGGATTAACTTTCCCTATAAACAGTATTAACAACAGTGACTCCACTTAGTCCAGTAGTCCTACCTAGGACACTGTCCCTCGCCATCAAGCGAACCCACTCCGACTTAGAGGTAATTGAATCTTTATGATTAAACATCTATATGATGAGGGACTATCCAAATTCATCAATCATTTAATATCTCCACTTAAAATTGACATATACACTTGAATAAGGTACTTCTGAATGCCAATTCGTCCCTTCTATCAAACAGTTTGATAATTCATAAAATTGTGTAAACTACCTCCTGTCGAAGTCGAAGAGAGACAAAAGCTTTTCGGAAAAGTAAATAGAGGTTATGACTTTTCTCCGTAATCTCGTATACTCTCGTGGATGACATGATGACGGTGAGAATCAGCAGTGGTTCGAATCGCATCTGTAACTTACGGGGTATGTGAGCCGGCCGCTCAGAAAGCAATGGCAAACTACTGAGCGTAATCTTGCCAAGAAATCAACATACAGCTGAAAGATGCTGGTGTTGACAGCGATGTCCTGTAAAGGATATGCAAAAAAAAAAAAAAATTATTATTATTTATTTAGTAAACAAACAAGGAGGAAGAGTTTATCAGAAGAAAATACTTAAAAATAGTAACATTTGGGACAATAAATAAAATGAACTTACAGGCATAGTTACCGCCTATAATCCTATATTTCTCCCAGACTGGGCGTTCTAGTTGATCAGTGGACAGTCTTGTTTGTGGTCTCCGGCTGGTTCAAACCTCTAGATCTGCTGGTCGCGTCCGTCCTGCTTTCTGTCGTGGCAATGTCCCACTGGCAGACGACACTGGGAGTTCACTCCCCTGATTGCAATCAAATATGGATAGGATTCGCAGTTTATTTCACAGAAAGAACCAGTTTTCCCAGACTTCTAAATTATTATTTGAATTTGTCATCAGTTGTGAGCCCCTCTGCCATATACCGCAAGGTACTATACTGGCAGTAAATGACATACAGTTTGACAGTGTGAGCAGTCACTCCCTGGCAAAAGTCTATGCTTGGTAGGATCAAGTAAGGGAGCAAACAAACTGGGCTCATAAAGCTCATAAACATTGGAAGGAAATCCTAGTTTAGTCGATGGATCAACATCACGGCACACGGGTGCAACCCATAAGTGCTCCGTTCTCCTCCTAACTCAGACCTGAGTCTGGAGAAACTCAGCTCAGTGCACGAACCCCGTAGCACCGGCGATGATCCTGAAATACTTTGGGTAGATTTTTAACTCGAATTTTGCCCGGGCAGCGCCGATAGGCTACTCTTTATCGATTTCCAACTGCCAAGAGATTTTTTGCGTGCGCAACAATACACACGGGCGTTCGATCTCACTACCCAGAGACCAGGGGAGATTTTTATTACTAGAAGTCCACGAGAAAAAATCCCGGTCATCACCGGAGCTTGAACCCGGGACCTCCAGCACTCGAGTCGGACACCATACCTCGAGACCGCGCAGCCCCCTGGAAGGAAATCCATCTATGTGAAAGACACACTATATGCCAAACCACCACTGCCTTGTGGAAGTTATTGTAAGAACAGATTAGGGGAACAAAGCTCCACGGAAAATGTGGACAGATAGAGCCCGCACGTCCTGGAAGGCAATCTGCCTATAGAAGGGGAATTCCGGAAAAGACATATCAACTGTCAAAATCGGAATGTGTTGGCCTAAATGGCACGGGACTAGCAATCAAATGTTTACAAAGGATGCAATGCATCTGTCTCTGAAATAGACGCGCAGCACACGTCGATCGCAGAAGAAGAAGGATAGGATTCAAGTCAATTGTCTCACGTGGAAGTCTTATTATAGTTCATGCCGTGTGGCATTGGTGATCATGTCTGTCCACAGCCTTTTGTCTTATGTACGGTCATTTATTTCTGATGCTGATGTTCCTCCATACCATGATGTCAAACATTCCAGCATCTTCTCTCTTGGTATTCCCCGGATACTCTTTCAACCCCCCCCCCCCACCCCCCCCCACCCCCCCCCCCACCCCCCCCCCCCCCCACCCCCCACGAGTTTTCTTGTTGTGACGACATCGACATTCTCCAGCTCCCTTCCTGTCATGACATACCCAAAGAATGTGGACTATCTTCTTCTGATGTGAATCTTAGCGAGTTGACTTTTTTCAAGATATCGCCATATCGTCAATAATCTTTATGCCCGTGTGGATGCATTTGACTTTTCACAAAGAAAAATATATTGAGGAAACAAACATAAAAACTACGCCATGTATATGTGACCTTTGACCTATGATGTGTTTGTTGACAACCAAGGTGCCGAGAGTTTGCGTGGAAATATTATTCATTATTTAGTAGGTAAAAGCCATTTTGTGTTTCTTTCTAGTCTAAATGTACAGTATTGTCTTATTCACCAGTTTAGCAATTTTTCTTCATTAAATTAATGTTGTCTCCAAAATAACGGTTGGCTAAAATGAATCGTTAACATTGCTAGATAACAAAACATCAACTTACTGAACTTATTTTTTTTTTCACTTCTGATTTATTTCTTTTGCATGTCTGCCACTTCTTAACTTCGCTTTCTAAACTTTCTTTCCTGCCTGCATTTCACTTTCAACTTTGTTACATGATGAAGTAGTTAGTTGTATTGTGTAAGACAGTGTCATTACACTCTGACAGACTGCTGTTTGTTTTTCCATCTTTTGATTTCTAGGTTTGTTAATTTTAAAAAAGATCAAAGGACTTAAACTTAAAAACAAGAGAGAGCAGTTACAACTTGACGCTTGTGACTCACATCATCATCAAGTGCCCTACCAGCTGGCGTAGGCGTTCAAGGCTCTCCACACATCTCGGTCTTTGGTGTTCTGGATCAATTCTGCTGCTGATATTCCTCCATGCCACTGTCTCAATCTATCCAGCATCATTTCTCATGGTCTGCCTCTGCCTCTCTTCCCCTCAATCTTTCCAGTTGTTACCATGCTCTCAAATTCCTCCCTTCTCATCACATGACCAAAGGAAGCTGTTTAGTGTTTGTCTCTTTCTTACTGTTGAATATTATAATGTTCTAGTTTCATTAGCATTAGCCTCTTTCATGCAATCGTTGTTAGTTACTCTGGCAGCCCAAGGAATTTGTAATATTCATCTAAAAAACCACATCTCTGTTGCTTCTAAGTTCTTCCTAATATGTTCATTTACATTCCAAGATTCGCTGCCATACAGCAAATCTGGTTCTATATAGCATTTCAGCACTCTCTTTCTTACATTAATTGATAGTGACTTATTGCATAAGATACTCTTCATTCTCTGAAATGTGGCTTTTGCCTGCCCTATTCTGCTCTTAATCTCTGTTGTACATCTTCCATCTGATGTTATAAATGCCCCTAGGTATTTAAAATTATCCACTTGGTTAAGAATTTTCCCTTCTATTTCTATGTCACATTTTGGTGTCACCATTTTCATTGATATCACCATTGTTACTGTTTTCTTTATATTCAAGGAGAGTCATTTTTTTGCACTCTCTGTTACTACAATGTCCAACAATTGTTGTAGGTATGTTGCATTATCTGCTATCAATACTGACTCACAAGCCAGGTGAAAGTAACCCAGACAGCAAGTGATTGTATATCACTGTCAATACTTTCATGTTTAACTCATCAAAGAACAAAAAGCTGACCCCAATAATCCAAGATGGGACACCCAAGTCATCCCCTAGTGGAGATGGAGAAGGTCGAAAGGACACAAGCACTGAGAGAATGCAGAGATGAGAAGATGCTAATACTAATCAGTAATAGACTAATAGTAATAGTAAATAGCCTAATACAAGGAGAAAAGTTCATCTGCATGCTATGCTGCGCCTATGCCACCCTATGAAAAACAATAACAGATTTCTTCTTCTTCTTCGTTCATCCGGAGTTTTTTTTCGGACGTGATTGCGTTGTGCCTGTTTACAGCAGAGCTGCGTTCTTGCGCCGTTAGGCCGTCACATCCGACTTCTGCGGGCATTTTTTGACCGGGTTAACAGATTTGAAATCCTAGCTCTAGGGGTGGTTGAAATGATGCAGTTTTTTCCATCACCTCAAATGATTCCACAGAAAAATCAGTTGGTATTCCCCTGAAAACTATCCCATAACAAACTCCATGGTGATAGGAACATAGACTACCAGTACAAATCCAGACAAAAATGAAAGTAATATTAGACAAGGAGGGTCAGAACAGTGAACAAGCAAGTACAGCCATTCTGGGTTTTCTTGACGAAGAATACTCACAGGATCTCAGAGTTCAAGTCTACACAGACAAGTCAGCTCAAAATGATATTAGAAACAATATTGGAAATGATACTAGAAATGGAAGAGCGTGGTATGCATGGAATACCTAAATAATATGAGAGATGTGGGCAGAGTGCTAACAGGAAAGTACTGCCAAAACTATGTTGCAAATATCTAGGAAATCAAGACAGCAATAGAGAAATTACTGAATACCAACTATGGTTCACAGCATGTGATACTACAGACAGGCTCAAAATTAGTACTTCAAGCGTCCCAGTCCAGAAAATTGCCAGTACCACAGACACTACTGTCTGAACTAGACAACTAACATAAGGTCACCATACAATGGTTACCATACTGACACCAGAAATTAGAGAGCTACTCAGCTAGCTAAGGAAGGAGTAACAGAAGAGCAACTCGGTGTACTTGTCACATATCACCAAAAGAAAAGAGTCATCAGAACAATCAAAAGGCCACCAACACCAGCATAAGATGATTACCATATTATGGACAGTCCTGAACAAATCATTATTCTGTGACTCAGAACAGGACACAATCGATTACAGTATTAAAGATTGGCAAATTAGCCATGTGTACATGTGGATTAGTGCCTCGAACTGCAGATTGCATACTCCAAGACTGTCCCGAATACAACATATCAAGGCAAATCTTTTAACCTAGAGAAACAACTGTGGAAGCTAAACTATAGGACCAATAAGTGAACTAAAAAGACAATGAAATGTATGCAAGAGACACATTACAGATATAGAGAATCAATTTAAAGCAAACAAAAGTAGAAGAAGATACTCAACATCATCAGCCTGATATAGATTACTTTGTTGGATACAATAATACAGCTATTATAGAGGTAAAATAAACAGACAAGGAAGAGAAGGATGGAAGAGAGAAAAAGAAAGATTACTCAAATGCAAAGTAAAATCTAGGTACTGGCCCTTTGTAGCTTAGCTACATGGATAGATGTTTTTATGAGATCTTACAACTGGAGGATCCGGCCAACATTCAGAACTCAGAGGAAAAGCCAGGCTCACATAATCACACTGCTACTTCTTCTTCTTCTTCTGCGTTCATCCGGATTTTTTTTTCGGATGTGACTGCGTTGTGCCTGTTTACAGCAGAGCTGCGTTCTTGCGCCGTTAGGCCGACACATCCGACTTCTGCGGGCATTTGTTGACCGGGTTAACCTTCCCGGACACTGCTACTAATACCATTAGTATTGGGACTCTTCACTGGCTGTTCAAGATGAAGACAGAGCATGCATGGGAATGTCCTGAGTTCTTGACTCAACTCAACTTAACTCAATGAGATCTTGCATCTTTTGTTTCTTCTTGCTTTCAGAGAAATGAACCAGTATTTCAAATATGAACAGAAGAATTGCATCAGAAGAGCCATGTAACCAAATATACCAACGGACACCAGACAGTTAGTATTCATTTATACATAACTTGCCACACTCATTAATTATTTCTAATGATAAAATCTTATCTGTAACAATTAATTTAAAAACCGTGATTTTGCTTTGATAATAAACAAAGTTGCCGGTCTCCCTGGTGAAGGGATTTAAGGACGCTGTTCGTAATCCTGTATACCTACGTATGAAACACAGCTGTACGAGATTTGGCAGCGGATCACGTCGCGTTGGTTTCTTACTGACAGGTATGTGAGCCGGTCGTTCAGAAAGCAATGGCAAACTACTGAACGTAAAACCTTGCCAAGACATCAACAGCAGCTGAAAAATACTGGTGTTGACTGCAATGTCCTGTAAATAGGATATGCAAAAAATAAAAAAAATTAACAAGTTAGTTGCATGTCTTTTACAGAACATCGCAATAAACTCCAGCATTTATTGACTATGATTTTCTAAGCAATTTTCTGTTCAGTAGTTTCCAGTGCTTTCTAAAATGGCAATACCTTTGTATACCTTATATCATTTGGAAAATCAATGCAGAGTGATCTTCTCACCAATCTCCTGTGGCTGACCTGAACTCTGTATGTTGGGATTGTGAGCTGTATTCATGAACCCTCAGCCACTCACATCAACAATTTTGATAATACACCCCAAATATTTGATTAAACTGTTTGAAACAGTTTGATTCTGCTGTGCGTTTGATTTATCTGTCTCTACAGGATGGCAGCCATGTGGAAGTCTGAAGAAAGACATCTGCCCACAGATGGCAAGTCACAATCAAGAACTCACACCACAGGTATCATATTGTCTTCTATTTTTTTTTTAAAAACACCCCAGGTCACATCACATGTAAAACCTACTTTCGTTCATCAACTACACCGTAAGTAACATCATAGTCACATATTTTCTTTCAGCAATTGACGTCACAGGTAACAAATAAACTGGTACTTCAGGTAACATAATAGTGTCATTTAATTAACTTCAGTAGTCATTCAGGTAACCTAATAGTGTCATTTAGTTAACTTCAATAGTCATTCAGGTAACATTTATAGTGTCATTTAGTTAACTTCAACAGTCTTTCAGGTAACCTAATAATGTCGTTTAGTTAACTTCAATGGTCATTCAGGTAACATTCTTCTGTATTCGCATTACACCCCAATAATATACTTTCTGTAATCAACTTACACCTCATATAACATACTATCTGTAATCAAAGTACACCGCAGGTATCTACTTTCTGTAATCATCTCACACCTCAGGTAATATATAAATAATCAACTTAGACCTCAGGAATATCATCATTCGCACTGCGAGCGCTAACAAGTCAAGTCACCTGAACAAGTCAAGCAGCCTGAAATGGGGGAAAATGTCACGTTGAAAGTCCAACAACAAGAAACATGCGGCAGCCAAGATGTGCAGCGTGGGAGCCGACAAGAAGAAGAACGTGGAGAGCCTGCCGGCAAGCTGTAGCAAAGAACCTGAAACTACAGCTACTACTGAAGCTACTATGAGGGAGAAGATCGACAGCCCACTACATACAAGAGCCAAACCTACGGAGAAGCAGAGAGAGGAGAAAGACACCAGAGTCATAAACACAGACTCAGCAACAAGTAAGCGGGTTATCAAGCGTATCCAAGTGGAGCTATCAGACGAAGAAATCATGAAGCAGCTTCGAGAAGAGAATCAACACATCCAATTCTTGAAGGTGGAGCGGCTCACCTACTCCAAGATTCCTACAACCTTGGCGGTGGTAACGACAGAGGGCAGCGAGATGCCGATCACAGTATCAATCAACAAGAGAATGCAGCTGCCAGAGAGATTCATTCCAAGGATCACCCAATGTTCCAGATGTCAGAGAGCCAGCCACAGCAGAGCAACATGTCGCAGTAAGACGGAAATCTGCCATTACTGCGCCAATCACCACGCCTTCAAGGAGTGTCCGCTAGCCATGCTGGATACAGATTTCAGAGCACCCAACAACAAAAGAAAGTGTGCCAACTGCCTGGGCAAGCACGGAGCAAGATACTTAGGCTGTCCATACCTCCAAAGACACAGAGACGTCTTAAAGATTGCCATCACCACAAAGACACCATACAACGAAGCAAGGCAGAGGTGCGAGACAGCAACCTGCATCTCACAAGCCGAGAAAGAGCAACTGCAAAGCCAGATTTAAGAGTTAAAGAAGCAAGACTAGCTACTGCAAACATCGGCACCAACCAGCGACAATGGGAAACTTCTTGCTGAAATAAAGGAGATCCAGCGGGACGTCAAACAAGAGGTGGAGAACATGAGGCATATGACAAATATAAATGAAAAGATTCTACGAGACATCAAAGCGGTAAGAGAAATGCTAACAACTGAAAGGGAGCCAACCCAAATCAAACCAGCACAAGAAACAGAAAAGCACACAGAGAAACCGCAAGATGAAATCCAACAAGAAACCGAGCCAGAACCGCAAGAAAAAGCCAGCAGCCCAGCCACGACAATATCCCACCAGACACCCGAAGAAAACCGAGATGAGCACCCTGATGACAACAAGGAGAGACCATGGGAATTTACCTTGGAGGAGCTCCAAGAAGCTGCAAGAGTGGAGGAACTCAGGCACCAGGAATTCAAAAGGTGTTGGGATGAAAGAGAAAAGAAGAAACCCAAGAGACTCAGGAGGCCGGTAGACTACCCAGATGTATGGTATGAACCTGAGTATGACCCTGACCACTCGTACTACATAGAAGACGGAGAGAGAAAACCATGGATGACCGAGGAGGAAAAATCGAAAGGCAGCAGAAACTCAAACTCGAAAGTGAAAACAGGCACAAGGAGGAAAATGGAAACGTCGAAAAGCTCCTACAGAAACTACACAAAAAAGGAGACAAAAAGACCAAACAGAAAGTCCTTATAAGGACTGTACCCAGATGAGCCAGAAGCCTACACCAACAAAGAGAGCCACAAGAGCAGACGAGCACAATGGATAGCCGCCGAACGATCCCCCAACTGACGTCACAGACACAGATCAACATAATCAGTCCGAGATAGGACTCAGAAGACAGAGTTATGGTGAATGAACCCACAAAAACCACGGACCTCAACAATAACCACAGCTGAAAAACGCAGGTTGAACGAGGCAGAATTTGGAATTTTTGTTTTGAAAATTGGAATTGGAATTGGGATCAGGAATATACTTTCTATAATCAACTAACACATCAGTTAACCTCATAACTGATGTTATGATGTTAGTGCCAGACTGCAGTGCTTTTCCATAACTTCAAGAGTGCCATTAATTAGAATGCCTTAAACTGGTTAGTTGGTTTGTTGGTCAGTTAGTGGGTTGGTTGCCAATCCTCTGGAACACAGAGGTTTGTCCCTTAAGTTTGGTGCATCAGCATTTAGATCAGTTGTGCCCTGAAAAGAACTTGCATCTAACAGAGTAAAGTTGGTGTAGAGACTTTCTCCTGACCTGGTACAAAGTATGATCGCCATGGGAGGCTGTGTTGCAGAGTTCTGCTTCCCCTCTTGAAGTTCAGAACCCAGTGGAGTGTGCAAGATCAGTACAGGAATGTTGCATCTGTGGAAAGGCATAATGCAAATCATGTACTGGGACAAGTAGTGAAAGTTCTGTCGCATAGAAAGCTACCTATAAGTACTAAAGCAAATCTCTTAACAACTATTTTTTGGATGACATGTTAACAGTGTCAAACAACAACTGCAACTAATGAGTGCAAATTCAAAACGACATAGATGAGATGACTTAGAACAGCTGTGGGAATAACCATGAGAGATAGAATTAGGAATGAGGAAATTAGAAGACAACTAGGTCTGAAACCAGTCATGCACTTCATTAAAGAATAAAAGATTAAATGGTTTGGCCACCTCACAAGAAGATTGATAGGTCAGTGGTGAGAAACAGACGTAGTGGTTGGGGTTTCATTGCAAAGGCTAATGACGAGCCTTGAAAAAGGAGAGTCTGGCATATGCGACTACGACCTCCAGCATGAGAATGGAGGTGGAAGCAGTAACAGCGTCATTCCGTTGGTTAGAGGAGACTACTGCAACACACACTGTATTCATTACGGATTCAAAGAGTATGCTTAGTAAGGTGGAGAATGGAATTTTTCATGTGGAATGGCTATCGTTGCTTCAGAGGTCACAGATTGTGAGAATTGTATGGATATTTTGCCCTGGCCATGCAGGGGTGCGGGGGGAATGAACAGGCTGATAGGCTGGCAGGCAATGCACCTCTTAGTGGTACATTACCTATGGACAAGGGGGAGGTGATCATGTGCTTGTGGGACCAGGTGGAGATGATGGGGGAATAGATTGAGAACCTGTATGTGGAAAGAATGAGATTGCTGGGGATAGGCAGGAGTCCTGGAAGAACCTCAAAACTGAGAGGGAAGACCAGGAGAAGTTTAAATCATTAGCGCTGGGAACGATTAGTAGTTTAACTCTTCACTGGCTGTTGAACGAGGGCATGGAGCATGTATGGTAATGTCCTGAGTGCAGTGATGTCGATTCTTAACTCAAACTCAACTCACAAGAAGCCCTGGTATCATCTGCCAAAAAGAGCCCCATTGAAGAAATTTCATGGATATAGGGCAAGGGCAAGACCACATAAATGATGGGGTGACCAAGAACAACTTCATAGAAATGAATACCAACTTAGAACGAGCGCATAAAAGATATTTGCGTCTCCCCCCAACACTTAAGAAGGAGGAAGAGGATATTAGGATGTAACCAGGACATGGTTGAGCACAGCACACAGAGACTGTCTGGGAATAGGCCACATATGTTTCTTCACATCTTTTAGGTATGTCGTTGTCCAACAAACTCCAACCAGATGCTGGGGGGAGGAGTGGGTGTGGGTGGGGGGGGGGGGAGACTGACAATAGACAAAGGAATATGTTGAAGACTGTTTGTCTGTTAATGAAGACACAATAGGCCATTTGTTTTTTAGTCTTGGTTTTTCGATTGCTTTTAATTCAAGCATAGTTCACAGTTGACCTGTTTTTGCATGGGAGATAGCTTTCCCTATCACTGGTGTTTCTTACCATCAGGCGAACCCACTCAAAGGTACTTGTAATTTACATCGCCAAGTCAAGGACGAGAAGTCACCATTTTAGTCCAACTGACCAGTGTAGGAGGTCGTATCTGGTACCTCGCCAGACATTTGAGAGCAAGTAGTCTTATCCATTCGGCCATGCTAACCTTTACAGTAGGCAGTGAAAAAAGATATTTAAGGATGCTTGATATTTTTTGTTAGATGAGCACTGTTCAGGAGGGATTTTTGAGGGGATACATCTGGCATGTTTGCAATCAGCATGTTGCTGGAACGATCATCATTTACCCGTTATGACATCTGCTAAGAGAGATGGAGATTTTATGAGTTTTTATGGAGGGTTATCCATTTACTATTAATTTCACTGTTTTCGCTCACAAAAACACATTGTGTTGAGTCATTATTTTCAGTGCTCCCACAAACAAAACTAATTCTTTTGAGTCATTAATTTAAGTGCTCCCACTCACAAAAAAACATTCTCTTCAGTTATTATACATTTTATTACAGCTCAGTTTGCTCATACTGTCATTATTTGATTTCCTCTGCAGCGCATAGTTCTGATGATGGGTATAGCAGTTGCTCTGTTGTCATGTCTGTGTGTGCTCCTTGTATGGTACTTTGAAACTGGTCCCGTGGAAAATATTAGAAAAAACCCACCGGTGTAGACATTGGCTACAGGCTACTATAACGGTACAGAAAACGGGTATTTATTTTTGTGTTCCCAGCAATGCAAGAAGTGTGACCAGCTATTCTCTATGCGTATATGAAATAAATACATGATGAGTTATTAAACTAGTTGTGTTTGATCTAAACATGCTAATGAAATCTGGCTATTTATGTTTGTAAGCAACACTGTCCGTTTATATAAAGTGTCTATATGTTGCCTCTTTAACAAATTATGCACCAAACAAAAAGTAGATCTGGATCAAACAAACATGACAAAATGGGAAGTGGGAGTGTGTCACAGTTATGGCTTAAAAGTTGTTAATATAGTAGTGGATATGTTGTACAGGGTGTATTTTTAATTACTGTGTAGTGTTTGAAACTATTGCCGGGCCAAGTTTTGTATTTACCTGTTATGTTACATGATTGTATCCTTCCCATGTGGTCTAGTGGTTAGGATTCCTGGCTAGGGGACGCAGAGGTGTTTCCAAGGCACCAGGGCCGGGTTATATAATATACTGGCCAAGACCTATTGACGCGTCCTCGTCGAGCGTCCTGGTCAACAGGTCCCTTCGGGGTCCTGGCTAAAGTCAGTAGGATCGCCGATTCCTCCGAAGTCGGAGAGTGTCTGCCTGTACGGCGAGGAACCACCAGTCTGCACACCAATAAGCCAGACATGGGGCAACGGATACTCACGCAAAACTCAGGTCCTGTATGACATCACACTGATGTTGGACAACAGGATGCCTTCATCCGACATACAGGGCTTCGCGTTGGAGCTCAAGCCAACGAACACACGCAAGCAAGCATGAACTTTACATAGGGTGAATACAAAACTTGGACCAGCAATATTTTCAAACACTGCACAGTCATTAAAAATACACCCAATATTAAATCACAGTGACAACATTTCAGCAATATCTAAGCTCTTGACAGATACAGTAAGTCGCCTAACTGATTCAGGGCCAAAGGAAAAAAATATCATTTAATGTGACCTCCCATTTGGACAGAAGGATGATATACCGCCATACTATGGTCATTGTGTTAATTGTTTTGTTTCGCGGTATTCTCCGAAATTTCAGTGATCAGTGAACAGAAATTTACATTATAAAACTTGTTCATTTGATTATGTGCCATGTCTGGCACAAACCTTTTTTTTTTCTTTGGCACTGAATAAGCTAAGACGATCAGTCATCTCACTGCACCTAATGTTTTTCACTGCACTTGCAGTTTTTCATTGTAGTTATGTCCACCTTTTGGAACCCGCTGCAAAATATTCTGATAATGAAAGAGTTAAAGACAGGCTGCAAATGCCTGTAACTGATTCATTGCCAAAGGACAATATATCGCTAAATGTAACTTCCCATTTGGACAGACGGGCGATATATCACCTTCCTAGGGTCATCGTGTTATTTGTTTCAGTGCCTCCACAATTTTAATGCTCAGAGAATGAAAGTGATGAGAGATGAAAGTTTACTGTGACTGTGGGGTTTTTGAAAATATTGCCGTTCCAAGTTTTGTATTCATCCGCTGTGGAGTTCATACAACATAAAAGGTAAATACAAAACATGGAACGGCAATATTTTCAAACACCCCACAGTGATTAAAAATACACCCTGTACATGTTCGTTTGATTGTACACCATGTTCGATCCAAGCGAACTTTTTTTTGTTTGGCATTGAATCAGTTAAACTGTAATAACGGTAGGATTTGTATGAACTTGTGAAACAGTTTCACAATTCTCCAACATACCGAATCGGGGGCTCGAAGTTAGCCGATGGGTCAGTGGTGAGAAACAGACGTAGTGGCTGGAGCTTTATTGCAAAGGCTAATGGGCGAGTCTTGAAATAGGAGAGTCTGGCGTATGAGACTATTACCTCCAGCATGAGAATGGAGGTGGAGACAGTAACAGCGGCATTCCGGTGGCTAGAGGAGGCTACTGCAACACACGTTGTGTTCATTACGGATTCAAAGAGTATGCTTAGCAAGGTGGAGAAAGGAATGTTTCATGTGGAATGGCTATTGTTGCTTAAGAGGTCTCAGATCGTGAGAATTGTATGGATATTTTGCCCTGGCCATGCGAGTGTACGGGGAAATGAACAGGTTGATAGGCTAGCAGGAAATGCACCTCTTGGTGGAATTTTGCCTTTGGACAAGGGGGAGGTGGTTGTGCGCTTGTGGGACCAGGTGGAGAAGGTGGAGGAACAGATTGAGAACCCATATGTGGAAAGCATGAGATTACGGGGGGTCGGCAGGGGTTCTGGAAGAATCTCAAAACTGAGAGGGAAGGCCAGGAGAACTTTTAATCAGATAGTGGTGGGAACGATTAGTAGTATGACTCTTCGCTGGCTGTTGAACGAGGGGACAGAGCACGTATGGGAATGTCCTGAGTGCAGTGATGTCGGTTCTTGACTTAACTCAACTCAACTTATTTGGAAGCAGATCGCATTGCGTTGATTTTGATGGTAGGAGGCGTCCACCACCCAGAAACAATGGCAAACTACTGACCATAAAATTGGCTAGTTCGGGGAGGTTAACCTGGCCAGCAATCGCCTGAAGATGCCGGTTGGGTCTGTCGACGACAGGCGCAAAAATCGCAGCTAAACCGGAACAACAAATTTACATCTAAAACAAACCTTTCAGCCAAACGAAGAAGAAAAAACTATTTGTCAGTAAATCACAGATAGCTAAAAAAAAAAAAAAAATATTAGAGTTGATTGCAACACCCAGTAAAGGACAGGCAACTAACGTTTAAAGAATATGCTGCAAATTGTTTTAAAATGTAATAATATTAGGATATGTAATAATATTCAATGAGATGAAAACCGTAAACTGATTAGAGAAATTAGACGCAGACAGTCACAATTTTCGGGACACGTTATGAGAAAAAATAAACTGGAGAACTTGGTGACAACCGGCAATATTGAGGGGGGAAAACAAGGGGAAGGCAGAGAAGTAAATACCTGGATAGCTTGGTCATGTGGTATGGTCGAGACAATAAGAATACGGAGTTGATCCGCGACTCTGACGGTTGTTGAAACATGACCGCCCAGGCTTATCGGCGGCACTGCACATGATGATGAGTATTCAGTGGCAAGTTGAGCAAATGTCAACCTATTTCTTTCTCTTCTTCATTTTCTGCCTTTCATCTCCCCGTAGACCTTTTTTTTTCTTCTTAAGCATATCCTTTTACAGGACTTATCTGTCAACATCAGCATCTTTCAGCTGTCTGTTGATCTCTTGGCAAGATTACGCTCAGTAGTTTGCGATTGATTTCTGAGCGGCCGGCTCACATACCCCGTAAGTTACCGATGCGATTCGAACCACTGCTGATTTGAACCGTCATCACGTTACCGACGAGAGTATACGAGATTACGGAGAAAAGACCATAGGTCTACAATAAACTAAGGCCAAGCCTTTTATAGACTTGTTCATGAGTGGTAGAATTTCGCAGCTAAAGTTTTCTACAGGCTGAGATGGCTGTCTCACAATAACTCTCCTTTGTCGCCCCTTATGACATGCATGGTAGGTTGTTTTTCATATCCTATTTACAGGACGCCGGTCTCCCTGGCCTAGAGGTTACACGACTTTCTCAGTAATCCCGTTTATTCACGTAGGGCAACGCAGCGCGCGAGAATTGGTAGCGGTTCTCGCCGCGTTGGTGACTTACGGGATAAGTGAGCCGGTCGCTCAAAAAGCAATGGCAAACTACTCAGCGTGATCTTGCCAAGAAATCAACAATCAGCTGAAAGATGCTGATGTTGACAGCGATGGATATGCGGAAAAAAAAATGTACAGGACATCGCTGCCAACACCAGCATTTTATTGCTGTTGTTGATGTCTTGGCAAATTTACGTTGGGTAGTTAGCCATTGCTTTTTGAACGACCGGATCCCATACCAACAGCCAACATGTTAAGACCCAGCACAACGCGGTCTGCTGCCAAATCGGCCGCATCTGTGTTTGGAAGGTAAGTGGGCTTCCGAATCCGAATCGCGCCCGTAAGCCCTTAGCCACGGAGATAAGGTAGGTTACAACATTAATATTCGGATTCCTTACTTGCGTTTCAGCCATGACAACACACTGATGATGCGTGCTGTTTGCTCTTGTAAATGTCCACACTGTAGTGCAAATGTCCATACTCTACCGCAAATGCCATATTTAAATAAAGCGGAGACTCCTAAATGGAGAAACCAAAAACGACATTAGGACAAGTAATAAGACAAGCGAATAGCAGAAAATTATACCTGCGACCTCTCCGCGACGCTTGCCGGCGAAAAGCAGTACAAAAGATCTAATGGAACAGATAAACTAACCGTATCTGTGGAAAATGCTAAGCAAGAGAAGTTGAGACATGTATATCACAACAATTTAAAAGAAAATAAAAAAAATGCTGGCCACCGGATATTTGCCGAAACCCGGGATTGAACCAGGGACCTTTAGATCTTCAGTCTAACGCTCTCCCAACTGAGCTATTTCGGCCGGCGAGAATAGAACTGAAATAAACTTACACAAAGAATTAAAGATTTAGCGAGAATCCGGCGTGACTTCCTCTGTGTATATAAAATGAATCTAATGAAATGAGAGCTTTAATATTTACTTACACTTAAGCTATTATAATGGACAACAATCACTTTCAAATTAATATCCTATTTGTGGCTGACCTGTTCACATGATTACTAATCTGAGCCAGGGTTGGACACTAATAATATAACTTCTCTTCTGAGGTTGGGGTATACCGGATTACAGGTAATTGTATAAACTAGTATAATAATGCAGTGGTTTTCAACCGATAGGGAATCTTCCTCCTCCTCCCCCCCCCCCCCAATGGGGGAATTTTAAGGTTTCCAAAAAGGGGATGGGGGGATTAAGATTATTTCAAGATCGCGTTAATACAAGAACCGATTACTTGATATTGTTTTTCCCTCCATACTTTACGGTTCTGTACTTCTCGGCCTTTTGAAATTCGTTTTATAACGTAAGTAGACCAGCAAATCACTTTTTATGTAGATGGCTAAACTTGTTCTAGTACGTGTTATTAAATTTAGCTTCCATTTTTACGTATACTGTGCAGGGGTGTTTGGGGGGGGGGGAGAGAGAGAATTTATAGGGAGGAAATACGAAAAGGGGGGGGGGTGACATTCTGAACATATGGTGAAGGGGTGCATGGGCCAAAAAAGGTTGGGAACCACTGTTATAATGGATCTATAGAAACATATTCACGGATATTGAATGTCATTCATATATTATAAGTACATCAAATGAGTAGAAAGTATGGAGTTAATTCTGATTAAAAACAACGTTTTCCCGTAGTGAATTTGAATAACGAAGACACGAGCAATAGATTGCACGATTTATGGCCTGGCATTTTACGCTGCATCTCGTCAGTTACATACTGCAGAAATCACACAACATAAACTAAAGTGATTAGATAAATCCTTCAAGCTGAAATATACACATATTCACACAGTGCAATTACATTAAATGCTATTATCAGACAGACTGTGGGATCAACACCTTGTGCCACATTTATTGAAAGACAGAAGATCAAGTGGTTAGGCCATGTCATTAGAATGCAACACCATCAACTACCATCACTGGCCTTACATCAAAGATCATTTGCGACAAGACCAAGAGGACGTCCAAGAAGAAAATGGATTGACGATATCAAAGACATTGTACAACCACACGGAATTACACTATCCAGTGCCTCCCACCGGGCGCTGGAACGCAAATTATTCCTCCCCACGACGCTTGACGGCAGAAGTAGAAGATGATGATGATGATGATGATGCAATTACATTTTATGTTGACGGTACATAATAATAAAATAGCCTCTCCAGAAAGATGTCGGTATGCTTAGTTTAAGGTGTTTGTCTTTAAAAGATTCATATAATGAGACGATGGTGAATAAGGAGGGTATATCCATGGATATCATGGTTTTATTATTTATGTCCATTGTTTGTTTGTTTTTTTTTTTGTATTTTTTAAAATTCGTATATCCTTTACAGGACATCGCTGTCAACAGCAGCATCTTTAAGCTGTCTGTTCATTTCTTGACAAGATTACGCTCAGTAGTTTGCCATTGCTTTATGAGCGGCCGGCTCAGTTATCCCGCAAGTCACCAGCGGGGGTAGAACCGCTTCCAATTCTCGCCCGCTACGAGACTCTGCATGATAAACGGGATTACGGAGAAAGTGGTGTAAACCCTCGGCCAGAGAAACCGGCATGTCCATTGTAACTGGTGGAATTATTGGATACAATGGTCATAAATAACAAACACATGGCATCCATGGAAATTGCCTCATAATTCACCAACGTTCCATTAGATGAGACAGTGAAAATAATAGGTGAACGCATTAATTCTTATTATTAATAAAATCTCTAGCCCCAATGTTACCCAGCATTTGGATGGTTAATTGAATGACTACGTTTAATTGAAAGCGATGGAGTTGATGCACTCAAACCCCTTTGAAACACCACGTTGATCAAGATGCCGGCGGAAGCAGTAGAACGTCTTGGCAAACCAAAGGCTTTCAAGGCTTCAGCCGTAACGTCCATTTTGTCACTTGTGATCGCGTTCTAGTAGATTCGTTAGTTAGTTAATTAGTCGTCCCCCCCCCTCCCGGTGTGTTTCCACCTTGTCGCTGGGGGGTGTGGGTGGGGGGGGGGGGGTTTGCGTGTCCCAATAACCGCAAGAGCCAAGCCGGCGGGGGGGGGGGGGGGGTTGCGTGTCCCAATGACCGCAAGAGCCAAGCCGGCGGGGGGGGGGGGGGGGTTGCGTGTCCCAATGACCGCAAGAGCCAAGCCAACGGAAGCACAACTACGTGTAGGACAGGACTTGTGTTAGGGGCCAGACTAAGCGAGACACAACCTGCTGCTCTGCAGGTAGATTGAGGATAGCAGTCAAAAGTTGCAAATCAGGCATACGAAGGCAGAAATTCTTGGTCCGGACACATACTCTAAGGCTCTCAGCTGAAGGATATGGCTGAACGCCTCTAAGGTATCAACCTTTGGGTGCCGAGACTAACCTAGTGCAAAATGTAGGTGAGATGCTGAGAGCGCTTCATGCTTAGTTTAGATACTTGTTCGTAGGCTCTCAGCTGGGGGATATGAGGGATCCCAGGATGAGAGGGCCTGGCCGTTACTCGCTCACTGATGCATAGAGGTAAGGAGCTGAGCCGGCAGCACGTGTAGCCTACCTCGTGAGCGGTTACCAAAGGTGGAAAAAGCGCCCCAGTCGCACGCAGTGGTTAAGATGAAAGCCTGTATCTATACTCATAGAGAGCATAGACAAAGGTGGAAGATGTCTCGTTTACACTAAATGGAACTCTTGGATAGCGAATCCATTACGTGGAAGCCCGAAGCGAAAGCTTTCTGAGTGGATGTCGCCCGCAGTTTGTCCGTCCTGGTTTGTGCTTGAGCGATCAGTGGCAAAAGAAATGCCCAATACATGGAAGTGAGGAATTAAAGCAGCCATGAGCAGGACGTGGCAATTCCTCGGGTGAGCCCAGTCTCATAGCAATATGTCCCGGCTCTGCAATTATGGAAGCCTCCTTGGATAGCGGGAAATGCCCATGGTCTACCCCTGCCTTCCCTTGAAGGTTGACCGTGATGCTGATGCTTTTGACCGTTCTACCTTGACCAGCTGAGATGTGGGTGACACCACAGCAGTAAGAGCCTAGCGTCCCTTGAAACCCGAGGAAGGCTAACCGTATAAAAAAAAAATGTCCGCCGAAGTCGGATGTGCCGGCCTAAGGGTGGCAAATAAAAACTGGCACTACGCAATTACGTCCGAGGGAAATGTCGATAGTGCCCGGAACAGCTCTGACTAACTAGGTTTCCGAATGTAACGGAACAGCTCTTCTTCTTCTTCTTCTTCTTCTTCTTTCGTTCGCTTGAAATATGTCTATAACTGCAATGCTGTCTCTTGTATGAATTGAACAGTCTTTTTAAGTTCACACAGCGGTCCATAAAGTTTATCTTCCACTTTCGTTTCTCTAGGCCAGAAGGTTTGCCTAGATATGTTATATTTTGGGCAGTCTTGGAGTATGTGCTCTGCTGTCTGCGACGCCAATCCACATGTGCACATGGCTGTTTCACCAATCTTGAATTTTGTATACATGTGGTTGCGTAAACTATTGTGCCCTGTTCTGAGGCGCAGAATAATGACTTGTTCTGGTCTATCCATAACGTGGTAGTCATCTTGAGCAGGTTTTGGTGGCTTTCTGACTGATTTGGTCATTCTTTTCTTTTGGTGGTATGTAACGGCACATCAGGTTGTCTTCTTTGGCTCCTTCCTTAGCCACTTGATCAGCTCTGTCGTTTCCGGGTACTCCACAGTGGGATGGTATCCACTGTATGGTGACCTTATGCTGACTGCTAAGTTCAGAAAGTAGTGTCCTTAGTACTGGCAATTTCCCAGACAGGAGCGCCTCGAGTACTAATTTTGCATCTGTCAATAGCACCACAGGTTGTGTACCATTGCTGGTATTTAGTAATTTCTCTGTTGCTATCTTGATTGCCTCAATTTCAGCATCCTAGTTATGGCAGTACTTTCCTGTCGGTACTCTAGCTGTGTCCCTAGTATTATTTGGGTATTCTATGTACACTCCCGCTCCTCCATTTCGAACAGCATTTTGTGCTGACCCATCTGTGTAGACTCGGATCTAGAGGTCATGTGGGTATTCTTCATCAAGGAAGCTGAGAGTGGCTGTTCTGCGCTGCACGGAACAGCTCTGACTAGTTAGTTTTCCGATTGTCCCTCGTGCTTGGAACAGCTCTGACTATTTTGTTTTCCTGGCACAGAGGCTAAGCACATGTCCGAAATGAATGCTCGCTGAGTGGATACCATCTGCAACCCGACCGTCCCTGGTTTGTGCGGGGAGCGGCACGTAGCGAACGAAAGGCCCAATACATTGAAGTAAAGAATTAAAGCAGCCATGAGCAGGACGTGACGATTCTCCCGGTGAGCCCAGCAGCAGAGCGCTATGGGTCGGCTCTGCAACTATGGAAGCCACCCTGGATGGTGGAAAATGCCATTGACTGTCCCTGCCTTCCCTTGAGGGCTAATCGTGAAGTATTCGACCGTTCTCTTGACCAGCTGGGATGTGGACGGCACCACAAAAGTGAGAGTCCCCCGGGATTGCTAACCTGGTCAAAAGTGCACGCTAAAGTCGGATGTGTTGGCCTAAGGGTTTCGGCCCAAGGGTGCCTAACAGACACACCGCAATAACATCTGAAAAACAAAAAAAAAAACACACTCCGGATGAACGCAGCAGCAGCAGCAGCAGCAGCAGCAGAAGAAGAAGAAGAAGAAGAAGAAGAAGAAGAAGAAGAAGAAGAAGAAGAAGAAGAAGAAGAAGTTAGTTAGTTAGTTAGTTAGTTAGTTAGTTAATTCGCTAGTTAGTCGCGGTTCCACCTTAACGGCAACGGGTCGTCCCCATTATGCTTCGTTCCTGTGCCAGTGAATATCACACAAAATGCTCCTCACTGCCTAATGTGAAAAGTGGAACAGACAGGAGTCTCGTCAAGCCAGCAGCCTTCATAGGTACACTGTGCATAATGCCGCCGTCAGAATGCCAACACAAAAGTCCTCCACGAAAACTACATTTCATCGTCGATGAAAGCAGCAGTCACTAGAAAACCAGCAGCCACACATTATTGAATTAAAAGTCGAGAGAATCGACTTCATTGCCCCGTGATGTATCCCATATGGCTCGGTCCCTTTCGGTAAGGTGATCCGCTGACAGCATCGCACAAAGCACGAACACCGTAGCTCCAGCGACGACCCCCATGAGTCTCCGAGAAAACTGCACTCGTGAACCGAAAAGGCAATCCAGTCAATTCCAAGCCATAGCCCGACCGCCATCGTTCCGAACATGCAGTTCACGTTACCGCAACCGCGGGCAGACGTAAAATCATTCCAAACGAAATCCACACCTCACAGTGTCGCGCTACGCACTCAACTCAGTAGCAGTGCGACGGACCCATGCACTACCAGTCCAACATGAGGAAAATGCGATTTCTAACCGTAGCCATGAGCATAAAAACACCAGAAGCTTAACGGTTGAAATGTCTAGTTGATCTTACCGATTCTATTCCTCGTTCTTTTTATTTGTATTCTTTCATGGCGAACCACAATATGAAAAAGGTGGCAAGTACTGACGGCGCACACCATGTTGAAGATGACTCCATGGATAGGCCTATAGCTAACTTTGACAAGTACCTTTGTGAGAGTATCAAGGTTTGATGGTAAAACTGGGAATGTTTGTAACAGAGTGGTACTAGAACTTCAGACATACAAGATTTATGTGACTAGCATCCCATCGTGTAGCCGGGGGGAGGGGGGTGGTGGTGTTGTCCTTTTATGGGCCTCATATATCGAGATTCCTATGGACTGTTATTCTCGCTGTCCATCGTTTACATGGTCATCCCTCTTTTCTGGTTCCATTTGGTCTGTACATCATTGCTTGTTGTGGTATACTGTTAGTTGGTTGCTTAGTTTTGTGGCCGAACCATTTCATTTGCTGTTGTCAAGTGAAATCTAGCGCTTCTATTATCGCCACTTTAGTCCTGATTTAATAATTTCTGATTTTTCTCTCTTCTTCAGACGTTGAGTATTCTTCTCAGGAATCTAATTTCCGTTGTTATAATTTTTTTTTTCACTTTTTCTGACATTGTCCAGGTTTGGCATCGGTAGCATAATGTTGGTAGAAAGATTGTGTTGTAGAATGCCTTCTTAGTTCATTTGATACATGTTGGTTCTTTAATATTAATGTTATTTGTCCAATGAGTTGGTTTGCCTTATTGCATCTATTTTCTATCTCGTCTTCTAATTTGCCATTTCGTGATATTATACATCCTTGAAGGTCTTTACTTGTTTCATGGGTGTTCTTTAAGACGGATCTGCGTTGTTGTTTTCTTTTTCTGTTTTTCTTTGGTAATGGTCATTACCTCTGTAACTGATGTTGATGTACATGTTAAATTCTTTACCGCTTCGTTTAGACTATTTACGTAGACTTGTAGTTCTGATTCTTATTTTGCAATTCATGCTAGATCATCCGCAAATAGTTCTTTAATAGTAATGTGTTATTGGTTCTTCTTCTGTGTTCTGTTCTAACTAGCGAAATCCTCCTTTTCAAAAGGAACATGAAATGCTTCGCTAAGAAGGACCTGAAGAAAAATAACCTCCGCGGTTGGCTCTGGGTCTTGGCATCTTCCTTGGAAGCATTTCAACTTGGCTACTTCCAGGTTAACCAAGAGGGTGAAGGCACGGAGGAGGACCAGATATATGTGAGCCATGTCTTAGCAGGCTGATCATACGTGCCTCAAGCCTCACACTTAAGCGAATCTCCGTGGTGAAGCGGTAACGCCTGGCTCGCTTTCAAAAGTTTGTGGGTTCGATTCCGGGCCGCGTCGTTTGGTTCACGTGTACAATTTTCTTGGAAACTCCTGGGGGTCGTTGCTGGAGCTACAGAGTTCGTGCTTTGTGAGAGGCTTTCGGCAGAGCGTTCTGCCGAAAGAGACCGAGCCATATGGAATAAAGCTCGGTGCAATGAAGTAGATCATCTCGACTTTTAAGACTAATTGCACACAGAGCTCTTCGTAATTCTCCCATAGATCATTGTTCCATTGCATATGTAAAGCGGGGTGGCGTCCTTTGCAGTCAGGATGACCACCATGTGACCTGCCAAATAAAGTTTCTCTGCAGATCTAGGTCTCTCTGATGTCGATCTCTGAATGGCCAACTCTCATACCATGGAAATCAACGCAAAGCGTCTGTTCCTAAGTTTCTGATGTCGAACTCTAGAACTGCGCACTAATCCCGAGCCACACAAAGATACAGCAGACGGAGACAAACGAACCCAAATTCCCCGCCGTATATACAAAGTAGGACATCATCAGCTTGTGCCATGGCGATCATTGTTTGCCATCTCACACGATCACCAGAGTCGTGAATCATCTGTGTTTTTGTTTCGACCATGCCATGTGGTCAAACCATTTAGATATCTACTTCTCTGCCTTCCCCTTGTTCATTCCCCCTCAATCTTACCAGTTGTCACCAAGTACTTATATTTATCCTTATATAATCTCCCCAAAATCTTGACTATGTCTAATTTCTCACATCAGTTTACGGTTTTCATTTGTTTCATGTAGTACTTGCTCATTGGGTTTTCTGTCTGTCCAGGTATTCTTTGCATGTTCCTCAGAAACCATATTTCTACTGCCATGAGATGTTTCTCAGCTTGTCTGTTGGTTGTCCATGTTTCACATCCACACAAAAGTACGGGTTCTATGTAAAAGTAGCACAACCAGAACATTTGGATAGTAGATTTTATTGCACAAGTGATGGGGCTCAGACAGGTTTCATTAATGTGACCTTCCCTGCGACCAGACTAGCCCCAGCGCTTGTTCCCGCCAAAGCACAGACGACAAACACATGATGAAGTAAGTTAGCAATACACACACTCCACGTCTTCTTATGTACGTTTCATGGTGACGACATATTAATGCAATAAACACACTCAATATCTCCTTACATACGTCTCATGTTGACGACAAAACAACGCAATATACGGACTCCACGCCTTCTTAGATAAGATGCATGTTGACGACATAACAATGCAATATACACACACTCCGTTTTCTCACAAAATGCTAGCGTTGACGACATATTAGAATGTACACAGGCTCAAGTTGACGACATATTAGAATGTACACAGGCTCAAGTTGACGACATATTAGAATGTACACAGGCTCAAGTTGACGACATATTAGAATGTACACAGGCTCAAGTTGACGACATATTAGAATGTACACAGGCTCAAGTTGACGACATATTAGAATGTACACAGGCTCAAGTTGACGACATATTAGAATGTACACAGGCTCAAGTTGACGACATATTAGAATGTACACAGGCTCAAGTTGACGACATATTAGAATGTGATGACCCCAGCAGCCCCGCCCCCCCACCAACTACAACTTCCCTCCCACAGTTAGTGTCCCCAACAGCCCCGCCCCCTCCCCCACTAACTACTTCTCTCCCATAGCTAGTGTTCACAACAGCTCCCTTACAACTTATCTCCAACAGCTGGTATCCCTAACAGCTCCCATATGCAGATTATCTCCCACAGCTGATGTCCACAACTCCCCTACTACAACTTCTCCCTCACAGCTGGTGCCCTCAATAGTTCCTCTACTACAACTTCTCTCCCACAGCTGATGTCCTCAACAGTTCCCCTACTACAACTTCTCTCTCACAGCTGGTGGCCTCAAGTTCCCCTAATACAACTTCTCTCCCACAGCTGGTGTCCTCAACAGTTCCCCTACTACAGCTTCTCTCCCACAGCTGGTGCACTTAACAGTTCCCCTACTACAACTTCTCTTCCACAGCTGGTGCACTCAACAGTTCCCCTACTACAACTTCTCTCCCACAGCTGGTGCACTCAACAGTTCCTCTACTACAACTTCTCACCCACAGCTGGTGCCCTCAACAGTTCCTCTACTACAATTTCTCTCCCACAGCTGGTGCCCTCAACAGTTCCTCTACTAGTTTCCTAATTACAGCTAATATTCTTAACAGTTCCTCTACCACAGCTGATGTCCTCTCGTGCATGAAGCATTCTAAAGCACAGCTTCACTACTACAGCTGATGCTTTAGGTTGCAGGTGTCCACAGACTGATCATAGAAATAAGAGTTGGTATTTGTCAAACTTGATGTCACTTCCAGGGAACGCAGATACTGTCCCGCAGATGCCACTTCTAGGGAACAGATAACTGTCACTTCTAAGGAACAGATAATTGTTACACATGTCACTTCCAGGGAACAGATAACTGCCATACATGTCACTTCTGGGGAACACAGATAACCATCTCACAGATATCAATTCCAGGGAACAGATAACCGCCACACAGATGTCACTTCCAGGGAACAGATAACCGGCACACATATGTCACTTCCAGGGAACAGATAACCGCCACACAGATGTCACTTCAAGGGAACACATAACTATCTCACAGATGTCACTTCTAGTGAACAGATAACTGTCACACAGATGTCACTTCATAGGAACAGATAAGTGTCACACAGATGTCATTTCCAGGGAACAGATAACTGTTACATCCAGGGAACAGATAAATGTCACACAGATGTCACTTCCAGGGAACACAGCATCATAAAAATGTCACTTCCAGGGAACAGATAATTGTCACACAGATTTCACTTCCAGGGAACCCAGATAACTGTCACTTCCAGGGAATAGATAACTGTCACACAGATGTCACTTCCAGGGAATGCAGATAACTGTCTTACAGATGTCACTTTTAGGGAATAGATAACTGTTATTTCCAGGGAATAGATAACTGTCATTTCCAGAGAACAGATAACTGTTACACAGATGTCACTTCCAGGGAACACAGATAGCATCACAAAAATGTCACTTCCAGGGAACAGATAACTGTCACACAGATGTCATTTCCAGCAACTTGTCTAACTGCCACACTAAGAGATGTCACTTATACAAGTAAAAGTCACACCCAGGGAACATGGGCAACTGCTACACACAGGCAGATGTCATGTTCTGAGAACACATTGTCATACAGATGTCACTTCCAGGGATCATGACATTGTCATACAAATGTCACTTCTGGATAACACAAACTGTTATACACATGTCACTTCTGGGGAACACAAACACTGTTATACAAATGTCACTTCCGGGGAACACAAACACTGACCTACAAATGTCACTTCCAGTGAAAACAAACACTGTTATACAAATGTCACTTCCAGAAACACAAACACTGTTATACAAATGTCACTTCTAGGGAACACACTGTTATACAAATGTCACTTCCAGGGAACACAGACACTATCATACAAATGTCACTTCTAGGGAACACACTGATATACAAATGTCACTTCCAGAAAACATAGACACTGTCATTACACATTTCACTTCCAGGGAACAAACTGACATACAAATGTCACTTCCAGAAAACACAAACACAGTTATACAAATGTCACTTCCAGGGAACACAGACACTATCATACAAATGTCACTTCTAGGGAACACACTGACATACAAATGCCACTTCCAGAAAACATAGACACTGTCATACACATTTAACTTCCAGGGAACATACTGACATACAAATGTCACTTCCAGGGAACACACTGACATACAAATGTCACTTCCAGAAAACACAGTTATACAAATGTCACTTCCAGGGAACACACTGGCATACAAATATCACTTCAAGAAAACACAAACACTATCATACAAATGTCAATTTGTGGGAACACATTGACATACAAATGTCACTTCCAGGGGTTTTACAAATGTCATTTTGAAGGAACATAGAAACTATCATACATATGTCACTTTCAGGGAACATAGACACTGTCATACAAATGTCACTTCCATAGAACATAGACACTGCCATACAAATGTCACTTCCAGGGAACACAGTCACTGTCATACAAATGTCACTTCCAGGGAACATAGACACTGCCATACAAATGTCACTTCCAGGGACACTGCCATACAAATGTCAATTCCAGGGAACAGAAACTGCCATACAAATGTCACTTCCAGGGAACGCAGACACTTCCAGACATGACCAGTCATAAACACGTCCAGGCAACCTCTACGACCATCACAAAAACAAGGAACCTGGATAACTCACACAATAGATGTGATTTCAAAGGAACCTGGATAATTTCACACAAACAGATGCCATTGTCTGGGAACATGCAAGACGGGCATACAAGCAGCGAATAAGTGAAAAACAACAACAGAAGCACACATATACTAAACAAAGAGGGGGGAACGAAAGTGTGGGGTGCTGTCAGGGTACACATGATGCAAGGAAGCCCTGGAGCAGTAGCAATGAAAGCCAAAAACAAAAACCGAACACCAAAAAGGACAAAATCTGTGGATAAATCACAAGTATGTGGTCAATAGTCTGTGGTAGAAATCAGTGGAAAACTATAAATCGGTCTGTCATTCACACCATGTGAAGTTTAATGAAACATGTAGATTATTCCAACACTCAAGAAGTTATGAGCAGAACATGTGCGGCACATTTATACTATCTACCAGAGGTGACGAAGGGGTTACAAATGCAATAAGTAATCTCGCATACAATGTTTGAAACACAGCTGCGGGCGATTAGGAAGCAGACTGCCTTGTGTTGGTTTGCATACAACGGTATGAGTGCTGGCTATTCAGAAATCAATGGTAAACTACTGAATGTAAACCTGCCAAGAAATCATAAACAGCCAAAACACGCTGGGGTTGACTGCTATGTACTGTAAAGGATATGCAGCTGACTTAAACGCAGGTCAGCAAGGCTGAGAGGTTTAACATGCCTAAACTTTCTCTTCTATGTTGCCATAGTGGGTTTGTTCCACTCGTCGGTCAGTTGAACTTAAATGTTGACTTGTCCGGGCAGCTCTGCAGCGAAGGGTTACAGACGCAGTTCGTAATCCAGCATACCCGAGTTCGAAACACAGCTGTGGGAAATTTGGTAGCAGACCGCCGTACATTTTTTTTTAATGAAATGGTATGGGTGCCGGTTGTTCAGAAAGCAATGGCAAACTACTGAACGTAAACTTGCCCTGGAATCACGAACAGCCAAAGAATTATGGGATTGACTGCCAGATCCTGTAAAGGATACACAACAGCTTTTATTTTTATTGTCCTTGACGGCAAGGGACATTGATAATAAGGAAAGCTAACCCTAATGCAAAAATCAGCCCAGAGCACTCACGTATAGTAGCAATTACTAGTAGTATGGACTACTATGTTTGAGTTCAAAGCAAGGTAACACAAAAAAGAAATAAAATCAACAACTGACAACACACTTCATGTGTCACAGACTATCTATCATTCACACACATTATGTTAAGAAAACGAGCAATACATATGGTTATATATCCCTCACACATCATGTGAAAGAGAAACGAGCAACACACACAGCCTTTCACACTATGAGATGAAAACAAGCGACACATACAGTCCATCTCACAATTAAAACAAAGATGAGCAACACACACAGCTCATCACACCATGAGATGAAAACAAGGACACATACAGCCCATCACACAATTAAAACAAACAAACAACACACTCAATCCATCACATCATGAGAGGAACACTCTATCCCTCACATCATAAGAAGAAAACCATGAAACACAGTCTATCACATCATGAGATGGAAAAAAAAAAAAAACGAGCAACCCACTGCCTATCACATTATGAGAAGGAAAAAAAAAAAAAAAAACAACAACTGGGTTTTCTATACCAGTAAACATCTTCACAGCAACGACATCCACCGACAACACTATTCCCTCAACCCTGAACCCTTCCCTCACTATGAGATACCAGTAAACATCTTCACAGCAACGACATCCACCAACATCATCATTCCCTCAACCCTGAACCCTTCCCTCACTATGAGATACCAGTAAACATCTTCACAGCAACGACATCCACCAACATCCTTCCCTCAACCCTGAACCCTTCCCTCACTATGAGATACCAGTAAACATCTTCACAGCAACGACATCCACCAACATCCTTCCCTCACTAAGAGACATATGTGGTATGTGGTACAAACTCCATATCTGTATAGACCATTCACCATTGGACGGGTGATGTGACCAATAGCACTCTGGACATTTTTACTTCCCAGTATCAAATTTACGTCGGGTCTAGGGGGATTCAAACACATGACTACCAAGCCAGCAGGCTCGCCACTGCACTACAACAGCTCAATATCAACTACATTATGAGTTGAGTCGAGTTAAGCATCCACATCACAGCAGGCTCGCCACTGCATTACAACAGCTCCCTATCAACTACATTATGAGCTGAGTCGAGTCAAGCATCCACATCACAGCACTTGTGACTTTTCCATACATGCTCAGTCATCTTCAACAGCCAGTGAAGAGTCCCAATACAAATTATATCAGTAGCAGTCTGATTATGTGTCTGTCGGGCCTTTCATCTGAGAACTGAGTGTCGGCCAGATCCTCTGATCACCAATACCATACCAGGAAATGCAGACCCAGCCAATTTGTCTGCCTGCAGGTTTCCCAACACACCAGCATGTCCTGAGGAAAAGATACAATGGCTGCTCCCCAACACATCAGCATGTAATGGACACAAGGTACAATGGATGCTCCCTATCTTACATTTTTTAAACTGAAGCATGCCACTCTGCTGGAAGAAGCTTGTCCGTTATGTGTGTAAATGTGTCCAACAGACACAAAGGAAGGCCAAAGAAGTATTTGTTCTAGTCTAGCTATCAGACATGCACAGCTAGTGACTGAAGTTTCCATAACTTGAGAAGTCATCAGTAACCAGGTCATACGCACATTTGGTCAAAGATACTTGAGATAAAGACCGAACTGTGTGTGTTGGGATGTAATATTGTGAAGGTTGTGGTATCCTGTGTGGTTTCAGGTGCTGTTGAGTGTGTGGGCTGTTTTACTGTGTGGACAGGGGTATTGTGTGGGTTGAGATGTGATATTGTGGGGGTTGTGTATCCTGTGTGGTTTCAGGTGCTGTTGTGTGTGAGGTGTTTTACTGTGTGGACAGGGGTGTTGTGTGGGTTGAGATGTGATATTGTGGGGGTTGTGTATCCTGTGTGGTTTCAGGTGCTGTTGTGTGTGGGGTGTTTTACTGTGTGGGCAGGGGTGTTGTGTGGGTTGAGATGTAATATTGTGGGGGTTGTGGTATCCTGTGTGGTTTCAGGTGCTGTTGTGTGTGAGATGTTTTACTATGTGGACAGGGGTATTGTGTGGGTTGAGATGTGATATTGTGGGGGTTGTGGTATCCTGTGTGGTTTCAGGTGCTGTTGTGTGTTAGGTGTTTTACTGTGTGGACAGGGGTGTTGTGTGGGTTGAGATGTGATATTGTGGGGGTTGTGGTATCCTGTGTGGTTTCAGGTGCTGCTGTGTGTGAGGTGTTTTACTGTGTGGATAGGGGCTTTGTGTGGGTTGAGATGTGATATTGTGGGGGTTATGGTATCCTGTGTGGATTCAGGTGCTGTTGTGTGTGAGATGTTTTACTGTGAGGACAGGGGCGTTGTGATGTGATATTGTGGGGGTTGTGGTTTCAGGTGCTGTTGTGTGTGAGGTGTTTTACTGTGTGGACAGGGGCATTGTGGGGGGGGGGGGGGTTGTGGTATCCTGTGTGGTTTCAGGTGCTGTTGTGTGTGAGGTTTCATTGAGTGGCCAGGGGTGTTGTGTGAGTTGAAGCGTGCAATTTTGGGTGGCTGGGGTCTGCAATTTTCTGAGAGGAGTTGTTATTGTGGGTAGAAGTGTATCACAGTTGAAAGTATCACTCTCCCTAAGACAAAGTGTCTTCAATGAGAATGAAACGGCTCATTCAATATTTTCTCCACGTGATAACTAATCTATGGAACATCACGTTCTATCAACAAGCTCCCCCCGCTGCTGTGGAACACAACCCTATTTCTTTCTATCTTCTTCCTAATTTGACCTTTTTTATTCTGGGCATAGCTGCATTTGTCAGTTTACAGCAGAGCTGCAATATTTGTGCCTTTCGGCTGACACATACTACTTTTTCTGGCCTATGCTGATCAGGTTAGCCTTCCTGGGTATCTTTCTATCTTTAAAAAGATACAGTGCACAAGAAATGTCACCTAGTCAATAGTAGATGGTCAAGTGGCGACAATCTTCTTCAATGTCAAAATTAGAGAAAGAAAAAGAACATGGATAATTGGAAGGAATTCAGAATTTTACATGCATCAGTTCTACGTGAATGTTCTACACGATCACATGAACCAGCTTTACATGATCACGCAAACCAGTTCTACATGATCACATAAACCAGTTCTACACGATCACATGAACCAGCTTTACACGATCACGCAAACCAGTTCTACATAATCACATGAACCAGCTTTACATGATCACATGAACCAGTTCTACATAATCACAAACCAGTTCTACATATTCACATGAACCAGTTCTATATGATCATATGAACCAGTTATACATAATCACATAAACCAGTTCTACATGACCACATGAACCAGTTCTACAAGATCACATAAACCTCTACATGGACCAGTTCTAGGCGTTATGATCACATAAACCAGTATTAGATTAATGATCTCACACACACACATACACACTAGATGTACAAGAATGACCAGCAAGGAATTGTTCTCACACATAAATAATAATATGCAGTATATACAGTAGCAGACCATGTTAGCATAGACATGTCATGAATTATATGAAACAACACTAAATCCTCACATCCGTTCTAAGACAAATGTTTGTGTACTGAAAGATGCTATCAGCTAGCAAATAAAAATGGCCAACATAGCATGCAAAATCTGGCCCACAGATACTGGTATCATGTGGTCAATTAAGAAATGGATACACACTGTGGCATCTACATGCATCAATAATAGAATTACGATAAAACTCAACAACAAAATATGATCAATTAATTATCAACATTTCATAAGTAGTTAAGAAATAGAAAACCCAAATTCCAACGGATTCTCTATACTACATTCTCAAATAAGTTTAGCTACTCAAATTTACCACATACAACATTTCTCAGTGAAATGTTTCTTCTGTTATTTTCTGCATACAACATTCTCAGTCAAGCGTTTCTGTCCTCATTTTCCCCACACATTTTTTTGTCCAGTGTAGTTACCATTCTATACATAATATTCTCAGTCAGTGTTTCTGTTCCCATTTCCCACATATTTCTTTGTCTAGTGTAGGTACCATCCTCCAGATAACATTCTCAATCAAGTGTTTTTGCCATAATTTTCCCAACACAAAATGTTTTTGTCCATTGTAGTAACCATTCTCCACATAATATTCTCAGTCAAGCATTTTTGCTCCCATTTCCAACATAACATACTCAATCAAGTTTTTCTGTTCCCATTTCCCACACATTTCTTTGTCTAGTGTAGTTACCATCCTCCAGATAACATTCACAATCAAGTGTTTTTGTCCTCATTTTCCCAACACAACATTCATTTTACCAATCAAGTGTTGCTGTCCTAATTTTCCCCATATATCATTTTCTGTCAAGTGTAACTGCCTTAATTTTCCACATATGACATCTAAGTCTCGTATTTTGGGCTCAATTTTCCACACACAACGTTCTCCATCAAGTATTCTGCTCCCATTTTTGCCACACAACATTCTCCGTCTAGGCTCCTGCTCCCACATCCCCCACACAACATTCTCCGTTAAGGCTTCTGCTCCCATTTTCCCCCAATATAAATTCTCAGTGTTTCCGTCGGAATATTCCACACAGAATTTCTCAGACAAGTATCCCATTGTCTCCATGCAACAGATGTGCCCATCCTGCATAGCCCAAAATCTCAACACAATGCAACAACTAAATCCACACAATCTGCAAATAAATATATATGAAGCCTCAAGCAAAACAAGATACAAAAGACATCAGGGAGACAATATAATATCAGTCTATTACATGGTGAAAAAACTAATAAAAGTTGAACATACGAAGCACAGAGAGCAACCAGCATACATATGAGAGATGGGGAGAAGATCAGAAATGTGGAAACATGGTAACATACATGGACTGTGGACTTAGGACTCTCAAACAATCAATGTGTATGTGTGGGAGTCAGTGCTTTTGTAACTCATGTGTATCAGGTGTGTCTGACGTGAAGCAACAGATGTGTCTAACTGTTGATGTGTCTGTCTTGTAATTGCTGATATGCCTGTCTTGTAATTACTGATGTGTCTGATGTGAAACAGATGTGTATGTCTTGTAATTGTGTCTGATGTGAAATAGATATGTCTAACAGTTGATGTGTCTGTCTTGTAACCGCTGCTGGGCCTATCTTGTAACAGCTAATGTTTCAGATGAGAAACAACTGGTATGTCTGTCTAACAGTTGATGTGTCTGTCCTGCAACTGTTGATGGATTTGTCATGTAACATCTGATGTAATGCTACTTGGGTAGCAGTACAGTCTCGGACTCTTGAGCTAAGCAGCAACATTTTTTCACATTTTCATTTTCTCTTCATTGCTCTTATTTTTTCCATCCTTTTATTCTTCTCGTCCCACCCTTATGCCTTAATGTAGTCACCAAAGGATCTTCTCCTGTACTATATGTTGTGTTTCGTGAATGTATTTGCTGATGAAGGCCAGTAGCTGCAACGTCCTGTATGTGTCATAATTCTGTCATGTAAATCTTTACGTTATTTTATATCAGTGTTTATAAATGTACTTATGAAAAGTTGGACTGTGCAGTGTTTAATGAGAAACAATTTGATTATTCAGTGCTTACACATGTTTAATGTGAAAAATTGGATTATTCAGTGTTTACACATATTTATTGTGAAAAATTTGATTATTCAGTGTTTACAAATGTCTACCCCAATAATTGATGTTCCTGTGTCTCTTATCATTCTAACTGCTAATCCATTGACTGATGCCAGTCGTATGTCCAAGTTTCCATCTGGTGTGTAAGCGGAATTAACTTCTTGTATGTACATCTTGTTACTATCATCATCATGTCTGCAATATATATCTGCCGCATTAGCCACTGTTTTACTTTCGTCTTTGTCGCTACTTGATATGATGTTGACCATATTGGTCTCTTTGTACATGTATTTTAACTTACACTTTCTAGCAAAATGACAGTAGCTTTCACAGATGTAACATTTTAGTTGGATTTTGTAGAATGTATATCTGTTACTTTTTTTTCAACTCAGATCTTTCAAGTAAACCTCATATTTGGGTTTTTATCACACATCTCATGTGATCCATGTGTGTATTTACAGAATTTACATATGATAATGGTACCATTTCTTGCTGCATTCAGACTTCTCTGTGGACTATATCTACCTTGAGATCTTGAATGGTATGATGCCTGATTACCACAAGTTGTTGCCTTGCTTGGTTATTGTTACCTTTGTGCTGAAAGAATCTGGCAGATGCTCCTATCACCAGATCAGGTTAAGCACATTCAGCAAAGACTTCCCAGTGGGCGTTGTAATAAACCTCACCTTTGGATTCCATCTCTTGTACGATATTGCATTTGTTTTCTATCAGAAATGTAGACATCGCATCAGGCACTGCTGAGATCAGCTTATCCCTCAGCATGAGGTCTCTCAGCTTATGGAAGTTTTCCTGGATGTTTGCTGATTTTACCCACTTGTACGCTGGCTCTCACCTTGTTGGCTTCTCTTATCTTCACTATCACAAACATCATAATCACTATCAGAATGTATATTCATCCGCCGCTTATATTTTTGTAATTTGGATGTGTCAGAGTTTTCACCACCCTTCAAGATTTCCAGCCTTTTCATTTCATTTGCTTTATATTCACCTGTTTTCTGCCTGTTCAGATATTTGGAATATTTATCAAATTTGGCGTTGCCAGCCACACAGACATTAGCTTGCATGACGTTGACAACTTTACCGCTGAGTGTCAATTTCACCATCACACGAGTATTGTCTTCAACAATTCCCTCCACAGTTCCGTACAAATCTATGTGACTTCTGGCAGTCACAACACAGTAGGCATTGTTCTTTAATTCAAGTTCTCCTGTGTCACCAACCGCATTCTGTGTCAGGCTGTTCTTGTCCAGCCCAGAGTTGTTATAAACAGCTCCCAAGCCCAGGCCTTTGGGTCATATGTGTGCTTCCACAGGTGCTGTCACTTTACTGTTCTTGCCAATACCTTTGTCTTTGCTCCAGCTCATGCCTCTCAACATGAGCAAACCAGACTGTTTGATAGGGATCGGCTGGTTGTGGGCATCGCTCAGCCCCTCCGGTCTCAACACCACATCCATTTTATCCTCAATCCCGCCAGGGATCTTGTTCTGTAGCAACAGCGGGATGACACTTTGTGTGTCTTCCTTGCCCCTGTCAACCCACTCTTGGTTGTACCTCGCTTTCACATGGAATATCTTAAACCCTTCTCACAAGGAGAAGTAAGGTGCCTCCTTCCCTCTGCTAGCTTACGGGACACCCTTAGGCAAGGTGGAGTACCCATTTAGCCCAGCAACAGGGTAACGTGAAGCCATGTGAGCAGGTGGTGGATTGGACTTGGGAGTAGCCGATAGATAGTTGTTGGTTATGGTTTCAAGACAGTGACAGTGGGCAGAGGATCTCTCAATAGAGACAATGGCAACGGTCATCCGATCAGTATGGTCACTGCCAGGAAGGAAGAATGGTAGACTTCCCTCCTCATTGATTCCCGGGCAGAGGAGGCTCGTCAGCTTGGCAGATGCTCCTATCACCAGATCAGGCTGAGCACATTCAGCAAAAACTTCCCTGTGGGCGTTGTAATAAACCTCAAATTTGGATTCCATCTCTTGTACGATATTGCATTTGTTTTCTATCAGAAATGTAGACATCGCATCAGGCACTGCTGAGATCAGCTTGTCCCTCAGCATGAGGTCTCTCAGCTTATGGAAGTTTTCCTGGATGTTTGCTGATTTTAGCCACTTGTACGCTGGCTCTCACCTTGTTGGCTTCTCTTATCTTCACTATCACAAACATCATAATCACTATCAGAATGTATATTCATCCGCCGCTTATATTTTTGTAATTTGGATGTGTCAGAGTTTTCACCACCCTTCAAGATTTCCAGCCTTTTCATTTCATTTGCTTTATATTCATCTGTTTTCTGCTTGTTCAGATATTTGGAATATTTATCAAATTTGGCGTTGCCAGCCACACAGACATTGGCCTGCATGACGTTGACAACTTTACCGTTGAGTGTCAATTTCATCATCACACAAGTATTGTCTTCATCAATTCCCTCCACAGTTCCGTACAAATCTGTGTGACTTCCAGCAGTCACAACACAGTAGGCATTGTTCTTTAATTCAAGTTCTCCTGTGTCACCAACCGCATTCTGTGTCAGGCTGTTCTTGTCCAGCCCAGAGTTGTTATAAACAGCTCCCAAGCCCAGGCCTTTGGGCCATATGTGTGCTTCCACAGGTGCTGTCACTTTACTGTTCTTGCCAATACCTTTGTCTTTGCTCCAGCTCATGCCTCTCAACATGGGCAAGCCAAAATGCGGAGAGACCAGGGAGCATGGAGTTGGCTTCACTATCAGAAACAAGCTGCTTAATTCCATCACACCACCAAGTACAGAAAGAATACTGAAGCTCCAACTCCAGACAAAGGCAGGCTCAGTTTGTATTATAAGCGTTTACACCCCAACACTAATTGCAGCATCAGAATCTAAAGACAAGTTTTATGACGATCTTAGCAAAGAAGTCAGTGAAACACCAGAGAAACATCTTTTTATCCTGGGGAATTTCAATGCCAGGGTTGGCTTCGACCACAAATCTTGGCCTTCATGTCTAGGACAGTTTGGCATTGGGAAGATCAATGACAATGGACGTCTCTTGGAATTCTGCAGCCACCACAATCTGTGCATGACCAACACCTTCTTTGACACAAAACCTCCACATAAGGTGTCATGGAGGCACCTAAGAGAACTACTTTTTGCAGATGATGCAGCACTGATTACTCATACAGCAGAAGATCTCCAACGGCTCATAGATCATTTTGCAGCCGCCTGCAAAGACTTTGGGCTCACCATCAGCCTAAATAAAACACAGGTGATGGAACAAGATGCTGGCGCGCCTCCGTCAATCAAAATTTCTAATTATGAATTGAAGGTCGTCCACGAGTTTGTGTATTTGGGGTCGACAATATCAGATAATCTTTCATTAGAGACAGAAATCGACAGACACATTGGAAAGGCAGCCACATTTTCCAGGCTAACTAAAATAGTTTGGGAGAATAACAGACTAACAGAGCGTACAAAAGCTCAAGTATATAAAGCTTGTGTTGTTAGCACACTACTCTATGGGTCTGAATCCTGGACCTTGTACTCAAGACAGGAAAGAAAGTTGAATTCCTTCCATATGAGATGTCTGAGACGTATCCTGGGCATATCATGGAAAGACCACATAACAAACAAACAGGTGCTTGAAAGAGCAGATATTACCACAGTGCACACCCTCCTCAAGCAGAGACGCCCCCGGTGGCTGGGCCACATATCTCGAATGGAGGATGAACGTATTCCCAAAGATCTCCTATACGGAGAACTAGCCACAGGAAAGAGGCCAACCGTAAGACTCCAATTGCGATATAGGGTTGTGTGTAAACAAGATATGAAAACCCTTGGCATAGATCCAGACACTGGGTAAGAGTTGCAACAGACAGATGTTCCTGGAGAAGAGATGTACGAAACGGACTGGTGCTCTTTGAGCGCAATCTGATCCAACAAACTGAGGATAGGTGGCTTAAAACGCAGTCAATTACTGCGGGACCTGCCTCGTCTTACCTTTGCGGAAACTGTGAGAGATTGTCACTCTTGCATCAAACTATAGTCACTAGCGGTGCTGTCAGGTACCTCCCCAGCGGCACAACTCTATAGTCCTTCAGGACTGAAAGAGGCCTACTACTACAAATGTTTAATGTGAAAAGTTGGATTGTTCATTGGATTGTTCAGTGTTTAAAAATGTTTAATGTGAAAAATTGGATTATTCAGTGTTTAAAAATGTTTAATGTGAAAAGTTGGATTGTTCAGTGTTTACAAATATTTAATGTGAAAAGTTGGATTATTCAGTGTTTAAAAATGTGTAATGTGAAAAGTTTGATTGTTCAGTGTTTACAAATGTTTAATGTGAAAAGTTGGATTGTTCAGTGTTGAAAAATATTTAATGTGAAAAGTTGGATTGTTCAGTGTTTCACGTACAACGTGAGTAGTTGAACTGTTCAGTGCCTTTTCAATATCCACACACACTCAAACACACTGAAATATTGCTGGCAATAAAACTTTACATCAGAAATCAGAAAACAGAAATTCTACAAATGAAATGAGTTGAATATTTTTACCAGCAGACTAGAGTAAACAAAAACACATTGTTAATGTCAAGGAAATGAGTCACTGAAGTCAGCACTTAGCTAAGCTGTTCAAACAACAGCCACTCACAGCAACAGCTGCTCTCAGACAGCATATGTTACAAAACTGCAATCAATGCATTAGCTCACACCCTAGCATGTACGTTACACATATGAAAAATTCAAGACTGCACTGCAGTCTATTTATCAAGACAGGATACTCAAAATTAAGTATTAAGTTCACGGCAGTTGACTAAAGCAATACAGTATACGACTGCAGTAATTCACGACAGCTGGTGACACTAACAAATGACATGACAGCTGACAGTACTAACATATGACATGACAGCTGATGGTAGTAGTAGCATATGGCAGTTAACCGCAGCAACAAACAGGACCTCTTGCCACCCACTGCAAGAAGGACATGATAAGTTCATGACTTCATCTTGCAAAATGGGCTACACTTGAATCACTGAAGAAACTTCCACATGATGACATAACATATGAGCTGAGGTGGACATCTGATGAGTGAGACTGACATATGAGCTGAGGGGGACATTTGATGGGTGAGACTGACATATGAGCTGGGGTGGACATCTGATGGGTAAGACTGACATGAGCTGAGGGGGACATTTGATGGGTGAGACATGACATATGAGCTGAGGGGACATATGAGATGTTATATATGAGCTGAGGGGACAGATGAGATATGACATGAACCAAGAGGACAGACAAGACATGACATATGAGCTGAGGGGACATATGAGCTGAGAGGACATATGAGACATGACATATGAGCTGAGGGGGCAGACAAGACATGACAAATAAGCTGAGAGGACATATGAGACATGACATACAAGCTGAGGGGATAAATGAGACATGACATACAAACTGAGGGGGCAGATGAAATAAGACATCTGAGACATGACATATGAGCTGAGAGGACATATGAGACATGACATATGAGCTGAGGGGGCAGACAAGACATGACAAATAAGCTGAGAGGACATATGAGACATGACATACAAGCTGAGGGGATAAATGAGACATGAGATACAAGCTGAGGGGATAAATGAGACATGACATACAAGCTGAGGGGGCAGATGAAATAAGACATCTGAGACATGACATATGAGCTGATAGAACATATGAGACATGTCAAATAACCTGAGATGACAGCTGATAAATGAGATTAAAGGGCAAGCCGATGTATGAATAAATACAGCACAAGAACTGATGGGGACAACTGATGGACGACGAGCACGGAAATCAACACATAAGTTACAAGCCGAATGAACGATTGGAAAACGAGAGCACCAAACATCACATACTGAAAGTGTTGTTTCAAGACTTGATCGTAACAACATGAATATAGAAGTGCGCACACAAACGACGATGTCATCAGGACGGGGGCCCTTGAGAGTCTGTGGATGTGCTGTTTGTCTCGCCCAAAGATTTCTTCCCCCGGGTCATGCGTTCCAGTTCTGCTGCAGCATCTCGTGTCACCGCTGCTTTATCTGGGGAGAAGAAAATAAGTTAGTTGCTTATCCTTTACAGGATGTTGCAGTAAACACTAGCATGTTTTACTGTTGTGATCTCTTGGCAAGTTTACGTTCAGTTGTTTGCCATTGCTCTTTCTGAACGACTGGCACCCATACAATATTGTTTTTAAAAAAAAACTACCAACGCAAGGTGGTCTGCCGCCAAATTGCCTGCAGCTGTGTTTCAAATGTGGGCTTACAAACTTCGTATACTTCTCTTTATCCCCCATTTGGGCATATGGTCTTCTTCTCTTTATCCCCCATTTGCGCATATGGTCTCTTGCAGCTCCTTCAAACATTATTCACCTCAGTTTGTGATTCTCTCCATTGTGTATTTAAGTCTTCCACAGTTTCGTTTGCCTTGTGGAATCCAGACAAGAGAGTGTCTAGTTATATTGTCCCCAGGTTTTCTCAGTGTGTGTCCTATCTTGTGGAATCCAGACAAGAGAGTGTCTAGTTATATTGTCCCCAGGTTTTCTCAGTGTGTGACCTATCTTGTGGATTCCAGACAAGAGAGTGTCTAGTTATATTGTCCCCAGGTTTTCTCAGTGTGTCCCCTATCTTGTGGATTCCAGACAAGTGAGTGTCCAGTTATATTGTCCTCAGGTTTTCTCAGTGTGTGTCCTATCTTGTGGATTCCAAACAAGAGAGTGTCTAGTTATATTGTCCTCAGGTTTTCTCAGTGTGTGTCCTATCTTGTGGATTCCAGACAAGAGAGTGTCTAGTTATATTGTCCCCAGGTTTTCTCAGTCTGTGTCCTATCCAGCGCCAGTGTCCTTTCTTCACCTCATGGTTCACTGGCATGTGTTTAATTCTCTCCATTAGGTCCACATTGGTGATTCTGCCATACCACCCCATCCCCTATTGTGTCCAGGCAGCAATTAGTGAAAGCTAGTAGTATATTATTAATTCTTGTAGTTGTCCATGTTTCTGACCCACACATCAGCACCCACTTAACAATGGAGTTACACATTCTAAGCTCGAGTATACAGTGTTAGATCCATATATTTAAAGTTGTTTTTCCAGACCTATTGGCACCTGGTGGCTGATGTGGTCAGTATTGTGTCGGCCACACCTGGTGGCTGATGTGGTCAGTATTGTGTCGGCCACACCTGGTGGCTGATGTGGTCAGTATTGTGTCGGCCACACCTGGTGGCTGATGTGGTCAGTATTGTGTCGGCCACACCTGGTGGCTGATGTGGTCAGTATCATGTCGGCCACACCTGGTGGCTGATGTACCCCGAAGTTAACCGGGGCCTTCCTGTAGTTGCAATAAGATATGGGAAGTAATTCCACAAACCACACAGATGTAGTGAGGTAATGGGGTGATTTCTAAAACAGTTATAGGACATGGTTGCAATAAGATATGGGAAATGATTTAAAAAACCATATAGTTGCAACAAGATATGGGAAGTGTTTTCATAAACCATATAGTTGCAAGAGTAGTAGTGAGGTATAGGAGTAATTTCTTAAACTATACAGTTATAGTCTGCCATGTGTTTTCAAGACCCTATGGAGAAGTAAAGAATAGTAACACTGCAACCTACCAGGCATGTCGTAAGAAGCAACAAAGGCGAGAGCTGTCCGAGTGTTGCCGAAAAATTAAGGGAAGCAAAGAATAGTAGCACTGCAACCTATCACTCATGTTGTAAGAAGCAACAAAGGTGAGTGCCGTCCGAGTGTTGCCAGAGAATTAAAAGAAGCAAAGAATAGTAGAACTGCAAACTACCACGCATGTCATAAGGAGCAACAAAGGTGAGTGCCGTCCGTGTGGTGCCAGACAATTAAGGGAAGCAAAGAATAATAGCACACTGTAACCTGCCATACAGGTCAAAAGAGGCCAACGACAGAGGGTTGGACTTGGGCTGGCTTTCTCATCCCGTAGAAAAACTTTAGCCACAAAATCCAGCCAATCACGAACAAGTTCATTAACGAGAAAAGATGAACTAAGCCAATCAACAAGGAGGCTCTTCTAGAAGAGACGTGGAGTGATGCGGAGAAAGCCATGAGGAGTCAGGATCGCAGACTGTCTTCCTTTCTTCTTCTGATGTCCTACTGCTTTTGCTGTGAAGCACTGCAGAGAAGAGGTAGATGTAACTTTCTGTTCCGCTTGTCTTTCTTGTTTGTCTTCCTCTTACCTAGGTAAATCTGCACAGTTGGCACCTGGAGCGTTGGAACTGTGTATGAATCGGGTCAGACAGCACAGGCGGTGAAGGAGATGGAACGCCATGACACTGACCTTTGAGGATTATGAGAAACAAGGGGGACAGGAAAAGGCATAAAGTTTTCAAGCACAGGTACATACCCCCAGTACATGCACATATGTATAGTATATTTAGATCCATGCGTAGACATCACAGACATAAACACAAACATACACATACAAGATGAGATGTCAGATAAAACAAGACCCAGAAATGACAATTTAAACAAAAAACATGCAGAAACATACTTTGTCCTGGCTGGCCAGGAGTTTTGCTAAGTAAACTGTTGAAAAAGTTGGCCAACATTCCCTCTGTGGTTCCTGCTTGTGGCTTGCCATCCTGGCAATAGAAATAAAAATTACATGTAATGTCAGAAATAACTTGGAACACCATCCCTTCCTCTGGGTCCCTCCCTCCTTTTGTTTCCCCATCCTCTCCTGTACCTCTCTAATCCCCCCTCCCCTCTTCAAATCTGTCTCTAAATTGTTTCTCCTTTCCTATTTTCCCACCTAACTTCTATACCTTCCCACTCCTGTCTCTGCACTCTTTTCAATCTTGTCTCTCCCTTTTGATTCGCATCTTTATCTTTTCCTGGCCATCCCTCTCCTCTCCACTCTTTCCCCCTCCTGTCTTTCACTTCTCTAAACCGCCCTCTCCGCTGACAATCCCTCCCTCTCGTCCCCACATTTTTAACCTCTGTGCCTCCCTTCTGTCCCTGTCCTCTTATTATCTGCCTCATCTCCATCTTCCTGTTGTCTCACACTCCTCTAAACTGTCCCCCCCCCCCCTCATTCCATTTCTCCCTCCCTCTTTTCTCTATAACCCCCCCCCCCCTTTTTTTTCTGTCTTTGCACTTTTACTATCTCTCTCGTCTTCATATCTTCAACCTCCTGTTTTTCCCCATCTGTCCATCCCCCCATTCCACCCCTCCTTCCATCTTTTATCTCAATTCCTCCCTTCTATCTTTTTCCCCTCTGTTCCACCCCTTACTCTGTATTTATTAATTCATGACAATACCCAGTATAGTCAAGCTCCTGTCTTCACTGAAGCAAATCATGTGATGATCTCAGCAAGCCAAAGCTGACCCTGACAAACTGACCCTGGCCACCGTGAAACCACCTCTTCCACACATGACCACTGATGTGCTTCCTGTTACCATCTCTACGACTGGTTCTCTTACATTGCCCAGGCACCTGCAGCCATATTTTCATGACTCCTCCAAACAATAATTTCAGTACAAACACCCTCTTCCTCTCCGCAACAATTCTGTTCCACTAAACACCCTTTATTCTCCATCAACAATAATTATGTTACAACATCCTTCCTCCGATGATAATTGCTGCAGCAAACACTCCCCACATCCTTCAACATTAATTATTACATCAAACATCACATCCTCCACACAACAATGATGACATCAAACATCCCCTCCTCCACACAACAATGGTGACATCAAACATCCCCTCCTCCACACAACAATGGTGACATCAAACATCCCCTCCTCCACACAACAATGGTGACATCAAACATCCCCTCCTCCACACAACAATGGTGACATCAAGCATCCCCTCCTCCACACAACAATGATGACATCAAACATCCCCTCCTCCATACAACAATGGTGACATCAAACATCCTCTCCTCCACACAACAATGGTGACATCAAACATCCTCTCCTCCACACAACAATGGTGACATCAAACATCCCCTCCACACAACAATGGTGACACCAAACATCCCCTCCACACAACAATGGTGACACCAAACATCCCCTCCACACAATAATGGTGACATCAAACATCCCCTCCTCCACACAGCAATGGTGACATCAAACATCCCCTCCTCCATACAACAATGGTGACATCAAACATCCCCTCCTCCACACAACAATGGTGACATCAAACATCCCCTACACACAACAATGGTGACATCAAACATCCCCTCCTCCACACAACAATGGTGACACCAAACAGACCCTCCTCCACACAACAATGGTGACATCAAACATCCCCTCCTCCACACAACAATGGTGACACCAAACAGCCCCTCCTCCACACAACAATGGTGACATCAAACATCCCTTCCTCCATACAACAATGGTGACATCAAACATCCCCTCCTCCATACAACAACGGTGACATCAAATATCCCCTCATCTACACAACAATGGTGACATCAAACATCCCCTCCTCCATACAACAATGGTGACATCAAACATCCCCTTCACACAACAATGGTGACATCAAATATCTCCTCATCCACACAACAGTAACAGCAAACAGCCACTGTTTCCCCCACACAACTATTACATCAAACATCCCCTCCCCCATACAACAACCGTTACATCAAACAGCCACTGTCTCCAATCAACAACAAAAAACTCTCTACACCTACAAGCCTTATGACACAATTTCCCCAATTTATAAGAGACAAAACTCATCATGACTGACCTTGCCCCGGATTGGTGTCCCAGTACTTGGTGGAGCAGGGGACCTCTCTGGGGTCCTCTGAACTCCTGCTGGCCTCTGTTGCCTCGCAGGAGCCGGCTCAGGTTGCTGGGAACAAATACAGGACTGGTCATTTCTTCTTTTCACCAGCGAAAACTGACGGTATCTTTCAACAATATTTTCTACAGATAACAGCGATGACAGTGTTCGACAAAGACATTTACAAGAAATTATTTTCTTTCCAGGAAATCACAACAAGAACAGCTATATGAGATATAACCAAGACTGGGACATGAGATATTAAACAAACACTGGGATTTGTGATACACAGGGCTTCAAATGAAAACCTTAAATTTTTTTTTTCGTGAATATATTCTGAAAACGTAAAGAACAAATGTATAATCTTTCGATGTAGTCACCACTGTGTTCAATGCAAGTCCTTCAGCGCAGCAAAATTGCTTGGATTCCTATAGAAACAAAATTCTCTTGGTCGCATGTGTAACCACTCATGCACCACCTGCTGTACCTCTTCATTGGATCAAAAAGTTTTGAAACTTCCTACTCCACCCTTACATTTGCTGGACTGACAGGTATGCGTCACCAGACTGGACTTACATTCACTGATGAATTTTTATAGGTTTCACCCCTTCACTGCTAAAAAAAAAAAAATGGATAACAGAACTCTGATACTCTTTGTGTATGTCAAAAGTGGGGCGGCCATCTATAAACTTGCTTTTTGGTGTCACCATGTTACATGAAACATGATGTCACGTGCTTAACACTCTTGACATCCTTAACAACAATATTGACAGGTTTTCATGTGAATCCCCCTCATATAACAAACACGATGTCATGAGATGTAATGAACATTAGGACATGAAATATACCAAACACTGGATTTTGTGATATGACAAACATGAGATCATGAGATGTAATGAACATTAGGACACAAACATATTATACCACACTGGAATGTGTGATATGACAAACATGAGATCATGAGATGTAATGAACATTTTTTTTTTTTTAGCATATCCTTTTTACAGGACTTAGCTGTCAACACCAGCATCTTTCAGCTGTATGTTGTTCTCTTGGCAAGATTACGCTCAGTAATTTGCCATTGCTTTCTGAGCGGCCGGCTCACATACCCCGTAAGTTACCGATGCGATTCGAACCACTGCTGATTTGAACCGTCATCACGTTACCTGACGAGAGTATACGAGATTACGGAGAAAGGTCATAACCTCTAAGCCACGAAGCCGGCCACATGAAATATTATACCAAACACTGGAATTTGTGATATGACAAACACGAGGTCATGAGATGTAATGAACATTAGGACATGAAATATATCAAACACTGGAATTTGTGATATAACAAACATGAGATCATGAGACGTAATGAACATTAGGACATGAAACATTATACCAAACACTGGAATTTGTGATATGACAAACACGAGGTCATGAGATGCAATGAACATTAGGACATGAAATATTATACATGTCCATTACAAAATTGCTACATATATTTCAAGCACTGAAGCTTAATGTGTACATGGTTCTAGACTAATACTTCGCTTACATAACATTGAAACTGGATAGTTGATGTAATATGAAGCACACTGACTGCCTTTAATTCCCAGGACATATTCCATCCCCCATTTTAGGCTGGTCGGACCAGGGAGTCCCTTCATGTAACACAAAGACCCGTATGGATGGGTATCTCAACACATAAACCCTGGGTACTCCCTACAAATGACCCCTGGGTATCCCCAAAACATGACCCATGGGTATCCCCTACACATGACCCCTGGGTATCCCCTACACATGACCCCTGGGTACCCCCAACACATGATCCCTGGGCATCCCAACACATGACCCCAAAGTATCCTGAACCCATGACCCCTGGGTACCCCAAACACACGACCCCTGGGTATCCCCAACACATGATCCCTGGGTATCCCCAACACATGATCCCTGGGTACCCCGAACACATGACCCCTGGGTATCCCCAACACATGATCCCTGGGTACCCCCAACACATGACCCCTGGGTCCTCCCTACACATGACCCTGGGTACCCGCAACACATGACCCCTGGGTACCCCCAACACATGACCCCCGGGCTCCTCGAGCATGTTAGTAACGGAGCTATAGCAACTGGTGCATGCGTGTGTGTGTGTGTGTAGGGGAGGAAGGAGGTGGAGAGAGAGAGCATGCATGTGTTGAAAAGGGCAGGGGAAGGGGGGGAGTGTGTGCATCCATGTGTGTGGAGAAGGGGAGGGAAGGGGGGAGAGAGAGACACACACACATGAAATATATACAACATTGATGCCAGAGCTGTGATCACACACACAAACTAACCGTAGGCGCACTTCCTGGTGCTGGTTGCTTGGAAAGTTGTGCCTGCATTTTTGTCAGAAAGGCTTGCTCATCTTCTGCTATAATTTCTGCATCTCGCTGTACCACCTGTAAGGAGATTAGCTCGAGCTGTAAGTACAGGTTACGTGGGATGGGAAGCACAAACTGTGAGGCTGCAAGTACAGGTTTTGATGTGGGAAGAACAAATTATACAGGTTGCTTGAGATGAGGGCAGGGGTTGTGAGGTGAGAAGAACAAGCTGAAAGAAAAATAAAAGAGCACCCAACACCCATCTTTTGCACACCGTCTATATATTTACCGATGGATATGCTGCCCTCATCAAGCAGCACACAAAAGTATACTGACCACTGAGCAAAGAATGGGTTATACATTTGACAATATGTGAATACAACATCATCATCATCAAGTGGTGTGCCAGCTGGCATAGGCATTCATGTCTCTCCACAGATCTCGGTCCTTGGTATTCTGGATCAACTCTGCTGATGATATTCCTCCATGCCACTGTCTCAATCCGTCCAGTAACTTTTCTCTTGATCTGCCTCTGCCTATCTTCCCTTTGATCTTTACAATTGTTATGTTTTCCAATGGCTCTCTTCTCATCACATGACCCAAAAAAAGCTGTTTGCCTCTTTCTTATTGTTGCATACATCATCTCCAGAGAGATCCAGACCGCTGTCCATCTCCTCCTGCTCTGTGAGCTGGCCAAGCATGCTGTCATACCTTCTTTGAGCCAATTGTTTCTTAAATACGCGCATGTCTAAAATTGATACTGCCATCTAAGCAATTGTTGATAAGACTTGATCAATAACATATTTGTTACTGCACTTCATATTTGATTTCTCTGATCTGGCAGATGTTATAGAAGAAAGAAGAGGAAGACCACAACACAGGTGGATTAAAGATAATGTATATGTGACAGTAACAGAGGTGGGGCATCTGGCTTGTGACAGAGAGACATTCTGAATGACATATATGGGGAGAATCCTGTACAAGCTTATAGGTTAAAAAAGTCGACAGTCGACTTCATTGCAACGGCTTTTATCCCATATGGCTCGGTCTCTTTACGCAGCGCGGAAAGCGTCGCACCAAGCACAAACTCAGTAGCTCTAGCGACGACCCACAAGAGTCTCCGAAAAATTTCACTCGTGAACTGAAGGGCGCGGCCCGGAATCAAACCCACAACCTTCGGAGCCCGAGTCAAACGGCTTGACCACTTCGCCATGGAGACTCGAATTATAGGTGATGATGATGATGATATACTTCCTTATGCAAACATATACTGACATACAATCACTAACAAACACAAACAAGCACACACATTTTCATTTTCTCACGCTAGACTAGCTAGTTACATGTCCTTTATGTGACATCGAAGTTAGCCCCACCATTTTTTTGGCTGTGATCTCTTGGCAAGTTTACATTCAGTAGTTTTCCGAACTACTGACACTCATACCATTGTATGAAAACCAGCGCAACATAGCCTGCTTCCAAATCGCCAGCAGCTGTTTTGAACATGATAAGCGAGATTGTGAACTGTGGTCATAAACTCATTGTAACGAGCGCTGGTTTCTGTCACACATACATAGAATACCCACTCAAACATGAACAAGAAGAGTGAAAAAGTGAACAGAGATTTTTGTTGGGGTGCTCGCTCGCTTTGGACTCAAGCACAGTCCACACATACTACTTACAGTAGTGCTGGACTGTGTTCTATGTGTGGATTAGCTTTCCCTATTAACAGTGTCCCTCGTCATCAGGCAAACCCACTCCGGCTTTAGAGGTACTTGTAATTTACGCCCCCAAATCAAGGATGACAGGTTAACATTTTAGTCCAGCTGTCCGGTGTAGGTGCTGAACAGCTTACCTCGGCATCAGCACAATGGATGTTTAAGAACATGCGTTCTTATCCATTTGGCCATGCTGATCTGCAACTGTGACATGAGGTGGACTGAGTCAAGACCAATATCATGGACATTCCATACATGCTCCATCCCCAACATAAGCAATGAGTCTAAATACAGATGGTACCAGACGCAGTCTCATTATGTGTCCATCTGGCCTTTCCTCTGAGAACTGTGTGTCCATCTGGCCTTTCCTCTGAGAACTGTGTGTCCATCTGGCCTTTCCTCTGAGAATTGTGTGTCCATCTGGCCTTTCCTCTGAGAATTGTGTGTCCATCTGGCCTTTCCTCTGAGAATTATGTATCCATCTGGCCTTTCCTCTGAGAATTGTGTGTCCATCTGGCCTTTCCTCTGAGAACTGTGTGTCCATCTGGCCTTTCCTCTGAGAACTGTGTCCATCTGGCCTTTCCTCTGAGAACTGTGTGTCCATCTGGCCTTTCCTCTGAGAACTGTGTGTCCATCTGGCCTTTCCTCTGAGAATTGTGTGTCCATCTGGCCTTTCCTCTGAGAAATGTGTGTCCATCTGGCCTTTCCTCTGAGAACTGTGTGTCCATCTGGCCTTTCCTCTGAGAACTGTGTCCATCTGGCCTTTCCTCTGAGAACTGTGTGTCCATCTGGCCTTTCCTCTGAGAACTGTGTGTCCATCTGGCCTTTCCTCTGAGAACTGTGTGTCCATCTGGCCTTTCCTCTGAGAATTGTGTGTCCATCTGGCCTTTCCTCTGAGAACTGTGTGTCCATCTGGCCTTTCCTCTGAGAATTGTGTGTCCATCTGGCCTTTCCTCTGAGAATTGTGTGTCCATCTGGCCTTTCCTCTGAGAATTGTGTGTCCATCTGGCCTTTCCTCTGAGAACTGTGTGTCCATCTGGCCTTTCCTCTGAGAATTGTGTGTCCATCTGGCCTTTCCTCTGAGAACGGTGTGTCCATCTGGCCTTTCCTCTGAGAATTGTGTGTCCATCTGGCCTTTCCTCTGAGAATTGTGTGTCCATCTGGCCTTTCCTCTGAGAATTGTGTGTCCATCTGGCCTTTCCTCTGAGAATTATGTGTCCATCTGGCCTTTCCTCTGAGAATTGTGTGCCCATCTGGCCTTTCCTCTGAGAACTGTGTGTCCATCTGGCCTTTCCTCTGAGAATTGTGTGTCCATCTGGCCTTTCCTCTGAGAATTGTGTGTCCATCTGGCCTTTCCTCTGAGAACTGTGTGTCCATCTGGCCTTTCCTCTGAGAATTGTGTGTCCATCTGGCCTTTCCTCTGAGAATTGTGTGTCCATCTGGCCTTTCCTCTGAGAATTATGTGTCCATCTGGCCTTTCCTCTGAGAACGGTGTGTCCATCTGGCCTTTCCTCTGAGAATTGTGTGTCCATCTGGCCTTTCCTCTGAGAACTGTGTGTCCATCTGGCCTTTCCTCTGAGAATTGTGTGTCCATCTGGCCTTTCCTCTGAGAATTGTGTGTCCATCTGGCCTTTCCTCTGAGAATTATGTGTCCATCTGGCCTTTCCTCTGAGAATTGTGTGTCCATCTGGCCTTTCCTCTGAGAATTGTGTGTCCATCTGGCCTTTCCTCTGAGAACTGTGTGTCCATCTGGCCTTTCCTCTGAGAATTGTGTGTCCATCTGGCCTTTCCTCTGAGAATTGTGTGTCCATCTGGCCTTTCCTCTGAGAATTATGTGTCCATCTGGCCTTTCCTCTGAGAACGGTGTGTCCATCTGGCCTTTCCTCTGAGAATTGTGTGTCCATCTGGCCTTTCCTCTGAGAACTGTGTGTCCATCTGGCCTTTCCTCTGAGAACTGTGTGTCCATCTGGCCTTTCCTCTGAGAATTGTGTGTCCATCTGGCCTTTCCTCTGAGAATTGTGTGTCCATCTGGCCTTTCCTCTGAGAATTATGTGTCCATCTGGCCTTTCCTCTGAGAACGGTGTGTCCATCTGGCCTTTCCTCTGAGAATTGTGTGTCCATCTGGCCTTTCCTCTGAGAACTGTGTGTCCATCTGGCCTTTCCTCTGAGAACTGTGTGTCCATCTGGCCTTTCCTCTGAGAATTGTGTGTCCATCTGGCCTTTCCTCTGAGAATTGTGTGTCCATCTGGCCTTTCCTCTGAGAATTGTGTGTCCATCTGGCCTTTCCTCTGAGAATTGTGTGTCCATCTGGCCTTTCCTCTGAGAATTGTGTGTCCATCTGGCCTTTCCTCTGAGAATTGTGTGTCCATCTGGCCTTTCCTCTGAGAATTGTGTGTCCATCTGGCCTTTCCTCTGAGAATTGTGTGTCCATCTGGCCTTTCCTCTGAGAATTGTGTGTCCTCCTGGCCTTTCCTCTGAGAATTGTGTGTCCACCTGGCCTTTCCTCTGAGAATTGTGTGTCCATCTGGCCTTTCCTCTGAGAATTGTGTGTCCATCTGGCCTTTCCTCTGAGAATTGTGTGTCCATCTGGCCTTTCCTCTGAGAATTGTGTGTCCATCTGGCCTTTCCTCTGAGAATTGTGTGTCCATCTGGCCTTTCCTCTGAGAATTGTGTGTCCATCTGGCCTTTCCTCTGAGAACTGTGTGTCCATCTGGCCTTTCCTCTGAGAACTGTGTGTACGCTAGATTCTCTGACCACTCCCTACAGCACCATTCTCTCCAGGCCATGATTGATCTGTTCTTCGACACTATTCACATGATCCCAAAGAGACCCGACCACACCTGCTTTATCATGCAGCAATACCCCACCGAGGGGTGCAGACCCAGCTAATCTGTCCGCCTGCTCGTTTCCCAACACACCAGTATGTTCTGGGGAAAAGATCCAACAGATGCTCTCTATCTTTGATTTTTGAATAGAAGCATAAAGCTCTGAACGAAGCGTGCCTGTCTTCACCTTTCACAGCAGGTAAGGTGAGGATAGAATAAAGTGTGATGGGAAGAGATATGTATATGGGGAGAAGAACAAGGATTGTGGAAACAAGATTGTGGAGAGGAAAAGAACAAGATGTGAAGAGACAACAGGCATGATTAGAGACATAAGAGAAGAACAAGGATTGTGGAAGCAAGATTGTGGAGAGGAAAAGAACAAGATGTGAAGAGCCAACAGACATGATTAGAGAAGAACAAGGATTGTGGAAACAGGGTTGTGGAGAGAAAATTAACAGATGTGAAGAGACAACAGGCATGATTAGAGACATAAGAGAAGAACAAGATTGTGAAAACAAGATTGTGGAGAGGAAAAGAACAAGATGTGAAGAGACAACAGGCTGAATTAGAGAAAAACAATGACAACAAGCATGGGGACAGAAGAACAAACTGTGCAGAGAAGTGAAGATCAAGAATACACTGTACACAAGGAACAAAGAGAAATCAAAGTATGAGAAAACAGAGACTAATACAATTTTATTCCACAACTATCACTAAGTTTCATGTCTTCATCTGGATATTTCAGGCAGAAATAGAGATCATCAGAGAAACAAAAAGTTGTGTTATGGTAGTTTTCATTAACTTCTGCATCCTGTAAGACGTGAAGAGAAAAAGGCAAGATTTCTTGTGAAGAGAAAAAGGCAAGATTTCTTGCGCAGTCACAGCAAAAAACCATGAATTACCTTTCTGGTAGCAGGTTTGGTGATGACATCTTCAAAAGTGTCATCTGGTTTCATGGTTGTCATATTCTCGTGCAGGATGCTAATCTTCTTCTCGTTGTCCCATCCTGCCGGCCTGTCCAACAACAAACACAACACAAAAACATGAGAAACTAGAAGGATCACACGTTACCTGGCAAGATCACATGTTAACTGGCAGGATCACATGTTACCTGGCAAGATCACGTTACCTGGCAAGATCACATGTTAACTGGCAAGATCACATGTTCAACTAGTTAAGTGTCCACTGACAATGAACTGAATTTGTGATGTCCTACAGTGAATTGTGTTGCACTGTTTCGTCAAGCCCGTGGTCAGTACATCCAAACAAGTATTTTTTTCAGATTTGCTCTCCCTAGCCTTTGACTGTCCCCAGTCTACCTACAAGGCAGCAGGTTTCCATCTTGCTTCATCTAGTTCCCATCCCATGACCTGTCTGACGTAGGAGACCCTACCAGTAGCTGTGCTAACATCAGCATAGCTCTTGGGGTCACTGAAACACACAAACCACTCTAACACTATACGTTGGATACACGACAGAATGGCAATTGAATTTAAAAACTAACAGATCATTACTCAGCACCAAAAAAGTTGCCAGATAGTTTCTGCATTTGTTGTAATATCCCCAGAAGGCTGGCTAGAGCAACAAATACCAGGTCGAGGGTTGGAAATGTCCTCCAAAATGGCACAACTATTGCAGCTCTTCTGTAAACAGACTCAACATAACCGCCACCTTATTCATAATTTAAAAATAAAAAATACAGGATGACCAAAGAAGAGGGATTAAAGTGGAACCATGAAACAATACATGTTTACTGCAGCTTATTTCATAGTTATGGAGTCTCCATGGTGAAGTGGTCAAGCCGTTTGACTCGGGCTCCGAAGGTTGTGGGTTTGATAACGGGCCGTGTCCTTCGGTTCACGGGTGACATTTTTTGGAGACTCCTGTGGGTTGTCGCTAGAGTTACAGAGTTCGTGCTTTGTGCGATGCTTTCCGCGCTGCAGAAAGAGACCGAGCCATATGGGATAAAACCCGGTGCAATGAAGTTGACCCTGTCAACTTTTACGCGACATTTTAAGCGTCTTGAGTGAGTGCAATTTATCTAGTTATGCATCTGTGTAAAGTTTGCTTCCTCTAGACAGATCTAAGATAACAGGTTTTACACCAATTTATACAAAAACCAGATTACACAAGCAACCATTTACATAAAAACCAGCATATACAAACACTCATCAAACACCTGCATTATACAAACACCCAGCAAACACCAGCTTTTCACAAACACCAATTAAACACCAGATTTACATGAACACCAGCTTTATACAAACATCTATCAAATAACAGCTTTACACAAACACTCATCACAAACTAGTTTTACACAAAAACAGCTTACACAGACGCCCATTTAAACTGACACTAACTTACACAAACACCAGTTTACACAAACACCAGCTTACACAAACACCGAGTCCTTGTCGACCACCAGAGCTGGAGATGTGAACGGGAAGCCATATATCCTGTGGACCAGGTATCTGTACAATAAATCACAGTTTCTTTCATCCTTGACAGACGTGTAAAACATAGCAGCACCATCTAGCCGCAGGGTCAAGGATGTTAAAGTTCAAGTACAGATCAATGACATATACAACATTTGACCTCTTCAAGTCTCCTCTGCTCTTGTTTAAGCCTTACAGCCACTTATTGATTCCTCTTTTCCGTTCCTCTTTTGAGGAAAGTGTGTCGCACCTAGTTAGGCACCTCAGATGTCACCATGTCTGACTTTGACATGCTTTTGTGTCAGATGTCCTCCCTTTAGACAGAATCCACCCACGTAAAGTGCTCTTTTTACCCGTGGGTAGGTTTTCTTTCTAACCTCATTGCCAGGGCAGCTGATTTACAGCCTGCTCTTTTGAGATTTCCAACTGCAGTGGGATTTTTAACATGACAATTTGCACACAGGACCTCTTGTTTTTCAACCTCAACCGAGAAGGCCAAGTATCTGATCCCATGACCCAGAGACCAGGTATCAATGGTTCTTGGAACAATGCCCAGCCCTATACTGAGATAAAACCGTGTACCTCTGAACCTGAGGTAGGCACCTTACCCCCGCAGCCATGACTCCATTTACTGACTGTCACTTCCATTCAAGAAACACGTCCCATCTGCTACTGATCACAATGCATGTGCCAGCAAACTTGGGTAATTTTCTGTCCCACTGCTGGACATAACTGAACTGGTTTAGGAAACTTCAGGTCACCCTCACTGCCAGACATAATTGGTCTAGGATATTTCTGGTCACCCTCACAGCTACACAAACTGAACTGGCACTACAAATTAAATTATATACAAAAACTATCACCGAAGCACTAGAGTGTGTAAACTAAGCTTGACACCTTCTACAAAAATTATCAAAGAGAAGGGATGAAAGTGAAGAACAGGGAATGGGGAGCATGGAGACTTTTCATTGGCTACACAAGAAGGGGACAGGACACTCGTGGGAATATTCAAAGTGCAATGATGTTGCTTCTTGACTTCAAATTTCATAACTGATGTGATCTAGGCAACTTTTGGTCGTCCTCCATTCTTGACTCAATTGAAATGATGCTAGAAAATGATTTCCATTTTGGGGCTATTGGCAGTTATTTGTACACCAGTCAGCAATTTGTGTCTGTGTGTGTTCATAAATTACACCTCAAACCTCTACCAAAAACTATTACGCACACAAATCAACTCTACTCCCCCTCAATTATCATACACAAACAAATCACCAAAACAAACTGTCAGACTGTAGAGGTAAGAAAGGATACACTTTAAGCAAAATTGCCGAATGTGTTGCTGAATAAAATCAAAATGTTCATCTTTGAAGTCGTGTTCTTTTTCCAACATGGAAATTTCATCACTCTGAAATATATAACATGAACATATAAATATACAATATGAACATACAAAATATACAATATGAATATATAAAATATACAACATGAACATATAAAAAAAAAAAAAATTAACATAAATTGCATGGCCACTGAGAAAACAGAAATATATGCAAGAACATATCAATCAATCAATCAATCATGTGCCATGCCGGAAAGCGTGGGCGGTCATGACTCACCATTTCACTCGATCACCAGTGTCGTGGATCAGCTCAGTGTTCCTGTCTCATCCATGCCATGTGGCCAAGCCATCCAGGTATTTTCCTCTCTGTCTTCCCCTTGGTCTGTTCACTTTGATCTTGCCAGTTGTCACTAAGTTCTCCAATCCATTTCTTCTCACATGTCCAAAAGATTTTGACTGTCTACACGTCTAATTTCTCTAATCAATTTACGATTTTCATTTGTCACCTGTAGTACTTGGTCATTAGTTTTTCTGTCTGTCCATGGTATTCTTTGCATTTTCCTCAGAAACCACATTTCTGCAGCCATAAGATGTTTTTCAGCTTGACTGCTCATTGTCCAAGTTACACATACATATAAAAGAACAGGCTCTATGTATCCCCTCAACACTCTTTTTCTCGTTTCAATTGACATCTTTTTATTGGTTATAATGTTTTTCATCTTGCTAAAGACTACTTTCGCCATGGCGATTCTTGTTCTAATCTCTTCAAGGCATCTCCCATCAGATGTTATGACTGTTCCAAGATAATTGTACCGATTCACTTGTTGTAGAATATTCCCATTTACTTGTATATTACATTGTGGTACTTCGTTCTTCCTAGTGACGACCATAACCTGTGTCTTCTTACAATTTAATTCCAACCCCAGCTGCTCACTGTGTACAACAACTGCGTCTACTAATTGTTGTAGATCTTGTGCATTGTCTGCAATTAATACTGTATCATCTGCATATCTAATGTTATTGATGTTTCGTCCTCCAATGCTGATTCCATTTATATCTTCTACATTCCTGAAAATATTTTCACTGTATAGGGAAAAAAGATCTGGAGACATTACACATCCCTGCCTAACACCTCTCTTAATAGGTTGATGTTGTCCCACTTCATTATCAATCCTTATGGCAGCTTGTTGTTTCCAATATATGTTTTTTGTAAGTCTAATGTCTTTCCCATCAATTTGTAGATCTGCAAGCATATCTACCATGTTGACATACAAAAAGAGCATACAAGAACATATAGAGGGCTGAAATATATAGAAACTGAGACATATAGAAAATTCTCATCTGGATTTCTTTACGTCAAACTGTGGAGCTGTCAGTGATGGCCTTACTGCTATGGAGACAGGTATCAAGGCAATTGGAGCCCTTCACTGCTTGCTTATTACAGTTGGATTGTGACAAGAGACACCGTATCGATTGACTAAAAGAAGCAAGCAAAGAGAGATTGAACAGTAACTGAATAATGAAGGAATAGGTTCAAATGTGCCTCATTAAAAACATATGTGTATCAATTAATTGAGCATGTAACCACAATTTTTATAATGCTCAAGTAGAAAGACTAACTGTTTACTCCAGAGAATTAAACAAGCACACATTATTTGCATTACTGTAATGTAAATTCATCATTATTAAAAAAAAAAAAAAAAGAAGACCCAGTTGATGAATTTCATTATATTTGAAATCAGCATGTCAAAATCAATAAGAAATGGTGTATTTAAATTCTGATACAAAAAACTTTTGAAAATTTGTTGACTAGTGTCTTTAATGTACGAAAGATGAGTGATTGGAAAGGCCAAACGTAAGACAAGCCTGCATGTCAAATTTGTAACCCTTTGAAAATAAAGTTTTTTCATCCATTCGTTCTATGGGACATGTTATCTTGTCTATAGTCCACTGCTCCAACTCGATGTCGCATGTCTAAAGCTTAAACTCTCTGACACATATACACAGCTCTAACTCATGACACACAATCACAACTGCAGCTATATGGCACTTGTCCACAGCTCCAACCCATAGCACATGTCCATCTGCAATTGTATGGCATGTGTCCAAGTTCCAACTCTATGTCAGATGCCCACAGCTCCAACCCAAAGCACATGTCCACAGCTCCAACTCTATGGCACATGTCCACAGCTCCAACTCTTATGACACATGTCCACAATTCCAACTCAATGTTATATGTCCACTCTCCAGCTTCTGGTACACATACACAACACCAGTTCTATGATATATGTTTTCTACTGCTGTGACTCTACATATCTAGCCTACTACTACATTCTACACACCTTTGTCTACAGCTCCAACTCCATTTACTGTTACAATGATAGGATATGTTGCTAAACCATCCAACTCATCTACCATGTACCTTTGTTACAATTACAACTATAGAAATTATCACTCACTTTTGCTATAACTACAATAATTGAAATTCCCACTCACCTATGTTACTACAACAATAGGAATTTCCACTCATCCTGTTACAACTACAACAATAGGAATTCAGACTCACCTTTTTTACAACTACAACAATAGGAATTCCCACTCACCTTTGTCACAACTACAATAATAGAAATTACCACTCTCATTTGTTACTACAACAATAGGGATTCCTGCTCACCTTCGTTACAACTACAACAATAGGAATTCCAAGGTTACGTGACAGTATCAGCTCTCCCAATGGTAAGGGGCTCTCCTCCTCTGAGCCACTGGCTGGTGGGTGGAGTGGGTTGACCTCACCCCGTGGAGGTGCCTGGGTCGCTATAGGTCCGTCTCCAGGTTCAGTGTAAGCCTGGAATGCCCGAACCACTGGGGAAAGACAAGCATTTCAGAGATGGCAGGCTGAGAATATGACGTTGTTTATTAGCAACTGCCTGTCTAAACAAACAACACTAAACACAGACACCATACATTCACTTAGGGAAATACATTGTTTTGAGATACCATTAACCTGAATTTGTGATCCCACAATGGGAATCCTAGAAAGTGTGATCCCACAATGTGTAATCCTAGAAAGTGTGATCCTACAATGTGCAATTCTAGAAAATATAATCCCACAATTTGTAATCCTAGAAAGTGTGATCCCACAATGTGCAATCCTAGAAAGTGTGATCCCACAATGTGCAATCCTAGAAAGTGTGATCCCACAATGTGCAATCCTAGAAAGTGTGATCCCACAATGTGCAATCCTAGAAAGTGTGATCCCACAATGTGCAATCCTAGAAAGTGTGATCCCACAATGTGTAATCCTAGAAAGTGTGATCCCACAATGTGCAATCCTAGAAAGTGTGATCCCACAATGTGCACTCCTAGAAAGTGTGATCCCACAATGTGCAATCCTAGAAAGTGTGATCCCACAATGTGCAATCCTAGAAAGTGTGATCCCACAATGTGCAATCCTAGAAAGTGTGATCCCACAATTTTCAATCCTAGAAAGTGTGATCCCACAATGTGCAATCCTAGAAAGTGTGATCCCACAATGTGTATCCTAGAAAGTGTGATCCTATAATGTGTAATCCTAGAAAGTGTGATCCCACAATGTGTAATCCTAGAAAGTGTGAGCCTACAATGTGTAATCCTAGAAAGTGTGATCCCACAATGTGTATCCTAGAAAGTGTGATCCCACAATGTGCAATCCTAGAAAGTGTGATCCCACAATGTTTATCCTAGAAAGTGTGATCTCACAATGTGCAATCATAGAAAGTGTGATCATATAATGTGCAATCCTAGAAAATGTGATCCTATGTGTAATCCTAGAAAGTGTGATACCACAATGTGTAATCCTAGAAAGTGTGATCCCACAATGTGTATCCTAGAAAGTGTGATCCTATAATGTGCAATCCTAGAACGTGTGATCCCACAATGTGTAATCCTAAAAAGTGTGAGCCTACAATGTGCAATCCAAGAAAGTGTGATCCCACAATGTGCAATCCTAGAAAGTGTGATCCCACAATGTGCAATCCTAGAAAGTGTGATCCCACAATGTGTATTCCTAGAAAGTGTGATCCCACAATGTGTATCCTAGAAAGTGTGATCCTATAATGTGTAATCCTAGAAAGTGTGATCCCACAATGTGCAATCCAAGAAAGTGTGATCACAATGTGCAATCCTAGAAAGTATGATCCCACAATGTGTAATCCTAGAAAGTATGATCCCACAATGTGTAATCCTAGAAAGTGTGACCCCACAATGTGTAATCCTAGAAAGTGTGACCCCACAATGTGTAATCCTAGAAAGTGTGATCCTATAATGTGCAATCCTAGAAAGTGTGATCCTATAATGTGCAATCCTAGAACGTGTGATCCCATAATGTGCAATCCTAGAAAGTGTGATCCTATAATGTGCAAACCTAGAAAGTGTGATCCCACAATGTGCAATCCTAGAAAGTGTGATCCCACAATGTGCAATCCTAGAAAGTGTGATCCTAGAAAGTGTGATCCTATAATGTGCAATCCTAGAAAGTGTGATCCTATAATGAGCAATCCTAGAAAGTGTGATCCTATAATGTGCAATCATAGAAAGTGTGATCCTATAATGTGCAATCCTAGAAAGTGTGATCCCACAATGTGCAATCCTAGAAAGTGTGATCCCACAATGTGTAATCCTAGAAAGTGTGATCCCACAATGTGCAATCCTAGAAAGTGTGATCCCACAATGTGTATCCTAGAAAGTGTGATCCTATAATGTGCAATCCTAGAAAGTGTGATCCCACAATGTGTAATCCTAGAAAGTGTGAGCCTACAATGTGCAATCCTAGAAAGTGTGATCCCACAATGTGTAATCCTAGAAAGTGTGATCCTATAATGTGTATCCTAGAAAGTGTGATCCCACAATGTGTATCCTAGAAAGTGTGATCCCACAATGTGCAATCCTAGAAAGTGTGATCCCACAATGTGTAATCCTAGAAAGTGTGATCCCACAATGTGTAATCCTAGAAAGTGTGATCCTATAATGTATATCCTAGAAAGTGTGATCCCACAATGTGCAATCCTAGAAAGTGTGATCCTATAATGTGTAATCCTAGAAAGTGTGATCCTATAATGTGCAATCCTAGAAAGTGTGATCCTATAATGAGCAATCCTAGAAAGTGTGATCCTATAATGTGCAATCATAGAAAGTGTGATCCTATAATGTGCAATCCTAGAAAGTGTGATCCCACAATGTGCAATCCTAGAAAGTGTGATCCCACAATGTGTAATACTAGAAAGTGTGATCCCACAATGTGCAATTCTAGAAAGTGTGATCCCACAATGTGTATCCTAGAAAGTGTGATCCTATAATGTGCAATCCTAGAAAGTGTGATCCCACAATGTGTAATCCTAGAAAGTGTGATCCCACAATGTGCAATCCTAGAAAGTGTGATCCCACAATGTGTATCCTAGAAAGTGTGATCCCACAATGTGCAATCCTAGAAAGTGTGATCCCACAATGTGTATCCTAGAAAGTGTGATCTCACAATGTGCAAACCTAGAACGTGTGATCCTATAATGTGCAATCCTAGAACGTGTGATCCCACAATGTGTAATCCTAGAAAGTGTGAGCCTACAATGTGCAATCCAAGAAAGTGTGATCCCACAATGTGCAATCCTAGAAAGTGTAATCCCACAATGTGTAATCCTAGAAAGTGTGACCCCACAATGTGTAATCCTAGAAAGTGTGATCCTATAATGTGTAATCCTAGAAAGTGTGATCCTATAATGTGCAATCCTAGAAAGTGTGATCCTATAATGTGCAATCCTAGAACGTGTGATCCCACAATGTGCAATCCTAAAAAGAGTGATCCTATAATGTGCAATCCTAGAAAGTGTGATCCCACAATGTGCAATCCTAGAAAGTGTGATCCCACAATGTGCAATCCTAGAAAGTGTGATCCTATAATGTGCAATCCTAGAAAGTGTGATCCCACAATGTGCAATCCTATAAAGTGTGATCCTATAATGTGCAATCCTAGAAAGTGTGATCCTATAATGTGTAATCCTAGAAAGTGTGATCCTATAATGTGCAATCCTAGAAAGTGTGATCCCACAATGTGCAATCCTAGAAAGTGTGATCCCACAATGTGTAATCCTAGAAAGTGTGACCCCACAATGTGTAATCCTAGAAAGTGTGATCCTATAATGTGTAATCCTAGAAAGTGTGATCCTATAATGTGTAATCCTAGAAAGTGTGATCCTATAATGTGTAATCCTAGAAAGTGTGATCATATAATGTGTAATCCTAGAAAGTGTGATCCCACAATGTGTAATCCTAGAAAGTGTGATCCCACAATGTGTAATCCTAGAAAGTGTGATCCCACAATGTGCAATCCTAGAAAGTGTGATCATATAATGTGTAATCCTAGAAAGTGTGATCCCACAATGTGCAATCCTAGAAAGTGTGATCCCACAATGTGTAATCCTAGAAAGTGTGATCCTATAATGTGTAATCCTAGAAAGTGTGATCCCACAATGTGTAATCCTAGAAAGTGTGATCCCACAATGTGCAATCCTAGAAAGTGTGATCATATAATGTGTAATCCTAGAAAGTGTGATCCCACAATGTGTAATCCTAGAAAGTGTGATCCTATAATGTGTAATCCTAGAAAGTGTGATCCCACAATGTGTAATCCTAGAAAGTGTGATCCTATAATGTGTAATCCTAGAAAGTGTGATCCCACAATGTGCAATCCTAGAAAGTGTGATCCCACAATGTGCAATCCTAGAAAGTGTGATCCCACAATGTGCAATCCTAGAAAGTGTGATCCCACAATGTGCAATCCTAGAAAGTGTGATCCCACAATGTGTAATCCTAGAAAGTGTGATCCTATAATGTGCAATCCTAGAAAGTGTGATCCCACAATGTGCAATCCTATAAAGTGTGATCCTATAATGTGTAATCCTAGAAAGTGTGATCCTATAATGTGTAATCCTAGAAAGTGTGATCCTATAATGTGCAATCCTAGAAAGTGTGATCCCACAATGTGCAATCCTAGAAAGTGTGATCCCACAATGTGTATCCTAGAAAGTGTGATCCTATAATGTGCAATCCTAGAAAGTGTGATCCCACAATGTGCAATCCTATAAAGTGTGATCCTATAATGTGCAATCCTAGAAAGTGTGATCCTATAATGTGTAATCCTAGAAAGTGTGATCCTATAATGTGCAATCCTAGAAAGTGTGATCCCACAATGTGCAATCCTAGAAAGTGTGATCCCACAATGTGTAATCCTAGAAAGTGTGACCCCACAATGTGTAATCCTAGAAAGTGTGATCCTATAATGTGTAATCCTAGAAAGTGTGATCCTATAATGTGTAATCCTAGAAAGTGTGATCCTATAATGTGTAATCCTAGAAAGTGTGATCCTATAATGTGTAATCCTAGAAAGTGTGATCCCACAATGTGCAATCCTAGAAAGTGTGATCCCACAATGTGTAATCCTAGAAAGTGTGATCCTATAATGTGTAATCCTAGAAAGTGTGATCCCACAATGTGTAATCCTAGAAAGTGTGATCCCACAATGTGCAATCCTAGAAAGTGTGATCCTATAATGTGTAATCCTAGAAAGTGTGATCCCACAATGTGCAATCCTAGAAAGTGTGATCCCACAATGTGTAATCCTAGAAAGTGTGATCCCACAATGTGCAATCCTAGAAAGTGTGATCCCACAATGTGCAATCCTAGAAAGTGTGATCCCACAATGTGCAATCCTAGAAAGTGTGATCCCACAATGTGTAATCCTAGAAAGTGTGATCCTATAATGTGTAATCCTAGAAAGTGTGATCCCACAATGTGTAATCCTAGAAAGTGTGATCCTATAATGTGTAATCCTAGAAAGTGTGATCCCACAATGTGCAATCCTAGAAAGTGTGATCCTATAATGTGTAATCCTAGAAAGTGTGATCCCACAATGTGCAATCCTAGAAAGTGTAATCCCACAATGTGTAATCCTAGAAAGTGTGACCCCACAATGTGTAATCCTAGAAAGTGTGATCCTATAATGTGTAATCCTAGAAAGTGTGATCCTATAATGTGTAATCCTAGAAAGTGTGATCCCACAATGTGTATCCTAGAAAGTGTGATCCCACAATGTGCAATCCTAGAAAGTGTGATCCCACAATGTGTAATCCTAGAAAGTGTGATCCCACAATGTGCAATCCTAGAAAGTGTGATCCCACAATGTGCAATCCTAGAAAGTGTGATCCCACAATGCGTATCCTAGAAAGTGTGATCCCACAATGTGCAATCCTAGAAAGTGTGATCCCACAATGTGTATCCTAGAAAGTGTGATCCCACAATGTGCAATCCTAGAAAGTGTGATCCCACAATGTGCAATCCTAGAAAGTGTGATCCCACAATGTGTAATCCTAGAAAGTGTGATCCCACAATGTGCAATCCTAGAAAGTGTGATCCCACAATGTGCAATCCTAGAAAGTGTGATCCCACAATGTGCAATCCTAGAAAGTGTGATCCCACAATGTGTAATCCTAGAAAGTGTGATCCCACAATGTGCAATCCTAGAAAGTGTGATCCCACAATGTGCAATCCTAGAAAGTGTGATCCCACAATGTGCAATCCTAGAAAGTGTGATCCCACAATGTGTAATCCTAGAAAGTGTGATCCCACAATGTGTAATCCTAGAAAGTGTGATCCCACAATGTGCAATCCTAGAAAGTGTGATCCCACAATGTGTAATCCTAGAAAGTGTGATCCCACAATGTGCAATCCTAGAAAGTGTGATCCCACAATGTGCAATCCTAGAAAGTGTGATCCCACAATGTGCAATCCTAGAAAGTGTGATCCCACAATGTGCAATCCTAGAAAGTGTGATCCTATAATGTGTAATCCTAGAAAGTGTGATCCCACAATGTGCAATCCTAGAAAGTGTGATCCCACAATGTGTAATCCTAGAAAGTGTGATCCCACAATGTGCAATCCTAGAAAGTGTGATCCTATAATGTGTAATCCTAGAAAGTGTGATCCCACAATGTGCAATCCTAGAAAGTGTGATCCCACAATGTGCAATCCTAGAAAGTGTGATCCCACAATGTGCAATCCTAGAAAGTGTGATCCCACAATGTGCAATCCTAGAAAGTGTGACCCCACAATGTGTAATCCTAGAAAGTGTGATCCCACAATGTGTAATCCTAGAAAGTATGATCCCACAATGTGCAATCCTAGAAAGTGTGATCCCACAATGTGCAATCCTAGAAAGTGTGATCCCACAATGCGCAATCCTAGAAAGTGTAATCCCCACAATGTGCAATCCTAGAAAGTGTGATCCCACCAAGGGTATAAGCCAGTGGTGAGAATCAGATGAAATACCAATAACTGATCTTTTATTTCACAAATTGGACCATATTGCCGCTCATCAATGCAACCTTACATACCGTGACAGTCACAGACAAAGGGTGTCATGAATGGACAGCGGCTGAGACCGAGGCAGCCATGTTCGGCCGATATGTGGCAACTTACGCCCCAGTGATGTGATAATATACATTGATGGGTCTGGGGTGCAAGGAAAATCAGATAGGTGGGGCTTTACTGCCAAGTTTAGGGGACACTGTAAAAAAAGAAGTCTGGCATATGACAAGAGCAAATGGAAGGCAAATAGATAAATACCTGGATGCCTTGACTAGACGGGACAACTATGACACGAACACAGACTTAAACCAGAGCCATAAAGACCAGGGAGCCATGACCACCCAGACTTATTGGTATGGGACAAGATGGTGATAATATGAACAAGTCAGCTGTCATATTATTGCTGAATACACTTGACTCCTTTCCAAAACATGAAGCACTTCAACTAGATCCCACACATCCTAATCCACCGCCTACACATAAATTCACCTCCCACACCCAAGGCTAAATCCTTGAAACTACCCACACACACGACCGTGAAATGAGTGGAAACAGAAATGAACAAACAAAAACAAAATCACAACTGAGTAAACAAGTGGGAAAAATGAACAGTCTACAACAAATTAATAATCACACAAAAACAAAGTATCATAAATGAAAACACATCTGAGCAAACAAGTGAAAAAAATGAGCAGAGAAAGCAAAACAAAGTTATTATCATTAGAATGAAAGCAGCAAGAAAATTAAAGAAGCAGGACAAGAATTTTACTGCCCCCCCCCCCCCCCCCAAAAAAAAAAAATAATAAAGACTCATTACTCCCTATAGTACCTTGCGGTGGGGGGTATTGATCTGAGCCTGAGGAATTAAGACCGCCTGGCTAGTGCAGTCATCGCAAACTGTGTAGGTTAGGTTTACTGACTCATTGAAATATAGCTAGTCTATTATACAAAAAAGCAGAACCTATTATCACATGAAATTCACCTTCACAAAGAGCAGAATCTAGTTAAATAAGCTGTATGTCCTTACAGGACTTTCTGAACAACTGATGCTCATTCTGCACAAATCAGTGCAAAGTTATCTGCTCCTAAATCGCCTGTGACTAACCCCGAGGCTGTAATGTTGCGTTTGTGAAACTGCAATCACCATCCCTAAGCTACAAGCATTGACCGGAATCTAGTAAAAGGTAGAAATCCTACTATAAAAAAGCAGAATCTAGTAAACGGTAGAATTTCAACTATACAATATTAGACGGTATAATTTGTACTATACAATATTAAATGATAGAATTTGTACTATACAATATTAAATGGTAGAATATCTAGATACAAATAGCAGAATCTACTAAACGGTAGAAATAAATGCAATCAGCAGAATCTATTATAAGGGAGAAATTCTAAGATGCAAATAGTATAATCTATGAAAAAGGAGAAATTCTAAAATGCAAACAGCAGAATCTATGAAAAAGGAGAAATTCTAAAATACAAATAGTAGAAACTATTAAATGGGAGAAATACTATACAAATAGCAGAATATATTAAAAGATAGAAGTTCTACTTTGCATATAGCAGTATCTATGAAAAGGGAGAAATTCTACCATACAAATGACTGAATAGAAATAAAAAAGGCTACAAAAGGACAAATGCTAATTTCCGTGATTGCCGTCTGCTGCACGCGCCGTGCAAATATTGACCCAGAGAAATAAGCTGTTCAAATTGCAACTGAGCAATAAAACCAGAAAACAAATCTGACTTTGAAAAACCAGCAAGCATATGTAGCCATGAATTGAATGGTTTCTAACAGCCAGCGGTTACAGCAAAATCGGTGACACCTGGTGTGTGGGCACAGATCAATCAATACTTGTTAAACCATGAAGCTTATTTGCAACTTTCCCCGTAAGAAAATCAGTACAGCGGAAACAGGTCTCACAAGTAAAGACAATTAATAAAGCAGCTACTGGTTTGTCACACATGTGACAACTGGGGCAATATCGTATAGTTCTGCTCTTAAATAATGTTTAGTTTCTTGTGGAGCGGAGACTTCCCAGCGAAGCTGTTTTTTGTTGTCGCCTTGAACTCAAGCATAGTCCATTTAAGTGCTACTACTTCTAGTCCACTGGACCGATATTTTGCCTGTACATTTTCCCTATTACCTGTGTCCCTGGCCATCAGGCAAACCCACTCTGACTTCTGAGGTACTTGTAATTTATATCCCCAAGCCAAGGATGAGAAGTCAACATTTTAGTCTGACTGACCGTCTAGGGGTTGAACCCGCTACCCCAGCATCAGCACACCGGATGTTTAAGAACGAACGCTCTTATCCATTCGGCTATACTGATCCACTAAGTTCATGCTAAGTTTCTTCCTCTTCTTCTTTCGTTCGCTTGAAATTTATTGTTTATATCTGCAATGTTGTTTCTTGTATAAATTCACTATTTTTTTTTCAGTTTTTTAGTTCAATCAGTGGTCCACAAAGTTTAACTTCCAGTGTTGTTTTTCCAAACCAGGTATGCCTAGGTATGTCATTAGTAGCAGTCTTGAAGTATGTGATCTGCTATCTGCGGCACCAATCTACACATGCACGTGGCTGATTTGCCAATCTTGTTAAGTTTCATATAACTTCCTCATTTCAGTTACCGTTTGTTTTTTTCATTTATCTTAGCTCCAGTTTATACAGAATATCTATCTTACATTTGTCTGCCCGAGACAATATCACACAATGCCCGAGACAGTATCACACAATGCCCGAGACAGTATCACACAATGCCCGAGACAGTATCACACAATGCCCTAAGACAGTATCATTCAATTATTCTCTTCAATTGATAATGTGTTACCAGGGCCCATCAGGGAAGCAAAGAACAGGAACACTGTTAACCCACCATGTGTGTCCTAAGAGGCAATCAGGGAGGGTTGGGGTGAGACTACTTCATCTGGTAGAAAACTTTAGCAGCAAAATCTAACCAATCACAAGCAAGTCTACAAAGGCATTGGCTTCAGTTGGTTGAGGGCCTTTGATCAAAGTACAGAAGAAAGAAGAAGAAGAAGAAGAAGAAGAAGAAGAAGAAGAAGAAGAAGAAGAAGAAGAAGAAGAAGAAGAAGAAGAAGAAGAAGAAGAAGAAGACAGAAGAAGAAGAAGACAGAAGAAGAAGAAGAAGAAGAAGAAGAAGAAGAAGAAGAAGAAGAAGAAGAAGAAGAAGAAGAAGAAGAAGAAGAAGAAGAAGAAGAAAAATTCTCTCATACAATGCTTATTTCCCCGCGGAGCAAAGATTACTCTGCTAAGCCAAGTTCAGTTTTCATGTTATCTGCTACACATTTCTGTTTTCATTCTTCATTTATCTTAACCAGTATTCCATTTAACTAAAAGTAAGGACTGCCTTATCATGCACTGGATATATTGTGCTAATCCCTATTTTTAGACCAATCAGCACTTGATTTGTGACGTGGTAAACACCATGGAAAAATTTCACCTTTACTTCCCAGAAAATTTCCCAGTACCCAGTTTAGGCTGTGGTGTAATTCCTGAAAAACTGATCCCAGGACAGCAAAAGTCATAGGGGAAGGTCATGTGTATAAATGGCAAAAACTAAAGAGAGTCAATATAAAGCCTTGAGGTGGTCCAATATTAAAGGTAGTGGTTTGAGATGTCCTCTTCACATGATTTCTTTCTTTCTCTAATTATCCCCTTGGAGTGTTGTTAGGTCTTCCTCTATTTCTTTTGCAAGCCTTACCCTAGTGCCAGGAAAAGCAACCTAAAGGTAATGTCATGACAGGGCAGACCAGGCCCTAAGCCCTGGTCATCAACTGGTCTAGGATCGACTAGACACCCCCCGAACACAAAACAAACAGAAAACAATTCAAAACAAACACAGAAGACAGTAAAACTTACGGCTCTGCTCAAACTCCCGCATTTTGTCCACTGGGATCCGCAGCTTGTTGGTGTGCTCTGAAAGTACCTCAGCCCATTTGTTAAGTGTCTCCATGAGAGACCATGGCTGAGCCATAGACACTACCAGCATGGCTAGGGTGTCACTGAAATTGTCTTCCTTTAGGGCAAACCTCAACAAACCAGTGTGTTGAGGGTCACCATCCAGCACCCAGACATTCAATCTCGCTTGTTCTGTTGACAAGAAATTAGTCTTAGACAAATGTCTACCATCTAGGACATTTTCTCATGAATGTGTGTTCTGTTGACAAGAAATAAGTCTTAGACAAATGTCTACCATCTAGGACATTTTCTCATGAATGTGTGTTCTGTTGACAAGAAATAAGTCTTAGACAAATGCTACCATTTTGGACATTTTATCGTGAATGTGTGTTCTGTTGACAAGAAATATTTCTTAGACAACTGTCTACCATTTTGGACATTTTCTCATGAATGTGTGTTCTGTTGACAAGAAATAAGTCTTAGACAACTTTCTACCATCTAGGACATTTTCTCAAGCATGTGTGTTCTGTTGACAAGAAATAAGTCTTAGACAACTGTCTACCATCTAGGACATTTTCTCATGAATGTGTGTTCTTGACAAGAAATAAGTCTTAGACAATTGTCTACCATCTTCATGAAGATATTTTCTCATGAATGTGTGTTCTGTGTATGCAGACATGCCCACAGCAAACAGCATTAAAGGTTCAGGGTTAAAAGTACATGAAGGCAACAAAAAGCATTAAAGGTTCCAAGTTAAAGGCATCTGAAGATAGTAGAGCCATGCCCTAAAATCTTGCTCTGGCAACCACACCACTTGTCTTATCTCCGAGAACCGGCTTCATTCACAGAAGGGGCGTCCTTCACCCAGCAGGAGTTAAATGTGCAATATTCTCTCACCTCATGTCTATTTCTTATACATCCTTCACACTATTATATATAAAATTAATCTTTTGTCCTTAGGACTCCTAGTGGCGTACAGGCCCACAACCCCGCATGCCAAGCCCTTGGCCAGGCAGTTCATGGCTGGTTCGATGTTGGCAGATTTATTTTCGTTGGGTATGAAGTAGCCAGTTTCATACCAACCACCCTCATTAGCTGCCTTTATGACCTGCACGGAAGGTTACAATGGTATGATTCTTTACTTCACTTTGGGCCCCGTTAAGACATGAGCAGTTATATAAAAATTTCACAATTTGTTTTCACTTTAAAAAAAAAAAAAGACGCTTCAAAGTCGACAGGATTGACTTCACTGCACTGGGTTTTATCCCATATGACTCGGTCCCACAAAGCACGAACTCCATAGCTCCAGCGACGACCTTCAGGAGCCTCAGAAAAAATGCACTCGCGAACCGAAGGACGCGGCCTGGAACTGAACCTACAACCTTGGGAGCCCAAGTCAGACGGTTTGACCATTTCACCATGGAGACTCTTGTTTTCACTACCCCACTTGAAACGTCATTAAGTTTGGATAGAACAATAATGGAGAGGCATATACCTGGTAATAGAGAAAGGGGAAGGCCAAAGAGAAAGGGGAAGGCCAAAGAGGAAGGAGAAGGCCAAAAAGAAGATGGGCGTACAATGTGGCAGATGATCTCCAGATGGATGTTATCAGACGCTGAACATCTTGCCTATGGCCGAGAAGTTTTTTCAGACAGTTGTTATGGCAGCGAAGTTCTGCAAGGGACATGCTACTGAATGAATGAACCCCAGATATTTCCAGCATTTCAGTATGCACTTCTTTATTGCTTCCTGGACTTCCAGTTTTATATTCTTAATTAATTTTATTGTACTGTGACGTTCAAACAGTCATCTGCCATCTTAGATATCTCCATTTTCCACATAAGTTCTTGGTTTCCATTCTTTGTACGGTGACAAAGACTGGTCGAAACAGCAGTTTTTGTATTTGTTTGTAGGAGCTTCCCAGTCGCATTTGACGTTCAATCACTACAGGACCAGGATGTTTAGCTATCTGCCTGTTGATTTACTTCAATAGATCATACCAACCATACCCTGACACCAGGGGTCTACAAAAACATCTAATCTAACCACTTTCTAACACAAGGATCTACAAAGACATTGAATTTAACCACTCACTGACACATGGATCTATACAAACCCTGAATGCTACCACATTCTAACACAGAACAAAAACACTGAATTAACAACCTTCTGACAAGGGGATAACAAAGAACATTGAAAACAACCATTCCCTAACACACGGATCTACAAACATACACTTTCCGACAAAGAGATCTACAAGAACATTGAATTTAATTACTTCCTGTCACATTCATTTATACAAATACTAAATCAATCATTTAACCCTTTACCAGGCAAATCATCCGATTGCGTCTTTACCCCCGAACGGGTAAAGCGCTCCAAAGCGCCCGTGACTATTATGCATTGTAAAAACGCGATCTCTCGGCATTCCGAGACTTCCGATTGTCTATTTTCGGTTTTGCTGATAGCTTGACAACGTGGCCGCCATTTGCAAGTGTATACTTTGAATTTGAATGGATTTTAAAAAATAGTTTTGGGGGGTTTTTACGCTTTGTATTTAAAAATGGATTTAGACGATTCTTCAAGTGATAGTGGAGATTTCGCTAGGTTCAATTTAAGTGACATTTAAGTGCACGAATTTGACTGAATCAGAGATAGATATCAGTGATCAGCGTTATTTTGCCTTAGCAGTCGTGAGTCGAACTTTAAAGAAAGTGATTATGATTCGGAAGATTTGTTTGTAAATTGACGTATAGATGACTGACAATCACAAACAATATGTTGTATTTTGTAAATATTTGTGTTCATGTATGGATTACCAGGATTATTCATGTGAGTAAAATACTTTGCATGCTTTTTACTTCATTTTGATTTTTATTTAAGTAAAATCAGTTGACTAACACCTTTTATGTGATAATTTTACTAACATAACTCGAAATTTTACTGAACCTCAAAATTCTTCTTGCCCGTTCAGGGCTACAAAACAGACAAATGTCTGCCCTGTAAAGGGTTAACAATCTAGAAATACAAAACTATGAGATGAGGGTTCTCCATTAATGAGGAAGACAAAAAACAAGAAACATACCGTCTCTGTATTCATCTTTGACATCGATATAATAATATTCCAATCCAGACCCTTTCTTTGGTTCCTCTACACCCTGAAGTTTGGCTATCAGAGTTGTCTTCCCGGACTCATTGTCACCTGTAACATGGCAAACACATTTGATTAACATAAGCAGCAAGTTATTGCTTGCTGGGCTAACCACATCTCTTACAACAAATGCCACGTAATCTGTGATATAGCTATCTCTTACAACAAGTGCTATGTAATATGTGAAATAGCTATCTCTTACAACAAATGCCACGTAATCTGTGATATTGCTATCTCTTACAACAAATGCCACGTAATCTGTGATATAGCTATCTCTTACAACAAATGCCATGTAATCTGTGATATAGCTATCTCTTACAACAAGTGCCACGTAATATGTGAAATAGCTATGCATGTCTCTCACAAGTGTCATGTAATCTGTGATATTGCTATCTCTTACAACAAGTGCCATGTAATCTGTGATATTGCTATCTCTTACAAGTGCCATGTAATCTGTGATATTGCTATCTCTTACAACAAGTGCCATGTAATCTGTGATATTACTATCTCTTACAACAAGTGCCATGTAATCTGTGATATTGCTATCTCTTACAACAAGTGCCATGTAATCTGTGATATTGCTATCTCTTACAACAAGTGCCATGTAATCTGTGATATTGCTATCTCTTACAACAAGTGCCATGTAATCTGTGATATTGCTATCTCTTACAACAAGTGCCATGTAATCTGTGATATTGCTATCTCTTACAACAAGTGCCATGTAATCTGTGAAATAACTATCTCTTACAGCAAGTGCCATGTAATCTGTGAAATAACTATCTCATACAAGTGCCATGTATCTCTTACAGCAAGTGCCAGGTAATCTGTGATATGGCTACATACATCTCTCACAACAAGTACCACGTCATCTGTGATATAGTTACACATGCATCCAGCTAGCTTTAGAAACAATAAGTCAGCACACAGAAATTCTACTAGCTCATGTAGTTAACTTTGCTTTGTATGTATACACAGAAATTGTTGACCTGTACATGCGCGCACACACGCATAAAAATAGTGTGTGTGTAGAACTTCTTGGTGTATGTCTACATGCAGAGATGCTTGGTACATATGTGTGTATACATGCAGAAACACTTGTACCAGGCACAACAGCCAGTGCTATGTTTACTATATTGGCAAGCTTTGCTTTTGTGTTTCAATCCATATCAAAATATTTCATTGTTGTTGTATTGAACAAAGGTCTATTAATGACCCTACAATGATCCCTATGTGTTTAAGTGAAAACCAGACCTCTATTATTTTTATAGAAGAAGTTGACCGTGAGTTAAAGTGCCTTTAGTGAGGCACTGACTGCATTTAGAGACAAGTAGCAGAAGAAGCTGGCTGTGAGTTAAAGTTCACTTGTTCCTTCAGCGAGACACTGCATTTGGAGACAATAGGTAACAGAAGAAGTTGGCCATGAGTTAAAGTGCCTTCAGCGAGGCACTGCATTTAGAGACAAGTAGCAGAAGAAGCTGGCCATGAGTTAAAGAACACTTGTTCCTTCAGTGAGACACTGCATTTGGAGATAACAGGTTCAAATTCCAGTGTGACCATACTTTTCAATGTTTATATTGTCTAGTGTCTTGTCCGATTTCTACTTCTTTTCTTTACTTCTATACAAAGGTAGTCCCATAACAAACACTGCTTTCTGAGTGTCAAGTGTGAGGCCTTCACATATTCAAGGCCATGGCATAATAAAATAGGGTGGTCAGTTGCCTTCCTTCCTGCCGTCCTTCCCAGACAATTCTGAATATTGCCTGGTGCCTAATTTATAAGACTGGGTAGACCCCAGAGCCATACTGGTCAGTTAAGTCTTTCCTCTTGAGCCTAAGGCGGTACATAGGGCAGAAGTCCTGTCTCTCCATGTCTGGCGGTTCGCTGCTACCTGTTGTAGATCTTGGATATCTACTTGGCCATTGAATGAGCCTTCTCTAATGATGGTTCTACGCAGGGTCTTTCTTGGTCTTCCCCGTTTTCTTTTCCCTACTGGTGACCATATGAGGGCTTGGTAGGGGAGTCTTGACTTGTCCATTCTGAGTACATGGCCGATGTAGTTCCAACGGTGTCTTCTTATGAAATTGGATACTGTATCTTGCTTAGTCTCTTGTCTTATTTGCGAATTGGTTCTGAAGTCTGTCCAGTGGATGTTTAGAAGTCTTCTAAGACATTTGTTCTCAAAATTGTCTAATTTTTTTATCTAAAGCTACCGTTGATTTCCAACTTTCACATCCATACGTTAACACTGGAATCACACAAGAGTTGAAGATTTTAAGTTTTGTGTGTTTGCTGAGTGTCTTTGACTTCCAGATGTTTGACAGTTTATTGAAGGCACTAGATGCCAGTGCGATTCTAGATGATATTTCTGGTGTTGAGTCCCCTGTAGATGTCATTTTGCTTCCTAGGTATGTAAAGCTGTTGACTTTTTCAAGAACGTAGCTGTTCAATTTGGTGTCATCTGAACTGTTGGTAAGATCAATAGTCTTTGTTTTTGTGGTGTTAATTTGGAGACCAATTTGCCCTGAAACATTTTGGAGGTGGTTTATTTTCTCTTGGGCATCCGGGTGTGTTGAACTCAAAAGCACTATGTCGTCGGCAAAGTCCAGGTCTTCTAGAATTTTGTCAACCCAATGGATACCCATATTTGTGTTGTTTGTGCATTTGCGCATGACCCAATCGATAGCTATTCCAAAAAGCATCGGTGATAAGACACAACCCTGTTTCACTCCTGTTTCGACTGAGAACCAGTCAGAGTTGCCTGTTTCTGTTCTTACGCAGCAACGTGTTTCTTTGTAGAAAGATTTTATGACGTTGGTATATTTGGTAGGAAAACCATAGATGTTAAGTAGATTCCAAAGTGAAGGACGGTGGATACTGTCGAAGGCTTTTTGAAAGTCGACAAAGTTGGTGATTAATTTCGACTGGAATTCTACGGAGTCTTCAATGATTATTCTGAGGGTGAAAATGTGGTCTATGCATGACCGTTTTGGTCTGAAGCCTGCTTGTTCTTCTCTGAGCCTTTCATCTATCGCCTTTTTCAATCTCTCAAGTAACATGCTACAAAAAAGTTTTCCTGGTACTGACAATAGAGTGATACCACGCCAATTATTGCAATCAGACATATCGCCCTAGGCAGTTTGAAAATTACACCATCTTTCCACTGTTGTGGTGGGGATTCGCTTTGCCAGATTTCATTGATCAGCTGTAATAAACGTTGTAAGGTGTTCTCATCTGCTGCTTTGAGCATTTCTCCTGAGATTTCATCTTCCCCAACAGCTTTGTTGTTCTTCAATTTTTTGATGGCTGCTTTAATTTCTTCCATGGTGAATGACTCGCAGGAGGCATCTAGTGGGGGCATAGTAATTTCTCCATCCAGGTTCGGAACAGTGTCAGGCTGCGGTCTATTTAATATTTCTTTGAAATGTTCTGCCCATCGTTGCTTTTGAAGGTCATCGGATAACAATTGATTGCCTTGTTTGTGTTACTGGTGGGGACAAGTAATCCTGCCACTGCTGCTATATTTTATTTTATTACTTCTATAAGTGGTTATCAATACCCGTGAATGTTATTCATTATGTCTTTATTGCAATACATGCATAAGTGTGGTAATTCTGAGCTGAACCCGCAATATCTGAGGTCTGCCTGCATAAAAGATTGATTGGTTATTTGTTTTTGCATTCATTCACTTTGAACTCAAGTGTAGTACACACACATATTACTACACTAATAGTTGCTACTACTTCTAGTACACTGGACTGGTTTTGCATGAGGATTTGCTTTCCCTATTACCAGTGTCCCTCGCCATCAGGTGAACCTACTCCAACTTCTGAGATACCTGTAATGTATGTCCCAAAGTCAAGGGTGAGAAGTTAATGTTTAAGTCCAACTGACCGGCATGACTGACCGACAAACCCACTAAGTCACAGTCAGAAGAGAAAGATTCAGCAGTTAAACCTCTCAGCCGTGCTGACCTCCAATGATCTGGAAAAAGCGCTCTACAATACAATCTTTCTACCAAACTCTATACTACCAATGTCAAACCTGGAAAAAGAGAATTGAAAAATTACAACAGAAATGAGATTCCTGAGAAGAATATTCAATGTATCAAGAAGACAGAAAATCAGAAATGACGAATTCAGAACTAAAGTGGGGGTAATAGCAGCGCTAGATTTCATCAGAAAACAGCAAGTTAAATAGTTTGGCCATATAACAAGGCTATCACACATGAAGAATACCACAACAAGCAATGATGTACAGACTAAATGGAACCAGAAGAAGAGCCTGACCGTATAAACAATGGACAGAGGGAATAACAGAATCCATGGGAATCACGATAAATGAAGCCCATAAACAGGCACTCTCCAGATGTTTATGCTTCACCTCGACACAGCAAGTTACAAGAGGAACGAGATGAGATAAGATGAGATCTGAAAAGCTGAAGTAAGTAGAGTAAGAAGACACTGGATTGAAACCCTGTAGAAGTTCATAATTCATAAAGCTATATCGGTTCAAACTGAATATCAGTGGCTAGAAAACAGCAAACACACGAGTATGCTTGTCAATCAATACTGTGCTGATACAATCAGTCAATACAAGCTGATGGATTTATTATAGCCAAGATCGGAACACCCAAAGACATGCCTGGAGAGCAACGATGATAAGCAGCCTCAGAACAGAAACAATGGCAGTAACCAAAACTCTGAAGTGGCTCACCACACAGAAGTACTCACACACATATATAATGAGAAGTCAACTCCCAAAGAGATGCAGGACAAATAGATGACTTTAAGGACACTAGGTAATCTGCTGCCTTGTCCAAAATGAGGGAGATGGGAGTGAGTCGGGGCCTGCTAGACATGAACATTTTGACAAGGGCACAGGAAGTTTAATTAATCCACTCATAACTGGTGCGATCAGTCACTGTACATGGGCTGAAATGTTAAGCAGGAGATCGTAACATCTAGGGACCAGTCCAGATTATGACAACGGCGATACTCACTAATCCCGGATACTAATCCAGAATGAACAGGCCATATATTACGAGGGGGTTTCAAATAAAAACCTTAATTTTTTGGGGGGGTGAATATATTCTGAAAAAGCAAAGAACAAATGTACCATATTTTGATGTAGTCATCACTCTGTTCAATGTAAGTCCTCCAGCACTGATAAAGTGCTTGGATTCCTGTAGAAAACAATTATCTGGGGTCACTACTTAGTGCGCCTGATCCAGTCATGAAAAGTCTTGTCAAAGAAGTCACGCCATTTTAAAACTTCCTACTCCACTGACAGGCATGCACCACCTGTGGACCTTCATTCACCGATGAATTCCTATTGGTTTCACCCCTTCAATGATAAAAAAAAAAATGGATAACAGAACACTGCTCCTCTTTGGTGCTTGCCAAAAATGGGACGGTCATCTTTAAGCTGTCATAATGTCACTGTGTTCGTCTGTACTGTGATGTCATGTGCTTAAAACTCTTGACATCCTTAACAACAATATTGACAGGTTACAAGACATTGACATGGCTATTGTAATTTCTATCACACTTTTAAGGTATTGATTTGAAGCGCCCTCATATGTATCTACTTCCCACTCACTATAAAATTCAAATGAATTATCAAAATGGATCATCATTGCATGATGGATAAGTCCACAACTTCTGGTTTTAAATGGAGGTCATGTCAGCAGTTGTTTGCTTTCTCATGAATATTTGTTAAAAACAACAAGAAAACCTACCAAGGACAAGAACAGTACGTGTTGTTGGTAACTTGGATGAAGAACTTGACTGCACTTCACTAAGAATGTCAGCCCTGCAATCACAGACAATTTGAACATGTAAAACATACAATGTTTTCCATTTGTTAATTTAAACATTGCCCAGGAAGGTTAACCCGGTCAACAAATGCCCGCAGAAGTCGGATGTGTCGGCCTAACAGCGCAAGAACGCAGCTCTGCTGTAAACAGGCACAACACAATCACGTCCGAAAAAAAAAAACTCTGGATGCACGCAGAAGAAGAAGATTTAAACATTGAAGACACAAACAACAGATTGTACTAAATATTGCCTGGCATGTTTTGTTGTCACCCATCTATTATCATGGCTCATAAGAGAAGCAAAGAAAAGTTAACATATCAAGCATGTCATAAGAAGCACCCATTCCATTCAACAATAAACAAAAGAGAGCATCTGTTGGATTTTTTCCTCCAGGACATGCTGGTGTGGTGGGAAATGAGTATGCGTACAGATTGGCTGGGTGTGCAGCCCTTGGTGGGGTATTGGTGCATGGTATGGCAGATGTTGTGTGGGCCTTTTGGAATCACGTGTATAGTGCAGAAGAGTGTGGAGATCATCACAGCTTGGAGAGAAAGTGTGCAGGAAGTGACCAGAAGATTTGGCCAACATTCAAAACTCTAAGGAAAGGCCATACAGCCACATAATCAGACTACTATTGGTACCATTAGTTTTGGGACTTTTCACTGGCTGTTGTAGATGAGAACAAAGCATATATGGGGCTCCTCTTTTGTTCCATACAGCTTTAAATGCAGTGCTATCTCACTAGGCCAGCATTGCCTTCTTAGCAGGCTGTACTGGGGGAAATCCTGGAGTATGTACTCTGCAGTTAGTTCACTGTCCACATCAGTATTGTGGTGAGTCACTCAGGCAAAGCTTGTTCACATACTTTGTTCAGTCTGCTCTGTCCTGTCCAAAGATCTGAAACAATGACCAGTTTCTGTCTGTCAGGAGGATGGAAGTCATCGATGGCTTGATTCTGTTCCTCTCTGATAGTCCTGATAACTTTTTCTGAAGGCAAGGCTTATATTCCATAAGAAACTTAGCAAAAGTCTATGTTCCACTGGAAACTGGAAAATACCTATAAACTGAAAACATTGAACTGTAAAGTTTACTAGAAACTGAGGGGAAAATCTATACTCCACCATAAACTGAGAGAAAATCTTATAAAGAAATGAGTGGCAAGGACTTTATTCCACAAGAAACAGGGGACCTCCTATAGTACACTAGGGACTGAAGGAAAATCCAACAGGAACTAGGAACCGAGGGTAAAGCATATATTAATCTATAAACCAAGGGTGATTGATAAAACATGGTTAGTTACCTGGAAAACATGGTAATTTTAAAAATCTGGCACCTCACAGTCTTGACAAATGATAGTTTGTTACATTGTGCTTAAAAAAATGCAGAGTCTGGGTTAAATTGAAGAGACCATGTGTTGCACATGCACCATGATCCCTCTCTCGGCCGGCCTAGTTTACTCCAGAGGAAAGGTAACACCAAAACATCTGGAACAAGACAAGCTGCAAAAGCTGCCGGATCAGCAAAGACTGTCCGACAGTCAGAACTTCCATCCTAGACCAGTTGCTTCTTCCAATCCTAGACCAGTTGCCGACTAAGGCTTAGGGCCTGGTCTGGTATGACATTTAACTTTTAGATTGCATTTCCTCTCCCCAGGATAAGGCTTATACTCTCCCAATTGTGCTCCTTCGCCGGAAAAATAAGACAGTGCATTAAAGATCCTTGCTCTGTTACTAAAATAACAAAAATGTAGAGCAAATACTTGGGTTATATGCACATTACAACAGCTCAATTATTATTTAGATTCTAAGTATCAAACAGCTGAGATGGTGATTGATACTGACTGCTGTCATTATCATAACATAAACAAGGTGTTGAGTGTTGACAGCTGTCTTCAATGAGATGGAGAACCTGTAGACACAAACTAACCACATATTCACACACCCTTGCCATAATAATAATGAAATGCTGAAAGGCAAGGCAGCTTTGTTTATCTGAATATTAATATTTATTTCAATATTTGTATTGCATGCACATTTCCAAGAGTTAGCAAAAGAAGAGAAGCAGAAACAGAAATAAACAATTTGTGAAGGACATGGGTAGAGCTGCATGGGATAACTAAAGATAAGAGATCTAGGAACTGATTGAAGGCCTACGCCACAATCATTGGAACAGAGGAACAAAATTCAAGGAGTTGTCAGGGAAATCTATTTAAGTATTTACTTTTGTGTGTATGTTTTTAAGTCCAAGCCAAACTTTAACGAATTAAAGCCGGCAAAATTGATTTTGAAAACAATAATAAACAGCAATAAGAATAATAATAATATTGTGATGTCCTAGGATAGTGGGAGGCTGGCGTCTTAGCACAACAATAATAACAAATCATAGTTCACTTCCGATCAGTTCTCGTTACGAGTCATAAACATCCATGGAATCTGTTTTTGATCACTACTCAATTATCATAACTAAACTAGTTAGCAGTACGGTCCGGTAGCCGTATCATGAAGCTTCTACGCAAAAGGTGCAACCTCTAGCACCGCGGTAGATGGTTGTATATTGATGTAACAAACAGATGAAAGCACTAACCATAAATTCTCGGCATCGTCGGAGTTAGATTCGCCGTTGAGATTGCCCATCCTGTCATCTGTCTCACGGATGGGCGCCATATTGCATTGATTGAGACCTGTATGTCTATCTAATACGCATGCGCACTAAGACGGAAGAGCTCACGTCAGGATGATTCATTCATGATGTCATCAGTTTTCTTCTGTCTGTCACTCTTAATACATAATATGTTCTTTGGTTGAGTAATGAGAAGAGGGGTATTGGAAAATATCGTGAGGACTGGGCAGATCAGCAGTAGAAGAGGCAGGGGGAGACCAAGAGGAATGATGCTGGATGGAATGAGACGGTGGCGTGGAGGAATGTCATCAACAGAACTGATCCAGAACACCAAGGACATATTTGGTTTGGCTCTGCATCCTCTGCAGATGGTCAGCCTATGGATCGTGCCGATAATAATGCTCTTTGAGAGATGTGGAGAGCGGGGGACTTTGACGTCAGTGAACCCACATTGTAGTTTAGAATGAGAGACGGACACGGCCAAATACGATAGGTACTTGGGCAGAATTAGGGGCCTCGTCAACCAAAGCAGAATTGGCACTATTAGCTGCGGAAGCCGACGCATATGTTAGAGAAGGGGGGATCTTAGCCTCTGTGGACATGTCTGGAGTGCAAGGATGATACCCCAACATATAACTAATTAACTAACTAACTAACTAACTAACTAACTGACTAACTAACTAACTGACTAACTAACTGACTAACTAACTGACTAACTAACTGACTAACTAACTGACTAACTGACTAACTGACTAACTAACTGACTAACTGACTGACTGAGTGACTGACTGACTAACTGACTAACTGACTAACTAACTAACTAACTAACCAACTAATTAACCAAGGAAGGAGATCTTGGGAGATGCATGAAGGCCAACACCAAATGGGGGGGGGGGGGCACATGATGAGGATGGTGATGTTGAATAATATAATCGTATTCTTCTTCTTCTTCTTCTTCTTCTTCTTCTTCTTCTTCTTCGAATGCCTGGTTTGAAGTGAACATCGGAAATCATGATGAAGTTGCTGTTGCTTATACTGAACACATCATAGGGAATGTCAGAGAAAAAATGGACAGGGAACACAATGATACCATTGTGTCGGAGAAATAGAAATACCGGAACTTCTACATGCTGACAACAGGGTATTACTATCACAATCATAAACAGGAAATAAATCTAATAAAGTTCTTCTTTTGCTGCGTTCAGCCGGAGAGTTTTTTTCGGACCTGAATGCGTTGTGCCTGTTTTACGCCGTTAGGCCGGCACAATCGACTTCCGCGGGTGTTTGTTGACTGGGGTAACCTTCCCGGGTTTTTCGAAGGACATTCCACTCTCATTCGGACGTTTATGCGTTGTGCCCGTTTATTTGCGCCTTTCGGCCGACACATCCGACTTTTGCGGGCATTTGTTGACCGGGTTAAGCTTCCCGGGTATCTAGCAAAGTTAGTTCAAGTGCAAAGTGAAAAACAAAACACGTATATCTTAATGCAACAAAAATAATGACAAACTGTAAAACAAATATTTCAACAGAAATATTTATCAATGGAGAAAAATACTTCTCTTTCATACAGTCCATGTCGTATGGCGTTGGTGATCATGTCTTTCCACGGCCCTCTGTCTCATGTTTTGACAATCGTCTCTGATAGTGATATTCCTCCATGCTATCATTTCAAACTGTCCAGCATCTTTTCTCTTGGTCTCCACTTACCTCTCCTCCCGTCCAACTTTCCGATTGTCACGACATGCTCCAGAATTCCCTTTGTTTTTCATGGCATGCCAAGTTATGTGAACACTGTATGTGAATAACCAGTTCTCTTTTCACTGGTCTTTCAATCCGTCTCAGTGTTCTCATAATTCTTCAACAAAACCAGATTTTCGTAGCTTCCACATGATTCCCCACTTGTCTACTAATTATCCATGATTCTCTTCCGTACACCAGAATTGACTCAACGTAGCTCTTGAGAACTCCTTTCCTCATTGCGATTAACCGAGATAAATTGCAGAGAATATTCTTCCTCTTGTGAAACGCTGCCTTTGCTTGGTCTATTCTAAATTTAACTTCCTTTAAAACAGTGGTTCTCAACCGGTGGGGAATTCCCCCCCCCCCCCAGGGGGGAATTTTAGGGTTTCCAGAGGGGGGGGGGGGGGGGGGAATGAAGACCATTTCAAGATCGCGTTAATACAAGAACCGATTACTTGATATTGTTTTTCCCTTCATACTTTACATTATGTACGTCTCATCCTTCTAAAATTCATTTTATAAAGTAAGTAGACCCACAAATCATGTTTTATGTGGATGTCTAGACTTGTTTTAGTATATGCTATTAAATTTACCTTCCATTTTTACGTATACTGTGTAGTTGTGGGGGGGGGGGGAGATTTTTAGATAGGAAATATGAAAGGGGGGGGGGGGATGACGTTTTGAAAATACGGTGAAGGAGGGCACGGGCCAAATTTTTGATAGGAAGGGGGGAATGATGTTCTGAAAATATGGTGAAGGGGGGCACTGGCCAAAAAAGGTTGAGAACCACTGCTTTAAAACATCTTCCATCTGTTATTATTAAAGTACTCAAAATACATACATTCATTGGCTTGGTTTAGATTCGTTTCATTTACTTTGATGCTGCATTTGGGTATAAAATGTTTCATTGTAGTAATAATTACTTCTCTTTTCAGACGGAAGTCTCCTTGGAGAAGTCGTTAAGCCGTGTGCATCGCGGTCAGAAGTTTGTGGGTTTGATTCCGACCTACGTCGCTGGGCTCACGATTGCAATTTTTACTGCGGCTCCCGGTCTCCTGGAGTCGTCGTTGGAGCTATGAAGTTCGTGATTTGTGCGATTCTCTCGGCTGGCCGCACTGCTCGAAGAAACCGAGCTGTATGGAGTAAAACCCGGTGCAATAAAGGCGATCCTCTTGCTTTTTAAACCCTATTAAACTTTTACCCAGATGAAATTCAATGCAAACCGCTTAAGGCGATCTCGGATGTGGCGAATTTCTGTTGTGAAGAACAATGTTGTATTGAACGTGGTAAATGCATTATTATATGCTTGAACTCTTATAAGAGGAATTTCTGATAAGAAGAACTATTTCTTGTGTCCCCGGTGAGTTCGCCTTATCAGGTCTGCACTGTACTTGGTTTTGGCTTTCTCTTGCAATTATATAATAGCTATGATTGAGGAAAACTTGGTGTTACAGAAAGTGAGCAAGTTTTGAATAGCTGCGTATGATATAACAATAAATATAAGAAGAGCAAACACTGCCCTGCACAGGACGTCGCAGTCAAACCCAGCATTGTTGTTGTTTGTGATTTCTTGGCAAGTTTACGTTCAGTAGTTTGCCATTGCTTTGTGAACGACCAACACGCATACCATTGTAGACAAACCAGCGTAAGGCGGTCTGCTTCCAAATCGCCAGCAGATGTTTTGAACGCGATGTGCGGGATTGCGAACTGCGTTTGTAATTCTACTAACATTCAGGTTTATAGGCATATCCTTTTTTACAAAATAGAAACTTTTACCTTTACCCAAACAGAAAGAGACTACGGAGAATGACCAACATTGTCAAGCAAAATTGTTTACTTAATACACTCCGTGAAGAATGGTATGTTTGAGTCAGAGAAATCTAACAATTATTTCGTCACGGGATTGAGATTTTTCTCCTTTCACTCACACAGGGAGTGAACAGAGAAATACAAGTGGAATGAGTACATGTCGTATCACATTAAATGCAAGATTTCGTCCGCTTCATTCACTCAGAAAGACAGAAACGAAGAGAAACGACGGAAGTGGACGTGGGGAAAGAGGCTCGTCCACGCTTAAGAGAAATTCGCTTTCTGAAAGCAGATATGGATGGATAAAGTGGATAAAGAAGGAATGGAGGGCGCGCGCGCGCACACACACACACACACACGCACGCACGCACGCACACACACACACACACACAGACAGAGAGAGAGACAGAGACAGAGACAGAGAGAGACAGAGACAGAGACAGAGAGAGAGACAGAGAGAACGAACCAACCAACCAACCAACTTTATTTTAAAAGGGTAACAAATTGGGCATGCAGGCCCGTCTTACATTCGGCCCTTTCGATCACTCATCTTTCATTCATCAAATGTGCATGCTACATTTACATAGGGGAAAAAAATTGTCAAATGGATTTTGTAAGCATAAACAATGCATATTACGCTTGGTACATTCACATGGGGACAAAAAAACATTGTCAAATGAAAGTTGTAAACATAAATAGTGCATATTGCAATGTTGTAAGACACATCCCCCATCCACCCTCACACCCTGCAGCCACCCACACATCCCTCAGCCACCCACACATCCCCCACCCACCCACCCACCACACCCCACCCACCCACACATCATACCTCCACGCACTCACACACACTCAGGCAAACATACATGCCGCCACCAACCCACTGATCCCCCACCCACACACATTTCCCCACCCACAGATACATCCCCCATCCATCACATAACCAACACGCACACACCCACCCACATATTCTCCACCACCCACTCACACACCCGCAACCACCCAGCAAAACACACATCACAAAACCACACAAACATACCCTCGTCAACCCACACATCCCGCACCTATCTACACATACATCCCGCACCCTCAAAATGTTCCCCCCCCCACCCACACACACATCAGCCAACCTACACCCACTCATATGAGAGAGACAGAGACAGAGAGACAGAGAGAGAGAGAGAGACAGAGACAGAGAGACAGAGAAAGAGAGAGAAAGAGACAGAGAGAGACAGAGACAGAGAGAGACAGAGAGACAGAGAGAGAGACAGAGACAGACAGAGACAGAGAGAGACAGAGACAGAGACAGAGAGAGACAGAGAGAGACAGAGACAGAGAGAGACAGAGAGAGACAGAGACAGAGAGAGAGGGGAGGGAAGAGAGAGAGAGACAGGGAGAGAGAGAGACAGGGAGAGAGACAGACAGAGACAGAGAGACATATAGAGAGACAGAGACAGAGAGACAGAGAAAGAGAGAGAGATACAGAGACAGAGAGAGACAGAGAGAGACAGAGAGAGACAGAGAGAGAGACAGAGAGACAGAGAGAGACAGAGACAGGGACAGAGAGAGACAGAGAGAGACAGAGAGAGAGGGGGAAGAGAGAGGGAGACAGAGAGAGAGAGACAGAGAGGCAGATAGACAGATAAAGGAATCGTGTCCACCCCATTCCCCGAATGTAATTTTAAACCCCTGTTAGCAGTGGCGTCACTGGGGTTGGTGTCACCCAGTGCGGTAAACTCTTGGTGTCACCCCTCTAGACTTTCACCATTGTCTTCTTCCGAGTGTTCCTGTACCATATATAATCGCATATAGTAATGTTTGTAAAATAAGTCAAAAAAGTTAATAAGGACATAAGAAAGAAAACAAATTGAACAATATAACTTCAATACTTCAGGTAAAACATAAATAAAGAACTTCGACAAACTCGGACAAAGTTAAATTTTTGTTATTTTGCTATGTCTGCTTTGTCAAATTTGCAATTTTTTTATTTTGGTGTCACCCCTTGATGGTGTCACCCGGTGCGGCCCGCACCCCCCGCACCCCCCGCGTGACGCCCCTGCCTGTTTGTACGTGTGGTATACCATCCCAGGACAGTACAAGGCTTTCCCCAGCCAGCCGTTCAGGCAGCGAGAGAGCCGGCAACAGAATTCTCTCACATGACAACCCATTTGCATTGACTGTTGTGCAATGATGGCCGTTTTATGACGGCACCTCACTGGGGTATTGTTCCCGCAGACTGGGTCATTCAATGGCGTACTATTGTCTCACTGTTGACAGTTACAAGATGGGCCAATGCAGCACTTGGCAAACTAGTGGAGTTCTGTATATGCGTGCGTACACACAATTGTCATTTGTGAGCCAAACCACGTTCAAATACATGCGCGTACACACAAACAGAGAGAGAGAGAGAGAGAGAGAGAGAGAGAGAGAGAGGTGTGTGAGAGAGAGAGAGAGATGGAGAGAGGGAGAGAGAGGGAGAACAAGGGAGAGAGAGGAGTGAGATGAGAGAGAAGGATAGAGAAAGGAGAGAGAGTTAGATAGGGAGAACGAGGGAGAGAGAGGGAGAGAGAAGGAGAGAGAGGGAGAGAGACAGAGAAAGAGTTAGAGAGGGAGAACGAAGTTGTCAGATGCGTCCGAAGTTCTGTTGATGTCTTGGCAAGTTTTTACGTTCAGTAGTTTGCCATTGATTTCTGAACGACAGGCTCCCATACCAACACGTTAAAACCAGCGCGACACGGTCTGCTGCCAAATCTGTTACCGCTGTGTTTCAAACGCAGGTAAGTGGCATTACGAATCGCGTTCGCAACGCCATCGCCACGGAAACCGACTGGTCAACTAATAAACAATCTGAAAAACAATAAATGGCAGGTGACATGTGGTTTCTGAGGAACATGCAGTGAATAAGTTGAGTTAAGTCCAGAACCGACATTACAGCACTAGGGACAATCTGATACGTGCCTCGTCCTCATCTTCAACAGCCAGCGAAGAGTGCCACTACCAATGGCACCAGTAGCAGTCTAATTATGCGTCCGTCTGCCTTTTCCTCTGAGTTCTGGATGTCAGCCAAATCCTCTGGTCATTTCCAGTAGCACTATTCTCTCTAGGCCGTGATGCACTATTTCCAGTAGCACTATTCTCTATAGGCCGTGATGCTCTATTTCCAGTAGCACTATTCTCTCCAGGTCGTGATGCTCTATTTCCAGTAGCATTATTCTCTCCAGGCCGTGATGCTCTATTTCCAGTAGCACTATTCTCTCCAGGCCGTGATGCTCTATTTCCAGTAGCACTATTCTCTCTAGGCCGTGATGCTCTATTTCCAGTAGCACTATTCTCTCTAGGCCGTGATGCTCTATTTCCAGTAGCACTATTCTCTCCAGGTCGTGATGCTCTATTTCCAGTAGCATTATTCTTTCCAGGCCGTGATGCTCTATTTCCAGTAGCACTATTCTCTCTAGGCCGTGATGCTCTATTTCCAGTAGCACTATTCTCTCTAGGCCGTGATGCTCTATTTCCAGTAGCACTATTCTCTCTAGGCCGTGATGCTCTATTTCCAGTAGCACTATTCTCTCCAGGCCGTGATGCTCTATTTCCAGTAGCAGTATTCTCTCTAGGCCGTGATGCTCTATTTCCAGTAGCACTATTCTCTCCAGGACGTGATGCTCTATTTCCAGTAGCATTATTCTCTCCAGGCCGTGATGCTCTATTTCCAGTAGCACTATTCTCTCTAGGCCGTGATGCTCTATTTCCAGTAGCACTATTCTCTCCAGGCCGTGATGCTCTATTTCCAGTAGCACTATTCTCTCGAGGCCGTGATGCTCTATTTCCAGTAGCACTGTTCTCTCCAGGTCGTGATGCTCTATTTCCAGTAGCATTATTCTCTCCAGGCCGTGATGCTCTATTTCCAGTAGCACTATTCTCTCTAGGCCGTGATGCTCTATTTCCAGTAGTACTATTCTCTCCAGGTCGTGATGCTCTATTTCCAGTAGCACTATTTTCTCCAGGCCGTGACGCTCTATTTCCAGTAGTATTATTCTCTCTAGGTCGTGATGCTCTATTTCCAGTAGCACTATTCTCTCCAGGTCGTGATGCTCTATTTCCAGTAGCATTATTCTCTCCAGGCCGTGATGCTCTATTTCCAGTAGCACTATTCTCTCTAGGCCGTGATGCTCTATTTCCAGTAGCACTATTCTCTCTAGGCCGTGATGCTCTATTTCCAGTAGCACTATTCTCTCCAGGACGTGATGCTCTATTTCCAGTAGCATTATTCTCTCTAGGCCGTGATGCTCTATTTCCAGTAGCACTATTCTCTCTAGGCCGTGATGCTCTATTTCCAGTAGCACTATTCTCTCTAGGCCGTGATGCTCTATTTCCAGTAGTACTATTCTCTCCAGGTCGTGATGCTCTATTTCCAGTAGCACTATTCTCTCTAGGCCGTGATGCTCTATTTCCAGTAGCACTATTCTCTCCAGGCCGTGATGCTCTATTTCCAGTAGCACTATTCTCTCTAGGCCGTGATGCTCTATTTCCAGTAGCACTATTCTCTCCAGACCGTGATGCTATATTTCCAGTAGCACTATTCTCTCTAGGCCGTGATGCTCTATTTCCAGTAGCACTATTCTCTCTAGGCCGTGATGCTCTATTTCCAGTAGCACTATTCTCTCCAGGCCGTGATGCTATATTTCCAGTAGCACTATTCTCTCTAGGCCGTGATGCTCTATTTCCAGTAGCACTATTCTCTCCAGGTCGTGATGCTCTATTTCCAGTAGCACTATTCTCTCCAGGCCGTGATGCTCTATTTCCAGTAGCATTATTCTCTCCAGGTCGTGATGCTCTATTTCCAGTAGCACTATTCTCTCCAGGCCGTGATGCTCTATTTCCAGTAGCATTATTCTCTCCAGGTCGTGATGCTCTATTTCCAGTAGCACTATTCTCTCCAGGCCGTGATGATCTATTTCCAGTAGCATTATTCTCTCTAGGCCGTGATGCTCTATCCGTTGTTCTGCACGATATAAACGAGCTCACGGGACACAGACCACATCTGCCTTATCATGCACCAATAACCCACCCAGCTGGGCAGCCCTCTCAGTCATTCTACCCGCTTGCTCGGTTCCTACTACACCATTATGTCATTGGGGGAAATAATGCAGAGAATACCCTGGACGGACAGAACAAGATAATTAGGCAGCTCTTCAAGAAATAGACGCAAACAGTAAATTAATTTGAATAACGAAGACACAAACCATATATAGTACGATTTATTGCCTGGCACATTTCGCTGCATCTCGTCAGGTACTTACTCCAGATGTCACACAACATAGAGTAAAATAATTGGAATCATCGTTCAAGCGGAAATATACACATATTCACACAGTAATATCAGTTGTTTACCATGGTAATTAATATCAGTTGTTTACCATGGTAATTAATATCAGTTGTTTACCATGGTAATTAATATCAGTTGTTTACCATGGTAATTAATATCAGTTGTTTTACCATGGTAATTAATATCAGTTGTTTACCATGGTAATTAATATCAGTTGTTTTACCATGGTAATTAATATCAGTTGTTTACCATGGTAATTAATATCAGTTGTTTACCATGGTAATTAATATCAGTTGTTTACCATGGTAATTAATATCAGTTGTTTACCATGGTAATTAATATCAGTTGTTTACCATGGTAATTAATATCAGTTGTTTACCATGGTAATTAATATCAGTTGTTTACCATGGTAATTAATATCAGTTGTTTACCATGGTAATTAATATCAGTTGTTTACCATGGTAATTAATATCAGTTGTTTACCATGGTAATTAATATCAGTTGTTTACCATGGTAATTAATATCAGTTGTTTACCATGGTAATTAATATCAGTTGTTTACCATGGTAATTAATATCAGTTGTTTACCATGGTAATTAATATCAGTTGTTTACCATGGTAATTAATATCAGTTGTTTACCATGGTAATTAATATCAGTTGTTTACCATGGTAATTAATATCAGTTGTTTACCATGGTAATTAATATCAGTTGTTTACCATGGTAATTAATATCAGTTGTTTACTATGGTCATTTTAAACTGACTATCATGTCTTTCTGTTTGCACAACATTGGCTTGTGCAGGTGGATCATTATCGCTTCTGCAAACTAGATAAATTTGTCGTAGATAATCACCATTTTTTTTTGGGGGGGGGGGGATTTGTGATAGCTTAATGATAACTGGCAAACTTTGATGAGGAAAAGAGCAAGGGGAAGACAAGAGATAAATACAAATATATTGTGACTACACAGGGACGAGAACGCAGACCTTATCCGGGACTAGTGGCATCTTGAGATGGCGAACTATGACCTTCCATACATATAGGCTTGGCAGATGATGATGATGATGATGATGATGATGATGATGATGATGATGATGATGATGATGATGATGATGATGATGATGATGATGATGATATTCTTTACTTTGAATGCATTTTTCATTCATCGTATTCTTTACATTGTCTGTCCATGGTATTTTTAATATTTTTCGTCCATCGAATTCTTTACATTGTCTGACAAATATATTCTCTACATGTTTCGTCAATTGAAATGAGAAAAAGAGTTGAAGTGCTACATAGAACCTATACTTTTGTATGGATGTGAAGCGTGGACAATAAGCAGTCAAGCTGAAAAACAGCTGATGGCTGTGGAAATGTGGTTTCTGAGGAAAATGCAAAGAATACCATGGACAGAGAGAAAAACCAATGAACAAGTCCTTCAAGAAACAAATGAAGATCGTAAACTGATTAGAGACATCAGACGTAGACAGTCAAAATTTGTGGGCATGTTATGAAAAGAAATGAATTGGAGAACTTGGTGACAACTGGCAAGATCGAAGGGAAGAGACCAAGGGGAAGACCGAGAAGTAAATACCTGGATGGCTTGGCCACGTGGCATGGTCGAGATAGGAACACAGAGCTGATCCACGACTCTGGTGATCGAGTGAGATGGCAGAACACGACCGCCCACGCTTATCGGCATGGTACATGATGGATGGATGGATGGATGGTTTCGTCCATCGAATTCTTTGCATTGCCCGTCCGTGTAGTAATAGGTCTCTTTCAGTCCTGTAGGACTATAGAGTTGTGCCGCTGGGGAGGTACCTGACAGCGCCGCTGGTGACTGTATAGTCCGATGCGAGAGTGACAATCTCTGTCACAGTTTCCGTATCTTTAAGACGAGGCAGGTCCCGCAGTAAGTGACTGCATTTTATGCCTGTGTCACCTATCCTCAGTTTGTTGGATCAGATTGCGCTCAAAGAGCACCAGTCTGTTTCGTACATCTCTTCTCCAGAAACATCTGTCTGTTGCAACTCTTTCCCACGTGTCTGGATCTATGCCAAGGGTTTTCATATTTTGTTTACACACATCCCTATATCGCATTTTGGGCTCTTTCGGTTGGCCTCTTCCCTGTTGCTAGTTCTCCATATAGGAGATCCTTGGGAATACTTTCATCCTCCATTCGAGATACATGGCCCGGCCACCGGAGGCGTCTCTTCTTGAGGAGGGAATGTACTGTGGTAATATCCGCTCTTTCAAGCACTTGTTTGTTATGTGGTCTTTCCACGTTACGCCCAGGATACGTCTCAGACATCTCATATGGTAGGAATTCAACGTTCCTTCTTGTCCTGAGCACAAAGTCCAGGCTAGCAGACTTGCTCTTATGTATACTCTTAATTTGCCCAGGCGGGCAACTCATTCTACATGCCACGTGATAGAAATGTAAGCAAATCTGTAATTTAAAGGTAGGTAATCATTGATCTCCTAGGTATAAGAGCGGTTATAGCCCTTACTTAACCTAGCCAGATAGAATGACAGTTTCTTAACAACCAAACGTGAAATGGTTATATTGACTGATCTCCTTCAGTTGAAGAAGATTATACAGCAAATGATACAATAAGAAAATAACATAGAACAAAATCTAGAATAATACCACTCATCTCTCATCTCATCTTGTTCCTCAAGTACCTTGCGGTGTTGAGGTGAAGCATACACAGCGGAAGAGTGCCCGCTTTTGGACTTCATGTATTTGTATTCCCATGGACTCTGCTATTCCATGTGTCCATCGTTTACGTGGTCGGCCTCTTCCTATTTCCCCATTCTTTTTTTTTCAATTAAAATCCCGGTACCTCTAAAGTCGGAGTGGGTTCGCCAGATGGCGAGGGATACTGGTAATAGTTAAAGCTAATCCTCACGCAAAATTCAGTCCAGCACTACTGGAAGTAGTGTGTATGGACTTTGCTTGCGTTCAAAGCGAGCGAGCGCAAAAAGAAAAAAAAACAAACAAACACACACACACACAAACAACAACCATGAAACAAGTTTCTGACTGCCACAAGTGCTGTAGGAACAATGCAGTAACATCCAGTGGTCTGTCCTGTACAGAACCTCACTATCATAACAGTATTTTGCAATTTCTCGCTTTCATATAATGATATACCAGATGTCTCACGTGTGTTGCTGTCATATGTAAATTATCTATCACATCACGAATGCTTTCTTCGTTGTGGTCTTCTTTTCTATTTCCCATTTTCTTCATGCTTATCTTTTCCATATTTTCGTATTTTTCATGCATATTTTCCAAAATATTTCATACTACTCATTTTTTGTGTCTTTTTTTTTCTTTCGTTCACTCGCTTTGAACTCAAGCGTTGTTCATACACGTGCTACTATGTCTAGTGCACTGGACTAAATTTTGCCTGTGGATTAGCTTTTCCCTATTACCAGTGTCCCTTTGCCATTAGGCGAACCCACTCCGACTTCTGAGGTACTTGTAATTTGCATCTCAAAGTCAAGGACGAGAAGTCAACATTTTAGCTCAACTGTCCGGTGTAGGGGTTGAACCCCTTACCTCGACATCAGCACACCGGATGTTTAAGAGCACTCGTTCTTATCCATTCAGTCATGCTGACCCCCAGCCAGTTATCAACCTTGCCTCTTTACCTTCCCATTAATCCCCAACATATGTAACGTACGATGCCCCCCTATACAGTCACAATAACACTCATAGATATAAACCACATTTAGAAAACTTGTCGCCTCCAATTTCCTTAACTCGCTCACATGAAAAAAAAAATATATCACACACACACACACACACACACACACACACACACACACACACGCACGCACGCACGCACGCACGCACGCACACACGCACGCACGCACGCACGCACGCACGCACGCACGCACACAAATATGCAAAACGTAGACAAAATATATTTCACTTCCGGAGCACATTTTGTTAGAGCATCGCGTCATATTAGAATTTTTAAACTGTGACTGCATACCTTATCTTCTCTTTGGCCGGTTCTGGTTCTTTGCGCGACATAAATTATGAGCAGAAAAGGCCAAGCAAAAGCTGCATTTGAGAAGATGAATAGTATTTTGTGTCATAAATTACTTTATTTGATGCCAGTGAAAGTGTATTGAAATCGTATATCGAACCTGTTCGGCTGTATGGCAGTGAATCTTGGAGAGTGAACGAGCAATTAGGAAGAGCTTAGAGCAGTGGGTTTGTATTTTCTGAGACTCATGTTGCAAGTATTTTCTGAGACTCATGTTGCAAGTATTGTCTGAGGCTCATGTTGCAAGTATTTTCTGAGACTCATGTTGCAAGTATTTTCTGAGGCTCATGCTGCAAGTATTTTCTGAGGCTCATGTTGCACGTATTTTCTGAGACTCATGTTGCAACTATTTTCTGAGACTCATGTTGCAACTATTTTCTGAGACTCATGTTGCAAGTAATTTCTGAGGATCATGTTGCAAGTATTTTCTGAGGCTCATGTTGCAAGTATTTTCTGAGACTCATGTTGCAACTATTTTCTGAGACTCATGTTGCAACTATTTTCTGAGACTCATGTTGCAACTATTTTCTGAGACTCATGTTGCAAGTATTTTCTGAGGCTCATGTTGCAAGTATTTTCTAAGACTCATGTTGCACGCATTTTCTGAGACTCATGTTGCAACTATTTTCTGAGGCTCATGTTGCACGTACTTTCTGAGACTCATGTTGCAAGTGTTTTCTGAGACTCATGTTGCAAGTATTTTCTGAGACTCATGTTGCAAGTATGTTCTGAGACTCATGTTGCAAGTGTTTTGGACCACCAGGGTAACTGCTAACGATTGCCTGGAAGAGGCGATTGAACGTAGAACATGATGGACAACTATAAGAAAGAGACAAACAGCGATGTTTAGTCATATGATGAGAAGAGAGACATTAGAGAACACTGAGACGACTGCAAAAGAAGGGGCAAAGGCAGACCGAGTAAATCATGCTTGGTCATCTAAGATAATAGTATGGAGGCACATCATCAGTTGAAGTAATCCAGGACATCAAAGATCTGTGTTTAGACATGAACAATTGAGCTACTTTTCAAGGCCCATAATGATTTCGGCTGCATACGTCTGAATAATAATTTTCATATGTAATAGAACAGATAAAGAAAAAGTGAAGTTCTCTTTTACTCGCCCAAGTTCCATTGGGTATATGGCGTTAGATACATATTTCTATAGACCAACCGGCATTGGGTGGCTGATGCGGTCACTATCATGCCGGGGCACAGTCATAGAACTGTTGTCCTTTTCCTTTTTTGTTCACTCGCTTTGAACTATAGTCTGTGCCATCATTCATGATCAATTATTTTGAAAACTGTCTGTTGCATCGTTATAAAATTTTTCCTGCCGTCTTATATTTACCCCCACCCAAGGAATATGTCTTTGATAGGTACAAAAGCAACTTATATCATGGAAAGCGGCGACATTTCTTTGATGTACTGGTGAACAACTAGTAATTTCTCGCTAACAAACTTGTTTTACAGTAATGCCAATACCCCCGCCAGTTCGGATGACAAACACAAGGCGTATCCAGATTCGTATGGGAGTGACTGCAATGTCTGCTCTGCTGAGACGGAACATGATTACATGTTTTGCACGACGAATATAGCTCTGAATGTCTCTGTAGAGGGCTTCCTTCTTAACGGTCAAGATGTTGGTCCTCTTTTCATTGAAGTTTATAGAATGATTCGTATGTTCGTGTGTTGTCCCCTTATTTGACAACGTGTTTCTTCTCACGTTTCTTGTTATGCCACAATATGTCAGTTCCCACCGCAATATTACTCTTCGGTTGGTATTCAGTGCGTCTAGAGCTTTTTGTTTTTTCAATGTCAGTTGTTTGTCACCGTTGAGGGCTTACGGAATTGAAAATTCATCAATGTGGAATACAAACTGTTGCCATTAACAAGTTGCATTGTTTATGCTGATGCTTTAATGTTTAGGGCCTGCAATTCTTCTGAATATGTGGAGCAAAATATCCCAGTAGATGTGCATGTGGATTAATGTCTGCGAGCTGCCCAGACCTTAATCTGTGTCGGACGATTCCAGTAGGTTGATGACTGCTATCGGTTGCATAAAATTCAATCCATCCTTTCTCCAATAGTCATCTTCGTCTTTCAACACATGGTCCTCACATTTTTTTCCAGCAACTTTTATCAATTTTTAATAGCGCGTTCTGAGTTAGTATCTTGACGTCAGACAATTTGAATAGATTGATTGATTGATTGATTTAGAAACTGACATCACAGCATTCGGGTCATTCCCATAAGCGCTCCGTCCCCATCCTCAGCAGCCAGCGAAGAGTTCCAACACCAATGATTCCAGTAGCAACCTGATTATATGTCCGTCTCGCCTTTCCTCTGAGCGTCGAGCCTCGGCCAGATCCCCTCGTCACTCCTCGCTGCCTCATTCTTGCCAGACTATGGTGATCCATTTGCTCCTCCGAGGTGTACACGTGCTCACACAAGGCCGCAACCACGTCTGCCTTGTCATGCATCAATGCCGTAGGTATTTTGTCTTCTTGGGCAACAACATTATGATATGATGCATTGTCCATAATTAGACAAGACGGTCTATCTAGGGATAGAAGAACTGTATTCTCGAGCCAATCGCTAAATACATTGCCATTCATCTCATTATGATAATCCCTATTGTCTGCATGCTTTGATACGAACACAAGTCCAGCATTCTGTAGTAAACCATTTTGAGTACTACCAGCATGTGCTATGACGAAACGCTGTCTTTTACTACTGGGCACATATCGCGTTATCTTTCCGTCCACTGATTGCCATTCCTTTTCACTTGTGTGGTGCGCATTGATCCAGGTTTCATCCAAATACACTATGTCATAATTGTATTTGCGCATTTCCCTTATTTCACGTAGGTATCTGCTTCTCGTGGCTCCTAAATGCGGTTGCTCGCAAATGATAGCTCTACCTCCCTTGTACTTTCTAAACGTGAAGCCTTATATGAAAGGACCCACATTAATGGCGCACCTCTGAAGATACTGCGACACCACTGAACACTCCCCGTTTCACTTCTCAAGGTTCTTTTCGTAAGGCCAATCCCGTGAACAACGTGAAAATTTACTATTGAACGCCCATGTTTCCTCGTGAAGACGTAATACTTCTAATATTGTGCACTTCATCTCTGTCCCGTAAATTATATACCGCATATAAACAAACTTTGAAATCTGCTGTACAGTCTCCAGAACAAAAATTTTTTTGTTAGGTGGACATCATGATAAGGTTATATGCTAAATCTCTTCATTTTCTCTCAGATATGGAATTTTATATTGGGGCAGACAAAAGTAAATGGACTATAGTGGGTAGTCGTACTACTGCTACCAGTAGTTGCTGCTACAAGGGAGTGCACTGGGCTGATGTTTGTGTGTGGATTAGCTTTCCCTATTACCGATGTCCCTCGCTATAAGGCAAGCCCACTCCGACGTCAAGGCACTTGTAATTTACGTCCCCAAGTCCATGACGAGAAGTCAACATTAAAGTCCCACGGACCGGTGAGCGGAAAGAACCCACTACACCGTGGTCAGAAGAAACAGTTTAAGCGCGTTGAATCTCTCAGCCACACCAACCTCCATTGAAGTCAATAGGGTCAATATTTGAACCAGGAAGAGAAAAAGAAACAACAAAGGAATCATTGGCTTTCTCACAAGACAGACATGACATAAATCAGAAGCAAGTAAACGTCCTGCCAAGCTTCTAATTATTTCCCAATGGGTGTCAACGAGCCAGCGCTGTTGAGGCATGTATTATTGAAATGCAGCCAATTCAAAAACAGACCATCAACACCGGTCCATGCACGGGATGCAGCCTTCTCACACACAACATCCACAACGGTTTACCGGAGAATCACACAATCTCTTAGGAATAAACATTAGATATAAGAGATTTGATGGGTGATACATTCAAATGTTTATTTAATGTGTTCACGTTATTGTGTTCGATAATAAAATCGATAAATGTTTAAACAGATCATAATCATCATCATCATTATCATCATTTGTTATGTCGAAATGTGCAAGTGGTCAAGTTTCGCCACCTTCTTGAAATCACCAGAGTCGTGGATCAGCTCTGTTTTTTTCTCGACATTGCCAAATGGTCAAGCCATCCAGACGTTTACTTTTATGCCTTCCACTTGTTCTTTTCCCCTCAATCTTTCCTTCCTTCTCCCCTCCCCCCTCATATTTACTAAGGTTTGTTTTACCAAACCATGCATTTATGTGTTTCATGCCTGATCTTATGTTTCAAACCAGCTGGAAGTGCCCTTCCAACAAAAGCCGGGGTGGGCTGGCTGACCTGAAGGTGTGGAAGCTTGTCAAAGTCCAATGACTTCAACATCTCTTTGATGTCTGCATCAATTTCAATAATGTCCATTTCAAGAGCCAAAACCCCCCGGCACGTAGTTCATTTTTCTCCCTCTCTTCTCCTAAAGTTTAGTGGAAATACTCCTCACTTGTCCATTCTGGATCATATACATTAAATGTGTAACAAATACAGCAATTTTATTCCTCAGTTTCTTGCTAGGGATACTTGCAATTTCTGCACAAACACGCTAATTTGGGTGGAAGTTGCTGGTCAGTTTGGCGTAATGTTTCTCAATAATTACACGGGAAACCTTCTTCGCTGTCTTAGTACGTACACGAGCCATGATTTCGTCACTAAGTTCTCGAGTTAATTGCTTCTCCTAACGTCCCAAAATAATCTTGACTGTCTACTTCTAATTTCTCTAATCAGTTTACGGTTTTCTCTTGTTTTTCTTGTAGAACTTGCTCATTGATTTTTCTGTCTGTCCATGGTATTCTTCTTCTTCTTCTTTTCGTTCATCCGGAGTGTTTTTTCAGATGTCATTGCGGTGTGTCTGTTATGCGCCCTTGGGCCGAAACCCGTAGGCCAACACATCGACTTTAGCGTGCTTTTTTGACCAGGTAGCATTCCTGGGAGACTCACTTTTGTGGCGCCATCTGCAACCATGCTGGCCAAGGTTGAACGGTCGAAGACAACGGTCATCCCTCAAAGGAAGGCAGGGACAGTCCATAGCATTTTCCGCCATCCAAGGTTGCTTCCATAGTTGCAGGGCCGACACATAACGCCCTGGATCTGGGCTCACCGAGGGAAATCGTCACGTCCTGCTCATGGCTGCTTTAAATCCCCACTTCAATATATTGGTCATTTCGTTTTCCCCGGGCCATTCCCGCACAAACCAGACATGTTCGCAGACGGCATCCACTCAGCGAGTTTTCGGACATGTGCTTGTCGTTGCGCCCATCAGAGCTGTTCCAGGCACGACAGACATTCGGAAACTACCTAGTCAGAGCTGTTCCGAACAAGAGCGGCATTCGGAAACTAGGTAGTCAGAGCTGTTCCTAGCACGAGAGACATTCGGGCGAGACATTTCACTCGGACGTAATTGCGTAGTGTCAATTTTTAGTTTGCCACCCGTAGGCCGACACTTCCGACTTCTGGCGGGCATTTTTTAGTGAGGTTAGCCTTCCTCTGGTTTCGAAACACGTTAGACTGTTGTAATGTCACCCACATCTCAGCTGGTCAAGATAGAACGATCAACGATATCGCGGACGGCCCTCAAGGGAAGGCAGGGGCAGACCATGGGCATCATCTCACTATCCGAGGAGGCTTCCATAATTGCAGAGCCGGCACATATTGCTCTGAGACTGGGCTCACCCAAGGAGTTTCCACGTCCTGCCCATGGCTGCTTTAGTTCCTCACTTCCATGTGTTGAGCATCCCGCTTGCCACTGATCGCTCAAGCACACACCAGGAGCGGTCAGATTGCGGGCGACATCCACTCGGTAAGCTTTTGCTTGTGACTTCAACCCACGCAATAGGTTCGCTCGCCGTGCGTTCCATTTTGCGTTGAGACGTTCTTCCACTTATATCTACACTCTCTATGAGTTAGGTACAGAGTTTCCGTAACCATGCCCTTCGACTGGGGCACTTGTCTGTCTTTTTTGTACTCGCTCACGGGGTAGGCTACATGTGCTGCCGGCTCAGCACCTTACCTTCGTGCAGCAGTGAACGGGAAACGGTCAGGCCCTCTCATCCGGGAATCCCTCATATCCCCCAGCTGAGAGCCTTCGAACATGTATCAGACCTGAGCATGTAGCTTGCTCAGTATCACGTTTCTATTTTCCGGTAGACGGGTATCGGCCTGGCTCTCAGATCCGAGGGTTTGTGGCTTAGAGGCGTTCAGCCACAGCCCTCGAAAGGGAGCCTTAAGAGTTTTGTCCGAACCAAGAAATTCTGCCTTCGTGCACCTGATTTAAATTTTGACTGCTATCCTCAGTCTATACCTGCAGAGCAGCAGGTTGTGTCTCTCTTAGTCTGGTCCCTATCCCATAAGCTGTCCGATATGTAATTTTTCACCCATCGGCAAGCAAATGGGGTCGATGGGACACGCAAGCTCCCCCACCACGTCAAGGTGGAGACACATCGGGGGAGGGCGAACTATTTAATAGGCTAGAGTCTCGTTCGTTATCGGAATTAACCAGACAAATCGCTCCACCAACTAAGAACGGCCATGCACCACCACCCACCGAATCAAGAAAGAGCTATCAATCTGTCAATCCTTACAGTGTCCGGACCGGGTGAGTTTTCCCGTGTTGAGTCAAATTAAGCCGCAGGCTCCACTCCTGGTGGTGCCCTTCCGTCAATTCCTTTAAGTTTCAGCTTTGCAACCATACTTCCCCCGGAACCCAAACACTTTGGTTTCCCGGAAGCTGCCCGCAGAGTCATCGAAGCAACTCCTGCGGATCGCTAGTCGGCATCGTTTATGGTCAGAACTACGACGGTATCTGATCGTCTTCGCGCCTCTGACTTTCGTTCTTGATTAATGAAAACATTCTTGACAAATGCTTTCGCAGTAGCTCGTCTTGCGGCGATCCAAGAATTTCACCTCTAACGCCGCAATACGAATGCCCCCGTTTGTCCCTGTTAATCATTTCCTCCAATTCCGAAAACCAACAAAATAGAACCGAGGACCTATTCCATTATTCCATGCACCATTATTCAGGCAGCCGAGGCCTGCTTTGAACACTCTAATTTTTTCAAAGTAAACGCGCCGGCCACCCGGGACGCTCAGCGAAGAGCACCCACGGGAGAGAGCCGGCAGACGGTAGGGCAGGAACAACGGGCAGTGAACCGGCGCGAGCCGGACCGCCCGCCTGCACCTGAGATCCAACTACGAGCTTTTTAACTGCAACAACTTTAATATACGCTATTGGAGCTGGAATTACCGCGGCTGCTGGCACCAGACTTGCCCTCCAATAGATCCTCGTTAAAGGGTTTAAAGTGTACTCATTCCAATTACGGGGCCTCGATAGAGTCCCGTATTGTTATTTTTCGTCACTACCTCCCCGTGCCGGGAGTGGGTAAGTTGCGCGCCTGCTGCCTTCCTTGGATGTGGTAGCCGTTTCTCATGCTCCCTCTCCGGAATCGAACCCTGATTCCCCGTTACCCGTTACAAACATGGTAGGCATGTCACGTACCATCGACATTTGATAGGGCAGACATTTGAAAGATGCGTCGCCGGCACGTAAGGCCATGCGATCAGCACAAAGTTATCCAGAGTCACCAGTGGGAACGCCGCGCCCCGCGAAGGGCAACGACGATTGGTTTTGAACTAATAAAAGCGCTCTTTCCGCGAGGGTCGGAGCTTGGTAAGCATGTATTAGCTCTAGAATTGCCACAGTTATCCAAGTAGGATCGTGTCATCTAAGGAACCTCGACTGATTTAATGAGCCATTCGCGGTTTCACCGTGAGACAGTGTGAACTTAGACATGCATGGCTTAATCTTTGAGACAAGCATATGACTACTGGCAGGATCAACCAGATATCTATCGGACAGACGGACTATTCACGCACACGCAAGCCAAGAGTAGCATCGCTAAAGCGCGCCCTCCCGGTACAAGGTGATACATGCAAAACCACTGGACGCCTACCGACGAGCTTTCAAGCTACGCCGGCAGGACTAACCGAAAAAAAAGCTATACCAGCTTACTGACTGCAGGCCCACTACTCATCGAGAGAGAGTGGGCGCTTATCGAGACTTTGTCGAACGGTCGTACAAATTTTGCTCTTTTGCCCGCTCAAACCACGACCCTGGCTGCACGATGCGGTTACATTCTTGTAACGCCTGCCTCGCTAACTCACGTTGGCTGGGAAGATCCCATTTTGGTGCACCTCACACAGCCATCCGAGACAACGAACGCTAGACGCGGAACTGATCTAGCGAACCAGACCAGCCCCACGTCCATGGTATTCGTGGCATCGACAAAGGGAATACGTTGTTGTGACTATCTCGAACACGTTTTCCGTTATTTTCAAGTCGGAATACTATCCAAGCTGGCTAAAGTTAAAGCAAAGGAGCTAGGAGGCAAGAAGAAGGAAGAGCTTCTCAAGAGCTGGATGATGTGAAGAAGGAGTTGCAGATTTTCCGGGAGGCTAAAGTGGCAGGCGGTGCTGCAGCCAAACTGGGTAAGATCTGCACAGTAAGAAAGTCTGTTTGCAGAGTCCTCACCGTCATCAGACACAACTAGACAACTGTCGTGTGTGTAAAGAATGAATGTCGTAGTAGTTACTTGTTCTTCTTTACCACTTTAGTGTCGTCCCTGGAGTGAAGGGAATCAACACCCACATTATTTTTTAATCCAATATCTCTATCCTGGAGATATCCAGCAGACTCCGTCCACACACTCCCTCAATCTGAGGACACCTTCTTCTCACTCTTGCTCACTCTTGGATCATGCCCCCTCTCCTTCTTCCCCAACATAACATACTTGACAACTCTAGCCTCAACAAATAAAAACAAGAAATTTATTAAAGCAAAGAGTATATGTAGGAGAAGTGTGTGTGTGTGTATAAGGTGTAGAATGTGTGTCGAATATTCTAAAGGTAGACCAGTGATTGAGAAGCAAAGTCTGTAACATCATAGTGCTTAGCACACAACAGCACCATTTATTCCGGACAGTGAACCTCACCCAGAAGATGACAACTTTCTCCAATCACTCGACAGACACTGTTGATCTTGGTCTTCACTCTACCACACGGTGAAGTTACTCTGTTTCATAATGTTTGTTGAACTGATAATCTTCCAATTAACTGAAATGTCCCTTGGGGAAAATCTAATGTTCATAAGTCTCTGATTATAACATTTTCCCCTCTTTTAGAACACAACCTATTAATGTTTGTTAGGTAGATGTGTATATCTATATATATATATATGTCCTTGGTATGTGAGTTATTAATCTCCGGTGATGTAGCTTATCACTCATTAAACACAACACATATGTTTAATTAAGTCCTGCTCAGCAGAAGCCAGGTTTCTGCGGAACAACTAGGTTCTGAGTCCCGTGTAAAACCTCTCAGCAACCTCTGTCTTCTTTCCATGAGTCATCATTGTATAAAACTTTGAACTGCTTCTTCATAATAAATCATCTCACACTCACTTGGAACACTCAAGGGGAACTGTAAATGGAACCTGTAGAGTAGATAACATCATGGTGAGGGCAACTCAATCCTGACCGTAATTAGGTGATTGTAGGCCAATAGCAGCACTCAGATCTATAACAGAGATCCGATCTCTGTCATACGGCCAAATCGCGCATCACAATGGTCTTATACATGGCAACACCAGGAAAGAATAAAGGAACGGGTAGAACCCCAGCAGATGCCCTACTGGAAGATCCTACCATTTCACATTCCCCTCCTCCCTCTTAACCATCTTTAATCTCTCTAATTATTATTCCACTACATTGTCCTCAACTCCCCGAGTAAAATGATATATCACACAAGCTAGTTGAACCACACAATAGGATACCAGTGCCGACGCTCCTATGATACTTTCTAGCACCGCACTAATAGAACATTCTATCAATAATCATAAGACTGTACCTATAATACATTAGATCACCGCACAGCACTGTACTCTATTCCTAATCATACTCTTAAATTAGATATTATTAATAGCCTACCATATGCCTATTTTTGTTGCCACTCGAGAAACTATGCAATCAAATTGGATCTATGTCCGCGGATAACTATCACCACTAAGACATTATAGTTTCACTCATGTAACGCAACTCGGAATAATGCACCTATCCTAACACTTCAGAATGTTTTTTCTCGACTCCCTCCACCTGTTTACCGCAACTGGGTTTTATATGGGTGCTTGAGTGACGTCACCAAAAAGTCCAGACGCCAATCAGTCCAGAATCTGGCTTTGTCCTCCTGTTTCTAGACTAACCAGAGTCAATTAGCTGTCAAGTTTCCTTTTCATCTGGGGAGTTCTTTGTCTCATCCAACAAATATCCAAAAAGTCCAGACGCCAATCAGTCCAGAATCTGGCTTTGTCCTCCTGTTTCTAGACTAACCAGAGTCAATTAGCTGTCAAGTTTCCTTTTCATCTGGGGAGTTCTTTGTCTCATCCAACAAATATCCTGGCTGTCTGTGAGCCAGAGACCTTTCCCTCACATCAGAGAATCCTTCCTACCTCTAGCAGACATTCTGTCTATCACTTGCAACGGCCAACTCCCGCTGTGTAAACAGATGACGCCAGTGCACATCTCTCGAACAACAACCTGTCAACAAACTGTCAACCAGGTGTAGACATCGTGACGTGACTCACTTTGATCTCATACAAAAAAGCCGACCAGGTGCAGACAGTTCCAACGACGTATTTTCTCAGTCTCTTCAACAACACAGGGTCTATTGTGTTTGCAGACCAATGTCGGGCTTGGTTGTCATCGATCGACACGAACAAGTTTATTTATCTCGTGACAACAACATGCGTACATTTTACCGCAAGAAATCCCACACGCCCAAGGATCTCCGACAGAAGAAGACCAGGGCCACGCGTCTGGCTCTCACACCTTATAACACCTGACACGCAAGAGCAAGAAGGAGATGAGGAAACAGCGCCTTTACCCTACGGGAAAATATGCTGTCAAGGAATACAAATTGTCATTAAAATGTATGCATTCATTGAGAAGCATGTCCTTTGCAGAACCTCGCTCCCATAACAACCTTCCAGAAAACCTCTCGATCATAAGCAAGATGTCCCGCGCCCGATACACCCATCTGGAGATCATCTGCCATATCCAGCACCCATCTTCTCTTTGGCCTTCCTCTTCCTCTCTTCCCAGGCATATACCCCTCCATTATTGTTCTCTCCAAACTTTCGTGACGTTTCAAGTGACCAAACTATTTCAATTTATTAAAATGTATACATTTTAAAATTTAAAAAAAAAAAAAAAAAAGAAAAAAAAAGCCTAATCATTGTTCCTATGTAACAGTTTCCTTCCTATGGGGGATGGGTTGTCTCAAGGTATGGTGTCCGCCTCGAATTCTGGAGGTCCCGGGTAGGGCCGGGATTTTTTTCAGTGGAATTCTAATTTTAAAAAATTCCCCCTGGTCTCTGGGTAGTGAGATCGGACGCCCGTGTGTTACGTTGCGCACGTAAAAAAATCCCTTGATAGTTTGAAATCGAAGAAGAGTAGCCTAAAGGCGCTGTCCGGGCAAAATTTCTAGTTAAAAATGTACCCAAAGTATTTCAGGATCCTCGCCGGTGCTACGGAGTTCGCGCACTGAGCTGAGATTCTCCGGACTCAAGGCTTGAGTTAGGAGTAGAACGGAGCACTTATGGGTTACACCCGTGTGCCGTGATGTTGATCCGTTGACTAAAATGTTTTGCATATCCTTTACAGGACATCGCTGTCAACATAGGCATCTTTCAGCTGTATGTTAATTTCTTGGCAAGATTACGCTCAGTAGTTTGCCATTGCTTTCTGAGCGGCCGGCTCAGTTATCCCGCAAGTCACCAGCGGGGATCGAACCGCTCCCAGCTCTCGCCCTGCTACGAGACTCTGCGTGATAAACGGGATTACGGAGAAAGTGTTGTAACCCCTCAGCCAGAGAGACCGGCTCCGTTGACTAAACTAAACTAAATTTCATTCCTACATAAAACAAAGTGACGTCAAACATTCAGGCGGGTAATCAAATTGTTTCATGCAGAATAGAATATCCCAAGTATGTGTATGCCGGTCTCCCTGGTCGAGGTGTTAGCAGCTTTCTCCGTAATCCCGAATACTCTCGTGGTTGACGTGAGCGCACGAGAATTGGAAACGGTTCGAGTCGCGCAAGTGACTTATGAGAGTATGGAGCCGATCGCTCAGAAAGTCGCGGCGTGCTGATGAGCGTAATCTAGCCTAGGAATCAACATACAGCTGAAAGATGCTGATGTTGACCGCAATATCCTGAAACAGGATGAAAACACGGGAAAAAAAATGTATATGCAACAGCCTACAACTGAAACGTGATCGCCAGGGACAATAACTGGGAAATGTCCAGCCATAGTTTGAAAAAACGAGCCACTCGTTTGTCGTGTGTTGTTTAACGACGCATGGGGGATTGCACGGCAGGGGCGTTGGCACTGAACTAGGATAAGAGCGAGGCGAGAACGGCGGGAGATTTAGCACTGAGCCAGGACAGACGTGGGGACAAGTTCGTGTTGTCGGTGTGAGTTTCAGGATTTGCCGAATGCTGCCATCAGCACTGGAATTGCTGCCACTTTGTGAAATGTGTGTGTGCAGAAGTAGGGTCGAGGAGAGACGTGACAGAGATAACCACGGTTGCTATTGTTTTCTCCGGACGACTGACGTCTGCTGGTAGACATGGGACCCTTCTTGTACCAAACTTAACAGGTAAAGTAGAGGATTGTTATTTTGTTGACACGTGGGCTATAGTGTTATACTTTTTATATGATTCTAACCTTTGAGAATAATGTTATTATGACAATGACATAACCATAATGTGAGAGAATTACGTGTTTATGTCAATGATATAAACATAATGTGAGAGAATTACGCGTATTATGTCAGTTATATAACCATAATGTAAAAGAATTACTTGTTTTATATCAATATCACCATAATGTGAGAGAATTCCGTGTTTTTTGTCAATGATATAACCATAATGTGTGAAAATTCCGTGCTTTTTGTCAATAATACAACCGTATTGTGTGAGAACTGCGTTCATTATGTCACTGATGTGAACATAGCACGCGAAAATTACGTTTATTTTATCCGTGATATAACCATAGCATGCGAGAAATACGTTAATTATGTCAGTGATATAACCATATCATGCGAGAATTGCGTTAATTATGTCCGTGATATAGCCATAACATGCGAGAATTACGCTTATTATGTCTGTGGTATAACTATAAAATGCGAAAAATACGTTAATACGTCAATAATATAACCATTCCATGCGAGGAGTACGTTAATTATGTCAGTGAAATAATCATTTCATGGAGAATTAAGTTATTAGACTACGAACATATCCACATCATGGAGAATTAAGTTATTAGTCCAGGAACATAACCATATCAAGATAAATTAAGTTATTAGACAAATAACATAACCATTTCAAGATGAATTAAGTTATTAGACCACTTACATAACCATATCATGGAGAATTAAGTTATTAGACCTAGGGTAGCGGGGTAGGGGTATACCCTATCAAAGGAGAAGTAAGGTGCCTCCTTCCTTCCGCTAGCCTACGGGACACCCTTGGGCAAGGTGGAGTACCCGTTTAGCCCCCCCAACAGGGTAACGTGAAGCCATGGGAGCAGGTGGTGGATTGGACTTGGGAGCAGCCGACAGATAGTTGTTGGTTATGGTTTCAAGTCAGTGACGGTGGGCAGAGGATCTCTCAGTAGAGACAATGGCTACGGTCATCCGATCAGTATGGTCACTGCCAGGAAGGAAGAATGGTAGACTTCCCTCCTTATTGATTCCCGGGTAGAGGAGGCTCGTCAGCCTTGGTTGGTATCTCTTCTAAGAGAGGGAACTCTAAATCTCAAACCTCCGCTGCCTTGCGGGTATACCCATATGGGAAAGGCTTCGGGAGTAAACCCTGAGGACAAATCCGGAGATGGAGTCCCTAAGGCAGTTCCATGTTGTAAACAACATAGTTCTGGCAACTCCTGCGACGGCACCGATGCCAAGTTGCATTGGCTACTGCCTTTCCCTTGGTCAACATCGGCGACGTGGAGAGGGGGAACCTGCTACTGGGCAACAGCTGGTTCTCCGATTTCCATTGCCCAGGCTTGTGCCCTGAAGAGGTCACTTCAGCACCGCGTAAAGCGGTGACACAACACGGGAAGTAGCATTTGCCGGTTATAAGTCTTAATGCTCGATTGGCGTAGAGCAAGGCGCCAGGGGCTACTTCCGACGGTGGGAGAGATCATCGTATCTCACTAGACAGCTACCGCCCGCCTAAGCTGGGCAGCCCCCAGTCAATAAGGTGTTGTCTCGCCACGGTTCATCTGCTCCTGAGGGTGTGTGGAGCTTAGGGGGAAATCCTGACACATGGACCGCAATCTATACACCTAACAGCAAGAAAAAAACAAAACAACCGGCCCTAAGGCTGGGAACATGGAACGTAAGAACCATGACCCCTGGCATCTCAGACGATCTAAATGAGATTGTGGATGCCCGCAAAACTGCAGTGATAAACAACGAACTGCTAAGACTGGGGATAGACATTGTCGCCCTGCAAGAGACCAGACTCCAAGAATCTGGAAGCATCAAGGAGAGGGACTTCACTTTCTACTGGCATGGCAAGCCGTGCGGAGAGACCAGGGAGCATGGAGTTGGCTTCGCTATCAGAAACAAGCTACTCAATTCCATCATACCACCAAGTGATGGCACTGAAAGAATATTGAAGCTCCAACTCCAGACAGAGGCAGGCCCAGTTAGTATTATAAGCGTTTACGCCCCAACACTAACTGCAGCATCAGAATCTAAAGACAAGTTCTATGACGACCTTAGCAAAGAAGTCAGTGAAACACCAGAGAAACAACATCTTTTTATCCTGGGGGATTTCAATGCCAGGGTTGGCTCCGACCACGAATCTTGGCCTTCATGTCTAGGACAGTTTGGCGTTGGGAAGATCAATGACAATGGACAACGTCTCTTGGAATTCTGCAGCCACCATAATCTGTGCGTGACGAACACCTTCATTGACACGAAACCTCAACACAAGGTGTCATGGAGGCACCCCAGATCAAAGAACTGGCACCAACTCGACCTGGTGCTCACTAAACGCAGCAACCTCCGCAATGTACGGATGACTCGCAGCTATCATGGTGCTGACTGCGACACCGACCATTCACTCGTCTCCAGCAAGGTGAAGATAAAGCCTAAGAGAATCTACAGAAGCCGAACAGAAGGAAGACCACGCATTGACACCAGTGGCACCCAAAATAAAGAGAAGGTCAACAAATTCATGCAGGCTCTAGCGGATACTCTGCCCGGCCCCACAGACGGAGATTCCACTGAGAGATGGAGTCATTTTCGCGACACCATCTACAATACAGCACTATCAACATTTGGCAAGAAGCAAACTAAGTCAACCGACTGGTTTGAAGCACACTCTGAAGAGATGCTCCCAGTCCTGGAGATAAAGAGACATGCATTCTCGATGTATAAAACATCACCTTCAGAGAAAACACTGCAGGCATTGCGAACGGCCAGAAATAGAGTACAACAGATGGCAAGAAGATGTGCAAACAGGTACTGGCTACAGCTCTCTGCTCAAATTCAAACTTGTGCAGACACTGGAAATATAAGAGGAATGTATGAGGGCATCAAGCAAGCTGTCGGTCCATCAAAAAATAAGATGGCCCCTTTACGATCAACTGAGGGGGTAATCATAAAAGATCGAGCGAAACAAATGGATCGCTGGGTAGAACACTACTCGGAGCTGTACTCAGTGGATAACACTGTCAGCGAAGAAGCTCTGGAAGCCATCGATCAACAGTCCGCCATGCATGCCTTGGATAACGAACCTTGCCTCACAGAAATCAGCGAAGCACTAGACTCTCTCAAATCCGGCAAGGCACCTGGAAAAGATAGTATTCCACCTGAAATTTTAAAATGTAGCAAAGAAACAATCATCCCAGAACTGTATGCAATATTACAGCTCTGCTGGAGAGAAAAATCAATACCACAAGATATGAAAGACGCAAACATCGTTACCCTTTATAAAAACAAAGGCGACAGAAGCGACTGCAACAACTATCGCGGCATTTCCCTTCTCAGCATTACAGGCAAGATTTTTGCCAGAGTAATCCTTAAAAGATTACACATTCTTGCTGAAAGAATCTACCCCGAATCGCAGTGCGGATTTAGACCCAACAGGTCCACCATCGATATGATTTTCTCACTCCGGCAGCTCCAAGAGAAGTGCAGAGAACAGAGGAAGCCATTATATATAGCCTTCATCGACCTCACAAAGGCATTTGACCTCGTGAGCAGAAGCGGCCTTTTTAAGGTCCTTGAAAAGGTTGGATGTCCACCCACCCTTCTTAGTCTCGTGAAATCATTCCACGAAAACATGCAGGGGACCATTTTATTTGACGGCTCAACATCCCAGTCATTCAGCATCAGCAGCGGAGTAAAGCAGGGATGCGTGCTTGCTCCTACACTCTTTGGTATCTTCTTTGCTGTTCTCTTAAGGCAAGCATTTGGGACTGCCACTGAAGGCATATACCTCCACACAAGATCTGATGGCAAACTTTTTAACCCATCAAGACTCAAGGCAAAGACCAAAATAAGACCAAGATGCGTAAGAGAACTACTTTTTGCAGATGATGCAGCACTGACTACTCATACAGCAGAAGATCTCCAAAGGCTCATAGATCGTTTTGCAGCTGCCTGCAAAGACTTTGGGCTCACCATTAGCCTAAATAAAACACAGGTGATGGAACAAGATGCTGATGCGCCTCCGTCAATCAAAATCTCTAATTATGAATTGAAAGTCGTCCACGATTTTGTGTATCTGGGATCGACAATATCAGATAATCTTTCATTAGAGACAGAAATCGACAGACGCATTGGAAAGGCAGCCACAACATTTTCCAGGCTAGCTAAAAGAGTTTGGGAGAATAATAGACTAACAGAGCGTACAAAAGCTCAAGTATATAAAGCTTGTGTTGTTAGCACACTACTCTACGGGTCTGAATCCTGGACCCTGTACTCAAGACAGGAAAGGCAGTTGAATTCCTTCCACATAAGATGTCTGAGACGTATCCTGGGCATAACATGGAAAGACCACATAACAAACAAACAGGTGCTTGAAAGAGCAGATATTACCACAGTGCACACCCTCCTCAAGCAGAGACGCCTCCGGGGGTTGGGCCACGTATCTCGAATGGAGGACGAACGTATTCCCAAAGATCTCCTTTACGGAGAACTAGCCACAGGAAAGAGGCCAACCGGAAGACCCCAAATGCGATATAGGGATGTGTGTAAACAAGATATGAAAACCATTGGAATAGATCCAGACACGTGGGAGAGAGTTGCAACAGACAGATGCTCCTGGAGAAGAGATGTACGAAACGGACTGGTGCTCTTTGAGCGCAATCTGATCCAAAAAACTGAGGAGAGACGACACAGACTCAAAGAGCAGTCACTTACTGCGGGACTTGCCTCGTCTCACAGATGCGGAAACTGTGACAGAGATTGTTATTCTCGAATTGGACTATACAGTCACCAGCGGTGCTGCCAGGCACCTCCCAAGCGGCACAACTCTATAGTCCTTCAGGACTGAAAGAGGCCTACTACTAAGTTATTAGACCACTAACATAACCATATCACGGAGAAGTAAGTTCTTAGACGACTAACATAACTTATCATGGAGCATTAAGTTATTAGACCACTAACATAACTTATCATGGAGCATTAAGTTATTAGACCACTAACATAACTTATCATGGAGAATTAAGTTATTAGACCACCAACATAACTTGTCATGGAGCATTAAGTTATTAGACCACTAACATAACCATATCACGGAGAAGTAAGTTCTTAGACGACTAACATAACTTATCATGGAGCATTAAGTTATTAGACCACTAACATAACTTATCATGGAGCATTACGTTATTAGACCACTAACATAACTTATCATGGAGCATTACGTTATTAGACCACTAACATAACTTATCATGGAGCATTACGTTATTAGACCACTAACATAACTTATCATGGAGCATTAAGTTATTAAACCACTAACATAACTTATCATGGAGCATTAAGTTATTAGACCACTAACATAACTTATCATGGCGCATTAAGTTATTAAACCACTAACATAACTTATCATGGAGCATTAAGTTATTAGACCATAACCATATCATGGAGCATTAAGTTATTAGACCATAACCACATCATGGAGAATTAAGTTATTAGACCATAACCATATCATGTTTTACGTTATGATCTCATTGATGTAGTCATCTCATGATTCGTGAAGCACGAATCTAATGTGGGTCTGTGACGTAACAGTGACGTATTTTTGTAGGTGAATGCACGAGGGAAGCAGGTGGCCAATTTGTCCCGCCATCGGCCTACGACGGAGGCAGGATTCCTCGTCCGACCACTCTCACCACATTATAAGCATTCATTATTTCATTGTCTTCTGGCCGTCTTGATAGAGGATAGTTTGTTACATTGTGCTTCATAAAGGCATACTAACGGCAACCCATGGCGGTAGTGAATGTGACTGATCAGACCAATTCGCTGTAAGTGTTCGTCCGCAGTGGATGCATGCCAGCACATGGTCATTTCCACCATCACGCACCATCTTACGTCTCTCACGCTCAGTGTATGACCTATCTGCAATCATTTTCTCCTTTGTCTTTACTCAATTTCTTATCAATGCCCTCCACGTAACACGTTCAGTGGATTATAAGCACAGCTCCCTATCAATTACTCTAACGGGAATTCCTCAAGACGATGAAACAAAAATTGAACTATTTTGGTCACTTGAAACGTCATGAAAGTTTAGTTGTCTGTCTGTCTGTCTGTCTGTCTGTCTGTCTGTCTGTCTGTCTGTCTGTCTGCCTGTCTGCATGTATGTCTGTCTGTCTGTCTGTCTGCCTGCCTGTCTTTCTGTCTGTCTGTCCCTCTGCCTACCGATCCATCCATTAATGCATCCAATATAACCACCTACCCACCCATCGATCAAGCCACCAAACCATCCATCCAATCTACCAACTCTCCCACCATCCATAGATCAAACCACCCAACCATCCATCCAATCTACCAACTCATCCATCCATCCATCCATCCATCCATCCATCCATCCCTCGATCCATGAAATCATGTTTCCAACCCCCCATCAATGGATGCACCCCCCCCCCACCCATCCCCCAATCCATCCATTACTACATCCACGTAAATTAGCATCCATATGTCAATCCATGCACCCACCCACCCATTCCTCAATCAATTCATTCCTACACCCATGCAATTAAGCATCCATGTTTCCATCCATGTATGCATCCATCCCTCCATTCATCCATCCGTGCAAGCATGCATCCATTCCTACATTAATGCCACAATCTATCCACGAAACCATCCATTCCTCCATCAGTGCAAGCATGCATCAATTGCACCCACCTCTCAATCTATGCATCCATATATTTATTGCATCGATCCGTATGCCTGCCTATCTTTGATCCTGACTATGTTTACCCTCCCAGCTAAAATGTCTTCACAGCGTAAACAATACTTTGAAACCACACACATCTCGCCCTCCCCCCCCCCCCCCCCCCTTTTTTTTTTTTCCTTATAAGAAGAAACGAAACGATACGATCACACTTTTCAAATCAACTACAGCGGGAATATTGGCTCGTGGCCGGCAAGATGATTTCAGCGAATGTCAGAATAATTTGTAAAAACCGGTTGAAAATGAGCAGATTTTCTTGTCACGGCACGGCAATAAGAAACTAACGACATCTCAATTGTAAGTACAAATTGGGTTTATCCCCTTCTGTCGTCTGTGCTGACAACCATTTCGGAGTGTAGAAGTGCTTTTTTCTTCACCCCGGCCTTCAAGTAACCGCCGTCTTGTCTGTCGTGTGTGGTAATGGCCGCCAACTGTTTCTCAACTTGTCTCTTCTGTCGACTTGGTGACTGCATCGAGTGTTCGGCTTTGTGCGCACGACCCAATACCAACAGATGAAAGTGACAGATTTCCCAGGACCACATCTGGGACAAGAGAGGCAGTTTTCTGTGTGAGGATAATCATAGAGAAATACTTGAAAAGTTCGTTGCAGGCCCTTTTCAAGACATCCTAGTATTTCTTTTTTTGCTGTCTGTGATTTACATTTTACCAATGAACAAGTTCTTCAAGAAACAAATGAAGATCATAAACTGATTAGAGTCATTAGACGTAGACAGTCACAATTTTTTGGGCATGTTATGAGAAGAAATGATTTGGAGAACTTGGTGACAACTGGTAAGATCGAGGGGAAGAGACCAAGGGGAAGACCTAGAAACAAGTACCTGGATGGCTTGGCCTTGTGGCATGGTCGAGACAGAAACACGGAGCTGATCCACGACTCTGGTGATCGAGTGAGATGGCAGAAAATGACCGCCCACGCTTACCGGCATGGCACATGATGGATGGGTGGATTTACATGTTACGGTCTGTAAGTTTACATTCAGTAGTTTGCCACTGCTTTCAAAATGACGACCAACGCTTTTACCATTGTTAATAATCAACACTAGATGGTCTACTTCCAAGTCACCTGTAGCTGATTTCGAATGCGGGATTGCAAATTGCGTTCGCCACCCATGCACCACAGACGTTGGCAGATACATATTTCATCTCATCCCATCTCATCTTATCTCACCCCATCTCACTTCATCTCAAATTGTTCCTCTTGTATCTTGCGGTGTCGAGCTGAAGAATAAACAGACATTTAATGGGCTTCATGTATCCAGATTCCCATGGACTCTGCTATTCTCTCTGTCCACCGTTTACACGTGATCGGCCTATTCTTCTGCTTCCATTTGGTCTGTACACCTTTACGATAAATACATAGAAGTGAAAACAAAACAAAACGTCCTGAAGCAGCAACTTGGTCTGTGTCTGGGAAGTATTAGAACCAGCACCATTTTGTAGCCTTAAATGCCGGAGGTATAGACGGCCAGTAGTTCCCTCTCTTAGCGGACGACCGATATCACGACACTGAGTTTAGTTGAGTCAAGAACCAACATCACAGCGCCCATACTTCCTCCGTCCTCATCTTCATCGGCCATCGAAAAGTCCCAATACTAATGGTACCAGAAACTCTAATTATGCGTCCGTTTGGCCTTTCTTCGGAGTCTTGAATGTCGGCCAGAGCCTCTGGTCACTCCTTGCAGTTCCATTCTCTCTACGCCGTGATGATTTATCAGTTATTCTGCGCTATAAACTTGATTTAGCCTGCAGCACCTTGAGTCAGTCTGTAATCTTGCGTAAACCAAGGATGTATCGCATTCACACTACTGGCGTGACACTTGTGCATCCTATTATCACCCGCATAACTTCATTCTGTATGCTTGCTAGTTTCACTAGCTGACTCTTTGACACCGAGAGACGTCCCAATCCATAATCAGTTACTGAGAAAAATCAGACGTTGATAGAGTATAAACATGGCATTATCACATTAACCTCCTAGCGATTACCCTAACGCGCCTGTTTTATAAGTGCAGGAGGATGTTATATGTGCGTGCTTAATAGACTGCACTAATGCATTTTACTGAGTGGAAACATCGGCAATTAATAGAAAGTCTTAAAGATATACATCTTCATGGTCATCTTTGTTTCTCCTGACCACTACGGCCTGCCTTTGTGTTACAGGGGCCCATAAGGAAACCAAAGAATGGAACACTGTATCTACCACGCATAGGTTGCGATCAAGGAGGGTTGGTGGAAGACTGTTCTATCTCATCCCGTAGAATGGGTTCCAAATGTTGCTGTATGTAGCCGATGCGCGGTGTTGGGGTGAGCGCCCAACATTGCTCAAATACCTCAATGGCTCGTGAATACATAACCTATGCAGCAAAAGTCCAACTCCTGGCCTTCACGTGGCGGACCTGTTTAAACTAACAGGAGAAGGGGCGACGGCGAGTCTCTGGCGCCGTAAAATAACCAGTATGCTCTAGATGTGTATGCACGTACATGCATGCGCAGACAGTTGTGTGCGCGCGTACACATCTACACTCGAGTGAGACCACAGTCTGCTCTAGCAAAGAAAGGTGCTGAAGACGGAGGCAACCAGCCAAGAGGCGCACCACAGAAATCAGGATGCCACGCAATCACGCAAAATGGAATATGTCGACTACTGCTAATCGTTATGGTGCTCGCCCTGCTTTGGACCTCCAGGCAGGTGCAGTGCCGGGCCCTATGTCTCGAAAGGGTCCAACCCCAACTACTGGAGGTCCTTCTCAGATGTCCTGTGGAGCCAGGGGACATGAGAATAGGACGACTGGCCATACTAAACGAAGACTTAAAATAATGCACTGGAATGCGGAGGGAGTCAGCAACAAAAAAATAGAATTAGAAAAAATCTTGGACCAAGAAAAAGTAAGCATATGTTGCTTGCAAGAAACTCACCTCAATGAAAATATAGCCTTCAAAATCAGAGGCTACCAGTGTTACCGATCTGACCGAAAGAACAGGCGAAAAGGTGGGATACTGACCCTTGTAAGAAATAACATCATGGCTTCCCAAATCAAAGTCTACATGGAAGGGGCTGAGTATCAGACACTTAAACTTAAGACAGGTAATACAGATCTACATCTGATCAATTACTACTGTCCAAGTGACCGCCCACAGGCACTGGACACTCTACCACTAAAAGAAAAAATGATTGTGTGTGGCGATTTCAACAGCCACTCGCAGAGCTGGGGCTATGATCACATGGACCAGAGAGGAGAGAGACAGGAAGACTGGCAAGATGAGAATAGATTCATGTTGATTAACAAGCCGTCCGACCCACATACTTTCTACTCGAGATCATGGCACTCTACAACTACACCTGACCTGGCTTTTCATTCACCAGACCTGGAGTGGAACATTACACGAACTGTTGGGAAACAACTTGGTGGCAGTGACCATCGGCCAGTCTTTCTAACCGTAGAAAATGAGCTTGTAAGTGAAAGCAGCACCCTCTCGAGGTGGAACTACAAGAAAGCAGACTGGGCAATGTACAAGCATCGCACCAGCATACTGGTTAGAAACCTGAACACTGAGAAAGACATAAATAAAGCAGTTGAAGAGTTTGGGAAATGCATACTACAGGCAGCGCGAGAAACAGTACCAAGAGGAGCCCGTAAAAAATATAAACCCTACTGGAGTAGTGAACTGGAACAGTTGCATAATGATGTTGAAGTGTGTAGAAAGCAAGCAGAGGCCACACCCAGCCAAGAGCACCACAATAAATTCCAGCATGCAAAAGCCAAATTTCAAAGGGCCAAGCTGCAGGCTAGACGGAAAAGCTGGCAGGAGAAAACGGAGTCTCTGAACTTTGAAAGAGACACAAGGAAATTGTGGAAGCTAATAAAACAGCTTAACGATGAGGGCACAGGGAGAAACTCAAAAATTGCACTACATAAAGATGGAAAAATCTTAACAAGAAAGCAAGCAGCTGACCATTTTGCGGACTCGTTCGCACAAGATAGCAATATCAAAATTAGTCCAGAGAAACAACAAGAGATTCGAGAGAAACGACAACATACAGGACAGAAGGAAATAGTACATGAGGTTCTGGAGGCACCCATCACAATCAGCGAACTGGAGCTAGCCATATCAAAACTGAAAATGAGAAAGTCACCAGGAGCTGATGGTATCTCCAATGAAATGATCAGGAACCTAGGAACAGAGGCCAAAACAAAGCTGTTGCAGATCTTCAATAACAGCTGGACCTTAGGCAGTGTTCCACAAGCCTGGAGAGAATTTCTTATTTTTATTTACAAGATTTCTTATTTTGTCTCTCTTTGATACTTCTTCTTGGTTCATTTTCCGAGAGGAACGCATCACATCAAGCTATGCACCTCAAAGGCCGGCGTGGCCGACTTCAGCATGAATGTGTGTCAAGTTTGCTCCTTCTAGACAGATTCCATCCAGGGTAACGAGCTCTGTGTACCCTTGGGTAGGTTATCTTTCCTAACAATTATGCCAGGGCAGCAGCCTGAAAGCCTGCTCTTTGCGATTTCTAACTGACGTTCACAACTTGCACACGGAGCCAATCCAATCCATGTTGTGAGAAAAGATCTTTCGGCCCCGTTCAACCTTCGTGTTATCGGTCGGTTATAATTGAGGCCCTTATGGTGTACCTCGTACCTCTTCTTGCGTAGATAGGGCTGCGATTTCGCTTCCTGGAGTCAGTCTTTTCTGTCTCTTATTGAGTTTCATTCACATGTCTGGCCAGAGTCACACAATTGTAAGGCCTGGTGTAGTTGGGTTCCCGCCCCGTCCCATGTTGTTGTTTTCCTTCAAGGAGTTGCTTTTAACCAGTTGTCGTCCCTCCTGAGATTCCATCTATTTTCCTGCCTCTGACTGTCTTCGAATCTTATTGGTCTCCCTGTATCTTGTGTCGTGGACAGCTTGATTGCTTGATTTTAGTGGAGAGTAATCTCTTCTCCTGGCCGCCGTCCACTCTTGGTCGATGTCGTTTTGGTTTTCTTCCTTCTCTTCTACTTCCTCTTCTGTTGCTTCCTCTCGTGTCAGGAACTTCTCTGTTGCTTCCTCTCGTGTCTGGAACTTCTCTGTTGTTTCCTCTCGTGTCTGGAACTTCTCTGTTGCTCCCTCTCGTGTCAGGAACTTCTCTGTTGCTCCCTCTCGTGTCTGGAACTTCTCTGTTGCTTCCTCTCGTGTCTAGAACTTCTCTGTTGTTTCCTCTCGTGTCTCGAACTTTTCTGTTGCTTCCTCTCGTGTCTGGAACTTCTCTGTTGCTTTCTCTCGTGTCAGGAACTTCTCTGTTGCTCCCTCTCGTGTCTGGAACTTCTCTGTTGCTTCCTCTCGTGTCTAGAACTTCTCTGTTGTTTCCTCTCGTGTCTAGAACTTCTCTGTTGCTTCCTCTCGTGTCTGGAACTTGACGTCTTCTGTTTCTGATGCCTCCTATTTTTCGCCTTTATACGAGAGAGCTAAGTGTCTGACCTCACTATCCAAGCTATAAAGGAACAGTGTAGTATTATTATATAAATTGATCCAATGACAGAAAAAGAGAAAAGAAAAATTGCAGCAACAGAAATGAGATTCCTGAGAAGAATACTTAATGTATCAATTAGAGAGAGAATCAGAAATGAAGAAATCAGGGCTAAAGTTGGGGTTATAGCAGCACTAGATTTTATCAGAAAACAGCAGGTTGAATGGTTTGGCCATATAACTAGATTACCAGCTAACAGTATACCCCAACAAGCAATGATGTACAGATCAAACGGAAGCAGAAGAATAGGCCGGCCACGTAAAAGATGGATAGAAGGAATTACAGAGACCATTGGAATCTCGATATATGAAGCCAATATACGGGCACTCTCCCGCTGTTTATGCTTCACCTCGACACTGCAAGTTACAAGAGGGACCTGATGAGATGATGAGATCCTTGGAAAAAAACTTTAAACCCTTTTCTGGGGATAAGTCTTCTACCTTATGATCCAGTGATCTCTGTCACGGCTCCTCACTAGTAGTTTGGTAGTTTTCATCTGAATACAGCATCAACTCTAATAGTCCAACAGTTCTAACCATAAAGCATCAAGACGAATAGTATGATATTTCTCATAGCACAGTGGTTCTCAACCGGTGGGGAATTTCTCTCTCTCTCTCTCTCTCTCTCTCTCTCTCTCTCTCTCTCTCTCTCTCTCTCTCTCTCTCTCTCTCTCTCTCTCTCTCTCTCCCCCCCCCCCCCCCCGGGAAGTTTAGGGTTTCCAGGGGAGGAATTAAGTTTTTTTCAAGATCGAGTTAATAAAAGAACCGATTACTTGATATTGTTTTTCCCCTTCATACTTTACGCTTCTGTACGTCTCGCCCTTCTAAAATTCATTTTATAAAGTAAGTAGACCCACAAATCACGTTTTATGTGGACGTCTAGACTTGTTTTAGTATGGGCTATTAAATTTAATAGAATAAAAAACAGGTTGAGAACCACAGTCCTAGCAATACATATTCAACACTAGTATTACATTAGTTCACTGTATCTTTGATACGTTAATCATCTTGCGCAAATCATATATAGTTTCAGTAATCTAGTGAGATCGCTGTAACGATAACAGCAGATAACAGAGAAGTTATAAATGATGCCAATAAACTGCAACAGAGACTAGAAGTGTAGGAATCGAACAGACTGTTGCAGGGACACAGTCGCTGCCTAGTCAACAAATGAGATAATATCTAACTGGCTCTGTGAATGCTGCGCTGAGTGGTATTATTGACAAATCCGACATATTCTGTCATTGTTGGACAGATTACAACATATCTGCATCATGTTGTGTGGTATTACAGATGTCAGAACCAGCTATGAACAGTCAAGATCGTTCAGAGCCTGAAGAGGATATTAGACAATCATCATCAAGTGCCATCTTCACATCGAAGTTTTGTATTGGTATTGCGTTCGCTCGCTTTGAACTCAAGCGTAGTTCATACACACTGCTTCTAGTAGTGCTGGACTGAATTTTGCGTGTGGATTAGCTTTCCCTATTACCATTGTCCCTCGCCTTCAGGCGAACTCACTCCGACTTCAGAGGTACTCATAATTTACGTTTTCAAGTTAAGGACGAGAAGTCAACATTTTAGTCAAAATATCCGGTATAGGGGATTGAACATCAGCACACCGGATGTTTAAGAACGCGCGTTCTTATCCATTCGGCTATGCTGACCTCCCATCGAAGGTTTGAGGTGATGGGCTTACAGCAGTGTCTGTACTGAGCGTCCGTTGTACATTCTGCTTTGCTATATCCGGACCAAATCTTGATGTTGTCAGCTGTATAAAACACAACTGTCATATTTTTGTTCATACAATTTACGATAGTTTGTTAAACTGCCTAAGAGCCACGGTGGCTGAGTGGTTAGTGCACTTGCTTGTCATAACAGTATTCCCCTATTCGTCTTCTCCGTACACCTTCACACGTCAATCTGGATATAGTTACAGTATGCAGCAGTCTTCCATCCGTGCTTCCCTCCAGCCCCCTCTCCATCCATCCTTCCATCTATTCCTCCTTGCCTCCATGCATCCATCCATACACCCCTTATCAACATTTCCATACATCCTACCATGCATCCCTCCATCCACCTCTCCATCCATCCCTCCATCCATCCCTCCATCTATCCCTCCTTCCCTACATGTATCCATCCATGCATCCCTCCATTCACACTTCCATGCAACCTTCCATCCATCCACATGCTTATCCACTCACCCACCCATCCATCCATCCATCCATCCACCCATGCATCCACCCATGCATCCATGCATCCCTCCGAGTATCCACCTACCCATCCATCCATCTATGCATCCGTCCATCCATCCATCCATCCATCCACCCACCCATCCATCCACCCATCCATCCATCCACCCATCCGTCCATCCATCCATCCATCCATCCATCCATCCATCCATCCACCCACCCATCCATCCACCCATCCATCCATCCACCCATCCATCCACCCATGCATCCATGCATCCCTCCGTGTATCCACCTACCCATCCATCCATCTATGCATCCGTCCATCCATCCATCCATCCGTCTATCCATCCATCCATCCATCCATCCATCCATCCATCCATCCAATCCTTTTGCAAACTTGAACTCGTCGACGTCTCCATAAAGGTTGCACTCAGGTGGTGCGGGTGTAGATCAAATAAGTGTCTCTGTTCTGCGTGTTCTAACACTATTGCAGGCTCAGTCCACAGTCATTTTCCTTGGCGATTTGTTGGGGTCGCCTCAGCTTCTGTGGAGATCCGTGTAGAGACACGAACACCTGCGCCACTTTGCAAGGAACATGATGACCAACCTTAATTAAATGCGTAACGGATCATTTTCAGAATTGTCTAAGAAAGAAAGGCTGCCAGAAAGAGAACTGTCACCCCTATCCCAAATGTGCCATTTGTTAGAATATAAAAAGAAAGTAAATTACTCTTGTTGTTCCATTATGCCATGCTGTCCAGTATCGTCTCTCTTGGTTTCCCTCTGCGTTTTTTCCTCTCTAATTTTCCCATTGTCATGTTGTAATAAAGCTTTTCCCTTCTTATGATATGCCCACAGAATGTGGATTCTCTTCTTATGAAGTAATAAGTTCACTCTGTGAGTTAATTCTGCAGCCAGGTAGAGTAATTACTACTAACAGGACATACAAGGCGTCTCCTTCTCTCCTCTAGTTTGCGGGACACCCATGTACAAGGTGGACTACCCGAAATCAGGACTACGTTAAGTCATGGCAGGTGTGTGAAGGACGAGCAGTTGAACCGTTTTCAGAACTAGTCATAACTTTATCTGGGCTAGGTAGAGGATGCCACCGCATTCGAAACACAGCTGCGGGCGATTTGGAAGCAGAACGCCTTACGTTGGTTTCCATACAGTGGTATGCGTGCCGGTCGTTTAGAATGCAATGACAAACTACTGAACGTAAACTTGCCCAGGAATCACGAACAGTCAAAAATTGCTGGAGTTCGTTGCTACGTCCTGTAAAGGATATGCAACTAACTTTAACTGATGACAGTAATGGTGACTGTCTGATAGTTCTCGAATGAGTATCTGAGGGCTGTTTGGGACAGTCTACTGACTCTGGTAGTTGTGGTGTGAGTATCTGTCTGGTGACAGTATTAGTGACTGTCTGGCAGTGTTTTGGTGACTGCCGGACGGCAGTCTGGTAGCAATCTAGAAACTATCTGGTGATAGTCTAGAAACTGATAATTGTCTGGTGAGTGTCTGTTGACAGTCTAGAGACCGATAGTTGTCTAGTGAGTGTCTGACGGCTGTCTGGTGACAGTACTAGTGACTGCCTGGCAGTTGTCTCGTGAGTGTCTGCTGTCTGGGGAGTGTCTGTCGGCTGTCTAGTAACACTCTAGTAACTGGTGAATGTATGACGGCTGTCAGGTGATAGTTTAGTGACTGTCTGGCAGTTTATTGATGAATGTCTGACGGCTGTCTTGTAACCGTCTAGTGCATATCGATTGCTTTCTGACTTGTGTACGTTGTTGTCGTCCTTCCTTCCTTCCTTCCTTCCTTCCTTCCTTCCTTCCTTCCTTCCTTCCTTCCTTCCTTCCTTCCTTCCTTCCTTCCTTCCTTCCTTCCTTCCTTCATTCCTGCCTGCCTGCCTGCCTGCCTGCCTTCCGTCCGTCCGTCCGTCCGTCCTTCTTTCTTTCTGTCTGTCTGTCTTTTTTTCTGTCTTTCTTTCTTTCTTTCTTCTTTCTTTCTTTTTTCTTTCTTTCTTTCTTTCTTTCTTTCTTTCTTTCTTTCTTTCTTTCTTTCTTTCTTTCTTTCTTTCTTTCTTTCTTTCTTCGTAGCAGTAAATAACACACCCTAAGAACAACTGGGCACATATATAAACAGAAGCAGTAATCACAGCCCATGTTGTTACCAGCATCCGCATCTTAGCCTGGGTAAACACAAAGGAGGGGAGCTGAGTGGTCTCGATGTATGGTGTCCGCCTCGAGTGCTGGAGGTTCCGGGTTCACACCCTAGTGAGGGCCGGGATTTTTTCAGGTGGTCTTCTAGTAACAAAATGTCCCCTGGTCTCTGGGTAGTGAGATAGGACGCCCGTATGTTTTGTTGCGCACGTAAACAATCTTTTGGCAGTTGGAAATCGAAAAAGAGTAGCCTAACGGCGCTGCCCAGGCAAAATTTCGAGTTAAAAATCTACCCAAAATATTTCAGGATCCTCGCCGGTGCTACGGAGTACGTGCACTGAGCTGAGATTCTCCGGACTCAGGCTTGAGTTAGGAGTAGAACGGAGCACGTATGGGTTACACCCGTGTGCCGTGATGTTGATCCGTCAACTAAACTAAACTAAACATATAGGAACAGCCATACTGGGTGTTTGTCATTGCAGTTAGCATGTCTGGCGTGTGTATGTCTGTATGGTGTCAAGTGCTTGCTGTAGGGCTGTGGATAATTAATGAAGCAGGCCATGACAGCGTGTCACTTTATGTTTTGTCATTAGGCTAAAGGGCTGGTCGATGGTTTTCCCTCTGAAAATCGATGACCTTGGTGGCAAGGACAGTTACGATACATTCTGAGATGCCGACTTTATTAATCAGCGGTTTTATGTTTTCTTTTTTCTCTCTCTGCTAAAACAACAATGCAGTTTTTGTATCAGCATCAAACATTTGCTTAAATAAAGCATTTGCTCAATGCAGGAGGGATATAGATGAGACAAGGCTAACGATTATATATTCTTCTTCTTTGTTTTATTCTTCCTCTTCTGCTGCATCACATTTTGTAGGCCTGGGTGTACGGAGGTGGCCAGTCTGCCCTCACTTTCGCAGACGACGAGCCCAGGCTTGCAACTCGCGCCCAACAAAGCTCATGGTATTACCAGCACAACTCGCTTCCAACCATGCTAGCGCCCGCTTGTCCGGCTGTCTACGGCTGTTTGACGCACGATATTGCCAGCATGTGATGTTGGGGCTGTAGTTGGGAGATATCCGATGTCACCATGATGTTATATATGAGGCTGTAGCTAGGAGATATCAGATGCTACAATGATGTTATATGTGAGGATGTAGCTGTGAGATATCCGATGTTAGAATGATGTGATATGTGAGGCTGTAGCTAGGAGATATCCGATGTCATTATGATGTGATATGTGAGGCTGTAGCTATTAGATATCTGATGTTACAATGAAGTGATATATGAGGCTGAAGCTGAGATATATCCGATGTTACAATGAAGTGATATGTGAGGCTGCAGCTGGGATATATCCGATGTTACAATGATGTGATATGTGAGGCTGTAGCTCAGAGATATCCGATGTCATTATGATGTGTTATGTGAGGTTGTACCTGGGAGATATCCAATGTTACAATGATGTGATATGTAAGACTGCAGATAACATACGATGTAATTATGTGAGGCTGCAGATAAAATACGGTGTAACATTTGAGGCTGCAGTTAACAGAAGATGTGATATGTAAGGCAGCAGGTAAAAGACGATGTGATATGTGAAACTGCCTGTAACAGACGATGTGATATGTGAGGCTGCAGGTAACATGCAATGTGATATGTGAGGCTGCAGGTAACATGCAATGTGATACGTGAGGCTGCAGGTAACATGCAATATGATATATATGTAACAGAGCCAAATCAACGCGTCTTGGTTTGGCCTGTTTAATACAAAAAGCTTGACAGTGCCAGAACACCACTTGCATCAAAGCAACTTGTGAATTCTTTGTCTGCTGTTGCCCGGGCCGGTTGGTGTCCTGCTTTGTTTTTAAGTATTGAGATGTGGGAAAAATTCCCTGAGTTGATCTGTGGTCAACTAATGCCTTCGTAAAACTAAGTGGCTGACTAGTTAGTGTCAGCTTGCCTGGGTTCATGGTGGGGCAGTAAATTGTGTCACAGTAAATTGTGTCACAACTCTTTTGTTTATGTCGCGTCTTAGGATTTATGTTGTGTAACTTATGTTTTTGTAGTGCCTTATTGTCTGTGCAGTGTTGCTTGTATCAAAGTTCTTTATTGTGTTAGTCTAACCAGCTACTGGGTGGAACACCTGTGTTGTGGTACTTGGTGTACCCTGTTATATTGAGTGCTGTTGATTGGTTAGGGGTTACCCACTGTTGTGATTTGATATATACAGTTGTCTGGTGTATCTGTTATTTAAATTCAATGTTATCCAACATGTTTTGTTTGAAGAAATAAATAAAGAGCATGTTTATTTGTCCTTGATTTGTTTGTTCAGTCTCTTTTAAGTTTTTACAACCACTATTTCTACCACAACCTAACACCTTAATCCACTGTCTGGGTCTCAATTATGACAGTTATTGTCCAGAGCTGAGGCCCCTGTCCAAGATCTCGTATAGGTACTTCAATTTTAATTCACCGCAAACAAAGAAAAATCCATTCGAGCCTCATTTGCATCGGTCCGGCAATCATTTTCCGGTTAAGTGTTTGGTGGACTGCTGGACCGATCGATGGCAAAAACTTAAAAACATCCATCGATCGGTCCAGCAGTCCACCAAACACTTAACCGGAAAATGATTGCCGGACCGATGCAAATGAGGCTCGAAGGGATTCTTCTTTGTTGCGGTGAATTAAAATTGAAGTACCTCTCGTATATTCTTACCTAATTACTATAATCTTTTTTGTCAGTTGAGGGCGGTGAGAGGTTCCCTCTCTTTTTCCTCCTTTTCTTTTTTGGCCGTAACGAAGTCAGAGTTACTCTCTACCTCTTAGCAAAGGAAACATCAGTCTTTCCCTTGTCTTTTCCACTCGGCTACATATACGACGGGAGCTATCATATAATAGGATAATATTACCGGATATGTGAGGCTGCAGGTAACATACAGTGTGATATGTGAGGCTGCAGGTAACATACAATGTGATATGTGAGGCTGCAGATAACATACAATGTGATATATGTTAGGCTGCAGGTAACATACAGTGTGATATGTGAGGCTGCAGGTAACATACAATGTGATATGTGAGGCTGCAGGTACCATACAATGTGATATGTGAGGCTGCAGGTAACATACAATGTGATATTTGAGGCTGCAGGTAACATGCAATGTGATATGTGAGGCTACAGGTAACAAACAATGTGATGTGTAGGACGGGAGCTATTATACACTAGGATATTACAGGATATGTGACGCCACAGGTAACATACAATGGATTATGTGAGGCTGCAGGTAACATAACACTATTATATGTGAGGCTGCAGGTAACAGACAACCGATGTCTCTGCGATGTGATATGTGAGGCTGTAAAGATAAACGATGTCTCTGCTATGTAATATGTCAAGCTGTAAAGATAAATGATGTCACTGCGATGTGATATGTGAAGCTGTAAAGATAAACGATGTCACTGCGATGTGATACGTGAAGCTGTAAAGATAAACGATGTCACTGCCATGTGATGTTTGAGGCTGCTCCTGTAAGTTCCACTATTTCGCTATCATGTAATTATAGGATATTATTAAGTCTTACGTCTCACAATCATACACTATATGGACGACAGAAATGCAGGGTTGTCATCTCCTGTATCATGCAGACGAACTTGAAAAGCGCAAAGGCCCACAACTTATACGAAAACAGCACCACAAAATGCATGTCACGGAATTTCATTCGTCTGCTTAAGGCGTGGTAGACAAGAAAGGAGCTTAAATATCAAGTTGAAGATATAATGTTCAGATAGCGTCAACTGTTCCTCCCCACGACGCTTAACAGCAAAGATAAAAGATGACGACGATGATTTCTAGATTTTGGGGTGGGCGCGGAAGCAGATTACGAGAAAGTAGAGTAGAAGACTTCAGTGTGGACATGATATTCTTCATCTTAGTTTTTTGTTGTTGTTGGTGTGTTTAGTTTAGTTTAGTCGACGGATCAACATCACGGCAAACGGGAAAAAACCCATAAGTTTTCCGTTCTACTTCTATACCAAGCCTGAGTCCGAGAATCTCAGCTCAGTGCACGAACTCCGTAGCACCGGCGAGGATCCTGAAATACGTTGGATAGATTTTTAACTCGAAAATTTGCCCGGGCAGCGCCTTTAGGCTACTCTTTTTCGATTTCCAATTGCCAAGGGATTTTTTTACGTGCGCAACAATACACACGGGCCTCCGATCTCACTACCCAGAGACCAAGGGAAATTTTAGTTACCAGAAGTCCACGTGAAAAAATCCCGGCCCTCACCGGGGCTTGAACCGGGGACCTTTAACACTCGAGGCGGACACCATACCTCGAGACCACTGCCTTTGAGTAGACATAATGAAGCAGTTTACTACTGTTGTTTGAATAGATAAATAAAATGTAGAAGAGTCTTTCCAATATCTCCGAGTAGATAAACTGTAGCGGTTGCCCACTGTTGTGTCAATGAGTTACAGTTTGATATAATTTTACTGGACGTCGCAATGAACCCCGTCATTTTGTTTTGCTGTTTGTGGATGTCGGGGAATTGTGAAAAGCCTTCACTGTCCCTGAGCCACATCGCTGGCGTTGTTTCAATAGATACATACAATCTAGAAGTTTCCTACGGATGTCTCACAATAGATAAAGTGTAACAGTTTACTACTGTTGTTTGAATCATTATTATGCGTCCTGTCAGCTGGCATAAGGCGCTCGTATCTCTCCACAGACCTCTGTCTTTTGTGTTCTGGATCAACTTTGTATCATCATCCACGCCACCGTCTCAATACACCCAGCGTCATTTTTCTTGGTCTGCCTCTGCCTCTTTTCCTATTGATCCTTGCAGTTTTCACGATATTCTCCAACGCCTTGCTTATCATCACATGACCAAAGAAAGCTGTTTGTCTATTTATTATTCGTGTATAATGTATATAATGTTCTAGTTTACAGAGCCTCTTTCAGGCAATTGTTTTTAGATACTCTGAGTGCCCAAGGAATTCGCAACATTCATCTTTATTGCCTCTAAGGTCTTCCTAACTTGTCTTATTTGACAAATAAAATGTAGACATTTCTTTCGGATGTCCCACAGTACGCAAAGAAAACAGAAGTAGCTTGTTGTCGTCTAACGGTGGATATAGAAAGTATAGTTGCTGCTTGTTATGTTAGATTTCATAAAGGAGTCATAAGCAGGGTAAGAGTGTTGTCTCAGAGAAGATACAGAAGTAAAGCTCCCCCCCCCCCCCCCCTGTTGCCCCAGGCTGGATAAAGATATTAATGGTTACGTACTGTTGTATTAGACTAGATAAAGAAATTGATTATGTGGTTGTTTCGGGATTTGAAATTTAAATATTGAGCACAACCCACTACTGGCAACGCCGATCGCATTCTGGTATGAACCTAAGGCCTATCCACGTCAATATGGAAGCACTATACTCGAGTTTCGCCCTTGTTTGAGCTCGTCAGTAGTGCATATCCCTGACCGGATCCGGAAACAGTCCCGGATCACGCGTGTGAAGCGGGTGTGTAACCACGCGGCACACACTGGACACACCAAATTATCACAGCAGAACACCACAACGCTACCCATCGTAGGCTATGCTCAAGATTGCCCAATCGCCGCGACCGACGTCCGTCAATCGATGGGACCCGAACGATCAGGACTTCTCACTGGCAAGGAACACCAGGCCTCCTAAATCCAGTGAGCAATAATAAATTGATTATGTGGTTGTTTCGGGATTTGAAATTTAAATATTGAGCACAACCCACTACTGGCAACGCCGATCGCATTCTGGTATGAACCTAAGGCCTATCCACGTCAATATGGAAGCACTATACTCGAGTTTCGCCCTTGTTTGAGCTCGTCAGTAGTGCATATCCCTGACCGGATCCGGAAACAGTCCCGGATCACGCGTGTGAAGCGGGTGTGTAACCACGCGGCACACACTGGACACACCAAATTATCACAGCAGAACACCACAACGCTACCCATCGTAGGCTATGCTCAAGATTGCCCAATCGCCGCGACCGACGTCCGTCAATCGATGTGGACCCGAACGATCAGGATAAAGAAAGTAAAGGCTGTTAATCTCAGACTAGATACGGTCAGGAAAAGCCCCTCACTGATATCTCAAACGTGATACGGTCAAGAAAGGCCCCTCACTGATATCTCAGACAAGTTACGGTCCGGAAAGGCCCCTCACTGATATCTCAGACTAGATACAGCCAGTAAAGGCCTCTCATTGTTATCTCAGACAAGTTACGGTCAGGAAAGACCCCTCACTGATATCTCAGACAAGTTACGGTCCGGAAAGGCCCCTCACTGATATCTCAGACTAGATACAGCCAGTAAAGGCCTCTCATTGTTATCTCAGACAAGTTACGGTCAGGAAAGACCCCTCACTGATATCTCAGACAAGTTACGGTCAGGAAAGGCCCCTCACTTATATTTCAGACTAGACACAGCCAGTAAAGGCCTCTCATTGTTATCTCAGAGTGAAAAGTTAGCTGCATGTCCTTTACAGGGCCGTAGAGTCAGTAAACAAAGGGTAACAGCTCCGCTCGCCTGTCTTACAGTGAGTAGCGAAAGTCTAAAACAGCGGTTCTCAACCTGTGGGGAATTCCCCCGGGGATGGGGGGGGGGGGGATTTTAGGGTTTCAAAAAAAAAAAGGGGGGGGGGGAATTAAGATTATTTCAAGATCACGTTAACACAAAAACCGCTTACGTGAATTGTTTTTCCCTCCATACTTTACAGTTCTGTACTTCTCGCCCTTATAAAATTCATTTTAAAACGCAAGTAGACCTTCAAATCACGTTTGAAGAAGACGTCTAGACTTGTTCTGGTAGGTGTTATTTAATTTAGCTTCCATTTATACGTATACAGTGTAGGGGAGGAGGGGGGATTTATAAGAAGGAAATACGAAAGGGTGGAATGACGTTCTGAAAATATGGTGAAGGGTGCACGGGCCAAAATAGGTTGAGAACCACTGATCTAGAAGTTCCCTCGGGATGGCATCCAGTAGATAACGAGAGAGAGAGAGAGAGAGAGAGAGAGAGAGAGAGAGAGAGAGAGAGAGAGAGAGAGAGAGAGAGAGAGAGAGAGAGAGAGAGATGGCATTGCTGTTCCCTTGTGCCACCTCCTTGTGCTTGTCGCTAAGTCCAGATGCTGTAGTCGGGCGTGGATATAATCTAGACACAGCAGGCTGAAATTTGTCTGCCGGAATCTCTATAAATAGCCAGCGCGACCGTTGAGAGAATTCTGTCATTATCGCTTCAAGATGGCGGCTTGCGATCCCAAATACAGACTCCCCTGGGAATATCCAACTCTGGCAGTATTCGAAGCATGACAGTTGAGTCACTGTAAGAGCTATTCACAGTTTTAACATCGCGAATACATCAAGAATTCGACGTTTCACATTGATTTTCTGAGGGAACTGAAATGTGGAAGGCCCAAGAGACTAGATAATTTGAAAATAACTACATGAAAATTTGGAGTTTACATTAAGATAATGATATTGATATTAACATTCATGACATGGGGCGATAACCACCCAGCAGAACTGTTTAACGGTGTACTCATCCTTAGATCAGAAGAGGACTACACATTCTTTGGGCATGTCATCAGAACAGGAAAGGTGGAGAACGTCGTTACAACTGGAACGTTGGAGGGGAAGAGAGGCAGGGGAAGACAAAGAGAGAAGATGCTGGACAGTTTGACACCATGGTATAGCGCAGCATAAGTATAAGAAATAGTTGGCAGCACACGAGACACAGATGGTAAGGACAGACATGATCATCAATGGATTATAATAATAATAAGAAAACTCATGCGAAGTGACGGTTGAAAGGCGCCCGAACATGGTTTTTCTTCAAAGCCAGCCAACCAACCAACCAACGAACCAATCAACCAACTAACCAACCATCATCCATAGAAAGGGAGGGGGTGAAGTCTACTTGGCGATGTGGTCCAGTCGCCTGCCTCGCCTTTTACAAGTCGTGGGTTGTGTACGGACTACATTGTTCAAACCACGGGCGCAATTTCCCGAAGACCCCTGGAAGTGATCTATGGGATTACGGAGTTCGTGCTCTGTTCGATGCTCTCCACAGGCTGATTGCCGCTTGAGAGACGAACCAGATGGGGGGAAACATGGTGCAGTGAAGTCGGCCCTTTCACCTTTCACCTCTAACCTTTCTTCTCCTCCTTTCGCTCTTTATTCCCCAACAGGCCATCAACCAACTTACCACAATTCATCCTATCTTTAGCTGTCCTACGCATCTCCATCTATGTCCTCCCCATTTGATTAATTTCTGTCTATACTTCTGTTCTCCATGTATTTTTGTGTGTGGATCTTCCTCCATCTCGTTTGTCTTGTGGATTCCAGACAAAAGTCTTGCTAAAAATATAATATATGCTAGTTACATACTATTCTCCGGTTTTCTCAGTGTGTGTCCTATACAACGTTAGCGTATTTTCTTCGCCTCTTGATTCACTGATATTTGTTTAGTTCTCTCCTTGAGCTTCATATTGGTGATTCTGTTATATAACATTAGTCCGTCTATTCTGTGCAGGCAAGAGTTAATGAATGTTTCTTGTTTATGTCGTTGTCACTGTTTCCAGTCCCCACAATAGTACTGATTCGACGTTAGAATTTGATATTCTAAGTTTGTTGCTAGCTTTAATTTATTTCTGTTAACTTCTACACATTTCCAATAGCTTTTAACCTGTCATCCATAGAATAAAACGAAGGTTGCAGGATGATCTGGTTTATAGTGTACTTTCTGGTTCAGTACTGTCGACTTCAGCATCTCTTCAGTGGAGGGATGGGCTCATCCCTGTCCCATCTGGCTAGAGAAACATATGTCACGTGAACGTTCTGCCCTTCTCCTTCCAACTGAGATCTATCAGCATGGGATCTACCAGATGAAGATGGTTGGGTCAAATTAGACAAGAGTTAGAGAAGATTCTTCACCAAAGAGTCCATGCCGTGTGGTGTGGGTGTTCGTTTCTGTCAACAGCTTTCTGTCTCGGGTACAGACAACGAGAATAGTTCATACCGTGTGGCGTGGGTGATCGTGTCTGTCGACAGCCTTCTGTCTCGTGTACTGCCAATCTTCTTATAGCCCATGCCGTTTGGCGTTAATGCTCGTTTCTGTCCACATCTTTCTATCTTGTGTACTGCCAAAACAAAGTCTTCAAAATCGAGAGGATCGTCTTCATTACACCGGGTTTTATCCCATATGGCTCGGTCTCTTTCCGTAGGGTGACCTGCCGAAAGCGTTGCACAAATCACGAACTCCGTAGCTCCGGCGATGACCCCAGGAGTTTCCTTGAAAAATTCAATCCTGAACGGAAAGATGTAGCCCGGAATCGAACCCACAGCCTTCGGAGCGCGAGGCAGACAGCTTGACCACTTCGCCACGGAGACTCCCTTATAGCCCATGCCATATAGCGTGGGTGATCGTTTGTGTCCACAGTCTTCTGTCTCATGTACTGCCAATCTTCTTATAGCCCATGCCGTTTGGCGTAGGTGATCACTTCTGCCCTCATCTTTCTGTCTCATGTACTGCCAATCTACTTATAGTCCGCGCAATCCGTTGGTGATCATGTCTGTCCACTGTCGTCTATTCCGTGTATTGCTAATCTTTCAGTCCATGCCGTATGGCTAGGGTGATCGTTTCTGTCTACAGCCTTCTGTCTCATGTAATGCTCAATTATTTCAGGTAGTGATGTTCCTCCATGCCATGATGTCAAACTGTCCATCATCTTCTCCCTTGGAGTCCCTTATTCTCATCTCCAACTTTTCCATTGTGACGACATACCCCAGCTTTCCCATTCTCACGACATGGCCAAATAATGTGGACAATCCTTCTGATGCGAGCAACCATTTGTGAGTTAACTGCTTTCAATATATCTTCATTAATATATATTTCTACCCGCCCACGGCGTTCTCAATATTCATCTATAAAACCACAATTCCGCAGCTTCCACATAACTCCTCGCTTGTCTATCAGGGAAGGTTTACAGATACAAATATGACCTGCCGTTAACAAACTTAAGGTATACTCCAAAGAGAGCAACCAGGGCAACAATGGCACGCCAAGTGTAGACGCAGTCGTGGGCAGATACTGCCATAGAAGTGTCGGTCTCGAAATGTTACATTTACTATGGTGTTCATTGGACTGCCAAAGTAACTAACAACGATTGCCTTAAAGAGGATAATGAAACTAGCAACATTACATACAACAATAATAAAGAGACAAACGGCTTTTGTCGGTCATGTGAAGAGAAGAGAGACATTGGAGAACATCGTGACGACTGGAAAGATCGAGGGGAAGAGAAACAGAAGCAGACCACGAGAAATGATGCTGGATGGATTGAGACGCTGGCATGTAGGAATATCAGCAGCAGAATTGATCCAGAAAACCAAAGGCCGAGATCTGAGTCATGAACGTATACGCCTGCTGGCATGGCACTTGATTATGATGCTGATGATGATGTTCCTGAAGAAGTCGCGATAGCGCAGTGGCTAGCACACACGCCTGCCAGGTCGGGGGACATGTGCTCGAATGCCCACCAAGGCTGGGATTCTTTCACAAACCTGGGCTCTCTGGTCAGCCCGGCCTAAATAGGTACCCGGACATGTTCTAGGAAGTTAGTTAGTTAGTCATGGTTCCAACTTCACGGCAACGGGTAGTCCCCACTATACTCCGTTCATGTGCCAGTGAACAACACACAAAATGCTCCTCGTTGTTCTTAGAGACTTCAGGTCCCCAACGTGGCGGATAGGCATTTGAACCGTTAAGGCCTCTGGAGTGCTTACGCTTGTGGCTACGGTTTGCATTCGCATTTTCCTCATGTTGGACTGCTAGTGCATGGTTCCATCGCCCTGCTACTGAGTGAGTTCGTGGCGCGACACTGTGAGCTGTGAATTTCGTGTGGAATGCTTATATATCTAGGAAGTAAAGGTGTTTGGTATCTTCTTCTTCTTTGCGTTCATCCGGAGTGTTTTTTCAGATGTGATTGCGGTGTGTCTGGTTAGGCACCCTTGGATCGAAACCCTTAGGTCAACACATTCGGCTTTTAGCGTGCATTTTTGACCAGGTTTGCATTCCTGGGAGACTCTCACTTTTGTGGTACCGTCTATCTCCCAGTTGGTCGAGTTGGAACAGTCGGAGACTTAACGGTCATATCCCTCAAAGGAAGGCAGGGGCAGTCCATAGCATTTTCCGCCATTCTGGGTGGCTTCCATAATTGCAGAGCCGACACATATTGCTCTGGTGCTGGGCTCACCGAGGAAATCGTCACGTCCTGCTCATGGCTGCTTTAATCCCTCACTTCAATATATTGGGCATTTCGTTTACCCCGGGCCGTTCCCGCACAAACCAGGCAGGTTTGCAGACGGTATTCACTCAGCGAGTTTTCGACACGGACATGTGTTTGTCGTTGCGCCCGTCAGAGCTGTTCCAGGCACGACGGACATTCGGAAAACTACCTAGTCAGAGCTGTTCCGAACAAGAGCGGCATTCGGAAACTAGGTAGTCAGAGCTGTTCCTAGCACGAAAGACATTCGGACGAGAGCATTCACTCGGACGTAATTGCGTAGTGCCAATTTTTATTTTGCCACCCGTAGGCTTCGGCTTCGGCTTCGGCGGGCATTTTTTAATGAGGTTAGCCTTCCTGGGGTTTCGAGGCACGTTAGACTTATTGTTGTGATGTCGCCCACATCTCAGCTGATCAAGATAGAACGATAAGAGACATCACGGTCGACCCTCAAGGGAAGTCAGGGGCAGACCATGGGCATTCACTCGCTATCCAAGGATGCTTCCATAATTGCAGAGCCGGCACATATTGCTCTGATATGGCTCACCCGAGGAGTTGCCTCGTCCTGCTCATGGCTGCTTCAGTTCCTCACTGCCATGTGTTGGGCATCTCGCTTGCCACTGGTCGCTCAAGCACACACCAGGAACGGGCAGACTGCGGGCGACATCCACTCGGTAAGCTTTTGCTTTTGACTTCGGACCACGCAATAGGTTCGCTAGCCGTGCGTTCCATTTCGTGTTATTGAGACGTTTTTCCACTTTTGTCTACACTCTCTATGGGTTAGATACAGACAGTTTTCGCAGCCACTTTCTTCGACTGGGGCACTTCTCTGACTTTTTTACTCGCTCACGAGGTAGGCTATATGTGCTGCCGCCCCAGCACCTTATCTTCGTGCAGCACTGAACGAGAAACGGCCATGCCCTCTCATCCGGGAATCCCTCATATCCCCCAGCTGAGAGCCTTGATGGTTCCGTCGCCCTGCTACTGAGTGCGTGGCGTGACACTGTGAGCTGTGAGTTTCGTGTGAAATGCTTTTGAATCTGCCCGAAGTTATTTGGAACGTGACTGCATGTTCGGAGCGATGGCAGATGGCTATGTCCCAGAGTTGACCGGTGTTTGCCTTATGCAGAAATGCGTGGCTGCTGGGCTTCTGGTTGACTGCCACTACCATTGACGATGAACTGTATTTCGTGGACTGTGTGGGTGAACATCTAGGAAACATCCAGATGGGAAAATGACTGCAGATTCCATCAGAAATGAACTGGGTGTTTTGTGGGGGACTATTGTGTTGACATTCTGGCGGCGGCATTATGCACAGTTCATCTGTGCGGGCTGTTGTTTGTCGAGACTCCTGTCTTTTCCACTTTTCACATTGGGCAGTGGGGAGCATTTTGTATGATATTCACTGGCACAGGAACGGAGCATAATGGGGACGACCCGTTGCTGTGAAGTTGGAACTGCGACTAACTAACTAACTAACTAACTGAGAGCCTTCGAACATGTATCAGACCTGAGCATGTAGCTTGCTCAGTATCTTACCTCTATTTTTCGGTAGGTGGGTATCGGCCAGGCTGTCAGATCCGAGGGTTTGGGGCTTAGAGGTCTATAGCCTAAACCCTCGACAGAGAGCCCTAGAGTATTATCCGGACCAAGAACTTCTGCCTTCGTGCGCCTGATTTAAACTTTTGACTGCTATCCTCAGTCTACCTGCAGAGCAGCAGGTTGTGTCTCTCTTAGTCTGGCCCCTATCCCATAAGCTGCCCGACATGTAGTTTTCATCCATCGGCAAGCACATGGGGTCTATGGGACACGCAAGCTCCCCCACCACGGCAAGGTGGAGACACATCGGGGGAGGCTGTTTGGTGTTATATTGACCACAACAACCGCGGATCGTCGATTGGTCTAAAATATGGCGCTAGCATCAAATACCCTACAAGCCTTAAGACAGGGGTCCCTTAACTGTATGTAATTATTTGCAGCAAACAATGTCCTGAGGAAAATCTCTCTCTATTTCTGTTTCTATCTTCTCTCTGTCAATTCTCCCTGCCTCATTACATCGTTCGCTGTCATAGTATCTTTGTCTTTCTGTCTTTGCCGTTTTCTATTCTCTTGGCTGCCTTTTTCTAACCTTCTCTCAGTTGCTCTCTTTCTGTAGTATTATTTCCTTTCTTCACTTTCTAATTCTGTCGTTTTCTTTACTTTCTCTCTCTCCGTCGTTCTCTATCCTAGCCCTGTCTTTCTCCATACTCCTACCCCTCTCCGTCGTTCACTGTCATACTCTCACTCTCTTTGTCGTTCTCTGTCCTCTTCTTTCTCTACCCGTCTTTCAGTTCTCTTCTGACTCTTTTTTCTGTTCTGTGTCCGTCTCTCCCTGGATCTGTCTTTTGTCGTTATCCATTCTCCCTTTCATTCTCTCTCTCTGTAGTTCTCTATCTTTTTCTCTGTCATTCTATAACCGTCTCTCTATTTCTCTGTCTCTTTCCGCGGTTTATCTTTCTCTCTTTGTCTCTCTCTCTCTCTCTCTCTCTCTCTCTCTCTCTCTCTGTCATTCTATATCCATCTCTCTGTCTCTGTCGTTCCCTATCCTTGTAATTATGTCTCTCTACGTTATCATCCTCCCCTTTCTCTCTTTCTCGTGTTCTATTATTCCCCCGCTATTTCACTGTTTCTACCCTGTCGTTCTCTATTCTTCTCTCTTTGTCTCTCTTTCTCAGTATCTCTGTGACGTTCTCTATCCTCCCTCCCTCTCTCTTTCTAATCTCTCTCTCTCGCTCACGTTTTCTTTATCACTATCTCTGCTCTCTCTGTGTCGTTCTGTATCCTACCATTTCTGTCAATCTGTCATTTTTATCTGTCTTTCTGTTTCACTATGTTTTTCTGTATCTTCCCTTCTCTTTCTCTCTCTCCTCTCTCTCTCCTCTCTCTCTCTCTCTCTCTCTCTCTCTCTCTCTCTCTCTCTCTCGTTCTTTACTCTTCTCTCCTCCCACCTCTCTCCCCCTCTCTCCTCTATCTCCAATATTGTAAAGAATGCAACAAGAGACAGCGGTAGAACCATGCCACACTGCCGCAGCAATTATCTATAATTGTATAATACTCCCAACGGGTCAACAGCGCTATCATGATTATCTGAAATTGTGAAGAATGTTTAGTCTTCTGTTGTAAACATTGTCTAGTGTGTAAAGATTGCCTGCACAGTTTCCCCTCTAGTATCTCACATTCATCCGCAGACTTCCGCTCCTTCGTGTTCGATAATTTGCTTCTTACGCGAGTATATAAATCTCTATGCTTTATCATAGGTTATGTCTATACCAGGCGGAGATAGTCTCAATCTTCCTTTGCTAATCTATCAGCTGTTTCATTTCTAGGTATGTTGAAATGTGAAGGAATCCATTGTAGTACAGTAAAACCCTTTTGGAGTTCTGGCATATCGTGCAGTGCTGTCTATATAGTCCTCTATCTTTCTCTCTCTCTGTCTCTCTGTCTCTGTCTCTCTCTCTCTCTCTCTATGTCATTCGCAGTCGCTGTAATTCTGTCTCAGAAAGATAAAGAGTGCTAGTTCTGCATTGGTTTTGCTCTTCGCTGTGTTCATTTCCAGTATGTTGCTGTGTGAAGGGAATCCATTGTAGCAGTTTTGTAGTTCTTGCTTTATTCGTGTAGGGCTGTCCTTAGATCTACTAGTTCTGTACAGTTTTTTTCCCTCTTCACTGTGGTATTTCTAATTATAAATTGCTTTGTTAATCTTAGTAAGGGTCTGTATATATGGCTTTTCTTTTCTTTATCTCTGTGCCGGACCTCGCTGTGCGGTCTAGTTATTGAACAAGATATATATGTTTCATATTTATGATTTACTATTATCGCCGGAACTCCACGTGAGCAATGACATGGCTCGAAAAAGGGGTGGGGCCGGCGGCGAGGAATGACGTTCTGAAAATATGGTGAAGGGGGGCACGGGCCAAAAAAGGTTGAGAACCACTGTATTAGAGGGCCGAGACTGGATTGGGTATCCCAGGTCAAATGCAATGTCTTTTGACTAGGTTCACATATTTGTGAAGCACTCTGCAGAGTGGCTTGCTTCGCTTCGGAAGTCACGGGTGACAAGCATCGTCTGGATCTTTTCTCCGGGGCATGCTGGTGTGCTGGGGAATGAACAGGCGGACAGATTGGCTGGCTCGGCAAAACTTGGTGGAGTATTGATGCATGACAAAGCTGATGTGGTTGCGACCTTGTGGGAGCATGTGTACACCTCGGAGGAGCAAATTGATCACCATGGTCTGGCAAGAATGCGACAGCGAGTGGTGACGAGGGGATCTGGCCGACGATCAACGCTCAGAGGAAAGGCGAGACGGACATATAATCAGATTGTTACTGGTACTATTAGTGCTGGAACTCTTCGTTGGCTGCTGGGGATGGGGACGGAGCGCATATGGGAATGCCCCGAATGCTGTGATGTCGGTTCCTAAATCAATCAATCAATCAATCAACTCATTTGTGAAGCAAGGTTTTACCCTCTTGAACCACTCTATCCAACTTGTTCACCAGAGTTATATGAGAATCAGTCTCAAATACCTTGATTATTGTGTCTCGGTATCAACTTCTGTATTCTACTTAGGTTTAATCAGTATTTAATTTACCAAAGAATGGTTTTCACCACAAAGAGAAAGGGTGCTTCCCCTATTTGCGGGTATATATCCAACGTTAGGAGTGAAGTTTCTAAGCCAGTCAACAATCCTTTCCATATGATATTAACCATGGTTAAAAATGAATTGTTGTTCCTGACTTATGGCTATTCCTTGTCATACAGAAGAGGGATTTTTCTTTATAGGCAATGGTGAGTAGGGTTACCCTGCGTGAAGTTGTTCTTCATTAAGACTACGGAAATATATCCTAGATTAGCGTGCCCTAAATATCTCATTTATGGAACACTCCAAGTAGGTTTACCTATTCTTGAAGGTCTTTATCATGTCTCTTGATGATGATAATCCGCCCTTAATTTAGATTTATCCCTTATGAGGATTCAAATCAAAGGTTAGGTTATAAGGAATTTCATCGGGCATGATAAATGTCGTCTAGTAGTTACCTGTTAAAGTTTTAATTAATTTAAATGTAACAAAAGAATATGATTTAACTATAAACCGCACCGTTTCCTTAGGCCTAGATCCCACATCGTGAATCTTGGTCAAATTGTATGGCTTCGCAGAAGAACAGCACGCGGGGCAACAGAAATAGGATGTTAAATTAGAGACCTTCTCAGTCCGTAATTAGGTACAGCGATTCAAATACGAAATTGGGAAATCACCTTATTATTGAGATATAGACACATTCTCCATGGCGTCAGACTTAAATCTCACAGTATAATTTATACAATGGAGCATATTAATATGACTGTGATTTTAATTTTGTGTCTTCTCTTGCCGAAGATGGATGACGGAACATAGCTACTGGTCCGTGCGGAAGGGTTTGAAGGTTTCTTAAAACTCGCTCTGGCGAATCTCGCCGAGACAAAATTGAGAATTCCGAGTCGCACGAATGGTTATCAAATAAATTCAAAGTGCTAGCTACAAAACACCGAGAATCTGTGAATTGATTTTATAGGATTCGTGTCTCATTTGGGTTTAGAGAATTAAACCCTTAGAGAGAACGTAGAATTTCCCCACACAGAGATTTGTTGGAACGATCGAGGGGAAGAGAGGCAGCGGCAGAACAAGAGAAATGATGCTGGATGGATTGAGACGGTGGCATGGAGGAATATCATCAGCAGAGTTGATCCAGAACACCAAAGACCGAAATTTGTGGAGAGACATGAACGCCTACGCCAGCTGGCAGGGCACTTGATGATGATGCGAGATTTGTTTGGTGAGTTTTTCCTCCTCCCAATTTTCACACGGGTTGGTGATAGATTGGGAAAGCGTTGGGAAGAACCTGATCCTGCCTTGGTTTCGTTACACTGCGGGCATGTAAAAAGCTGTGGATATGGAAGGAGCTGTGGACATGCACAGAGCTGTGGATATGGGACGAGCTGTGGACATGTAAAGAGCTGTGGATATCGGAGGAGCTGTGAACATGGAAGGAGCTGTGGATATGGGAGGAGCTGTGGACATGGAAGGAGCTGTGGATATGGGAGGAGCTGTGGGCATGGAAGGAGCTGTGGATATGGGAGGAGCTGTGGACATGGAAGGAGCTGTGGATATCGGAGGAGCTGTGGACATGTAAAGAGATGTGGATATGGGAGGGGCTGTGGATATGGAAGGAGCTGTGGATATGGGAGGAGCTGTGGACATGGAAGGAGCTGTGGATATGGGAGGAGATGTGGACATGGAAGGAGCTGTGGATATCGGAGGAGCTGTGGACATGTAAAGAGATGTGGATATGGGAGGGGCTGTGGACATGTAAAGAGCTGTGGATATGGGACGAGCTGTGGATATGGGAGGAGCTGTGGATATGAGAGGAGCTGTGGACATGGAAGGAGCTGTGGATATCGGAGGAGCTGTGGACATTTGAAGAGCTATGGATATGGAAGGAGCTGTGGACATTTGAAGAGCTATGGATATGGAAGGAGCTGTGGACATTTGAAGAGCTATGGATATGGGAGGAGCTGCGGACATGGAAGGAGCTGTGGATATGGGAGGAGCTGCCGGAAATAGCAAAGGATGGGGCGGTGTATTGTGAGCTGGCTGAGGGCCCGTGGCTCAGTGGGGGACGTCGGGCAGAAGAAGCTTGTACAAACCATTCCGGATGAAAGAGTTCAAGACAGGCTTAAAAAGTCGCTTAAAAGTCGACAGGGTCGATTTCATTGCACCATATGTTTATCCCATATGGCTCAGTCTCTTTCCACAGCGCGGAAAGCGTCGCGCAAAGCACGAACTCCATAGCTCTAGCGACAACCCCTAGGAGTCTCCGAAAACATTCACTCGTGAACCGAAGGACTCGGCCCGGAATCGAACCCTCAAACTTCGGAGCCCGAGTCAAATGGTCAGTTCAAGACAGACGCGCAAGAGGAAGAGCGATACAAATGGGAAGATAACATCAACAGATGGCCGAACAGCAGCCTGAATGCACAACCACGACGATAAACAGATTGTTGGAGATCCGTTGCAACCAACACGCATTGTGGTCTGAACTCTCATATATCTGTCTGGATTATCATGTCTGTCTGAACTCTCATATTTCTATCTGGACTTTCACGCTTGTATACGTGTCTCATCTAGTGATTATTGTCCCAGAGTTGTAGTAAATGGTCGTTGCTGAGCCGTCCCGCTCTCCCCGGTATCGTCCCGATGGTGAGTACCCATCTGGCACTAGAGACAATAGCGACACCTATGTTGTTTTATCTCCCGGTGTCTGGTTCCAAGGTCGCCTGTCAGGGATGTTGTAGTTATGCCATGGCTTGTGCCTTATAGTGATTTATGGGGTAGGGGTGGAAGAGTAGAGGAGGGGCAGTAAATTTGATATAATCAAAATGTGTTGTTCACAGGAGTTGGTTGGTTGCTGTTGTGTATGGAAATTGATTAGCGGCTGTTGTATATATAAGTTGATTGGTGGCTGTTGTTTACATAAGTTGATTGGTGGCGTTTGTTTACAGAAGTTCATTGGTAGTTTTTTTTTTTTTTTACAGAAGTTGATTGGTGATTGTTGTATACAGAAGTTGAGTGGTCGCTGTTGTTTACAGAAGTTTATTGGTAGTTGTTTACAGAAGTTGATTGATGGCTGTGGTATACAGGAGTTGATTGGTCGCTGTTGTAGACAGGAGTTGATTGACTGATGCATTATGCTGAAGCTGAATAACAGCAATTGCATACCGAGTCTGATTGACTGCTTTTATATTGAAAGCTGATTGGCAGAAGTTGTATACGGAAGTTGATTGATGGCTATTGTAAATAGAAGTTGATTAGTTACTGTAGTATATTGAAGTTGGTTGGCATAAGCTGTATGTGGAAATTGATTTGTTGCTTCTGAAGTTAATCTATAGCTGCTGTATTTAACATTTGGATGGTTGATGTCTGTTAAAATATTAGAGTACTATTTGTTACAGATTGTTTAGTAGTGTACGGTAAACATAACTTTATTGGCGCTGTTGTTGGTTTTGATATAAATGTTTTCACAGGCCCACGTTTCCGCGCCATCCGGCAATTCTGTATATGACCAGTCTATCGCGGTGATTTCATCTGGTTATTTATCCTCTAACCAGCTAACTTAATATTCTCCTTATTAGTCGCATTCCCTGTGCGTAATCCCTAGAAGTGTCCTGGCTTAATTCCCTTGAGGCAAGACCATTTATGTCCCTTGTATAATTCAGCCCAGCCAGTACTAACTTTTGTTCTCTCAGGGCACGCGCAGGCTGTTAGACTGGCAGGAAACATGTCGCGAGGACCAATGATGGCCAGACTGTGTCGTTTTGTGAAACTCAACGATCGTTTCAATGCTCAAGTGTTCACATTTACTCTGCCCGGGCGGATTCTGAGAGAGTTCACGCCAGATATTTACTCCAAGGTGAGTGATTGTACTTCTGTGGCTGGTTCGATATTGTTGTTCTAGGCATCTATTGTTTCGTTGTGGCAGTGTTCGATAGTTACTGGGTCGAGGCGAAGAGAGACCAAGATATCGGGGCGAGGGAAGGAGGGTGGGAGAGGTGGGAATGAAAACAAGGGACGAGATTGTGAGGACAGGGGACGTGAGAGTGAGATAAAAGGGGGGGGGGGGGATTAGAACAAGAGACAGGGAGATGAGGGAATGAATATAAATGACGAGAGAGTGAGAGCAAGGGACGAGAGAATGAAAATATGGGACGAGAGAATGAGCACATGGGACGAGAGAATGAGCACAAGGAACGAGTGAGAACAAAGGACGAGAGTGAGAGAGCAAGAGACAAGGAGAGGAGAGCAAGAGACGAGGTAATGAGAACAAGGGACGAGGGAATGAGAATAAGGAATGAGGGAATGAGAACAAGGGAAGAGGGCATGAGAATAAGGGAAGAGGGCATGAGAATAAGGAATGAGGGAATGAGAACAAGGGAAGAGGGAATGAGAATAAGGAATGAGGGAATGAGAACAAAGGGAAGAGGGAATGAGAATAAGGAATGAGGGAATGAGAACAAAGGGAAGAGGGAATGAGAATAAGGAATGAGGGAATGCGAATAAGGAATGATGAAATGAGAACAAGGGAAGAGGGCATGAGAATAATAAATGATGGAATGAGAAGAAGGAATGAGAGAATGAGAATAAACAAATAGGGAATGAGAACAAGGAATGGGGAAATGAGAATAAGGAATGAGGGAATGAGAACAAGGGAAGGGGGCATGAGAATAATAAATGAGAGAATGAGAACAAGGGAAGAAGGAATGCGAATAAGGAATGAGGGAATGAGAATTAGGAATGAGGGAATGAGAATAAGTAATGAGGGAATGAGAACAAGGAATGAGAATAAAGAATGAGGGATTGAGAACAAGGGAAGAGTGAATTAGAATAAGGAATGAGGGAATGAGAACAAGGAATGGGGAATGAGAATAAGGAATGAGGGAATGAGAAGAAGGGAAGAGGGCATGAGAATAAGGGAAGAGGGCATGAGAATAAGGAATGAGAACAAGGGAAGAGGGAATGAGAATAAGGAATGAGGGAATGAGAACAAAGGGAAGAGGGAATGAGAATAAGGAATGAGGGAATGAGAACAAAGGGAAGAGGGAATGAGAATAAGGAATGAGGGAATGCGAATAAGGAATGATGAAATGAGAACAAGGGAAGAGGGCATGAGAATAATAAATGATGGAATGAGAAGAAGGAATGAGAGAATGAGAATAAACAAATAGGGAATGAGAACAAGGAATGGGGAAATGAGAATAAGGAATGAGGGAATGAGAACAAGGGAAGGGGGCATGAGAATAATAAATGAGAGAATGAGAACAAGGGAAGAAGGAATGCGAATAAGGAATGAGGGAATGAGAATTAGGAATGAGGGAATGAGAATAAGTAATGAGGGAATGAGAACAAGGAATGAGAATAAAGAATGAGGGATTGAGAACAAGGGAAGAGTGAATTAGAATAAGGAATGAGGGAATGAGAACAAGGAATGGGGAATGAGAATAAGGAATGAGGGAATGAGAAGAAGGGAAGAGGGCATGAGAATAATAATTGAGGGAATGAGAACAAGGAATGAGGGCATGAGAACGAGGAATCAGGGAATGAAAACAAGGGTCGAGGGAATTAGAACAAGGCATGAAGAAATTAGAACAAGGAATGAGGGAATAAGAATAAGGAATGAGGGAATGAGAATAAGGAATGAGGGAATGAGAATAAGGAATGAGGGAATGAGAACAAGGGAAGAGGGAATGAGAACAAGGGAAGAGGGAATGAGAATAAGGAATGAGGGAATAGAATAAGGAATGAGGGAATGAGAATAAGGAATGGGGGAATGAGGAATGAGGGAATGAGAAGAAGGGAAGAGGGCATGGGAATAATAAATGAGGGAATGAGAACAAGGAATGAGGGAATGAGAACAAGGAATGAGGGAATGAGAACAAAGAATGAGGGAATGAAAACAAGGATGAAGGAATGAGGACAAGGGACGAGAGAATGAAAACAAGGAATGAGGGAATGAGAACAAGGGACGAGGGAATGAGAACAAGGAATAAGGGAATGAGAACAAGGAACGAGGGAATGAGAACAAGGAATGGGGAATGAGAATAAGGAATGAGGGAATGAGAAGAAGGGAAGAGGGCATGAGAATAATAATTGAGGGAATGAGAACAAGGAATAACCCCCGGGAAGGTTAACCCGGTCAACAAATGCCCGCAGAAGTCGGATGTGTCGGCCTAACGGCGCAAGAACGCAGCTCTGCTGTAAACAGACACAACGCAATCACATCCGAAAAAAAACTCCGGATGAACGAAGAAGAAGAAGAAGAAGAACAAGGAATGAGGGCATGAGAACGAGGAATCAGGGAATGAAAATAAGGGTCGAGGGAATTAGAACAAGGCATGAAGAAATTAGAACAAGGAATGAGGGAATGAGAATAAGGAATGAGGGAATGAGAATAAGGAATGAGGGAATGAGAAAAAGGAATGAGGGAATGAGAACAAGGGAAGAGGAAATGAGAATAAGGAATGAGGGAATAAGAATAAGGAATGAGGGAATGAGAATAAGGAATGGGGGAATGAGGAATGAGGGAATGAGAAGAAGGGAAGAGGGCATGAGAATAATAAATGAGGGAATGAGAACAAGGAATGAGGGAATGAGAACAAGGATTAAGGAATGAGGACAAGGGACGAGAGAATGAAAACAAGGAATGAGAGAATGAGAACAAGGGACGAGGGAATGAGAACAAGGAATAAGGGAATGAGAACAAGTAACGAGGGAATGAGAACAAGGGACGAGGGAATGAGAATAATGGAAGAGGGAATGAGAACAAGGAATGAGGGAATGAGAACAAAGGAATGAGGGAATGAGAACAAGGGACGAGGGAATGAGAACATGGGATGATCGATTGATAACAAGGAATGAGGGAATGATAACAAGGAATGAGGGAATGAAAAAAAAGAATGAGGGAATGAGAACAAGAATGGGGGAATGAGAACAAGGAATGAGGGAATGAGAACAAGAATTAGGGAGAGAGACAAGGAATGAGGGAATGAGAACCAGGGATGTTGGGGTGAGAACAAGGAACAAGAGAATAAGAACAGCAGACGAGTGAATGAGATCAAAAACGGAAGGAATGAGACCATAGGACGAAAAAGAAGAGAGGACCTAGAAATGAGACCAAGAAACGAAGAAATTGAGACCACGGATCATGGGATGAAGACTCAAATAATGCGGGAATGAAACCCATAGACGAGCGAATAGCCAAGAATTTAAATCAAAAGGCCAAGGGAGAAAAACAATCAGACCAAAGAACGAGTGCATGAGAAATCAAATCAAATCAACTTTATTTTAAAAGGGTCACAAATTGGACATGCAGGCCCGTCTTACATTCGGTCCTTCCAATCACTCTTCTTTCGTTCATCAAGAACATTATATATTCACATAGGAAGACAAATAAACATTGTGAAATGAATGTTGTAAACATAAACAAGGCAAATTACCATGTTATGAGGCCCATCTCCCGCCTACCCACACATCACCCCACCCACACACACACCCCCACCTACCCCCCCCCCCCTACACACACACACACACCCAGGGACACATACATACCCCACCAACCGACCCACCCCCCTCACGCACATCCCCCACCCACAAACACTGCCCTCACCTGTTCCCCCAACCCAAACACACTCGCCACAAACATCCCCCAGCAACCCACATACACATCCTAACCCACACATCCTCTCCCCCACCTACACTTTCAACCACCCATCCCCCAGCCACACCTCCATCGACTACATATTCCCCACCCACGCACACACATCCCCCACCAATGAGAAAACGGAGCAAGTGACGAGAGAGTGAGTTCAAGAAACAAAGAAATGAGAAAGAGACCAAGTGGTCTCTTTTTTGTCGAGAGAAAGAAACCGACTGATGGGGTTTAAAAAATCCTAAGAGATAACGAAATGTGACCAGTAGATGATCGAGGGAGCTAGATCAAGAGAGGAACCAACGAGTTTGAGATGAGGAAAGGAGGTCAAGAAATTAGAAAACGATACCCAATGATGAGGGAACAAGGACGCGGCATAAGAGAAAGTTACCGAGAGATGGGGGAAGGAATCTAGGAAGTGTTCGAAGTAAATCAAGAAATAAGGAAATTAGATCGAGACATAAGGGGACGAGATAGAGAGATGAGGGAACGGGGTAGAGAGACGCGGAAACGAGACAGAGAGATGAGGAAACGGGGTAGAGAGACGCGGGAACGAGACAGAGAGATGAGGGAACGGGGTAGAGAGACGCGGGAACGAGATAGAGAGATGAGGGTACGAGATAGATGAGGAAAAGAGATCCAGAGATAAGGGCACGAGATAGAGAGATGATGGAACAATATAGCGAGATGAGAAAAAAGATAGAGAGATGAGGGAAAGCGATCAAGAAATGAGGGAAAGAGATAGAGAGATGATGAAAGAGAGAGATGTTGGGAAGAGATAGAGAGATGACGTAACAAGATAGAGATGTTGGGAAGAGAGATGAGGTAACGAGATAGAGAGATGAGGTAACAAGATAGAGCGATGAGGGAAACGAGACAGCTACTTGAGAGAACGAGATAGAGAAATGATTGAATGGGATAGAGAAATGATTGAATGGGATTGAGAGATGATGGAATGCGAGAGAGAGATGAGGGAACGAGACAGAAAGATATGGGAACGAATCCATGAAATGAGCGAACAAGACAAAGAAATAAAGAAAAGAGACAGAGAGAGGAGGAAAGGAGATCAAGAGATGAAGAAACGAGGTCGGTAGTAGACTAAAGAATGTAGGAACGAGCACAATAATGAAGAAACAAAATCAAGAGACAGGGAATCTAGACCAGGAGTCGAGGGAATGAGACCAAAATATTAGATCAAGAAATCAAGACATGGGCGTCCGAGGCAAACAAATGGACGATCAAAACCAAGAGATAACATAGTCTCGACCAAGAGATGGACGATGCAGATCGAAAGATGTTTGAACGAATCTTAGAGGTCATGGAAAGAGCCCAGAAATAGGGATAATGGAAGTCTGTGGAGGTATAATTGTGAAATTTGGTCAGTAAATGAGGTAATGAGACCAGGAGAAGAGAGAACGTGACCAACAGAGAGGTAATGACATCAGGAGGTGTAGGAACGTGACCAACAGACGAGGTAATAAGTCCAGGATATACGGAAACGTGATCAACATACGAGTAATGAGACCAGGAGATGACGAAAAGATAAGACTAGGAAATGATGAAACGTTACCAATAGACGAGGTAATGAGACCATGAGATGAAACAACGTGACAAATAGACGAGGTAATGAGACCATAAGATGAAACAACGTGACAAATAGACAAGGTAATGAGACCATGAGATGAAACAACGTGACAAATAGACGAGGTAATGAGACCAGAAGATGAAACAACGTGACTAATAGACGAGGTAATGAGACCATAAGATGAAACAACGTGACCAATAGACGAGGTCACAAGACCAGGAGATGAAACAACGTGACCAATAGACGATGTAATGAGACCAGAAGATGAAACAACGTGACAAATAGACGAGGTAATGAGACCATAAGATGAAACAACGTGACCAATAGACGAGGTAATGAGGCCATGCGATGAAACAACGTGACCAATAGACGAGGTAATGAGACCATGAGATGAAACAACGTGACAAATAGATGAGGTCATAAGACCAGGAGATGAAACAACGTGACCAATAGACGAGGTCATAAGACCAGGAGATGAAACAACGTGACAAATAGACGAGGTCATAAGACCAGGAGATGAAACAACGTGACCAATAGACGAGGTCATAAGACCAGGAGATGAAACAACGTGACCAATAGACGAGGTCATAAGACCAGGAGATGAAACAACGTGACAAATAGACGAGGTCATAAGACCATAAGATGAAACAACGTGACCAATAGACGAGACAACGTGACAAATAGACGAGGTCATAAGACCAGGAGATGAAACAACGTGACAAATAGACGATGTAATGAGAACAGAAGATGAAACAACGTGACCAATAGACGAGGTAATGAGAACAGAAGATGAAACAATGTGACCAATAGACGAGGTCATAAGACCAGGAGATGAAACAACGTGACCAATAGACGAGGTAATGAGACCATAAGATGAAACAACGTGACAAATAGACGAGGTAATGAGACTATGAGAAGAAATAACGTGACCAATCAACGAGGCAATAGACCAGGAGATGAAACAATGTCACTAATAGACGAGATAATGAGATCGATAGACAAGGTAGACCAGGAGATTAGAGAATATGACCAACAGACGAGATAATGAGACCAGAAAATAAGGAAAAGTGACTAATAGATGAGGTAATAAGACCAGGAGATGAAGAAAAGTGACCAAAAGACGAGTTAATAAGATCAGGCGACTTGGAAAAGTGTCCAGTAGACGAGGTAATAAGATCAGAAGAGAGGAACAGTGGCCAACAGACGAGGTAATAAGACTAGAAGATGAAGAAAAGTGACCAATGGACGAGTTAATACGACCAGAAGACGAGGAAAAGTGACCACTAGACGAGGTAATAAGACCAGGAGATGAAACAACGTGACCAATAGACGAGGTAATGAGACAAGAAGACGAGGAAAAATGACCAACAGACGAGACAATGAGACCAGAAAATGAGGGATTGGGACCAACAGACGAGATAATGAGACCAGAAGATGAGGAAAAATGACCAACAGACGAGATAATGAGACCAGAAAATGAGGGATCGTGACCAAAAGACGAGATAATGAGACCAGAAGATGAGGTAAAATGACCAACAGGTGAGATAATGAGACCAGAAGATGAGGGAGCGTGACTAATGGACGAGATAATGAGACCAGAAGATGAGGGATCGTGACCAACAGACGAGGTTATAAGACCAGGAGATAAGGTAATGTGACCGTTGAGAAGAAGAATACAGGACGTGGGAATAAGAAAAGACAGGGGAATTCACTAGAAAAAGAAAGAATAGATATTCAAACTGGGAAACAAGACAACATGAAAGAGAGAAGGAATGCACATTAAAGTACAATTATTGTCAGTAAGATAATAGAGAAAGAAAGAGAGAGAGAGAGAGAGAGAGAGAGAGAGAGAGAGAGAGAGAGAGAGAGAGAGAGAGAGTAAAGAGAGGGGGTGGGGTGGGGAAGACAGGCAAACAGACAGATAGATAGATAGTTGTGCGGGTGAATGGTTGTTGGGTAGATGAATGGACAGCTAGTTTGACAGAGTGATAGAGAAAGTTAGAAATTAAGAGAGTGATAGAGAAAATTAGAAATTGAGAGAGATAAAGAGAACGAACAAACGGAGGATTTTATTTTCAACGGGTCACAAATTATATATAGGCACGTCTTACGTTCGACCCCTCCAACCACTAATTTTTCGGACATAAATGATCTAATGTGCATGTTATATTCACATAGGAAAAAAATAACACTGTAAAATAAACCCTGTGAAAATAAATAATGCATATTACCATGTTATGAGACAGGCAGACAGATAGAGACACACACATATACACACACAGGCACTCTGACTGGCACCTGGCGGTCTTGTCAGACGATAGTTTTTTGTAAAATGGAGTTATGCTTCTGGATAGCACCAAGCCTGGGCTGAGTTTAGACACCATGTGTTGCCCATTCAGCAGGATCAATCTCTCGGCCTGCCTAGTTTACTCCAGAGGAAAGGTAATACCAATACATCTGGAAGAAGGCAAGCTGCGGAAGCTGCCGGATCATCAAAGCAATGCTCTAACTGTCCGCCTGTCGGAGCTTCGATCACAGAATAGTTGCCAACCAAGGCTTATGGCCAGATCTGCCCGGCCATGCCATTTAGTCTTTAGGTTGCATTTCCTCACAGTAGTATAAGATTTGTACCTCCCAATTGCGCTCCTCCACCCGAAGCCGTTGGCACAATGTGGGGTGTCGGGTTTGTGAGCGGCGTCCAACATTCGGTGTTAACATAAAGCAGGTCATACGGTAGCTCAATCATATCTGACTAAGACCTGACAGACACTCACACATGCATAAACACATACACACCTACATAAATACACATATTCACACACACAAACTCTCTCTCTCTCTCTCTCTCTCTCTCTCTCTCTCTCTCTCTCTCTCTCTCTCTCTCTCTCTCTCTCTCTCTCTCTCTCTCTCTCTCTCTCTCTCTCTCTAACAAACATTCACTAATACATATTTTGTTTCTATCTCTCTCTGTATCTCTCTCATCCTCTCTCTCTCTCTCTCTCTCTCTATACCCCTCTCTCTCTCTCTCTCTCTCTCTCTCTCTCTCTTTCTCATGCCCACTTTTGCTCAGTCATACATAAAGCAAAGCCATGCTTTGCATACAGGAACACACATCCCGAGAAAAACAGACACACACGGAGAGAGAGAGAAAGAGAGCGAGAGAGAGAGAGAGAGAGAGAGATGGAGGGAGAGAGACAAGTGTGATATTCAATCAGCATTTATGTGGAAGAATAATGCAGCAGACGCACAGAAGGTGTAACAAAAACATAAGAATGATGAGAATTGAATTCATGAAACGTTCAACAACTACGGTATCAGATTTCAGTGTATTTGCATATTTGATCAACACGTGACCTCAACTATTGACAGAGCTCTCACGATTCTCTGCTTGAGGGAAGCCCAGATCGTATACTTCACGACGTGACTTGTAGTTTGGCGCCACGCTGTTATCGTGATGTGCTAGATTTGGTTGTAACGTGGCGTATTGGGGTCATGGTGCTAAGTCATGACTAAATCGCGATCATTGATTAACGTCATCGGTGTCACGTCATCTTGGTTTGAACCGCACGTCCACGATAACGTGGCGTATTGGGGTCATTGTGCGAAGTCTTTATCTTGACTTAAACGTGATGAGTGTCACGTCGGCCATCTTGGTTTGGCTGAGATTGGGCAAATGATCAACTTCATTGCTCAAGGATATCTCCATGAATGTTCCAGTTTCTTGCCATAGATCACACCAGGGGAATCTTAGCGCAGTGTACAACCCCATAACGTCGATGACGATTAGTTGATTGGTGAATTCTTTGGAGACAAGAACATAGAGCTGATCCTCGACTCTGGTGATCGTGTAAGATGGTGAAACATAACTTCTCACGCTTATCGGTATGGCAGAGGATGATAATGATCAAGATGATGAATTCTTTGGAAAACTTAGTTCTAACTCTTAATTCTGACGCACTGACATTCAGGACGTTGGTGTCCAGAAAAAGACATGCATCTATTGGAGTGATGGCTGTGTAAAGGCCTTCCTCTCGAACCAATACCGAAGTACCGTCTCCACAAGGGCTGTGCATAGAGCTCCCCATTTGCCCTCGCGAAGCTCAGCAACTAGCAGGGCGTGAGACCAGTAATGGAACTTCACATCATCGGACATGGGTATTAGGATATAACCACGGCACATACCAACCGACTGGAATCAGCTTTGGTTGGTGTGCTTTCTCCAAGGAGTTTTGGGTATTCCGTGATCAACAGACTCCAACTCAATGCCCAGAGAGAACTTGCGAGGATTCAGATGTGTATGTGTGTTGTATACAAGAATTGATTAACTGGCAACTTGCGTCTTGACAGACGATAGTTTGTTACATTGTGCTTAAACCCCCCCCCCCCCCCCCCCATAGCTGTAGCGAATATGACTGAACAGGCTAATTCGCGCGTTAAATGTTTGTCAACAAAGAATGCATGTGAACACATGGTAATTTCCACCTTCAGCACCATATGACGTCTCAAACGCTCAGTGTGTGACCTATCTGCAATCGTTCTCCCCTTTACAGGAATTTCACATGCTGTAAATATTATGTCGACTACATTACCTCTCATGACATTGTCTGCTTCCCATTGTCTAAAGCTGGGTGCATCCCAGAGACGTGGTTAACTATTTACTCGGGTTTCAGGACTTTGTCTACGGCTACCAGAGATGGAATGTCAGCTTTGTGAGAACTGATCGCCATATTGGCGCCTTCCTGAAGCTGCAGACACCGTCCCAGGGACTCCGCTGTAGGATGGACTTCTCGTTCACAGTTGTGAACAGGTTAGTGTGTCATTGTGATGTCAGCAGCAGGTTAGTTTGTCATTGTTATGTCGGTTAGTATGTCAGCATGATGTCAGTTGATTAGTTTGTCATTATAACGTCATCAGTCGGTTAGTGTGGAATTGTGATGTCATCAGTCGCTTCATGTGTACTTGTGATGTCATTAGGGTGGCGACGTGGTTACGCCTGTCTCGCACTCCGAAGGTTGTGTGTTCGATTCCGAGCCACGTCGGTCGGTTAATGAGTGCAGTGTTCTCGGAGACTCCTGAGGGTTGTCGCTGGAGCTATGGAGTTCGTGCTTTGTGTGACGCTTTTGGCAGGCCGCCCTGCAGAAAGAGACCGAGCAATATGGGATACAACCCGGTGCAATGAAGTCGATAGTGTGATGTCATCAACATGCTAGTGTGTCATTGTGCTGTCATTAAGCTAATATGTTCTTTGATGCCAGCAATAGTGTAGTTGTTGTTACTGTTGTTTGTTGATGTTCTTCTTCTTCTTCTTCTTCTTCTTCTTCTTCTTCTTCTTCTTCTTCTTCTTCTTCTTCTTCTTCTTCTTCTTCTTCTTCTTCTTCTTCTTCTTCTTCTTCTTCTTCTTCTTCTTCTTCTTCTTCTTCTTCTGCACTTTACCTCCCAGTGGAGTACAAGCCTTCAACAACTCACTCCAAGTTCTCCTATCTTGTTCCCATCTCATGCAGGTCCTTCCACGTCCTGTCCATATTTCTCACCCCTGTCTATAATTATTTCCCCAATTATTTGTAAGTCCCCCTCTGCCCTTTTGCCTTGTAGCTTCCAAAAAAGTACTTACTAGTCATACTATTAACAGTTTTTTGTTTTCGTGTGTGCCTATCCAGCGTAAACGTGCTCTCCTCACTTCTTGATCCACTGGAGTGTGTTTAGTTCTCTCATGTAATCTTCAGCATTAACGCGATCATTGTCATGTCAGCCATCTTGGTTTGGCTGAGGTTTGGTAAAGGATCATCTTTATTGCTCAAGGATATCTCCATGAATGTTCTAGTCTCCTCTCGTAGATCACGCCAGGAGAATCTCACCGTGGTGCACGCACGCCGTAGCTACGATGAGGATCCTTTGATTGGTGAATCCTTTGGAGACAAGAGCATAGAACTGATCCATGACTCTGGTGACCGTGTAAGATGGCGAAACATGACTGCCCACGCTTATAGCCATGCCACAGGATGATGATGAGATGATGATGATGATGATGACCAGTTTAGATGTTATTTTGCACAGACATCAGTTAATGAATGTTTATAGTTTACTATTCATTCTCTTGCCGGCCTCCCTGGCCTAGGTGTTAAACGACTTTCTCCGCAATCCCGTTTATCCACGTAGGGTAACGCAGCGCGCGAGAATTGATAGCGGTTCTCTCCGCGTTCGTGACTTACGGGATAAGTGAGCCGGCCGCCCAGAAAGCAATGGCAAACTACTGAGCGTAATCTTGCCAATAAATCAACAAAAGCGGTAAAATTCTGGTGTTGACAGCGATGTCCTGTAAAGGATATTGCGGGAAAAAAATGCATTCTCTTAGCCCTTTTTCATGTTTCCAATCCACCCAGTAGTTATGGGTTAACGGTAGATTTACATATTATAAGCCTAACACTAGATTTAATTTCCTTTGCCTTCCACATATTTCCTTGTGCGGCGAAAGCTCCTCTTGCCTGTTGTATTAATATTTTAATATCTCTTTCTCCATCTGTGTCTACATCGCTATCTAAATAGGTCCATGATTAAACCCCTTGAAGTGAGGTTTCTATAAAGGAGATTAGTTCATCATTTGTTTGATTTATTTCCACATTATCTTTGTCTTTCCTCTACACGGTTTAGACCTAACTGTTATGTGTTCCCGTTATGTATGTTTAATTGTATCTTACGACTTGTGTCGTGTGTGTGGCAGAAACGCACGCTAGCCTAGACAAATACTAATCCCATAATTTCTACGATTGAGAAACGGAAATGAACCGCAGGAGAAGCATTCGTTAATTTTGTTCTTCTCTCTCTCTCTCTCTCTCTCTCTCTCTCTCTCTCTCTCTCTCTCTCGCTCGCTCTCTCTCTCTCTCTCTCTCTCTCTCTCTCTCTCTCTCCTCATATTTGCTACAGTTTCTGTTAGAGTTAGTTGCATATCCTTTACAGGACGTCGCAGTCAAACCTCAGCATTATTTCGGCTGTTTGTGATCTCTTTGCAAGTTTACTTTCAGTAGTTTGCCATTGCTCTCTGAACGACCGACCCCATATCATTTTATAATAAACACCCAACGCAAAGCCAAATCGCCCGCATCTGTGTTTCAAACGCTGTACGGAGGATCACGAAGTGCGCCCTAACATCTTCGTTAGCTGTTTCTGAGACATCAATAAACTGTTCATGCATACCATCAGCACTTAGAGTTACTTATATAGTTATTGGTTCAAATGCCTTCTTGATTCTAACCTCACTGTAATTGTAACAAAATAACAACAACAACAACAACAACAACAACAACAACAACAACACGGCTATGATTATAAGCACACAAACAATTTGGAAAGGAAAATCAAATTTGCGTCCCCTGATAGCCGTTTTCCCTAAAGTATGATTTATTGTCTCCCCTGTAGCGCGGAAATTGGCCTAACGATTGTTCCGTATGAGCCAGGGATAGGACGAGTCCGCGAAGACAAGGAAGAGGTACCACCAAACTGATTAAGTGCAAAGTAATATAAAATGGCTGGTTATGGATTTTGCCCATGTTCTTAGTTTTGTTGGTTGAGATGGGAAACGTCGGAGCCCTTTTCAGCGGTGTTTGGTTGACCGTGTTCCTTCATTTGAGTTGAGTTGAGCTAAGAAACGACATCACTGCGCTCAGGACATTCCCACACGCGCTCCATCCCCTCATTCAACAGCCAGCGAAGAGTCATACTGCTAATAGTTCCAACTGCTGTGTGATTGAAAATTCTCCTGGTCTTCCCTCTCAGTCTTGAGATTCGCCCAGAACACATGCGATCCACCGCCCTATTATTCTGTCCACATATGGTTGCTCAGTTTGATACACCTCTTTCTCCACATTGTCCCACAGGCTCCCGACCACCTCTCCAGTGTCCATAGGTAATCTACCACCGAGAGGTGCATTTCCTGCTATCCCATCAGCTTGGTTATTCTCCCGCACTCCCGCACGACCAGGGCAAAAAACAAAACCCACACAGTTCTCACAATCTGTGACCTCTGAAACGAGGCAGGCCATTCTACATAAAACATTCCGTTCTTCACATTACTAAGCATACTCCGTGAGTCCGTAATGAATACAATGTGTGTTGCAGCGGTCTCCTCCAACCATTGGGAGTTACTGCTTCCACCTCCATTCTCATGCTGGGTGTTCCTTCAGTGAGGCGCTGTCGTCACTTGGAAGCAGCCTGTTTGAATCCTGGTGTCTGATCTCCATTTCCATTCTTTATTATGGCTATTTATCAATACACGTGCATTAATTTCCCATGCTGACTAAATGTGTATATTTTGTAAAAGATTTTCCTTTTGTTGTCCTAATGATTTTGCCATCAAGCATCGCAGAGATGATGTATATATAATTTCCCGCTTGTCGCTTGTCTTGTTGCCTGTGCTAATATCATCTCTTCACTTTCTATTTTAGTCCATCTAGCCAACTCTTCCTGGGCCGTCCTCCCGTGTATCCACATGTTCTCACGCGGACCGCCCTAGCTGTCTGTTGGTCGTGTTCCATTCTAGCTAAATGTTCAAATAATTTAATTTCTTTGGTGTTCATAAAGTCACTAATCGATGGTGTCACTACACTTGTTCTTAGTTACAGTTTAGTCTCTCTATTTCTTCTTGTTTTTCCAGCTGTTTTTTCTGCATCTCATCACACATTATGCCATTTACGACTGTGGTTGTAGGGCTGTTTATGTCTGGCATTGTTAACACAATGTTGAGGCGAATAAAGCGTCTATCAGCTTCTACTTCTTTTTTTCTTTTTTTTTTGGTATGCCTTTAATATTTTGCGTTTGTGTGTAAATGATATTGATGTGAGATTCGCTGTGTGACGAACTTTGTTTGAGGATCGTTGTGTGAGGTTGGTGAGTGAGGGTTGCTGTGTGAGGTTGGATGTGTGAAGATCGTCATGTGACGTTGGTTGTGTGAAGATTGTTGTGTGAGGCTGATTGTTTGAGGATCGTTGTATGATGTTGTTTGTGTGATGTTGATTGTGTGAGGATCGATGTTTGAGGTTAGGTGTGTGAGGATTGTTGTGTCAGGTTGGCTGTGTGGGGATCGACGTGTGAGGTTGGGTGTGTGAGGATCGTTGTGTAAGGTTAAATCTGCGAGGATCGTTGTGTGAGGTCGATTGTGTGATGATTGCTGTGTGAGGTTAGGTGTAAGAGGATCGTTGTGTGAGGTTGTTGTCTCAAGATCGTTGTATGAAGTTGTGTGAGGGTTGCAGTCGGAAGTTGGTTGTGTGAAGATCGCTGTGTGAGATTAGGTTTTGTGAAGATAGCTATGTGAGGTTAGGTGTGTGAGGATCATTATGAGAGGAAGGTTGTGTGAGAATGGCTGCATGTGCAACGCTGCGCTGTCTGAAGATACCTATCTGAATATAACTTTAGGAGGTTCATTATGTGAGGATGGATGTGCGAGGTTGGCTTTCATCAGTTTCACTCGCTTCTTTGCAGAGATCATTTTACCAAGAACGTGAGCTTCATTGAAAAAAGCTGCGAGTACTCCTCGGACACAAACGTGTTTGGTCGGAAAACTTTCATGGAAATTGATGATCTGTTGAAGAGAAACTTCCTGCACGAATATGGAGAGCTGCTGGTCGAAGTTGAGATGAGGAATATCCATAACATCTACGAATGTTTCATGCGTGTGCCCAAAGAAGGCAGCAGTAGCAGCAGCAATAGTTCCAAACATGGCTACGTAGACAGAATGGAGTCCTCGTACTTCATGTTTGGTTTGTCTGACTGGAGCATCTCTCTCTTCCCGGACAACAGCGCCGCCGAGGCGGATGGTAGTGTGGATGTCCAACTGCAGCGTCACACCAGCTTTGACCATCTGGGCTACGTGAGGTACAGAATCATTCTGGGAGATGAAGGAACCTTTGATTCGGGTGACCTCGAGCAGGTGTTGGACGCTTCCGGGATCGGGGAACCGTTTACCATTGGGACTTCCGTTCATAGGCTTTCCAGAGGACGTTCCACGTTGAGGGTCAAGGTGGAGATGATTTCTGTGGTGTCAGTGAGTGAAGTCTATTTAGGGCTGGTGCCCCGGGGGAACCACAAAGCCAGGGCACATTGCTACGACCGCGACAAGCAGGCATGGATGGTGGAGGCAGACACCACTGGGAAATACCTGACATTCAGACTCTACTACACAGACATCTCCCACGTGCCCCGGAAGTTCTCGCGCTTCGTTGGCTGGAATATCCGGCTGGTTTCCAAGGCAACAAACTCACGCTCTAAACGCTGTCTGGATGGCCCGTTTAGCAGGTACTACGTGCAGCAGGAAGTGGACGACGGCTGTGTGATCAGGACGGATGTGCTGCTTGAAGAAGTAAGTCCAACGTTTTTCTGTGTTTCCTTCTCGAATTTATCACACCTTCGGACATCTTCATCATCATATGCCCCTAGCCAGAGGTCAATATGGTCGAATGGATAAGAACGCGTGTTCTTAAACATCCGGTGTGTTGATGCCGAGGTAAGGGGTTCAACTCCCTACACCGGACAGTTGGACTAAAATGGTGACCTCTCGGGACGTTAATAACAAGTCTGAGTGGGTTCGCCTGATGGCGAGGGACACTGGTAATAGGGAAAGCTAACCCACACGCAAAATTAAGTCCAGTACTACTAGAAGTCGTGTGTATAGACTACGCTGGAGTTCAAAGCGAGCAAGCGAAAAAATATGCTGATAAACCGGGACTGACAGAGTCTTGGATCAGATCTATATTCTTGTCCCGATTATGCCACGTGCCCAAGCCGCCAGGATATTTCTTTCCCTTTGCTTTCCTCTTGTGCTTTCCCCTACAACTTTGCAAGTTGTCACTAAAATGTCAAATTTATTTCTGCTCATAACGAGCACAAAACATCGTGACTTTCTATGCCTAGTTTTTTTAATCTGTTTACGACTCATTTCTTTCTCGTATGCCCTATTCATTTGCTTTTCTGTCCGTCCATGGTATATTAACGAATCACGATATTCTAATCATCTGTGAAGGTGGCAGTCTGAGGTCTTTAATTTCACATTCATAATACCCCCAACAGCACAGTTCCACGCTCAAGACATCGCCCAATTTCTTATTTCAATAAATTTAACAGCAGATTTTCTACCATGGCATTTTCAGCATTAGAGCACTGTAAACAAGTCCTCCTCCTTAACTTCATTCTCCTCCTCTTCTCCCTTATCCTACTCCCCCTCTTCCTTCTTATTCTGCTACAGCTGCATCTCCTTCGTTTTAATATCCCCTCTAATTCTCCTCCTCCTTATTCTGCTGCTTCTCAGGTTGCCCCTCCCACCCCTTCTTCTTCTTCTTCTTCTTCTTCTTCTTCTTCTTCTTCTTCTTCTTCTTCTTCTTCTTCTTCTTCTTCTTCTTCTTCTTCTTCTTCTTCTTCTTCTTCTTCTTCTTCTTCTTCTTCTTCTTCTTCCTCTCCTCCTCCTCCTCCTCTCCTTCTTCTTCTCCTTCTCCTTCTTCTTCTTCTTCTTCTTCTTCTTCTTCTTCTTCTTCTTCTTCTTCTTCTTCTTCTTCTTCTTCTTCTTCTTCTTCTTCTTCTTCTTCTTCCTCTCCTCCCCCTCCTCCTCTCCTTCTTCTTCTCCTTCTTCTTCTTCTTCTTCTTCTTCTTCTTCTTCTTCTTCTTCTTCTTCTTCTTCTTCTTCTTCTTCTTCTTCTTCTTCTTCTTCTTCTTCTTCTAAATCTACATGTCAATGCCTTGTTTGAGTAATTTTATTTCACGGCGGCTACATATGTAATCGAAACAAAAAAAAATCGATTACTGAAATTGAGTCCGCTGACTTAATAATAATCCTCATGTCTGACCAGGTCTCTTTCTGTCAGATTGAGTATTCTTCACAGGATTGTCATATCTATTGTTGCAATTCTTCTCCAACCTCTTGCTGTCAATGTCCACTGCTTAATGTTGCTCGACAGATCGTTCTCAACAATGTCTCCGTCATTCTCTGGTTTGAAGCACATTTTTTATTTTTTTCCCCCCATTGTGACATTACTGTTCATTTAGTTTTTTGTCCTTTTACAATCAACCCCGGCATTTGTGGCCTGCTTGTGATTTGTCAGCCAATTTTACGTTGAGAAGTTGACCAGTCAAGATCGTGGAGAATAGAGAACAAGGCGAAGACAGAGAAGTAAATACCTGGATGGCTTGGCCACGTGGAATGGTCGAGACAAGAACACTGAGCTGATCCACAACTATGGTGATCGAGTGAAATGGCGAATCATGACCGCCCACGTTTACCGGCATGTACATGATGGATGGATGGAGTTGACCGGCGGAGGTCAGCGTTGCTGAAATATTTAACGCTCTTAAACTTTTGGTTCTGACGGTGGCACAGGGGGTTCATTCCACACGCCAGTCAGTTGGACATAAATGTTGACTTCTCATTCAGAAAGTCCCTCTGTAACGTTCATGAAACATAATAGGTAAATACAAAACTTGGACCAACAATATTTTCAGACACTGCACAGTCATTAAAGATACACCCTGTACATGTTCTTTTACAGGACGTTGCGGTTTCCAACATTATCATTAACTCATTATTATATCAAGATGTACTGTCTGGCGCCAAGATTATATATACAAGCATCACATACTGAATATATTTGGTGTGCTGTCTGATGTCTGGGTTCTATACAATAGCATCACTTCATCTATGGATTTAGTTTGCTGTCTCGTGTATGGATTCTATATAGTAGCGTCATATCTTGTTTAAGTCTAGGCTTGCTATCTAAGCTGCCGGGATGTTAGACAGTAGCGCCACATCATGTAAAGATCTAGCTGTGCTATATAATGTCGGGATGTTAGACAGTAGGGCCACATCATGTAAAGATCTAGCTGTGCTATATAATGTCGGGATGTTAGACAGTAGGGCCACATCATGTAAAGATTTAGTTGTGCTATATAAAGTCGGGATGTTAGACAGTAGGGCCACATCATGTAAAGATCTAGCTGTGCTATATAATGTCGGGATGTTAGACAGTAGCGCCACATCATGTAAAGATCTAGTTGTGCTGTATAATGTCGGGATGTTAGACAGTAGGGCCACATCATGTAAAGATCTAGGTGTGCTATATAATGTCGGGATGTTAGACAGTAGCGCCACTTCATGTAAAGATCTAGTTGTGCTATATAATGTCGGGATGTTAGACAGTAGCGCCACATCATGTAAAGATCTAGTTGTGCTATATAATGTCGGGATGTTAGATAGTAGCGCCACATCATGTAAAGATCTAGTTGTGCTATATAATGTCGATTACATAAAATGGACACACATAGTATTATTTGGCACTCACAGAAGAAGAAGAAGGAAATAGAGATTAGAAGACGCACGAGACAACATAAAATTTGAAAGCTGTAATAGTTACCAACCGGGATCGAACCTGTCGCCTCCAAATGACGACGGCGCCTCGCTGCAGGAACAAGTGTACTTCGACGCGCGACCAACTAGACAAAAATACACCCTGCACATGTTTTTTTTTATATATATTATTTTTTATATATTATTATGTATATATAATCTTGGCGCCAGACAGTACATCTTGATATATTAATGCGTTAATGATAATTTTGGAAACCGCAAAGTCCTGTAAAAAAAAAAACTAAACTATATAATGTCGGGATGTTAGACAGCAGGGCCACATCATGTAAAGATCTAGCTTGCTATATAATGTCGGTGTTAGAGTCTTGCGTAGAGCAAGATAAGTAGCTCGTTTTCTGGCAAGTGTGAAGCAATATCAAACTATCAAATCACACGAAGTGAATATCCGAAAGTATTATTCACAAGCTTTATTTACGCGCTGCATTTATTATCGCACAAACCTCGCACAATAACAATCCATAGCAATCATTACGGCATGAACAATATCACTGCAATACATAATAATACATGCAAGCAATAAACATCTCACTTACAAGTCACACTATTCAAGCGTTCGAACCAGTCTCCCACTGTCGTACAGGCTAGCTCTCAATGCAGATTCAAACACCACTCGCAGACCCATGCGACCTGTCCATTCAAACACCTAAACCCGTCTCCCAGATCTGGCGTTCTACACGCTACACGCCAGTCGGCGCTCACGTCAGCTGGTGTGACTCCTGCCAGGTTCACGGGGTGTACTGCTGACCAGAGGTCGTTTAAGCGTCGCTCAATTGCTGTGCTTGGCTGCTTATACGGGCGTCGTCGAAGACGCCGCATTCCCTCTGCAGTGTTTAACATCACTCAGGGTTGCGTGTTGTTATGTTGTCTGGCGTTGGTACAGACAACGCGTCGCAACCTCGGATGTGAGACCTTGACACTCTCCACACCCCTTTTTCATGGAAGGATTTCCTTTCATGTACAATATATATAGGTGTTATTAAACCTGTCAAAGTCGAACATTGTACGTTAATAGTTATTATAATTATATACAGGTGACTAGTAAGCAATATGTATACAACAATTGTGTTGCACTATGAAGTACAACAGTCAAGTACAATCTATTTAATGGGCATTACCTCGCTGTGACACAGCTAGTCCGGTAGGTATCGGCTAAACTGGCCCCTACCTCACAACCAAGAACAAAAATACTAAAATCATCAGGTCAAGCCGTGAGCATCTCCCTCTGAGATAGCTCCATCATCAGACCTCTGTTTAGAGTTTCTAATGAAGGTCAACAGTTTTGGCAATATACTGTCCATATCTAAACGACGTCACATTGACATGTTATCTATCAAGCACACATGTTAATGGTTACAATACATATTTACATATCACCAAGAGTTTAGAGTAATGTCCCCTGGTTGTTATACAAAAAATTTAGGAACAATAATTTATCGTCGTTTACAAGACATAAATTACAACTGCAAATTTATTTCTTAGTGTCATAATTTGATACTTATTGACAAATGTGCACAAAAAGTCACGTTTGTAAAGAAGCAATCAAGTTACGATGCTGAGATTACATATTATAAAAATTGACATATGACATATACAATTCCGTATATGGACATATTTTAAATCACATTTTAATACAATTGTCATACATTTATAGACTTTTTAGCGTAGTCTGCTAACTTTTTTACTATTAATATGCAAAAAATATTCGGAAGTATACAGCTGTACTATTTTACATATGTGTTGTGGTGTCATTCACACGACATTAGTCCGTTCTGGATGGATATTATATAAACGGAGTAGTAGTTGTTACTATCAGCTGTTGAAGCATTTCTTCCGCCTTCTGCTCGGATTGTACTGTCGCAGTCATCTTTCGTACCTTTTTAAAACGTCTTGGACACATCGGTCTGGATACCTTCAGGATTACATCACTACATCACGTTTTAGTGGCTTGGTAAGTTCCTGTAGTGTTGTCCAGTGACACTTCTCTGTAGTGTCTGGTTGTTACAATATTTATGTATTTACAATTATAATTACATTCTTTCTCATCTCTCACAGTTATACAACACATTAGTTTACATAATAGTGATTCCATTCTTTCACATATCTCACAATTATACACGCCTTCATTCGCATGATAATAATAAGAATCCAAATATGTACATAAGTTATATACATTGGGAGATACAATCTACCCCATCACATTGGTGTACCCAGCGTTACTGACACATTGTCACAATTGGCTGTGGTACTGAGCACTATCTACGTTGCAGTTTTATACACCCTCTGCACTGTGCTCTGGTGTTGACTGGGTATTAGGTTCGTCGTATAGACATCTCGACAAAAGATCTGCAAGAAAGTTTTGTGAACTTTTTATATGGTTAATTTCATAGCTATAGTCCTGCAGAAGAAGGGACCATGTTGCCACCTTGCTGTTACTTGGCGTTACTCTGGTAACAATTGTCAGCGGACTATTATCTGTTTCAATAATGAAATGTTTGCCTAACAAAAATCTAGAAAGTTTACGTACCGAAAATACCATGGCAAGAGCCTCGAGTTCCGGTGTACTATAATTTCGTTCGCTGGTGTTCAGTTTTCGAGAGACGTAGTATACTGGGTACAAGATTTGGTCGTGTTCTTGGAGAAGCACACCTCCAATGGCTACGGAGCTCGCATCACATCTTAATCTAAAAGTAATATTCAAATTTGGCAATTTCAGAATAGGTGATTTAGAAAAATATGAAAGAATCTTCGTAAATGCTGGCCTTAAACATTCACTGTTTACAATCACATTGGGGTGTTTATTTGTTAGTAGATCAGTGAAACATTTGGTCAATTCTGCAAAATGAGGAATAAACTGTCTATAATAGTTTAAAAGACCTAACACACTTCACAACTGTTTCTAAGTTGTCGGACGCGACAATTTCAAAATTCTGGACATGATGTTATCGTCAGTTGATATAAAGCCCTTTGAGATCTTATAACCCAAAAATGAAATTTCCTGAAAGGCTATATCAACTTTGGAAGGTTTTACAGTCAGTCCATGATGTCTAATCCTGTCAAATGTCTGCTGTAGTGCTGTTATGTGCTCTGTCATGTCCTTTGTGTGTATGGTCCATGTACCAAATGATGTTAGCAATGTCTGTCAAAAGAATTCTTGTCATTCTGACGAAGGTAGCTGGTGCATTGACTAATCCGAAAGGTAGTTTACACCATTCGTATAAACCCCACGGTGTGGCAAATGCAGTTAGATGTATACTATCAGGATGTACAGCTATCTGCCAGTAGCCTTTTGTCATGTCAAGTTTAGTAAAATAACGTGAGTCAGATAGTTCAGTCAAGATGTCTTCACAGTTGCTCATCGGTTCTAAATCCAACTGTGTAATGCTGTTGAGTTTACGATAGTCCACACAAAGTCTAATAGTTTTGTCATTTTTCCGTACTAAAACTATTGGTGAATTTGCTCTTGTTTCAAGAGATATTCTGCATATTTACTTTCACTCCATGCTCTTAATCCCTCACCAGACATATTCAATTTTAAACCCATTTCAATGAAATCGTTTAAAGAAGACATGATGAACAATACGTATGATGAAATGAATATAAACAAAATTACTTATGGTGTTAGTAATTCACAAATATTTCTAGCACAGTTGATGTTTAAAGCCAGACTAACGAAAGTATAAAGAGGAATGAAAAAAAAAAATTTTATACTCAAGTACTTCTTGGGCAATGTGCTGTTCAGTGGTGCTCGAAATCACACTGGAACGTCTTTCGGGTTGACGCACAAAAAATTTTTGAAGTTCACCAGGCTCAGGTAACGTTGACACAAAAAACCTGTACTTTTTAAACTAAACGAAATTAGAACGTTTGTAAAGGTATGGTGTGTGTAATGTCACTGAAGTCTGTAAAGGTTTGTATGCTGTCAAGTATTATTGTTAGTCGTTACCACAATCAACAACTTTCACGCTCACACTAACCCTACTCAATGACATTCAAGGGCACGGCCGCCATTTTGGATTTTAGGTACAAAATTTGTTGAATTTAGCGATAAGTCTGAAGACGCCTCTGTTGGCTTCAAATAATATCTTCACACTTATAATTTAATGAAATCAACACTATTTAATCGTTACTTTACCTTAATCTATGACTTGCGCACTTCTATCGGCATTTTCACAATCGCTTCAAACTCGGACAAAAAAAATCTACAAGTTCGCATTTAGTTCAAAACCCGGACGAAAGCCACCACGTTCGCACTTGTCAGAGTCTTGCGTAGAGCAAGATAAGTAGCTCGTTTTCTGGCAAGTGTGAAGCAATATCAAACTATCAAATCACACGAAGTGAATATCCGAAAGTATTATTCACAAGCTTTATTTACGCGCTGCATTTATTATCGCACAAACCTCGCACAATAACAATCCATAGCAATCATTACGGCATGAACAATATCACTACAATACATAATAATACATGCAAGCAATAAACATCTCACTTACAAGTCACACTATTCAAGCGTTCGAACCAGTCTCCCACTGTCGTACAGGCTAGCTCTCAATGCAGATTCAAACACCACTCGCAGACCCATGCGACCCGTCCATTCAAACACCTAAACCCGTCTCCCAGATCTGGCGTTCTACACGCTACACGCCAGTCGGCGCTCACGTCAGCTGGTGTGACCCCTGCCAGGTTCACGGGGTGTACTGCTGACCAGCGGTCGTTTAAGCGTCGCTCAATTGCTGTGCTTGGCTGCTTATACGGGCGTCGTCGAAGACGCCGCATTCCCTCTGCAGTGTTTAACATCACTCAGGGTTGCGTGTTGTTATGTTGTCTGGCGTTGGTACAGACAACGCGTCGCAACCTCGGATGTGAGACCTTGACACTCGGGATGTTAGACAGTAGCGCCACATCATGTAAAGATCTAGCTGTGCTATATAATGTCGGGATGTTAGACAGTAGCGCCACATCATGTAAAAATTTAGTTGTGATAATGTCGGGATGTTAGACAGTAGGGCCACATCATGTAAAGATCTAATTGTGCTATATAATGTCGGGATGTTAGACAGCAGCGCCACATCATGTAAAGATCTAGTTGTGCTATATAATGTCGGGATGTTAGACAGTAGGGCCACATCATGTAAAGATCTAGTTGTGCTATATAATGTCGGGATGTTATAAATTCAGCCATATCATGTATAGGTCTAGATTTGCTGTTTGCTGTCGGAATGTTAAGACAGTAGCGTCATACACATATAAATCATAAACTAACAATTATCTAGGTGTGCTATATGATATCGAGATGGCAGACAGTAGCGTCAAGCCATTAATATACTAGTATATGTGTTTGTTATATGTTGTCGGTATGGTAGACAGTAGCGTCACGCCATGAACATACTAGCATCTGTGTGTGCTGTATGGTGTCGAGATGCTAACAATTTATCTGCGGAAAAATTGCACTCACAACAGTAAGGCACATGAACCCACAACCTTCAGAGCTCGAGGCAGGCGGTCGGCCACTTCGCCACGAAGACTCTTCTCTCTTTCCCCCCCCCCCCCCCCCCATATCACTGAGAGATCTGGACGTGATGTATGATGTCAGAAATGTGTCTCCACGGGTCGGCCAGACGCTTTATCGACAACACGATTTGATGAGGGACGGGCGGACAGATTTGGCCAGGGATTCCTGTCTCAATGCCAGGTTAGGTATTTGTTAAAATATTTATGGCTGCTATCTGGCTGTTGTGATCGAGTAGACCGCGCTCGTCATTTGACCTAACGCCATATTGAAGTCATCCATCACCTGTTATTATCTGGTCATAATAGTGTGTTTTATTTTTCTTGCCGTTTTGGTGTTAGAAGTATTCTTTCTTCTTTTGTCCTTCTGCTTTTGCCGTGAAGTGTCGCAGTGAGAAGGCAGATGTAATTTTCTGTTTCGCTTGTCTTGTTGCTTGTATTAACGTCATATTTGATTTCTTCAGTCTCTCTTTTACTTATCTACCTAACCCATAGAATACCCAAATAATACTAGGGACACGGCCAGAGTTCCAACAGGAAAGTACTGCCATAACTATGATGCTGAAATTGAGACAATCAAGATAGCCACAGAGAAATTACAAAATACCAGCCATGGTACACAACCTGTGGTGATATTGACAGATGCAAAATCCGTAATAGAGGCGCTCCTGTCTGGGAAATTGCCAGTTCTAAGGACACTACTTTCTGAACTTAGCAGTCAGCGTAAGGTCACCATACAGTGGATAACATCCCACTGTGGAGTACACGGAAACGACAGAGCTGATCGATTGGCTAAGGAAGGAGCAAAAGAAGAAAAGCCTGATGTGCCCATTACATACCATCTCAAGAACTACCACGTTATGGACAGACCAGAACAGGCCATTCTTCTGCGCCTCAGAACAGGACACAATAGATTACGCAACCACATGTATACAAAATTCAAGATTGGTGACTCAGCCATGTGCACATGTGGTTTTGCGTCGCAGACAGCAGAGCACATACTCCAGGATTGCCCAAATTACAACAAATCCAGGCGAACCTTCTGGCCTAGAGAGACAACAGTGGAAGATAAACTGAGTGAACTAAAAAAAAAGACTGTTAGATTCATACAAGCGACAACATTGCAGTTATAAACATATTTCAGGCGAACGAAAGAAGAAGAAGAAAAAAAATCTAGCTAACTCGTCCTGGGTGGCCCTCTATCTAGTCTTATATGCCGATGTTCTCACGTTGAACGCTCTAGCCGCTGGTTGGTCTTGTTCCATTCTAACTAAATGGTCGAACCATTTTATTCAGTGATATTCTATAAAGTCATTATCAGTTGTTATCCATACACTAGTTTCTAATTTCTCATGTGTCTCTCCATCTCTTTGTTTTTCCAGCTGCGATTTTATGCATCTCATTTCACACCATGTAATGTTACGTATTGTGTGTTTTTAGGACTGGCCAAGTCTGGCATAGGTAACGCAGCGTTGAAACGGAAAAAGCATCTATAATCTTCTATTTTCTATTCATATTGATATTTGGATGTTTCATGATAGGTGCTATTTGATAGTTGTTTGCTTTCTATATTCTCGTTTCTATGTTTCGATCCATTATTCTATTCTATGTGAACACACTGCCCAGATGCGTGTACTCTTACAGATTTTCTATTTATATTTACATCAGTCATAAGAACTCCAACGCGGAGCAAACACGGCAGGGGGCTTCTGATCGTCAGAAGGGTACCCCTTTCCCCAAGTTTTTCGGACACTTTAAAACTCTTGATACTCTCTGGGGGCGGTACCCTCCGGGTCATGACTCCGGGCGTCTGGCTCCTGCCGTGGAGACGTTCGTTCGGTCACATTAGTTATCCCTGATGTTATGCTTGTCCCTTCGTTGTTACCTTGTCCACTCTCAAGCCCTCCATCTCACCGGTGGGGAGAGTACGTGCAGTCTGTGCTTGCCCCTGAGCAAATGTGGTCGTGGGATGCCAGCTTTATCCCCCGCCACGGCCTCTGTCGCCTCCATACGTCTCCGTTGCCGTGTTCCTTCCTCGTGCCCCGTTCACGGCGCGGCACCCTACTGGGAAGCGGGATCTTCCTTCCTTCGGACCCACCTATTGGTCTTTTTGCAGCTGACTGTGTGCGACCTACGGTCGACTATCGTTATATTATGGAGGTTGGACTTCGGCCGACATTTGCGTGATTGACTGCACCAGGGCTCACCACCCACGATCGGAGGTAGGGCTAAAGCTCTGACACGAGACGTTGTAAAGTTCGTGGTCTTGGTTGAGAAATTGTTGGTACTGCAGTTACTTCTTTTAACCATACTAGTTTCGAGACTAGGTTACGACAGTTCCATAGTCAGCACGAGGCCTTTTCGGCTGCCTCAGACACTTGTTTCTGGGCCCGGGCTCTTGATCGTCCTTTCATGCCCATTGGCTTCAGCACACCAAACACGGAGTGGGAGACAAGACCTCGGTCGCCTACCTCAACGGCGAACAGCCTGAAGGTGTGCTCCTCACGCCTGAGACTTGCGACCATGTCATTGTTCTTCTTTATCTTGTTCAGGCGCTGCTCCTCAATATTCGATTCGTAAGGGACAGTCAGCGCAATCAACTTTAGCTGCTTGGCTGACGAGGAGCTAAGTACAATGTCAGGTCGCAAGCCAAATCTTCGGATCACCTCAGGGTATTTGCCACGGCCCTTTAGGTCTACGGTCAGGTCCCAGTCCCTCGAACCATCGAAGACGGTAGCAAGCGGAAGGTCCGCATCGGACCATTGCTCTGGAAGCCGAACCCTTTCTTGTCTAACTGGGTGTGGCCCATGACCTCCTTCAGCTGGAGTGTAGCCTGGGCTTCTTCGACTGCGATGACGACTTTCCGCTTCTTTCCCGTATTCAAGGCGGGAACTGAAGCACTGACCGTTATATCTGGAGACTCGCGCAGCACTATCACGAGTCTGGCTTTTCCGGCTTTGAACTCTTCCATGAGGGACAGGAACGGGAGGACGAGTTTATTATGCTTACAATACAATGCGACAGTCGTGAGGCAAGTGGGTACTCCAAGCCAATTTCGTATGTACCTGCTTATCATGCCTTCCATGGTGCTCACTGGGGTCACGCCAATATCATATATTAGTAGTGGCCACAGAAGTTTCGGAATCAGCATAAACTGGAGCACCCAGATTTTGAACTTGCCTATCAGCCTGGTTTTATCAATGGTACTAAGGCCGTTCGTCAGCATTGCTTGTATCTCCGCCACCGCGTTCCTGTCCGTCAGAGTTGAGTCGTACACACGATCGAGACTCTTCACGGGTTCCGCTATAACCGTGGGAATCGCTTGTCCGGCCACCGTGAACACCCTCTCCACCGTTTTACCCTTCATGATCGACAGGCTTCTCTATTTCTTGGGCTTGAAGCTCATCCTGCACCAGCGAATCAGATCGTCCAGTCTGAGGAGAGCGCTGCGAGGATCACTCTCCTTCGGTGTCAGGATTGTCGTATCGTCCATGAAGGCCTTCAGCGGTGGAGTGTTCGCTCCTTCGCTGAGCTTCGGACCGTGTGCATAGCCGTATGCCGCATCCAGTATGACCTGCATGGCCATGACAAATAGTATCGGCGCAGTCGTACATCCCATGGCAATACCCACTTGCAGGTCGAACCATCTGGTCGTGAACGTTTTGGTCGAGAACCGAAGAGAGAAGCCCGAGAAGTACTGCACTAGCATTTCCGTTATGTTCTCGGGCACGTGATAAGCCTTGAGTGCATGCCACAACAACTGGTGTGGCACTGACCCATAGGCGTTCGCCAGATCCAACCATATCACGTGGAGTTTCTCCTTCTTCGTCTTCGCTCTCTGGATAGCATCCCAGATCATGGTACTGTGTTCGAGACAACCGGGGACTCCGGGTAGCCCCCCCCCCCCCCCTTGAACCGCTGTCTCGATGTACTTGTTCCCCGTCAAGTACTTCGTGATTCGACTGGCCATGATCGAGAAGAACATCTTCCCCTCAACGTTCAGATGAGAGATCGGCCTGAATTGGGCAATGCCGGCAGAGTTTTGCTCTTTTGGAATGTAGATTCCGTTGGCCGTCTTCCACTCCGTGCTGACATGCTTCTGCTTCCACACTGCCGCTATGCGGCGTAGGAGTTACAAACAACATTCGCAATTCCGCATACCGCATAGCTGTAAGCGATATGGAAGCAGACGGCCTTGTGTTGGTTTTTATACATTGGTATGAGTGTAGGTCCTTCAGAAAGCAATGGCAAACTACAGAAAGTAAACTTTCCAAGAAATTACAATTAGCAAAAAAAAAAAAAAAAAATGATGGAGTTGACAGCGACATACTGTTAAGTATTTGCAACTAACTTTCTTTTTAAATATTGCTTTAGTGTTCGTCGAATTATCATCTGAATGATTCTGATATCTGGAAATCTGGGGCACTCTTAAGCGATGACTCCGGGCAGTTTCCTGTCTGTGAAAATCTGGAGCATTCTTAAACGATGACTCCGGGCAGTTTCTTGTGTGTGAAAATCGGCAATTCTCGAATTTTAATAATGAAGACTCAAACAATAAATTGTACAATTTATTGCCTGGCATATTTAACCACATCTTGTTAGGTGCACACTGCAGACGTCACACAACATAAACTAAAGTGTACCCATCCTGTGTCTCATTACCCTGTGCCTCCAATCCTGTGTCCCCCCTCATGTGTTTCCTCATCCTGTCTTCCCATCCTTTGTCTTCTCATCCTGTATCTCCCAATCCAGTGTCTCCTCATCCTGTATCTCCCAATCCTTTGTCTCCTCATTCTGTGTCTCCCCTCCTGTGTCTCCCCTCCTGTGTCTCCCCCATGTGTCTCCCCATTCTTTGTCTCCCCAACTTGTGTCTCCCCATCCGGTGTCTCCCCAACTTGTGTTTCCCCATCCTGTGTCTTACAATCATGTGTCTCCCATCCGTCTCCCATCACGTGTCTCTCCTCATATGTCTCCCCAGCATGTGTCTCAATATCCTTTGTCTCCCCAGCTTGTGTCTCCCCATCCTGTGGCTTCCCAATTTGTGTCTCCCCATCCTATGTCTCCCCAATTTGTGTCTCCCCTTCTGTGTCTCCCCTTCTGTGTCTCCCCATCCTGTGTCTCCCCATCATGTGTCTCCTCACCCTGTGTCTCCCCTACTGTGTCTCCCCATCCTGTGTCGCCCCATCCCGTGTCTTACAATCATGATGTCTCCCATCCGTCTCCCATTATGTGTCTCTCCTCATATGTCTCCCCAGCTTGTGTCTCCCCATCCTATATCTCCCCAGCTTGTGTCTCCCCATCCTGTGTCTCCCCAGCTTGGGTCTCCCCGTCCTATGTCTCCCCGGCGTGTGTCTCCACATCCTGTGTCTCCCCAGCTTGAAGTGGTGAACATTTAACAGTAGATGTCCTCTCCGACATGTATCTTATCTCCTCCCAATGCCCTCTCCATGTCTCCAACGTACCTCTCCTCTTTTTATCTTCTTTCAGTATCACATCTTTCTGTCTCCACTCTTTGTCTCTCCCTGTATATCCTAGTGTCTCCTCCCTGCATCTCGTCCCGGTATCTAACCTACCTGTATCTATTTTCTTCTATGATTCTCCTATGTTTCCCCACAGCTGGAAATTTTCAATACAAAACGGTAGATCTACAATCTGCCATACTCTCTCTCTCTCTCTCTCTCTCTCTCTCTCTCTCTCTCTCTCTCTCTCTCTCTCTCTCTCTCTCTCTCTCCCCCCCCCCCCCTCGGAATGTTCAATATAAAACAACAGATCTCTATTCTGCCATCCTCCTGGGTGTCTTCCCACCGTCTCCTCCCTCCCCCCCCCCCAACTTGAAAATGTTCAGTCTAAGACATGCTACCGCCTGTCCTCCATCTTGCTTGTTGTCGCCAGTAGACACGTGTTTCCTGTTTGTTTAGCCTCACTTGCTACCCTGCAGGGCGCGATCGATACTATGAACATGTAGGGAAAATAATGAATACAATTGCAATCTCCACAGTCGCTCGTCTTCGACTGCAAGAGTGCAGTGTGTAATCGAATCAATCCGATGAGAGGACGGCGACTCCGGCGCAGTTGGTGTGTGTCTTCTTACAACAGCCGTAAGCTGAGCGGGGGAAAGCGGGGTGGCTTGTTTGGTCCTCCCGCAAGGGGGGGGGGGGGTGTTGGTGAGGGGGCATGCAAGTAAGGCAGGAATATAGGAACAGGAACACGCACACACACACACACACACACACACACACTCACACACACGCACGCACGCAATCCGGCGCTGTGACAAGGGGGTTACGAACTCGATGCCAAGAAATCATAAACTTCCAAAACATGCTGAGGTTGACTACGAAATCCTGTAAAGGATATGCTTGCCGCACATACACACACTCGCGCGCACACACACACACACACACACGCACGTGCACACGCGCACACACACGCACACACACGCGCGAGCACACACACACGTGCACACACACACACGTGCACACACGCACGCACGGACGTGCACACACGCACGTGCACACACGCACACTCTGTGGGCATACGTCTGGTGTCTGTTGACCAGGCGGCCGGCCCTATAGGCATGGGTTTGGCCTCTCTCCGGGCAGCATTTGAAACACTGACCTGGGCTGCCAGGTCTCGTCCACCTGACATGCGTATTACTGACCTCATCAGACGCCGAGCGGAGATTCATATTTGCTCCGCCAGAAGCCTTTTCTTGATCTATAGAAGGCACACTTAGCTCGTAGTTATATTCTATAGCTATTACATTGATCTGTCTCAGTGCAAACATCACATCAGCACATCCTCTTTCTTTTCTAAGAGGTTTACAGATTGTGAGAATTGTACGGGTTTTTGCCCTGGCCATGCGGGAGTGCGGGGGGAATGAACAGGCTGATAGGCTGGCAGGGAATGCACCTCTCGGTGGTAGATTACCGATACACACGGGAGAGGTGGTCGTACGCCTGTGGGACCAGATGGAGAAGGTGGGGAAACAGACTGAGAACCCGTATGTAGAAAGTATGAGATTGGAGTCAGTCAATAAACCAGGTCAGTCTAACCCAGTGTTTCCCAACCTCTTTTGTGCTATGCCCCACCTAAGCCTTTCTAAAATTCTTATGCCCCCCCCTCCCCCGGGCCGTCGCCCCCCCCCCCCCCCCCAACATATACATTATTTTTAATATTCACAAATTGAAATGTTCACTAAAGAACCTTGATTGATAGGTTTTAGGAAGAAACCACTAGGAAATTATTGCGCAAACACAGTAAGTAAATTTTCAAAACTGCAACGGAGAACTGAAATTCAAGCACAAAATAATTTTAATGAAAGATTTTTCTATATTATTTTAATTATTAGTAATTATTTATTATTTAAATTTAGTGAGATCCTTGCGCTTGTGCTTGCTGCAAAGAATCTTATGTCAGGTTCCAATTTAGTTAACTTTAGTCTCAAGTCTCCCCGTTTTGTTATATCCAGCCGATTTCTTCCATTTTCGAATTGCCCCCTCCCCCCCTTAACAATCGAATTCCCCCCCCCCCTCCTCTGTGGGGCGTGGGCCCCACGTTGGGAAACACTGGTCTAACCTAAACAGGATACCAAGCAGTAACCACTTGTGACTCATCATCATAATGTGCCATGCCGGTAGGCGCGGGCGGTCATCTCACACGATCACCAGAGTCGTGGATCAGCACCATATTCTTGTCTCGACCATACCATGCGGCCAAGCCATCTAGGTATTTACTTCTCTGCCTTCCCCATTTTCTTTTCCCCTCAATTTCGCCAATTGTAACCAAGTTCCCCAGGTTATTTCTTCTCATAATGTGCCCAAAATATTGTGACTGTCTACGTCTAATTTCTCTAATTAGTGTGCGGCTCTTATTTGACTCTTGTAGTACTTCCTCACTGGTTTTTCTGTCTGTCCGTGGTATTCTTCCCGTGTGCCTATATGAGACATATATGGTGTTATCCCCACATTTTAGACTAATCGGCATTAGCCGTGTGATGTACTCAAATGACGCCGACTGTTCTCACCTCCCAGAAAATTTCATGGCACCCATTTTAGGATGGGTCGGGGCGCAGAGGTGTTTCCAAGGCACCAGGGCTGGGTTCTATACTGGCCAAGACCTGTTGAGGCGTCCTCGCCGAGCGTACTGGGCAACAGGTCCCTTTGGGGTCCTGGCTAAAGTCAGTAGGATCGTTGATTACTCCGAAGTCGGAGAGTGTCTGCCTGTACGGCGAGGAACCACCAGTCTGCACACCAATAAGCCAATCATGGGAAAACGGATACTCACGCAAACCTCAGTCCGGTATGACATAACACTGATGTTGGACAAAAGGATGTCTTCATCCGACATACAGGACTTCACGCGGAGTTCATAGCCAGCGAACACAAGCAAGCAAGCAGGATGGGTCGACCTGAGAGCTTAGGCAAGGGGGACAATTCGCATAGATTCGATTTGATGTCCACCACGTCGCAGACAAGTGTGCTGGACACTGCGCTATCGCTTCTCTCACATCGGTCATACTGAGTTCAGTTTGTTTCATGTCCAGGAGTCGCAGTTAACCCTAGCGTTGATTGGATGTTTGTCACTCTCCGGGTGATTTTACGTTTAGCAGTTCGGGACGCTCCGTGGCGAAGTGGTCAAGCCATCTGCCTCACGCTCCGAAGGTTGTTGGTTCGATTGCGGGCTACGTCTTTCGGCTCACGAGTGCATTTTTCTCGGAGACTCCTGGGGGTCGTCGCTGGAGCTACGGAGTTCGTGCTTTGTGCGATGCTTTCTGCAGGTCGCCCTGCGGAAAGAGACCGAGCCATATGGGATAAAACCTGGGCAATGAAGTCAATTCTTTCGACCTTTAAGACTTTTTAAAGACGTTTAGTAGTTTGTCATTGACCGGCGGTGTCGCTTGAGGGATGGCTAGACTGCATCTGCAGTTACTCGACGTGACGAGTCGATGATTCGAAATCGGCCGCGGACGATTCTGAAGCGAATCGTTTTACGTTATTTCGATAGTATGAGGCGTCGGCGTTAAAAAAATAAATGGCAAACTACTGAAGTAACATTGTCTAGTAAATCACAAGCTGTCAATCATTATTGTGGTTGATTGCAGCGATCTGTAAAGGACATGCAACTAACTTTAGTTTGTCATTGTTTTCAGCACAGCCGACGTTCATATTATCGTGAAAATCAACGCAAAGCAATTTACTTTCAAATAGCCTGATTTCGAACTTTGTTTGTCGTCATTGTGAAGCTGCTCACTACGTCTAAGCTATAGAGGCCAGCAATACCGAGTACACAATGAGCTATGAAAGCTCTCTGGGTGTTTTATTACACACGTAAAGTACGATACTGGCCATTGTTGACACAGTGCAAAAGATCGATCCCTGAAAAAGACGAGTGTATTCGTTACCCAACAAAGATGTTTGTTATGTTCTGTGTATACAAGATTACCGCAATTTTCTGTAACGTGTATTGAAAAACCTGAAATTTTCGCTTAAACTCTGGCGTAATTGTCCAGTTACACACACGCAAACAACAATACCACACGACAGGTGTAATTTTGAAAATATGTTGAAGATTAGGATGAATAGACTGTTGGGCAAAAAGACAGACTGATCACTTGATACCAAACATGAACAGGACACATACATATTGTTTGTGTCTCCATTGATCAAAAAGACATAAATATGATGATGCCATGCAGTGTACACCCCTTCAGTGAGCTCACGCTGGCTGAGAAAGATAACGACACCCTAAGGCCGAAATCAAATAGGATATCATAGGCCAGCATGGCCAAATGGGTAAAAGCGCTTGCTGTTAAACTTCTGGTTGGCTGATAGTGAGGTATCGGGTCCATCTATCACATCTACCACTTCTCGTCCTTGACTTGGGGACGTAAGTTATAAGAGCCTCAGAAGTTGGAGTGGGTTCCCCTTATGGCGAGGGACACTGATAATAAAGAACGCTAATCAACACGCAAACATCAATCTAATAAACCCGCCATTAGTGGCATTAGTTTATGAACTACGCCCGAGTTCAAAGCGAGTGAGCGGAAATAAATAACAGGAACTGCACCAAGTGTTCAGGGACAAACAAGGGTCATGACCTCTACTATCCGTACCCCCAGCAAGTGTTCCGACACAAACAGGGTCATGACCTCTACTGCCCGTACCTCTAGCAAGTGTTCCGACACAAACAGCGCCGTTAGGCTACTCTTTTTCGATTCCAACTGCCAAGAGATTTTTTACGTGCGTAACAATACACACGGGCGTCCGATCTCAGTACCTAGAGACCAAACGAAATTTTGTTACTAGAAGTCCACGTGAAAAAAAATCCCTGCCCTCACCGGGGCTGGAACCAGGGACCTCCAGCACTCGAGGCGGACACCATACCTTGAAACCACTCAGAACCGTCTAACTCGCCATCAGCCAACGGGGCGTTTAAGAACCAGCGCTCTTGAGGACAGATCAGCCAACCAACGGATTCCATCCACTAGGAACCTGCAGGACAATGAACGAACCAAGAACATGCTACACGGAATTAAGAACGTCCATAAAACAATCCAGAGATGTGGCTCGAATGAAGATCGATACGAAGAAACAACCCAAAACGATAAAATACGAACGACCACTTAAGAATGCGATGCCAACGGCCAAAAAATTGCAATCAGAGACCAGAAATCAAACAGAACAGTCCGACTAGAACCAACACGCATCGATCGCCACGAAGAAACCAAATCAGAACCAAAACTCGCAGTAGGAGGATTACCATTACCAGATGTGGACCGGAAGCACCAGTTAACTCACACTCATGGATGGAAATGCCCAGGGATGTCATTTGTTGGGCGTTCACTCGCTTTGAACTCAAGCGTAGTTTATACACTTGCTATTACTTCTATTGAACTTGACTGAGTTTTGCGTGGGAATTATCTTTCACTGTTACCAGTGTCCCTCGCCATCAGGCGAACTCACGAGATGTACTTGTATTTTATGTCCCCAACTCAAGGACGAGAAGTCAACTTTTTAGTCCAACTGACCGGTGCACCGGGTTTACCCCGCTACCTCGGGATCAGCACGCCGGATGTTTAGCAACGAGCGCTGTAGTCCATTCTACCATGATGACCTCCAGATTTCGACATATTAAAACAACAAAATGAAAATATTACTGGTACACTCTTATTTAGGATTGGTGCTTCTCAGGGCTACAACCTTAAAGCACAACAGCCACATTAACAGGCACGGAACGGCTGACACAGCAAGTGGACAACGGTAAGTCTACTAAAGTCGAGAGGTCGACTCACGTGTTACCCCATGTGGCGCGGTCTCTCTCTGCAAAAGGCAGGCCGCATGCCGAGAGCATGGCACGCAGCACGAAATCCGTAGCTTCCGCGATGTTTCTGTCTCTTCCCCTCGTCACCCCCCCCCCCCCTCTTTTCCAGGTCTCCAGTAAAACTGCACTTATGATCTGAACGACGCAGTCAGGGGGGAACGAACCTACCACCTTCAGATTGCGAAACAGATGGCTTAACCACTTCACCATTATGTCTACGGTGGTTCTTCTAAGGATTGACAAGAGACGTGCCTGTGTTCTCGTCATGCGGTGTTCTTGCGGTCTCTGTTTGGTTGGTATCTTTACATATGTTGTCTATATCTTATATATAAATTAGGATGTGCGTCTGTATGTATGTCTGTATGTATGTATGTCCTTTATGCGTTCGCGAACGGCCCATCCGATTGAGATGAAATTTTCTACACGCCTTCCTTTCATTCCAGAGATGCCAACTGTCGTAGTTTTTTTTTCTTCTTCCTCCTCCTCCCTCCTCCCTCCTCCCCCTCCCAAAATACGTACGTCCAGAAAATGGTCTTCTACATAGACACTTCTCTCTGAGGTCCGCGATAACATATTAACCTGGTGGGATGGCAATCAATCATCCTACTACCTCCTCCCTCCTTCTCCCTTCTCCCTCTTCCTCCTCCCTCTTCCTCCCTCCGCCTCCTCCCTCCTCCCACTCTCTACTCCTCCTTCCTCCTCCCTCCTCCTTCTCCTCCCTCCTTCTCCCTCTTCCTCCTCCCTCTTCCTCCCTCTTCCTGCTCCCTCCGCCTCCTCCCTCCGCCTACTCTCTCCTCCTCCTCCCTCCTCCTCCCTCTCCCTCCTCCTCCTCTCTCCTCCTCCCTCCTTCTCCCTCTTCCTCCTCCCTCCTCCTCCCCCTCCTCCTCCACCCTACTCCTCCCTCCTCTTCCTAATCCCTCCTCCTCCCTCCTATTCCTCCTGTCTCCTCCTCCCTCCTTCTCCCTCCTCCTTCTACCTCTTCCTCCCTCCTCCTTCTCCCTCCACCTCCTCCCTCCTCCTCTCTCCTCCTCCTCCCTCCTCCTCCTCCCTCCTCCTCCCTCTCCCTCCTCCCTTCTCATCCTCCCCCACCTACGTTCTCCTCCTCCCTCCTCCCTCCTCCTCCTTCTCCCTCCTCCTCCCCCTCCTCCTTCACCCTCCTCCCTCCTCCTCCTCCTCCTTCACCATCCTCCCTCCTCATCCTCCCTCCTCCTCATCCTCCCTCCTCCCTCCTCCTCCCTCCTCATCCCTCTTCCTCCTCCTCCTCCCTCCTCCCTCCCCCTTCTCCCCTTTCCCCCCACTTTCTCTTAATCCCTCCTCCTCCCTTCTCCTCCCTCCTATTCATCCCTACTCCTCCTCCTCCCTCCTCCTCCTCTCTCCGCCTATCTCTTCCTCCCTCCTCCTCCCTCCTCCTCTCTCTTCCTCCTCCCTCCTCTCTCTTCCTCCTCCCTCCTCCTCCCTCTTCCTCCTCCTCCTCCCTCCTCCTTCCTCCTGCTCCCTCCTCCTCCTCCCTTCTCCTCCCTTCTCCTCCTCCCCCTCCTACCCCTCCCTCCTCCCCCTCATCCGTCTTCCTCCCTCCTCCTTCTTCCTCCCTCCTCCTCCCCCTCCTCCCCCTCCTCCTCCCTCTCCTCCTCATCCCTCCTCCTCCATTCTCCTCCTCCCTCCTCCTCCTCTCTCTACCTCCTCCCTCCTCCTCCCTTCACATTCCTCCTCCTCCCTCTTCCTCCTCATCCCTCCTCCTCTATCCTCCTCCCTCCTCCTCCTCCTCCCTCTACCTCCTCCCTCCTCCTCCCTTCACATTCCTCCTCCTCCCTCTTCCTCCTCCTCCCTCTCATCCTCTTCCCTCCTTCTCCTCCCTCCTCCTTCTCCCTCTTCCTCCTCCCTCTTCCTCCCTCCGCCTCCTCCCTCCTCCCACTCTCTACTCCTCCCTCCTCCTTCTCCTCCCTCCTCCTCCTCCCTCTTCCTCCCTCTTCCTGCTCCCTCCGCCTCCTCCCTCCGCCTACTCTCTCCTCCTCCTCCCTCCTCCTCCCTCTCCCTCCTCCTCCTCCCTCTCCTCCTCCTCCTCCTGCGATCTCCTCCTCCCTCCTTCTCCCTCTTCCTCCTCCCTCCTCCTCCCCCTCCTCCTCCACCCTACTCCTCCCTCCTCTTCCTAATCCCTCCTCCTCCCTCCTATTCCTCCTGTCTCCTCCTCCCTCCTCCTCCCTCCTCTTCCCTCCTCCACCTCCCTCTTCCTCCTCCCTCCTCCATTTACCCAAGACAGACAGACATACAGATAGTCGGGAACGGGATCTTATATGACTACTTATATGATTTAAATGAGATGCTCTCCACCATGGGCTGGGCCGGGTCAGACAGACAGACAGACAGACAGACAGACAGATAGATAGACAGACAGACAGTCGGGAACGGGAGCTTATATGACTACTTATATGAATTAAATGAGATGCTCCCCACCAGAGTCTGGGCGAAGCCGGGCCGTGTCAGCTAGTATGTTATAAACAAGAGAGGGGACAGGACACAACCTTGTTATACTCCGGATCTTATGGTGAAGGTTTCTGAGTGTCCTCCAGTTGCTCTCACTATGCATTCACTGTTGTTGTATAAGCTTCCACATAGGTTTGTTAGATGTGTACTCACTCCATATTGTTTAAGCATTTTCCACAGCTTGTTTCTATCTACTCTATCAATTACCTGTTCTTGGTCGACAAAGGCTAAGTAGAGTGTTTCATTGAATTCGATTGATTTTTCTATAAGTTGTCTAAGAGCAAAAATGTCATCTGTGCATCCTTTGTTTTTCCTAAATCCAAGTTGTGTTTCGCTAGCTGGGGCTTAATAGTTCGTAATCTTTTCTCAAGAAATTCGCAAAATATTTTCCCAGTATGACTCAACAGTGAAATGCCTCTGTATTGTGTGCAGTCTCTTTTGCTGCCTTTGTTTTTCCAAATTGGGACAATTATGGCATTTCCCCAGTCTCGTGGTGTCTATTGTTCTACCCAAACATTGTTGAATAGTCTATGTAGCCATGGTGTTCCGACTTCTCTTGCTGCTTTAATTAGTTCATTTGGTATTTCATCTTGTCCCGGTGATATGTTCAATGGGGCTAATATGATGGCTTCTATAATTTCTTCTTTCAGTATGTATGGTTTTAGTTCTTCGGTGGCATCTGTGTGGTTTCTTGAATTCCTGTGACATCTGGTGGGATCTTGAGAAGTTGTTCGAAGTACTGTTTCCATCTTATTAGGATTTGTTTTTGTTCACTTATTGGTTCGCCATTTTCACTGTTAATTATTTCAGTTGGGTCAAAGGGTTCTCCTCTGGTTCTCATTGCACTTATCTTTTTATAGAAGTTTCTTGTTGCCTCCTTGTAGATTTTATTTAGAGTTTCTCCATACTACTCTAAGGCTTTTTGTTTTTCTCTCTTTAATATTCTGTTCACATGTCTTCTCGCTATTCTATATTCTATGTAATCGCATTCCTGTTTGCTCTGCGACCACTGTTTATAGTTTTCCTTTTTGTCTTTTACAGCTTTCTTTACTTCTGCCAACTTGTTATTGTCTTTATCCATGTTTTGCGTTTTTTCGTGGTTCCACGTGTTATATTTGCAGTATTTAAAATGCTTGATTAGAACATATCCCATTCTTTTTCCACCGTCTTTCTTTCTATAAGTAATTTTACAAAGATTTCAGTTAGCTCTTTTTCATAATTTTCCCTAACTGCCTCGTCTTTGAGATTTTTTAAGTTTACTGATTCGCATGGCATGTATTTTCCTGGTCTTTGGTTCCTTCTACTGATGGTTCTTATTGTGGCAACGAATGCTTTGTGGTCTGTGTTTATACCTAAATTGGGCACTGCTCTTGCATCTAATATATTTCTCTTTCTGTTATTTATTGTTATTGCTTTTAGTGTCTAAATCGATCCATTTATACCAGGTGCATATTTGTGAGTCTTTGTGTTTATAGAATGTATTTGTCATATAGAGGTCGTGTTGGCTGCATAGCTCTATCAGTCTATTTCCGTTATCATTTCTTTCATTATGTATATCTCCAAATGCTCTAAGATGTTTTTCTATGCCCGCTATGTTATGTCCAAGTCTTGCATTGAAGTCTTCCATAACTATGTTGCTGTCCTGCTTGTCTATTTTATTTAGCACGTCATGGATGTCTTCGTAGAAGTCCTCGCATTCTTGCTCATTATTGTTTGTATTACATGGTGCGTATATTTGTACATATGTTGTAATTGTTTGTTGTTTTATTCTCACTGTTATGATTCTTTCTGATATATATTTTCTTTCTAGTATTCCTCTTGCTAGCCGTGGTTCGATGACTATTCCCACACCGTGTCTTGCCCTTTCTTGCTGCCCCACTCTAGAATAGACAAACGTGTAACTGTAGTGGATCTCCTTGTCCTTGCATCCTTCCCCCTTTATTCTGGTGTCCGCTATTCCCATCAGTCAAATTTTCCTCTCTTTCATTGTTTCTTCTTCTGCGTTCATCCGGAGTTTTTTTTTCGGACGTGATTGTGTTGTGCCTGTTTACAGCAGAGCTGCGTTCTTGCGCCGTTAGGCCGACACACCCGACTTCTGCGGGCATTTGTTGACCGGGTTAACCTTCCCGGTTATTGTTTCTATATGCTCTTCTTCTTTACTATTAAAACCGTAGACGTTCATTGTGCCTATTATGTGAATCGCTGATTTATCTCGTAGTCCATTAATATTGCCGGGTCGATATCTATTTCGGTCAGTCCGTTTATACTTCTTAGTTTTTCTACGAGCAGTATGACGATCCCCTGCCGGCTTGCTAGGCCAGTCACAGGTATAGGACAAAAATCTGACCATAGGGAGTCCATCCCCTATGGCGAGCCATATCCCCTTTAGCCCATGACCTCGCGGTCATGGTTTCCCAGTCTACACCACGTGGAGGTGGGGTTGACTTGTGTAGTCTGCGGGTCATCGGCAGGCTACTAATGTTCACTTTTCACCCCTCCTGGGAGAGGCTAGCCGATCCTAACCCTGCTGGCTGCAGAGCCAGACGCAGTCCACACCTTGTAGACCAATCACAACAACAGAATTTGTATACATCAGCTGATAAGGGAGGAGTAATGTGTATACATCAGCTGACATAGCAGGCAGTAATTTGTGTACACCAGCTGACATAGAAGGCAATAATTTGAATACATCAGCTGGCATAGCAGGCAGTAATTTGTACACATCAGCTGAAATAGCAGGCAGTAATTTTTATACATCATCTGACATAGCAGGCAGTAATTTGTATACATCAGCTGATAAGGAAGGAGTAATTTGTATACATCAGCTGACATAGCAGGCAGTAATTTGTATACATCAACTGATATACCAGACAGTAATTTGTACACAACAGCTAATATAAACTGTCAACTGTCACTGTCTGTCATGGCAGGTAGTAATTTGTATACATGAGCTGATAAGGAAGGCATTGGTTTGTTTACATTGGCTGATAAGGGAGGCAGTAATTTGTATGCATCAGCTGATAAGGGAGGCAGTTATTTTTATACAACTGATAAGAGATACAGTAATTTGTATACATCAGTTGACACAGGAGGCAGTAATTTATGTACAAGAGCTGGCTAGGGAGGCAGTGATTTATTACAACAAATGAAAGAATTAATTATAAATAATGACCGCTCAGAACATGCAGGTGTGCGGGGCAATGAACAGGTAGAGCCATTGATTATCTGCAACTGCTCCTGTGGGCTGAGGGCCACTTGACGAGAAAGGTGATATAGTGAAGGCTCTCTGGGATAGAATGGAGAGTACAGCCGGATAGACGGCGTATCCATTTGAAGAATGTCTGGCTCAGAAGAGGGTGAGTATAGGGCACGGACGATACTTAAAGCGAAGGGGGAACCAGACGGACTTTTAATGACATTGCTACTGGAATAAAATGGGGACTCTTGGGTGGCTATTGAAGGACGAAGTCTGAGTATGAATGGAATGTCTCGAGTGCAGTGATGTCCAGTCTAAATTTCAGTATTCAGTATCACACACAAAGGCTGAAAAATGTATTTAAAAAGCGAAACTCTGAAACCTGAATATAACTAACGCTTCAGAAAAAGGTTGACTTTTCCCCGAAACGAAACAAATATTTAGTTAGATATTGGCCGCGGCATTGTTAGTTACTAAGTTACTAGAAACATATCCAGAGACAGTGGCTACGGTCAGTGGTTAGTATGATCAATGCCATGCAGAAAAGCAATATCTTCTGTTCAGATTCCTCTCGCATCTTGTCATCGTTTCTCAGAAATAGAGAATCCATATTCTTTGGGAATGTCGCGATAAAGGAAAGCTGGAGTCTGTCCTCACAACGGGAAAGCTGGTCGTGAGGAGGGTCAGGTGGGAGCCAAGAAAGAAGATGCAAGACAGTTTGACATCATGGCATGGAAAAACAATAGTGTTAAAACTTATCGGTAGAATACGAGACAGGGGGCTATGCAAAGACATGATCACTAACGCCACACGGTTTGGATTACAAGAAGACGAAGTGTAGTATTTCATAGTTACTAGTTGTGGTGAAATATTTCACATCTATGATCAATTGTGTAACATGTGACACCTATAATAAATAACGTACCGCGTCAAGTCAACACAAATGGTGTTTGTCGTTAGTCGTGGCTCCAACTTCACGGCAACTGTTCACTATATAATACCTCATTCCTGTGCCACAACCTGCTGTACGTCTTCATCAGACCGACAAGTCTTTCCTCCCAAAGACTCTTTGAGTTGTCCAAACAGATGGAAATCACTTGGGGTTAGGTCTGGTCAGTCCGGGGGATGTGCTACACGCTGGAAGTGGAGGTTTTCGATGGCTTGGAGTCAATGGTATGGGGTCGAGCATTGGCATGTTGGAAAAGGACACCTTTCTCAGAAGTCCAAGTCATTTGGATTTGATTACGGGACGAAGATGATTCCTGAGAAGATCTACGTATCACAGGTGATATTTTCCCCTGTTGGCATGTAGTGCTCTAAAAGAACGCCTCGTTCATCCCATAAGAGCGTCAGCATACCCTTCCCTGCAGATGGCTGCGTGGGATACTTCTTTGGTTTCGGTGAGGAGGAATGACGCCATTCCTTGCTCGTTCTCTTCGTTTCCGACTCTTGGTAGTGAACCCAGGTTTAATCTCCAGTAACAATCCTTGATAGAAAACCAATACCTTCTGCTTCAAAGCACTGCAAAAGTTCTTGACAAGCATCAATGCGTCGTTGTTTCAATTCTGCAGTAAGCTGCAGTGGCACCCACCTTGCAGACACTTTGCGGTACTGTAGCACATCATGAATGATGTGGTGTGCAGAACCTTGATTGATGTCAAGATGTGTGGCAATGTCACTAACACTCAAAGGGCGGTTTTCTTTTACGAGGCCTTCCACGGTGCAATCGACTCTGGGGTCACTACAACGTGTGCCTGAACCAGTTGTCAACAGTCTGTCACAGAAGTCACGCCGTTTGGAAACTTCCTACTTCACTCATACACTTGCTGGACTGACAGGCATATATCACCGTACTGGACCTTTATTCACCCATGCATTTCTATAGGCTTCACCCCTTCACTGATTAAAACAAAAAAACTGGAACTCTGTTCCTCTTTTATGCATTTCAAAAGTGGGGCGGCCATTTTTAAACTGTAATTATGACGTCACCATGTTCATCTACACCGTGATTTCACGTGCTTAACACTGTTGACATCCTTAACAATAATATTGACAGGCTACAAGACAATGGCATGGTTATTGTAATTTCTATCACACTTTTATGGTTTTCATTAGTCCCCTTACAATTGGAGGCCTGAAGACAACGCCTGCTAACGAACTGGAAAAAGATCACTTGTCGATATCCAATGCCAGTATAAAAGATATTAGCGTCCAACAACAAGCGGAAAACTGTAGAAGATTGACAGACCACCCCATGTATAATAGTTTAATGGTCTTACAAAGGGAAGACTGAAGCGAAGCAACTTTGTAGAATCTGCGAAAAGAAAAATTAGGACAGATCATACACATAACATATCAACAGCCGGTGCCATTTACAATGCACACAAGTTCCCAGCTTGGAGACAGCAGCACCTGGCTGAGATGATAGAAAACATTCCTGGTTGTAGCATAACGCTAACCACCATTATTCATTTACCAACACCTGCCGCAAAAAGAGGAAACAACATTAAAAGAAATTGACCTCACAACCGCAAACGGAGACTAGGACTTAAAACTTAACATCGAAACTGGAACTGCATAAGTGACAAATGACGTGGATTCTTAGAAAGATTTCATCAGACCAAGCTCGGAACCCCATTCGTTGGGAGAGACATGTGACACCGCTTTCGCGCCAACGCCGGTATAGATTATGATAAGCAGCGCACTCTTGCAAAAACATGCCTGGTGAACAGACGTCAGAAATTGTGTGACCAAATTTTCAAATAGAGGAGGCAGAATGTCTGAATTCCAGGTGAGCTTGTTAGTCCCGAGATTAGACTAAGAACCCGATGTATCAAGTATCAAGTAATGGTAAACCGTGTTTGTAATGTCAATTGAAATGTATTATTATTAATTAAAACCTCTGAAATATAAAAATGCTCGACTGTAGATTCTAACGACGCAGAGCCGTTCCCGGGCAAAATGACTCTCCAATACTCTCTTCGATTGCAATCTCTGATATTCTTAGAGATAATTATTAACTTTAAGAAGTGCATTATACTACTACATTTTATTCTAAACAACTGTGAGGAGTGATGATTCTAAAGCAATCTTGTGCATTTCACCAGAAACACTGATAAAAGATGCTATCACTACCTACAGCTGAAATGAGAGTTCGTGTACTAGAATAAGTGCCTTGTTCTAAAACAGACTTATCTATGCCTATTTACAATCTAGAAAGCTGAAAGAGAAATCAATCTTTCCTTTCTCCTTCATCTATTGAATCAATAGGGTTTGACGGAATAAATATTTATATTTATGTCAAATTTTAATTAGATAAGGGCACACATGAACTGCATTACATGAGAAAGTTGTGCTTCGCGGAACACCATCACGCGCAGTGAACTTAACTCATTACTCAACATAACTTAAAACTCAGCACCACTCATCACCACACAACCCAACACTCAACATCACAACAACAACAGATAATGGGAGAGAGTTATTAGACACAGAAGAAGAAGAAGAAGTTGGTTAATTGGGAAAACACAGATAATTATTTATACATATTATAAACACCATTTAGTGGAAGAAATGTTATAAATGTATGTCATTTATTTACATGCATCTTGACATATTCTCACTCTTGTCACTGTCTTACTGTACACGTTCACTGACCCCAGGTCAAATGAGAACTTACATACAGCAGGTACCAACTGAGACAAGGCGTACACCGTGTGATAAACTCTGACCACCCCAAATTAACCCAACACTAGCTTAGAGAGAAAAGGAGGGGAGGGGGACTAGTTCCTACTTCAGGAATTTAGATTCTTCCGACCTACTTCTAGAATATTGTATTGGTAGGAATGTATATATTTATGTGAATATTCATCAGTGATCTTGGTGGCTACATACCAACAACCACCCAACACATCAGCAAACTAACCACCTAAATCAGACCTGAGAGAGGGAAGCCGAGAGAAAGAGATGAACCACAAGTGAGATGGAGGATGACTTGGCCATGAGCAGAGCATGGGGAGGCCTTCAGTGGAGCTATACGGGCATACCTGAAGTGGATCCATCAGTCAATGGACCCTGGCTTACCTAATCTTCCAGTCACCAGGTTACTTTTCTCATTGGTACACACCACACCCAATTTCAGGAAACTGATAGTTAATTGTTGAATTACCATCACACTTAACATGTGCAACATCAAAATGTTTAATATGTTTTCACACTTGTTGACATCTCATGTATTGATGCTTGTTTATTGATGGTCTCTGTGTGTAACTGGTCCAATATGCAACTTTTCTAATATTTTGTGTAAATCACAATAGAGATGTATGTACTGACCAGAAGGCTCAGGCCCAGTCAATAAATGATTAACATGAATTGACCTTCTGTTAATTTATCAGTTCAAACCTATCTGTGAGTCAACAACTTCTTTGTACATCATGTTGTCAGAATCTAATGTGATTGATTATGTGTTTGATTGTTTAAAAATAAATTAACTCATAATGACTTACTAAAAATGGGGGAGAGAAGACTCTAGATCTATCAACTGCTCAACATCCATGTTTTCTTCATCTAAATCAGGCTGAGAAAATTCTCCAGACTTTCCTCAGATTTGATAACCAATAAGGGGGCTCCAGAGCTATCAGAATCATTGGAGAAGGGGCAGATTCCCAGTTAGTAATTACCATTCTCACCAGGGCCATAATCTATATCTCCTAGACATACTTAATAGAACGAGGCCTGCAGATAACTCAAGGTTCATATTCTGGGGTTATTGAAGATAGAAGAGGATGGGGCTCTACTACTTTTGTTAGAGATGGGGCATGCACTACAGTGATCTCCCACTCCCTTCAAAAATATATGACACTGGTATTGAGGGGGGAAAACACACAGAATGAAACAGTAAGAAGAAAAATATTCTTAAATTACATAAAAGAACATTAGCGGAGTAGAACTTGAACTCATGCATATACAGTTAAATCAGCCAAAAATTCAATAGAAAATAGAGGAGGAATTCTCCTAAATCTAAAAAATGGAGCGAAGAAAAAAGTCAGTGGCAAATGGAAAATTCTCAAGTAACTTAAAAGCAAAGTCAGAGGCTTTGAAAACTTTAGCATAAATGCGCTTGATGGAGGAGAATAAAGAGAAACACATATTTATCTTCACAGATGCATTTGTCTCAATGTTGAAGAGCAAAAATAGCCCAGAACTAGAAGGCCTATGAACTATGTCAGGAATCTAAACAAAAAGTTGTAATACGGCGGATCCCATCACATTGGCTGCGTGCGAATGAAGAGGCTGACAGATTGGTAAAAGAGGGCGGACGACTAACTCAGCCTGAAAGACATAACCTATAATGAGATAAAGAGGTTTATTAAAAGCACTTATAGAACTAAGTGGAAATAAGAGCATCAAGGCCACCAGAAAGATACTGCATATTACCAACTTGACCAAAGTGAACAAGTAAAAATCTTCAGACTCCTCACAGGACATAACAGGCTGAAATACCACTTGTTCAATAAACTAAAGACAGGAGATACTGATGAATGTAATTGTGGTACTGGTAATATGGCAGATAGACATTCGCTGCAGGGGTATCCAATGTGTGCACATCAGAGACAGTTATTCTGGCCTACACCCGCTTGGTTTGAGGATACACTCTAAGAGCTTATGGAGATGTCAAAAAACTCAAGTTAACTGCTGCTTTCTTTAACTATATTTAGGATGACATCTGAAGGCGTACGAGAAAGAGCACTATCCATTGTTTACCACGACCCTTGCCACAGGTATGTCGGTGGCAAAAGCGTCCCAGTGGCTACGAAATGAAATCATGCTTAGTTAGCGAATCCATTAAGTGGAAAGTCCGAATCGAAAGCTCATTGTGTGGGCGTCTTCAGTGGTGGACAAAGTTTCCCAATGGTTACGAAAGGGACTGTTGCTGGGCTAGCGAACCCATGCCATGAAAGTCTTAGTTCATTGTGAGGGCGTCATCTACAGACTGTGTCCTTCTGGTTTCCGGAGGAGCAACCTGTGGTGAACGGAAGTGAGACTAAGCGGCCATGGGCAGGACGTGACGATTTCTTGGGTGAGCCTAGTACCAGAGCGCTATATGACTTTTCTGCAATTATGGAAACTTCCTTGGATGGCGGGAAATGCCTACATTCTGCCCCTCCCTTCTCTTGAGGGCCCACAGGCAGGCGTCCGGATGTCCTAAACGCTCCAGCTGGGTCGTCTCCTGTAAATGGAAGGATGAAGGTGGCACCACAACACCAAGAGCTTGGAACGTCCTATGCTACGAAACACCCGGGAAGGTCAACTCGGTCAACAAACGCCCGAAGACGTCAGATGTGTAGGGCGAAAGGCGCAAATATCGCAGCTCTGCTGTAAACAGTCACAACGCATTTCATCCAGAACAAACATTACGGAGAAAAGAAGAGGATATGCAGATGACACAGTCTTCCACTCACATGATGCCAAGAGGTTAGATCCCGTCTGTCAAACAGACACATTGACGAATCAAATCTTGTTCTGAACAAAACTGGTGTTCACGGACAAAACCTGATGCCAACCAAAGATCACCATCACCAATGAGGAAACTGAAAATGTCACAGACTGTGAACACCTGGGATCCACAATCAACAACCGTGGGGTATGTTGACAAGCATTCAGACACAAGCTGGCAATAGCCATGGTGAGGTTAAAACAGTGTTCACGCCTCTGGCACAACACCAGCAGGCCAGTTAAAGTAACATTTGTGAAAACATGTTCCTTGCCTGCCACAATGTGTGGGCGTGACTCATGGACCATTTTGTAATCACCAGAGAAGAAAGTATGGGCCTTTGAGCTTAAATGTTATAGAACAGTTTGTAAACATCGTGGATCAAGTGGAAGACAAATACTGACATTTTACAAGATCTGAACAGGGAAGACAAATATTAAGGACGTTTATTTGAAACCCGTTCCAATGGCTGTATTACAAAAGCACGAAAGAAACATTAACAGGTGTGGTAGAATTAAACAAAGCATTCATTTTGAATGAATTATGCACCATGGTTTGGCCAGAAGAAGTCGCCGTAGGCATTCAGGCAAGCATCCCATTGCTTAGGTAGGCGGCGAATGCCGTCCGCAAAACAGGATTGTGGTTGCTCACTGAACCAAGTGTTTACTGCGTTTATTACGTCTGCATCTGTTTGAAATCGTTGCCCCTTGAGAGCTTTTTGTAGAGGTCCGAACAAATGAAAATCACATGGTGACAAATCAGGACTATAGGCTGGATGTTGCAGAATTTCTCACTTCTTCCAAGCTAATGCTTCCTGCACAATCTTTGCGACATGCGGACGAGCATTATCGTGCAACAAAATCACACCGCGTAAAAAGCATGCCGGGTCGTATATTCTTGATGGCTTTTTGCAGCTTGTGTAGTGTTTGCAAGTAGTTGGTAGAGTTGATGTTGACACCAGGTTCTTTAAAGTCGGCCAACAATAGCCCTTCATGGTCAAAAATGCGCTCAGCATAACCTTACCAGCGGAAACCTGTAACTTGAATTTGTTGCTTTTGGTGATCCAGCATGTTTCCATTGCATGCTCTCTCTTTTGCTGTTCGGCTCAAAGTGGTGACACCATGATTCATCGCCTGCCACTATGCGAAAGAGAAATGCATCACCCTCCACTCTGTAACTCTGCAAGGGTTCAAACACCGTCCCATGAGTTCCTCTTTTTGATGGTCGGTCAACATCCGTGTTACCCACTGTGAACACACCTTCCGATATTGCAGTTTATTACGAACGACCTTTTGAATTGTTCCAATTGACACATCAAATTTTTCGCTAGCGAACGAATGCTTCAACAACGGTTCATCTGTACTGCTGCATCAATTTTGGCGATGTTTTTTTTTTCTGTGACAACAATATGCGCTTGACCCGGCTGTCGAAGATCTGTCGTGAACTGGCGTCCTTTCCGAAATATTCGTGCCCAGTCTGTCACTGTTGTCTTCGACACACATTTGTTACCATACGCTGCCTGCATTCTTCGATGAATGTCCACTGGTCGACATCTTTCAAATGAAAGAAACTGAATCACCGCTCTTTGAGCTTCTTTGGACGGATTTCGGATCAACCCGGCCATTTTCTCAACGGTCAGAAACAGAACCTATGAATTATGTGACGATAAGCACGTGCTATTTTATTCATTGGTCAGTACTTATCACATGACATTATCATGTTCAACGTACGCAATTACGCGCGGCGCGGCACGAGCGGATTTCATATGAACGCTCCTTATACGTATTCTACTAGATCTGAACATGGAAGACAACCACTGACATTCTACCAGATCTGAACATGGAAGACAACCACTGACATTCTACCAGATCTGAACATGGAAGACAACCACTGACATTCTACCAGATCTGAACATGGAAGACAACCACTGACATTCTACCAGATCTGAACATGGAAGACAACCACTGACATTCTACCAGATCTGAACATGGAAGACAACCACTGACATTCTACCAGATCTGAACATGGAAGACAACCACTGACATTCTACCAGATCTGAACATGGAAGCACAGTGTAACAAACTATCGTCTGTCAGGGCGGCAAGATGCCAGTGAATGAATGAATGAATGAATGAATACTACATGTCAACCAAAGATCACAGTCAACAATGAAAACACTGAAAATGTTACAAACTGTGTATACACAGCCAAGGCTACACAGTCAATATCAGAGGGGGGGGGGGGGGAGGGGGGGGGGTGTTCTTAATAATTCAGACACAGGCTGGCTATATATATATATATATCCGTTCTCTCGCTGTGAGCTCAAGCGCAGTCCATACACGTGCCACTACTAAGGTGTGCGCTGGACTGATGTTTGCATGTGGATTAGCTTTCCCTATTACCAGTGCCCCTCGCATTCACGAGAATCCACTCCGACTTCTGAGGTATTTGTAATTTACGTGCCAAGTCAAGGACAAGAAGTCAACATTGTAGTCCAAGTGGCCGGTGAAGGGGTTGAACCCGCTACCTATGCATCAGCACAGCGGAAGTTTAAGAACGAGCGCTCGGATCCATTCAACCATGCTGCCCTCCTGTAAGAAATACGATATTCATGGCTCTCTGATCTGACAACCTGTCCCACACAACACTATATGTATCTCGTCAATACCCCAGTTTCTCGGCCTGTTATTTCTCCACCACAAACCTGTCATTATCACAATATCTGTGACATAAACCCACACTCGGGTATATGATTTGTTCTTCATCTGGCTCTGCATTCGTTCTTGTTCTGTTCCAGTTCTTTTCCCGCCGTTACTGACAGCCAGGTACAATGTACATAGCCGGGCCGTGACGTCATGCCAAAAAAAAATGTCACTTCTGAAATCAATATGGCCTCCATTTTGAATCGTGCAGTCTGCCAGCATGATTCGTGCTAGAGGGTTGTATCTCCGCCTATTGAAATTGACATGTCACTTTCCAGCTCCCAACACCAGTGCCCATGAATTTCAGTTTAAGAACAATCATGCAAATTCTTCATGAAGTGAAGAATTTAGCGGCGGTGCTCTTGCTCGCTGATTCTATCTCTGTCTGTCTGTCTGTCTGTCTGTCTGTCTGTCTGTCTGTCTGTCTGTCTGTCTGTCTGTCTGTCTGTCTGTCTGTCTGTCTGTCTGTCTGTCTGTCTGTCTGTCTGTCTGTCTGTCTGTCTGTCTGTCTGTCTGTCTGTCTGTCTGTCTGTCTGTCTGTCTGTCTGTCTGTCTGTCTGTCTGTCTGTCTGTCTGTCTGTCTGTCTGTCTGTCTGTCTGTCTGTCTGTCTGTCTGTCTGTCTGTCTGTCTGTCTGTCTGTCTGTCTGTCTTTCTGTTTCTCTCTCTCTCTCTCTCTCTCTCTCTCTCTCTCTCTCTATTTTCCTATTTCTCTGTCTGTCTTCTGTCTCTCTCGCTGGCTCTCTGTCTGTCTCTCTCCGTATCTCTTCATTCTCTCTATCTGCCTGTCTCCGCCTTTTACGCTCTCTGTCCCTGTCTTTTTCACTCTATGTCTGTCTGTTTCTGTTTTTCACGTTCTCTCTCTCTGTTTTTCTCCATCTATGCCTATCTGCATGACTCTGTCTCGTATGTCTGTATGTTATGTCTTTCTGTCTCTACCTCTGTCTGTGTGTCTCTCTCTGTTTGTCTCCGTCTCCGTCTCTCTCTCTCTCTCTCTCTCTCTCTCTCTCTCTCTCTCTCTCTCTCTCTCTCTCTCTCTCTCTCTCTATGGTAACATGCATTGTTTATGCTTACAACATTCATTTGACAATGTTTTTTTTTTCCTATGTGAATGCACTATGCACTGATGAACGAAAGATGAGTGATTGGAAGGGCCGAATGTAAGACGGTCCAATTTGTTACCCTTCGAAAATAAAGTTTGTTCGTTCGTTCGTTCGTTCTCTGTGTGTGCGCGTCTCGTCTCTGTCTGTCTGCCTAACTGTCTATCTGTCTCTGTGTCTCCCCTTTCTCCCCTCTGCCCCCTCTCTCTCTGTATCTCCAGCTGTGCACACATGTATGTGTGTCATGTCAGCAGTATATTGGGTACGGGTAAGCTGTCAGACAGTCGCGACATGCGCGTGTTTTGTCTGAACATCCGTTTAGCGCAGCCGTTGTAGCTGGGCTTGTCCTGGTTATTTGACCCTGTCCTGCTCTAGACTTCCCGCCCTGTCTGCTGTACATAAGCAGCGCTGTTCGTTATAAATAGGCAGATCTGTCCGCTATAAATATGCAAAACAGTCTGCCTGGTGGTCACGCAACCGCGTTTGTTGTAGCCGTTTATAGACAATCATTTCTGTTATAGACACAGAACGCTGATTGTTACAGACACAAAATACTGTCTGTTAAAGACACACAACCCGGTCTGTTATAGACACGCTGTCCAGCCTTCTATACGGAATGAGCCATATCTTCTATTCTATAGAGAATCAGTCATATCTTCTATATAGAATCAGTCATATTTTCTATAGAGAATCAGCCATCTTCGATAGAGAATAAGACATTTATTCTATAGAGAATTAGCCATATCTTCTATAGAGAATAAGACATTTCTTCTATAGAGAATCAGCCATATCTTCTATAGAGAATCAGCCATATATTCTATAGAGAATCAGCCATATCTTCTCTAGAGAATCAGTCATATCTTCTATAGACACGCAGGATAGGGAGACACAGGATGGGGAGACAGGAGAGGGGGGAGACACGAGAGGGGGAGATACAGGATGGGGAGACAACTGAGGGGGAAACACGTGATGGGGAGACACAGGAGGGGAAGACACGAGAGAGGGAGAGTCAGGAGGGGAGACACGGGGGTGGGGCACAGTAGGGCAGCCATATCTTCTATAGACAAGCAGCCATATCTTCTATATACAAGCAGCCATATCTTCTATATACAAGCATCCATATATTCCGTAGACATGCAGTCATATCTTCTATAGACAAGCAGCCATATCTTCTATAGACAAGCATCCATATATTCCGTAGACATGCAGCCATATCTTCTATAGACAAGCAGCCATATCTTCTATAGACAAGCAGCCATATCTTCTATAGACAAGCATCCATATCTTCTATAGACAAGCAGCGATATCTTCTATAGACAAGCAGCCATATCTTCTATAGACAAGCAGCCATATATTCCGTAGACAAGCAGCCATATCTTCTATATACAAGCAGCCATATCTTCTATATACAAGCAGCCATATATTCCGTAGACAAGCAGCCATATCTTCTATATACAAGCAGCCATATATTCCGTAGACAAGCAGCCATATCTTCTATATACAAGCATCCATATCTTCTATATACAAGCAGCGATATCTTCTATAGACAAGCATCCATATCTTCTATAGACAAGCATCCATATCTTCTAAATACAAGCAGCCATATCTTCTATAGACAAGCATCCATATCTTCTATATACAAGCATCCATATATTCTGTAGACAAGCAGCCATATCTTCTATATACAAGCAGCCATATATTCCGTAGACAAGCATCCATATCTTCTATATACAAGCAGCCATATCTTCTATAGACAAGCAGACATATCTTCTATAGACAAGCAGACATATCTTCTATAGACAAGCAGACATATCTTCTATATACAAGCATCCATATCTTCTATATACAAGCATCCATATCTTCTATATACAAGCATCCATATCTTCTATATACAAGCAGCCATATCTTCTATAGACAAACAGACATATCTTCTATAGACAAACAGACATATCTTCTATAGACAAGCAGACATATCTTCTATAGACAAGCAGACATATCTTCTATAGACAAGCAGCCATATCTTCTATAGACAAGCATCCATATCTTCTATATACAAGCATCCATATATTCCGTAGACAAGCAGCCATATCTTCTATATACAAGCAGCCATATATTCCGTAGACAAGCATCCATATCTTCTATAGACAAGCATCCATATCTTCTATAGACAAGCAGCGATATCTTCTATATACAAGCAGCCATATCTTCTATAGACAAGCATCCATATCTTCTATAGACAAGCATCCATATATTCCGTAGACATGCAGCCATATCTTCTAAAGACAAGCAGCCATATCTTCTATAGACAAGCATCCATATCTTCCGTAGACAAGCAGCCATATATTCTATAGACAAGCATCCATATAATACGTAGACATGCAGCCATATCTTCTATAGACAAGCATCCATATCTTCCGTAGACAAGCAGCCATATCTTCTATAGACAAGCATCCATATATTCCGTAGACATGCAGCCATATCTTCTATAGACAAGCAGACATATCTTCTATAGACAAGCAGACATATCTTCTATAGACAAGCAGACATATCTTCTATATACAAGCATCCATATCTTCTATATACAAGCATCCATATCTTCTATATACAAGCATCCATATCTTCTATATACAAGCAGCCATATCTTCTATAGACAAACAGACATATCTTCTATAGACAAGCAGACATATCTTCTATAGACAAGCAGACATATCTTCTATAGACAAGCAGCCATATCTTCTATAGACAAGCATCCATATCTTCTATATACAAGCATCCATATATTCCGTAGACAAGCAGCCATATCTTTTATATACAAGCAGCCATATATTCCGTAGACAAGCATCCATATCTTCTATAGACAAGCATCCATATCTTCTATAGACAAGCAGCGATATCTTCTATATACAAGCAGCCATATCTTCTATAGACAAGCATCCATATCTTCTATAGACAAGCATCCATATATTCCGTAGACATGCAGCCATATCTTCTAAAGACAAGCAGCCATATCTTCTATAGACAAGCATCCATATCTTCCGTAGACAAGCAGCCATATATTCTATAGACAAGCATCCATATCTTCCGTAGACAAGCAGCCATATATTCTATAGACAAGCATCCATATAATACGTAGACATGCAGCCATATCTTCTATAGACAAGCATCCATATCTTCCGTAGACAAGCAGCCATATCTTCTATAGACAAGCATCCATATATTCCGTAGACATGCAGCCATATCTTCTATAGACAAGCAGCCATATATTCCGTAGACAAGCAGCCATATCTTCTATATACAAGCAGCCATATCTTCTATATACAAGCAGCCATATATTCCGTAGACAAGCAGCCATATCTTCTATATACAAGCATCCATATCTTCTATAGACAAGCAGCCATATATTCCGTAGACATGCAGCCATATCTTCTATAGACAAGCAGCCATATCTTCTATAGACAAGTATCCATATATTCCGTAGACAAGCAGCCATATCTTCTATAGACAAGCATCCATATATTCCGTAGACATGCAGCCATATCTTCTATAGACAAGCATCCGTATCTTCTATAGACACGCATCCATATCTTCTATAGACAAGCATCCATATATTCCGTAGACATGCAGCCATATCTTCTATAGACAAGCAGCCATATCTTCTATAGACAAGCATCCATATCTTCCGTAGACAACCAGCCATATCTTCTATAGACAGGCATCCATATATTCCGTAGACATGCAGCCATATCTTCTATAGACAAGCAGCCATATCTTCTATAGACAAGCATCCATATCTTCCGTAAACAAGCAGCCATATCTTCTATAGACAGGCATCCATATATTCCGTAGACATGCAGCCATATCTTCTATAGACAAGCAGCCATATCTTCTATAGACAAGCAGCCATATCTTCTATAGACAAGCAGCCATATCTTCTATAGACAAGCATCCATATATTCCGTAGACATGCAGCCATATCTTCTATAGACAAGCAGCCATATCTTCCGTAGACAAGCAGCCATATCTTCTATAGACAAGCATCCATATATTCCGTAGACATGCAGCCATATCTTCTATAGACAAGCCGCCATATCTTCTATAGACAAGCATCCATATATTCCGTAGACATGCAGCCATATCTTCTATAGACAAGCATGCATATCTTCCGTAGACATGCAGCCATATCTTCTATAGACAAGCAGCCATATCTTCTATAGACAAGCAGCCATATCTTCTATATACAAGCAGCTATATCTTCTATAGACAAGCATCCATATATTCCGTAGACATGCAGCCATATCTTCTATAGACAAGCATCCATATATTCCGTAGACATGCAGCCATATCTTCTATATACAAGCAGCGATATCTTCTATAGACAAGCAGCCATATCTTCTATAGACAAGCAGCTATATCTTCTATAGACAAGCATCCATATATTCCGTAGACAAGCAGCCATATCTTCTATAGACAAGCATCCATATATTCCGTAGACATGCAGCCATATCTTCTATAGACAAGCATCCGTATCTTCGATAGACAAGCATCCATATCTTCTATAGACAAGCATCCATATATTCCGTAGACATGCAGCCATATCTTCTATAGACAAGCAGCCATATCTTCTATAGACAAGCATCCATATCTTCCGTAGACAACCAGCCATATCTTCTATAGACAGGCATCCATATATTCCGTAGACATGCAGCCATATCTTCTATAGACAAGCAGCCATATCTTCTATAGACAAGCATCCATATCTTCCGTAGACAAGCAGCCATATCTTCTATAGACAGGCATCCATATATTCCGTAGACATGCAGCCATATCTTTTATAGACAAGCAGCCATATCTTCTATAGACAAGCAGCCATATCTTCTATAGACAAGCATCCATATATTCCGTAGACATGCAGCCATATCTTCTATAGACAAGCAGCCATATCTTCCGTAGACAAGCAGCCATATCTTCTATAGACAAGCATCCATATATTCCGTAGACATGCAGCCATATCTTCTATAGACAAGCCGCCATATCTTCTATAGACAAGCATCCATATATTCCGTAGACATGCAGCCATATCTTCTATAGACAAGCATGCATATCTTCCGTAGACATGCAGCCATATCTTCTATAGACAAGCAGCCTATCTTCTATAGACAAGCATCCATATATTCCGTAGACATGCAGCCATATCTTCTATAGACAAGCAACCATATCTTTCGTAGACAAGCAGCCATATCTTCTATAGACAAAGCATCCATATATTCCGTAGACATGCAGCCATATCTTCTATAGACAAGCAGCCATATCTTCTATAGACAAGCATCCATATATTCCGTAGACATGCAGCCATATCTTCTATAGACAAGCAGCCATATCTTCCGTAGACAAGCAGCCATATCTTCTATAGACAAGCAGCCATATCTTCTGTAGACAAGGAGAAATATCTTCTGTAGACATTGAGCCATATCTTCTATAGACAAGCAGCCATATCTTCTGTAGACAAGGAACCATATCTTCTATAGACAAGCAGCCATATCTTCTATAGACAAGCAGCCATATCTTCTATAGCCAAGCATCCATATCTTCTGTAGATATGCAGACATATCTTCTGTAGACAAGCAGCCATATCTTCTATAGACAAGCAGCCATATCTTCTATAGACAAGCAGCCATATCTTCTATAGACAAGCATCCATATATTCCGTAGACATGCAGCCATATCTTCTATAGGCAAGCAGCCATATCTTCTATAGACAAGCATCCATATATGCCGTAGACATGCAGCCATATCTTCTATAGACAAGGAGCCATATCTTCCGTAGACAAGCAGCCATATCTTCTATAGACAAGCAGCCATATCTTCTGTAGACAAGGAGAAATATCTTCTGTAGACATTGAGCCATATCTTCTATAGACAAGCAGCCATATCTTCTGTAGACAAGGAGAAATATCTTCTATAGACAAGCATCCATATATTCCGTAGACATGCAGCCATATCTTCTATAGACAAGCAGCCATATCTTCCGTAGACAAGCAGCCATATCTTCTATAGACAAGCAGCCATATCTTCTGTAGACAAGGAGAAATATCTTCTGTAGACATTGAGCCATATCTTCTATAGACAAGCAGCCATATCTTCTGTAGACAAGGAAGCATATCTTCTATAGACAAGCAGCCATATCTTCTATAGACAAGCAGCCATATCTTCTATAGACAAGCAGCCATATCTTCTATAGACAAGCATCCATATACTCCGTAGACATGCAGCCATATCTTCTATAGACAAGCAGCTATATCTTCTATAGCCAAGCATCCATATCTTCTGTAGATATGCAGACATATCTTCTGTAGACAAGCAGCCATATCTTCTATAGACAAGCTGCCATATCTTATATAGACAAGCAGCCATATCTTGTATATAGACAAGCAGCCATATCTTCTGTAGACAAGCAGCCATATCTTCTATAGACAAGCAGCCATATCTTCTGCAGACAAGGGGAAATATCTTCTGTAGACATGGAGCCATATCTTCTATAGACAAGCAGCCATATCTTCTGTAGACAAGCAGCCATACCTTCTATAGCCAAGCATCCATATCTTCTATAGCCAAGCATCCATATCTTCTATAGCCAAGCATCCATATCTTCTATAGCCAATCATCCATATCTTCTATAGCCAAGCATCCATATCTTCTATAGCCAAGCATCCATATCTTCTATAGATATGCAAACATATCTTCTATAGACAAGCAGCCATATCTTCTGTAGACAAGCAGCCATATCTTCTGTAGACATGGAGCCATATCTTTTGTAGACACGGAACCATATCTTCTATAGACAAGCAGCCATATCTTCTGTAGACAAGGAGAAATATATCCTGTAGATATGGAGCCATATCTTCTATAGCCAAGCATTCATATCTTCTATAGAAATGCAGACATATCTTCTATAGCCAAGCATCCATATCTTCTATAGATATGCAGACATATCTTCTATAGACATGCATCTAATCCATATCTTCTATAGATATGCAGACATATCTTCTATAGACAAGGAGAAATATCTTCTATAGACAAGCATCCATGTCTTCTACAGATATGCAGACATATCTTCTATAAACACGCAGACATATCTTCTACAGCCAAGCATCCATATCTTCTGTAGACAAGCAGCCATATCTTCTATAGACAAGGAGATATATCTTCTGTAGACAAGCAGCCATATCTTCTATAGACAAGGAGAAATATCTTCTGTAGACAATGAGAAATATCTTCTGTAGACAAGGAGAAATATTTTCTGTAGAGAAGCAAGCATATCTTCTATAGAAAATCAGCCATATTATATAGAGGAGCCTAGGATTCTGAGATAAGTAGAAATTAAAAAAAAAAAAAATTTTCTTTTCATTCTCAATTTTAAAAAATCTTTCAATTCTTCTCATTCTGTTATTATGCCCTAATGCTGTCACTGTAGTGTCTTACCCGTCTTTATATGTTGTGTTTTGTGTTTGTTTACTGTTGAAGGTATGTCGCCTCAACGTCCGATGTTTTCCGTTAAGCTGCATTACTTCGTGTCATTTCATATTGTTTAAGTTTCAACAGCCTTACAGCAATTCCACTAAGTTTATTCATATTGTCTCGTATAGACACATAACTGTGTCTTTTATAGTCACACAGTTCTGTCTTATATAGGCACATTGTTTTTATTATAGACACGCAACACTTTTAGATATAGACACAGTCATGCCTTATATAGACACAATCCTGCCTGATATAAACACTCATCCCTGCCCGATATAAACACTCATCCCTGCCTGATATAGACACTCATCCCTCATGATATAGACACTCATCCCTGCCTGACATAGACACTCATCCCTGCCTGATATAAACACTCATCCCTGCCTGATATAAACACTCATCCCTGCCTGATATAAACACTCATCCCTGCCCGATATAAACACTCATCCCTGCCCGATATAAACACTAATCCCTGTCCGATATAAACACTCATCCCTGCCTGATATAGACACTCATCCCTGCCCGATATAAACACTCATCCCTGCCTGATATAAACACTAATCCCTGCCCGATATAAACACTAATCCCTGCCCGATATAAACACTCATCCCTGCCTGATATAGACACTCATCCCTACCTGATATAGACACTCATCCCTCATGATATAGACAGTCATCTCTGCCTGATATAGACACTCATCCCTGCCTGATATAGACACTCATCCCTGCCTGATATAGACACTCATCCCTACCTGATATAGACACTCATCCCTCATGATATAGACAGTCATCTCTGCCTGATATAGACACTCATCCCTGCCTGATATAGACACTCATCCCTCATGATATAGACACTCATCCCTCATGATATAGACACTCATCCCTGCCTGATATAAACACTAATCCCTGCCTGATATAAACACTAATCCCTGCCCGATATAAACACTCATCCCTGCCTGATATAGACACTCATCCCTACCTGATATAGACACTCATCCCTCATGATATAGACAGTCATCTCTGCCTGATATAGACACTCATCCCTCATGATATAGACAGTCATCTCTGCCTGATATAGACACTCATCCCTACCTGATATAGACACTCATCCCTCATGATATAGACAGTCATCTCTGCCTGATATAGACACTCATCCCTGCCTGATATAGACACTCATCCCTGCCCGATATAAACACTCATCCCTGCCTGATATAAACACTAATCCCTGCCCGATATAAACACTAATCCCTGCCCGATATAAACACTCATCCCTGCCTGATATAGACACTCATCCCTACCTGATATAGACACTCATCCCTCATGATATAGACAGTCATCTCTGCCTGATATAGACACTCATCCCTGCCTGATATAGACACTCATCCCTGCCTGATATAGACACTCATCCCTACCTGATATAGACACTCATCCCTCATGATATAGACAGTCATCTCTGCCTGATATAGACACTCATCCCTGCCTGATATAGACACTCATCCCTCATGATATAGACACTCATCCCTCATGATATAGACACTCATCCCTGCCTGATATAAACACTAATCCCTGCCTGATATAAACACTAATCCCTGCCCGATATAAACACTCATCCCTGCCTGATATAGACACTCATCCCTACCTGATATAGACACTCATCCCTCATGATATAGACAGTCATCTCTGCCTGATATAGACACTCATCCCTCATGATATAGACAGTCATCTCTGCCTGATATAGACACTCATCCCTACCTGATATAGACACTCATCCCTCATGATATAGACAGTCATCTCTGCCTGATATAGACACGCATCCATTACAGGGTGTAGACGCGAATACCTGCCTGGTATAGACAGTCATTCCTGTCTAATATAGACACTCATCCCTGCCTGATATAGACACTAATCCATGTCTGTTGTAGACACTCATACTTGCCTGATATAGACACACATCCCTGCCTGATATAGACACGCGGCCCTGTCTAATATAGATAGGCAGTTCTGTCTACTAAAGATAGACAGCCCTGTCCGTCTAGCCACAGCCCGTCTGCTCCAACATATTAAGTTGTAACTTATGCCGTGCCTGCCAGTTCCAGATGGACATACGGTGAAGTTAGAAATATGTCACCTTCCTCATAAAGTCGTGATCTAATATCTGTGACATGTGTAATAGGCAGAACAATGACCGAAACATGTGTACATGCATATTCGAACCCACGGTCATCGATCCTGAACACAAGCGCCTGGCTACAGGTGGAGCATAGTCACGGGTGGTCAAGGGTCGAAACCTCCTGGAGGCTGGATTTAAATTATTAATGATATGTGTTCCCAAGTAGACCCAGCGTTACAAAATAGTAGACCCAGCCTTACAATATAGAAGACCCAGCCTTACAAAATAATGACATGTGTTCCCAAGTAGACCCAGCCTTACAACATAATAGACCCAGCCTTACAAAATAGTAGACCCAGCCTTACAAAATAATGACATGTGTTCCCAAGTAGACCCAGCCTTACAACATAATAGACCCAGCCTTACAAAATAGTAGACCCAGCCTTACAATATAGTAGACCCAGCCCTACAAAATAGTAGACCCAGCCTTAAAAAATAGTAGACCCAGCCTTATAAAATAATAACATGTGTTCCAAAGTAGACCCAGCCTTACAAAATAGTAGACACAGCCTTACAAAATAGTAGACCCAGCCTTATAAAATAATAACATGTGTTCCAAAGTAGACCCAGCCTTACAAAATAGTAGACCCAGCCTTACAAAATAGTAGACCCAGCCTTACAAAATAATGACATGTGTTCCCAAGTAGACCCAGCCTTACAACATAATAGACCCAGCCTTACAAAATAGTAGACCCAGCCTTACAAAATAATGACATGTGTTCCCAAGTAGACCCAGCCTTACAACATAATAGACCCAGCCTTACAAAATAGTAGACCCAGCCTTACAAAATAATGACATGTGTTCCCAAGTAGACCCAGCCTTACAACATAATAGACCCAGCCTTACAAAATAGTAGACCCAGCCTTACAAAATAGTAACATTAAGGACAATTTTACACGCCGTTGAGTGTACTGGTCGTATTGTGCTAGAAAACTGCCTCTGTGCAAATTGGGACCCGTGATCATCAAGGAGTCAGCCAAGCTTTTGGACCAGGCTGACATAGGTACCAGACTTTGTTTCATAAACAACAGATGGGAGATACTGATGAATGTAACTGTGGGACTCGAAAATTGACGCCAAACATTTGTTGCCAGGAGTGTTCGTTTTTTGCAGAACAGAGAGAAGTATTTTAGCCTACATCCGCTTCATTTGAGGACACACTTAATGGTAATGTAAACAAGCTTAAATTGGCTGCTGCTTTCTTTCAATTTATTCATTTTGTCGTGTGACTAAACCAAGAAGAAGGAGGAGGAGAATAACCGTAAGAGAAAGTGGAGGAAGTAGATGTGGAGGAGGAAGAATTATAACAAGAACAAGAAGAGGAGGAGAAAGAAAAAGAAGAGAAAGAAGAAGAACAAGAACAAGCAGAGGGGGAGAAAGAAGAAGAGGAAGAGAAAGAATAAGAACACGAACAAGAAAAGGAAGAGAAAGAAGAAGAGGCGGAGGAAGAGGATGATGATGATCAATAAGAAGAAGACGAAGATGATGATGATGATAAAGAAGAAGAACAACGACAACCTGAAGATGAAGAGGTAGATAAAGATAATGATAATGACCACCTTGCTAGAGAGGAACCAGAATCACGAGAAGATTTGCCTGATTGAGCACCAAGAGAGAAAATATGATTGGCAAATCAACGGAAAAGAAAACGAACTACATACAACCCATCAGATAATGACAAATAATAAATGACAAATCAATGGAGGCATCGCAATAAGTGGGCTGGAGCTGAGCACAGTGAAAAAGTTCAAGTACCTAGAATGTATTTCATAGATGAGGACTGGACGAATGGAGATGGAGGCGAGCAAGCTGCATCGGTGTGTGTGTGTGTGTGTGTGTGTGTGTGTGTGTGTGTGTGTGTGTGTGTGCGCGCGCGCGCCCGTGTGTGTGTTTGTGAGTATGTGTGTGTGTCATTGAGGGTGGAGAGAGTTGCCTCTCCGACGTATCTCTCGCCCTGTTCTTCCCCTTCCCCGATTCTCTCTCCCTATTCCCCCTATGCCCTCTATCTCTCTCTCTCTCTCTCTCTCTCTCTCTCTCTCTCTCTCTCTCTCTTCGCTCTTCTTATTCTTTCTCTCCCTACTCTCTCCCTACTCTGTCTCTATATTCTTTCTCTCCCTATTTTCTCTCTCTCCATATTCTCCGTCTCACCATTCTCCATCTCCCTATTCTCTCTCTCTCTCTCTCTCTCTCTCTCTCTCTCTCTCTCTCCCTCCCTATTCTACTCATTCCCTATGATCTCTGTCGCTATTCTCTCTCCCCCTCTTCCCTCTCTGTCCTCTTCTATCTCTCTCACTCTCTCTCCCAATTCTATCCCTCCCTCTTCTCTCTTTCTCTCCAGATACTCTATATCAGGTGTGTGCAGGTGATGGACATGATCATCTGCCTGGTTCTTCTTCTTCTTCTTCGTTCATCCGGAGTTTTTTTTCGGACGTGATTGCGTTGTGCCTGTCCACAGCAGAGCTGCGTTCTTGCGCCGTTAGGCCGACACATCCGACTTCTGCGGGCATTTGTTGACCGGGTTAACCTTCCCGGGGGTTTCTTAGGACGTTTGGCTCTCACTGTTGTGGTGTTATCCCCCATCCCAGCTGGCCCATATAGAACAGCCAAAGACATCCTGGTCAGCCCTCAAGGGAAGGCAGGGGCAGACCATGGGCATTCCCCGCCATCCAAGGAGGCTTCCATACTTGCAGAGCCAACACACAGCGCTCTGGTACTGAGCTCACCCAAGGAATCGTCACGTCCTGCACATGGCTGCTTAGCCTCACTTCCGTATATTGGGCCTTCCATTCACCATAGGCTGTTCTCCCGGAAACCAGAAGTATGCAGTCTGCAGATGACATCCACACAGTGAGCTTTCGGTTCGGACTTTCCACATAATGGATTTGCTATCCAAGCAATATTCCATTTCGTGCCACTGGGACACTTTTTCCACCTTTTATGAAGCCCACACAGTGAGCTTTTGGTTCGGACTTTCCACGTAATGGATTTGCTATCCAAGCAATATTCCATTTCATGCCTCTGGGGCGCTTTTGTAACCGACATACCTGTGGTATGAAGTGCGGCAGTCTAAATACTTCTTCATGCACCTTTATATGTCAACCTGAATGTAGTTAAAGTAAGCTGCAGTCAACTTGAGCTTGTTGATATCTCCATAGAGCTTGTCCTCAAATGAAGCAGGTGTGGGCCAAAATGTCTTTCTCTGTTCTGCATATATTGGACACTCCTGCAGCAAATGTTTTGCTGTCATTTTTCCAGTTCTACAATTACATTCATCGGTATCTCCTATCTTTAGTTTATTGAACAAGTGGTATTTCAGCCTGTTGTGTCCTGTGCGGAGTCTGAAGATTGCTACTTGTTCTCTTCTGTCGAGTTTGTAATATGCATCATCCTTCTGATGGCCTGGATGCTCTGATTCCCATTTGGTTCTATAAGTGCTTTTTATCAACCTCTTTGCCTCATTATAGGTTATGTCTATGTCAGGCTGAGGTAGTCGTCCGCCCTCTTTTGCCAGTCTGTCAGCCTCTTCGTTTCCAGGTATACTGCAATGTGATGGGATCCACTGTATTACAACTTTTTTGGATTTCTGGCATAGACCATGGAGTGCTGCTCTTAGGTCAGTTAGTTCTGTGCTGTTATTGCTCTTCAGTATTGAGACAGCTGACTTTGCATCTGTGAAGATAGCTATTTGCTTCTCTTTATTTTCCTCCATCAGGAGCATTTCTGCTGCAGTTTTCAGAGCCTCTACCTCCGCTTTGAAGTTACTTGAAAATTTTCCAGTTGCCATTGAATGTGTTTTTTTCGCTCCATTTTTTAAATTTAGGAGAATTCCTCCTCCTCCATTCTCTATTGAATTTTTGGCTGATCCATCTGTATATGCATGGGTCCAATTCCTGCTTGGGTAATGTTCTTTTATGTAGTTTAGGGTTACTTCTCTTCTTTCGGTTTCATGCTGAGTGTTCTTTTTCTCAATACCAGGAATGTTTTCTATCATCTCAGGCAGTTGCTGCTGTCTCCAAGCTGGGAACTTGTGTGCATTGTGTATGGGCTTGACTGTTGATATGTTAAGAATAGGATCTGACCTAATCCTTCGTTTTGCAGTTTCTACAAAGTTGCTACGCTTCAGTCTTCCCTTTCCAAAACCATTAAATCTGTTGTACAGTAGGGTGGTCTGTCAATCTTCTAAATTTTTCTGCTTGTTGCTGGGCTCTGCTATCTCTTCTATCCTGCATTGGTTGTAAACAAGTGATCTTTTCTAATTCATTAATAGGCGTTGTCTTCAGGCTTCCAGTTATGATTCGCATTCCTTGATTTTGGACTCTACTTATTTTGTTAAAGTTTGACTTAGCTGCTGTTGCCCAAGCTGCAATGCCATATTCCAGTACTGGCCTCACCCGCCCAGTATATAACTTCTTGAGAACTTTCTCATCTGCTCCCCATGTTGTACCAGCAAGCTTTTTCATGATTGCCATTCTTTGCCTTGCTCTTGTTCGATTTTTCTCAACCTGTGTCTTCCATGTCAGGCGACGATCAAAGGTGACTCCTAGATAGTTTGGATTTTCTTCATGGCGCAATATTTTTCCATTCAATACCAGCTTAGGTTGCTGAGTTTTAGTTGAGAGGGAGAACACTGTGCATGTTGTTTTCTCCTCACTTATCTTCACTAGCCATGATTTTGACCAGTCCTCTAGCGCTAATAGGGCTTGCTGTATTCTGCTGTTAGCTGTACTAATATATTCTTCAGATGTCCATATGGCTAGGTCATCTGCAAAGGATGATGTGTGTACTCTGGCTGGAAAATTTTCCGTGATGTCGTTTATATATGCTAGGAATAATGTTGGTGAAAGAACTCCTCCTTGGGGGACACCTTGCTCCAACAGCATCATTTTGCTGGTTTGTCCTTGTACTTTTGTCCTGGCAGTTCTGTTCTCAAGGTAGTGGCTGATCCATGTGTACATTTTCCCGCAAACATGCATTTTTTGCAGTTTTACTTTCAGTCCTTCCTTCCATACTTTATCAAATGCTTTTTCTAAATCTATCCAGACTGCTAGTGTGTGCTTTTTCTCTTGGAAGGCATCCTCTATTTCCTGAGCTATATAGGTTATTTGATCTTCAGTAGATCTGTACTTTCTGAATCCTGCTTGGTGAGGTGTTAAGAGTTGGTTTTCTTCCAGATGCCATGTTAGCCTGCCATTGATAATGCGTTCCATTAATTTTCCTACACAGCTAAGAAGACTGATAGGTCGATAGCCATTTGGTTCTTCCAGGTCTTTTCCTTTCTTTGGGACTGGTATTAGTATAGCTTCCTTCCATGCCTGTGGGACTATTCCCCTCTTCCAGCTGTAATTTAGGACTGCTAGTAGTTTCTTTTTTGCCTTAGTGCCTAGTCCTATTAGCATTTCATTTGTGATTCCATCCTTTCCTGGTGATGTCTTCTTTTTTAGGGTATTCATTGCCTGTTCCATTTCTTCCATTGTTAGATTTGCCATCATATATTCTGCTGCTGTCTCTGTATATGTATGATGCATCTGTTTATCTTTGATTGCTTTCTTCTGTTCGGCTGTAATATCAATGTGGTTTGCACTGGCATAGTGTTCCATTAGTGCATTTGCAGCCTTTTTTCCTGTAAGCAAGGACTTTCCTTGTTTAATTGTTATTTGTTTGTTTCTAGGTCCTTCATTGTTCATGGCTTTCACTAGTTTCCATAGTTTGTTTCCATCTCTGTCAAAATTCAGGTTTTCTGTTTTTTTCCTCCAACAATCTCTTGTTGTTTGATTTACTGTTCTTTTATATTTTGCTGAGATGGCTTTGAGAGAGATGTTCGCTTCAGTTGTTTGTTCTCTCTCTGCGGTCTTCCTAGCATCTTCAACTTTGTCCTCCAAATATTGTAGTTCTTCAGTCCAGTATGGTTTGTAATTTTTCCTTGCTCCTCTTGGAATAGACTCAGTGGCTGCCTGTATTATTGCTCTGTTTAGACTTTCCACCATTTGCTTCATGTTGCCATATCGTGTATTTACGTTTTCACAATATTTGTCTGTTAGTATGGCAAATCTGTCCCAATCTGCTCGTTTGTAATTCCAACGGGGCAAAGGCTTTTGCTCCTGTGGAACATACTCCATATTTATTACAAGCTTGATTGGTCTGTGGTCACTACCTGCTAATTGGTCCAGCACATGGCGATCGATTTTGTGGAGGATGTCTCCTGTGCAGAAAGCTAAGTCTGGAGTAGAAGTGGTAATCCATCTTCTGGAGTAGAAGCTCGGTGTGTCATCCGCTTTGTTAAGTAGATGGAGATTTGAGTCTATTTCCCAGTCCTCCACTTCATCTCCTCTTTTGTCAGTATCTGGGTATCCCCATCTTTCTGAACGGCTATTAAAGTCTCCGACAACAATGCAATTTGTGTCAGTTATTTCCATGTTTGAGAGTGTAAGATCCTTATCTGCCGGGCTATATAGATTGTAAATTCTTATTTTCACGTCCTTTATCATTATATCAACACCTATAATTTCCGTTTGGTTGTCAGAGGTCACAGATACTTCGCTGCAAGGTATTGTATTTCGTGTAAGTATTACAACTCCTCCTTTATGTCCTTCGCGGTCGAAACGTGTGGCCTGATATCCCTCGACTGAAAATGTGCGATTGGCGTTGAGGTGTGTCTCTTGAATGCATGCCACATCTATTCTATCTTTATGAAGACGCTGTGTTAGGGAGGCTTTCTTGTTATAAACTCCTTCTGCATTCCATTGTAGTATGTTGAGTGTCCGGGGTGTTTGGTCAATAGCTCTTAACCTACTCCTCTGTGCCTTGACTCCACAGCACAGGGGAAGGTGACCACCAGTAGTCATGGGTGGACCCCCTCGAGGCAGGGGGCCCGGCACTATCACCGCCTGATGGGACTTCACGGGATTAGCACCATATCGATTAACTTTCATCTGTGGCATCATGAAATGATAAAGTTACGTTGCACTTCTTTGTCAAACCTGTGGCTCAGTACATCCGATTTCGACAAGCATTTGTTCGGGATGATTTCCCTAGCCTTTGACTGTCCCCAGTCTACCTACAAGGCAGCAGGTTTGTGCGTCACTTCGTCTGGTCCCTCTCCCTTGACCTGTCCGACATGGGTGACCCTACCAGTAGCTGTGCTACCGTCGGCATAGCTCTTGGGGTCATTGGAACGCTCAAGCCCCTCTACCTCGTCAAGGTGGACGCACGGCAGAGGGGTGCCTGGTTCTGTCCTGGTGTATAAATCAAACCAGGTACAGATCAGAAGACGCCTTGGCCTAGGAGTAGTGAAAGCATTTCACAAATTCCCGTAATACCCTGCACAAGGTTCTGGCGACTACATAAAAGCATGAGTGGTGTAGTCAAGAATAAGAGCATTTCTGACTTCCAAGGTGCAGACCTCATCTGGCAGAGGACTGACGAGGACAAGGGCAAAGCCCTCTTTGAACGCTACCTTGAGCAGAGCAACCAGACAGACATGGGAGGCCGAAATCTGGCCAAGGAGGTCACCTCAGACAGATGCAAGGCCCAGAACACTTCGGATGAAGACACAGTGACAGTGAAAGAAATCAAGGCTGTGCTTCGACGATCAAAAAACAGTGCTCCATGTCCTGATGGCATAAGATACGACGACATAAATAGGTGTACCGACAATGAGCTAGAGAAACTAGCAGACATGTACAACAACAGTATAGGGAGTGCTAGCATCAAGGAGGAATGGTTACACAGCTATCTGATTCCCTTGCCGAAGCCTGACAAAGACCACAAAAAAATTCAGGGATATCGAATTATAACCATGCAGAATACAATAGGCAAGCTGCTGGAGAAGGTAATTGCCAGGAAAATATCAAGCCAACTAGAGAGCCAAGGTGTTTTCCCACCTACCCTGGGTGGGTACCGTCCAAAAAGAGAAACCTGGACCAATGCAGCAGTCTTTGCCCATGATGTCTATGAAGGTTTCCACTCAGGCACTGAAACCGTTGCTGCAGCGATTGATCTTGAGGACGCATACAACAGAGTACCACTGGATTTTTTAATGTTTCAGCTTCTTGAACTAAACGTAAGTCCATTCCTCCTTAGTTGGATCGCTGCAGCCCTCTTCCAACGGAAAGTAGTTTTTAGATGTGGCAGTTGGACTTCGGAACCAACAACAATATATCCTGGCCTACCACAGGGATCACCTTTATCTCCGGTACTTTTCAACGCCTACACAGTGAGAATCACCAGTGAGCAGATCACTGGACCTGGCAGGACATTGTCATATGCCGATGATGTGTTAGTGTATCGTCAGGGTAAGGATAGAGAGGAGGTTGCTGTGGAACTACAAACCGAACTCAATCGCATAAGTACTTGGTGTGATGAAGCTGGGGCAATGGTCAACCCAACAAAGGCAACAGTGACTTGGTTCTCGTTGAATAATCATATTGTCAACAATCCAACACCAACTGTAATGCTGTGTTCAGAGACGGTGGAAAGAACGCAGGCAATGAATTACCTGGGGATACGGTTTGATCGAAGCCTTGCTTATAATGTGCACATAGACCAGGTTATAACAAAGGCCAAGCGGGGTTTGGCAGCGATGCGGGTGATGGCGGCAGCAAACTGTGAGCAGCGCCATCTATGTCTTCTGTACGAGGGGCTGGTCATGTCTGTTTTGGAGTATGCAATGGCAATCCTGACTCTCAGCCATAAGCAGATAGAAAGGATGGAAAGGATACAGAATGAAGCTATGCGCATTATTCTTGGATGTACAAGAGATACAGCATGCAGGGCGATGCGCTACCTTCTTGATTTTCCAACCATTGAAGAGAGAATACAAGTTTGCAGGGCACGCGCCTACCTCAGAATTAACGCAAACACACAACATCCACTGCATAGTGAAATTAGGAAGGTGAAGGGCAGCAGGTTAAAAAGAGGACGGTCGTGGATGGGTCAAGCCGAAGACATTCTTCAACAGGTGTGTTCACTTGAGGACTTAGAACCTGGCGAGGAGTGGGTGCAAGTGCCAACAGACTTCTGCACATCCTTTTCAGTTTGCATCCAACTAGATAGAAAATGCAGACAAGAAAATCCGGCTGCTGTTGAGGCTGAAGTACAAGCGTTGATTTTCGAGAATTCGCTAGACGGTGACGCGGTCATCTACACAGATGGGTCGGTCGTCCGACATGTGAGAAGCTCATGGGCCTTTACAGCTCGGGCCGGAGGGAGAATTGTGAAGGAGGACTCTGGTGCTTTCACTGAAACCACAAGTAGCCTGACCATGGAAGTCATGGCAGTAAGTAAAGCAATAACATGGCTCGAGACACAGACATTCACTAGGGCTTGTTTCCTTAGCGACTCAATGAACATGATCAAGAGGATAGAGGAGGGGTCGATCCGAAGAGAATGGTTGCTGCCTCTGAAGCGGTCTCGGCTGGCAAAGATTAGTTTCATCTTCGTGCCAGGGCATGCGGGAGTACAAGGGAATGAGCGGGCTGACAAGCTCGCAGGTGAGGCTACTGTGGAGGGCGGTCGCGCCATGGACCAGGCTGACATTCTGAATGCTCTACGAGAAGTGAGACTTTTGCGAGAACCAAGTGATGACTGTGAATCTACAACAATGGCCAGACTGCGAGAGCAGCAAATTATAAGAGGGGTGGCCAAACAAGAACACTACGCAGGAAGCCAAAGAAGATTGATAAACCAACACAGAACTGGCGTCGTTAGCCGCTACACGTTGCGGGATTTGCTGAGGAGGGGATCCGAGCACTTATGGACTGAATGGTTCGATGTGCAACGAGGATGATCTGTCGACTAACTAACTAACTAACAAGGTTCGAAATCAACCGTATGCGATTTAGCAGCAGATTGTCTTGTGATGATTTCGATCGTTTGAGCATCGGTCGTTCAGAAAGCAATGGCAAACCACTGAACGTAAAAACTGTCTGGTAAACCACAGACAGCGAAATAATTATGAGGTTCATTGCGACGTCGTGTAAATGTTACAACTAATTTTTAACAAGTGAGAAAGACAAGTGGAGGCTTTGAGTATGTCAGGACATAAACTCTCTTTGGGTTCCTTACATAAAGAGCATGGATATATAGGGGTCACCAGGCTTGAGATTTTGCAGCCACCATGATCGATCCCACAGGGTCAACAAAATTTTTTTTTTTAAACCTGGCGGCAAAGAATTGGCTGTGGGGGATGAGGTTGTCTCCAGTCTCAGGGTGAGCTTATAGCAGTGGAGCATGAGACACAAGCAAACGTAACAGAGGTTTGTGCCGCAGAACCAAGGAAGATGTGGAAACCGTCCATAGATGAGATCGGAGGGGATCAGACAATGGGCAAGTCCTGCAATCTATATTGATAGATGAGTGTGTTACATTTAAAGTGACGAGCTTTTGAAATCTTGACAGGTAGAAGCTTGTACAGTTGCTTGGATCAACTTGTGGTTAGCTTGTACAGTTGCTTGGCTCAACTTGTGACTAGCTTGTACAGTTGCTTGGCTCAACTTGTGGCTAGCTTATACATTTGCTTGGCTCAACTTGTGGCTAGCTTGTACAGTTGCTTGGCTCAACTTGTGGCTAGCTTGTACAGTTGCTTGGCTCAACTTGTGGCTAGCTTGTACAGTTGCTTGGCTCAACTTGTGGCTAGCTTGTACAGTTGCTTGGCTCAACTTGTGGCTAGCTTGTACAGTTGCTTGGCTCAACTTGTTGCTAGCTTGCACAGTTGCTTGGCTCAACTTGTGGCTAGCTTATACAGTTGCTTGGCTCAACTTGTGGCTAGCCTGTACAGTTGCTTGGCTCAACTTGTGGCTAGTTTGTACAGTTGCTTGGATCAACTTGTGGCTAGCTTGTACAGTTGCTTGGCTCAACTTGTGGCTAGCTTGTACAGTTGCTTGGCTCAACTTGTGGCTAGCTTGTACAGTTGCTTGGCTCAACTTGTGGCTAGCTTGTACAGTTGCTTGGCTCAACTTGTGGCTAGCTTGTACAGTTGCTTGGCTCAACTTGTGGCTAGCTTGTACAGTTGCTTGGCTCAACTTGTGGCTAGCTTGTACAGTTGCTTGGCTCAACTTGTGGCTAGCTTATACAGTTGCTTGGCTCAACTTGTGGCTAGCTTGTACAGTTGCTTGGCTCAACTTGTGGCTAGCTTGTACAGTTGCTTGGCTCAACTTGTGGCTAGCTTATACAGTTGCTTGGCTCAACTTGTGGCTAGCTTGTACAGTTGCTTGGCTCAACTTGTGGCTAGTTTGTACAGTTGCTTGGATCAACTTGTGGCTAGCTTGTACAGTTGCTTGGCTCAACTTGTGGCTAGCTTGTACAGTTGCTTGGCTCAACTTGTGGCTAGCTTATACAGTTGCTTGGCTCAACTTGTGGCTAGCTTGTACAGTTGCTTGGCTCAACTTGTGGCTAGCTTATACAGTTGCTTGGCTCAACTTGTGGCTAGCTTGTACAGTTGCTTGGCTCAACTTGTGGCTAGCTTGTACAGTTGCTTGGCTCAACTTGTGGCTAGCTTGTACAGTTGCTTGGCTCAACTTGTGGCTAGCTTGTACAGTTGCTTGGCTCAACTTGTGGCTAGCTTGTACAGTTGCTTGGCTCAACTTGTGGCTAGCTTGTACAGTTGCTTGGCTCAACTTGTGGCTAGTTTGCACAGTTGCCTGGATCAACTTGTGGCTAGTTTGTACAGTTGCTTGGATCAACTTGTGGCTAGCTTGTACAGTTGCTTGGCTCAACTTGTGGCTAGCTTGTACAGTTGCTTGGCTCAACTTGTGGCTAGCTTATACAGTTGCTTGGCTCAACTTGTGGCTAGCTTGTACAGTTGCTTGGCTCAACTTGTGGCTAGCTTATACAGTTGCTTGGCTCAACTTGTGGCTCGCTTGTACAGTTGCTTGGCTCAACTTGTGGCTAGCTTGCACAGTTGCTTGGCTCAACTTGTGGCTAGCTTATACAGTTGCTTGGCTCAACTTGTGGCTAGCTTGTACAGTTGCTTGGCTCAACTTGTGGCTAGCTTGCACAGTTGCTTGGCTCAGCTAGTGGCTAGCTTGTACAGTTGCTTGGCTCAACTTGTGGCTAGCTTGTACAGTTGCTTGGCTCAACTTGTGGCTAGCTTGCACAGTTGCTTGGCTCAGCTAATGGCTAGCTTACACAGTTGCTTGGCTCAGCTAGTGGCTAGCTTGTACAGTTGCTTGGCTCAACTTGTGGCTAGTTTGTACAGTTGCTTGGATCAACTTGTGGCTAGCTTGTACAGTTGCTTGGCTCAACTTGTGGTTTGCTTGTACAGTTGCTTGGCTCAACTTGTGGCTAGCTTGTACAGTTGCTTGGCTCAACTTGTGGCTAGTTTGTACAGTTGCTTGGATCAACTTGTGGCTAGCTTGTACAGTTGCTTGGCTCAACTTGTGGCTAGCTTGTACAGTTGCTTGGCTCAACTTGTGGCTAGCTTGCACAGTTGCTTGGATCAACTTGTGGCTAACTTGCACAGTTGCTTGGCTCAACTTGTAGCTAGCTTATACAGTTGCTTGGCTCAACTTGTGGCTAGCTTGTAAAGTTGCTTGGCTCAACTTGTGGCTAGCTTGTACAGTTGCTTGGCTCAACTTGTGGCTAGCTTGTACAGTTGCTTGGCTCAACTTGTGGCTAGCTTGTACAGTTGCTTGGCTCAACTTGTGGCTAGCTTGCACAGTTGCTTGGCTCAGCTAGTGGCTAGCTTGTACAGTTGCTTGGCTCAACTTGTGGCTAGCTTGTACAGTTGCTTGGCTCAACTTGTGGCTAGCTTGCACAGTTGCTTGGCTCAGCTAGTGGCTAGCTTACACAGTTGCTTGGCTCAGCTAGTGGCTAGCTTGTACAGTTGCTTGGCTCAACTTGTAGCTAGCTTGTACGGTCACTTGGCTCAACTTGTGGCTAGCTTGTACAGTTGCTTGGCTCAACTTGTGGCTAGCTTGTATAATTTCTTGGCACAAGAAGCATCAAACTGGCCTAATTCTCTCAAATCACAGTTGCACACAGCATGCTTGAAATGTATCTCTGCTGTGTCCATTAAAGCAGTCATTTCTGCACTCCCCCGGGAACAGATTTTGTTGGGAGAAAAACTGAGCATAGCAACGGATGACAAATAGCTGATGTTTGCGAACGAAATGGCTGTAATAACGACAGCAATACACAATCTGTGATGATAGCTGGACGTAGTGGGATGTGTTTGTGGGGTAAATAGATGCCTTATTTGCACGACCTTGTGAGATTATGTGGAAAATAGATCTCAGTGTCCGTTCGGTTCCTGTCCTCGTAAGTTTATGGGGAATATAGATGTTCCGTGTCTGCTCCTGCTCTCTTGAGTATGTTCCTGCCCTCTTGAGTATGTGGGGAAAATAGATGTTCCGTGTATGTTCCTGCCCTCTTGAGTTTATGGGGAAAATAGATGTTTAGAGCCTGCTCATGAGCTCGTCAGTTTATGGGGGAAATAGGTGTTCAGTGTCTGCTCCTGCTCTTTTGAGTATATGGGGAAAATAGATGTTCCGTGTCTGCTCCTGCCCTCTTGAGTCTATGGGGAATATAGATGTTCCGTGTCTGCTCCTTATCTCTTGAGTGTATGGGGAAAATAGATGTTCCGTGTCTGCTCCTTATCTCTTGAGTGTATGGGGAAAATAGATGTTCCGTGTCTGTTCCTGCCCTCTTGAGTTTATGGGGAAAATAAATGTTCCGTTTCTGCTCATGCACTCGTCAGTTTATGGGGAAAATAGATGTTTCGTGTCTGCTCCTGTCCTCTTGAGGTTATGGGAGGGGGGATGAGAGGGAGATAGATGTTCCTCATGCCCTCTGGAGTTTATGGGGAAAACAGAGGTTCCGTGTCTGCTCCTGTCCTTTTGAGTTTATGGGAGGAAATAAATGTTCTGTGTCTGCTCTTTTTGTGATTTACCGGGCAATTCTATAATTTACCATTGGAGGTCGGCTGGCTAAGGGGTGGGCTTAAACTTTCTCTTCTGAGGACGGCATAGTGGATCGCTCCACTCGCCGATCAGCTGGATTTAAATGCTGACTTCTCGTTCGCCGAGCAATGACAGCTACTGGACGTGACAACTGCGTTGTAAATCACAAACAGCCAGTAGGAGCTGGGGTTGATTGCAACGTCCTGCAGAGACGTGCACTTTAAGTTTGTTTTGGCTTTCTAAACGGCCGACGCTTATGCCGCTTGAATAACGAAGACACAAACAATAGATTGCACGATTTATTGCCTTGCATATTTCGCTGCATCTCGTCAGGTACATACTGAAGAAATCACACAACAAAAATTGAATTAACTAGATAACTCCTTCAAGGTGAAATATACACATGTTCGCACAGTAATGTCGATTGTCTACCACGGTAATTTTAAACTGACTAACATGTCTTTCTTCTTGCACAAGGCCGGCTTACGTAGGTTGATCATTATAGTTTCTGCAAACTTTAACAAGCGACTACTTTGTTGATCAACCTACGTAAGCTAGCCTTGTGCAAGCAGAAAGACATGTTAGTCAGTTTAAAATTACCGTGGTAGGCAATCGACATAACTGTGCGAACATGTGTATATTTCAGTTTGAAGGATTTATCTAATTAATTCACTTTACGTTGTGTGATTTCTGCAGTATATACCCGACGAGATGCAACGAAATATGCCAGGCAATAAATCGTGAAATCTATTGTTTGTGGCTTATACCGTTGACATCAACGCAAAGTGAACTGTTTCCAAATCGCCGACATCTTTACTCGATGTGTCGGGGGATTGGTAAAACTGCGTACCACTAACCCCAAACTACAGACGCCGACGGTTATGTTGTAGCATATCTGTACGTATTTAAAATATTTCACAAGGAAAGGGGACCGACTTCATTGCACCGGTTTGAAAAAAAAAATCCCGTATGGCTCGGCTTCTTTTCGGTGGGCGGTCTGAGGAAAACGTCGCACAGAGCACGAACTCCGTAGCTCCAGCGACAACCCCCCTCTTCTCCTCCCCCCCCCCCCCGGGGAGGGGTCTAACAGAAACCTGCACTCGTGAATCGAACGACGTAGCCCGGAATCGAACTCGCCACCTTCGGAACTCGACGCAGTCGGCGTAACCACTTCGCCTAAGAGACTCCACGCTGGGATGGTTAGCCAGCAGGGTTAAACTATACAGTTAAAAAAATTTAAAAAACGCAACACTATTGCAGTTTCAGCTGCAAACTTGTACCAACATTTTATTGACGATGCTGATTTGTCCACTGCAGTCGGTTCTGGCGATGCCGGTCCGTAAGAACAGGACCTCTGTAGGGTCTTCTAGCCCAAAGACCAGCGTCGTGCAGCCGGTTCCTGGCCGTTTGATTCTAGATTTAATTATAATTTCTGACACTAAATCTGTCAGCAAGAATTGAATCAGTTCAGTTCGTTACCAAATGTATTTAGTTAGACATTCGCCTGAGAAACTACGTTTACCGGCCGACCCCCAACATGAGAAACTAGTTGCAGGGAGAGGCTCCAGCGTGAAAACATATTTGAATCGGGCAACCACAGTATGGGAAACTACACTGTTCGAACAAAGAAACGCAAAATTATTGCAATTTTAGCTGCAAACTTTTACCAACATTGTATTGACGATGCTGATTCGCCCACTGCAGTCGGTTCTGGCGATGTCGGGCCGTAAGAACAGGACCTCTGTAGGGTCTTCTAGCCCAAAGACCAGCGTCGCACAACCGGTTAGTAACCGTTTGATCTGAAATTCGACAAGCTCCTGGCATTGACTGGACTGTGGAGAACGCAGATGCAAATCGATTTCTACGGTGATGCAGCCGTATGAAGAGGTCTTCGGCAGCAGTTGTGATTCTGGGTCTTCCACTGCGCGGCCAGTCTGCCACTGAGCCAGTTTCTTGAAATCGCATCCAACGGCGACTAATGGTGCTTGTAACCACATTAAATTCTCTGGCTGTTATACGTTGTGACTGTCCAGGATGTAAACGCCCAATGATGATAAGTCGTTGTTCTGTAGTGAGCTGAGCCATACTTGCGCATTGAATTTTCAGCTGAATTTATTCGACGAGCGTCAATCTTTTATAGGCATTCAATAATATGGTCAGAGAGTTTTTGTTCAGTAAGTTTCACTAGATTATCACACACCTATCACGAGTTATTGTCAAAAATGTTGTTTTGACCTTGACCTCTTTCGTGACATCACAAATCATGAGGTGAGTATATTTCAGTTAACCACGAGCAGTTAATGACCAGATGGACACAGTCGATGGGTTGACTGATGTCCAATCAGCGAATATCTTTTATAAAAGTAACACCAAACATGTTGCGTTTATTTTATGTTTTTGAACAATATATGATGGCCGCCGGTTCATACGGCTAGTTTTGATTTAGCGTCTTTAGTAATCATCTGGATTTTGAATGAGTCGTAGCTCAGAGGATGCGATATCCACCTCCGGCTCAGAAGCTACCAGGTCGATCCCTGAAAAAGGCTGAGATCTTTTACGCTAAGACCCATTTTTTTTATTTGCATATCCCTTACAGGACGTTGCAGTCAACACCAGCATTTTTCAGCTGCTGTTGATGTTCTTGGCAAGCTCAGTAGTTTGCCATTGCTTTCTGAGCGACCTGTTCACACATCTCGTAAGCAACCAACGTGACGACGCGAAAGGATGCCGAATCTCGTGCAGCCGTGCTCCCCACGTGGATATACGGGATTAGGGAGAAAGTCGTTAATCCTTCGCCGGGGAGAACGGCTAAGACCCATTGGCATCTAATAATATCCCACACCTCCATGAACAGTTGGGTAGTTGGATCGGATACTTCACCGTCTCTGATAAGGGCTAATAACAGAAGGTCCCGTGTGCAAGTTGTGCAACGTTAACAAATCCCAGGGCTGTTGGAAATCGTAAAAAGTAGGCCGTAAGGCAACTTCCTTGGCAAAATTGTTGAGAAAAGTAAACCTACCCATGGGGTAGAGGTCTGTGACCTTGGATGAGTCCGTTAAGATGCACTGCCATCGACAGAGGAACGAATAAGAAACAGAAACAGGAACGTATCACAGGAGCTACAGATCTGTGCATGGTGTCTGATCACATATTCGTGTATATAAGTGTCATGTCATATAAAGTGGCCAACATATTCCACTTGTCTCTTGTTGATTGCTACCATATATCTAATTACTTCGTAGGGAAAGGATTCTTTACTTTACAACTGCACCGACACTGCACAACCGATTGCAGTAGCTGCCATAAGTTCTGTATAAGTGCCATGTCTTATAACATGGCCAAAATATTCCATTTGTCTCTTGTGATTATTACCATAGTTTTTGTTTTATTTTCAACCTTTCTGTGACATCTAGGTATGACAGTGTTTGTTTCCCCGACATTCAACATTTTCTTGTGTGTTTGTTCATTTCCTGGTTCTTAATTAGGTGTTATAATTGCCTGTTTATTGTCCTTCAAATTTCTTCTGATTCGTACCGTGTGGCGTTGGTGAGCACGCCTGTACAGAATCTGTTGTCTCGTATACTCATTTCTGACACTGATGTTCTAATGAAGCTGTCTTGCATCCTCTCTCTTGGTATCCCCTTGCCTTCTCTCCTATCCAACTTTCCCGATATGGCGACATACTTCAGCTTTTCCCTTCTCGTGACATGCTCAAAGAATGTTGACTATCTTCCTCTGATACCATTAACCATTTATCTTTGTAAGGTAACTTCTTTCAATACATCTTCATTTCTCTTACTATCCGTCAACAATCATATCATTTTTCTATAAAGCCAAAGTTTTACAGCTTCCACATAATTCCTCACTTGTCTGCTAAATGTCCATGATTCGCTTCCGTACATCAGGATTAGCTCAATATAGCTAGCTCTTAAGATATCTTTTCCTCACCTCGATTAGTTAGTTTGTTGCATATCCTTAACAGTACGTCGCAGTCAACACCAGTAGGTTTTTGCTGTTGTGATCTCTTGACATGTTTATATTCAGTAGTTTGCCATTGCTTCCTGAACAACCGGCACCAATACCATTTCGTATGAAACCAACAATTACCTAGATTACCAAAGGTAAATTGCAGAAAAATATTTTTCATCTTGTGAAATTTTACATTTAACTGCCTCATTACATCTTCTATCTGCCTTTATTAAAATACCCAGATAATTAAATGCATTGAGTTGTTTCAAATTGTTTCCATTTGGTGTGGTGTCACAATCATAAAAGACAAGTGTCATACGCGACTGCGTTCTTGTAAAGCTGGCCGATTCCTCTTCTCCTTGTCCGTTGATTTACTCATTGGATGTTTACAGCTTTACTGCAGTTCCACTAATTTCTTCTTTCTATTTCACCTCTGGAAGCGTCACGAATGTCGGATAGATCAAGACGTGGTGACCAGAAGAAAGGATACACAAACCTGCTGTCTTGTAGGTAGATTCAGTCCAAGGCTAGGGAAAGCAAATCCGAAAAAAAAAATTGCGTATTGTGTCACAGGCTAGAGGAGACAGTACAACGCAGCTGACTTCATGATGACGGTGATAATGATTCTAATGAAGGTCTGTGTCCATTGTCCACACCATACGAATTTATGGACAGCTGATGACTGTTTGTTCTCCCATTTCCAGCACCACTAACCATCTCTGAACACCCTCTTGCCACCACTAAACACCATCTGAACACCCTCTTGCCACCGCTAAACACCATCTGAACACCCTCTTTGCCACCGCTAAACGTTCATTCATCTCTGCCCCTCAACCCATTCATCTCTGTCTATCAACGCATAAATACAACAGGGCGAGGGGACAAAGCTCAAAACAAAATTATAGACGACGTGTTGCTGGCTGGAGGGCCAACAACAGAAACGAACACTGATTTGAGCGCGGTGATTGCTCCCGTCTCCAGCATTCAGATATGGGCTGACAATTGTCACTCCTGGGACCAGTCCGTGACGTCACTGGGGAATGGAGCATATTGATTACGGCTAGAGAGACGAGCACGGCCTTTTATCTTCACAGTTGGTCGTTATTTTGGTAAATAGGGTTTTTATTCCAGAGAGCCAGGGAGAAATGAGCCCGTTGTTCTCCCCGTGTTTTCTCATTGAGTTGTTGATGCAGAAGGCCGGCCCATTCTGAGGACATGTTGGTGTTTCTGCTGTCTGACTTTATCATAACACGGATATCTAATTTTTTTTTCCGTCTTAATCTAATGTGATAAGGATATCTAGCATGTGTACTGTTTGGCTCAAAGATTACATAGATATTTATTTCGTGTACTGCCTGACTGTAGGATGACAAGGATATATGGTTTGCGTATTGTCTTAATCTTTTTTCTCCGCATATCCTATTACAGGTCATCGCTGTCAACATCAGCATTTTACCGCTGTTGTTGATTTCTTGGCAATATTACGCTCAGTGGTTTTCCATTGCTTAATGTGGTAAAATGTCTAGTCTGTGTATTGTCTAACTCTAACATTACGTGGATATATTATGTGTATAGTCTGGCTCTAACATTACGTGGATATGTGTATAATCTGGCTCTAAGATGACAAGGACAGTCTGGTGGATCTGTGATGACAAGGATATCTAATCATTGTGCTGTCTGACTCTAAGATGACCAGGATATCTGATTTTATTACTGTCTTAACCTAATGTGATAAGGATATCTAGAAAGTGTACTGTGACGATCACAAGAGACAAGTGTCACGCTTGATTGTGTTCTTGTAAAGCTGACCGATTCCACTTCTCGTTGCACGTTGATTTACTCATTTGTCGTGAAATACTGAGAGTTAATGATTCCCAGATGGACGACTGCATACATCGACTGCCCACGTAGGAGAAGGGTTAAAAAAACCAGGCAGGTGAACGGTTAATTCCCGAGTTAATGAAACAGAAGGATAACCACAAAGGATTGACCAGCGCATGTGTATGTAGGTCAAGTCGGGAGAGTCGACTACAACACAGGTAACTGTCGAGTGGAAAATTTGGTTAGCGACCAAGAGAGACAGCATCATGGACCAGTCTATTGCGTTCTGGAGGTAGGGGTATACGGAAAAGCCCCAGATCTGGAATTTTCCACAAACTAGGACAATGAAGTCTGAATTTGCTTTGTCCAGCAATGTCAAGGACGATGGGACAAAGATGATCTAAAGAGAGTGGCCACTTCTTTGTGTCAGTCGTGTGTGTTCCCCAACTGGACGGAAAGATAGAATTATGTGTCCTGTAATGAAAAGAAATATCCTCCCTTATAATGGGATAAAGTGCTTGGCTGCGGATTAATTTCGATTCGTGGATCTACATTAATTCTATAAAGGAACATAGATGCCTAAATAAGGTATAAAGATATTAGATATAGTTTAGGATATGAATATAGATGTGCGTGAATAGCATTTATCATTGCTTTCTATTAATAGGAATAGTATAGACGATTAGGTGAATCTTCTATCCTATGTCAGAGTGGGTTTTTTCGGAAGCCTTTTCATTTCGGCTGGAGGAAAAGACACTCACATAGGAGAGAAGAGGAAGCAGACACAGATCTCATTATTAAATGTATATCACACAGGTTTCCATACCAGTGCGGGACTTATCAACTAAGAGATTACACAGATGGCTGTGGTCAAGATCACCCAGTGTTGATAACCCACGAGAAAGCACTTTAAAGTCATAACGCACGACACTTGTGCATAAGAAAGGAAGGAAAAGAAGTGTCATCTTAATAAGTCAGGAGGACAGAGAATGGAAAATAGAGATCATACAAACTAAAGGAAAAAGACCCAAATTACTCAGTATCAAAGAGTTGCAAGGTGCATACAAAGTGCCTATATCCATTAAGTGTAGAACTTTTACAGGACAAAAATAGAGAACAATAGAAACTCGATGTGTTTTCCAAGATGGAATTAAGAACGCTATAAGATAATAAAGAACATTCTGTGCGCTGACAGCATATGGTGATCGGGTTAAATACATTCATACAGTGGTGAACATTTTTCATTACAAAAAACGGATATATCTACCGACTCAAGCAGACGGAGCTGTCAGGGTGAGACCGTTCTGTATCTATGTCATGTCCTGTACTCTAGCTGAGAGAAGAGACGAGAGAAACCACGGAGACTATCTATCAACATCTTATCTGGCAGCCACACTAGAAGAACATACAAACTACATAGACAATATCCACCCATACACCAGACATAGTTTTAAATTAAATCTTTTATTTAATGTGGAAAAGAACTGTTGTCGAAGTATGTGTTGAGAGAATAATAGAGAGAGAGTGAAAGAAAGAGATATATGGAAGGGAAGACAGAAGAGAGGAGTGTAGACGAAAAGTCAGTCAATAATCCCAACAGATAATCAGTTTAAAGATGTGCATATTGATCCCACTCTCTTCTCGGGGAAACAACATCACATAATTGGTGGAGCGAGCGGGGTAGGAAAAATACCCATATGACCTGGGCATAACAGGGCATATGCATAAAGGGGTACCTGTATATTGGCACAAGCATAGCGGAGTACCTACATGTTGGGACATACTGATTGGAAGAAATAGAAGTATATATTGATGACTTTTAATGGAAGGACGTCCATTGGATATATGGTGCCATTACATTTATGGTAGAAACATTTCATTAAGGCTGGTGACTTTACAGTGAGAAAGTTCCAGACAGAGTGAATGTGGATAGGTGGTAAGACACATTACATACCTAGTCACACGGTCACACGTCTACATAAGTCTTTATCCTATATCGCCTTTTGTGGATGAGAGAGTGGTTGTGATGTACTGTGTGGTGTTGGAGATTTATAATAATTAATAGATATAGATAAATGATATAGGTTCTAGGTAGATTATCAGTCTATAGTGAGTATTCTTTACTGCCTTGAGGTGTCTTTACTCAACGTGCTGACTTACCTGCTTTAACTATGGCCAATCCCAAACTAACTACAGCCGAACTGAGGGCAAACGGAGAGGAAATTGGGTTGGCTGGTTCAGACTTAACTGATTACATCCAAGAAAGAGAGCGAGAGATTCGTCAGGCGGAACGAGAAGATCGAAAGACTGAGTTGGAAGTGAGAAGAATAGAGGTGGAGACCAAGCGACTGGAAATGGAACAAGAAGCCAAGAAAATGGACCAGGAGACCAAGCGACTGGAAATGGAACAGGAGACCAAGAAACTGGAAATGGAACAGACTGCCAGGAGACAAGAAATGGAACATGAATACCGCTTGAAAGAGTTAGAACTCAAGACACAAACTAAGGGTGAAGTAGAGGCAGCAGAAGGAAGTTCATCTTCACCTGGGGCAACCTACATGAGTGGACAGGGTTACCATGCCATGAAGTTTCCCTTGGCGGTCTATGATGAAAGCAAAGAGAAGATATATCAGTTTTTGGATCGGTTCGAGGCTATGGCAATCGCTATGGGACTAGATAGAACCAGATGGGCTCTTAAAGTATCCCAGTCTTTACGTGGTTCAGGGTACGAGGTCTACACACGCCTACCACCAGGACAGGAAAATCAGTACGAGGAATTGAAAGCAGCTTTGATGAAACATTATGAAGTCACAGCACAAACATATCGGAAAAAGTTTAGATCGTCTAGACGAGAGCCGGGAGAGCTATTCGCCGCATACAGTCTAAGGCTGAAATCCTATCTCCAGAAATGGATGGACTTGGCAGAATTCAAGAGGGATTATGAGAGTCTCGAAGAGATGATGGTGGTCGACCAGATGCGAAAGCAAATGTCGAAACCTCTCAGAACCTTCTTGGGAGAACAAGGGGCGGAACGGATTGATGTTGTGAATAAGCTGGCGGAACGATTCGTGGAAGTACATGGTGAAACTGAGGAACTAAGTACTCAAACCAAAGGTCAGGAGAAACCAGGGAAAAAGAAACCTAAAAACTGGGAAGGAGAAAAAGGGGAACCTTATATAAAGCACACAGAGGAGAGTTCAGAGAAGGTGAAGGTAGGAACCCAGAGCACCTCGAATTCTCAAGCGAAACGACAGTGGTCCGAGAAGTGGTGCTCGATTTGCAAGGCGGCCTCGCATAACACGAAGGACTGCAGATCGAAACCTAAAAGTTCTTACTTCGCAGCATGCAAAGTGATTCCTACATCGGTGATCACAGACAAGGCTGAGGTCGGCGAAGGAGAAAGGAACAAAAAGGACACACGGAAACCTAGGAAGGGAACATGGTGTACACACTGCCAGTCGATAACACATAATACTGTGGACTGCAGATGCAAGGCAAACGACGCCAATTGCATAACCAACCTCGAGGAATCAAAAGAGGAAGGCAAGGAAACGGTCAAGGAGATGAAAGACACTCAGGACCAAGAGAGACCACCTGTGGTTGAACTGATTGAAGTCAATGGCCAGCAGGTTGCTTGTCTCTATGATACAGGTTTGGATGGGGAAGCGGTGGTGGACGCCAGCTTAGTAAGCCCAGACCAACTTACAGGGGAGACCATAGAAATACAGCCGGCAATGAGGAGTGCTGTTACCATGACGCTGCCAATCGCCAAGGTGGAGATTAAATCCAGGTACGTCACGGGCATTATTCCAGCTGCTGTATTATCTGACTCCTTATTTCCAATGATCATTGGCACGAAATATGTCTTTTTGGGGATGCCCAAACAGCCAGCCTACAAGGGAACCGTAGTCAGTGGATCTCAAGGGAAGGAAAAAGAGGCAGAGACACTATGCGACAACTCAGGGATAGGAGAATTGCATACTGCCCAGAGGAAGGATACTACGTTGCATCCTTGCTACAGGAAGCTGCAAAGAAGTGCTGAGCCACCAGAACGGGGACAGTACTTTCTGAAGAATCAACTACTCTATCGGAGAGCTGGGAGGGGAGATAACCTGCATGAGCAGTGGGTGGTTCCAGAGACCCACCGTCCTCACATTCTTCAGAGTGGACACATCATAGGCGAGAATCGACATATGGGTGTCAGAGAGACCTTGCAGCAAATTTCCGGCCATTATTGCTGGCCAGGAATGACCGGAGATGTACGCCGGTGGGTGAAGTCTTGTTCGGAGTGCCAGAAAGCACCACCCAACAAGCGAATTAAGAGGAAACTAGCTCTTAAAGTGGAAGACAAAGTGGAAGTGTGGAGTCCAGCAGAGACCAATATACTCCAAGTAGGATGGAAAGGACCTTATCCTGTGGAAAAGGTGGTGTCCAAGAACATCTACAAAATACGGATCGGGGAAGAGAAGAAAAATCTCCCTAGACATCTCATTAGGAAATATGAAGAGAGATCCGGGAGCAAAGCTTCGCACTTTATGGTGATGGCAGCCATTGGGACAAAGGTTACCAGTCCAGACGAAGACCAGAGATCGCCAGTACAACATAGGAGGACCTATGGGACAGTACGTGATAGGTCAGATTTACCCAACGACAGGAGGAGGGAAATCACCAGTCAGGGAAAGGACAAGAGTGAAAGTTTCACCGGTAACCAAGTTCAGAAGGGGCAGGTAACGTCGGGAAAGGCAAGAATTACCCAGGACTCAAACCGAAGATTGGCTGACCAGATACAATATCGCCCAAGATGGTCCTGGAAGCAAAAGCCCAGGAGGTTTGGGAAAGACGACTCGGTCCGACGAGGACGAGGCGGAACATCCCCAGAGGAAAAACGGGGGAAACCAAGAGGACATGGAAGCAGTGTTACAATCAGGATGGGACAATCCGTCTGTATTGTGAGCCGTCGCTGACGCAAGTCGAAAGGAGGTCGACTGAACGTACAGGAGCGAGGAGCCAACACTAGTTTCAGTCGTTAGTAGTATAGTAGGGGGTCAACTAGAGCGCCTACTGGATAATGAAGTGAGCAATGTGAGGATCCAATCATATCATCAACACGTGATGTTAATAGCTACTTAGCAGAAGCTCAACGCACGGTGGATGTGATGGACGTTGTTGCTGCATCTGGACTTCACTGTGGAATACATCCTTGGAAAGGAGAATGTAGGAGCAGATTTCTTATCCAGACATCCAGCTCCGGAGGAAGAAGACTAGGGTTGTAGATCATGGGAATCAAACCTACAGTGAGAAAGATTCGACGCGGTCTAATCTCTTAAGAGGGGGCCTATGTCGTGAAATACTGAGAGTTAATGATTCCCAGATGGACGACTGCATACATCGACTGCCCACGTAGGAGAAGGGTTAAAAAAACCAGGCAGGTGAACGGTTAATTCCCGAGTTAATGAAACAGAAGGATAACCACAAAGGATTGACCAGCGCATGTGTATGTAGGTCAAGTCGGGAGAGTCGACTACAACACAGGTAACTGTCGAGTGGAAAATTTGGTTAGCGACCAAGAGAGACAGCATCATGGACCAGTCTATTGCGTTCTGGAGGTAGGGATATACGGAAAAGCCCCAGATCTGGAATTTTCCACAAACTAGGACAATGAAGTCTGAATTTGCTTTGTCCAGCAATGTCAAGGACGATGGGACAAAGATGATCTAAAGAGAGTGGCCACTTCTTTGTGTCAGTCGTGTGTGTTCCCCAACTGGACGGAAAGATAGAATTATGTGTCCTGTAATGAAAAGAAATATCCTCCCTTATAATGGGATAAAGTGCTTGGCTGCGGATTAATTTCGATTCGTGGATCTACATTAATTCTATAAAGGAACATAGATGCCTAAATAAGGTATAAAGATATTAGATATAGTTTAGGATATGAATATAGATGTGCGTGAATAGCATTTATCATTGCTTTCTATTAATAGGAATAGTATAGACGATTAGGTGAATCTTCTATCCTATGTCAGAGTGGGTTTTTTCGGAAGCCTTTTCATTTCGGCTGGAGGAAAAGACACTCACATAGGAGAGAAGAGGAAGCAGACACAGATCTCATTATTAAATGTATATCACACAGGTTTCCATACCAGTGCGGGACTTATCAACTAAGAGATTACACAGATGGCTGTGGTCAAGATCACCCAGTGTTGATAACCCACGAGAAAGCACTTTAAAGTCATAACGCACGACACTTGTGCATAAGAAAGGAAGGAAAAGAAGTGTCATCTTAATAAGTCAGGAGGACAGAGAATGGAAAATAGAGATCATACAAACTAAAGGAAAAAGACCCAAATTACTCAGTATCAAAGAGTTGCAAGGTGCATACAAAGTGCCTATATCCATTAAGTGTAGAACTTTTACAGGACAAAAATAGAGAACAATAGAAACTCGATGTGTTTTCCAAGATGGAATTAAGAACGCTATAAGATAATAAAGAACATTCTGTGCGCTGACAGCATATGGTGATCGGGTTAAATACATTCATACAGTGGTGAACATTTTTCATTACAAAAAACGGATATATCTACCGACTCAAGCAGACGGAGCTGTCAGGGTGAGACCGTTCTGTATCTATGTCATGTCCTGTACTCTAGCTGAGAGAAGAGACGAGAGAAACCACGGAGACTATCTATCAACATCTTATCTGGCAGCCACACTAGAAGAACATACAAACTACATAGACAATATCCACCCATACACCAGACATAGTTTTAAATTAAATCTTTTATTTAATGTGGAAAAGAACTGTTGTCGAAGTATGTGTTGAGAGAATAATAGAGAGAGAGTGAAAGAAAGAGATATATGGAAGGGAAGACAGAAGAGAGGAGTGTAGACGAAAAGTCAGTCAATAATCCCAACAGATAATCAGTTTAAAGATGTGCATGTTGATCCCACTCTCTTCTCGGGGAAACAACATCACATCATTGCATGTTTACAGCTGTACTGCAGCTCCACTAATGTTATTGCTCTGTTCCCACATCTCTCATGTCTCCACCTTTGATGTGTCTCCACCATAAAGTTGCAGATGGGCTTGTTGTTCCAATAAATCCATGAGCTTTGCCAATAGCATCGAAGCTCCTGGTAGAGTCTCCCATGTCGGACAGATCAAGAGATAGGGACATGACCAAGGGCCTCACAAATATGATGTCTTGTACTTAGACTTGGGGAAAGTCAATGGCTAGAGAAAGGGAATGAAAAAAAATGTGCGTTTCGTACTACAGGCTAGACGAGAGATTACAACGCAACTGACTTCATGATGATGATAATGATTTTGATGAAGGCTGCTTTGTCCAATCTCCGCACTGGACAAATTTATGGGTAGCTGATAATTGTTTGTTCTTCCATTTCCAGAAACACCAAACACCTCCAGAATACCCTCCTGCCACCACTATACACCTTCTGAATACCCTCTTACCAAGACTAAACGTTCATTCATCTCTGTTCCTCAACCCATTCATCTCTGTTCCTCAACCCATTCATCTCTGTTCCTCACCCTGTTCATCTCTGTTCCTCAACCCATTCATCTCTGTCTATCAACGCATAAATACAACAGGGCGAGGGAACAAAGCTCAAAACAAAATTATAGACGACGTGTTGCTGGCTGGAGGGCCAACAACAGAAACGAACACTGATTTGAGCGCAGTGATTGCTCCCGTCTCCAGCATTCAGATATGGGCTGACAATTGTCACTCCTGGGACCGGTTCGTGACGGCACTGGGGAATGGAGCATATTGATTACGGCTAGAGAGACCAGCGCGGCCTTTTATCTTCACAGTTGGTCGTTATTTTGGTAAATAGGGTTTTTATTCCAGGGAGGCACGCAGAAATGAGCCCGTTGTTCTCGCCGTGTTTTCTCATTGAGTTGTAGATGCAGGAGGGCGGTCCATTCTGAGGACATGGTGGTCTTTCTGCTGTCTGACTTTAACATGACACGGATGTCTAGTTTTCTTTCTGTCGTAATCTGCAGTGATCAACATATCTAGCCTTTATACCAGTGTTTCCCAATCTTTGTTGTGCTATGCCCCACCTAAGCCTTTCTAAAATCCTTTTGCCCCCCCCCCCCTCCCCCCAACATATGCATCATTTTTAATATTCAAAAAATGAAATGTTAACTAAAGAAACTTGCATTTTTTTAGAAGCGCTCACGGTTCCCAGAGGGACCAGAGCCGCCCCCCCCCCCCCCCACGGGTCCCGCGTCCCGCGTCCCTGTGTGTCGGTTGTGTTGGGTGAAATTTTTTTTTTTTTTTTTGGTTTGGCGGTTACCCCAGACAAGCTGGTTCCCCCGCCTCCCCCTTTTTATGTGTGGACCCTTAGTCTCACTGTGAACTATTGCCCACAGTGGTCCACCAGGCCCACATCTAAGGTGAAGATATGTGATGGGTGTTTATTTGATCATCCCGGTCCCCGACCAGACCAGGCACACTATCGCACTAATGGGGGGGGGGGGGGGGGAGCAGCAAATGTACCCGATCCTAGCCAAAGGTTTTAGGAAGAAATCACTAGGAAATTATTGAGCAAACACAGTAAGTAAATTTTCAAAACATATAATGGAGAACTGAAATTCAAGTACAAAATAATTTTAATGAAAGATTTTTCTATATTATTTTAATTATTAGTAATTATTTAAATTTAGTGAGATACTTGCGTTTGAGGCCTGCTGCAAAGATATTTTATGTCAGGTTCCAATTTAGTTACTTCTGTCTCAAGTCTCCCCGTTTTGTTATATCCAGCCGATTTCTTCCATTTTCGAATTGCCCCCCTTAACAATCGAATTGCCCCCCTGTGGGGCGTGGGCCCCACGTTGGGAAACACTGCTTTATACTCTCTAACTATAAGATTACAGAGATATCTAGTTTGTGTACTGTCTTAATCTAATGTGATAAGCATATCTGGCATGTGTGCTGTCTGACTATAACATTACAAGGATATCTAGTTTGTATACGGTCTCTCACGAGATACTCTATTGTGGAGATATTGTAACAACATACCCCATGGTTGAGATATTGCCACGACATACCCCATGGTGGAGCTATTGTCACAAGATGATACCCATGATGGAGCTATTGTCACAAGATGATACCCATGATGGAGCTATTGTCACAAGATGATACCCATGATGGAGCTATTGTCACAAGATGATACCCATGGTGGAGCTATTGTCACAAGATGATACTCTCCTCCTCCTCCTCCTCCTCCTCCTTCTTCTTCTTCTTCTTCTTCTTCTTCTTCTTCTTCTTCTTCTTCTTCTTCTTCTTCTTCTTTTTCTTCTCAACCATACTTCTTTTCCTTCTACTTCTTCTTCTTCTCTGTCTCCTCCTCCTCCTCCTTCTCCTCCTCCTCCTCCTCCTTCTTCTTTCTTCTTTCTTCTTCTCCTTCTTCTTCTTCTTCTTCTTCTTCTTCTTCTTCTTCTTCTTCTTCTTCTTCTTCTTCTTCTTCTTCTCAACCACACTTCTTCTTCTTCTTCTTCTTCTTCTTCTTCTTCTTCTTCTTCTTCTTCTTCTTCTTCTTCTTCTTCTTCGTCTCCTCCTCTTCTTCTTCTTCTTCTTCTTCTTCTTCTTCTTCTTCTTCTTCTTCTTCTTCTTCTTCTTCTTCTTCTTTTTCTTATTCGTCACCTTCTCCTTATCCTTCTACTTCTTCTTCTCCATCTCCGTCTCCACCTCCTCCTCCTCCTCCTCCTCCTCCTCCTCCTCCTCTTCTTCTTCCCTTTATCTCTCATTAGGACATAAGCCTCCAACCAAACCATGCACTCTTGTGTTATCTCCTGCAGCTCCCTCCATGCACGATTTATTGCCTGACATATTTGGCTGCATCTCGTCAGGTACATACTGCAGAGGTCATTATCATGAAACAAAGCAAGCAATAAATTGCTCAAGCTGAAATATAGAGCACACATACTGCAACAGTGATTTAAACTGACTGCTGTGGTTATTTCAACATGACCATCATGCCCTTTAGTTTACACAACAGCGGCTTAGCTATTCGAATTGCAGCTGCTTCAACCTATCTTAATATGCGTCCAGGTTGTGTGCTAATAACTTGGCGAAAGCATCACCAGAATGTCTGGCTAGAACTCAAAGAGTGCACCACCCATAGTCAGACGTGGCCGAGTATATGTATGCGTTCAGGAATCAACATTCTTGCACTAGCAACATTCCCGCGCATGACTCGTCGCCTTCTTCGGTAGCCATTGAAGAGTTCCCATGCTGATAGTCTCAGATATGGCGGAAGTGGACTTTTTAGTTCCTCCACGTCTTTTACCGTGAAGCAGATGTATTTTTCAGCTTTTCGCTTGTCTTGTTGTTTGTGCTAATGCCAAATTTGATTTCTTCAGTCTCTCCTTTACTCCATATAGACAACCCTAACTGGGTCGCCCGCTCGCCTTGTTTCTCAATGGTCCCACTTAGAACAGTCCAGCCGCTGGTTGATCTTTTTAATTATTATTAGGCGTCTATAAAAAGGCCATGATATACAACCGGAATAAAGAACCGTGATAACAATCTGAATTATAAACAATTAACACAAGCATAGTTGAGGAAAGTCAGAACCAGTCCTTGAAGATCCGGTTACAGGATTAGCATTTAGTGACACCAAAACTCGAAAGGATCAGCTTAGATCGAAGGGAAAGCAAAAATCAACGTCTCTCGACGACAAGTCTGGCCGCTGAACACAGAAGAATTGATTATTTAGTCATTATTACTGAACCGTGCACACGCGGGAAATAGCTAAAGCTGGTTTCCGTCCCGCTCAAACGCCAAGGCAGAAGAAATGAATAATTACCCATACAATAGTTTCCGGGCATACATCAGCAAGTTTGATATTCCGTGCGTGTTTATCTCCTAGTTTTGAACTGCAATCCAATCCAGTCTTCTCTTAAGGGTTGACCTGACCTTGCCCACCTAGCGCTGTGACGATCGGTTATGTTTGGGGGTCAGTATCGGGTGAATTTATTTCGGCTGAACTTAGAAATGAGCCGCCCCACTCCAGACAAGATGAATGGAGACGAGCGCTCGCTCTTAAACATCAGGTGCGTTGACGAGTAGGTGGTGGGATCGTCTTGTACAGTTGGATTAAAACTGTGACTAATCGTTCACAAATAAGGGCAAACTACTGTACATAAAATTGTCTAGTTAATCAACCTAGGATTGGGGTTGATAACAACGTCCTGCAAAGGACATTCACCATTTATATATACGACAACCGGAGATGTTGATCTCAAATGCCGCAGACAGGTTTTTAGATTAACTAGGACCAAACAGAAGAAAAATACTGACATTCGACAAGATCTGAACATCGAGGACAACTAGCTCAAGGACAATATCACATCTGGGAAACTGAAATTCATTCATTCAGTAGCATGTCCTTTGCAGAACCTCGCTCCCATAATAATAACCTTCCGGAAAACTTCTCGGTCATGACTCTCTATTTCATTCGATCATCAGAGTCGTGGATCAGTTCAGTGTTCTTGTCTCGACCATGCCACGTGATCAAACCATCCAGGTATTTACTTCTATGTCTTCCCCTTATTCTCCTCCCCTCGATCTTGCCAGTTGTCGCCAAGTTCTCCAAATAATTTCTTATCATACATAACATGTCCAAAAATGTTTGACCGTCTAATTTCTATAATCAATTTACGATTTTTATTTGTTTCTTGTAGTACTTGGTGAGCCGGCTTCGTGGCTTAGAGGTTATGACTTTTCTCCGTAATCTCGTATACTCTCGTCGGTGACGTCATGACGGTGAGAATCAGCAGTGGTTCGAATCGCATCGGTAACTTACGGGGTATGTGAGCCAGCCGCTCAGAAAGCAATGGCAAACTACTGAGCGTAATCTTGCCAAGAAATCAACATACAGCTGAAAGATGCTGGTGTTGACAGCGATGTCCTGTAAAGGATATGCAAAAAAAAAAAAAAGTACATGGTGATTGATTTTTCTGTGTGTCCTTGGTATTCTTTGCATTCTCATCAGAAACTACATTTCCACAGCCATCAGATGTTTTTCAGCTTGACTGCTCATTGTCCACGCTTCATATCCATACAAAAAGTATAGGCTCTATGTAGCACCTCAATTCTCTTTTTCTCTTTTCAATTGACATCTTTTTATTGGTCAGAATGTTTTTCATCTTGCTAAAGGCTACTTTCGCCATGGCGATTCTTGTTCTAATCTCTTCAAGGCATCTCCCATCAGATGTTATAACTGTTCCGAGATAATTGTATAGATTCACTTGTTGAAGAATATTCCCATTTACTTGTATATTACATTGTGGTACTTCGTTCTTCCTAGTGACGACCATAACCTGTGTCTTCTTACAATTTAATTCCAACCCTAGCTGCTCATTGTGAACAACAACCGCATCTACTAATTGTTGCAGATCCTGTGCATTGTCTGCAATCAATACTGTATCATCTGCATAGCTAATGGTATTGATGTTTCTTCCTCCAATGCTGATTCCATTTATATCTTCTACATTTCTGAAAACATTTTCACTGTATAGGGAAAAAAGATCTGGAGACATTACACATCCCTGCCTAACACCTTTCTTGTTGATATTGTCCCGCTTCATTATCAATCCTTATGGCAGCTTGTTGTTTCCAATATATGTTTTTTATAAGTCTAATGTCTTTCCCATCAATTTGTAGATCTTCAAGCATATCCACCATGTTGACATGTCTAACTCTATCAAAAGCCTTTGTGTAGTCAATAAAGCAAAGATGTATATCCTTGTTTACTTCTATAGCACGTTCAATAACTATTGGCAGCATATACACAGCATTTACTGTACCCTTTCCTTCTACAAACCCACATTGTTCTTCCCCTATTTCAGGTTGTATTTTCTTCCTCACTCTTAGCATGATAATTCGTAACAAAATCTTTGTGATGTAACTCATTATACTAATTGTTCTATGCTGATCACATTCCAAGGTTCCTGATTTCTTTGGGATTGCAATAAATACAGAATTACATAATTCAGAAGGTATATCGCCAGTATCATATAATGTGTTCAGCAGTCTGGTGACTTGCTCTAATCCAAATTCTACTAAAGCTTTAATCATTTCTGTTGTGATTTTATCTGCACCGGGGGCCTTGCCAGCTTTCATATGCTTAAGAACATTTTGAACCTCCATCTTTAAAATTGGTGGTCTTTCATTATTAAATCTAATATTATACTGTTCCTCTCTGTTATTATTATACAAGTTTTTCACATAATCTGTCCATACATGTAGAATCTGATCTTTTTCTATTATGATTTTGCCATCTTTAGTTTTTAGACAGCCTGTTGGTGTACTTGTTCTTTCATTAGTAAGTTCCTGAATTCTTGTGTGCACTAATTTGGTATTTTGACTGTTGTGTTGTTTTTCAATTTCTAAGCACTTTTCCTCAAGCCATGATTCTTTTGCCTTCCTACATAATATTCTGACTTGTCTTCGTATCGATAATCAGAGAAACGGCGTAAATGGGAGCAGCCTCGCCCGGTAGGGGTAATCATGTGCACCAGGTGACTCCAGACCGTCATCGGGCGACAGAGTGCAAAAGAATATCAACATTGAAAGTAGGAACTTGGAATGTAAGAACTATGAGTAGGGATTGAAAATTTGATAAAATTAAGACTGAAATGAGAAGATTAAATATTAACCTGTTAGGTATATGTGAGACCAGATGGACAGGAATGTGCATTATAACATCTGAGGAATATAGAAGAATCTATTCTGGTGGAGAGAAACAACAGCGAGGAGTAGCAATTATAAAGGATAAAGAGAAAGCAAAATCGATCAAAGGATATTGACTGTATCAGACAGAGTGCTACTGGTGAAGTTGAGTGGAAGACCTTTTGATGTCAACGTTATACAAATTTATGCACCAACAGCAGACAGTAGTGGTGACAGCATTGATGAATTTTATAATGATTTTTAGAAAGCCTTCAAGAAATGCAAGAATTCTGAAGTAAATATCATAATGGGTGACTTGAATGCCAAAGTTGGAAATCAACAGGACGGATGCATAGTGGGCAAGTATGGACTAGGGGAACAGAATGAAAGAGGTTGCAGACGTGAAAAGTGGGCAAAAGAGCAAGATTTGATTATTGGAAACACTTGGTTTCAACAGCACCCAAGGAGATTATGGACATGGATGAGTCCTGATCATAAGATCAGAAATCAGATTGATTACATTCTCATCAACAGAAGATTTCGAAATGCCTTAAAAGTCGCAAAAACTATACCAAGCGCAGACTGCTACATCGACCATAGATTAATCTTAAGCAATTTACATATACAATTAAAGAAAGTTAAATATTAACCACCAAGAAACACAAACTTTGATCTACAGGCACTGAAGAGTGAGGAAATAAAAGTTAAATTCAACGTAAAGGTAAAGGGCAGATTTTATGCACTGTCCGATATGGAAATATTATTTCAAGACGTCAGTGACCAAAGGGAAATATTAAAGAAATCAGCCAACCAAGCTGCAGAAACAACTATCCCAAAAATAAAGATAGTAGGACGCAAGAAATGGATGACGGAAGACATCTTAAAACTCATGGAAGTAAAAAGAAATAACAAAAATAACAAGGAAAAGAATGAAGAGATTCACAGGAAAATTAGGAAGCCACGCAAAGAGACAAAAGAAACATGGCTTGAGGAAAATTGCAAGGACATTGAAAACCAACACAACACCCGGAATACCAAATTAATGCACAAAAGAATTAATGACATCACTAACACACAAAAAAACACTTCAGCGGGTTGACTAAAAACCAAAGATGGCAAAATCATAATAGAAAAAGATCAGATTTTACATACGTGGTCAGATTACATGAAAGACCTTTATGATAATACAAGAGAAGAACAATATGATCATCGGAATAATAATGAAGGACCATCAATTTTGAAGATAGAAGTTCAGAATGCTCTTAACCATATGAAAACTGGCAAGACCTCGGGTACAGATAACATCACAATAGAAATGATCAATGCCTTAGAAGAATATGGAATAGACCAAGTCACCAGACTGCTGAACGCAATATACGATATTGGAGATACACCTCCTGAATTATGTAATTCTATATTTATTGCAATTCCGAAGAAATCAGGAGCCTTCGAATGCGATCAACATCGAACAGTTAGTATAATGAGCCACATCACACAGATTAGCTGCGAATTATCATGCAAAGAGTCAGGAAGAAAATACAACCCGAAATATGAGAAGAACAATATGGGTTTGTAGAAGGCAAGGGCACAGTAAATGCTGTGTATATAATGAGAACAGTAATGGAACGTTCTATAGAAGTAAACAAAGATCTACATCTTTGCTTTATTGACTACACAAAGGCTTTCGATAAAGTGAGATATGTCGACATGATAAGGATGCTTGAAGATCTACAAATTGATGGAAAAGACCTTAGACTTGTAAAAAACATATATTGGAAACTACAAGCTGCCATCAGAATTGATAATGAAGTAAGTCAATATCAGCCTATTAAAAGAGGTATGAGACAGGGATGTGTAATGTCTCCAGATGTGTTTTCCCTGTACAGTGAAAATATATTCAGAAATATAGAAGATATGGAATGAATCAACATTGGGGGACGATACATCAATAACATTAGATATGCAGATGATACAGTCTTGATTGCAGACAATGAACAGGACCTGCAAAATTTAGTAGATGCGGTTGATGCACACAGTGAACAACTAGGGTTAGAACTGAATATTAAGAAGACACAGATTATGGTCGTCACTGGGAAGAAGGAAATACCACAATGTGATATACGAGTAACTGGGAATATTTTTAAGCAAGTGAATCAATACAGTTATCTCGGCACAGTCATAACATCTGATGGGAGATGCCTTGAAAAGATTAGAACAAGAATTGCCATTGCGAAGGTAGCCTTTTGCAAGATGAAAAACATACTGATACAAGATATCAATTGAAACGAGAAAAAGAGTGTTGAAGTGCTACATAGAACCTATACCTTTGTATGGATGTGAAGCGTGGACAATAAGCAGTCAAGCTGAAAAACAGCTGATGGCTGTGGAAATGTGGTTTCTGAGGAAAATGCTAAGAATACCATGGACAGACAGAAAAACCAATGAACAAGTCCTTCAAGAAACAAATGAAGATCGTAAACTGTTTAGAGTCATTAGACGTACAGAGTAAAAATTTTTTGGGCATGTTATGAGAAGAAATGAATTGGAGAACTTGGTGACAACTGGCAAGATCGAAGGGAAGAGACCAAGAGGAAGACCGAGAAGTAAATACCTGGATGGCTTGGCCACGTGGCATGGTCGAGACAGGAACACAGAGCTGATCCACTACTCTGGTGATCGAGTGACATGGCGGTACATGACCGCCCACGCTTATCGGCATGGCACATGATGGATGGTGATGAGAGGGTAAACGGAGAAGAGAAAAACAACCCTGAAGTGGGAGCACCAAAGCATGGCCATATCCCAGCGTTCTACCAGCCATGCTGTATCTCTGGGAACCAACAACAGTGGGTGACTTGGAGTGTGGGTGCTTCCATCATGGCACCCTTACGGCTTTCATCTGAGGTTTACATTGGAGGTCTGCATGGCCGAAAGGATAAGACTGATCGTTTTTAAACATTCTCTGTGCTTATGCCGAGGTAGCGGGTTCAACCCCTTCACAGATCAGTTGGACTAAAATGTTGACTTCTCGTCCTTGTACCTCTGAAGTCGGAGTGGGTTCGCCAGACGGCCAGGGACACTGGTAATAGGGAAAGCTAATCCATACGCAAAATGTAGTCCAATGCCACAAGAAGTAGCGTGTATACACAACGTTTGAGTTCAAAGCGAGTGTGCGCAATAACAACATAATTCTGAGGTTACTCGTTGATCTAAGTGTTTTTGTTTAAAATGTATCTAAGGACTCGCGGTTCCCCAGGGGCTACAGTGGGTGACCACCGCTGCTGATGGCCCTGGCAAGATCAATGCAGATCATTACACTTTGATCTTAACAAAAAGGCTGTGAGGTGATTTCAGTGCCAAACAAAAAGTTTGTACTAAACAAAAATGGATAGCGAAAAATGGGATCTAAGGGTGTGTCATAATTATGACTGAAAAGTTGTTAATATGGTAGCAGACATGTAGTAAATATCAACTAAAAGGGGGTTGCAATAACTCAAGGCTAACAACAGCTTGTCCAAGCCGTTTAGAACATCAGCCTGGGGTTGGGGTTGAACGCAACGCCCTGCAAAGGACGTGCAATTTAAAACCTTAGCCAGGATAAACAGGGCTATCTAAAAGTACTGGAGAGTTTTGGTCATAGACCATAACTTTAGGAAGGGAAAATCCCAACTGCGCCTCCTAGTGGGACAGCCCTACGCGTGTCAGTCTTTCCAAGCAAGGATCCAGATTCAGATAAGTATCTTTAATTAGTTTAATATTGTCATAGTGTTTTCATGTAGGTTTGTGTCGGTTATTAGTTGTTTGTCCTGTGCTGACGAAGGCTTTGGCCGCAACGTCCAATTTGTCTCTTGTAGTCGTGTTTTAGTAAAGCTCACAATCTACTTCTCGTTTTTTTTTGGGTGATTCATTCATCTCCCAGTGGCAGAGGGTGGGAACACACCGCGGTGTTTTTAACGCAGCACTGGGGAACCGAGTATCCACCGGAATAAGTGGACAATTCTGCAGCTGAGCAGAGCAAGGCAGTCACTTGTCCTGAGAATCAGAAATGACTGTCAAAGGCAGAGGTAAAAGACCACTATGTGGATGTGGAAGTCAAGTGGAAACCACCACATTATCTTCCCAAGATTTCATTGCAACACACATTTCAGAGATAGTGAACGACACTAATGTCTGTCTTAGGACATCCTCATGACTGTCATGAAGAAATGTTAATGCATACAGTATAATGCATGATCGATTGAAATTTCCAGGACTGCTGACTAGATGAGTGTTGCTTCTTCATGACAATGCCAGACCACATACGGCTTGATTAACTCAGGAGAAAATTTACCAACTAAGGTGGGAAGTTCTGGAACATCCACCTAACAGCCCCAACTTAGTCCCTACCGATTTATACCTTTTTGGTCCACTGAAAACCCACCATGGCTGGAGACATTTCGCGAATAACGCCGAAGTTGAATGTAAAGTGAAAAAATGGTTTAGAAAACAAAGCACGCAGTTCTATGCAGACGGTTTGGGAGGACTGATAAAACGATGGGATAAGTGCATCAATGTTGGTGGAAATTATGTCGAGAAATAAAGAGACAATGTATGTATACACATCAACTGGTTTCAAGTTGTTATCTTATTTAGTTATTTTTCTACAGCCATTTGTGACTTACTTATTGACTTCCCCTCGTATTACGAACACTAATAGAAAGGTCAATGGAGACACAGAAAGACATATATTTATGCTTCATGGGTTATACTAAGGCATTTGATAAAGTAAAACATGATGAGCTGATTAAAATGTTGGAAGATATCAACATTACTGGGAAAGATTTAAGAATAATAAAGAATAGTTGTCTTGTCTTTCCTCTCGTGCCTAAGGCGGCGCATAGGGCAGAAGTCGTGGCTCTCCATGTTTGTGCGAAGCGTCAAACATTTGGAACCAGAAATCTGATTCTGTAACAGTTGGGAGTTTTATGATGGCGGATTGTCAAGCCGCCGATCAGCCGTCTTTAGTCAAGCTAGAAGAATAGTTACGAACAGATAAAGCTAGGAGTACGACAGGGCTGTGTCTTGTCACCAGATCTCTTCTCCTTATATAGCGAAGTATTAATGAGAGAGATCAAAGAGAAGCCAGGAATACTAGTTGGAGGTTATAATATAAATAATATACGCTATGCAGGTGACACAGTATTGGTGGCGGAGAATGCAACAGACCTACAACAATTGTTGGACAATGTAGTAACAGAGAGTGCAAAGAAAGGACTCTCCTTGAATATCAAGAAAACAGTAACAATGGTGATATCAAAGAAAATGGTGACACCAAAATGTGACATAGAAATAGAAGGAAAAATTCTTAACCAAGTGGATAATTTTAGATACCTAGAGGCATTTATAACATCAGATGGAAGATGCACAACAGAGATTAAGAGCAGAATGGGGCAGGCAAGAGCCGCTTTTCAGAAAATGAAGAGTATCTTGTGCAATTAGTCACTATTAATGAATGTAAGAAAAAGAGTGTTGAAATGCTATGTAGAACCAGTTTTGCTGTAGGAAGAACTTAGAAGCAACAGAAGTGTGGTTTTTGAGGCGAATATTGCGAATTCCTTGGACTGCCAGAGTAACTAACAAAGGTTTCCTGAAAGAGGCTAATGAAACTAGAACACTATATAGAACAATAAGAAAGAGACAAACAGCTTTCTTTGGTCATGTAGTGAGAAGAGAGACATTGGAGACCATCGTGACAACCGGAGAGATCGAGGGGAAGAGAGGCAGAGGCAGACCAAGAGAAATGATCTTGGACGGATTGAGATGGTGGCATGGAGGAATATCATCAGCAGAGTTGATCCAGAACACCAAAGACCGAGATCTTTTTGAACGCCTACGCCAGCTGGACAAGGCACTTGATGATGATGATCTTATGCGGTAGATCACTGTCAATTACAGGGGGTTGAAATTGCGAGAGGATCGCCTTCATTGCACCGGGTCTTATCCCATATGGCTCGATCTCTTTCCACAAGGGGCCCGTCGAAAGCCTCGTACATAGCACGAACTCCCGTAGCTCCAGCGATGACTCCCAGGAGTCTCCGAGAAAACTGCACTCGTGATCCGAACGACGTCCCTCGGAATAAAACTCACCACCTTCGGAGCGTGAGGCTGGTGGCATAATCACTGTGCCACGTAGATTCCCTAGTGCACTGTCATTGATTGATTGATTGATTGATTGATTGATTGATTGATTTAGGAACCGACATCACAGCATTCGGGACATTCCCATAAGCGCTCCGTCCCCATCCCCAGCAGCCAGCGAAGAGTTCCAACACTAATAGTTCCAGTAGCAATCTGATTATATGTCCGTCTCGCCTTTCCTCTGAGCGTCGAGCGTTGGCCAGATCCCCTCGTCACACCTCGCTGTCTCATTCTTACCAGACTATGGTGATCCATCTGCTCCTCCTTGAATGTCTGAAAGAGAGTGCTGAAGTATAGAACCCATGTTGCTGTATGGTAGTGACACATGGAAAGGTAATGAGCAAGTAAGAAAGGGTTTGGAAGCAGGGGGAGGGGGGGGGTGGTTCATTGTAAAGAAAGTACGATAGTAAATACAAATATAAACAGAATGTGAAAATTGTATGGATTTTTTGCCCTGGCCATGCCGGAGTGCGGAGGAATGAACAGGCTGATAGGCTAGAAGAGAATGCACCTCCTGGTGGTAGACTATGGACAAGGGGAAGATGGTCGAACGCCTGTGGGACCAGGTGGAGAAGGCGGGGGAACTGGAATCTCAAAACTGAGACGGAGACCAGGAGAACTGTTAATCAGATAGCGGTGGAAACGATTAGCGGTATGACTCTTCGCTAGCGGTTGAACGAGGGGATGGAGCGCGTATTGGAATACACTGAGTGCTCAACTTAGTACATACAATTATAAGAAAGAGACAAACGGGGTTCTTAGTACTTTTAATGAGAGGGGGGCATTGTAATATATTATTACAACGGGAAAGATCAGTGGGGAAAAGAGTCAGAGGCAGACCAAGTGAAATGCTGCTGGATGAACTGAGACGATGGCATGCAGGAATATCGTCAGCCGAGTTGATTCAGAAGCGCAAGGACCGAGATCTGTGGAGTTACTTGAACGTCTGTGCCAGTTGTCAAGGCACGTGGTGATGATGGTGATGAACATTGCCGAGAACTGAACACACTTCCAACTATGTGAGAGACGGACAGTCTAATCCCTCGACCACTGACTATTATGTTTTCTTTGGGGACGCCGAAGTCGAGAGGGTACTTTGCCCAGCTCATGCTCAGAAGTCACCATGTTCGATCTCAACATATCCGGTATCCATACACGATCTCAACATATCCGGTATCCATACACGATCTCAGCATATCCGGTATCCATACACGATCTCAACATATCCGGTATCCATTCACGATATCAACATAACCGGTATCCATGCACGATATCAATATAACCGGTATCCATACACGATATCAACATATCCGGTATCCATGCACGATATCAACATAACCAGTATCCATACACGATATCAACATAACCAGTATCCATACACGATAACAACATAACCGGTGTCCATACACTTCAACAGTTCTGACCACTGTGGCGTGGCATACATACAGGCCACTGCGCTCAGATCGTGCGCATCTCACGCACGCGAGCGTAAGACATTGGAAAACCTCCTCATCTCCCTGTTGGGTTCACTCTCCCCTCACGGCCTCAATGTCCACATAGTTTCAAACTTCCAACCTCCCCTCCCCTTGGGACAACGGATACTCACGCACAACTCAGGTCCTGTATGACATCACACTGATGTTGGACAACAGGATGCCTTCATCCGACATACAGGACTTCTCGTTGGAGCTCAAGCCAACGAACACAAGCAAGCAAGCACTTCTCGTTTTTTGGTGATTCATTCATTGTCGATCTCAACATACGGAGGGAATCATTCATATATAATGATATAATACTTTCCCCTGATCCATTGGGTAGTGGAATAGGATATCTAACCTTCTCAAATACAGACGAAAAAACAGGAGTTCTGTGTGTAAGTCGTGCGCGTTAACAATTCCAGGGTAGGTGCACATCGAAATTCCTTAGTGACTCATGTATGCTCAGAAAGATAGAGGTGGGGTGGATCCGAAGACAGTGGTTGTTGTCCCTGGAGCGGTCACGGCTGGCAAAGATCAATTTAATGTTCGTACCTGAGCATGCGGGTGTACAGAGAGATGAGCAGGCTGACAGGCTTGCAGGTAAGGCTACTGTGGGAGGCGGACGAGCCATGCACCAGGGTGATATACTGAATGCTCTACGAGAAATCATCATCATGTGCTATGCTAGTAAGCGTGGCGGTCATGTTTGCCATCTCACTCGATCCCCAGAGTCGTGGATCATCTCCGTGTTCTTGATCATACAACGTGGCCAAGCCATCATGGTATCTGCTTCTCTGTCATCCTCTTGCTCTCTTCCAGTCGATCTTGCCAGTTGTCACCAAGTTCTCCTATTTATTTCTTCTCATAACGTGACCAAAATTTTTTGACTGTCTACTTTCTCTAATCAGTTTACGGCTTTCATTTGTTTCTTGCAGGACTTGGTCATTGGTTTTTCTGTCTGTCCATGGTATTCTTTGCATTTTCATCAGAAACCATATTTCCACAGCCATCAGATATTTTTAAGCTTGTCTGCTCGTTGTCCACGCCTCACATCCATACAAAAGCACAGGTTCTATTTAGCACATCAACACTCTTTTTCTCGTTGCAAATGACATCTCTTTATTGGTCAGTATGTTTTTTATCTTGCAAAAAGCTGCCGTCACCATGGCAATTCTTGTTCTAATTATCTTCAAGACATCTCCCATCAGATGAAAAGTAAGTCATTGCGAGAACCAAGTGATGACAGGGAATCTACAACCGTGGTCAGACTGCGAGAACAGCAGGTTAAAGAGATGTGACCTGACAAAAACACTATGCAGGAATAATGTTTTGCGTATCCTTTTACAGGACTTAGCTGTCAACAGCAGCATCTTTCAGCTGTCTGTTGATCTCTTGGCAAGATTACGCTCAGTAGTTTGCCATTGCTTTCTGAGCGGCCGGCTCAGTATCCGCAAGTCACGAGCGGGGGTCGAACCACCTCAGTTCTCGCTCCGCTGCGAGACTCTGCGTGATAAACGGGATTACAGAGAGAAAGTGTTGTAACCCCACAGCCAGAGAGACCGGCACTATGCAGGAAGCCAACGAAAATTAATAAACCAACACAGAACTGGTGTCGTTAGCCACTGCACGCTGCGGGATTTATTGAGGGGATCCGAGCACTTATGGACTAAATGGTTCGATGTGCAGTGAGGATGATCTGTCGATTAACTAACAGCCAACCTAAATGAGTAAGCCATAAGGCCGCCGGCCTTTCACAATTGTTAGGAAGGAAAACTTCATCATCATCAAGTGCCCTGCCAGTTGGCGTAGGCGCTCATTGCTCTCAACAGATCTCGGTCTTTGGTGTTTTGGATCAATTCTGCCGATGATATTCCTCCATGCCACCGTCTCAATCCTTCCAGCATCATTTATCTGGGTCTGCCTCTGCCTCAGCCTCTCTTCCCCTCGATCTTTCCAGTTGTCACGATGTTCTCCAATGTCTCTATTCTCATTACATGACCAAAGAAAGCTGTTTGTCTTTTTCGTATTGTTGTATATAGGAGAGGAGCGGCTGGCCGAGTGGCTAGAACACCGGACTCTCCTTCGGGAGACCCGGCTTCGATCCCTCGGTAAGGTGTGGGGATTTTTTTCTGTCGGGGGCAAAAAGAGAATCCTAACCTGCCCAGTTCGCGGCGACAGCACTAGCCAGGCGGCCTTATTTCCTCAGGCTCAAAGACCCCTCTGCCATACACAGCAAGGTACTGTATTGGCAGTAAATGACAGTTTGACAATTAAATGACAGTATATAGTATTCTAGTTTCATTAGCCTCTTTCAGGCAATCGTTGTTAGTTACTCTGGCAGTCCAAAGAATTCGCAACATTCGTCTCAAAAACCACATTTCTTTTGCTTCTAACTTCTTCCTAATTTGTTCATTTACATTCCAAGATTCACTGCCATACAGCAAAACAGGTTCTATATAGCATTTCAGCACTCTCTTTCTTACATTCAGCAATAGTGACTTATTGCATAAGATACTCTTCATTTTCTGAAATGTGTCTTTTGCCCGCCTTATTCTGCTCCTAATCTCTGTTGTACATCTTCCACCTGATGTTTAAAATGCCCATAGGGATTTAAAATTATCCACTTGGTTAAGAATTTTCCCTTCTATATCTATGTCACATTTTGGTGTCACTATGAAAGAAAACTTGCACACGGGTTAATAAAAATCGTTACCGTAAGCGAAGTCTATCCAGAGGGATCAAACCTCACACATAAACATGCTGAAGTCGGACCTACTGACCTCAGATATTTGCATACTTGGTGTGACGTACTCTCCTCGGAAGAAGAAGAAGAAGAAGAAGAAGAAGAAGAAGAAGAAGAAGAAGAAGAAGAAGAAGAAGAAGAAGAAGAGAAGGGTGTTTTCTTTGACTGAAAACAAATCAGGAAAAGAATTCAGCTTAAATTTTTAAAAATATAATTTTTTTTAAAACGCACCGAAATTATCATCGCAGGCTGGTGGATGGGTCCGGCGAGGTTTCGGTAATTGCTGATGATCAGTTCTGTGTTGGCTGTTGTGCTATTCCCATGGGTGTCTTTGATGTTGCTTGAGTAGCTTGTATCATCGAGTTATATACTGGGGAACATTCTTTGTTGTTGGAAATACACAGAGATATCGATTGCTTGATATTACTTGAGGCTATTGAAACAGCGTGGGAAATAATTTGCAGTTATTGAAGTGTAATGTCTCCGGACTTTTTGTTTCTCCCTGTATAGTTAGGATATGATGCGAAATTTAGAGAATATAATGGGAATTGCCAACTGAGGACGTAACGTCAACAAAATAATAAATATGGATGATACAGTATTGACTGTAGACAATGAACAGGGTCTGCAGCATTTGCTAGAAGCATTTATTGTACACAGAGAAACCAGTGTTATAATTAAATTGTAAGAAAATAGAAATTATGGTTGTCTCCAAGAAGAAAGAAATACCGCAAGGTAACACTGAAGTCAGTGGGAAAGTTCTTCAATAAGTGAATCGGTACAACTATCTCAGAACATTCATGACATCTGATTAGAGTTGCCAGATATTGTGATTGAGAAACCGGGACACTTCACTTCAGAGATGTTAAACACATTTGTATTATCACTAATCATCATCATTATGTGCCATGCCACCTGGCCTTGGCGTTCATGTCTCTCCGCGGATCCCTGTCCTTTGTGTTCCTGGTCAACTCTGTTGATGTTACTCCTGCATGCCACCGTCTCAATATATCCAGTCTCAGTTCACTCGGTCTGTCTGCAGCGTCTCCCATTGATATTTCCAGTTTTCATAATTGTTTTTTTTTTCCCAATATGTCTTCTCATTATATGAGCAAATATCATCGTTTGCCACTTTCTTGTAGTAGTATACAATGTTGTACTTCCGTTAGACTCTTTCAGTCAATCACTGTTAGTTACTCTGGCAGTCCAAGGTATTCACAACATCCGTTAGACTCTTTCAGTCAATCACTGTTAGTTACTCTGGCAGTCCAAGGTATTCACAACATCCGTTAGACTCTTTCAGTCAATCACTGTTAATTACTCTGGCACTCCAAGGTATTCACAACTTCCTTTTCAGGAACCACTCTTCGATGCTTTCAAACTCTTCCTAATTTGTTCATTCACGGTCCATTCTCCACTTTCATACAGGAAACTGGTTCTATATAACATTGCAATACTCTTTCTGACATTCAATGATAGTGACGTATTGCATAAGATATTTTTCCCATTGCTGTTGCTTTGCAAATGTTGTTCTTAATCTAAGCCACAAGTTAAACTGTTCTACCAATAAAAAGTGAGGAATAGTTAGATTTAATTAAATATTTCATTTGAGATGGCGGAAAAGAGGTTGCGGGGGGGGGGGGGGGGGACGGGGGGGACGGGCGTATGGAAAGCATTTTTAGGGCAGTGAATTATTTCATTTGGAAACCCGGGACTCTCGTGGAAAGCATGGACTCTATGGAAGTTCATGGTTTACTCTGTGGAGTCACGTGACAACATGACTTCAACAACCCTCAAAAGTCAAAACAGGTTGCGACCCCTGGTCTAATCCATTTGGGTTTGTTCAACAGCCTTGAAACCAGCATTCATCAAGTGTTTGCTTTTCTAAAATGACAATTCTAATGGCACCATATAACATAGTAACACAAGGAATGAATCACTCACTCACTCACTCACTCACTCACACAAACACACACGCACACACACACACGTACACACACTCACACACATCATACACAAGAGAGAGAGAGAGAGAGAGAGAGAGAGAGAGAGAGAGAGAAGTAAGTCAGCTGTACTAGAACACGATGAGAGGTGACTTAGTAACAACACCAACCATTGTGATGTGATCACAAGACTTGACTGGCATTATAGTGCGTTCACAAATGTTTGCCCTCATTCACGTTCAATTTTTTGTAACAGTATCTATTGCGTCGTTATGAAATGTTTCCTGCCGCCTTCTATTTACTCCCACCCAAGGAATATGTCTTTGTTACGTCCCAAGGCGACTGAAAACTTTGAAAACGACGAAATTTCTTTTATGTTTTGACGAAAATGTATTAAATCCATGCTAGCAAACTTGTTTTACAGTAATGCACGTCACTTCCGGTAACGACGCAAAGCACATCTGAACACTTCCGTTCCATTGTGTGACATGTTTCTCATAAGGAAATTCCCGTGCACCACGGAGAATATTCATTATTGAACACTGATGTTTCCATGTAAAGATGTAATACATTTCATAATAGGCACGTCAACTCTGACCCGTAAATTATATACCGCATATAAACAAACATTGAGATTTGCTGTACAATCTCCAGAACAAATCTGTTTTGGTTGGGTATACATAATGATAAGGCTATATGCTAAATCTCATCATTTATTCCCCAGTTGGTTACTGATTTATGGATTTTTACACAGGGGTAAACATTTGTGAACGCACTATAGTAAGCCACGGCCAATAGAACTGTAGAGTTAGTTTTGGGGACAGGCTGGATGGAGGGGAAAGCTTGGACAGAAATAGAACTTCGTCAATGGTTGTTCCGGATTTGAGAAGCTCATGGTTCAGCACAGCACACACGGGGTGTCCCAGATCAGCCCCAGGATCGTGATGTTTCCTTCGTGGGGTTTAGATGTGTCGTTGTCAACTGTCTCCGAGGGATACATTTTGTCCCCTAGGAGATATCTAACAGTTTGAATGTTTTCATTGGAGAGCACGTATAGTGTGAAAGTTTTCCTAGAGTAGTATATACAGTGTGAACGTTTTCCTATAGTAGTATGTACAGTGTGAAAGTTTTCCTAGAGTAATATATATACCGTGTGAAAGTTTTCCTAGAGTAGTATATACCATGTGAAAGTGTTCCTATAGTAGTATATATAGTGTGAAAGTTTTCCTATAGTAGTATATACAGTGTGAAAGTTTTCCTAGGGTAGTACATACAGTGTAAACGTGTTCCTAGGGTACTACAAGTATATACAGTGTGAAAGTTTACCTAGAGTAGTATATACAGTGTGAACGTTTTCCTATAGTAGAGTAGTTTTCCTGTATAGGTACATACAGTGAGCAAGTTTTCCTAAGGTGGTACATACAGTGTGAAAGTTTTCATTGAAGAACACTATAGTGTGAAACTTCCGGGAAGGTTAACCCGGTCAACAAATGCCCGCAGAAGTCGGATGTGTCGGCCTAACAGCGCAAGAACGCAGCTCTGCTGTAAACAGGCACAACGCAATCCTGTCCGGAAAAAAAAAACTCCGGATGAACGCAGAAGAAGAAGAAGAAGAAGAAGAAGAAGAAGTGTGAAACTTTGCGTAGAATAGTATATACAGTGTACATGTTTTCCTAGAATAGTATATACAGTGTGAAATTTTTTCTAGGGTAGTACATACAGTGTGAAAGTTTTCATATAGCAGTGCATACAGTATGAAAAGTTTTCTAGAGTAGTACATACAGTGTGATAGTTTTCTTAGAATAGCATTTACCAGGCTTGGCCACGGGAATGTTATTCCCATGGGAATCCCATGGGATGGGATGACATGGGACAGGCATAAATTACCATGGACTGGGATGGGATTGGACAGAACAATATGTCCCATGGACAAGCCTGGCATTTACTCTGAAGGTTTTCCTATAAGAACACATACATTGTAAAAGTGTTCCTATAAGAAACTATATAATGTTATACTTTTACTATAAGTTCACATAGTGTGAAAGTTGTTTTTTTTTTTATTTATTTATAGCACATTCAGTATAAAAGTTTTCCTAAAATAGCACATCCAGTGTGACATATGTGACAGTTTTCTTATATCACATCCAGGAGATGATAATCGCTTGGTACCAAGTTCGGGCTGCAGGAGAGGGGGGGGTGTTAAATTTTCCACTTTAACTGCTCAAGTAAAGCCTTTGTGCGAGCAGCAATGTGGTCCGCGCGTTGTCATGCAGGATAATGACGCCACTGGTGAGCATTCCGCGCCTTTTTTTTTGGATGGACCTACGAAGCTTCTTCGGCGTTTCACAACAAACTTCTGGCGTTATTGTGGTTTCTATGTCATGAATTCCGTCAACAAAATGCCCTTGTTGTCCCAGAACACTGTAACCATCATTTTTCGTTGCGAAAATGTTTGCTTGAATATTTTGGGCATGTTTGGAAAATGAGTATGCATCCACTAACTTGACTGTTAATTCTCTGCATTTACGATGTGAACCTATGTCTCGTCCATAGTCACTATTCTGTCGAGAAATGCACCCCCTCTTCCCAGTAGCGCAGAAAGTATGTCAAAGCTGAACCCATTTTTTGAGCTTTGTCAGTCAGTTGCTTTGGTACAAACCGTGAACAGAATGTGTGGTAACCTAACCTCTCTTTGACAATTTGAAACAGACTAGTCATAGAAATTTTTGGACATTCTGTAGAAAGATCTGAAATTGTGAAACGGCGCTTTTCCACTACGAGTTGGTCGACCTTTTGAATGAGTTCATCTGTCCCACATGCATGTCGTCCTTGTCCACCCTCATCACACACATACTTACACCCATCTCTGAATTTCCTGCACCATTCCGTCACAGAACTGTCACTCATAACGTTATCACCGTACACACGACACAATCAACAATGAATCTCGGCCGCATTTTCGACCTTCTGCTTGAAGAAAACGAATCACACCACGAAATTCACAGCTGGCGGGAAAGGCATTAACAGTGTCTATGTTTATTTGTTCGCGATTCGTGAACCACTGAACACATGCGACTGTAGGTTGGCGTGTAGTGAGCTAAAAGACTACATACTGAATGATGCAAGCAATGAACGGAGTCGCTAGAGCAACCGGTTTATTTTTACCCACCAATCGGCGGTTGACGTTTGGAAGCCCGTGTGCTCGCGCGTTTGTGTGTGTGTGTGTGTGTGTGTGTGTGCGCGCGCGCGCGCGTGTGTGTGTCCTCGAGGGTTATTTGAACATGTGACCTCCGGGCCGGCACACAAGTGCCTTAACCACGGGGCCACCGCGGCTCGTGTCAGAATTAGCCAGGAGAAAAGAAGACAGACCAGCTGACAATTTGGACCCCAGACTCTCGTGTGTCTTAAGAATTCATCGCAGGAGAGAGTTCTGTATGTCTGTAGGGCGGTCTTAAGTGGGGCGGGCACCGTTAATGACGCCCATTTAGGTTCAAGCGACATGTAGTGTGACGTCCCTGGAGTTCTTATGTCAGGGAATACAGCGACCAGACCTGTCACGGGCGATTGATGCGTAATTGAAGGAGGGGCGGGGGAGCACGGGTGTGAGGAAGGGTTGCGTGGCTGTGAGTATGTGGTGTGGGGATGAGATGCGTGGTAGCGTCTGGGTATGCAGTGTGGGGAATGGCTAGATGGGAGCATGTGGCTGTAAGTATGCGAAGTGGGGAAGAGGTGTGTTGGAACGTGTGGCTGTGAGTATGCGGTGAGGTGGGGGAAACATGTGTTGCTGTGAGCATGCGGCGTGTGGAAGAGATATATGTGGTCGTGTGTATGTGGTGTGGGGAGGGGAGATATGTGTTGCAGTCAGCATGCGGAGTGTGGAAGAGACATATGTGGTCGTGCGTATGCTGTAAAGGGAAGAGTTGTATCTGAGCGCGTGGCTGTGCGTGGGCGGTGTGCGGAAATGTTGTGTGGGGATGTGTGTCTGTCCGTAGGCGGTGTACGGAAAAGTTGTGTGGAGGTGTTTGGCTGTGCTTATGCGATGTGGGGAAAGTGATTTACGGGATTGTGCATAGTGTAGTATATGAGTCGGTCGGAGGATAAAGTGTTTAGGGAGGATCAGGGGTCTAATTACTGGAATTATGAGCATTCACTTATCTATCGTTGGTAATAGTAATCCTACTTTGGACTCCTCTCTTGTCCTAAATTATATACAAGTAGCGCCTAGAAGATATACACATGTTCTGTTTGCAGTTGTTGTGGTTATCCCTCCACCTTCACCGTCTTACATTTCTTCCTACCTGTGACAATGGTCTATCACAGAATCATTCACAAAATCTCTCACAGAATCATTCACAAAATCTCTCACAGAATCATTCACAAAATTCGTGTGTAGTGTTTCTATAATTATTTTTGTTTGTGTGTGTGTGTGTGTGTGTGTGTGTGTGTGTGTGTGTGTATGCTCGCTCGCTTTGAATAGTCCATACACACTACTTCCAGTAGTGCTGGACTGAATTTTGCGTGTGGATTAGCTTTTACCTATTAAAATTGTCACTCGCCATCAGACGAACCCACTTCGACTTCAGAGGTGCAAGTAATTAACGTCCTCAAGTCGAGGACAAAAGGTAAACATTTTAGTCCAGCTATCGGGTGTAGGGCCGGTCTCCCTGGCCTAGGCGTTATCGGCTTTCTCCGTAATCCCGTATACTCTCGTGAGTAACGTGACGACGGCGAGAATCGGTAGCAGTTCTAACCGTGTCGGTAACTTAGGGATATGTGAGCCGGTCGCTCAGAAAGCAATGGGAAACTACTGAGCGTAATCTTGCCAAGAAATCAACAGTCAGCTGAAAGATGCTGATGTTGACAGCGATGTCTTGTAAAGGATATGCAAACATTTATTTATCGGGTGTAGGGGTTGACCCTGAGGTAGACCAAGAAGACGGTGGAGAGGTAATATATATACAGACCTACAAGCTCTTGGAATGAACGACTGGCAAGAGAAAGTCAACCAGAGAGAACGGAGACGGATTGTATCTGCAGCAAAGAACCTCAATGGCTCGGAACGCTGAAGAAGAAGAAGAAGAAGAAGAAGAAGAAGAAGAAGAAGAAGAAGAAGAAGAAGAAGAAGAAGAAGAAGGGGTGACCTTCTTACCTCGGCATCAGCACACCGGATGTTTAAGAACACACGTTCTTATCCATTCTGCCATATCGTATTTTATCCTTGTTGTCCCCATATCGTGTTTTATCATTGTTATTCCCATGTCGTATTTTATCCTTGTTGTTCCCATGTCGTGTTTCATCCGTGTTGTTCCTATGTCGTGTTTTATCCTTGTTGATCCCATGTGGTGTTTTATCCTTGCTGTTCCTATGTCGTTTTTTTATCTTTACTATTCCTGTGGCGTGTTGATGTGTAATCCATATTGGTCCCATGCCGTGTGTACACGACATAACAGTTACAGACGTACCGAGTGCAGGGAAAATAATTAGCGCACACCAGACACGCACAGGGACGGCCACTCCCGGGGGATTGAGAGATAGATATAGGCCGGTACAGAAGTCGGCATGTAGATGAGAGAGGGAGTGAGAGAGAGGCTGAGGAGAAATACAGTGAGGAGAGGAGAGAGACAGAGGCTATGGAGAAACACAGTGAGGTTAGAGAGAGAGACAGAGGCTATGAAGAAACAGTAAGTGGAGAGAGAAAGAGAGAGAGAGAGAGAGAGAAAGAGAGAGAGAGGCTATGGAGAAACACAGTGAGGAGAGAGAGAGAGGGGCTATGGAGAAACACAGTGAAGAGAGAGAGAGGCTATGGAGAAACACAGTGAGGAGAGAGCGACTATGAAGAAATACAGTAAGCGGAGAGAGAGAGAGAGAGAGAGAGAGAGAGAGAGAGAGAGAGAGAGAGAGAGAGAGGGGGGGGGGGTCTATGGAGAAACACGGTGAGTGGATAGAGAGAAGGAGAGAGACAGATTTCGAAGAAACACAGTGAGAGAAAGAGAGATGCAGGGGTTATGAAGAGACACAGAGTGGAGAGAGAGAATTACATAAATAAACACGCATAGTATTATTTGGCGCTCACAGAAGGAGAAGAAGGAAGTAGAGACTAGAGGACGCACTAGACAACATAAAATTTGAAAGCTATATAGTTACCGACTGGGATTCGAACCTGTCACCTCCATGGTTGGTCATGCGTATAGACGTATGTATCTATCACTGTGTGTGTATCTGTGTGCGCGCGAAAGTACGTACTTGAACGTGTGTATCTGGTTGTAGATATATGTGGGTACGTCTCACGAATGTCCAAGCTGAAATCACCGAGGTGGATATAATCATATAGATTGTAACGGAGTGTTTCGGGTTCACCTTGGGTAGTGAGAGTGAACCACACCCGAGGTGTCTCTAGCACTCCCGTGTATTCTAGCCCCAGGGGTTGGACGAGCAGATACACTTTTTTTCTCTGTGGTTGATCTCAGGTTATTTAGTTACGTCTACACACCCCTCCAGATTCTAGACCCCTACTAACTACCTACACCTGTTGAACAATGAACACTTAGGCATCGTCCGAGACCACACTCAATCATTATACAAAGAGCAAGTCAACTTACATAAAGTTTATTCTACCCTTGAGAATATAGAACTGAAATGAACATCCTGATAGAAGAATCTATTTACACCAATAGAAGATAGAGTAGAGACAGAATTAGAGATGTAGGTGTCTTCATCGAGTTGAGAAGTAGTTTGGATGCAGATGTCCCGTCCAGTCGGTCCGCCACTCACCCGGCTTCCTTCCAGTGAGATGACTAGAACCTTGGAGACCACTCCGTCTCCCGAACGTGGAACCACAACAATAGAGTCACTGCTGGACCACACTTCACTGGACCAACTGCATCTATAACACTCCCACGGAGTCACTGGTAATACAGTTCTCGAACACTACCGAGTTGGAGACAATCTTCCTGGACTTGGCTCCAAGTATTGGTTACTTCGATGAACTAAATAGTCACTGACCAACCGAATGGTCTGTCACTCCTAGCACAGTCCCACTGCAGAACCGATATGGCATTGACCAATTCAATGGTCTCTTACAGTCACACTTTGTAGGATCAGATATGGCTACTGAAAAGTTACTGAGTCCTTCTAGAACACAGTTGATAATCTGGATACGGAAACAGTACATGAATAGAATCAGACATCTATTTTACGGAAACAATTCAGGTTGGACTATAATCCCTAGTCCCTTCCACCGGGTTACACTTGACACACGTCCATACTGGTGTAGTTCTTCTCAAGACCTGCCACTCGAGCTGTCCAAAGAACCATTCAAGTGTCTGAAGATTAGTTACTTCCGCGTTTAGGCAGAACCCCCGTCAAACCAGACGGACCGGTGTTCCCTGTCGAGCATGATTACTCAACATGCTGAAATGTTCCTGGCAAAACCAGAGTATCTTCTATTTTAAACGATCACAAACCATCACTTCCCACACGTGCACCTTCAGGGCAGTTGTATGTCTTGCAGCAACCTTCACGCATGGTGAATCACATTGGGTACCTGGTGTGATGGAGTCTGGCGTGATAAGTAAAGAACTGAACCCTTCGCTCGGTCACACGAAGTGGTTTCCTGCCAACAACAATTATAGTTGACTGGTTCCTCAACAGGCAAACTCCTGAAACGGAAGAGCGACCGGTGAGAGTACACTGGCCCAAACATTAGTTCACATGCATCCTACCAAAACTACTCAATTCTCAGTCCTGCTAGTTAGTTATTCATATAACCAAAGCATTATCTCTATATGGAGAGTAGTCAAGCATGGGTTCACAAATGTCAGCTGGCCTCACAGAACAGCCCGTCAAACAGAGCTAGACATCAGAATGACGAGTCTGATCATTGGTCTCACCTATCCCTAATCATCTACCAGTCGTCGCTAACGTCAGTAATGATACAAGGCTGTTATTGTTCTAATTTAATCGAACTAAACAAATAGGTAAAGAGTCCCTAGACTCGTTCCTAACATCATCAATGTACATTAAGAAACATAAACTTGATCAATATACCATCCCTCGGGATATAGGAATAGTACATGATCACATCCAATATGTACACAAGCCTGTTTGCTGGTGGGACCACCTGCCCACCCACAGCAAACTCTTCTTATCAGACTCTACCTTAGAGTCAAGAAGCCTTCTTGAGAATACATGTTCCCCACATGTTCCAAGGGTACTGTTCCAGATCTGTCCTCCCAAGTGGTTTAGCCTTGGCCTGGACTGAACTTCATCGTTGGTTTGGTCTACCAACACATACTTTCATAACTTGCTTTCACATCCCCATATTCTATATTTCCCCAGTCTCATACAGCCTCCTGCATCCTTCCATACTTCCAGCACCTTAGCATTCACTCGCACTAGCGCCAGTATGAAAGAAACAGGATAGCTTAGACAAGATTTCAGAACGCATATTTACATCGCGACGGCACGCAGTGTTATCACGCGTCCAGCTATTCGGTGTTCGGAATTACCCCAGGAAGTATCACATGCTATGACCTAATATATATACACAATGTCACATCATATATATATAGATATAGCACCAAAGCCACTTACCTTTCCACAGAAATCCGCTGGTCCACACAATGAATTCACTATTAAGTTACTACACAATAGTTACATCATTCCTGGTGCACAGAACTAAGTTCTTCCTTTACTTAGTAACTAAGCACAATTTTGTCTGAATCTCCACCTACCAACTTACCTGGTTTTCTAACCGTTCTTCTGGCTTCAGCAACTGACTGACATAATCTACGTTTCCATCCGGCACAAGTAACTAGGTTTTATTCTAACACAGCAACCTAATAGATGCAACGATTGGCAATATATGGTACATATATTTGGAACACAGAAATGATTAATGCTTTAGAAGAATATGGAATAGATAAAGTTACCAGTCTGCTTAATACAATATATGATACTGGAAATATACCTCATGAGTTATGTAATTCTGTATTTATTGCAATCCCAAAGAAATCAGGAGCCTTGGAATGTGATCAACATCGAACAATTAGTATAATGAGTCACATCACGAAGATTTTGCTAAGAATTATCATGCAAAGAGTTAGGAGGAAAATACAACCTGAAATAGGAGAAGAACAATGTGGGTTTGTGGAAGGCAAGGGTACAGTAAATGCTGTGTATATACTGAGAAACATAATCGAACGTTCTATAGAAGTAAACAAAGATCTACACCTTTGCTTCATTGACTACACAAAGGCTTTTGATAAAGTGAGACATGTCAACATGATAAGGATGCTTGAAGATCTACAAATTGATGGGAAAGACCTTAGACTTGTAAAAAACATATATTGGAAACAACAAGCTGCCATAAGAGTTGATAATGAAGTAAGCCAATATCAGCCTATTAAGAGAGGTGTGAGACAGGGATGTGTAATGTCTCCAGATCTGTTTTCCCTGTACAGTGAAAATATTTTCAGAAATATTGAAAATATGGAAGGAATCAACATTGGGGGACGATGCATCAATAACATTAGATATGCAGATGATACAGTCTTGATTGCAGACAATGAACAGGACCTGCAAAATTTAGTAGATGCGGTTGTTACACACAGTGAACAACTAGGGTTAGAATTAAATTGTAAAAAGACACAGATTATGGTCGTCACTAAGAAGAACGAAATACCACAGTGTAATATACAAGTAAATGGGAATATTCTTCAACAAGTGAATAGGTACAATTACCTCGGAACAGTAATAACATCTGATGGGAGATGCCTTGAAGAGATTAGAACAAGAATCGCCATGGCAAAAGTAGCCTTTAGCAAGATGAAAAACATACTGACCAATAAAAAGATGTCAATTGAAACGAGAAAAAGAGTGTTGAGATGCTACATAGAACCTGTACTTTTATATGGATGTGAAGCTTGGACAATGAGCAGCCAGGCTGAAAAACATCTGATGGCTGTAGAAATGTGGTTTCTGAGGAAAATGCAAAGAATACCATGGACAGCCAGAAAGACCAATGAACAAGTCCTTCAAGAAACAAATGAAGATCGTAAACTGATCAGAGACATTAGACGTAGACAGTCACAATTTTTTGGGCATGTTATGAGAAGAAATGATTTGGAGAACTTGGTGACAACTGGTAAGATCGAGGGGAACAGACCAAGGGGAAGACCTAGAAACAAGTATCTGGATGGCTTGGCCTTGTGGCATGGTCGAGACAGAAACACGGAACTGATCCACGACTCTGTTGATCGAGTGAGATGGCAGAACATGACCGCCCACGCTTACCGGCATGGCACATGATGGATGGATGGATATTTGGAACCCAAATCGCTCACATCACATTACGGCGTTCCTAACAGCTGATTCGCGAGCACACGGTAAACAAACCCACGATTAATTGTCACCTGCGTTATCGATCGGTTTGCTAATTAGTATGCGAGGACATCCGCATAGGTAATGAGGTTAGAACAATGGCGTGTGGAACACACGTACAAAGTTAAATGATTTAACCAAATATCTACCTGGATGGTGAAACCAGCTCTCCAGTCAGCTTCCGAACTGTTCAAGGGCTTCTCAGCTTCCTTTTCATAACAGTCAGCCGAATCATGGTTGAGGTGAGACGCAACACAAAAATGGCTCACATTCAGGCCAGCGTCTGTTCTCTTCGAACAAAAGTAAGTGAATGGCTGGTTTAGCCAATTTCCCGCTTCGTGCCAACTCGATGCGCACAAGAAGCGAGTGCTTCTTGAGAAAAGATACTTTCTCGGGAAAACGTCATTCCCCGCCTAGAGTTTCTAGATCTCTCTGCACGGGAATTTAGAGCGATACCCAACATCACGGGTTACTCGAATTCCAGTGTTTCGAGACGATTCTAGATAATAAGTCCTCCATCGGCTTCCCTCAGTCTATTTTTAGCTGGGAAAGTCCCCGATGACGCGCCAAAATAGTGCGGTATCTTGACGACCCAAGACAGATAAACGCGTTTCGTCACATAGATCATGACATGGGTAATAATAAATGTTTTGCACGCCTTAAGGCCCATTAGATATATGGTGTAAGACAAACAATGGTATAGACCAGCCGGCGCTCGGCGGGTGATGTGGTCTGTCGTGCCGGCCGCCTTGACATGCCCACAACATTTCCTGGTATCAGTTGTTAGACTGGGTTGGCATGAGAGTCCAGGTTTGTGTGAATCCGAACCCATGGCCAACGTACCGCCAGGCGAACGTCGAGCCACTACGCTATCGCGGTCACCCAACTAATAATATAGACACCATCAGCTGTGTGGTGTCAGCGCTTTGACAGATATGTCTGAGCTACCGTATGACAATAGACGGTAACGGTACTACCTGCTTCTGTTAGCGCCGAATGTTGGGCGGCGCTTACCAAACCCGACACCCCACGTTGTGCCAACGGCTTCGGGCGGGGGAGCGCGGTTGGGAGGGTACAAGTCTTATCCTAGTGCAAGGAAATGCAACCTAAAGACTAAATGTCTTGGCAGGGCAGACCAGGCCCTAAACCTTGAACGGCCACTGGTCTAGGATCTAACTCCACCAGGCGGATAGTTACAGCATTGCTTTGGTGATCCGGCAGCTAAAAATGCAGACTTTCTTGTCCTTGACCTGGGAACGTAAATTATAAGTAACTCAGAAGCCAGAGTGGATTTGCCTGATGGCCAGGAGAACTGGTAATACTGAAAGCTCCAAGTAACACTTTCCCACGGGAAGCGGTTCTAACGTGTGAAACACAACTTGAAGAACCTGCTTTTGAAGAAATCCTATATGTAGTAACACGACTTAAAAACAATAAGGCAACTGGGGCTGATGGAATTGCTGCTGAATTTATAAAGGCAGGCGGCCATACATTACACCTAAAGCTATACGAACTAATAATACAAATTTGAAGGACAGAAGAATTACCCCATGATTGGAAAGAGTCATTATTGATACCTATCTTTAAGAAAGGAGACAAGTTCCAATGTGAAAATTATAGAGGCATATCACTCCTGTCCATAAGCTATAAGATACTATCAGCAGTATTACTAAATAGACTAAAACCATATTCAGAAGACATATTAGGTGACTACCAGGCGGGTTTTAGACAAAACAGAGTCAACAATAATCAGATATTTATCTTACGACAAATAGCCGAGAAACGTTGGGAATATAAAAGAGATCTCCATAACATTTTTGTGGATTTTAAAAAGGCTTATGATAGTGTCCATAGGAATAGTCTATGAAATGCTATGCAGCAATTTGGAATACCAAGGAAGTTAATCAACATGACCAGACTATGCATGGAAGATACTTATAATATAGTAACATATAAAGGCAGGAAATCAGACCCTTTCCAAATAACATCTGGCTTGAAACAAGGTGATGCACTATCGCCGTTCCTTTTCAATCTGGCTTTAGAGAAAGTTGTAGGGAAGGTAAAGGAGGAATGTGCTATTGGAGGAACATCCAAACTGCTTGCTTATGCAGATGATATAGATATTATAGGGGAAAATGAAAAAAATGCATTGGAAATATTGACTCACTTAAAGGAAAAAGCCCAACAGATGGGGCTGGTTATCAACCATGATAAGACAGAATATATGGTAATTTCAAGAGAAGGAACGGCTAAAAACTCTGGCCACATACAAATAGATAATATGACCATTACTCGGGAAGGTTAACCCGGTCAACAAATGCCCGCAGAAGTCGGATGTGTCGGCCTAACGGCGCAAGAACACAGCTCTGCTGTAAACAGGCACAACGCAATCACGTCCGAAAAAAAAACTCCGGATGAACGCAGAAGAAGAAGATATGACCATTAAAAGAACGGAAGCATACAAATACCTGGGTACAATCTTCAACTGCTCCAACATAATAAGGGAAGAAATACAAGCTAGAATCAACTCTGGAAATAAGATATACTATGCACTACAACATCTGTTAAAATCAAATGCGCTATCTCGTAACACCAAGATCACAATATACAAAACACTGATTAGACCAGTTGTGCTGTATGGCTCTGAAACCTGGGGTACAACTAAAGGAGACGAAGCCTTGTCACAAACCTTTGAGAACAAAGTCTTAAGATGCATCTATGGGCCCATTAGGGATACACAAGGTGGAGAGTGGAAAAGAAGAAGCAACAAAGACATTTATGATCTGTTTAAGTCCCCGCTAATCACTGGTATCATGAAGGCTAATAGACTGCAATGGCTGGGGCATATAGAAAGAATGGAAGATAATAGGGAAACAAAACTCGCTTACACTCGGGAAATAAATAACCGTAGACCCCGAGGTAGACCAAGAAGACGGTGGAGAGATAATACATGTACAGACCTGCAAGCACTTGGAATCAACGACTGGCAAGAGAAGGTCAATCAGAGAGACGAATGGAGAGGGATTGTATCTGCAGCAAAGAACCTCAATGGCTCGGAATGCTGAAGAAGAAGAAGAAGAAGAATCCACACGCAAAAATCATTCCAGTGCACTAGAATTAGTAGCGCGTATAGGGACTATGGTTGAGTTGAAAACAAGCGAACACAATAAAAAAAAAAGAATACATGACCAATGGTTCAGCAAGCAGGCCTGCTGGCCAGTACACTACCGCATCTCCCATTGGAGACACGAGTCTGGCATAAATCGGCGCCATGTTAGTCTGTGTCTGTGGTTTCCTGGCAAGTTATGAATAATCGTTTGTGGCCGCCAGTAATGGCGTTGATCTTCGTTTAGCGAGCGCTGCATCGATCAGACGGCGACGTCTTCTTCACGTCCCCGTTTGAATGATTTTTGTTTTGCTTTCGCTCTAGCTTTGAACTCAAGCGTAGTCCCTACATGTGCTACTTCTTCTAGTTTACAGGACTGATGTTTACGTGTGGATTAGCTTTCCCTATTACCAGTGTCCCTCGCCATCAGGCGAACCCACTCTGAACCTCTGAGTTACTTATAATATACGTCCCCAAGTTAAGTACGAGAAGTCAACATTTTAGTCCAGCTGACCTTTAGGGGTTGAACCCGCTACCTCAGCATCAGCGCACCGGAAGTTTATGATCATGCGCTCTTATCCATCAGCTATTCTGACCTCCGTTTGAATGTTATCTGGTCAGGGCTTTCTTCCACATAGCCATTTTCTGGACTTTCTCTGCGGATTGGAGGAACTCCGAGCCGAGTGACAGATTGGAGTAACGCCGGGCCGAGTGACAGATTGGAGGGACGTTGGATCGAGTGATAGATTGGAGGAACTCTAGGCCGAGTGAATGATTGGAGGGACTTAGGCCCGGGTGGCGGATTGTAGGGACTCCGGCCCGGGTGACAGAACTGGGTCAGGGTGTTGTTATATTAGTTCACAATACAGCAAATCGGTGGTACTGGTGCCACCATCTGTCGGACTAGTGCCACCATCTGTAGGACACATCGCTTCTGTCTGTCTGTCTGTCTGTCTGTCTGTCTGTCTGTCTGTCTGTCTGTCTGTCTGTCTGTATGTATGTCTGTCTGTCTGTCTGTCTGTCTGTCTGTCTGTGGGACTGTCTACTGTCCTTTCTAGTACACTCCCCTGCGTGCGGTCTCGGTGTTTATCTGTTTCATGAGTGTGTCTCCGAGATTGTATGTCTGTTTAATGAGTGTGTCTCCGAGATTGTATGTCTGTTTCATGAGTGTGTCTCCGGGATTGTATATCTGTTTCATGAGTGTGTCTCCGAGATTGTATGTAATGAGTGTGTCTCCGAGACTGTATGTCTGTTTAATGAGTGTGTCTCCGAGTTGTATGTCTGTTTCATGAGTGTGTCTTGGAGATTGTATGTCTGTTTCATGAGTGTGTCTCCGAGATTGTATGTCTGTTTCATGAGTGTGTCTTGGAGATTGTATGTCTGTTTCATGAGTGTGTCTCCGAGATTGTATGTCTGTTTCATGAGTGTGTCTCCGAGATTGTATGTCTGTTTCATGAGTGTGTCTCCGAGATTGTATGTCTGTTTCATGAGTGTGTCTTGGAGATTGTATGTCTGTTTCATGAGTGTGTCTCCGAGATTGTATGTCTGTTTCATGAGTGTGTCTCCGAGATTGTATGTCTGTTTCATGAGTGTGTCTCCGAGATTGTATGTCTGTGTCACTCTGCACCAACGGTGCAGACCCAGTCAGTTTGTTGATCTGCTCGATTCCCAACACACCAACATACCAACACACCAACACACCACCTTTCCCTGGGGAAAAGATCCAATGGATGATCCCTGTCTATGAATTCTAATTGAAGCATGCCACACTCCACCAAGCATGTCTGTTGTCTCCAGGCTTGGCCATGGGAATGTCATTCCCATGGGAAAGGTCCCATGGGATGGGAGGGCTGGGACAATGGGAAAGGTCCCATGGGATGGGATGGGCTGGGACAGGCATAACTTACCATGGGTTGGGATGGGATGGGACGGAAAAATATGTCAGTACCTACTACTTATGTCCTATGGACAAGCCTGCCAGGCTTGGCCATGGGAATGTTATTCCCATGGGACTCCCATGCGAAAGGTCCCATGGGATGGGAAGGGACAGGCATAAATTACTATGGGATGGGATGGGACAGGCATAAATTACCATGGGATGGGACAGAAAAATATGTCCCATGGACAAGCCTGGTTGTCTCCCTTCTCAGTATGCTCTGTGAGTCCACTGCAATCACCACATGTGTGCTGTTTGTCCTCCACCCAGCGGAACGCCACCGTGACTGCCACCACCGTGGTTCTTATACTATATTTTGCGGTATCATATGCCATGCTCTCCTGCGCTAAAAGCCAACCATTAACTTTCGCTATGAACCCACGGGCACTTTCTTTGCCTCTTATTATAGAGCCTTCGGTGTAGATAATTACATCATCTAGGCTCGAAATGTTGTGAATCAGTTGTTGCAACCTCGCATTCAGCGCAGCTACTGGCCAGTCCCTGCACTCCGGACTAATGTGCTTCCATCCATCATGTGCCATCATGCTTATGAACCTGCATACGTCTGACATTTTCTCTGATATCCTGACTCACTCCTTTCCCTCGCAGTGTTGTCAAGCACTTCTCACACTTCTCTGATTGTTTATCTGCCTGAGCCATCCATGATTTTCCTCTTATCAGTCTGTGCCCCTCGTCTGTGTGCAAGGCTTCATGCATAGGGTGACCCTTGTCCGCAACCACCTGGAGATATAACCTAGCCTGCAGCACATCGAGACTGTCCGCAATCGCTGGAAAAGCTAGGATGTATCTCTCCCATCAGAGGTTCTCAACCTCTTTTGTTCAGAATATCAGCCCCCCCCCCCCCACCTTTTCGTATTTCCTCCCTATAAATTTCACCCCCCCCCCCCGCCCCTAGATAGTATGTGTAAAAAATGGAAGCTAAATTTAATAACACATACTAGAACAAGTCTAGACGTCTACATAAAACGTGATTTGTGGGTCTACTTACGTTATAAAACGAATTTCAGAAAGACGAGAAGTACAGAACTGTAAAGCGCGGAGGGAAAAACAATACCAAGTAATCGGTTTTTGTATTAGCGCGATCATGAAATAATTTTAATCCTCCCCCCCCCCCCAGGAAACCCTAAAGTCCCCCCCCCCCCTCGCCCAAGAGGGGGAGATTCGCCACCGGTTGAGAACCACTGTCTTACACATTGCCGGCGTGTCCCTTGTGCATCCCATGATAATCTGCATAGCTTCATTCTGTATACGCTCTAATTTCACTAACTGACTCCATGACACTGTGAGCAGTGTCTAATCTGAAACCCCTCATAAACATAAAAAGCAAATGATACTGCGTTTGACCAGGTATCGTGTGTGTGTATTTCTTTTTTTTTTTTTTTTTTGCCTCTAACTCTTGGGAGTTAAGTTTGTTGCATATCCTGTACAAGCCATCCCAGTCAACCCCAGCATTTTTTTGTTGTTGTGGCTGTTTGTGATCTCTTGGTAAGTTTTCGTTGAGTAGTTTGCCATTACTTTCTGAACGACTGCCCCATACACCATTTTATAAAAACTAACGCAAGGAGTCTGCTGCCAAATCGCCTGCGGCTGTGTTTCGAAGACGGTATGCGGGATTTCGAACTGCGTCCGTAGCTCATTCGCCGCAGAGCCGGTCCTCTCGGGAGTAGGTCCTCCATTTCCAAGTATCCCTGCAGCTTGACAGCGACTGTCTTCTCCAACACCGTGCCAAATGTATTCTGCAAGGCGATAATTCTATAGCCATTGAGTCACGAATGGGTTTTGTCTGGCTTGGGGAGTAGGATTAAATAACTGTGCACCCACTCTTGGGGCACTTATGTTGTTGTAATTCTCAAATGAAAACAAGAAGCCATCCTCTCCAAATCAGCATCGCTCATATTTTATCTGTGACTTCCACATAAGTTCTACTTCGGAGTGCACCGTGCTGGTACACAAAAGTGGATATATGTATCTTGTAATCTATTAGATGTTGTGATCTGTCAGATATTTTAATCTGTTGTTGTCTGGTGGATGGTATTGTCTTCTACATTTACTGTGACATGGGATGAGTCGCAGACATAAACACTCCTTATAGTTTCCATGTCATCGAATGTGAATGATGAATAATGTGTTTGTATTTACCACGTGGAAAAGATCCCATGAAGCATTATGTTGCTCTACGGTCGCTGCAGGTTGCTGTGAGGTCCCAACAGTATAGTGAAACTCCAGTGGAAAGTCGATAAACATCCAGAAGAGACCTTTAAGAATTAAGCAGATTTCACAGTTCCACCCGAAATCAGAACAAGTTGAAAAATCTTGTTTGGTAAGGACGTTTCGCTAAGCCGCGAGCCACAATAAAGAGATTAGCAATGGTATCCAAAGGGATTATTGAGGGGCATTTTCCAGCACACGATAGATCACGTAAGAGTTGCACGGTGTAAAGCTCTCATGAATATGCATAACGATTGCTATATTCTGAATCACTTGTCACCATCAGGGATAGGATTCTTTACCAACACCATGTTTCTGGCATGTGGTATGTTAGCAGCGACTTCTATCACCATTGATAGCCTCAGTGTGTTGATTACGTAAACTGCATAACTAACGAGAGTGTATCGAAGTTGTGGGACAAATTACAATGTAATTCTTTCAACCCAAACTCTAGCCTTGCGATAGAGTGAGTATTACCCTATTTGAAGACCATTTCCTTGTAGTCGAGTTCATTGGGAGTAGCACACGAAATGAGAAATTGTTAGTAATAAGTAAACAAGTCCAACCCATCCCAGCGGAGAAATTGTCAGATTTCTGCAGTCTCTCAACTGTATGTTCAACCTGGGCATAGGTTAAACTTTGGTATTTGTTCATTTGGGTGTTATTATAACCTGATGCGTTGTGATGTTGTTTCCCCGAGAAGAGAGTGGGATCAACATGCACATCTTTAAAACTGATTATCTGTTGGGATTATTGACTGACTTTTCGTCTACACTCCTCTCTTCTGTCTTCCCTTCCATATATCTCTTTCTTTCACTCTCTCTCTATTATTCTCTCAACACATACTTCGACAACAGTTCTTTTCCACATTAAATAAAAGATTTAATTTAAAACTATGTCTGGTGTATGGGTGGATATTGTCTGTGTAGTTGCTAGTGTATTCTATTGTTGGTGACAGAATGCACTCAGAATGTCTATCAGCGGTATCTTCTCGCCAGTCATTCTTCACGATTACAGGACATCACATCAAACAGGACAGAGCTCACCCGGGATGATCCGTAGGCTTGAGTCTGATGGTAAATCCGTTAGTGAAATGAAAACAAACTGTTCACCACTGAGTCACCGTATTGCTATAAAAGTCCCGTAAGTTTATGACTGTGCCCAAATCGGTTTCATGATATTAAGTATCCATCATCGAGAAAAAACACCACATTGTCAATGTTCTTCCTATTATCTATTATGATTATCACTATTGTCTTTGTCTATTCCTTCTACTCTATGTATGCAAGTCGTATGTAGGTTGAAGTCTCTGCTTGCCCCACCTTAACATCTCTTTTCTGTTTAGGAGCCCCAGTGGTATATGAGTGTTAGCATACAGTCTTCTGTATTTTACTGGATGTTAGTATTTGTTCATCTGAACAAACTGTTTAGGTTCTTTCTGGATCTAAGTATGTACTTTATTGGTTCAAGTAGAGTATTTTTTTCCTTTCTTCTCTAATGTCCCTAGAAACTGGGAACCTGTGGATGAATATAACAAGTCGAGTGGTAAGCGTCCGCCCCTTACTCCTAACTTATGCAAGTGTCCTTCTCCAGCCATAATGACAAGGCTTTCGAAGTCACCATCAGCATAAGACATAAGAATTCACCTCAGTCTAAAACACCCACTAATAATATGTAATGATAAAGGTAATACACGCTCATCTATATTCCTATTCTAAAACTATATTTTAATATACCTTATACACATCTATGTTCCTTTATAGAATTAATGTAGATCCACGAATCGAAATTAATCCGCCGCCAAGCACTTTATCCCATTATAAGGGAGGATATTTCTTTTCATTACAGGACACATAATTCTATCTTCTCGTCCAGTTGGGAATACACACACTAAACTGACAAAGAAAGTGGCTACTCTTTATAGCTCAGTCTATGTCGCATAATCCTTGACATTGCTGGACAAAGCAAATTCAGACTTCATTATCCCTTGTCAGTGGAAAATTTCTGATCTCGAACTTTTCCGTGGTTTAATACAACCAAACCGCATTCTGCTGTCCAGTCTTAGTCGCAAACCTACCTCCAGAACGCAATAGGCTGGTCCATGATACTGTCTGTCTTTGTAGCAAACCAATTTTTCCACTCTACATGTCACCTGTGTTGTAGTCGACTCTCCCGCCTTGACCTACATACACATGCGCTGGTCAATCCGTTGTTTATATCCTTCTGTTTCATTAACCCTTCTCCCACCTGGGTCCGCTGTATACAGTCGTCGATCTGGGAATCACTAACATTCAGCATTTCACGACATGCGTGTGTTTAACCGTGGTGTATGGTTAACCTGATGTGAGTGTGTTAAACCTGGTGTGAGTGTTAAACCTTGTGATGTATTCAAACTGTGCGTGTATTTAAACTGGGTATGATGTATTCAATTGGGTATGTATTCAACCTGGGTGTCATGTAAGTCCTACCCATATATATATATGTGTTCAATCTCGATGTATTGTCAGTTTCTCTGTGTGTGGGTATATGTGTGCATGCACCCACAACCGTCATACAATGCCCAAGTTTGTTTCGGTTAAATATGCTCTCATCCATTCCGCCAAATATCGGAGTTCACACTTTATTTGATGTCCATGTATTTGTGTATATATTGATTCTCTGACATTCTGTGTTGCTAATTGCCGAGCATTTCTATTTGCTAGATACATATAAGAAAATCTGTGTAGTCTGCCATCTTTAATAGTTTTATCGTGTGCCACGCTACTACTGTCATTTTTATATCATGTGTCTGCCTGCTGCGATTCTAATATTTTATGATGTCAGTCCATTGCCATTCTTATATCAGCTGTCAGTTTATTGTCATTTTTATATCATATGTCAGTCTAGTGCCATTCTTATATCAGCTGTGAGTTTACTGTCATTTTTTTAATATCATGTGTCGGTCTATTGTCATTCTTATATCAGCTGTCAGTCTGTTGTCATTCTTATACCAGCTGTTAGTCTATTGTCACTTTTTTTTTTTTTTTACATCAGCTGTAAGTATGCTGTAATTCTTATATCTGCTGTCAATCTACTGTCACTTTTAAAAAAATCAGGAATCAGTCTGTTGTCATTCTTAAATCAGCTGTCAGTCTATTGCCATTCTTATATCGGCCGTTGGTCTACTGCCACTCGTATATCAGCTGTTGGTCTATTGCCACTCTTATATCAACTGTCAGTCTGCTGCGTTTCTTGTAACACGTGTCACAGTCTAATGTCATTTTTACAGCATGCAGCAAACGTTACTGTCATTCTTACATCGTGTGGCACAGTCCACTGTCATTCTTACATCGTGTGACACAGACCACTGTCATTCTTACATCGTGTGGCACAGTCCACTGTCATTCTTACATCGTGTGGCACAGTCCACTGTCATTCTTACATCGTGTGGCACAGTCCATTGTCATTCTTACATCGTGTGGCACAGTCCATTGTCATTCTTACATCGTGTGGCACAGTCCACTGTCATTCTTACATCGTGTGGCACAGTCCACTGTCATTCTTACATCGTGTGGCACAGTCCACTGTCATTCTTACATCGTGTGGCACAGTCCACTGTCATTCTTACATCACGTATCGTAGTGTACTCGCCTTCTGACGTCACATGCCGCTGCTCTAAAGTTAGGTTTTACATTGCCAGGTAGGATTCCACGTGTCACAATTCTACTGCCATACTTATGCCGTGTGTCACGGTATACTGTCATCATTAGAGCGCATGTGACAAACCACTGTCATCTTAAGTTCACATGTCACAGCCCACAGTCATTCAGAGATCACATGTTACAGTCTACTGTCATACAAAGATCACATGTTACAGTCTACTGTCATTCCGAGACCACATGTTACAGTCTACTGTCCAGTAGAGATCACATATCGCAGTCTACCAACTATCATCCTGAGAACACATGTTAAGAGTTTGTCAATCTCACATAAAACCAGGCGAGGAGAGAGGAAGCTGAGAGGCTGCGGTGTCCTCCCCCCCCCCACCCTACCACCCGCCTCCCCCAGTCTCAGAAGATACCAGGCTCTGTGTTACCCAAGGCTGGACAGTTTTCCCACAACTGTCGCTATCTAATGATACCACGCATCCTATCCAGCTCATGGATTGTGATGTCCAATACATAGCCCTCTCTGACAAGGGCGAAAAAAAACCACATGAGTTCTCATTGTGCACGTTAAAATTCCACGTCAGTTATACATCACTTAGAGTAGGCCATATTGCCGCTGGTGAGGACAAATGGTTAGGAAAGAAAACCTATCCGTGGGTAGATAGACCCCATTCAATCACTCCATCAATCAATCAGGCGCCATCTCCACAATGAAGGTTGGCTGAAATGGATCTCCAACATTGTCTGTCTTTCACCTTGACTGTATATTCTGTTAAACTGATGTTCGTCCATCTCTTGATGTTATCTTCCCACTTGTATCATTGTCTACCTCTTACACGCTTGCCCTCACCTCAACCTTCCCCTTTGGTATGGTTTTTATAAGACTGTTATGTCTTTTAACGGGTCCGAAGTATTTCACTTGCCTCTTTTTTATTTCTTTCATCAACCCTCTTTTCATTCCGTTTTTCTAGAACCTCTGTATTTGATTGTTTCTGTTTCCATGAAATACGACATATTCTTCTGTATATCCACATCTTCAGGGCCTCTATTCGACTTTCTAATTGCTTGTTCAATGTCCAGGCTTCCTCGCCACACAATAGTGTTGAATATACATAACATTTGACAATTCTCATTTTTAATGCGTTCTTAATCTTTCTAGATATTAATACTGATTGCATGCTGTTGAAAGCATTTTTGGCCAGTCCTATATTCTCTTTTTGATTTCTATTTCACTTCTGCCATCGCCTGTTATTATATGTCCAAGATATGAGAAACTTGTTACTTGTTCTAGTATCTCCCCGTTTACTGTGATGTTCATTGATGACCTTTCCTTTCCATTGCTAATTATCATAGTTTCCGTGGATGAAATCTGTCTAGAGGACGCAAATCTAACATAAATGCATGCCAAAGTCAGACCCACTGGCCTCAGACGTCACACATATTATATTTGAAGCACTTCCCTCGAAAGAGGCACGAAGAAGGGGATATAAAAAAAATCTAGTGCATTCCTTCATGGACAGGTAGTTTCTCACACCTCTAGATTTGGTTTTATTTTTACGTTGATAGAATGCAACGGCATTAGCACATTGTGTATCGATCCCTCGAATGCCCCAGAGTTTCAAAGATAATTTGTTGCGTTTCCGGAGTTAATTGTCCGTCAACGAATGCATTTTTCATGGGCCATGTTTCCCCGTAATTATTATTAATGTGGCGAGTCTCTCGCTGATTGCGGGCGTGTTTGTGGCACGCTTGGGGTCGCTTGATCAAAGGTACTCCCATGCTTTGTTGGGCATATTCTGAACAGTAGATGTTGTGTACTTACAGGGAGAGGTTGTTTACTTACGTCGAGTAGGGGAGCTGTGTACTTATATAAGGCGGGATGTGTATATTACAGGGGAATGTTGGAGTCTAGAGGGGGAGGCTGTGTACTTACAGGGAGAAGTTGTGTACTTACTGGAAGAGGTTGCGCACTAAGAGGGAGAGGTTGCGTAATTACAGGGAGAGGTAGTGTACTTAGAGGGGGAGGTTGCGTTCTAGGAGAGAAAGGTTGTGTACTTAAGAGTGAGAGGTTGTGTACTTAAGAGTGAGAGGTTGTGTACTTAAGAGTGAGAGGTTGTGTACTTACTGTGAGAGGTTGTGTACTTACTGGGAGAGGTTGTGTACTTAAGAGTGAGAGGTTGTGTACTTAAGAGTGAGAGGTTGTGTACTTAAGAGTGAGAGGTTGTGTACTTACTGTGAGAGGTTGTGTACTTACTGGGAGAGGTTGTGTACTTAAGAGTGAGAGGTTGTGTACTTAAGAGTGAGAGGTTGTGTACTTACTGTGAGAGGTTATGTACTTACTGGGAGAGGTTGTGTACTTACTGGGAGAGGTTGTGTACTTAAGAGTGAGAGGTTGTGTACTTAAGAGTGAGAGGTTGTGTACTTAAGAGTGAGAGGTTGTGTACTTAAGAGTGAGAGGTTGTGTACTTAAGAGTGAGAGGTTGTGTACTTAAGAGTGAGAGGTTGTGTAATTACTGTGAGAGGTTGTGTACTTACTGGGAGAGGTTGTGTACTTAAGAGTGAGAGGTTGTGTACTTAAGAGTGAGAGGTTGTGTACTTAAGAGTGAGAGGTTGTGTACTTAAGAGTGAGAGGTTGTGTACTTAAGAGTGAGAGGTTGTGTACTTACTGTGAGAGGTTGTGTGCTTACTGGGAGAGGTTGTGTACTTACATGGAGAAGTGTACTTACTGGGAGAGGTTGTGTACTTAAGAGTGAGAGGTTGTGTGCTTACTGGGAGAGGTTGTGTACTTAAGAGTGAGAGGTTGTGTACTTACTGTGAGAGGTTGTGTGCTTACTGGGAGAGGTTGTGTACTTACATGGAGAAGTGTACTTACTGGGAGAGGTTGTGTACTTAAGAGTGAGAGGTTGTGTACTTAAGAGTGAGAGGTTGTGTGCTTACTGGGAGAGGTTGTGTACTTACATGGAGAAGTGTACTTACTGGGAGAGGTTGTGTACTTACATGGAGAAGTGTACTTACTGGGAGAGGTTGTGTACTTACATGGAGAGGTTGTGTACTTACATGGAGAAGTGTACTTACTGGGAGAGGTTGTGTACTTACATGGAGAGGTTGTGTACTTACATGGAGAAGTGTACTTACATGGAGAGGTTGTGTACTTACATGGAGAAGTGTACTTACTGGGAGAGGTTGTGTACTTAAGAGTGAGAGGTTGTGTACTTAAGAGTGAGAGGTTGTGTACTTACTGTGAGAGGTTGTGTGCTTACTGGGAGAGGTTGTGTACTTACATGGAGAAGTGTACTTACTGGGAGAGGTTGTGTACTTAAGAGTGAGAGGTTGTGTACTTAAGAGTGAGAGGTTGTGTGCTTACTGGGAGAGGTTGTGTACTTACATGGAGAAGTGTACTTACTGGGAGAGGTTGTGTACTTACATGGAGAAGTGTACTTACTGGGAGAGGTTGTGTACTTACATGGAGAGGTTGTGTACTTACATGGAGAAGTGTACTTACTGGGAGAGGTTGTGTACTTACATGGAGAGGTTGTGTACTTACATGGAGAAGTGTACTTACATGGAGAGGTTGTGTACTTACATGGAGAAGTGTACTTACTGGGAGAGGTTGTGTACTTAAGAGTGAGAGGTTGTGTACTTAAGAGTGAGAGGTTGTGTACTTACATGGAGAAGTGTACTTACATGGAGAGGTTGTGTACTTACATGGAGAAGTGTACTTACATGGAGAGGTTGTGTACTTACATGGAGAAGTGTACTTACTGGGAGAGGTTGTGTACTTACATGGAGAGGTTGTGTACTTACATGGAGAAGTGTACTTACTGGGAGAGGTTGTGTACTTACATGGAGAGGTTGTGTACTTACATGGAGAAGTGTACTTACATGGAGAGGTTGTGTACTTACATGGAGAAGTGTACTTACTGGGAGAGGTTGTGTACTTACATGGAGAAGTGTACTTACTGGGAGAGGTTGTGTACTTACAGGGAGAGGTTGTGTACTTACAGGAGGAGGTTGTGTACTTACAGGAGGAGGTTGTGTACTCACAGGAGGAGGTTGTATACTTACGGGGATGTTGTGTGCTGATAGGGAGAGGTTTGTGCTTACATGGATAGATTCTATACTTACGGTGAGAGATTGCGTACTTACAGGGGAGGTTATGTGCTTACAGCCGTGGGGTTGGGGGAATTATATGCTTACGGGGAATGTTGTATGCTTAGAGATTGACGTCGCTTTGTCTAGTCGTCACAAACGTGATATAACCATCTGTGTCTGTCTAGTCGTCACAAACTTGGTACAACCATCTCTGTCTGTCTAGTCGTCACAAACTTGGTACAACCATCTCTGTCTGTCTAGTCGTCACAAACTTGGTACAACCATCACTGTCTGTCTAGTCGTCACAAACTTGGTACAACCATCTCTGTCTGTCTAGTCGTCACAAACTTGGTACAACCATCTCTGTCTGTCTAGTCGTCACAAACTTGGTACAACCATCACTGTCTGTCTAGTTGTCACAAACTTGGTACAACCATCTCTATCTGTCTAGTCGTCACAAACTTGGTACAACAATCACTGTCTGTCTAGTTGTCACAAACGTGATATAACCATCTCTGTCTGTCTAGTTGTCACAAACTTGGTACAACCATCACTGTCTGTCTAGTCACAAACTTGGTACAACCATCTCTGTCTGTCTAGTCACAAACTTGGTACAACCATCTCTGTCTGTCTAGTCGTCACAAACTTGGTACAACCATCTCTGTCTGTCTAGTCGTCACAAACTTGGTACAACCATCTGTGTCTGTCTAGTCGCCACAAACTTGGTACAAGCATCTATGTCTGTCTAGTCGTCACAAACTTGGTACAACCATCTCTGTCTGTCTAGTCGTCACAAACTTGGTACAACCATCTCTGTCTGTCTAGTCGTCACAAACTTGGTACAACCATCTCTGTCTGTCTAGTCACAAACTTGGTACAACCATCTCTGTCTGTCTAGTCACAAACTTGGTACAACCATCTCTGTCTGTCTAGTCGTCACAAACTTGGTACAACCATCTCTGTCTGTCTAGTCGTCACAAACTTGGTACAACCATCTCTGTCTGTCTAGTCACGACTTGGTACAACCATCTCTGTCTGTCTAGTCGTCACAAACTTGGTACAACCATCTCTGTCTGTCTAGTCACAAACTTGGTACAACCATCTCTGTCTGTCTAGTCACAAACTTGGTACAACCATCTCTGTCTGTCTAGTCACAAACTTGATACAACCATCTCTGTCTGTCTAGTCACAAACTTGGTACAACCATCTCTGTCTGTCTAGTCGTCACAAACTTGGTACAACCATCTCTGTCTGTCTAGTCGTCATAAACTTGGTACAACCATCACTGTCTGTCTAGTCGTCACAAACTCGGTACAACCATCTCTGTCTGTCTAGTCACAAACTTGGTACAACCATCTCTGTCTGTCTAGTCGTCACAAACTTGGTACAACCATCTTTGTCTGTCTAGTAGTCACAAACCTGGTACAACCATCTCTGTCAAGTCGTCACAAACTTGGCACAACCATCTGTGTCTAGTCGTCACAAACTTGGTACAACCATCTCTGTCTAGTCGTCACAAACTTGGTACAACCATCTCTGTCTAGTCGTCACAAACATGGTACAACCACATGTTGGGGGTTTGGCAGGGGTTCTGGACGAATCTCAAAAATGAGAGGGCAGAGCAGGAGAACTTTCAATCAGCTGGCAGTTGAAACGATTATGCAGTATGACTCTTCGCTGGCTGTTGAACGAGGGGACGGAGCAAGTGTGGGAATGTCCTGTTTTTTTTTATAGCTCAGCTCAACTACATATGCACAAACACATACACACAAGCAGAGATGACGTTTCCGTCAATGCGACGCCATACCCCCTCCCACAGATAGATCTGACTATATTGTATTTATGCGTCGGTCTCCGCCTGCCAATGTAAACAACGACTTGTCCAGGCCGCGGCCGCCAGAGTTGGCCTAATGACATTAGGCTGGTATTTAACTTGTAGATTTGCTGTCTGGTTTCAGCTGAAGGAGCCCGACTGTCCTTACACGGAGCCGGACGACAGCAAACTGACAGTTCACATCGAATGGATGGACTCGCATCTTCTGACCAACCCCAACTACACAAACATTGATGACATCACCAGGCTGCACAAACACCAGATGTCGTGAGTGTGTGTTGTCGTTGTTTTATGCAGCGCTTTAACTGATCTGGTTGTATTGTTTTGTGTTGCCTGTCGTCGACGTGGCATGTAGGAATATCATAATCATCACAGTTATCACAACACCATAACTATGATGCTGAAATTGAGGCAATCAAGATAGCAATAGAGAAATTATAAAATACCAGCCATGATAGACAACCTGTGGTGATATTGACAGATGCAAAATCAGTAATAGAGGCATTTCTGTCTGGGAAATTGCCAGTTCTAAGGACACTACTTTCTGAACTTAGCAGTCAGCGTAAGGTCACCATACAGTGGATACCATCCCACTGTGGAATATCCGGAAACGACAGAGAGCTGATCGATAGGCTAGGGAAGGAGCAAAAGAAGAACAACCTGATGTGCCCATTACGTTCCACCAAAAGAAAAGAATGATCAAATCAGTCAGAAGGCCACCAAACCCTACTCAAGACGACTACCACGTTATGGACAGACTAGAACAAGTCATTATTCTGCGCCTCAGAACAGGAAACAATAGATTACGCAACCACATGTATACAAATTTCAAGATTGGTGACACAGCCATGTGCACATGTGGTTTGGCGTCGTAGACAGCCGAGCACATACTCCAGGATTGCCCAAACTACAACATATCCAGGCGACCCTTTTGGCCTAGAGAGACAACAGTGGAAGATAAACTCTATGGACCGCTGAGTGAACTAAAAAAGACTGTTAGATTCATACAAGAGACAACATTGCAGTTATAGACATTTTAAGCGAACGAAAGAAGAAGAAGAAGATCACAACACCAGAGCAGGTTTGGTTTCAAGAAATATGATCCGGACAGAATGTTCGTGGTGCGTTATTTTGAGGATGTAAATGGTGATTCTAGACATAATGGTCTTTAGGTTCATCATCAAGTATTTAAAAAAAAAATATATTTCGCTAACCCCCACAGTCCGCAATTCTCTTACGTGAATACTCTTTCACAAAATCATACGTTTTAACTTGGATGGTGAATTGGATTGCAGCTGTTTTGTATTCTCGTAGAGTAGCTCTCCGGCTGGGTACATGAACCACTGAGCCGTGTATTATAGCCCCCCAGACTACCACGGGGGTCAGCAATTACACCTGTGCTTTTCAATGTGTATACGAGCAAGATTGCAAGCCTCGAAGTACCAGGGGCTGGAAGGATACTAACATTTGCAGATGATGTTCTTGCATACAGGCAGAGGAGGGACAGAAATCAGACAGCTCAGGAGCTGCAGGCGATATTGGACAAAGTGATGGATTGGTGCACGGAAATTAATGCTGTCATTAGCCCAGAAAAGGCGCCTGTCTTGACAAGCTCTCTGACAAGGATTGTTAAAGCTGATCCCCCAAGCCTCACAATAAATGTTAGAATTGTGAACAGAGAAAGCAGACAGAAGCATCTGGGAATCATTTTTGGATAGAAGTCTGTCCTATAGAGATTATATTGAAGTGGTGGTTACAAAATATCAGAAGGGATTGAATGCACTGAAGTGTATGGCAGCACGGGACATGGAGCAGAAAATGCTATTCACACTTTTTCAGCACTTGATCATTTAATTGGTAAAGAATTGACTAGAATACTCACTGTATCCAAGAGTCAGCTATTAAAACTAGAGCACATACATAATGAAGCCAGGAGGGTGATTCTGGGGTATACAAGGGACACCACAATAGCGTGTTTGCTGTACATCAGACTCAAGTTGTTGCAGGCACGGTCATACCTCAAGGAACATCTGCATGATTCCTTGGATGCAGTCAAGGATCACAGGTAGTTAAGAGAAAGATGTTGGATGGTTCAGGGAAAAGATACTATCAGGAAAGTGTTCACACTTGACAAGATTAGCAGAAGCAAGGATTGAGTCAGAGTGCCGAATAGAAAATTCAGAATTGTGTGGGTTTATAATTACATTTGCACGTGAGTATACGGAGTGGCCAGTGCTCGCTATGAATGTAGAAATTCAGTAATTATTCAGGACTACTCTCGTCCTGGCGATGTGTTTATCTATATCGATGGCTCTGTCTTAAGGGGGAAAAGAGTGCCTGGGGTTCAAAGCAAAAACCAATGGCCCATGTTTAGTAAAGGAGTGCTGGCATATAACAGCACAAACTCAAGTCTGAGAATGGAGGTGTGGGAGGTTTGATGCAGCTGTCCACTGGTTGGAGAACAAACTGTATACGCGTATTGTGATTGTGACTGATTCACAAAGCATGATGACATAGTTGAAAGCTGGTAAACTGGAATGCTTCGTGCTGAATGGTATGCATCAATTCAGATGTCGCGGGTTGTGAGCATTCGCTTGATCTTTTCTTCAGAACACTCTGGTGTGGTTGGAAATAAACAAGCAGACAGATTGGCTAGTGCTGCATCATTGAGGGGCGATCTGATGCACGATAAGGCAGATGCGGTGAAGGCCCTCTGGGAGCGCATGAATAATGTAAAACAAAACAGATAGACTATCATGTTCTAGAGAGAATGCGACAGCAGGGGGTGGTCTGAGGATTTGGTCGACAGTCGTCTCTCAGAGGTAAAGCAAGACAGACATATAATCAGATTGCAGCGGGAACCATTAGTAATTTAACTCTCCGCTGGCTGTTGAGGATGAGAACTGAGCGCTTATGGGATTGCCCCGAGAGCAATGATGTCGGTTCTTAACTCAACTCAACTCACCAGGGACCGAGATCTGTGGAGAGGCATGAACGCCTACACCAGCTAGCATGGCACTTGATGATGATGATGACCAGTTTTATACTGGGTCAAAGTGGAAGCCCAGGTTAATTTAAATGTTCGTCTCTCTGCCAATTCGAACCCATGACTGTCAGTCCGGCAGGCAAGCATGCTTGCCACTTCGCTTCGTTGGTATCCCGTGAAAATGTTAGTAGTGAGAAATAGACAGTAGTGACCGAGCGTGTGCTTCTGATAGACAGTAGTGACCGAATGTGTGCTTTTGATAGACAGTACTGACCGAACGTGTGCTTCTGGGTGAGAGAAATAGACAGTACTGACCGAATGTGTGCTTCTGGGTGAGAGAAATAGACAGTAGTGACCGAGCGTGTGCTTCTGATAGACAGTAGTGACCGAACGTGTGCTTTTGATAGACAGTACTGACCGAACGTGTGCTTCTGGGTGAGAGAAATAGACAGTACTGACCGAACGTGTGCTTCTGGGTGAGAGAAATAGGCAGTAGTGACCGAATGTGTGCTTCTGGGTGAGAGAAATAGACAGTAGTGACCGAGCGTGTGCTTCTGATAGACAGTAGTGACCGAATGTGTGCTTTTGATAGACAGTACTGACCGAACGTGTGCTTCTGGGTGAGAGAAATAGACAGTACTGACCGAATGTGTGCTTCTGGGTGAGAGAAATAGACAGTAGTGACCGAGCGTGTGCTTCTGATAGACAGTAGTGACCGAACGTGTGCTTTTGATAGACAGTACTGACCGAACGTGTGCTTCTGGGTGAGAGAAATAGACAGTACTGATCGAACGTGTGCTTCAGAGTGAGAGAAATAGACAGTACTGACCGAACGTGTGCTTCTGGGTGAGAGAAATAGACAGTACTGACCGAACGTGTGCTTCTGGGTGAGAGAAATAGGCAGTAGTGACCGAACGTGTGCTTCTGAGTGAGAGAAATAGACAGTACTGACCGAACGTGTGCTTCTGGGTGAGAGAAATAGACAGTAGTGACCGAACGTGTGCTTCAGAGTGAGAGAAATAGACAGTACTGACCGAACGTGTGCTTCTGGGTGAGAGAAATAGACAGTAGTGACCGAACGTGTGCTTCTGGATGAGAGAAATAGGCAGTAGTGACCGAACGTGTGCTTCTGAGTGAGAGAAATAGACAGTACTGACCGAACGTGTGCTTCTGGGTGAGAGAAATAGACAGTACTGACCGAACGTGTGCTTCTGGGTGAGAGAAATAGACAGTAGTGACCGAACGTGTGCTTCTGAGTGAGAGAAATAGACAGTAGTGACGGAACGTGTGCTTCTGAGTGAGAGAAATAGACAGTAGTGACCGAACGTGTGCTTCTGGGTGGAGAGAAATAGACAGTAGTGACGGAACGTGTGCTTCTGAGTGAGAGAAATAGACAGTAGTGACCGAACGTGTGCTTCTGGGTGGAGAGAAATAGACAGTAGTGACCGAACGTGTGCTTCTGAGTGAGAGAAATAGACAGTAGTGACCGAATATGTGCTTCTGAGTGAGAGAAATAGACAGTAGTGACCGAACGTGTGCTTCTGATAGACAATAGTGACAGAATGTGTGCTTCTGAGCTAGAGAAATAGACAGTATTTGTGATATAAAGTGTGCTTCAGAGTGAGAGAAATAGTCAGTAGTAGTGATAGCATGTGTCTCCGATACCAATGAGGGCAGCACAGAATTATAACACTGTAACCTGCCATGTATGATGTAAGAAGCCACTAAGGAAGGTTGGTCACCTCATATTGTAGAAAACTGTAGTCCCATAATCCAATCAGTCGTGAACAAGTCTGCAAAGGGCTGGACAAGAGTTGGCCCGGGTGGTGGTGGTGGGGGGGGGTGTCTGTGTTCTATTGACTGATGAAAGGAAGAGGACATAGGAGAGGAGGGGAGGGGTCGGGAGTATTGAAAGAGACAGAGGGAGTGAGAATAAATGTGAGAGAGGGGGAGAGAGAGAGAAGGGTGAGGGATACAGAAAGTGTAAGAGAGACAAGAATGGGAGTGGCGAGTGGGAGGCAGAAGCCTGAGAGAAAGAAACAGAAAAAATGAGGAAGATGCAGACCATTCGAGAGTGACCAGAATGAGAGAGAGGGAGATGAGTGAAAGAAAGACAAAAGGAGTAGAACTTGCTGGAGAAGAAGATCGAGAGAGAGAGAGAGAGAGAGAGAGAGAGAGAGAGAGAGAGAGAGAGAGAGAGAGAGAGAGAGAGAGAAGCTGTAATAAGATAGACAGAAGTAAGATAAAGAGACAGGAATAAGAGAGACATGAAAGGCGAGAGAGGGAGAAGATGTGAGAGACAGGCAGAGTAGAAGTTAAGGAGAAAATGAGTGAGAGACAGTTGTAAGAAATGATTCGGGAAAAGATGAGAGAGAGAGAGAGAGAGAGAGAGAGAGAGAGAGAGAGAGAGAGAGAGAGAGAGAGAGAGAGAGAGAGAGAGAGAAGGAGTAATCGAGACAGGAGTGAGAGAGACAGAAGGAGTGGGGGGGGGGTAGAAGTAAGAGAAAGAAGGAGTGAGGTAGTCGCAAGACGTGAGACGGACAGAAGGTGGGGGAGACATACAAGTCGTAATCGAGACAGGAGTAAGAGAGATAGGAGATGAAAGAGTGATAGGGTAGAAGTTAGAGAGAAAGAGCGTGAAAGACAGTCATAAGGAGGGAGACGGGCAGAGGGTGAAATGGAAGCAGAAGGAGTAATCGAGATAGAACTAGGAGTGAGACAGAAGGTAGGGAGGGAGGGAGGGAGAGAGGTTTATGCCAGAGTATAGCCCACATATTTGCACTGGCTCTGTAAGGAGCTCAAATAATCTCTGTCCCAACTTGCTAGTTTCCTGGAGACACTGCGTTCTGGTGCCCGGAGAGGGGTGGGGAGGAACATTCTAGGGGAAATGTCCGGGTCTTGGACGGCGTAGATCTGTTTGATTTATGTGAATTTGTTTGACGCGTGTGAATTTATTTCATCAAAATCATGTGCCATGCCGATAAGCGTGGGCGGCCATTTACGTGTGTATTTATTCACGTACTTCGTTTATTGGCGTGATTTTATGTCGTGAGCGCGCAATGATTTCATCTGTGTGGACGTAGCACAACTGAATGAGAGGACACAACAATTAGGCCATAGTTTCATAGAGGAAAGACAAAGATAATGAGACTGAACCAAGCAAATTACAAAGCGGTATCCCTTGGTTAAACCTCACTTCAAGAGGTCGAATCACACACCTATACTAATACTGGGTAGAAATGTGAACAAAGGTGGGCGAACAGATAGATATTTTAAAATAAAATACAAATGGCAAGATAATTATTTACAGCATTAGGAAATGTATAGAAGTCGAAGGACATTAAACTTTGCAATAAACTTAGGATGTTTAACTCCAATGTTGAATCCGTACTACTGTATGAGTCAGGAACATGGGGGACAACTAACATAGTTACTAATAAACTTCACATATTCACTAGTTATTGCCTACGCAGAATATTGGGAGTTAAACAGTATGATATAATCACAAGTGTAGAGCTCATGAACAGAAGTAAACAAATTCGCGAGATAGGACACAGTGAGAAAACCTGAGGACAATGTAACTGGACACTTTCTTGTCTGGAATCCACAAGGCAAACGAAATGGCGGGAGATCTAACATTACATGGAAGAGAATTACAGACAGAGATGAATAATGTCGGGAGATCATGGGGCGAGCTGCAGGAGATAGCAACAGACAGGACGGCTTGAGGTGGTTTGGTTGAGGGCTTATTTCTCAATGGGGGATAAAGGGCAGAAGAGGAAGGAGGACGTATTTGGTGAGTGTGGATTTGTGTGATGGGTGTGAACTTATGAGAAGACATACACTGGAGAACTTGGTGACAACCCGCAAGATGGGGAAAAGAACAAGGGGAAGGCAGAAGAGGTAAATATATAGTTGGTTTGGCCATGTGGCATAATCGAGACAAAATCACAGAGCTGATCCACGACTCTGGTGATCGCGTGAGATGGCGAACCATGACCGTCCACGCTTATCGGCATGGCACATGATGATGCTGATGGTGAACTTATATGAATGTAATGAAAAGTATGACCTCGACTGATTTATGTGAATTCCTTTCATGAGTGTGAACTTATTTCAATGTGATGTAATTGTTTTGTGGGGTGTGAAGCCCTTTGAGTCATGGACAATGAGCAGATTAGTGAAGGATTATGTGGACACTGCCGAGATCTGGTCTTTAGAGAAGAATTATGTTAACAAACTGCAAGGATAAAAAGAGTCATGAAGATATTTGGAAAGAAGTTCACTCATAAAGAGAACTGGTTGCCCGCATCAGGCGAAGACAGCCTACATTCTTGGGCAGGTCGTGAACAGAGGAGACAGGTGGCATCATTACATCGAGGCGGTATTTCAGTTGCTTACACCGTTTCAAATACCACGTTCATATCGGACACGCCACTGTAGACACTTACCAGTTTAAGGATTTCTCGTGCCGCAGGAAACACGAGGTCCTCGGTGGTGTAGTGGCTAGACACTTACCAGTTTAGGGATTTCTTGTGCCGCAGTAAACACGAGGTCCTCGATGGTGTAGTGGCTAGACAATTACCAGTTTAGAGATTTCTTGTGTGGCAGTAAACACGATAAATTCGGTGGTGAAGTGACTAGACACACGCCTGCCGACCTGATTGGCATGGGTTCCATCCGCAGGTGGGTGAATTCGGATTATTTACAAAGTTATCTGGGGTTTCAAACCCACCCAGGGTAAACCCAGAATGTCTGGGGAAGTGACGGCAGGCGACGTAATACCGACCATGTTACGCACGGGGCGCCGACTGGTGTGATAATATGGGTCTAGCACTGAATGCTCGATGCGTCTTCAGGCGTGTGAAAGTGGCTTTTACTTTTACTTGACCACTTTCACAGCGTCAGTCTCGTGAGTGTGTGCCTGTGTGTATGTGTGTTTGTGTATGTGTGTGCGCCCGTGTGTCTGTAATGAGTAAAATAGGTCTGCATGAGTGAATGAATAGGAGCGTTCGCTCTTAAACTTTCAGTGTGATGATGCCGAGGTAGCGGGTTCAACCCCCATACCGATCAGTTGGACTAAAATGTTGACTTGCGGGTGATGGCGGCGGAAAACTGTGAGCAGCGCCATCTATGTCTTCTTTACGAGGGTCTGGTCTTTTCTGTTTTGGAGTATGCGATGGCGATCTTGACTCACAGCCGTAAGCAGATAGAAAGGATGGAAAGGTCACAGAACAAAGCTACCTTCTTGATTTTCCAACCATGAGAGACAGAATACAAATTTGCTAAGCACGTGCCTATCTCAGAGTCAACGCAAGCACACAACCTTCCACTGCATAGCGAGATTAAGAAGGTAAAGGGCAGCATGTTAAAAAGAGGAAAACCGAAGACATTCTTCAAGAAGCAGTTCCGGCTGGGTGCGAGCAATGCCACACGAGCACTGAAACACCTTCAAACTCCAACTCTTCTCGTGGGAAGACACACCTGTCGATACCCATCTCAGCATGCTATGTGAGCCAGCTCCAGTCACGATATCAATCTTAGTCCTTAGTCAGAGCCATGCTGGTAACACACTTGGTGTTCATTGTCACCTGTCTATAGACTGTGCACTCTACGGGAAGAATGGGAGACTGAGAGTGTTACCAAGCCGGCTGGGTGGGAGTAGCCAAGGCAACACGAGCACTGTAACAATCTCAAACTCACACATGAAGCGCACAGTTTGTAGACAGGTGCCAACGGACACCAAGTGTGTCCCCAGCCTGGTTCTGACTACGATTGATGTCGTGACTGTAGGGGACTCAAAGAGCATGCCGAGATGGGTGATGACAGGCGTGTCTTCTTCGTGCAGAGTGGCATACTTCAATGTAAAAAATAAAAAAATGAAAGATAGCAAACCTCTTCAGGACTTTTCCCCAGGACATGCTAGTGTGTTTAGAACGGAGCAGGCAGATAAATTGCCCGAGTGTGCAGCTGTGGTTGGGGTTTTGGTGCACGATAAGGCAGATGAGGTCAAGACTCTGTGGGATCATGTTTATAGTGTGGAAGAGCAGATACACACACCATCATTGCCGGAGTTGAATGGTATGGCAGGATCTGGCCGACAAACAAGACTACGAGGAAAGGCCAAATGGACATATTATCAGAAAGCAATTGGTACCATTAGTACTGAAACTCTTCTCTAGTACCTGTCAGTGTAGTTCTCAATAGTTTACTGGACGGTTGATATTTGGGACGAGTACGGTTCGTTTACATACAAACATGCAGTACTCGTGACAATAGGGAGAAATGAGAACATTTTGTGTTGTTGAATGTGTCGGGCGTTGTAAGATATCATTACTTAGGACGGGGCGTATGTATGGGAGTGTCCCGCGTACTGTCGTGTCGATTCTTGACCCTGCTCAACTAACATTGCCTGACCTTCTCTGTTGCAGACGTGAGATCCTGGCGCTGCAGGCAGAGAATTACGCGCTGGAGAAGCAGTTGTACAGCTACCAGATGTCGCTGTCCAAGACCAGTGCCAGGGAATCGTCGAGCAGAAACACCAGCCGGGAGAACAGCTACGACTCTACCACCAAGAGAATGTGATACTGATTCCCACTTAGCAAATATATAGTTGTACAGAAGTTATAAATAAAGAGACTGTCGCGTGCGTGCGCTTGTGTGTGTGTGTGTGTGTGTGTGTGAGAGAGAGAGAGAGAGAGAGAGAGAGAGAGAGAGAGAGAGAGAGAGAGAGAGAGAGAGATGATAACATATATGTTCACGAGTATTTATTACCACTGATTGTAGTAAAGGAGATAAGTAGGCAATGATGATACACTTCTATCCTTGGCTATTCAAATGGCTTCCACATTCCCCAGCGATATCTGTGTATGACGTGTGCGCAGTTGACCCAGCCAGCCAATCATGTCCCTGCTTTATATTTTGTTTGTTTGTTTGTTTGTTTGGGATATGTCTGTCTGTCTGTTTCAGTAAAAGTAAAGAACCCTTGTTGAGAAGTGCAATCAAAACAATGTTTTTCCTTGTGATCATGAGAAATGAAGACCCAAACAATATATTGCACAGTTTATTGCCTGGCATATCGCGCTGTATCTTGTCAGGTGCATGCAAAGGACGTTTCCCGTCAGAGAGAGAGAGAGAGAGAGAGAGAGAGAGAGAGAGAGAGAGAGAGAGAGGGAGGGTGTTGTAGTGGTCAAACTGTCTACCTCACGGTTAGAAGTTTGTGGGTTCATTTTCCGAATCACTGGGTCCTCTCACCAGAGACCCTGGGGAGCTTGTCGCATGAGCTGCGTTGTTTATATGACGGTTTCGGCAGGCGGTTAGCTGATCTGAGAAGAGAGATCGAGCTGCATGGGCTAACACCCGGTGCAATGAAGGCGAGCTTAAGGCCTTTTTAAACCCCCACAAGCGGTGTAAACACTTTGTCAAATAGAAATAAATAAACACGTAAAGATACCAAGTCAGCAGGAGTTAGAGGCGGGTGTACTACCTCTACGCCATCTCCCTCTTATGAATGCCAATTCTCCACAACTGGACACTGAATACCTGTAACCTCAGCTCTTGGTAGCTGCGGTGGCATGGAGGATAGTGTACCCGCCTGCCAAGAATGGCCCGGGTTAAATTCTCAACAACGGCAAGATTATTATTTCCGACCAGCCACGGCTGCAGAGTCGACCCAGCTTCATAACATTGGGTTCCAGACAATGTTATGGTAAGTAAAAGTGATGAGGAAGGAAATTGGTCACTCAATATCATATGTCGCGGCCTAGGATATGGGAAGGTTGAACACCGCAAGGACAGTATCTGCTATGGTACTACATGTCTGGCGGGGTAGAGTTATCCCCTATCAAAGGAGAAGTAAGGCTCCTCCTTACCCCCGCTAGCCTATGGGACACCCTTGGGCAAGGTGGAGTACCCGTTTAGCACACCCCCCCCCTCCAACAGGGTAACGTGAAGGGAGCGGGTAACGTGAAGGGAGCGGGTGGTGGATGTCTAGCCAAGCCTCATGCTGATGAAGTTATGGGGCTACATGTCTAGCCAAGTCTCATTTTGATTAGGTTATGGAGTTTCTGCAGAATTGTCTTTGGAACGTGGCTGAATTAATCAGAGAACTCGCTCTTAAACTTTCTGTGTGATGATGGTAAGGTAGTGGGGTTGTTTCCTCTACCAGAGTTCAACGGTGACTTTTTGTTCAGAAATCAATGGCAAGCTACTGAATGTAAAATTGCTTACTAAACAAACTTGGAGTTGGGGTTGATTGCAAACTCCTATAAAGGACATGCACCATTTAAACAAACTTGTGTGATATTGTGATTTATTGATATCTGTGATTTATTGATATCTGTGATTTATTGCAATCGGTGACTCATTGCAGTGTGAGATTCACTGCATTGTGTTGTTATACTGCATTGTGTGATCTACTGCAGTATGTGATTTATTGCAGTGAATGATGCTGCATGGATTTGTGAAGATGTGCATATTGACTAATTCTCCTGTTTTCGTGTAGATTTTGTTTTTCTTAGAGACACTTAATAATAGGTTTGTACATACGTGTGTGTGGATCTGCTGTATAAATGTACACTGTCTCCATCTTTCTGTCATGTTCCAGTTGAGTCAAAAACTGACATCACTGCACTTTGGGCATTCCCATAAGTGCTCAGTCCTCATCTTCAACAACCAGCAAAGAGTTCCAATACTAATGGTGCCCGTTGCAATCTGATTATATGTCCATCTTGCCTTGCCTCTTAGTCTTTCTCTTCTGTTTGTATGAGGAGGAGGAGGGGGAGAGGCAGAGAGGTAAAGAGAGAGAGGTAAGTCAAAACAGCGAAGTGAGAGAGAAAGCGAAAAGAAGTTGGGAGTGGGTTATGAAATAAACTAGCGCCCTCTGAAGGTTAAAACCAGCCATATGTACCCAGTAACTAAAGTGCAACTCTCTCATTGCAGTACAATTGTTACTAAAGTGTAAAACTTACAAATGTTTAGGTGTTACTACTGTTGCCAAGGTGTAATCCTATTACTAAATGGTAACCTCGTTACTAAATTGTGACCCTTTTACTAAAATGTAACTGTTGGCAACTTGTGACCCTGTTATTAAAGTGAAACCGTTATTAAATTGTAACCCGGTTACTAAGGTGCCTGTTATAAAACATATAACACCATTACTAAAGTGTAACTGTTATTAAATTGTAACCCGTTACTAAAGTGTAACTCTTATTAGATTTTAACCCGGTTACTAAGGTGTCTGTTACAACACCATAACTAAAGAGTAGCTGGTATTAAATTGAAACCCTGTTAGTAAAGTGTAACCATATTACTTATGTGTTCTGTTACCAAAATGTAACTGTTTTAAATTGTACCCAACTACTAAAGTTTAATATTTAGTCAATTGTAACCCATTACTAAAGTTTAACATTTAGTCAGTTGTAACCCCTTTCTTTTAGTCAATTGTAACCCCATTACAAAGTGTCTGTTATTAAACGTTTAACTGATTAAATTGTAACCCCATTACTAAAGTTTAACTTTTAGTCAATTGTAACCCCATTACTAAAGTTTAACATTTAGTCAATTGTAACCCCATTACTAAAGTTTAACATTTAGTCAACTGTAACCCCATTACTAAAGTTTAACTTTTAGTTAATTGTAACCCCATTACAAAGTGTCTGTTACTAAAAGTGTAACTGATTAAATTGTAACCCCTTTACTTCAGTGTGTTATTAAATTGTAACTCCATTACGAAAGTGAAACTTGTTATTAACTGTTATTAAATTGTAACCCCATTACAAAATTGTAACTATTGCTAACTTGTAACCCCATTACTAAAGTGTCTGTTACTAAAAGTGTAACCGTTATTAAATTGTAACCCCATTACTAAAGTTTAACTTTTAGTTATTTTAATTCCATTACTATAGTGTGTTATTAAATTGTAACTCCGTTATTAAAGTGTCTGTTACTAAATTATAACCTTGATACTAAAGTTTCATAGACTGTTTCATAGACTGCACAAAAGCATTTGACATTGTGAAACATGAGGAAATCATACAATTACTCAAGCAACTGAACATTGACGGCAAAGACCTGCAAATAATAAAGAACATATATTGGCAGCAAACAGCAGCCATAAGAATCAACAACATGGTAGGAACATTTCAGTGTATAAAGAAGGGTGCCAGCCAAAGTTGTGTAATGTCTCCTGATTTGTTCATGTTGTAAAGTGAACATATAATGAGGTCTACATAAAATATATAAGGGATTCTGGTTGGTGGGCATCATTTAAATAATTTATGTTATATTAATGACACCATCTTGATAGCTGCAAATGAAAAGGGAACTAAGGAAATGATAGATTGGTTGTAGAAATTTAAAAAATGGGTGCTAGCTTGAATAATAAAAAGACAGCAGTCATGGTGATATCAAAGAAACAGACTTTGCCTAAATGTACAATTAAAGTACAAGATGTTATTTTGGGGCAAGTGCAGAAATTCAGATATCTAGGCACATTGGGTAACATCAGATGGAAGATGCATCATTGAGATAAAGCTGAGAATAGGACAAGAAAAAACTTCATTCTATCAAATGAAGAGCATTTTGTGCAATAAGTCACTGTCCTTGAAAGTTAGAAAAAGAGTTCTTGCATGTTACATAGAACCAATTTTAGCACATGACTGCTAAACCTCAGCAATTAGTAAACAGGCAAAAAGATCTCTAGAAGTCTTGGAGATGTGGTTTTATAGAAGAATGCTGGAAATTAATTGGACAGCCAAAATGAGCAATCTGGACATTTTAAGGGAACTAAGTCAAATAAACAAAATCCGCATTTAAGAAAATGAATATTTTATGCAATAAGTCACTATTAACAAATGAAAGAGAGTGCTGAAGTTCTATATAGAACCTGTTTTGCTGTAAGGCAGTGAATCTTGGAATGTAAATGAACAAATTATGAAGAACTTGGAGGCAACAGAGATGTGATTCCTGAGACGAATGTTGTGAATTCCTTGAACTGCCAAAGTAACTAACAACTGCCTGAAAGAGGCTAATGAAACTATAGTCTGTCCAGAAATGAATGTCTTCATTCACGATCAATTATTTTGAAAACTGTCTGTTGCATCGTTATGAAAGTTTTCCTGCCGTCTTATATTTACCCCCACCCAAGGAATATGTCTTTGATAGGTTCAAAAACAACTTAAATCATGGAAAGCGCCGACATTTCTGTGATGTTTTTGGTGAAAAAACTAACGATTTCTCGCTAACAAACTTGTTTTACAGTAATGCCCCGTTCCACTACACGAGGCTCTTGTCATAAGGCAAATCCCATGTCCCACGAGGAAATTAACTATTCAACGCTAATGTTTCTGGAGAAGGCGTAATACATTCAATAATGTGCACTTCATCTCTGACCCGTAAATTATATACCGCATATAAACAAACTTTGAAATCTGCTGTACAATCTCCAGAAAAAAAATGTTTTTGTTGGGTTGACATAATGATAAGGTTATATGCTAAATCTCATCATTTTCCCTCAGTTGGTTACTGAGATATGGAATTTTATATTGGGGCAGACAAAAGTAAAAAGACCATAGAACATTATATACAACAATAAGAAAGAGACCAACAGCTTTCTTTGGTCATGTGATGAGAACATCGTGACAACTGGAAAGATCGAGGGAAAGAGAGGCAGAGGCAGACCAAGAGAAATGCTGGATGGATTGAGATGGGGGCGTGGAGGAATATCATCAGCAGAGTTGATCCACAAAACTAGAGACTGAGATCTATGGAGAGTCATGAACTCCTAAGCCAGCTGGCAAGACACTTGATGATGATGATGACTAAACTGTACTTCTGTTACTAAAATGTAACCTGTGACTAAATTTTACATCTTTTACTAAAGTGTAACCTGTGACTGCCGGCTTCCTGGCTTAGAGGTTAGCGAATTTTCTCCGTACTCTCGTAAGTAACGTGACGACGGTGAGAATCAGCTGTGGTTCGAATCGCATCGGTAACTTACGGGGTATGTGAGCCAGCCGCTCAGAAAGCAATGGCAAACTACTGAGCGTAATCTTGCCAAGAAATCAACAATCAGCTGAAAGATGCTGATGTTGACAGCGATGTCCTGTAAAGTATATGCAAACATTTATTATAAACCTGTGACTAAATTGTACATCTTTTACTAAAGTGTAACCTGTGACTAAATTGTAAATCTGTTACTAGTGTAACCTGTGACTAAATTGTAAATCCGTTACTAAAGTGTAACCTGTGACTAAATTATACATCTTTTACTAAAGTGTAACCTGTGACTAAATTATACATCTTTTACTAAAGTGTAACCTGTGACTAAATTATACATTTTTTTTACTAAAGTGTAACCTGTGACTAAATTGTACATCTTTTACTAAAGTGTAACCTGTGATTAAATTGTACATGTACATATGTTACTAAAGTGTAACCTGTGATTAAATTGTACATGTACATATGTTACTAAAGTGTAACTTGTGACTAAGTTTTAACTCCATTACTAAGCTATAACACATAACTAAACTGTAACTGTTACTAAAGTGTAACCTGTGATTAAAGTGTACATGTGTTACTAATGTGTAACTTGTGACTAAATTGTACTTATTAAAATGTAACCTGTGACTAAGTTGCACCTGTTACTAAAGTGTAACCTGTGACTAAAATGTACATCTGTTACTAAAGTGTAACACTGTGACTAAATTTTAACTGTTACTAAACTGTAACACGTAACTAAACTGTAACACTGTGACCAAACTAAAACCCTGTGTCTACACAGCAACTGTTACTAAACTATAACTCTGTCACTAAAGTTTAATGTTGTAACTAAACTGTAACTGTTAGTAAACTATATCCCAGTGACTAAGATGTAATACTGTTACTAGAGTGTAACCCTTTGACTAAAGTTTGTTAGCTGGTACACACCAGAAACAGCATTTGTTCATAAGGAAAACACCATCATGGAGGAGTGGAGCACTAGAACACTGCCATGGAGGAGTGGAGCACTAGAAAACTGTCATGGAGCACTAGAACACTGTCATGGAGGAGTGGAGCACTAGAACACTGCCATGGAAGAGTGAAGCACTAGAACACTGTCATGGAGGAGTGGAGCACTAGAACACTGTCATGGAGGAGTGGAGCACTAGAACACTGTCATGGAGGAGTGGAGCACTAGAACACTGTCATGGAGGAGTGGAGCACTAGAACACTGTCATGGAAGGGTGGAGCACTAGAACACTGTCATGGAATGGTGGAGCACTAGAACACTGTCATGGAAGGGTGGAGCACTAGAACACTGTCATGGAAGGGTGGAGCACTAGAACACTGTCATGGAGGAGTGGAGCACTAGAACACTGTCATGGAGGAGTGGAGCACTAGAACACTGTCATGGAGGAGTGAAGCACTAGAACACTGTCATGGAGGAGTGGAGCACTAGAACACTGTCATGGAGGAGTGGAGCACTAGAACACTGTCATGGAGGAGTGGAGCACTAGACCACTGTCATGGAGGAGTGGAGCACTAGAACACTGTCATGGAGAAGTGGAGCACTAGATCAGTCATGGAGGAGTGGAGCACTAGAACACTGTCATGGAAGAGTGAACCACTAGAACACTGTCATGAAGGAGTGGAGCACTAGAACACTGCCATGGAAGAGTGAAGCACTAGTACACTGTCATGGAGGAGTGGAGCACTAGAACACTGTCATGGAGGAGTGGAGCACTAGAACACTGTCATGGAGGAGTGGAGCACTAGAACACTGCCATGGAAGAGTGAAGCACTAGATCAGTCATGGAGGAGTGGAGCACTAGAACACTGCCATGGAGGAGTGGAGCACTAGAACACTGCCATGGAAGAGTGAAGCATTAGATCAGTCATGGAGGAGTGGAGCACTAGAACACTGTCATGGAGGAGTGGAGCACTAGAACACTGCCATGGAAGAGTGGAGCACTAGATCAGTCATGGAGGAGTGGAGCACTAGAACACTGTCATGGAAGAGTGAACCCTTAGAACACTGTCATGGAGGAGTGGAGCACTAGAATACTGCCATGGAAGAGTGAACCGCTAGAACACTGTCATGGAGGAGTGGAGCACTAGAACACTGCCATGGAAGAGTGAAGCACTAGTACACTGCCATGGAGGAGTGGAGCACTAGAACACTGTCATGGAGGAGTGGAGCACTAGAACACTGCCATGGAAGAGTGGAGCACTAGATCAGTCATGGAGGAGTGGAGCACTAGAACACTGTCATGGAAGAGTGAACCGCTAGAACAATGTCATGGAGGAGTGGAGCACTAGAACACTGTCATGGAGGAGTGGAGCACTAGATCAGTCATGGAGGAGTGGAGCACTAAAACACTGCCATGGAGGAGTGGAGCACTAGAACACTGTCATGGAGGAGTGGAGCACTAGAACACTGTCATGGAGGAGTGGAGCACTAGAACACTGTCATGGAGCACTAGAACACTGTCATGGAGGAGTGGAGCACTAGAACACTGTCATGGAGGAGTGGAGCACTAGAACAATGCCATGGAAGAGTTAAGCACTAGATCAGTCATGGAGGAGTGGAGCACTAGAACACTGTCATGGAGGAGTGGAGCACTAGAACACTGTCATGGAGGAGTGGAGCACTAGAACACTGTCATGGAGGAGTGGAGCACTAGAACAATGTCATGGAGGAGTGGAGCACTAGAACACTGTCATGGAGGAGTGGAGCACTAGAACACTGTCATGGAGGAGTGGAGCACTAGAACACTGTCATGGAGGAGTGAAGCACTAGAACACTGCCATGGAAGAGTGAAGCACTAGATCAGTCATGGAGGAGTGGAGCACTAGAACACTGCCATGGAGGAGTGGAGCACTAGAACACTGCCATGGAAGAGTGAAGCACTAGAACACTGCCATGGAAGAGTGGAGCACTAGATCAGTCATGGAGGAGTGGAGCACTAGAACACTGTCATGGAGGAGTGGAGCACTAGTACACTGTCATGGAGGAGTGGAGCACTAGTACACTGTCATGGAAGAGTGAACCGCTAGAACACTGTCATGAAGGAGTGGAGCACTAGAACACTGCCATGGAAGAGTGAAGCACTAGTACACTGTCATGGAGGAGTGGAGCACTAGAACACTGCCATGGAAGAGTGAAGCACTAGTACACTGTCATGGAGCACTAGTACACTGTCATGGAAGAGTGAACCGCTAGAACACTGTCATGGAGGAGTGGAGCACTAGAATACTGTCATGGAGGAGTGGAGCACCACTGTCATGAAGGAGTGGAGCACTAGAACACTGTCATGGAAGAGTGAAGCACTAGTACACTGTCATGGAGGAGTGGAGCACTAGTACACTGTCATGGAGGAGTGGAGCACTAGTACACTGTCATGAAAGAGTGGAGCACTAGTACACTGTCATGGAAGAGTGAAGCACTAGTACACTGTCATGGAGGAGTGGAGCACTAGTACACTGTCATGGAAGAGTGAACCCGCTAGAACACTGTCATGGAGGAGTGGAGCACTAGAACACTGTCATGGAGGAGTGGAGCACTAGAACACTGTCATGGAGGAGTGGAGCACTAGAACACTGTCATGGAGGAGTGGAGCACTAGAACACTGTCATGGAGGAGTGGAGCACTAGAACACTGTCATGGAGGAGTGGAGCACTAGTACACTGTCATGGAGGAGTGGAGCACTAGAACACTGTCATGGAGGAGTGGAGCACTAGAACACTGTCATGGAGGAGTGGAGCACTAGAACACTGTCATGGAGGAGTGGAACACTAGAACACTGTCATGGAGGAGTGGAGCACTAGAACACTGTCATGGAGGAGTGGAGCACTAGAACACTGTCATGGAGGAGTGGAGCACTAGAACACTGTCATGGAGGAGTGGAGCACTAGAATACTGTCATGGAGGACAGAAGCACTTGAACACTGCCATGGAGGAGTGTTAGAACACTATAGTTTTGGTATGGAGGAATGGAACACTCAAATTTTGGCTTGGAGGAACGAAACACACATTTTGGCATGGAGGAACGGAACACTCGAATTTAGGCATGAAGAAATTATGAACTAGAATTTTGGCATGTAGGGGTGGAGAATTAGAACATTGCAACAGGAGAGTGGAGCACCAGAATCCCTGGTCACATTCCACACACCCACTCACATCCCCATGTATTTATATGATCACAAACCAGTGTTTGAAATGTCATTATAGATGTCGAACACTGTTTACCCATCATTCTCAACGATACTTTGATGCACATCTCCTACTGATACACGAGTTGAACAAGATTAGCTACACCCAATACCATGTTTCCATCATCTTGTACAGGTGTTTTTCCTATTAAAATATGAATCGAAAATGTGCTGCTCTTGTGTGTGCATGTGAGCTATTGATCATCATCATCTTCCACTGTTGCCATCAAGCGTCGGTGGGGAGGAATAGTTGATGTTCCAGTGGTTCATGGGTGGCACAAACATACAACAAGTGTCTGAGACACAAACATAGAGGCAAATAAATGAGACACAAACAAGTGTCTGAGACATAAACAAACAAGTGTCTGAGACACAAACATATAACAAGTGTCTGAGACATAAACATGCAACAAGGACACAAACATACAACAAGCATCTGAGAAACAAACATAGAACAAGGTCTGAGACACAAACATACAAGTGTTTGAGACACAAATATACAACAAGTGTCTGACACATACAACATGGACACAGACATACAACAAGTGTCTGAGATACATACATACAACAAGGATACAAACATACAACAAGTGTCTGAGACACAAACATACAAGTGTTAGTTAGTTAGTCAGGGTTCCAACTTCACAGCAACGGGTCGTCCCCATTATGCTCCGTTCCTGTGCCAGTGAATATCACATAAAACGCTCCCCACTGCCCAATGTGAAAAGTGGAAAAGACAGGAGTCTCGACAAACGACAGCCCACACAGATACACTGTGCATAATGCCCCCGCCAGAATGTCAACACAATAGTCCCCCACGAAACATCCAGTTTATCTCTTATGGAATCGGCAGTCATTTGAGACACAAACATACAACAAGTGTCTGAGACATACAACAAGGACACAAACATACAACAAGTGTCTGAGACACAAACATACAACAAGGACACAAACATACAACAAGCGTCTGACACAAACATGCAAGTGTCTGAGACACAAACATACAACAAGTGTCTGAGATACAAACATACATGTGTCTTAGTCAAACATACAACAAGGACACAAACATACATCAAGGGTCTGAGATACAAACATACAAGGACACAAACATACAAGTGTCTGAGACACAAACATAGAGGCAAGTAACTGAGACACAAACATACAAGTGTCTGAGACACAAACATAGAGGCAAGTAAATGAGACACAAACATACAAGTGTCTGAGACATAAACATACAAGTGTCTGAGACATAAACATACAAGTGTCTGAGACATAAACATACAAATGTCTGAGACACAAACATACAAGTGTCTGAGACACAAACATAGAGGCAAGTAAATGAGACACAAACATAAGTGTCTGAGACATAAACATGCAAGTGTCTGAGACATAAACATACAAGTGTCTGAGACATAAACATACAAGTGTCTGAGACATAAACATACAAGTGTCTGAGACACAAACATAGAGGCAAGTAAATGAGACACAAACATACAAGTGTCTGAGACATAAACATACAAGTGTCTGAGACACAAACATACAAGTGTCTGAGACACAAACATAGAGGCAAGTAAATGAGACACAAACATACAGGCAAGTAAATGAGACACAAACATAGAGGCAAGTAAATGAGACAAACATACAAGTGTCTGAGACATAAACATACAAGTGTCTGAGACACAAACATACAAGTGTCTGAGACACAAACATAGAGGCAAGTAAATGAGACACAAACATACAAGTGTCTGAGACACAAACATAGAGGCAAGTAAATGAGACACAAACATAGAGGCAAGTAAATGAGACACAAACATAGGCAAGTAAATGAGACACAAACATACAAGTGTCTGAGACACAAACATAGAGGCAAGTAAATGAGACACAAACATAGAGGCAAGTAAATGAGACACAAACATAGAGGCAAGTAAATGAGACACAAACATAGGCAAGTAAATGAGACACAAACATACAAGTGTCTGAGACACAAACATAGAGGCAAGTAAATGAGACACAAACATACAAGTGTCTGAGACACAAACATAGAGGCAAGTAAATGAGACACAAACATAAGTGTCTGAGACATAAACATACAAGTGTCTGAGACACAAACATAGAGGCATGTAAATGAGACACAAACATAAGTGTCTGAGACATAAACATACAAGTGTCTGAGACACAAACATAGAGGCAAGTAAATGAGACACAAACATAAGTGTCTGAGACATAAACATACAAGTGTCTGAGACACAAACATAGAGGCAAGTAAATGAGACACAAACATACAAGTGTCTGAGACATAAACATACAAGTGTCTGAGACACAAAGATACAAGTGTCTGAGACACAAACATAGAGGCACGTAACTGACACAAACACACAGTATATCACTGCCATCTACTGCCTATAGTACCTTGCAATGTAGAACAGGCGGGTCTTGAGCCTGAGGAATTAAGGCCACCTGGCTAGTGCAGTTGCCGTGAACTGTGCAGGTTAGGGATTTTCCTTTTCCCTCCCTCTGAACAGAAAAAAATCCACACCTAACTGAGGATTCGAACCTGGGTTTCCTTAAAGAGAACCCGGCATTCTAGCTGCTTGGCCAACCGCTCCTCATTTAGTATGCATCAGATATAAAACACAAACGTATAATAAACATCTCAGACAGATAAAAAGACAGGAGAATGTATCAAAAAGGTGGCACAGAAACACATGATTGGTTGAACTGTTTTATCATGACTTGACACCAGACATGGCCTGTCCTGTCACAACACAAGACACATACAAAGCTGACACTGACACTGCAGTCTGGTTACAGAAGGCATGATGTAAACAGTTTGACTATAGCACTCGCTGATTTAAACAGTTTTACTGCAGCAATTGTTGATTTAAACAGTTTTACTACAGCACTTCATGACGTAAACAGTTTTGACTGTATCATTGACGGCCTTTGCTCCACAGGCTGTTTCTGACTGCAGGTGCTGAACTGAGCCATCATCTGTTTGACCCAGATATTGTAAGTCGTCCAGTAAGTTCACTTGACATGGTTCAACGGTGCTAGCTGGCTGATCTGAAACAACAGAAAACATCCTGTGAGCAAATCAATTAAATTTAGCATGGCCGCGCAATAGTTCTGGTGCATCTGATCTCATTACTGATATTATCTGATCATCTTACTGCTGAATCCAACGTTACGGTGCATCCAATCATGTTACTGGCGGATCCGATCATGTTACTGCTGTATCCAATGTTACTGCTGTATCTAATGTTACTGGTGTATCCAATCATGTTACTGCTGTATCATGTTACTGGTGTATCCTATCATGGTACTGCTGTATCCAATGTTACTGGTGTATCCTATCATGGTACTGCTGTATCCAATGTTACTGCTGTATCCAATCATGTTACTGCTGGATCCGATCATGTTACTGCTGTATCCAATGTTACTGGTGTATCCAATTATGTTGCTGGTGTATCCGATTATGTTACTGCTCTATCCAGTCACTAACATACACCTTACTGGTGTATCCAGTCACATTTCTGGAGCATCCAACTCAACATTTCAGGAATATCCAATAGCCTGTCCAGGCTGGTACCTGGCTTGTACCAACTTGACCTAGATGACTGGAGGCTGACCAGTGAGTGCCCATCCTGTTGAATTATTCTCATCAGTTATACAACACATCCTAACCAACAACCCTTCCATTCATGTCTCACAAAGGTTCTTTACCAACATGGCAACAAACATATGAGAGTCAAAAAGTCTGAAAAGCTAGACATGTTTGTGCTTTCACACACAAGACATGTCAAACCTACAACCAGTCTAAATGTAAAACCACATGAGTCACACAAAGTTGGAGAACAGCACATGTCAGTCACACAAAGTTGGAGAACAGCACATGTCAGTCACACAAAGTTGGAGAACAGCACATGTCAGAACATTTGGTTGGAGGACAACAGCTGTCATACAATGTTGGAGAACAGCAGCTGTCACACAAAATTGGAGAACAGCAGCTGTCACACAAAGTTGGAGAACAGCCATTTCTACATCCATTTGTCTATTATTAACTCATATTGTCTAAATCCTTTTGTCTACTACTAACTCAGATTGTCTTTTATCTTCTTGTCTTTCTCCACATATTTTCTATACCATTCTGTCCATGTCCGCAGATCATCATGAACAGACTGTCCTTTGTTCCACATTCTCACTCCTGGGACTGTGTACATGATTATGACTCAACCCGTCATAGAAATCTGTCTGAGAAACAAATACAATGGCAACCACATATTTACAAATACACAACAAACAAAAACAGCCTTGGATGTGAGACTCAGGCCTGTTCACACACAATAACATACTTGATTTAAATGAGAGGTCAGGGTTTGTTTTCTACACACATCATGGAACAGTTGAGATTTTGTAATTAAAACAAAACCTCAAACATGACGTTAATAAATATGGAATAAACAAAGCCTCAGATGTGACACTTACATACACAGACTAAACAAACACCTCAGATGTGACACTGATAAATTATATAAACACACCCCAGAGATGACCAACCCATAGACTGACACCCCAGAGATGACCAACCCATAGACTGACATCCCAGAGATGACCAGCCCACGGACTGACACCTCAGAGATGACCAGCCCACAGACTGACATCCCAGAGATGACCAGCCCACAGACTGACATCCCAGAGATGACCAGCCCACAGACTGATACCTCCAGATTTGGTCAGCCCTCAGGCTACAGCCCCAGAGCTGGTCAGCATACAGACCGATACACTCCAGAGACAGTCAACCCACAAACTGGCACACTCCAGAGAAAGACAACTCACACACTGACACTTCAGAGATGGCCAGCCCACAGAAACACTCCAGAGACTGGCACCAAAATTAGTCTCGGCTAAGAAAGGACAGTACCTCTAGAACAGTGGTTCTCAACCTTTTTTGGCCCATGCCCCCCTTCACCATATTTTCATAACGTCATCCCCCCCCCCTGTATTTCCTACCTAAAAATTTGGCCTGTGCCCCCCCCCCCCCCCCCCCAATATGTTCAGAACGTCATTCCCCCCTTTCGTATTTTCTACCTAAAACCCCCCCCCCCCCCCCCCCCCCCTCCGCCCCTATACAGTATACGTAATAATGGAAGCACATACTAAAACAAGTCTAGACGCCCACATAAAATGTGATTTGTGGGTCTATTTACTTTATAAAATGTATTTTAGAAGGGTGAGACGTACAGAACCATAAAGTATGAAGGGAAAAACAAGATCAAATAATCAGTTCTTGTATCAATGCGATCTTGAAATAATATTCATTTCCCCCCTGGAACAACCCCCCCCCCCCCCCCCCCCCCCAGGGGGGAGGGGAGGAATTTCCCAACGGTTGAGAACCACTGCTCTAAAAGATTGCAAATTGAGTGCTTTTGTCTCCCCTGTCAAAGAAACCTTTGCATGTGAAGGAAATTTGTCTAATAAATGTGTACAGTATGAGCAAGGAACCCAGCATCTGGGGGAACTTGAGCTTAAAGTTTCACCTCAACATGAAAGAACCGTGACGTTATGTCAACTAAAACAAATCACAATTGGTCATGTATGTCAGTCAATCAACCGTGGACCATGCATGACAGTTACAAGAATCTAGGATGACATTATCAAACTGTGAAGTCTGCAATCATAACCTTAGTTCAGTGTTCCAGTTTCTCGTCAAGCAACCATCCACCTAGAAATAAACAAAAGTACAGATTTTAACACATCAGCAAAATTGGTGAGTGTAACAGTCATACAAGGTAGCTTCAAACACTTCCCAAAATGTCTGCACTCTTTGTAAAACAACAATACAATCACGTACAATACAGGTCCTTCGGAATAGTTCCCTTCCACAGCTGCACACTTTTGCCAACATTCATACAGCTGTTGGAACTGATTCTTTGAAACTCCCTCAGTTGTAGTGTTGACAACATCCCCAGCATCCTTGAATCACTGAGGATTTGGATTGAGGAACAAGAAAGCAAGTAGGCGGTGTCTGTTGGCAAGAATATGGAGTATGTTTTACACCGGTCACATTGTGAGTTGTGAGGTACTGCTGCACCAGTTGGGATACATGTAAAACATTAATAATGGGAGGGTAATCTTCATTGTACTGGGTTCTACCCAATCTGGCTTGGTTTCTCTCCACAGAATGGCAAGGCACCTATCGAGAACATCATGCAAAGTATGAGCTCTAGCGACGATCATCAGGGTCTCTGGAAAAATTGCGCTCATGGTCTGGATGTGGTCCAAACATGAACCTATAACATTCAGAGCATGAGGTAGGAGGGTTGACAACTTGATCGTGGAGATACTGGGATGCCTTATATGCCAGGCAAGAAATTGTGCAATATTTTCTGTATGCCTACTGTGCTTAAATTCACTAAGGGAATGCATCGTTTTGAATATTGGGATCCATGTGTCATGAGGTTCTGCTGCACCAGGTGGCACACATGTAGGGACAATGCCGTGCAACAGAATCTACTTCTTCTTCATTTTTCTGGCCATTTACCAGATTGAATTATTTGGCCGTTTCAAGATTTGATTTTAAAGACTGAGCACAACCTACTACTGGCAACACTGATCGAGCTCAAACGAGAGCGAAACTCGAGTCTAGTGCTTGCAATCTGATGTGGATAAGGCTAAAGGTTCATGCTGGAATATGATCAGCATTTACCAGATGTCAGAATTAGAAAAGAAAAAGAAAAAAGCAAAACTTCCTTACATAAAAAAAATACACAACTGATGTACAGAAAATGAGCCTCATTTTGCCAGTTGTATGATGGTTATGAAATATGGATAAACATGATGAAAGTTATAAAGGCACATGTGAAATGTGGTGTTATAGAAAAATGAGAACCAGCTCAATTGAAAAATTGATAAATGAACAAGTTCTGGAAAATAAAACAGTACAAAGACTTCTTAACCCTTTACAGGGCAGAACGGCCATTTGCGGCCGGTCGCTTAAATGAGCAGATCGGCTGATTACGTCCGATACTATTATGCATTGTAAAAACACGATCTCTCGGCTTTCCGACACTTCCGACGGCTACTTTCGCTTTCGTCGATAGCCTGACAACGTGGCCGCCATTTGTAAGCACTTACTATGAATTTGAACAGACTTTTACAGACTTCTTTTTGATAGTTTTCGGGATTTTTATGCTGTTTTTCAAAATGGATTTCGGCGATTCTTCAAGTGATAGCAGAGATTTCGCTAGGTTCAATTTAAATGACATTAAAGGGCACGAAGTTGACTATTAATCGGAGCTAGATATCAGTGCAAAGCGTTACTTGCCATTAGCAGTCTGAGTCGGACTTTAAAGAAAGTTATGATTCTGAAAATGTGTTTGTAAATTTCCGTATAGATGACAGAAAATCAAAAACAACATGTATTTCATAAATATTTGTGTTCATATATGGATTACCGACAACAATCACATTCATATTCTGCATGCTTTTCCCTTCATTGTGTTGTTTATTTAACTAAAATCGGTTGACTAACACCTTATTTGTGATGTTTTTACTAATGCGACCCGAAATTTTACCGAACCTGAAAAAATCTTGCCCGTTCAGGGCTAAAAAACGGACAAGCGTCTGCCCTGTAAAGAGTTAAAGTCAATAGTGAAAACTTTCATAGTGTAAGACATGACAAAATATAATAGAGACATTCATTCATCATGTGCCATGCCGATAAGCGTGGGCGCCATCTCATGCAATCACCAGTCGTGAATCAGCTCAGTGTTCTTGTCTCGACCATACCATATGGCTAAGCCATCCAGGTATTTACTTCTCTGTCTTCCCCTCGATCTTGCCAGTCGTCACCAAGCTCTCCCATTTATTTCTTTTCATAACATGGCCAAAAAATGTTGATTGTCTACGTCTAATTTCCTAATAAGTCTACGGTTTTCATGTTTTCTATGAACAACTACTTGGTACCATCAACTCATCTCCCAAGCACGACATTGTTGTTGTAATGGGTGATTTCAATGCCAAGATAGGGTCTGACAATAAGGGTGTTGAAAGATATATGGGAATTCACGGCTTAGGGGATATGAACCAAAACGGAGAGAGACTACTAGAATTCTGTGAAATAACAAATCTGATAGTAGCAAACTCTTTATTTCCGCACAAAGATATACACAAAGTCACGTGGAACTCGCCTGATAACATCACAAAAAATCAGATAGACCATTTTTGCATTAATGCCAAATTCCGTTCATCAGTACAAGACGTTAGAGCCTACAGAGGTGCAGATGCTGGCAGTGATCACAATCTATGCATTGCCAAACTAAAAATAAAGCTCAAGACTCTGCACAGATCACCCAGAATTAAGAAAATAAACTCACAGTCCCTACTGACTAAAGAACACCAACTCGCATTCAATTCAGAGGTACGAAGCAGCTATGCTAACAAAGAAAGTGTATCGAGCAATGCGAATATTAAAAACAACATTGAAGAAAATTGGAATTTCCTAAAAAACACCTTGCTAAATGCTGCAACAAACACAGTCGGCTACGTACAAAGACAGAAGAAGAAGTGGCTAAGCGATAACACCTGGACGAAGATACAAGAAAGAAAACAAGCAAAACTAACACTTCTTTCTGCAAAAGACACATCTACATATGATACCCATAAGCAAAAATACTCTATGTTGGATAAAGAGGTGAAATCAAACGCACGAAAAGACAAACAGAACTTCATTCACAGCCTGGCCTCCGAAGCCGAAGCAGCTGCCAGAACTGGAAACAACAGAGCCGTATTCCATATCATGAAGCAACTATGCAATCACTCACCTACACCAAATATACCCATCAAAGACAGACAAGGCAATCAATTGTTATCCGATGACCTTCAAAAGCAACGATGGGCAGAACATTTCAAAGAAATATTAAATAGACCGCAGCCTGACACTGTTCCGAACCTGGATGGAGAAATTACTATGCCCCCACTAGATGCCTCCTGCGAGTCATTCACCATGGAAGAGATTAAAGCAGCCATCAAAAAATTCAAGAACAACAAAGCTGTTGGTGAAGATGAAATCTCAGGAGAAATGCTCAAAGCAGCAGATGAGAACACCTTACAACGTTTGTTACAGTTGATCAATGAAATCTGGCAAAGCGAATCCCCACCACAACAGTGGATAGATGGTGTAATTTTCAAACTGCCTAAAAAGGGCGATATGTCTGATTGCAATAATTGGCGTGGTATCACTCTATTGTCAGTACCAGGAAAACTTTTTTGTAGCATGTTACTTGAGAGATTGAAAAAGGCGATAGATGAAAGGCTCAGAGAAGAACAAGCAGGCTTCAGGCCAAAACGGTCATGCATAGACCCCATTTTCACCCTCAGAATAATCATTGAAGACTCCGTAGAATTCCAGTCGAAATTAATCACCAACTTTGTCGACTTTCAAAAAGCCTTCGACAGTATCCACCGTCCTTCACTTTGGAATCTACTTAACATCTATGGTTTTCCTACCAAATATACCAACGTCATAAAATCTTTCTACAAAGAAACACGTTGCTGCGTAAGAACAGAAACAGGCAACTCTGACTGGTTCTCAGTCGAAACAGGAGTGAAACAGGGTTGTGTCTTATCACCGATGCTTTTTGGAATAGCTATCGACTGGGTCATGCGCAAATGCACAAACAACACAAATATGGGTATCCATTGGGTTGACAAAATTCTAGAAGACCTGGACTTTGCCGACGACATAGTGCTTTTGAGTTCAACACACCCGGATGCCCAAGAGAAAATAAACCACCTCCAAAATGTTTCAGGGCAAATTGGTCTCCAAATTAACACCACAAAACAAAGACTATTGATCTTACCAACAGTTCAGATGACACCAAATTGAACAGCTACGTTCTTGAAAAAGTCAACAGCTTTACATACCTAGGAAGCAAAATGACATCTACAGGGGACTCAACACCAGAAATATCATCTAGAATCGCACTGGCATCTAGTGCCTTCAATAAACTGTCAAACATTTGGAAGTCAAAGACACTCAGCAAACACACAAAACTTAAAATCTTCAACTCTTGTGTGATTCCAGTGTTAACGTATGGATGTGAAAGTTGGAAATCAACGGTAGCTTTAGATAAAAAATTAGACAATTTTGAGAACAAATGTCTTAGAAGACTTCTAAACATCCACTGGACAGACTTCAGAACCAATTCGCAAATAAGACAAGAGACTAAGCAAGATACAGTATCCAATTTCATAAGAAGACGCCGTTGGAACTACATCGGCCATGTACTCAGAATGGACAAGTCAAGACTCCCCTATCAAGCCCTCATATGGTCACCAGTAGGGAAAAGAAAACGGGGAAGACCAAGAGAGACCCTGCGTAGAACCATCATTAGAGAAGGCTCATTCAATGGCCAAGTAAATATCCAAGATCTACAACAGGTAGCAGCGAACCGCCAGGCATGGAGAGACAGGACTTCTGCCCTATGCGCCGCCTTAGGCTCAAGAGGAAAGACTAACTAACTTTCATGTTTTGCAATTTCATCACAAATGAGATATTAGAATGGAAAATACTGGGGGGAAAGAGGAAGGAGTAGACCAAGGACAACACTGATAAAACAGGCATGCACAGATCTATCAGTTCTGGCTTACACAGATCTATCAGTGCAGATTCACACAGAGAATGGCACAAGAAAGACGAGTGTAATTTGACCAGAATCAGAAACAGCCCAAGAGTTGAAGTACTTGATAATGAGACTGTATATCACATATGGCCCAGGCTAAGAAGATATCATTTCCTTTTGAATAACGAAGACACAAATAATAGAATGCACAGTTTATAGCCTGGCATATTACGCTGCATCTCGTCAGGTACATACACACACATTCCCATGGTAATTTTACATTTTAAACTGAGTTGAGTATGAGCTGACATCGCAGCACTGAGGACATTTCCATACGTGCTCTATCCTCATCTGCAACAGCCAGCGAAGAGTCTCCAAACTAATATTACCAGCAACAAATTGATTAGCAGTCCTGACGATTATGTTTTTGTGTTTACACAACAATGGCTTGGCCATACAGATTGCAACTCCTTCAGCATGTTTTAACAATCCATGTTGTGTGTTTAACACCTGAAACGCATTGTCTCAATAAAACACAAGACAGAATTACTGATTAGCACTTTACCATAGTAAGCAGTTTAAATTATTGTGGGAATATGTGTTATAGTTTCACATTCCAAGATTCATCATTGGCTTTGTCTTATGTTGAGTGACATCTGCAGTATGCACCTGATGTAGCGAGACATACCTGGCAATAAATCGTGCAACATATTGTTCGTGTCTTCATTATTCAAACTCACCACGGGAAAACGTTGTAAATATATATCCTTGCTAACCTGCTTTCTAAACCAAGATGAATGTCTCAGAGGGCGACTTGTAAAGCAAGACGTGCATGCTTTTCAATCAAGGACATTTCCAACTCTAGTGTTGTTACATGCACGAAACACACATTTTTGTCACTTCAGTTCAAGAGCCAGTGAGAAAGCTACGCCAGCAATGTTGTTTCTTCAAGACCACCCATCATCCAGTGCCTTACCAGCTGGCATGGGCAATCATGCGTGTCCACAAATTGTGATCTCCAACATCATGAATCAATTCGTGTGTTGACTCCCTTCCGTGCCAGGACACAAGACTGTCAAGAATTTTTTCACATTGTCTTCCTCTATCTCTCCTTCCACAAATCTTTCCGGCTGTCACAACATGTTTCAGTTTTTGCCTTCTCATAATGTGACTAAAAAACGATAACTGCCTCTTTTTGATGTTTGTGATAAGTTGTCTTGGCGACTCAGCTTCCTTTAAAACGTCTTAATTGCTCATTTTGGCTGTCCAATTAATTTTCAGCATTCTTCTATGAAACCACATCTCCAAGGCTTCCAAAGATTTTCAAAACCACTAACCATTTTATAAAACTAACATTTCCAAGTTCATTCACACCAGAACAGATTATTTCAGGAGCTTTTTAAAGTCCTGCTGCTGCCACTACAACCAACGACAAGTACAACAATCATTCAACACAATTTATTCACATTAGTGAATGTCACCAGACAAGCCACAAACAATGTCAAACAGACAAGCCACAAACAATGTCACCAGACAAGCCACAAACAATGTCAAACAGACAAGCCACAAACAACGTCAAACAGACAAGCCACAAACAATGTCAAACAGACAAGCCACAAACAACGTCAAACAGACAAGCCACAAACAACGTCAAACAGACAAGCCACAAACAACGTCAAACAGACAAGCCACAAACGTCAAACAGACAAGCCACAAACAATGTCAAACAGACAAGCCACAAACAACGTCAAACAGACAAGCCACAAACAACGTCAAACAGACAAGCCACAAACAACGTCAAACAAGTGTTTCTGGCTACTGTGTTTACAACACTCATATTATTTGTTCATGATTGTCTTGTCTAGCACATTTTCTCATGGTTGTCTTGTGTCTAGCACATTTTCTCATGATTGTCTTGTGTCTAGCACATTTTCCTACTTCAGTTTACTGTCCATGCCACTCATTTCTGGCCTCCTGTGATCACTTTATGGTGTCTCAGCTTGCAATGGTTGATGACAATGTCTGTGACACAGACTAATCAATGTTGGTCAGCCACTATGTCTAACTCAGGTTGCTGTTAGTAGGTCAACAATGATTTCTCCCATCTGTAAAGGGATTTATTTCAAGGCTGATACTCCCGACCTTGCAGGCAATCTGAAGTTGAACTCTGACCCTGTGATTCTGTTGTCTGAAGTTGAAGTCTGACCTTGTGATTCAGTACAAACACACACAAACAAACAATAATACACCAACATGTCATGACAAGCAAGTAGCATGATGATGATGTGAGAATATTTATTAAAACCTGAAAACATGTGTTATCAATGTAACAAGACTACCGACTCCATGAAATGTGAAACTGAGAATTCATTGGCAGAAAACAACCAGAGGAAAAGACAAAACAAGTGAACTACTCAATGGCAACCTTTATCTTCTGCTGGGCTGATGACCTTGACAATGGAAAGTCATTGCAGCTTGCCTTGCTGGGAGCTGAGGTTAAAGGTTGCAGCCTCAATTACTGGTACCATATGTGAGAAAGAGAAACAAAGCAAACTTATTAAGTCTGTGTTATAGAGGAAATGTTCTCTCGATCTACACACATACACACGCTCATGAAACACAGTAAAAATAGCTCTCTGTCTAGAAACTCAAGACCATGTTACACAGGCAACATAGCTCTCTCAAACTACAAATTTAAGACCATTTTACACAGGCAATAGCTCTCTCAAACTAAAAACTCAAGCCCATTAATATAGAAAATATAGCTCTCTCTCAAACTACAAACTTAAGGTGATGTTACACAGGTAATATAGGTCTCTCAAACTACAAACTTAAGACCATGTTACACAGGCAATATAGCTCTCTCAAACTGCAAATGGGCTTCCCACTAATACAGGAAATATAGCTCTCTCAAACTACAAACTCAAGCCCATGTAATATAGAAAATATAGCTCTCTCAAACTACAAACTCGAGGCCCTTAACACATGAAATATAACTCAAACAACCCAACTCAAGCCCACGTAACACAGGAAACACAGCTCTCTCACTACAGACATACAAACTCAAGACCATCTAACATAAAAATACAACTCTCAAACATACAAACTCAAGACCGCGTAACACAGAAATACAACTCTCAAACATACAAACTCTTAAGTCTGTGTTACACAGGAAATATAGCTCTGTTAATCTACCAACTTACAAACTGAAGCCCATGTTATAAGGTAAAATAGCTCTCTCAATCTACAAACATACGTACAAACTCATGCCAATGTTAAAGGTAATATAGCTCTGTCAATCTACAAACATACGTACAAACTTACACGCATGTTCGAAGCAATATAGCTCTCTCAAATCTATGAACATACATACAAACCCAACTGCAAGGTACACAGGAAATATAGCTTTCTCAATGGACACACACGAGCACCCCATTAAGCCCAAGCAGAATGGAGAAAACAGGACAACTCTATCACTGTACACATAAAAACAGCTGACACGTCATGTCAAAACAACCAGACAGCCTTTAGTAGCCCAGAACTCTAGAACCACTGAAAGCCAACCTGGACAAGCCAATAAAGTGATCAGAAACCTGAATGTGAATCACAAGACGCTGCATCACATGGTCAATGTGTCACATGCATCCGGCCCCGGCTTTATTAGCGAAATTACTTCTTGTACCAGAACCTCTGCCCTCAACCAGCCATTCTCTATGAAACTTTATGGAGAAATTACTTTATGAAGAAATGACACTTTATGGAGAAATGACACTATACAACATTTGCGGAGGGACTTTCCACAGTGCTAAGATATTGATTATATAAAGCCCAGAACTCCTGCAGCCTTGCTTGATGTGTTATCATTCTTTGCATACTATCTTCTCACTATGTAAACTGCTACCTATGTATGTAACCTGTGAATCTTGTGTGATACTGGACTATTCCACCACATGCATAAACTATACCTAAACAATGTAATACTGGCCTTGCAAACCATACCCAAACAATGTGATACCAAACTCTTCCAAAATAACCTATGTTTAAATGAGCTATTACATCTTGATCTGCATCTTTGATGTCACCTAGCATGTCTGACAAGACATTTAAATCCTTGATGCAACATAAACTGGACATAGTCATCTCTGATGTCAACAAACAACATAAATTGGACAGAGTCATCTCTGATGACAACAAACAATATAAATTGGACAGAGTCATCTCTGATGACAACAAACAATATAAATTGGACAGAGTCATCTCTGATGACAACAAACAATATAAATTGGACAGAGTCATCTCTGATGTCAACAAACAGCACAAATTGGACTTGTGCACCGTTGATACCAACAATATATAAACCGTAGCAATTTTATGTAATGTATTTTAAATTCCCATTCAGAAAGCAATGGCAAACTAGTGAACATAAAATTGCCAAGAATTCAACCTGGGATTGGGGTTAATTGCGACATCCTGCAAAGAACATGCAACATTTTGTTTACACTTTCAACACAATGTTCTGACCACAACCAGCAATGGTGTACAGACCAAATGGAACCAGAAGACGAGGCTGACCACGTAAACGATGGACAGAATCCATGGGAATCTCGATATATGAAGACCATAAATTGGCATTCTCCCACTGTGCATGCTTCACATCGACACCGCAAGGTACAAGAGGAACAAGATGAGATGATGAATATTCTGTGGTCATTGAAAGAGAAAAGAAGCACTGTAAAGTAGTGATGGAAGGAAAGATCAGCGGTAATAGAGGCATTGGCAGACCAAAAGAAATTATGCTGGATGGCCTAAGACAGTCTTATGGAGAAAAACCATCAACAGAATTGATCCAGAAAACCACAGCCTGTGATCTGTGAAGATACAATGATGCTCGTGTCAGCTGTCTGGGAACATGATGATGATGACTTCTAACATGACAACTCTATGTGAGAATACAAACTAGCAGCTCTTGCAGACTTCTAATATGACAACTCTATGAGATAAGCTCTGAGAATACAAACTAGCAGCCCTTGCAGACTTCCACTAAGGAATGATATGTTCGCCTTGAAGTCCTACCTCAGAACAGGTCTCACGATAACATGTGCTTACACTCAAAGGTGCCACAATAATAGCCATCAGATTCCTTACTTTTGTCCTACATTCTGTATTTGCTGAGTTTATGACAACATTATTCTCTCCTGAGTTACACATATGTTTACCTTGTTACAACATTCTTCTCTCCTGAGTTACACATGTTTACTTCCTTACAACATTCTTCTCTCCTGAGCTGCACATGTTTACCTTGTTACAAAATTCTTCTCTCCTGAGCTGCACATAAGATTACCTCGTTACAACATTCTCCTCTCCTGGGCTACACATATGTTTGTTACAACATTCTTCTCTCCTGAGCTGCACATATGTTTGTTACAACATTCTCCTGTTCTGGGCTGTACATATGTTTACCTTGTTACAAAATTCTTCTCTCCTGAGCTGCACATAAGATTACCTCGTTACAACATTCTCCTCTCCTGGGCTACACATATGTTTGTTACAACATTCTTCTCTCCTGAGCTGCACATATGTTTGTTACAACATTCTCCTGTTCTGGGCTGTACATATGTTTACCTTGTTACAACATTCTTCTCTCCTGAGCTGCACATATGTTTACCTTGTTACAACATTCTTCTCTACTGAGTTACACATATGTTTACCTCGTTACAACATTCTCCTCTCCTGAGCTGCACATGTTTACCTTGTTACAACATTTTTCTCTCCTGAGCTGCACATATGTTCATTACAACATTCTCCTGTTCTGGACTGTACATATGTTTACCTCGTTACAACATTCTTCTCTCCTGAGCTGCACATGTGTTTACCTTGTTACAACATTCTTCTCTCCTGAGTTACACAAATGTTTACCTCCTTACAACATTCTTCTCTCCTGATCTGCACATGTTTACCTTGTTACACATTCTTCTGTCTCGAGCTACACAAATGTTTAACTTGATACAACATTCTTTTGTCCTGAGTTACACTATTCTCTGGTTCTGAGCTACACACATGTTTAACTGGCCACAACATTCTCTTGTCCTGAGTTACAACATTCTCTTGTCCTGAGACATATATTTGTTGAACTCGCAATAAAGCAACTGCTGCAGACCGCCAGACCTGTGCAACACCAGCGTGTTATTCCTACCACACAATACTCAAAGATAACCACAACTCAGGAACTACATACACCTGATGTTTACTTGTCTCTTAAAAAACACATATCTTAGTCCATTCAAATTTTCTCTGTAATAAATGGGTGGGTCAGAGCTTGGTTGATGGGGATCCGTTTGGAGGGGTCTAGGGTCAGCAGTTTGTCCAGCAGGTCCTTCAGCTGGGTGACTTTGCGAAGCTGGTCTTCCGGCAGCCGGCTGTAGGGTACCATGTCCGCCAACATGTCTTTGGTGGCATTGATGGAGGTGATGCAGGTGACCTTTTCCTGAAATAGACAGCAGTCATCCATTAGTCCAATATCTGCCGAATGACTTCATCCTGTCATACACTTGGCATACAGTCTACAACGGGTGCATCCGTGATTGGGGATAGATGATATCCGTGATTGGGGATATATGACATCCGCGATTGGGGATATATGAAATGTAATACATGCATAATTGTGCACATACAACATATTTGTGATAGTGCATGAATGACATATATTAATTACACCCATGATTGTGGATACATGGCATCTATGATTGAGGATATACAACATTTATGATTAGGGACATATATAATACATGTAAAAAACCTACTAACCTCAACTCAATTGATTAGTGAAAATCACAACTTATATCTTAACAAAGCAAAAACAAAGATAAAGCATACACATAAAACTACTATGAAGAAAGAAATATATGTTAATGAGGAAAAATTGGAGGTGGTGATACATTTTGAATATCTTGGTCATTGATTACCACCAATGGTGATACAATGAAAGAAATTAAAAGACAAATATCAATTGCTCGTCAAAGACTTGCATCCTCACCAATGGTGGTAAAAGTATTCCATGAAATAGTGTCGGGTTAGACTTCCTCACCCGCCATCCAGTCTCAGAAAGAAGATAGAACGACTCGGACAACTTCTTGCTAAGGAGTGGAACGACGGGATCGATCCTCTTAAAGTGGGGGCCTATGTGACAAAACGGCAATTCATTTGTGCCTTGTCAGGCGATATTCCACTTTATTCGGCGTCATCCGGGACTTTCCCGGCTATAATTAGATCGGGGATAGCCCAGTAGGAATTTTCCATCTGGAAGGTTCGAGAAACACCTGGATTTGGATGTCCAGGGTGGCTCAGTACAGCACTAACTTCACGTGCTGTTAGAACCTAGAATTCCACTGTGGAAAATAGAGTTTCACGTGCAGTTGCCACACTTCGTGCAGCACTTCTTTCTCGAGCGCATTCGTACGCACAAGGGAGAAATGTGGCTGGCACAGCTCATTCACTTTCTATTCCTTGTGTGAGAAGGTTCTGCTTTTGGGTAGCAGTGAATCCACTTCTTCACCCACAACCAAGTTACAGCGGACTGTGTCATTTCACGACCTGCTGGCGTAGATAGTCATTGAAGCTGACTGGAAACAATCAACCAATTCAGGTACGAATTGTAGTAGTTAATTTAACGTTGTAAATTGAGCAGAAATTGTGATCGTTCCTAGCTAATTAAATATGCGGGCGTCTGGCATAGCTAATGACTTGACCGATCGATAATCCAGTTGAGAACGAGGGCAGCGCACAGCGGTGTGTGTACTTGTGTTTACAAGCCGTCGTGAACAGCTGTTTTGTCAACTGCTTAGAACAAAAAGTCCATTAAAATTGGCAAATTGTGTTACAATGTTATTGATTGATTATAGTTCGTAGTTGCATGTACTATGTTTGCTGGACTGTAGTAGGGAACAGTAAACTATTGTATAGAATGAACTTGATTGATGCCAGTCAGTAATTACGTTAGCCGAGCTGACATTAAGACAAGGTAAGTTGGTAGATGAAGAGTGAGTTAGTGAATCACTCACGTGATAGGGAAATAGAGCACGTACGTGATTAACTCTAAGAAGTGATGTAGCTATTTTGTGTGTGAACTCAATAGTGAATACATTCGAGGAACTGGGAATTCATACGAAGGTAAGTTCTTCAGTGGTGCTAGAGAGATATACGATGTTGTTATCACGTATATACTAGGTCATGGTGTGTACTACTTCTATGAATATTGTACCGACCGCCGAAGTGGTTCGACGCGAGATAACATGGCTTTACCGTCGCGATGTACATATGCGTTCTTCATGCTATTCTTTCCTGTCCTGTTCTATCCATACTTGCGTGGGTACGTCAGTGCTGATGTGAGGAAAGTATGAAGGAACAACTGGAGGACGAATGAGATTCGGGGGCGAATGGGAGATGAGGATTGCGTGTGAGTTATTCTTGTGTGAGACTGGTATAACCAGGCCAGCTATGAAGTTCGGCCGCGGCCAAGGCTAATCCTCTTGGAAAGGCAGAACTGGAGAGAACCTTGAACATGCGGGGAGCATGTTCGCGCTGGATAGACTTCTGGACTCTAGGGAAGAGTCGAACAAGAAGAGTTTCGCTATAGAGTGGGCAGGAGATCCCACTAGCGAAATGAAAACTGTAGATATGTTATATGGTCATGTATTGTTACTATATCCCAAGTGATGATGCATTGATCCTTGTTGGTTTATGATTAGATGTATATTGTAAAGGAGGGGTCCAGGGACACCTTACCTTGATGTTTAGTTCCAGTTAACTCTTGAACAACTACAGAATGACATTAGCGACAACCGTTATGTGAATAGGGATAGGTGAAACGGTAGATCAGACTCGCCATACTTGATTCTCAATCTGTTTGACGGGCTGTTCTCGGAAAGGCCAGCTGACATTGGACTGAGCTTGATGCATTAATACTATCAACTTAGAGATGTTGCTCTACTTAGTTGTATAACTAGGTAGCTAGACTGAAGGTTGATTTTTCATGGATTTGATGCACATGAGCCAATGTTTGGGCCGAATACTTTCACCGATCGCTCTTACTTTCAGGTGTTGCCTGTTAGAACCAGCCTATTACTAAGTTGCCGGAAACCACTACGTGATCCATGGCGAAGGGTCACAATACCTACTTTACCACGCATGACTGTGTTACATTATGCAAGAGGGAGAATCACCATGCATGACTCATACTCACCACGTGATTCTAGAACCCTGCAACAGCACTAGTGGAACTAGATGGTTTGTTTTTCCATATTAGAACTGTGATTAAGACTATTTCAGAATATAGTTCATCTACCAGAGCAATCTTGCCGGTGTATAATGAAGGTTGATTTACTATGGAGCTATGATGGCAGGCTCACTCCAGAGAGACTTACCAAGGTGGGGTAGGCGCAGCTCTGGGAGCTCATCAAGTCCAAATCAATGTGTTTCCGCCTAAACATGGGACAGACCAGGCAAAGATTGGCCCAAACCAAAGGGGCTGTAACTACGTTTGCACTAGTGTTCGGTCATGACTAGACCCACACCAGCTTGCGTATTGTCGTACTCGAACTCGAGGTGGTAGACAGGTCAACTCATCCTGACCTTTATGAACCTTGTATGCTGAAGATGAATTAGTTCTTACTTAATCATTCGAACAACCGAGTCATAGAAATAAAGACCATGTGTTTTGTTACCAAGCTTAACCATGTTTCAAGATATGTGCTGGACTCCGAGGGAGTCTGAACATGTGACTGTGTAGTGAATATTGAACTCATTTACCGGAACATTGGTGTTTTCTAGTGACTGTGTTGACTTGTGGCAGTATTGATTCATGACCCAATCCGGGGTAACCAATTCTACTACGGGACCATTAGATTGGTCATGTGTTACGTCTAGAGAAACCTAGAGATCAACTGGGGTCGCCTCAAGGAAGAGGGTCTCCATACCAGGCTGTAGTTTGATAACTGTGAAAGTTGGTCACAGCGAGTCAGTGGGACAGAGCAGAGAAGTTCATCCAGCAGTCGGTGATCCGAAGAGGTAGTTCCTCTGACATCTGATCTTAGATCTGGGGATGGAGTGGTCTCCAAAGGTTCCAGTCATCAGTCTGGAAGAGAGCCGGGTGAGTGTCGGACCGACTGGACGGATCATCTGTCTCAAACCTGCACGTCAGCCTCATGATGATACACGAAGCATCTCTATCTCTGATTCTGTCTCTAACCTATATTCTGCTATTGTAAATAGTTTATACTATCAGGGTGTTCATTTCCTACCTATTGTCTTTAGGGTAGAATAAACTTTGTTGATGTTGACTGATTCTTTGTACAGTGATTGAGTGTGGTCTCGGACGATACCTCAGGGTTCATTGTCCCAAGGGAGAAGGTAGAGAGTGGGGGTCTAGAATCTGGAGGGGCTTGTAGACTTATTTAAACCATGGGAGGTTAACCACAGGGAAAAAAGTGTATCTACCTATCCAACCCCTGGGGTTAGAATACACGGGAGCGCTAAGGACCCTTGGGCTTGGTTAACTCTCAATACCCAAGGCAAACCTGTCACACTCCAGAGTGAATAAATTGTGAAGTGGGACAGATAGAACTACAAAAATTAGATTTTTAAGAGCATGCATCTTTCCCATTGCAACATATGCCTGTGAGAGCTGGCCACTTAATAAACAAGCTGAACAGTGCATAAATGCCTTTGAATATAAATGTTATAGACGAGTTCTAAGAATATCTTGGATAAAGAAAAGAACAAATGCATCCATACTTCAAGGGCTAAATATTGAAGAAGGCTGGCTATTAAAGACGATAAAACAAAGAAAATTTAAATATGTTGGTCACTTGAAACGTCATGAAAGTTTCGAGAGAACAATAATGGAGGGGTATATGCCTGGGAAGAGAGGAAGAGAAAGGCCAAAGAGAAGATGGGTGCAGGATGTGGCAGTTGATCTCCAGACGGGTGTATCGGACACGGGACAACTTGCTTATGATCGAGAGGTTTTCCGGAAGGTTGTTATGGGAGCGAAGTTATGCAAAGGACATGATACTGATTCAGTATCATGTCCTTTGCATAACTTCGCTCCCATAACAACCTTCCGGAAAACCTCTCGATCATAAGCAAGTTGTCCCGTGTCCGATACACACACACACACACACACACACACACACACATATATATATATATATATATATATATATATATATATATATATATATATATATATATATATATATATATATATATAATTGTGCACATACAACATATTTGTGATAGTGCATGAATGACATATATTACACCATGATTGGGGATATACAACATATTACATTTGTGGTTGTGCACAAATGACAGCCATGATTGTGCATATACTACATTCATGATTGTGCACAAATGACATTTGTGATTGTGGATATATGATATCCATGACTGTGCATGCATGGCATATGACATTCATGACTGTACACAAATAACATCCATGATTGTGAATACATCACATCCATAATTGTGCATATACAACATTACATCCATGATTGTGGATATATGACATCCATGATTGTGCATGTACGACATATTATATCCATGAATTGTACAAATAACATCTACGATTGTGGATACATGACAAATATTACATCCAAGATTGAAACTAAAAGATGTTTTATATGTCCATTGTTGTGAGAATATTAAATTTACTACAATAATGATTATGGATATGTAACCATCCATTACATCCATTCCTGTGGATTTCTGTCATCTGTTAACAGTAATAATAGCACCATCGCAGATACTGCTGTAGGAAGCTATGACATAATTACGAGAGGCGACAGTTATTGTGCTAGATGACTTTCCTTCCCAGACAACTCTGGAAATTATCCAGTACCCACACTTATTAAAATGCACTGTCATTTAGTCACTGTTATCCATTACTGCCATTTAGTCATTGTTTATACATTACTGGCATTTAGTCATTGTTTATCCATTACTGCCATTTAGTCATTGTTTATACATTACTGCCATTTAGTTATTATTGTCCCTTACTGCCATTTAGTCATTGTTATCCCTACTGTCATTTAGTCATCCTTTACTGCAATTTAGTCATCCTTTAATGTCATTTAGTCATTATTACCCCTTATTGTCATTTAGTCATTATTATCCCTTACTGCAATTTAGTCATTATTATCCCTTACTGCCATTTAGTCATGATTACCCCTTATTGTCATTTAGTCATTATCCTTAACTGCCATGTAGTCATAATCCCTTACTGCCATTTAGTCATTATTATCCCTTACTGCCATTTAGTCATTATTATCCCTTACTGCCATGTAATCGTTGTTATCCCTTACTGCCATTTAGTCATTCATATCCCTTACTGCCATTTAGTCATTCATATCCCTTACTGCTATTTAATCATGATCCTTTACTGCAATTTAGTCATTCTTATCTCTTACTCATATTTAGTCATTATTATCCTTTACTGCCATTTAGTCGTTATCCCTCGCTGCCATTTAGTCATTATTATCACTTACTGCCATTTAGTCATTATTATCCCGTACTGCTATTTAATCACTATCCCTTACTGCCATACTAATGAGGTAATAATAAAGGTGTCATACTGAAGAGGCCATACTATAGAGGTCATATTAAGAGTCCATCTAAAGAGGTCATACTAAAGAGGCTGTATGAAAAAAGCCATACTAAAGAGGCTGTATGAAAAAGCTCACCCTCTGTGTGATTTTATCCATCTCGTGGTGTTGAAAGTTGAAGGACGAGTCGAAGTGCTGGTCCTTGAACATCCCCTTGCGGATCATCTTGTTGGGTATCCTCCCCTTGTAGTCCATGATGGTCTTGAGCATGTCGTTGTTGCTGGTGCCTGGGAAGAGGATTTTGCCGGTGTACAGCTCGTAGATGGTGCAGCCCACTGACCAGGTGTCAATGTTGTGGTCGTATCCTAGACCCAGAACTGAAAGTATTCCAAGTGGAGCACAAATGCACTGAAGTCAAGTCAGTTGTCTGAGGTAAAGACACATTTCTGAGGTCAAGTCACATTTCTGAGATCATCTTATTTCTAAAGTCATGGTCTGAAGTCAGATTACATTTCTGAGGTCAAGTCACACTTCTGAAGTCAAGTCACATTTCTGAGGTCAAGTCATTTTTCTGAGGTCAAATCACATTTCTGAGGTCTGGTCTTATTTCTAAAGCCATGTTTCTGAGGTCAAATGATGTTTCTGAAGTCAGATCCCATTCCCGAGGTCAAGTCACATTTCAAGTGTACAAATGAAGTGCACATTCCACAATATATGTGCACATCATACCTATCTCTATCAATGCCTTGACACTCCATGTGCCTATGCTAAATTTATTGGTTTTGGTTTTACCATCAATAGCTTGATGATGGTCTGGTATCACGTGTGGCTTGTGATAGTTCCTCACTGATGGAGAACTACTAGTGTATAAACATTGTCACACACAACTCACTGATGGAGAACTACTAGTGTATAAACATTGTCACACACAACTCACTGATGGAGAACTACTAGAGTATAAACAGTTACACATAACTCACTGATGGAGAACTATTAGTGTATAAACATTGTCACACGCAACTCACTGATGGAGAACTACTAGAGTATAAACAGTCACACATAACTCACTGATGGAGAACTATTAGTGTATAAACATTGTCACACACAACTCACTGATGGAGAACTACTAGAGTGTAAACAGTCACACATAACTCACTGATGGAGAACTATTAGTGTATAAACATTGTCACACGCCACTCACTGATGGAGAACTACTAGTGTATAAACATTGTCACACACTAACTCACTGACAGAGCCCTACAGTCTTACATTACATGAAGCCCCACATATATTTTGACAACATGATGACAAAACTCACTGATCTCCGGAGCCCTGTAGAATCTGCTGACCAGATACGGAGTAATGTCGTTCTCTGACACATGGGATGCTGATCCAAAATCACAGAGTTTTAACACCATCTTGGATTCGTTGACCTTTGAAGAAATTCAGATAATGTGTATATCAAATATACATAAATAATCATAACATCTTGGACAGGAGAATAACGAGACAACATAACACTTCACACTAGCACCACGAGCACATGGGCATGGCATATCAAACAGTGATAACTGGGTCTTGTCAACAAGAAAACTGGGCATGGCATATCAAACAGTGATAACTGGGTCTTGTCAACAAGAAAACTGGGCATGGCATATCAAACAGTGATAATTGGGTCTTGTCAACAAGAAAACTGGGCATGGCATATCAAACAGTGATAACTGGGTCTTGTCAACAAGAAAACTGGACATGGCATATCAAACAGTGATAACTGGGTCTTGGCAACAAGAAAACTGGACATGGCATATCAAACAGTGATAACTGGGTCTTGTCAACAAGAAAACTGGACATGGCATATCAAACAGTGACAACTGGGTCTTGTCAACAAGAAAACTGGACATGGCATATCAAATAGTGATAACTGGGTCTTGTCAACAAGAAAACTGGACATGACATATCAAACACTGATAACTGGGTCTTGTCAACAAGAAAACTGGACATGGCATATCAAACACTGATAACTGGGTCTTGTCAACAAGAAAACTGGACATGGCATATCAAACACTGATAACTGGGTCTTGGCAACAAGAAAACTGGACATGGCATATCAAACAGTGACAACTGGGTCTTGTCAACAAGAAAACTGGACATGGCATATCAAACACTGACAACTGGGTCTTTCAACAAGAAAACTGGACATGGCATATCAAACACTGACAACTGGGTCTTGTCAACAAGAAAACTGGACATGACATATCAAACAGTGATAACTGGGTCTTGTCAACAAGAAAACTGGACATGGCATATCAAACAGTGACAACTGGGTCTTGTCAACAAGAAAACTGGACATGGCATATCAAACACTGACAACTGGGTCTTGTCAACAAGAAAACTGGACATGGCATATCAAACACTGACAACTGGGTCTTGTCAACAAGAAAACTGGACATGGCATATCAAACACTGACAACTGGGTCTTGTCAACAAGAAAACTGGACATGGCATATCAAACACTGACAACTGGGTCTTGTCAACAAGAAAACTGGACATGGCATATCATGTCAACAAGAAAACTGGACATGGCATATCAAACACTGACAACTGGGTCTTGTCAACAAGAAAACTGGACATGGCATATCAAACAGTGATAACTGGGTCTTGTCAACAAGAAAACTGGACATGACATATCAAACACTGATAACTGGGTCTTGTCAACAAGAAAACTGGACATGGCATATCAAACACTGATAACTGGGTCTTGTCAACAAGAAAACTGGACATGGCATATCAAACACTGATAACTGGGTCTTGGCAACAAGAAAACTGGACATGGCATATCAAACAGTGACAACTGGGTCTTGTCAACAAGAAAACTGGACATGGCATATCAAACAGTGACAACTGGGTCTTGTCAACAAGAAAACTGGACATGGCATATCAAACAGTGACAACTGGGTCTTGTCAACAAGAAAACTGGACATGGCATATCAAACAGTGATAACTGGGTCTTGTCAACAAGAAAACTGGACATGGCATATCAAACACTGATAACTGGGTCTTGGCAACAAGAAAACTGGACACGGCATATCAAACAGTGATAACATCTGGGTTTTTTTCAACAAGAAAACTGGACATAACATATCAAACATTGATAACACCTGGGTCTTGTCAATAAGAAAACTGGACATGACATAACAAACAGTGATAACAACAAAAACTGGACATAACATATCAAACAGTGATAACACCTGGGTTTTGCCAACAAGAAAACTGGACATGACATAACAAACAGTGATAACACCTGGGTTTTGCCAACAAGAAAACTGGACATAACATATCAAACAGTGATAACACCTGGGTTTTGCCAACAAGAAAACTGGACATGACATAGCAAACAGTGATAACACCTGGGTTTTGCCAACAAGAAAACTAGACATAACATATCAAACAGTGATAACACCTGGGTTTTGCCAACAAGAAAACTGGACATAACATATCAAACAGTGATAACACCTGGGTTTTGCCAACAAGAAAACTGGACATGACATAGCAAACAGTGATAACACCTGGGTTTTGCCAACAAGAAAACTAGACATAACATATCAAACAGTGATAACACCTGGGTTTTGCCAACAAGAAAACTGGGCATGACATGTCAAACAGTGATAACACCTGGTTTTTGCCAACAAGAAAACTGGACATGACATATCAAACAGTGATAACACCTGGGTCTTGTCAACAAGAAAACTGGACATGACATAACAAACAGTGATAACACCTGGTTTTTGCCAACAAGAAAACTTGACATAACATATCAAACAGTGATAAAACCTGGGTTTTGCCAACAAGAAAACTGGACATAACAAACAGTGATAAAACCTGGTTTTTGCCAACAAGAAAACTGGACATGACATAACAAACAGTGATAACACCTGGTTTTTGCCAACAAGAAAACTGGACATGACATATCAAACAGTGATAACACCTGGGTCTTGTCAACAAGAAAACTGGACATGACATATCAAACAGTGATAACACCTGGTTTTTGCCAACAAGAAAACTTGACATAACATATCAAACAGTGATAAAACCTGGGTTTTGCCAACAAGAAAACTGGACATAACATATCAAACAGTGATAACACGATTCCATGAGAATGCCAAGGAAGACCATGATGGGCTGGGCCAGAAGGCAATGGCTTAAATATGTGAGGAGGTCAGAAATGACTAGTAGCCGTTTGATTTTTATTCCAGGGCATACGGGCAGGTCATACAAGCATAAGAGGAAATGAACGAGCAGACAAGCTTGAGGGCTTGGCTGTTGTGGAGAGCAGATGAGCAATGGACCAGGATGACATCCTGAATGCGGCCAGGAAGGCAGGACGAGTAACTGACTCAAGGGATGGATGTTACTTTACAACTGTGACCAGACCCCGAAAACATTAAGTCAAAGGAGGTCGAGCTAGACAAGAGTGCCATGTGGAGAGCCAAAGAAGAATAGTCAAATAATACAGAACTGGTGTAGATAATTGTTACACGCTCAGGGAGATACTGAGGAGGAAATCTGAGCACTTATGGACTTATAGTCTGATGTGCAATGAGGATGATCTGTTGACTAACTGCCAGCCTCAATCATCAAACAATCATTATTTGACTACAATCATGATCAGCCTACAATCATTATCAGGACTTAAAGATTGCCAGGACACATAAGCAAGACTGCCAAAGGTATAAATAAACTCACCAGTATATTGTCAGGCTTGATGTCGGCGTGCAGGATGCTACATTTCCTTAGCAGTTTGAGTGCTAGTAGCAGTTGCTGGGTGTAGGATCGAACCGCTTTGATGTGAAGGCCCACATCTTTGCCGTACTTCTTCAACACCTCTCTGAGGTTCATGCTGCAAGTCAGAAAATACAAGAATGTAGTGTAGGTCATGACTGCCACGTCAGAGTTTGTTTAGTTCTACACCAGAACACACAAAACTGCACTAGAGTTTGTTTAGTTCTACACTATAACACACAAAACTGCACTAGAGTTTGTTTAGTTCTACACTATAACACACAAGAATGTGTCAGAGTTTGTTTAGTTCTACACCAGAACACACAAGACTGTATCAGAGTTTGTTTAGTTCTACACCAGAACACACAAGAATGTGTCAGAGTTTGTTTAGTTCTACACCAGAACACACAAGACTGTGTCAGAGTTTGTTTAGTTCTACACCAGAACACACAAGACTGTGTCAGAGTTTGTTTAGTTCTATACCAGAACACACAAGACTGTGTCAGAGTTTGTTTAGTTCTATACCAGAACACACAAGACTGTGTCAGAGTTTGTTTAGTTCTACACTATAACACACAAGAATGTGTCAGAGTTTGTTTAGTTCTACACCAGAACACACAAGACTGTGTCAGAGTTTGTTTAGTTCTACACCAGAACACACAAGAATGTGTCAGAGTTTGTTTAGTTCTACACCAGAACACACAAGACTGTGTCAGAGTTTGTTTAGTTCTACACCAGAACACACAAAATTACACTAGTTTGTTTAGTTCTACACCAGAACACACAAGACTGTGTCAGAGTTTGTTTAGTTCTACACCAGAACACACAAGACTGTGTCAGAGTTTGTTTAGTTCTACATCAGAACATACAAAACTGCACTAGAGTTTGTTTAGTTCTACACCAGAACACACAAGACTGTGTTAGAGTTTGTTTAGTTCTATACCAGAACACACAAGACTGTGTCAGAGTTTGTTTAGTTCTATACCAGAACACACAAGACTGTGTCAGAGTTTGTTTAGTTCTACACCAGAACACACAAGACTGTGTCAGAGTTTGTTTAGTTCTACATCAGAACAAACAAAACTGCACTAGAGTTTGTTTAGTTCTACATCAGAACACACAAAACTGCACTAGAGTTTGTTTAGTTCTACACCAGAACACACAAGACTGTGTCAGAGTTTGTTTAGTTCTACACCAGAACACACAAAACTGCACTAGAGTTTGTTTAGTTCTACACCAGAACACACAAGACTGTGTCAGAGTTTGTTTAGTTCTACATCAGAACACACAAGACTGTGTCAGAGTTTAGTTAGTTAGTTAGTTAGTCAACAGATCATCCTCGTTGCACATCGAACCATTCAGTCCATAAGTGCTCGGATCCCCTCCTCAGCAAATCCTGCAGCGTGTAGCGGCTAAAGACGCCAGTTCTGTGTTGGTTTATCAATCTTCTTTGGCTTCCTGCGTAGTGTTCTTGTTTGACCACCCCTCTTTTAATTTGCTGCTCTCGCAGTCTGGCCATTGTTGTAGATTCACAGTCATCATTTGGTTCTCGCAAAAGTCTCACTTCTCGTAGAGCATTCAGAATGTCAGCCTGGTCCATGGCGCGTCCGCCCTCCACAGTAACCTCACCTGCGAGCTTGTCAGCCCGCTCATTTCCTTGTACTCCCGCATGCCCTGGCACGAAGATGAAACTAATCTTTGCCAGCTGAGACCGCTCCAGAGGCAGCAACCATTCTCTTCGGATCGACCCCTCCTCTATCCTCTTGATCATGTTCATTGAGTCGCTAAGGAAACAAGCCCTAGTGAATGTCTGTGTCTCGAGCCATGTTATTGCTTTACTTACTGCCATGACTTCCATAGTCAGGCTACTTGTGGTTTCAGTGAAAGCACCAGAGTCCTCCTTCACAATTCTCCCTCCGTGTGTCAGAGTTTGTTTAGTTCTATACAAGAACACACAAGACTGTGTCAGAGTTTGTTTAGTTCTATACAAGAACACACAAGACTGTGTCAGAGTTTGTTTAGTTCTATACCAGAACACACAAGACTGCACACACAACATAAACAGCCTTTAGTTATGCATCACAGCACACACGACTGCACACACAACAAAAACGGACTTAGTAATACAAAAGGGCACACAAGACTGCACACACACAACACAGACTTTAGTTTTACACCAAATAAACGCATCAAAAATGAAATAATATAATGACATCTCTATATATCTATTTTATGATGAAGGTTGTCATCATCATCATCATCATGTGCCATGCCGATAAGCATGGTCGGTCATGGTTAGCCATCTAACATGATCACTCATCTTGGATCATGTCTGTACTCTTGTCCTGATTATTCCGTGTGGCAAAGACTTCTCTCTGTCTTCCCCTTTTCTTTTCCCATCAATTCTGCTACTCAATCTTCAAGTTCTTCCCCTTTTCTTTTCCCATCAATTTTGCTACTCGGTCTTTAAGTTCTTCCCCTTTTTTTCCCCCATCAATTCTGCACTCAGTTTTCAAGTTCTTTCCCTTTTCTTTTCCCATCAATTCTGCCACTCAGTTTTCAAGTTCTTCCCCTTTTATTTTCCCATCAATTTTGCTACTTGGTCTTTAAGTTCTTCCCCTTTTATTTTCCCATCAATTTTGCTACTCAGTCTTCAAGTTCTTCCCATTTTCTTGTCCCATCAATTTTGCTACTCAGTCTTCAAGTTCTTCCCCTTTTCTTGTCCCATCAATTTTGCCACTCAGTCTTCAAGTTCTTCACCTTTTCTTGTCCCATCAATTTTGCCACTCAGTCTTCAAATTCTTCCCCTTTTCTTGTCCCATCAATTCTGCACTCAGTTTTCAAGTTCTTCCTCTTTCCTTGTCCCATCAATTTTGCCAATCAGTTTTCAAGTTCTTTCCCAAAAATCTTGACTGACTACGTCCAATTTCTTTAATCAATTTTAAGTTTTCATTTGTTTTTGTTTTTTTAATTATTGTCTTATTCATTTTTCTCTGCCCCTGGTATTCTTTGCATTTTCCTCAGAAACTACAGTTCTACTGCCATTAGATGTTTCTCAGCTTGTCTGCTTACTATTCATGTTTCACATCTATACAACAGCACAGGTTTTATATAGCACTTCAACACTCTTTTTTCTCAATTCAACAGACAGTGTTTCATTGGCTGGTGAATCAACAATTTAAAACATTCAACAACAGCACCAAAAACATGACACCCATTACCTCAGTGGTTCAAACACAAGGCACAGATGTTGTTTGTGGTAGAAGTGTCGGAACAACCGCAGGCAGTGGAATCTGTCATCTGGGTCGGCGTCATTGAGCTTCCTCAAAAACTCCAACTCTTTCATTCCTGTTTTCAACCTGCAAGAGTTGACAACATCCACATTAGGATTCATCATATCAAATCTAACACAATCACATTAATATTTACACAATTATATAAAAGTTTACACAATCACATTACCATTTAAATAACTGCATCACAGTTTACACAAACACATGAACTTTTACATATTCCCTTAAACATAAAAAAATGGGCACCAGATGACTTTCAGAGTTTTCTGGAAAGGAGAGATGACGAAGGGAACTGGTCACTTAACTTCATAACTCATGACCTAGTATATATAAAGGCCTAACGCTTCTAGGATTATTCTTTCATACCAGTACAGCTCCAAGGTCATCCCAGCCTCGTTAAACATGGGTACCAGATGACTTTCATAATTTTCTGAAATAGGAAGGTGATGAGGATGGAAAGTGGCCTACCTCTAACTCACAACATAGTATATGTACAGGCCTAAGGTTTCACACCCCAACAGGACTGCCTTTTACATGCTTTAACCCACGTGTGTCAAACTCAAGGTCCTCGGGCCACATCAGGCCTGGCATACAATCATATCAGGCCCGAGAGGCCTCAACCGACGTACAAATATATTCGGCCCGAGAGAGAATTTTAGGCAAAACTATTTTTTAATGGCCACGATATAAAGTGCAAATCAAATTCCCTAATTAGCAGCCTCGCTGAATGATAAGCTACCTGAGAGTGTTCTCGCTTCGATCAAAATAAGCAAAAATACAAATTGTGTAGTGAGTGGAAGTTCGTCGTGACCTAGCAACGTTCAGTTGCTCGTTTTCGATTGGCGCATAAGAAATGAAAGTAGTGTAATGCCCGGATATTACATCACCTTTTCCCGCTATGGCTAACCTGATACCAATGAAGCGTCTGCCGGTAGATGCGCAATCTTTTTTAAATCAAAGCTAGCCTTTAAAATGACCAAGAGAAAATTTTATTCTGAAAACAGAGCCTTTCAAAGCCGCTGGGAGGCTGAATATATGTTTACTGATATTGGCGGTAAACCTGTGTGTCTAATTTGTGGAGATAATGTGGCTGTGATAAAAAAATACAATCTGAGATGGCACTACGAGACTAAACATCAAGACAAGTTAAACAGCCTGAATGCAGAGCAGAAGCTGCAGGAGGTAGAATAATTGAAGAGGCATCTAACATCACAGCAGATGTTTTTTATCAAAGCAAAATCACAAATTGAAGCTGCTGTAAATGCAAATTTTATTGTGGCCGAGGAGATCGCAAAATCAGGTCAACCATTTACAGAAGAAGAGTTTCTGAAGCGCTGAATGATGAAAGTGTGACGTCTTGTGTTCAGACAAAAAAGCAGATGTTTGCAAAGGTAAGCTTTAGCAGTAATACAGTTGCTGATTGGGTTTGTAAGATGGCCACTGATGTGAAAACACAGATGATCGAAAAAAGGCAAAGACCTTTTTGCATTCTCCCTCACTTTCGATAAAAGTAATGACACGGCTGACACTGCACAGCTCTTTTTTTCTGTTTTAATTTATATTAACGTTTAAAAATGGTTTAATTTTCGGCTTATTGAATGTTTGTCCTGTTTGGCCCGCAACCTTGCGTGTGATTTGAGTTTTGGCCCGCTGAGCTATTGAGTTTGACACCCCTGCTTTAACTGGTTCCTTTATAATTAATAATATTTTCAGTAGATTTATTGATCCCCACTTTTTACACCAAACGTTTGGTCACTTCTCATGTTTAAACACAGAAGCCACAAACAATAAGTTGCACGATTTATTGCCTGGCCTATTTCGCTGCATCTCATCTGGTGCAGCTGTAGAGTTATACATCATATGAAGTGAATACATGAATAATACTTTAGTTAAAATGATTGAAACGCAGTCACAGGAATTGTTTGAATGTTGAACATCTATCATCCCCACAGTAATTTCAAATTTACCACTGACTCTTTCTGTTTGCACAAAAGTCAGAACCTCCTAATTACTAATGCCTCAATGTATTTGAGCAATCATTTATTGTTCCTTGAATACAGTGTATGAAACACTTTTTCTTTGTTCATGCTATGGCTATATTTTATGAGTTGAGAAATCAACGAGGAGGAAATCAACTTCTCATACTTCTCGTATTCATATTTGTTTTTTGGCTCTATAGTTAAAAGCCTCTATTTGTATTTGATTAAATAGCTTACAATACAAACACTATTTTGGGCATCTTAACTCGTTACTGAGATCCACATAAACAGAAGATTGTCACTGTCTGTTTATTTGGTCAATCTTCCTTTCTGTTGTTTCAAGATCTTGGTGAAATGTTCGAAGAATGATCTTGGAAAGACATAAATTCAGAACAATGTTTTCTCAAGGTGAATTTTAATGCTGAAGACACAAACAATAGGTTGCATAATTTACTGCCTGGCATATTTTGCTGCATCTCGTCAGATGCACTCGGCAGAACTCACACAATATAAACTAAAGTAACACAACAAATCCTTCTGTGACGAGATGCAGTGAAATATGCCAGGCCATAAACTGTTAAACCTGTTGTGTGTGCCTTCGGTATTCAAATTAGTATGTCTTAGACACCCATGTGAGATGTTCTAAGAATCACATGGGAAAGACATATGTTCTAGACAGGACTTTGGTGAGGCAAGTTCTACATGAATACAAGATACTCACATCATATCATTGTTTCGAATAACCTTAATGGCAACATCTGTGTTTCCGCGGGCAGCGTCACGGCACATGACCACGTTACTGAACATTCCCTGGCCCTTGTAAGCGTACACCGAGTAACGCTTGTCCAGGGTTTCTCCAATACGTACTCCTGCAAACACATATAGCATCATATATAGCATCACATTCAGCTGTGTTCATGAAAATATAGAGGCAGACAGAGATGAACATAGAGAAGAGAAGCTTACAACACTCAGTTATGTCAATAAACAAGAGACACAGACAGAGACAGACTCACAACACTCAAAGGGGAGACATATAACCTTAGTGTGTCCAATAAGGATGCGGCCCAGAATTGAACCCACAACCTTCGGAGCCCGAGTCAGACAGCCTGACCACTTCGCCACTGAGACTTCCGAATTTAAAAAAAAAGAGAGATATAAAAGATAGAGGAACACATGGAAGATACAGAAATAAACACAGAGCAACGGAGGTACAAAAAGACACACATACCGATACACATAAAGATGCAGACCCTTAGATCAACACAGAGATAGAGAAACAGATACCCAGAGATACACATACACTGGATACATGCAGTGACAGACACAAATACACACAGAAATACAAAAAGAATAGCAGAGAAACACTAAATACATACCCAACGATATAGACAGATATACAATATAGTAGTGGAGGTATGATAGTGCAGTGGCAAGCACCCTTAACTGCTAACCTTGCGGTCACATGTTTGAAACCAAATAGAAGCATTTTCTTTAAATTGACCTAGGCTCGTAAGTCAACCCAGGCTTAAACAGGTACCAGGATATGTCCGAGAAGGTAGATGTGGCCAACACGACAGTGATCACATCACCCACTGAATAGCAACTGGACTATATCATCATCATCATGTTCCTCTTGTAACCTGCGGTGTCAGGGTAAAACAAAATTGCAGGATAGTGCTCATTTATGGGCTTCATATATCGAGATTCCCAAGGACTGTTGTTCCCTTTACATCATACAACGATACATCTCCAGGCATGGGAAAAAAGAGCCAATCCAATATTTACAAGAAGAAAACAAAACATTCTGCCTCGCTCAATCTGCTTCAGCAGCGCCGTTTATAATTGAGGTAAGGTTTTTTTTTTTTTTGGGGTGAGTTTTGACATTCTTTCCTTTCTTTGTTCTCTTTCGAATTAGTCCTAAACAGGACTGGTTATATTTTCTCCTCCTGCTCTTTGAGTTCAGTTGGGTCTTATGAAGAAAGTACTGTCTACTTTGGTTATTTACAATAACAAACACATCTTACTGTAATATCCTTCAGCATCGTCCCAGTTGTCAGTCAAGTTTGGATTCTCAGCCACTCCCATTAAACCACGACGCATGCCAGGACTCTGAAACAGAACCCCAACTGTCATTGCTTGTTATTACGTTATAGCATCTTACATACTGACCATACTACTGTATGCATGTTAATGATGGGCTGAGACTTAAAACAAAACGAGAGGCCAGAGATGTTGCTCCTGGCAGAAAGAAGAGACCGAGAATTCCATGGGCAGCTAAGAGGACCAACATCCAAATACTACATGAGGAAAGATCACAAGACAGATTTCTACCAAAGAGTATATACTAAAAGGAGGCAAATTCACAAGACAGATCTCTAACTACAACAAATACTTATTCTTCTGTCAGTCACACTTGACCACATGTAAACATTAATTACCATTTCATGATCATATGTACATCAACTTCCTTCTCTTACCACACATACATGGACTCAAATCATGATCACATGTACATCAACTTCCTTCTCTTACCACACATACATGATCACATGTACAACATCAAATTCCTTCTCTTACCACACATACATGGATTCTCAAATCATGATCACATGTATAACATCAACTTCCTTCTCTTACCACACATACATGATCACATGTACAACATCAACTTCCTTCTCTTACCACACATACATGATCACATGTACAACATCAACTTCCTTCTCTTACCACACATACAGGGACTCTCAAATCATGATCACATGTACATCAACTTCCTTCTCTTACCACACATACAGGGACTCTCAAATCATGGTCACATGTACAACACTGACTTCCATCCTATGATCTGCCTCTGCCCCTGCACACAACACAGACGTGGAATATCTCTGCCCCTGCACACAACACAGACGTGGAATATCTCTGCCCCTGTACACAACACAGCCAACAGTGGACACAGAGTGTCTCCCAGAAACTACGGGTAGGCATACTTCATCTCCCTTAAACCTAAAAAAAAAAAGTTGCTAAAAAGTCTACAAGGTTGACTTCATAGCACTGAGTTTTTATCCCATATGGCTCAGTCTCTTTCTGAACCACGGGCTGCAGAAAAGTGTCACACACAGCATGAACTCTGTAGCTCCAGTAATGACCCCCGTGAGTCTCCGAAAAAATGCACATGAGAACCAAAGGACGCTGCCCGGAATCAAACCCACACTCTTCGGAGCCCAAGTCAGAAAGCTTGACCACTTCGCCACGAGATTCCCGTCCCTTAAACCTAGGATAGACTTATACAAAACAAGCTTAGCGTACTCTGCCACTCAGTTGTGGAACAATCTTCCACAAGAAATCAAAGACACCACCAACCACTATACATACAGTTGCAACCTTTTTGAACACTATCTACATGCCCACCTTCGTTCAAACATAATAATAATCTCAAATGACTAGTATAATAAACATTCCCATATGTACGGTACATTAAACCAACCTTAGGTAATTATAATGTCCTTGTTAAATATTGCTTTGGTGAGACATGTATTATTGATTATTTTTCAGGCGTTTCAATGCATATTGATCTGTTGTTGTTTAAGATTAGCTTCATAAGTGATGTAGGAATGAAATAATGTTTGAGAGAAAAGATATCAGAAGGGCAGAATGTCACGTGGGCCTGAGTGCCCAATTCTTAACCCTTTGAAAATAAAGTTTGTTCATTCGTAGTCATATTTTATTTAGAGCCAGAAACAAAACCACAAACAGCCATGCAGACTCACATTATAGTTTTCACTGAACATGTCCTCAGTGTCTGCAAACATGTCCACCAGGTCTCCTGTTTTCTTGGTTTGTGCATCTGTAGACAGACGTGAGCGTGGTTCAAATACCTACTACAAGGATGACTGTGATAAATGAGTCAACAATCATGTATGTGTGATAAATGAAGTCAACAATCATGTATGTGTGACTGATTAAGTAAACAAACCGACAGCATAATATATGATTGAGTGGTTGGGTGGGTGGTGGTGGTGTTGGTGTGTGTGTGTGTGCGTTTGTGCGCGCACGAGCAGGCGAGTGTATGGTGGTGGTGTGTGTGTGTGTGCAAGCACATGAGTGTATGAGTGAGAGACAGTGTTAGTCATAGAGAGAGACAGACATAGATAGACAGGCAGAGAGACAGACTGACAGAGAGAGTGAGAGAGAGAGAGAGAGAGAGAGAGAGAGAGAGAGAGAAGAGAGAGAGAGAGAGAGAGAGAGAGAGAGAGAGAGAGAGAGAGAGAGAGAGAAACAGACAGACTGACAGAGATAAACAGACACACAGACAGAGACAGAGAAACAGAATGACTGACAGAGAGAGAAAGACATACAGAGACACAGTCCTCATCCTGTCTGACAGAGAGAGACAGACAGACAACAGGAAAATGTTCCTACCTTCAGTTTTATTGTCCTCATCTTTTCCCTCCGCCTCTGGAACTGTGCTGTCATTCTTGTCTGTCTCCTCTTTATGTTCCTCCTCCCCATGCCGCTCACTGCCTGAGCTGCTGCTGCTGACACTGTTGCTTCTTGAGCTGCGTGACCTGGCATGACAACAAAAATATACCACGCCTAACGTCAACAAAGACAAGTTGAAACCCTACTTAAAACAAGATCAATTACCAAACACCCACAGACTTGGTTCATACCTGCACTTGACCGCTTAGTTCCAGGGGTGACTGAATGTCACATATCCCTGTATCTGAGTTATTAGTTCTAGCAATTTCTGCACAACACATGATTGCACAAGGAGAAAAGTGGCTTCGAGATTACGAAGTCTGCCTCTGGCACAAGCAGACCTTGTTCTTTCTAGGTCAGTACAGTATGGATTTTCTTTAAAATAAGAAAAGCATGGTATATGATCCTGTGGTAGTGGATCAGACATCTAATCTTCTTAGACAAGGGTGAAAAACACAGATCCCTCTTAAGCTGGAACTCATCATCATCATGTGCCATGCCGATAAGCATGGGGGACTTGGGGGGGGGGGGGTGTCATTTTTCACCATCTCGCACGATTACCAGAGTCGTGGATCAGCTCTTGTCTTCTTATCTCGACCACATTAGCTGGAAATCATAAAATGCGTTATTCTTAATGTTTGCCAGTATGGTCGTTAATATGTGTTCTTTTCCAGCATAGATGTGTACGTACACATTCTCTTTATTCTTTTCCAGCATAGCTGTGTATGTATGCATTCTCTTTAGTGTTTCCCAGCTAAATCATGTATGTATACATTATGCTGCATTTTTTTCCAGCGCAGTTACTCTTCAATCTCAGTATGTACACATTTTCTTTAATCTCTTCCAGTATACTTGTGTATGTACACATCATCTTTAATGTTTCCCAGGATGGTTGTGTATGTCAACGTTCTCTTTAATCTTTCTCAACATAGTTGTTTACATACACAGTTGTTTGTACACATTCTCTGTAATGTTTTGTGTATGTGCACATTCTTTTTAATTGTTTACAGCACAGTTGCATATGTACACATTATCCTGTATGTCCCTAGCATAGTTGTGAAAGTACACTATCTTTAATATTCCACAGCGTAGTTGTGTACATACACATTATCCTGTGTGTTCCTAGTATAGTTGTGAATGTACACATTATCCTGTATGTCCCTAGCAGAGTTGTGAATGTACACTATCTTTAATATTCCACAGCGTAGTTGTGTACATACACATTATCCTGTGTGTTCCTAGTATAGTTGTGAATGTACACACTATCCTTTATGTTCCTAGCATAGCTGTGTATGTACACTACCTTCAATATTCCTCAGCATAGTTGTGTATGTACACTATTTTCAATATTCCCCAGCATTGTTGTGTATGTATACATCCTGTATTGTTTCCAGCATATTTGGTCATCCATCTCTGTATGTATGCATTATCTTTAATTTTTCCAACATAGTTGTGCATGTATGTTTTACCTCATATGCAAAATTTCACAAAGCTTCTATACTTGTTTTTTGTGTGTTCGCTCAATTTCAACTCAAGCGTAGTCCAATAAACATGCTACTACTTCTAGTGCACTGGACTGGTTTTTGCGTGTGGATTAGCTTTCTCTATTACCAGTGTCCCTGGCCATCAAGCGAACCCACTCCCGCTTCAGAGGTCTATACACTTGCATATCTCAGCATCACTGTTAGACAAATGTAAACTAACAAACAGTTCATAATAACATAACAGCAGACATGTGTTTAAGAAACAAAAGAAAACATAACAAAAGAAGACATATTTAAGTGAAAAACTTACCTGCTGCCATATGAACTGCGACTGTAACTAGATCCCCGACTTCCTTGGCTTCTTGGCCGACGTTGCCGCCTTCTTACATCTGAATCGCGACTGATGCTGCGGCTGTGTTTGCTTCCACTCCTGCTGCGTTTCCTTTCCCTGCTGCTACTACTATCGCTGCTTCTATGACTGGTACTTCGCTGCCTGTGGCGCCCTCTGCTGGTGCTACTGGTTTGGCTGACACTTCGGCTTTTTCTGTCTGTGCTTCCAGGACTTTTACTCCGGCGTGTAAACCCATCCCTGCTAGAAACATTGAAGACGATGAGATGATGTGAACAAATGTATTCATGTTAACTCTATGACTGCGGTGAAGGACTTAGAAGTGCAATATGTAATCCTGCATACTTCGTTTGAAACACAGCTGTGGGCAATTTCTAATCCTGTATACTTCGTTTGAAACACAGCTGTGGGCAATTTGTAATCCTGCATACTTCGTTTGAAACACAGCTGTGGGCAATTTGTAATCCTGCATACTTCGTTTGAAACACAGCTGTGGGCAATTTCTAATCCTGTATACTTCGTTTGAAACACAGCTGTGGGCAATTTGTAATCCTGTATACTTCGTTTGAAACACAGCTGTGGGCAATTTGTAATCCTGCATACTTCGTTTGAAACACAGCTGTGGGCAATTTCTAATCCTGTATACTTCGTTTGAAACACAGCTGTGGGCAATTTGTAATCCTGTATACTTCGTTTGAAACACAGCTGTGGGCAATTTGTAATCCTGTATACTTCGTTTGAAACACAGCTGTGGGCAATTTGTAATCCTGTATACTTCGTTTGAAACACAGCTGTGGGCAATTTGTAATCCTGTATACTTCGTTTGAAACACAGCTGTGGGCAATTTGTAATCCTGTATACTTCGTTTGAAACACAGCTGTGGGCAATTTGTAATCCTGTATACTTCGTTTGAAACACAGCTGTGGGCAATTTGTAATCCTGTATACTTCGTTTGAAACACAGCTGTGGGCAATTTGTAATCCTGTATACTTCGTTTGAAACACAGCTGTGGGCAATTTGTAATCCTGTATACTTCGTTTGAAACACAGCTGTGGGCAATTTGTAATCCTGAATACTTTGTTTGAAACACAGCTGTGGGCAATTTGTAATCCTGTATACTTCGTTTGAAACACAGCTGTGGGCAATTTGTAATCCTGTATACTTCGTTTGAAACACAGCTGTGGGCAATTTGTAATCCTGAATACTTTGTTTGAAACACAGCTGTGGGCAATTTGTAATCCTGCATACTTCGTTTGAAACACAGCTGTGGGCAATTTGTAATCCTGCATACTTTGTTTGAAACACAGCTGTGGGCAATTTGTAATCCTGCATACTTTGTTTGAAACACAGCTGTGGGCAATTTGTAATCCTGCATACTTTGTTTGAAACACAGCTGTGGGCAATTTGTAATCCTGCATACTTTGTTTGAAACACAGCTGTGGGCAATTTGGAAGCAGGCCACCTTGTGTTGCTCTCCATACACAGGCATGAGTGACAGTCGTTCAGAAAGCAATGGCAAACTACTGAACGTAAACTTGCCAAATAATGCTGAGGTTGGCTGTGATGTCCTGTAAAGGACATGAACAAACTTTTTTAACTATGACTGTGTGTGTGTCAATTGTAATGTAATATCTATCTGAGAACTATAATCAATATTCCATTGTGTGAGAATTACAATCAACATTATACATGAATTATGATATCAACACTCAAGTAAGGCCTTCGGCTGAGTTTAACATGAGAAACTGTGGAATATCATGAGAGGTATGGGGGTTTCCAGCACATCTGATCCGTGCAATTGAAACATCATATCATGAGCAACGAGCAGCTGTCAGAGAAGCCGGTGAAACATCAAACTGGTTGAGATGCAAAGGTGAGTATGACAGGGGTGCATTCTCTATCCAAACCTATTCAACATGTATGCAGAAAATGTAAGGAGAAATGTCAAAAATAATGAGTCCAGTGACAATTTTGATCCATTAGCAAATCCAATTCCAGACCTTACATATGCAGATGGAACTGTCCTCCTCTCAAATAGTGCTAAATTATTAGAAGAGCTGATCCTGTCTATTAAGAGACACAGTGAAAATAAAAATCTTGTCCTGAACTTAAAACCAAAAAAATCTCCGTGGACAAAACTAAATGTCAACCAAAGATCACAATCAACAATGAAGAAACTAAAAATGTCACAAACTGTGGAACACCTTGGCTCTACAATCAACAACAATGTTTAAAAGAAGTCAGGTGTAGACTGGGCACAGCGTTGCAGAGGTTAAATAGTATTAATTAATGGAATTGAAATGAAGTATAAATGAAAATAAAGAAGTACAAATCAAAATATACCTCATACTGTTATCGTCATTGTGTCCGTCTGCATACAAATACATTTCTTCCTGATCTGTTCTTGTGTTGACTTCTCCATTGTTCTCTTCATCATCTAAAATGACCATCGCCTCTTCCTGCTCTGGTAAGGACTGCGCCTCGGCACAGGATGGCTGATCTGTAGAGTTTGATGGCTCGGTTGTGTTGCCTTTCTTCAAGTTCTGCAACGCCAAAATTCAACACAAAGGGGTTAAAAGGCAAGAGGCAGGTCCACATGACCGAATGGATAAGATTGCGTGTTCTTAAACATCCACTGTACTGATGCCGTGGTAAGCGGTTCAACCCCTACACTGGACAGCTGGACTAAAATGTTGACCTGTCGTCCTTGACTTGTGGATGTAAATTACAAGTACCTCTGAAGTCGGAGTGGGTTTGCCTGATGGCGAGGGACACTGTTAATAGGGAAAGCTAATCCACACGCAAAATTCAGGCCATCACTACTATAAATAGTGTGCATGGACTACGCTTGAGTTCAAAGTGAGCAAGCACCAAAAAAAAAGACAAGAAGAGTGTCTTCATTGCACCGGGTTCTATTCCACATGGCTTGGTCTTCTTTCCACAGAGCGGTCTACCGAAAGCATCACACAGAGCACAAACTCCACAGCTCCAGCAACGACCCTCAGTGGTGTCGGAAACTAGTGCACCTGTGAACCGAATGCTGCAGTCTGAAAACGAACCAACGACCTTCGTAGGCTGAGGTAGACAGCTTGACCATTTAGCCACAAAGACCCCCAAATTCCAGTAGACGGTAGAGGTGAAGATAATACAATGGCAGATACAGCCATCACTGTGTGAAGTGTAGGCCTTCACACACTGGGTCATGGCATGAGACAAGGTGGTGGTCAGAATCCTGCAATGCCACCTTTTCACCTCGGACAATTTTGAAAACTACCCAGTACTCGTTTCTTCTTCGTCGTTCCTCTTTTGAGGTGGGTGCGTCACACCTGATTTTGCATATCAGAGGTCAGTGTGTCTGTAATGGCTGTATATTGATGAGTAGGTTTCCTTTCTTGCTTAAGTACCAAAAGTGTTAAAGTATAAACATTTATACTGATTTTAGTTGGAGGTTCACAAACAGTGAGATTATTATTACCAACAACTTTATTTTCAAAAGGGCACAAATCAGGCACTAAGGCCCATCTTACATTCATGGCGCTTACAACTGCTCATCTTTCATACAACAATTATCTATTGTTCATGCTAGATTCACATAGAAAGAGCATTGTCTAATGGAGGGAGGAAGAGAGAGGGGGAGGGGGTAAGGGGAGGGAGGGAGAGAGAGGGAAGGGGGAGAGAAAACGAACGAACGGACTTTATTTTCAAAGGGTAATAAATTGGGCACGCAGGCCTGTCTTACATTCGGGGGGGGGGGGGGGGGGGGGGGGGGGGGAGTAGAGAGAGAGAGAGAAAGAGAGAGAGATAGCAACCAGTTTACTTCATTGTGGCTGCAGAAGCCAGAACTGTCTAAATATGCATACCATGAAAATTAACCTGCCTTTCCAACAGCAATTGTTGCTGTTGTTATGACAGTCTGCCTCTCTAAAGGGTCATCATCAAGTCCCTCAGTTCAGATGTACAGCTGTAGTACATGCACTTATATCCTCAAAATGCAAACACCCTGTATCAGCTAATTATCCCAACATACGTCTAGCATAATCTGTTATTACCAGCGGTCTCATTATCCCATCTTACCTCTAACAAGGCCTGCCTCTCCTGTCTCCTCCGGGCAATTATAGCATCAGCGTCCTCCTCGTCGTCATCCAGGTCAATGTCAAGGCTGTGGGGATGAAGTATTTATCAGTTTAAGAAGCCGTCCAGTCTCCCCACATAGGAGATGTTACTGAATAGTCTTTTACCATATTTATAAGTTTAAGAAGCTGTCTAGTCTCCCCACGTAGGAGATGTTACTCAAGTCATTTTACCATATTCACACAACAAAACTCTTTACATGTAGCAGATATCGACAATGTATGTTTGGCAGAATGCCAACTAAATCCAGTTCTGACAATTAATACAGACAGAGATAGAAGATCGAACCAAGAGAAGAAGGAAGAAGGTGCCAGATACAAGCCTTATAGGAAATAAAAAACAGCCAGTGACAAAAGGTAGGAATCAAGTGAGAGACAGGAACCAAGAGAAAGATAGGAATTAAGGGACAGACAAGAATCAAGCGACAAGCAGGAACCAAGAGACATACAACAATCATGCAGCAGACAGGGATCAAGAAAGGCAGACAGGAACCAAGAGACATACAACAATCATGCAGCAGACAGGGATCAAGAAAGGCAGACAGGAACCAAGAGACATACAACAATCAAGCGACAGACAGGGATTAAGAAAGGCAGACAGGAACCAAGAGACATACAACAATCAAGCGACAGACAGGGATTAAGAAAGGCAGACAGGAACAAAGAGACATACAACAATCAAGCGATAGACAAGGATCAAGAAAGGCAGACAGTAACCAAGAGACATACAACAATCAAGCGATAGACAGGGATCAAGAAAGGCAGACAAGAACCAAGAGACATACAACAATCAAGCGATAGACAGGGATCAAGAAAGGCAGACAAGAACCAAGAGACATACAACAATCAAGCGATAGACAAGGATCAAGAAAGGCAGACAGGAACCAAGAGACATACAACAATCAAGCGATAGACAGGGATCAAGAAAGGCAGACAGGAACCAAGAGACATACAACAATCAAGCAAAAAAAAGGATATAGAAAGGCAGACAGGAACCAAGAGACATACAACAATCAAGCAAAAAAAAGGATATAGAAAGGCAGACAGGAACCAAGAGACATACAACAATCAAGCAAAAAAAAAGGATATAGAAAGGCAGACAGGAACCAAGAGACATACAACAATCAAGCGACAGACAGGGATTAAGAAAGGCAGACAGGAACCAAGAGACATACAACAATCAAGCGATAGACAAGGATCAAGAAAGGCAGACAGGAACCAAGAGACATACAACAATCAAGCGATAGACAGGGATCAAGAAAGGCAGACAAGAACCAAGAGACATACAACAATCAAGCGATAGACAGGGATCAAGAAAGGCAGACAAGAACCAAGAGACATACAACAATCAAGCGATAGACAAGGATCAAGAAAGGCAGACAGGAACCAAGAGACATACAACAATCAAGCGATAGACAGGGATCAAGAAAGGCAGACAGGAACCAAGAGACATACAACAATCAAGCAAAAAAAGGATATAGAAAGGCAGACAGGAACCAAGAGACATACAACAATCAAGTGACAGACAGGGATCAAGAAAGACAGACAGGAACCAAGAGACATACAACAATCAAGCAAAAAAAAGGATATAGAAAGGCAGACAGGAACCAAGAGACATACAACAATCAAGTGACAGACAGGGATTAAGAAAGGCAGACAGGAACCAAAAGACATACAACAATCAAGCGACAGACAGGGATTAAGAAAGGCAGACAGGAACAAAGAGACATACAACAATCAAGCGATAGACAAGGATCAAGAAAGGCAGACAGTAACCAAGAGACATACAACAATCAAGCGATAGACAGGGATCAAGAAAGGCAGACAAGAACCAAGAGACATACAACAATCAAGCGATAGACAGGGATCAAGAAAGGCAGACAAGAACCAAGAGACATACAACAATCAAGCGATAGACAAGGATCAAGAAAGGCTGACAGGAACCAAGAGACATACAACAATCAAGCGATAGACAGGGATCAAGAAAGGCAGACAGGAACCAAGAGACATACAACAATCAAGCAAAAAAAAGGATATAGAAAGGCAGACAGGAACCAAGAGACATACAACAATCAAGCAAAAAAAAGGATATAGAAAGGCAGACAGGAACCAAGAGACATACAACAATCAAGCAAAAAAAAAGGATATAGAAAGGCAGACAGGAACCAAGAGACATACAACAATCAAGCGACAGACAGGGATTAAGAAAGGCAGACAGGAACCAAGAGACATACAACAATCAAGCGATAGACAGGGATCAAGAAAGGCAGACAAGAACCAAGAGACATACAACAATCAAGCGATAGACAGGGATCAAGAAAGGCAGACAAGAACCAAGAGACATACAACAATCAAGCGATAGACAAGGATCAAGAAAGGCAGACAGGAACCAAGAGACATACAACAATCAAGCGATAGACAGGGATCAAGAAAGGCAGACAGGAACCAAGAGACATACAACAATCAAGCAAAAAAAAGGATATAGAAAGGCAGACAGGAACCAAGAGACATACAACAATCAAGTGACAGACAGGGATCAAGAGAGACGAATAGGAACCAAAAGACAGGAACAAAATAGACAGAAACTAAACGGGTAAAAATAACCAATATGCAAGAAACAAACAGAAATGAAAGGATAGAAATTAATCAAGAGACAAAGTGACCACCAGGCAGAAAACACATGATAGGTAGCAAGGCAAAAGGCAGAAAGTAATCAAGAGAGAGACATAAAAGATATAAAAAGATAAACATAAACAAATAACAACCAAGGAACAGAACAGAATAAAGAGTAAGAAAGGAACCATCTGGCAAACAAGAAGGAATCACATGGTAGGCAGATTAGAATTATAAGACGGATAAGAACTATAAGACAGGAGCTGACAGACAGAAAGAAACCAAGACATGGACAGTTGCAATGAGAAGACAGAAAGGAAATAAAAGACAGAGACAGAAAGGAAAAAAGCAACAGGAGGCAGACAGCAAGAAAATGAGAGGCAGAAAGAAAACATGAGACAGGAAGATACCAAGAGACAGGAGGAAAGGCAACAAGTACAGGAAGGAACAAAGTGAAATAAAACTGTAATATGTCAGAACATTGGTGCATCTGTAAGAATGTTCAAACTGGAGGAAAGACCCTGAATATCACAAAGCAATTACATTAAATTACAATGCCCAGGATATTTATGTGACAACGAATGAGACATGTGGCAATAAATAAGAAATTTATGTTGTTATAAATGAAATGGTATTAACAGACTAGTGAGGAAGTATGTGAAAGCCGCAGAGATGTGGTTTTACAGAAGAATGATGAGAACATCATGAGAGACAAGACGCGCAATGAAGATATCTTGACAGAAATGAACTCATAAAGAGAACAGGTTGCTCACATCAGAAGATTAACACTGGACTGTCAAGAGTAGACAACTCAGCAATACTGGGCTGTCAAGAATAGACAACCCAGCAACACTGGGCTGCGAGTAGACAACTCAGCAATGCTAGACTGCCAAGAGTAGACAACTCAGCAATACTGGGCTTCCAAGAAAAGACAACTTAGCAACACTGGGATACCAAGAGTAGACAACTCAGCAGCACTGGACTGTCAAGTGTAGACAACCCAGCAACACTGGGCTGCCAAAAGACAACTCAGCAATACTGGGCTTCCAAGAAAAGACAACTTAGCAACACTGGGATACCAAGAGTAGACAACTCAGCAGAACTGGACTGTCAAGTGTAGACAACCCAGCAACATTGGGCTGCCAAAAGACAACTCAGCAACACTAGTCTACTCAGACAACTCAGCAACACTGGGCTGCCAAGAGTAGACAACTCAGCAACACTGGGCTGCCAAGAGTAGACAACTCAGCAACACTGGACTGCCAAGAGTAGACAACTCAGCAACAATGGGCTGCCAGTTGACAACTCAGCAATGCTAAATTGCCAAGAGTAGACAACTCAGCAATACTGGGCTGCCAAGAAAAGACAACTCAGCAACACTGGACTGCCAAGAGTAGACAACTCAGCAACACTGGACTGCCAAGAGTGGACAACTCAGCAGTACTGGACTGCCAAGAGTAGACAACTCAGTGGCACTGCGATTAACAAAACCATTGACATTTTTAACTGTGAAAATGAAACCTGTTGTCTAGTGTACATACTCTTCCTCTTCCTCTTCCGACTCCTGGCGTTGTAAAGCCAAGCCTTCAGACAAGCTATCCTTAAATCTATCCTCCTCTTTTGATCTGTCCGTATCTTTATCTGATGACCTTCCTCTGCGGTCATGATCTCTGTCCCGACTCTTGTCTCCTGCATCTCGGTATCTGAAAATAAACATGTAACAAATCAGTGCAAACCCAAATTGTGCAAGTCTGTATAAACACAGAGATACAAATCAGTAGAGACATACACAAGTTAGTACAAATGCACTAATCAGTACAAACACAAAGGTACAAAATAATTGCAAATCTTTTTCTTCTTCCGTTCTTGAAGTAGTGTGTCACACCTTATTGATCAGTGTGTTCGACTTCAGCATGCACTCGTGTCCAGCTGAATTCCTTAAGAAAGAATCCACCCACGGTAACACCCATGAGTAGATATTGTAAACAATTTGCCAAGGAAGTGGCCTACTCTTTGTCATATCAAAGCACTGTGGGATTTTTACTGTGCACAACTTTCACACTGGACCTAAAATTATATGCCCTTATCCAAGAGGGCTAGGTATCCTATGTCAATACCCAAGACATCAGAAATATTTTTTGTGATATTATTAGACACCAATGCAAACATATCCCTGCTAGGACAATTGAAGACACTGAGATGACATGAACAACAATATACATGTTAAATCTATGACTGTGTGCGAGTCAGCTGTAATGCAACATCTGTGAGATCTATAATTATTATTGAATTGTGTGAGGACTACAGTCAACATTATACTTGAATAATATCAACATTCAAGGAAGCCCTTCGACTGAGTTCAACAACAGAAATTCTGGAACATTTTGCGAGATATGGGGGTTTCCAGCACATCTGACCTGTGTAACTACAACATATCATGAAAATCCTAGCCTATCCTACACTAGGATGTGAACCAAGTAACATCCAAAAATGAAGTGGACACACCTTCTCTCTCAGCCACTCCGCCCCTTTAAATACAAATTTAGAACAAGCATTGCCTCGGGGCATTGAGTTGGAGTCTGTTGACAATAATACACTTCAAACGTGTGGAGGAAGCATTACTAACCCATGCCTAAACCCAATCAGTCTGTATGTGCTGTGATAATCATTACTTGGTTATATCTTAATATACCTGCGGTCCCCAACATGGAGGATAGGCATTTGAACAGTTAAAGCCTCTGAAGTGTTTATGCTTGTGGCTATCGTTTGCATTCACATGTTCTTCATGTTGGACTGGAAATGCATGGTTCTGTAGCCCTGCTACTGAGTTGATTGTGTAGCGCGACACTGTGAGCTGTGAATTTTGTGTGAAATGCTTTTACACCTGTCCGCATTTGTTTGTAGCATGAACTGCATGTTTGGAGTAATGGCGGCCGGCTTGCTGCAGAATTGACTGGATTGCCTTATGCAGTAATGTGTGGCTGCTGGTTTTCTAGTGACTGCTGCTTCCATCGATGATGAACTGTATGTTTTGTGGAGGACTTTTGTGTTGGCATTCTGGCGGCGGCATTATGCCCAGCGTACGGGACGCAGAGGTGTTTCCAAGGCATCAGGGCCAGGTTTTATACTGGCCAAGACCTACTAACATGTCCTAGTCATGCGTCCTGCACAACAGGGCCCTTCGGGGTCCTGGCTAACATAGTAGGATCGGTGATTCTTCCAAAGTCAAAGAGTATCTGCCTGGATGGCGAGGAACCACCAGTCTGCACACCAATAAGCCAGACAGAGAACGGATACTCATGCAAACCTCAGTCCGGTATGACATCACACTGATGTTGGACAACAGGATGTCTTCATCTGACATACAGGACTTCACGCTGGAATTCACAGTCAGCAAATGCAAGCAAGCATGCCCAGTGTACCTGTGCAGCCTGTTGGTTTGTCGAGACTCCTGTCTGTTCCACTTTTCACATGGGGCAGTGAGGAGCATTTTGTGTGATATTCACTGGCACAGGAACAGAGCATAATGGGGACAACCTGTTGCCATGAAGTTGGAACTGTGACTAACTGACATCTTCATAAATAGGCAGCAGTCTCGGCAATCCAACAGCCCGCACAGGTGCACTGTACATAATGTCGCTGCCAGAATGCCAACACAAAAGTCATCCATGAAAACCACAGTTCATCGTCGATGGACTCTGCAGTCACCAGTCACCAACCTCATTCTGACAGATGCCAGCCCTTTACTTATTTCAAATTGCCAGTATGCCAATGTACTGGACTTCAAAGTTACAACTCTCCGTCTTCCAAAGAATTCACCAACCAACCTAGATCAAGTGTATGAGGGATTAACTGAAAACTACAAATAAAAATGTCAAAACTGGTGGCTATTACAAGTCTATGACCACAGTTCTGAAACCACGTTCCTGCCAGTCACATGTTTTCCATACCTGACATCTACTGTAGCCAATCAGATAACTCAATTATGTACATGGCATCTAATGTAACCAATCAGATACTGCCTAATGTGCAAGACATCTAATGTAACCAATCAGATACTGCCTAATGTACAAGACATGTAACCACCAATCAGGTGCTTCCATTAGGTACATGATATCTAACAAGCAGCAACCAATCAAACATCTGACACTGCCACAAAGTGGCTGGCTTTGGATGTTTACAAGCATTAACAAATAAATGTAATCTCATATTACCTGTTGTAGACACTGATAAATCAGCAAAAAATCAATCTTCCGGAGTAAAGCCAGGTGATGTAGTTATTTTCAGTGACTTTCACTGTCTTGGGGGCACTGAAAAGCAATCCGTTTGAAAGCAAAGACATCTGTTGAAGCCCATAAGCGGGCACTCTCCCGCTGTTTATACTTCACCTCGACACCGCAAGGTACAAGAGGAACATGATGAGATAAGATGAGATGAGATGAGACATCTGTCGAGTAAGAAGTGCAAACCACAACCTGAAAGCATTCCACTCCTTCAGTATAACGTTAGTGGATTCATGGATTCACAGCAATGTCATGGGAAATGAGAAGGCCTACAAAACTTGCTTACAGAAAAGGAGACTACAAACCAAAAGCGGACAGGCCTAGCAGTATGTGAACTGTCCAACAGATTCACAGAAACACAAGAAGACTTTCTGAGTAGACGGGCAAAGAAAACAATTTGCCAAACTCCTTTTAATGAAATGCCTGAATAAAAAATCAATGACAACATCAATGGTCTTAGTAGAAAACACCAGAGCCTAATCTTTCTGTTTAAAAAAGGGCACAGTGATAACAATGGGCATCTAAACCGTATCAATAACCAACATGAACTTCTGAGCATACATTTTTCTTCAACCTTATAAAACCATCAACCAACTTCAAATAAATTGCACTGTCAAACATCAGGGGAAAGCTTCTACAATTATCTCAAACAGTTACAAGCCATAATTCCCCGGAACAGCTATAGAAAGCTTGCACCTTCATGAGAATAGCATCAAGTTATCAAGAGTGTACAATTCAGCAGCTTGGAGATCAATAATAGCAACAACAACAACCACAGGCAAACAATACATACTCACCGCCTTCCCATGAATGGACTGGGGGTTCTCCTCCTTGCTCCCCTATCGGGAGGCCGTCCATCATCTCTTCGCCTATCTGGTCTATCAGGCCCTCGTCTCATATCATCCCTCCGATCTCTCATATCAGGATTTCTGCGAATGTCTTCCACTGGTCGTCGCCCATCTTCCATCGCTCGTCGCCCATCTTCCATCACTCGTCGCCCATCATCTGGTACTCTTCGTTCATCTTCCAACCCCCTACGAATGTCCTCAGCGCCTCTACGACCATCATCAAGCCTTCTGCGGCCATCTTCTGGTCCCCTGCGGCCTTCTTCAGGTCCCCTGCGAACTTCATCTTGAACCCTGCGGCCATCTTCAGGTCCCCTACGAATTTCATCTTGACCTCTGCGACCTTCTTCAGGCCCCCTGCGACCTTCTTCAGGTCCTCTATGAAAATCTTCAGGTCCTCTATGAAAATCTTCAGGTCCTCTATGAAAATCTTCAGGTCCTCTGCGCCCATCATCAAATCCTCTTCGTCTGTCATCTCTCCTACTGCTATCTTCTCGTTTCTTTCTATTTTCATCTGCTTTCTTCGATTCATCTTTCCTTGATCTTGATGATTCTCTGTCACGGCCTGACACTCTGGAACCTGTCTTGTCGATAGACTCATCTTTCTTACTCCTAGGAACAAACAAACAACGCACTGAATAATTTTGTCACAACTGAAAATCTCATAAAAAGTCAATACTAGAGCAAAGTTAAAAAATATAACTTCTTATCTCAATGCAACAAAAACAACTGAGAGAACAAATGTCAAATAATATATTCATCAATGGAGAGAAATTAGACAAAGTGAGTTTTGAATATCTAGTTTCAATGCTGGTGGGTGATGGAAGTGTATGACAGAAATGATAGGAGCAAAACATTACCCTGCATAGACTAAAGAAATTAAAATCTTTATGGATTTAAACGTAGAACAATAAAAGTCAGAGTACTTAGAGCATGTATGTTTCCCTGTGGCAACCAGTGTAAAACATGGACATTTAACAAATCAGCTGAAACGCATCGTGGCACCTAACCGGGTAGAAAATCCAGGTGCATAGTCATTATGACGCCTGAAAATTTCTACCTGTCGTCTGAATTTCCAATGATTTGTTAAATGCAATTTGCAGAAATAAATACGCAGGCTCCTAAACAAAACAGGCGGCTGGCTCAAGAACTATGTTTAGCTTTTCTCTGCCTCTGGGCGTCTTTGATTATAAGTGGTACAGAAGTATATGAAAATTAACTGGACTGAAAAGAGAACAAATGATCTATTCAATAAGAACACAATATTTAAGAAGAATGGTTACTAAGACAAACAAAACTGAGGAAAATGAAATATTGTCGGCATAGAAAGAAACATGAATGTCTGGAAAAGACCATTATGGAGGGAGGCATACAAAGGAAGCGGAGAAGAGGAAGACTATATTGGAGACAGATTCAAGATGTGATACAGTGGAGACAGGAAATCTGGCTTATGCCAGAGAGGAATTTCCAATGACTGTAATGGTGGAGTGGGGGGGGGGGGGGGGGGGGGGGAAGAAGAGAAAAAGAGAGAGAGAGAGAGAGAGAGAGAGAGAGAAAGAGAGAGAGAGAGAGAGAGAGAGAGAGAGAGAGATAATGTCCTACGCAGCACAAGCCACTGGATGATGATGAATGTCCCTGTTCTAACACTACCCTGGGATGCAGAGGAGAGGTACTGGTATATGAACAAAGGCTCAATGCCAGCTCTTGTCACTCAGCAACAATGTCATTTGTCCGATGAGACAACCATGCGAAGGACAATAATAAATAACCTCTCATGACAAACAGATAAGAAGAAACACAATAAACACATTAAAGGTACCTTATGTGTATGCACTAGACAATAAAAAGGTAGAAAAGATTAGTTTTTCTAAAAGAGTATAAACCAAAACACAAACACAGAGACATAATATATATATATATATATATATATATATATATATATATATATATATATATATATATAATATAAAAAAACACACAAAGCTATACATATAAGACAGAGTTCATTGTGTTATTCATCCAGATGAAACGGTCTAGAAAATGACAACCCTGATCTCTACAACAGTCCACCATGTGACAACTACTATCTCTACAACAGTCCACCATGTGACAACTATCTGTACAACAGTCCACCATGTGACAACTATTTCTACAACATATTCCACTATGTGACAACTATCTCTACAACAGTCCACCATGTGACAACTATCTCTACAACAGTCCACCATGTGACAACTATCTCTACAACAGTCCACCATGTGACAACTATCTCTACAACAGTCCACCATGTGACAACTATTTCTACAACATATTCCACTATGTGACAACTATCTCTATAATATAGTCCATAACTCACACAAAAAGTCACACATAGAAACAAAAAACCCAACATAGAAATACCTCATTGGACTCCTGCGATTTCTCCTGTCTGCCCTCATGCCTGGTGCATGGGATTTTTCCTCCACAATAGAAACATCCTGATCATCTACACTGCCGCGCTTTTGTCCTCTCAGGTTCTTTACCTCTATAACATCATCATCATCATCAATATTTATAACCTCCATGTTCGTATCAGCTTCCTCCCGTGCCTCACCCTCCTCCTGATCGCTGTCGAGAATCTCTACAACTCTGTTTTCTTTGTCCACCCTGTCTTTGTGAAGAACAAATTCTCTCGATGGCCGATACTGATGACGAGGTTCAGCATGTTGATGGCGAGGTTCAGCCTGTTGATGACGAGGTTCAGCCTGTTGATGACGAAGTTCAGCCTGTTGATGATGAAGTTCAGCTTGTTGATGACGAGGTTCAGCCTGGTGATGACGAGGTTCGGCCTGTTGATGATGAAATTCAGCCTGTTGATGACGAAGTTCAGCCTGTTGATGACGAGGTTCGGCCTGGTTATAACGAGTTTCGGCCTGTTGATGACGAGGATCGGCCTCTGGTGATTTTGACCTGGAGGAACTGATGAGGGTTTGCACCTTTGCCCGAACAGAATTAACCTCTGGGCCTAGGCGAGCTGCCAATGACGGAGGCAGTTTATTTGTGGACGTGGTCGCTGATGATGCTACACCGAAACTGTCCAGCAGTTTCAAACCTTCATCTAGCAAATCCATAGCCTCTGTATCATATGTCCTCGGCCACACAGCACTATTTCTGTCTTCTTGTCTACCTGCTTCTAAGTGCCGACTACCTCTGTCGCGGTCATCAATGCCAATCTCCTCCCTAGATTTGGATATTGTGAAGTCCTCGTATACGGTAAATTGGCTGTGTCTGTGGTTATTGCTGTCTATATGTTCAGGCTGCAAGAATGCACCTCTTGTAGCATGCAGACTCTGGTTGCCGACCTGAGATTCCATACGTGCTAATACCTCCCTGGCTTTACGGAGATCTTCTTTAAGACTTTCATGTTCAACCTCCCCCTCTTCTTCTGAGTCTGTACCATAACCCTGGATAGACAAAAAGTACTGATTCAGTGAATTCAATAACCACGTAATCTTTAAATATGCATACTGTGTTTATTCAACAAATACTTATTTTTTCGTCAATTTACAACTCAAGATCAAGATAGACAACAAATGAATGCACGTGATAGATAATTCAAGTAAGTGCAAGATAAACAACTCGTGTAAGTAGAAGATAAATAACTCAAGTAAGTACAAGATAGATAACTCAAGTAAGTGCAAGATAGATACCACATTCAGTGCAAGATAGATAACTCATGTAAGTACAAGATAGACAACTCATGTAAGTACAAGACAGACAGCTTGTGTAAGTACAAAATAGACAACTCATGTATGTACAAGGTAGACAACTTGTGTAAGTACAAGACAGACAACTCGTGTAAGTACAAGATAAATAACTCAAGTAAGTACAAGGAAAATAACTCAAGTAAGTACAAGGTAAATAACTCAAGTGCAAGATAGATAACTCATTCAGTGCTAGATACCTCATTCTGTGCAAGATAGATAACTCGTGTAAGTACAAGACAGACAGCTCATGTAAGTACAAGATAAATAACTCAAGTAAGTACAAGATAAATAACTCAAATAAGTGCAAGACAGACAGCTCGTGAAAGTACAAAACAGACAACTTATGTATGCACAAGGTAGACAACTTATGAATGTACAAGGTAGATAACTCATGTAAGTACAAGATAACTCACGTAACTCATGTAAGTACTAGGTAGACAACTCATGTAAGTACAAGATAGACAACTCATGTAAATACAAGGTAGACAACTCATGTATGCACAAGGTAGATAACTCATGTAAGTACTAGGTAGATAACTCATGTAAGTACAAGATAGACAACTCATGTGAGTACAAGGTAGACAACTATGTAAGTACAAGATAGACAACTCATGTATGCACAAGGTAGATAACTTATGTAAGTATTAGATAGATAACTCATGTAAGTACAAGATAGATAAATCATTCCGTGCAAGATAGGTAACTCATGTAAGTATAAGATAGATAACTCATGTTAAGTACAAGACAGATAACTCATTCATTGCAAAATAGATAACTCATGTAAGTGAAAGACAGTTGACAAGCCATGTAAGTATAAGACACATAACTCGTGTAAGCAAAGATGTTAAAAAAAAAGAGTACTAAAATGTTACATAGACCGTATACTGCCATCCAGCAATGATTCCTGGAGTGTGAACAAAGAAATTAGGAAAAGCTTGGAAGTAATGGAGGTGTAGTTTCTTAGATGATTGTAGTGAATGCCTTGACTGCCAGAGTAACTAACAATGAGTATCTGAAACAGGCTAATAAAGTAGAACATTATACTCTATTCAACTATAATAAAGAGACAAACAATGATCTGTGGTCATGTCATGAAAAGAGAAGCACTGGAAATATTGTGACAACTGGAAACATCAGCAGTAGAAGAGATAGAGGTAGACAGATGATGAGAGGCCTAAGACAGTGGCTAGAGGAATAACATCAATAGAACTGATTCAGAACACCACGGACTGAGTTGGGTGGAGAGGGATGAAGGTCTACAACATTTAGCAGGCAGTATGTAAATGCAAAGAGTACCATGGACAGACAGAAAAACCATAAGTCCAACAAGAAGTGCTTATGCTGGGGGGAGGATCTGAGCACCTACGGACCTGTCCGGAGTGCAATGAAGATACCCCAACTGATAACTGATGGATAAGGCTTTCCTTCGAATTGCGCTCCTCCAACTGAAACCGTTGGCACAATCTGGAGTGTTGGATTTGTTAAGCGTCGCCCAATATTTGGCACTAGAGAAAGCAGGTAGTACCTTCTGCTGTTGCACGGTAGCTCATTCATATCCGACTAAGACCTGACTAAACCTTCATATTACTATATAGGGGAAAAACAGCAACATCTTACCTTATAGACAAGGTTAATAGCCCTTAATGCATCATCTCCATCTCGACCGCTCAGCTGTGCTCTGAGAACTTGCCGAGCTACCTCCAGCCTCTGCAACTCCGGATCATCATGCTCAAATGTAGGTCTCTTGGAACTTCCCATGGATAGAACATCAATGTCTGATGGTGAACTGTATCTCTTCTTTTTGTGTTTGTGGGAACGCTCACCATTTTCATGCTTTCGTTTGCTCTTGTGTTTATGTTTTTTGTGCTTCTTTTTCTCATGTCTGCGGCTGCTGGAGTCATCTCTGAGAAAAAGGAAAACATTTACTGCTTATGAAAGGCTAATTGAAAGCAAAGTTATGATTTACAATTTAAAACTGTCAATTTCAAAGCATAGTTATAATTTACATCCTGCAATAGGCTATTTCAAACAAAGTTTTCTAATTTATATGTAACATATTTTTTAGCAGGCAAGTATACTTGATAGTTATTTTGATGTGTAAATATTAACGCCAAAGTGTCAGGCTGTCAAGTGTGTGTATAAATCCAGCTGTGTGTATGACACAAGTTGGCATGTGGAAAATAACTGCTGTTTTGCAAGGCCATATCTGTCTGAATGTCCAGTGCAGATATCAAACCCTAACCCGACTGCTCTCAAGGCATTGTCAGCGTTAACATCATAACTGTTAAAAACCAACACACCCATTTGAATCTTGTACATTACAAATATTATTGCAATGTAATCGATCAAATCAATGTTGACATGAATTGTAATTGATCTGAGGCTTATTTTAAGATTGTTCCATATATTACACGTAGTAGTTAGATGATGCCGGCTTCCTGGCCAAGGGGTTAGCGACTTTCTTCGCAATCCCGTATACTCTCATGAGTAACGTGACGTGCGCGAGAATCAGTGGCGGTTCTCGGTGCGTCAGTAACTTACGGGGTATGTGAGCCTGTCGCTCAGAAAGCAATGGCAAACTACTGAGCATAATCTTGCCAAGAAATCAACAATCAGCTGAAAGATGCTGATGTTGACAGTGATGTCCTGTAAAGGATATGAGGACAAAAGAAAAAAAGTTAGATGATGTTGGATGGACTTTCAACTGCAGTAAAAATAAAAACAGTATAAATATATAAAGTTACCAGCTATATTAAGTATATATACTATTCTTGAATAACAAAGACACAAACAATAGATTGTAAAATTTACTGCCTTGCATATTTCACTACATCTCGTCAGGTACTTACTACAGAAATCACACACCATAAAATAAAGTAATTAGATAAATCCTTCAAGCTGAATTATACACATATTCGCAAAGTGAGTCCAATTGTCTACTACAGTAATTTTAAACTGACTATCATGTCTTTCTGTTTGCATAAAACTGGCCTATGCTGATTAATCATGATGGCTTCTGCGATCTTTAACAAGTGACTATTTTGTGTGTTAAAGAACACATGAAACGCAGTCTCTATCAATCATGTGATCGGTTTCCAAAGTGTGCTATTCAATCAATGACGTAGGAGGTTGGTGGTGTGGCTTGACCAGGTTCCCATCATCTTTGTGTATTATTCTGTCAATCCAATCGGCTATGTGTTCGACCACCCTGTTGTTTAAATGCCTGTCTGTTCTGCTGATATAGGTAGACTGACACCAGCATGTGAACTGATAAATGCAATTGGATTTGGCGTAGAGAGGGACAGATTCTTTTACTGCTGGGGTGGGAATAGGTGTGATTCTGTACCTAATAACTGGAGTTGAGGCATAGAATATTCGGCCGACTGCTGTAATGAGCCGGTCCTGTAGACATTACGTCGTCCCCTCGAAAGGTTAGCTGGATAAATACCTTGAGTTTAGGGATTGAAGTTTCATCGGGTTTTGGTTTCAGCTGTTGGCAGTGGCGCTTTATTATAAATCCTGTGGAGTAAGCATTCAGGTGCAAGACATTCTTCAGAGTTTCAAATTCCTCTGTCAATGTGTCCTGGGTGCATATCTTTCTAGCACGGTCAAACAGGGTCCGTACTAAGCCATGCTTGTACTGGACGGATGTGAAGCTCTGAAAATGAAAATATTGGCCAGTCCATGTTTCTCTGTGGTACACCGATCTTTGAATTGTGCTGTCTGCTCTACGTCTCATTAGAATATCTAGGAATGGCGACGCTCCATTGTGTTCGTGTTCCATAGAGAGATGTTTTCATGATTCTGGTTCATTATGGCCTGGAAAGATGTTGCTTGTAGCTCATCTGTGGTGATAATTAATATATCATCCATATAACAGAAGGTAGAAGACCAAATTGTTAATGTCTGAGGATCTCTTTTCTTCTAAATGTGCCATGAAGATGTCCCCTAGAATAGGACCAAGAGGACTATCCTGGCTACTCTGTCAATTTGGCGTTGTCACTTTTTTAGAAAATTGAATTTTATGTTGGCAGTAGATAGTAACAATATAGAATCCAGAATAGGTTTTGCTATGCTTAATTTTAGTTGTTTGCCTTTAATGTCCAATTGCATTTATCAATTCACATGCAGGTACCAGTCTACCTTGGCAGAACAGACAGACAGTTAAATAACAGGATGGCTGAACCCATACCCAATTGGACTGACAGAATAATTTACGAGAAATAATTTGGGACCATTATTTGGAAGAGGGCACTCTTCCGAATAATGGTCCTACATTATTTAGTGTAAAAAGTATCCCTTACAGCAGTGGTTCTCAACCTTTTTTGGCCCGTGCCACGCTTCACCTATTTTAAGAACGTCTCCCCCCCCCCCCTTCCTATCAAAAATTTGGCCCGTGCCCCCCTTCACCATATTTTCAGAACGTCCTTTCATATGTCCTACCTAAATATCCCTCCACCCCTACACAGTATACGTAAAAATGGAAGGTAAATATGTTAAAACAGGTCTAGACATCCACATAAAATGTGATTTGTGGGTCTACTTACTTTATAAAATGAATTTTAGAAGGATGAGACGTGCATAACTGTAAAGTATGAAGGGAAAAGCAATATCAAGTAATCGGTTCTTGTATTAACACGATCTTGAAATTATCTTCATCCCCCCCCCCCCTGGAAACTGTAAAATTCCCGGGGGGGGGGGGGGGGATTCCCCACCGGTTGAGAACCACTGCCTTACAGGGAATCATTGGGTGGTATAATAAAAAATATTAAACACTACGAACTAAAATATAGAACTGAGAAAATGGAATTACGTACCAATAATATTTCACAGTTATATGCGAAAATTGTGGCACAAAAGTTGTAAATACTGTCCAAAAGCATGTTCTTCGGCTGAGTGGTCTCGAGGTATGGTGTCTGCCTCGAGTGCTGGAGGTCCCGGGTTCAGGCCCCGGTGAGGACCGGGATTTATTTAAAATATCCACCTGGACATCCAGTAATAAAATTTCCCCTGGTCTCTGGGTAGTGAGATCGGATGGCCGTGTGTATTGTTGCGCACGCAAATAATCCCTTGGCAGTTGGAAATCGAAAAAGACATTGAACCGGAAGTGATCGACATCATCAATTAATGAGGCCCTGTAAGGGATACTTTTTACACTAAATAATTTAGGACCGTTATTCGGAAGAGTGCCCCAGCATTGTATTATTACTCTTTGCAAGTTGTATTACAATTAATACTATAACTGTTTTTGTAGCTCCTAGGAAATTTTTATATTCAGTAGTTTGCCACTGCTTTCTGAACGACCGACATGCATTATTCATACCTCATATCATTGTATGGAAACCAACGCAAGGCGGTCGTCTGCTTCCAAATCGCCCATAGTCATAGCCATAGCTGTTTCGAACGCAGTATTCTGGATTAAGATTTCGTAACCCCTTAATCACAGATCCGGCAATACTATAACTACTATTAGTATTTATTTCAAACTTGTTAACTGTTCGCTAAACAAACAGTATCGACATGAGAAACTGTCACTGGTCATGTCACAGGACAGGACTCGGAATAGCCACCAAAGCCAAACTTCATAAACAATTATTAAAATTGTATTATGAAGATATGGTGTTGATACTATGTTGCACAAGTACAATATTATATTAACTATGTATAAACGTATTATTATATCACAATCTCCATACTGTGGTAAATAAAATCAGGAAATTATAATCACGAACCTGTGTTTACTAGATATTGTAGAACGTCGTCTATCGTCGTGATCCGCCATCTTGTTGTATCTGCCGTGTAATTTGAACTCAAAAATGGGAGATGAACCACAAGATACGGAACAAAGATGCTGTCAGAACTGTGATAATGACCGCAGTTGGAATGGGAATATTTAAAAATAAAATAATTGATTATAGAAGAGATCTGCTGATCTGTTTCTTCCTCTTCTTCTCTTCCTCCATTTACTTACATTTATTTTCCTCCAAGTGTGTCCTCCATTATTGATACCTATCTTTAAGAAAGGAGACAAGTTCCAGTGTGAAAATTATAGAGGAATATCAGTTAATATCACTACTGTCCATAAGCTATAAACTATAAGATACTATCCGCAGTACTATTAAATAGACTAAAACCATATTCAGAATACATATTAGGTGACTACCAGGCGGGGTTTAGACAAAACAGATCAACAATAGATCAGATATTTATCTTACGACAAATAGCCGAGAAAAGTTGGGAATATCTCATCTCATCATGTTCCTCTTGTACCTTGCGGTGTCGAGGTGAAGTATAAACTTCGTGAGAGTGCCCGGTTATGGACTTCGTATATCGACATTCCCATGGATTCTGTTATTCCCTCCGTCCAACGTTTACGTGGTCGGCCTCTTCCTCTGTTTCCATCTGGTCTGTACATCATTGCTTGTTGTGGCATGCTGTTGACTGGTAGCCTACTTGCATGGCCAAACCATTTGACCTGCTGCTTTCTAATAAAATCTAGAGCAGCTTTAACCCCCACTTTAGTCCTGATTTCTTCATTTCTGATCTTATCTCTTCTTGATACGTTGAGTATTCTTCTCAGGAACCTCATTTCTGTTGTTGTGATTTTTCTTTTCTCTTTTTCTGTCATTGTCCAGGTTTGGCATTGGTAGCACAGAGTTGGTAGGAAGATTGTGTTGTAAAGTGCTTTCTTAGTAGATATTGATACATGTTTGTTCTTTAGTATTGGTGCCATTTGTCCAATGAGTTGATTTGCCTTATTGCACCTATATTTTCGATCTCGTCTTCTGATCTGCCATTTGATGATATTATACTTCCTAGGTACTTGAAGCTCTTTACTTGTTTCAAGGGATGTTCGTTTAGGTGAATTGTTGCTGTTTGTTCTTCTTTAGTTATAGTCAGTCCGTTTATACTTCTTAGTTTTTCTACGAGCAGTTGGGAATATAAAAGAGAAAAAAAAATGTTCCTACTTACTTGTTTCCAATTTTCATTTTCTCTTCATTGCTTTCATTTTTTCATCTTTTTATTCTTCTCGTCCTGTCGTCACGTTTTAATGTAGTCACATGAGATCTCCGTGACTATATGTTGTGTTTTGTGAATGTTTTTGTTTGCTAATGAAGGCTAATCGCCGCAACGTCCTGTATGTGTCGTAATTCTGTTATGTAAAGCTGCACTACTTTGTGTCATTTTATATTGTTTACATTTTCACAGCTTTACCGCAGCTCCACCAAGTTTTATTCACGGACAGACAGAAAAACCAATGAACAAGTCCTTCAAGAAACAAATGAAGATCGTAAACTGATTAGAAACATTATTAGACGTAGTACAGTCAAATTTTTTTGGACATGTTATGAGAAGAGATGAATTGGAGAACTTGGTGACAAATATGTTTCTCTAAAGGCGACAAAAGTGTCGATATTTGTCCCAGTTCCTGATTTGCCTTTGCAAAACGACCTAGGCACGTATAAAACTCAAGACCATATTCTCTGACGTCACTACATGTGAGAGAGGTCGATCCAGTATTATGAAATGGTACTATAAACGTGTATGGCAGGTAAGGCGACAGGCGTGGCGACATCACCTATCGAGCGCTTTGTGTGAAGTCAACGTGGACCAAGTATATTTCGTTGCTCAACATTATTGTTGGTTGTGGTCTTCATCACTATCTTCCACGTCTGACGGCAAGCGTGGTGGGGAGGGTTAGTTGACGTTCCAGCGCCCGATAGGTGGCACTGGATAGTGTCATTCCGTGTGATTGTACACTGTTTTTGATGTCTTCATGTCATTTTCTTCTCTGGTGTCCTCTGCTCTCGTATCATACCTTCTTTGATATAACGCCAGTGCTGTTAGTTGATGGTGTTGCATTTTTAACGTGAAGGCCGAACATGTCGCACAATGGCTATGTTTTCTAGTAATTGGCCTTTTCTCCCGAAGTCTTCAAGGATCCTCCATAGTTTGTATCCTTGAAGACTTCGGGAAAGCCTTGTCATGATCTACAAACTCAAAATTCTTCTAGTCACTGCATTCCATGTTTTTTTGTTTTTTTTGCTTCACATATTTGTCTTAGTGTTAATAGTGCATCGGTGCAAGGTGCGTCGAAGTACACTTGTTCCTTCAGCGAGGCGCCGTCGTCATTTGGAAGCGACAGGTTCGATCCCGGTCGGTAACTTTTATAGCTTTCAAAAATTTAGGTTGTCTAGTGCGTCTTCTAATCTCTACTTCCTTCTCTTCTTCTTCTTCTTCTTCTTCTTCTTCTTCTTCTTCTTCTTCTTCTTCTTCTTCTTCTTCTTCTTCTTCTTCTTCTTCTGTGAGCGCCAAATAATACTATATGTATATGTTTCTATTTATGTAATCCTGAAATCAATTTATGCTTTGCTTAACTGTTTTTCGGCTATGGGTCTAGCTCTTTGTTCCAATAATTTTGTGTACAATTCCCTTATATGACTCAGTGTTGATATACCTCTGTACGTTTAGCACTCTCTCATATTGCATTTTTTTTCCCATATTGGTACTATTGTTGCGCCGTCCTCCGTGGCAAAGGCTTAAGGACGCGGTTCATTATCCCGCATACACAGCTGCGCGATTTAGCAGCAGACCGCGTTACGCTAATTGTTTACGAAATGGTATGGTTGCCGGCCGTTCGGAAAGCAATGGCAAACTTCTGAACGTACACTTGCCAAGACATCAACAACAGCTAGTGTTGACTGCAAAGGTCCTGTAAAGGATATGCTACTGACTTTTAACTATTGTTGCTTGTTGCAAATCGTCTGCGGTTTTTCTTCTGAGCCTAAATTTTAAAAATATCTTACTAAACATTTAATTCCCGTTAAGCCACAAACCTTAATAGCTTCTGTGGTTATTCCATCTGGATACGGTAATTTGTTTTTAGGACTTTCCTGTTTAACTGAATTTATTCCTGCTGGTTTGCAATTTGGTTCTTGTTGTTCACGGCTTTTACCCAAATAATGTGGGTCTTAAATGTAAAGTGTGGTATTTAGTAGTTCTTGAAAGGATTCTGCCCACTGTGTTAGTCTTTGCTGTGGATTAAATAAAAGTATACCCCTTTTGCTATTTATGATGGTGGTTGGTTTGTAGCATACATTTCTGTTTCGCATATTAGTGACATGTTCATAACATTCCCTTGGGTAATCTTTGCTGAGGGTTTTATCTGGTCAGCGAATATTCGAAAGGATCCTTCTTTAGATACTTTTTTTTAAAATTTGTAAATCATCCATTGGGTGCTGGAGAAATACTTATATTCTACAAGATTTAAAAAAAAAACAATCAGTTATTTTGTTTGTTCGTCGCTTCGACCTCAAGCATTGTCCATAAACGTGCTACTACGTTAAGTGCACTGGACTGGTTTTTGCGTGTTGGTTAGCTTTCCCTATCACCAGTACAAGATTTTAAAAAAGAAATCTGGTGAAAGCACTTATGCGTTTTTGAAAATAACGCTTATAGACGGGTAATAAAAATTAATCGGACTAAAAAGAGAGCACATCCAGGAATCGAACCCTTGTCGGTCTGCACGCTGCCATTTTAGGCGTCACATCCAAACAGTTCCGGACAATATCGAGGCTTATGGAGACAAGTTTTGTACTGTACACGTCACTGCATGATGATGGGTGATGTCAGTAAAGTCGGGACAGGAATCTTTTACATGATGATGTATGATGTCAGTAAAGTCAGGACAGGAGTCTTTTACATGATAATGGGTCATGTCAGTAAAGTCAGGACAGGAATCTTTTACATGATGATGGGTCATGTCAGTAAAGTCAGGACAGGAATCTTTTACATGATGATGGATGATGTCAGTAAAGTCAGGACAGGAAGCTTTTACACGCATTGGGCGCATTGCGTACATGGTGCTTCATTCATTCATTCATTCATTCATTCATTCATTCATTCATTCATTCATTCAATAGCATGTCCTTTGCAGAACCTCGTTCCCATAACAACCTTCCGGAAAACCTCTCGATCATAAGCAAGATGTCCCGCGTCCGATACACCCATCTCGAGATCATCCGCCACATCCTGCACCCATCTTCTTTTTGGCCTTCCTCTTCCTCTCTTCCCAGGCATATACCTCTCCAATATTGCTCTCTCCAAACTTTCGTGACGTTTGATGCGACCAAAATATTTAAGTTTTCTTTGTTTTATCGTCTTTAATAGCCAACCTTCTTCAATATTCAGCTCTTGAAGTATGGATGCATTTGTTCTTCTCTGTACCCAATATATTCTTAGAATTCGTCTACAACATTTATATTCAAAGACATGTATGCGCTGTACAGTTTATTTAGTAAGTGCCCAGGTTTCATAGGTGTATGTTGCAATGGGAAAGATGCATGCTCTTAAAAATCTAAGTTTTGTAGTTCTATCTGTCCCACGCCAGAATTTATTCAGTTGTTTAAGTCTTTGAAGAGCAATAGACATTCGTCTAAATGATGCTAGACTCACATTTGTCAATTAACCAATCGGTGGGTGATGCGGGTCAGTTTCACACCCGCCGCATTTATTTCCCACAACATTTCCTGGTACCGATTTTAGACTTCGTCGATCGCCATGGGAACCCTGGTCAATTTTAAAAATTCGTCCTGATGTGGATCGGAACCCATGATCAAAGAACTGACAGGCGAGCGTCTAGTCACTCTGCTATCGCGTTGCGACCCTTCCACCCCCACACCCTAATCTGCCGTACTATCTAAATTGTTACTATCTTACCTTTTATTGTTTAAAACAAAAACAAAAACAACAAAAAACTGCGTTGCCTTTGCACTTCATTTACTAGGCGATTTTAGGTTAGTAGTTTGTCATTACTTTCTGAATGAGAGATCAACATTTATGTCTAATTAACCGACACGTGGAACGAACTTGGAACGTCGCCGAATGGATGATAATTCATAATTGGTAAGTAAATTCTTAACCGATTCAGTGCCAGACAAAAAGGAGGTATGGACCAGACATGGTACACAATCAAATGAAGAGGTATGATAATGTAAATATCAATTTACTGAACATTGAAATTGCAGAAGATGCCACGTAACAAAACAAATAACACAATGACCCTAGTACGGCAATATACCATCCTTCTGTCCAAGTGGGAGGTCACAATTTGGCGATGTATCGCTCGGCATTTAATCAGTTAACTTATTTTACATTGTTTTTCCATTCACTGCAATTTTCAAAATTTACTTGCTACTATCCTTACTGATTATCACAGTTTTTAGTTTCTTTATATTTGTGTGTAAGCCGTTTTCATTACTTATTTTTGTTGTACTTGGTGAACACATTCTTGGAGATCCTGTTCTGTTTCAGCCAACAAATTGTATCGTGTGCCTATCTTATGCTAGACAAAAAACACTCATTATAAACACCAGGATGGACCGAATCTGTCACATGACGTATCACGTGACACAACAAGTGCCTGGTACCTCGAGACGAATGCTCTTGTTAAGAGCAGATTTCTTTATATCTTAACAATTTGTCTTCTGTGATTGTAAATTTTGTTACTATAAGTTCAGCCGAGTTCTTAGAGAAATCAAAGATATGACCGACAGTTCGTCTGGTGAAGGTAAGTTTCGCATTAGTCCAAAGTCCAAATGTTTGTTTATGAGATATAAATAAGTACAAGTTAAGTACAAGAAAATGTCCGTCCCTTATCTCTGCTCGTACACGTCGTTCTTACCCTCGCTCGTATCTCTTCGCCTGCTCATTTCTAACATCTCTCTCACATTAGTAAACACCACTAGACTACCAACTGGCGTGTTAACTATTGTCTACGCGGGTAAAGATTTGTTGTGTTTTCCTGGGGAAACATCAGAACAACCGATCCCGAATTCCGCCCAGGCTCGTCAACATGTAAGTGGGCCATGACCTAACCTAGTTACAAGGTTAATTAACATTCGCATAACAGTTTGCTATTTTGAAATTGTTGTAACCCGCCCCCCCCCCGCCCCCACTCCACAGCTGTCGTATTGTCTAAATTGTTACTCTCTTGTTTTCTTGTCTACTATATTTTTTCTTGTCTAATATATTGTATTACTAAGTTTAATCTATTTGTTTATGTAACCTATTGACACGCTTTTTACCGTTTGTTATATAAACTAATGCACCCCCCCCCCCTACCCAACGCACAACAGCAAATGTATCGGTTCTGTAAGTCATACACAAAAACTTGAGGTTGGTGAAAACATGGCTGAATCAGATCAAGGTCAGACAGTTTAGGTACTTCAGCAATATAAAAAGACAGCTCCATTCTCCCCCCGTCCCCGCTAGCTTTGAATTCGAGAGTAGTCCATTCTGGAATGATTTATGCGTGTGGGCTAGCTTTCTTTATTGTCAACCCCCCCCCCCCCCCCATTAGACGAACCCACTCCTCCTTCTGAGGTACTTGTAATTTACGTCCCAAAGTCAGCATTTTAATCCAACTGACCAGTGTAAGGGTTGAATCCGCTATCTCGGCATCAGCACACCAGAAATATAAGATTAAGCGCTCTTATCTATTCGGCCATGCTGAACAACAGCTCCTTCTTAAAGGACGTGCTGGGAGTCTGGCGGCGAAGTGCTTACACCGCCGTCTCTCGCTCCGAAAGTTGTGGGTTCGATTCCAGGCTACGACATTTGGTTCACAAGTGTAATTCTCTCGGAGACACCTGGAGGTCGTCGCTGTTTTGTGCAACGCTTTCAGCAGACTGTCATGCGGACAGAGACGAGAGTATGTAAAACCAGTTGCAATGAAGTCTATCCTTTAAAAATCTTTTTTTAAAAGAACGTGCTTGGGGGTGGGGGGGGGGGACTAGAGGAGGAAGATTGCAGGTTGTTGGACAACATCAAGAGATGGACATGGTGAATCTTATATGAGTGCAGTATGTAAGCGCAGGACGAAAGACGTTGGAGACTTACTTCAGTCGATTTTCAGAGATGACACTTGATTGATCAATGGGGAAATCCCGTTCGATTCTAGATTTTAATTTGTAGTACGTGTAGTTGTACATTGGAGCCGACCAATCATTTCTCTTCTTTAAATGTTCGTAAATATACTGGACACAGCATTACTGTTCGATGTGGTTGTGTGTTTGTTATTTGACCTGTGCTGGTTTAATATACAATTCTGAGACATATGATGCTATTTCAATGGTTAGATACGAATTCTGTCCGTATTCCATAGTTGACCTGGCTAATGAAGACACTTTTTTTAAGGGGTGTCTAGTTTGTCATGTGGTTTGTCAACCGGTCTCTGTGGCTAAGGGCTTGCGAACGCGGTTTGTGAGCCCGTATACCAGGGTTCGAAACACGGCGGTGCTGGTTTTTTCGAAAAAGGTATAGGGGCCGGTCGTTCAGAAAGCAATGGCAAACTACTGAACGTAACACTTGCCTAGTACATCAACAGCAGCTGAAAATGCTGGTGTTGACTGCAACGTCCCGTAAGGGATACGCAATAAAAAAAAAAAGTTTGTCATGCGTCGAAGTACACTTATTCCTGCAAGCGAGGCGCTGTTGTTATTTGGAGGTGACAATAGGTCAGCATGGCTGAATGGATAAGAACGCGTGTTCTTAAACATCCGTTGCGCTGATGCCAAGTTAAGCGATTCAACCCCTACATCGGACAGCTGGACTAAAATGTTGACCTGACGTTCTTGACTTGGGGACGTAAATTACAAGTACCTCTGAAGTCAGAGTGGATTCGCCTGATGGCGAGGGACACTGTTAATAGGGAAAGCTAATCCATAAGCAAAATTCAGTCAATCACTACTATAAATAATGTGTATATACTACGTTTGAGTTCAAAGCGAGCGAGCGCACAGAAAATGTCCAACAAACCTAGTTAGAGGCTTTTTACTGGATTCCATTATACGTTTTATAGTGAGCATGTTTATGTAACAGGAAGTTCAGCTGATAAATGCATGAGCGCTGCCGGGCGAGGGTTTAATTCATGGGCTCATCGCTCGCTACATGAGGGAAAGACTGGCGACCTAATCCTCTGTATCACTATATCCATACATTCTTATGGTCTTATCACATCACAGAATCACAGCTGGTTCCTGTTTCTGTAGATTTGAGCTTTAAGGCGTTTTATAATTTATGACCTCATTTGTGTTGGTGGTTCAGTAACTGTTTTCTGACTGATTTCCTCAAAGTGTGTTGACGTTTTCATAGCATGAAGTAATGCAGGTGTGCAAAGCTGTAAAACTGCATGATGTCAGGTTATTTTAAATTGTTTACTTTCCCACAACTTTACCGCAGTTCCACTAATTTTATTCATGGCACGGAGGACCGTTGGTATTAGAATTGATTGGAAGCACGAGAGACAGCAAGCCAGACATGATCACCAACACCACACAGCATGGACTAAAATAAGATGATGTCGCTTAAAAAGGTCGCTTAAAAATCGACAGGGTCGACTTCATTGCACTGGGTTTTTATCCCATATGGTTCAGTCTCTTTCCGCAGCAGATGATGTGTCATTGATTAACAAATGGTTATAGAAGGAAATGTAGCTTCTTGTCTCAAGTAGCACTGCTGTTTGAACAATCCAACAAGAGAACGAAAGAAGAAGAACAATCCAACACAAGCTGAAATAGACAGTTTTCCAACAGCCCACTTGAGATGTGCATCCACGCCAACTACTTGTGTGTTGTGAAGACTGTTACTCATAGCCTAAGTGGTACTAGGATTTTCCAGGACCTCGTGTTTCCCCTTCTTCTTTCGCTCTTTATCCCCCATTAGGGTTTGTGTAGACCCTCGACCAACTCACCTCAAGCCTTTTTTTTTTAAGACATTGGTGTGAATGTATGGATATAGTGATACAATGAGACATTGGTGTGAATGTACGGATATAGTGATACAATGAGACATTGGTGTGAATGTACGGATATAGTGATACAATGAGACATTGGTGTGAATGTACGGATATAGTGATACATTGAGACATTGGTGTGAATGTATGGATATAGTGATACAATGAGACATTGGTGTGATTGTGTGGATATAGTGATGCAATGAGACATTGGTGTGAATGTATGGATATAGTGATACATTGAGACATTGGTGTGAATGTACGGATATAGTGATACATTGAGACATTGGTGTGAATGTATGGATATGGTGATACATTGAGACATTGGTGTGAATGTACGGATATGGTGATATAATGAGACATTGGTGTGAATGTACGGATATAGTGATACAATGAGACATTGGTGTGAATGTATGGATATAGTGGTACATTGAGACATTGGTGTGAATGTACGGATATAGTGATACAATGAGACATTGGTGTGAATGTATGGATATAGTGATACATTGAGACATTGGTGTGAATGTACGGATATAGTGATACAACGAAACGTTGATGTGAATGTACGAATATAGTGATACATCGAGACGTTGATGTGAATTTATGGGTATAGTGATACATTGAGACATTGGTGTGAATGTACGGATATAGTGATACATTGAGAGATTGGTGTCAATGTACGGATATGGTGATATAATGAGACATTGGTGTGAATGTATGGATATAGTGGTACATTGAGACATTGGTGTGAATCTACTGATATAGTGATACAATGAGACATTGGTGTGAATGTATGGATATAGTGATACATTGAGACATTGGTGTGAATGTACGGATATAGTGATACAACGAAACGTTGATGTGAATGTACGAATATAGTGATACATCGAGACGTTGATGTGAATTTATGGGTATAGTGATACAATGAGGCATTGGTGTGAATGTATGGATATAGTGATACATTGAGACATTGGTGTGAATGTACGGATATAGTGATACATTGAGACATTGGTGTGAATGTACGGATATAGTGATACAATGAGACATTGATGTGAATGTATGGATATAGTGATACATTGAGACATTGGTGTGAATGTACGGATATAGTGATACAACGAGACGTTGATGTGAATGTACGGATATAGTGATACATCGAGACGTTGATGTGAATTTATGGGTATAGTGATACAATGAGGCATTGGTGTGAATGTGTGGATATAGTGATTCAGCGAGACATTGATATGAACGAGATATTGATGTGAATAGCAGTGTGAATATATGAGTAGAAGGACATAACGGAGACTCAATGTGAAAGTATGCAGTGAGTGACAGAACGAGACATTCAGTGTGGATGTGTGCAGTGAGTGACAGAACGTTACTTTTCTGTGTGAATATAAGGAGACAGTGAAAGAACGAAACATCAGTAGTAATATGTGGAGAGTGGGACGAAACGAGTCATCGGCGTGGATGTGTATATTCGGAATGGATGCCTTTCTCTCCCCACTTTCTGATGTCAGTAACACACGAACCCTCCATACCTCCGCCTTTTCCTACATTCGCCACACTTGTTGAAGCAATGCATTGAATGGGGATTCCCAGTTGTTAGGACACTAAAAATGGTGCATAGTGTGTATGGAGCATACGTGTGTGTGTGTGTGCGCGCGCTAACGTTTCATGGGAAGTGCGTGGTTTCCAAGCACGAGACAATGAACTAACCAAATTGTTATGACAGCCATTGACTCATCAGCTTGTGACATTAATTCTTTCCTGCGTTTACACTGTCCAACCCTCTCTACACATACTAGGTAAATGTTTGAATCTAGGACGACCCTTCACGTTGAAAGTGTTTAGTTCCGTCCCTCCAATTCGGAATCTAGCAACCAGCAAATGTCATATGTCTTGCTGTAGTGTAACAGTCATATGTGTGACAGAAGTAACAACATTAAAGCACATCTCACGTAGACACCAATGCTTCAAATATTTGATGTCGTTGGAATGACATGCGCTGATACGAATGGACTTAATATAAAAACCTTAATTTATTATTATTATTATTATTATTATTATTATTATTATTATTATTATTATTATTATTATTATTATTATTATTATTATTATTTTTTTTTTTTTTTTGGGGGGGGGGGGGTGTGAATATATTCTGAAAAGAAGTAAAGAACAAATGTATCATTGTTCGATGTAGTCACCATTGAGTCCAATGCAAGTCCTCCAGCGCAGATAAAGTGCTTGGATTACTGTAGAAAAATTGACTCAGGGGTCACTACTCGGTGTGCCTAGAGTTGCCAGACGTCCAGCAAAAAGAGGACATGTCCTCCTTTTTAGCCTAATATTCTCCGTCCGGCAGGCAAAGCTTAAAACCTTTAAAATGTCCGGCTTTTCTTATATTCTATGTCTTTTAAAAAATATTTTATGAGTAATTAATAAAGATTCATCCATCCATCATGTGCCATGCCGGTAAACGTGGGCGGTCATGTTCTGCCATCTCACTCGATCACCAGAGTCGTGGATCAGCTCCGTGTTTCTGTCTCGACCATGCCACAAGGCCAAGCCATCCAGGTACTTGCTTCTAGGTCTTCCTCTTGGCAATAAAGATTATAAGGCAATAATTGTACAATCCGCTGTTTAAATAATGTTTTTTTAGCATTTTGCAAAAGGCTTCCATTGAATGTATATTTATTTTTTAACATGATTGTTTCTTTGTCGATTCACAAAGAGTAAGATACACATATTGGCAGCTATTGTAATAAAATTGTACTGATTGTGGGTTTGGAACGATTCAAATGAAACATTCAATATGTCCTCCTTTGTCCTCTTTTTTTTTTTTTTTGTCTTATTATGTCCTCCTTTTGGTTCCACGTATCTGGCAAACCTAGGTGTGCCTGACCTGGTCGTGAACAATCTGTCACATAAATCACACCGTTTTGAAACTTCCTACTTCACTCATACACTTGCTGGACTGACAGGCAAGTATCACCATATTGGACCCTCATTCGCCGACGAATTTCTGTAGGTTTCACCCCTTTACTGATCTAAAAAAAAACGGATATAAGAACGCTGCTCCCTTTGGTGCATGTTAAAAGTGGGGCGGCCATATTTAAACCGTCCTTATGACGTTACCGTGTTCGTCTGAACTGTGATGTCAGTCACGTGCTTTACTGTCTTGACTTACTTAACAACAACATTGACAGGTTACAATACAATGGCATGACTATCGTAATTTCTGTCGCCCTTTGAAGTTTTTGATTCGAAGCCCTCTCAAAATATATTATTATTTCCCCCCGTTGTGTCAGCACGTTCTGTGTTGTTTAAGTGTATTTCCACTCATCTTTGGATTTGTTTGGGCGTGCCGGCCATCTGTATTGAGTACCATTGTGCTAGTACAAGGTTGGCAAGGAGAGGGGGGGGGGGGGTGTTGACTTGAGGCTGATTTAATTTAGTTTAGTTTAGTGGACGGATCAACATCACGGCATACGAGTGTAACCCATAATTGCTCCGTTCTACCCCTAACTCAAGCCTGAGTTCGGAGAATCTCAGCTAAGTACACGAACTCCGTAGCACCGGCGAGGATTCTGAAATACTTTGGGTAGATTTTAAACTCGACATTGTGCCCTGGCAGCGCCGTTAGGCTACTCTATTTCGATTTCCAACTGCCAAGGGATGTTTTTTCGTGCGCAACAATACACACGGGCGTCCGATCTCACTACCCAGAGACCAGGGGAAATTTTGTTACTAGAAGTCCACGTGAAAAAAAATCCCGGTCCTCACCGGGTCTTGAACCCGGCACCTCCAGCACTCGAGGCGGACACCATACCTTGGGACCAATCAGCCTCCTTGAGGTTAATACTGCTGACAATGGGGGTCATCTTGGCCGAATGGATAAGAAAGCTTGTTATAACTGATTCAATGACAAGCAAACAGTAGGGTTGGACCAGACACAGTACACAATCAAATAAACAAGTATTTATAATGTCGATTTCTGTTCACTGAGCATTGAAATTGCAGAGGATACTATGAAACAAAATAAATAACACGATGGCCGTAATATGGCGATATATCGTCCTTCTGTCCAAATGGGAGGTCACATGTGGCGATATATTATCCTTCCGCACTGAATCAGTTAAACATCCGGTGTGTTGATGCCGAGGTAGCGGATTCAACCTCTACACCGATCAGTTCGAATAAAATGTTGACTTCTCGGCCTTGACTTGGGGACATACATTACAAATACCTCTGACGTCGGAGTGGGTTCGCCTGATGGCGAGGTATGCTGGCAGTAGGGTAAATACACGCAAAAATAAGTCCAGTGCACTAGCAGTAGTAGCATGTTAATGGACTACGCTTGAGGTCAAGGCGAGCGAACGCAAACAACAACAACAACAACAACAACAACAACAACAACAACAACAACAACAACTGCTGACAATGATTACTTGCAGCAATAGCTTGTACACGCAAGAATCTGGCGGATGTTCAGACGAATGGATCAAGACCAACCCACGGCGGCGGCTGGTATAACATGTATTCCCCGAGGATGTACATAGTATAGTATATGCTCCCACAATAGGTTGAGATTCCTTTAGTCACAATAGGTAATCGTACTCGTGTACCTCTCAGTCATGGGCAGTATGCTTGCTGACCCTCAATAACGTAAACACAGTCCGAGCGTAGCAACTTTTAGCACACTGCACTCTGGCACTGCTTGGTATAACTCAGTTCATCTATTCAGTAGCATGTCCTTTGCAGAACCTCGCTCTCATACCAACCTTCCGGAAAACTTCTCGATCATAAGCAATATGTCCCGCGTCTGATACACCCATCTGGAGACAGGGGCGTCACTAGGGGGGTGCGGGGGTGCGGGCCGCACCGGGTGACACCATCAAGGGGTGACACCAATATAAAAAAATTGCAAATTTGACAAAGCAGACATAGCTCTGTCTAGTCGGGTTTCATAACCGTTCATTGTTAATTTTAGAAATTTTAATGTTAAATAACAAAAATTTAACTTTGTCCGAGTTTGTCGAAGTTCTTTATTTATGTTTTACCTGAAGTATTGAAGTTATATTGTTCAATTTGTTTTCTTTCTTATGTCCTTATTAACTTTTTGACTTATTTTACAAACATTACTATATGCGATTATATATGGTACAGGAACACTCGGAAGAAGACCATGGTGAAAGTCTAGAGGGGTGACACCAAGAGTTTACCGCACTGGGTGACACCAACCCCAGTGACGCCACTGTCTGGAGATCATCCGCCACATCCTACACCCATCTTCTCTTTGACTGTCGTCTTCTTCTCTTCCCAGGCATATACCCCTCCATTAGTGTTCTCTCCATACTTTCATGACGTTTCAAGTGACCAAAATATTTCAGTTGTCTGTGTGTTATCGTCTTTAATAGCCAACCTTCAGTATTCAGCTCTTGAAGTGTAGATGCATTTGTTCTTTTCTTTACCCAAGATATTCTCTATAACATTTATATTCAAAGGAACTTATGCGTTGTTTAATAAGTGTCCAGGTCTTACAGGCGTATGTTGCAATGAGAAAGTGGGAACTAGAACTCACTCTTTCTTACTGCTGCTTCCATTTGACGATCAACACTGCCATCATCTACTGGAACTATCCATTGCTCATTCTAGTTTTCACTTCCACACTCACGTACTCAGAATAGTAACAGAATGTCAATTGCGGGTCGTCTTGTGATGAAGGACGTTGGTTGATAGCGTCAAGTTTGAATAAAATACGAGTTATTGTAGAAGTTTCGTTGATCAAGTGTTATGTGCTGTTCGTCCTATTTGCGTCTAGTAGATAAGAATTTTCTCTTGCTGTCTTCATCTCTCTCTCTCTCTCTCTCTTTCTACAAATCTTTCCAGTTATCACAACATTTTCCAGTTTTCCATGTTAGGTATAAGTTATCTTTGTTTCGTATCCTCGATCTGATATTAGTTATATGTTATCTTTGTGTCGCAAGCTTTTCTGATATATATTCAATCAATCAATCATGTGCCATGCCGGAAAGCGTGGGCGGTCATGACTCGCCATTTCACTCGATCACCAGTGTCGTGGATCAGCTCAGTGTTCCTGTCTCGTCCATGCCATGTGGCCAAGCCATCCAATGATATATATTACGTATACAATATCTTTGTCTCACAGCCTCTTTCTGATGTCGTAGACTCTCTTTCAAAAATGTACTATACAGATGAGTGTTTCGAGGGATGTAATTTTCTGACCACTGCGTTCTTCCTTCCCTGTCCTTCAAATTCACGTCTTGGAACTCATATCCTCTGTTTATATCTAGGTCAGGTGCGGATAATTGTGAGAGGATGGTGAAGAGTGACTTCATATTGTCGAGTGAGTGAATCAGTGACAGTTGTGGACTGGCTGGCTGTCAGGGGCGGAGACATGTGTTCTTGTGAGGAGGTTACAGCGGTTTTTTATTTTTTATTTTTAACACGTCTCGTTTAGTAAATTGTTTGTTCATTGTGTGTCTTTGTTGATGTGTGTCTTTGTTAATGCGTGTTCTTGTTTGTGTGTGTGTGTGTCTTTGTTGATGTGTCTTTGTTGATGTGTCTTTGTTAATGTGTGTCTTTGTTGATGTGTGTTCTTGTTTGTGTGTGTGTGTGTCTTTGTTGACGTGTCTTTGTTAATGTGTGTCTTTGTTGATGTGCCTTTTTTAATGCTTGTCTTTGTTTATGCATGTCTTTATTTGTGTATATCTGTGTTTATGTATTTTTGTTGATGTCTGTCTTTGTTGATGTGTGTCTTTGTTGATGTGTGTCTTTGTTGATGTGTGTCTTTGTTTATGTATGTACTTTATATATGTGTCTTTGTTGGTGTGTCTTTGTTGATGTGTGTTCTTGCTGGTATGTGTCATTGTTGATGTGTATCTTTGTTGGTGTGTGTCTATGTTGATGTGTGTCTTTGTTGATAGAAGTCAAGTTTACATGACCCAACACTCATAGAAATATCACAGATCGAGTGTCGAGTAGACACAAGTGCAGTTACTAATTATCAAAGCCTGACATGAAAGTCTAAAACCCTTGGTATATGCAGATGCGATTCACGTCTGATTCCTCCCTTTGGGATCATGTTCATGCATAAATACTCATGTATTATTTGGCGCTCATTGAAGTAGAGTAAGGCGATAGGGATTAGACGACGCACTAGACATCATAAACTTTGAAGTGTGTTTATATATGAAGTGTCTTAGTGGCTTAAAATTGTTCCCCAGTTGATATTTTTGAGACCATTTGTATAGCGTGGAATAGTAGATAAATCATTATAACCTAGGGCAGTGGTTCTCAACCTTTTTTGGCCCGTATCCCCCTTCACCATATTTTCACAACGTCACCCCCCCCCCTTTCGTATTTCCTACCTAAACATTTGGCCCGTGCCCCCCTACACCATATTTTCAGAACGTCATCCCCCCTCCCTTTTTGTATTTCCTACCTAAAAATTTCCCCCCCCCCCTTTTTTTAAAAAAAACACTGTATACGCAATAATGGAAGCTAAATTTAATAGCACATGCGAAAACAAGCCTAGACGTCCACATAAAACGTGATTTGTGGGTCTACTTACTTTATAAAATGAATTTTAGAAGGGTGAGACGTACATAACCGTAAAGTATAAAGGGAAAAACAAGTAATCGGTTCTTGCATTAACGCGATCTTGAAATAATCTTAATCCCCCCCCCCCCCCGAAAACCCTAAAATGCTTACCCCCACCCCCCTCCTCCTTGGGGGGGGGGGGATTCCCCACCGGTTGAGAACCACTGACCTAGAGAGACTGATGCGGCAGGGAGTTACCCGAGGATCCAGTACTCCGCGGAATTGAGTTGAGCTAAGAACCGACATCACTGCACTCAGGACATTCCCATAGTGCTCCGTCCCCTCGTTCATCAGCCATCGAAGAGTCATACTACTAATCGTTCCCACCGCTATCTGATTGAAAGTTCTCCTGGTCTTCTCTTTCAGTTTGATGATACTTCCAGAGTCCTTGCTGATCACCCGCAATATTATTCTGTCCATATACGGGTTCTCAATCTGTTCCCTCGCCTTCTCCACCTGGTCCCACAAGCGCTCGACCACCTCCCCCTTGTCTATAGGTAATCTAGCACCAAGAGGTGCATTCCCTGCCAGCCTATCAGCGTGTTCATTCCCCCGCATGGCCCGTGCAAATAAATCCATACAGTTCTCACAATCTGTGACCTCTGAAGCGAGGATAGCCATTCCACACGGAACATTCCTTTCTCCACCTTACTTAGCATACTCCTTGAGTCCGTAATGAATGCAGTGTGTGTTGCAGTGGTCTCCTCTAACCATGGGAATGCCACTGCTACGGCTTCCACCTCCACTCTTATGCTGGAGGTCGTAACCTCATATGCCAGATTCTCCCTTTTCAAGCATCATCAATTAGCCTTCGCGATGATACCCCAACCACTACGTATGTTTCTCACCATTGACCCATCGGTGTAGATCACTATGTTACCTTGATCTGTACTACTTTGGATCAGTTGTTGCACCGCAACTTCCTGGGAAAGACCAGACAAACACGTAATCTGGAACCATTAGTGTTGAGACGCGTCGGTAGCTGTCGAAGATGAGGAAGAAGCACGAATATTACTGTTCTGAGTGCTGTGATGTCGATTCTTGACTCAACTCAATATGTGATCCCCACACGTCTACGCCTCTGCCGGTTACAAAACATATAAGATCATTAAATTCGCTTTTGCAGTTGTTTACCAAGCCAGTCACATGACAGTGTTTTAATTGTGTCACAAGTCAGACTCGCAGTGATGTCTGTGTTGTTTCTGTCTGGATACTTTTTTTTTATTAGGCATAGCGATTGTTTCTAGCGTTAGGCACTAGCGTGTTGCAGTTTGTATTTAAGGCAAAGCGGATATTATATAAGTTCACAACACGTGCGACGCGATGCTTTGGTTAACGAGACTAAATCTTAACTCTTAAAGAACCGGCGGACATACATTAGGGCAGCGATTTCCAAGTAATTGTGACGGTTAGCCACTAATCGTGGCAGGTAACGTTTACCGAGCTGTGTTTCGTTTTATCCTGCTTTGGCTTATCCATATTTGCATACATATACTTTAGCATATCATCATCATCATCAAGTGTCCTGCTAGCTGGCGTAGGCGTGCAAGTCTTTCCTCAGATCTAGACTCTTGGTGTTCTGGATCAACTCTGCTGATGATATTCCTCCATGGCACCGTCTCAATCCATCCAGCATAATTTCTCTGTCTGCTTCTGCCCTTATCTCACTGATCTTTCCAGTAATCACGATGTTCTCCAACATCCGTCACCTCATCACATGACCAACGAATGCGACTCTCCCAAGAAAATTATGGCACAAAAAAAGCGGTTTGGAATGACCAACGATGGAAGGCGTGGTTCCTTGAAAAGGAGGCAAAGGTCAAACAACACGAAGTTAGACACAGGGCTTCTGGAGACTTTGGGCTTGAGAATGTAATGGAAGGAGGCCTGACAAAGGATCGATGAATTTTTCGTCAGGCCGTGATCTTCTTCTTCTTTCGTTCGCTTGAAATATGTCTATAACTGCAGTGCTGTCTCTTGTATGAATTGAACTGTCTTTTTCAGTTCACACAGCGGTCCATAGAGTTTATCTTCCACTGTAGTCTCTCTAGGCCAGAAGGTTTGCCTAGATATGTTATATTTTGGGCAGACTTGGAGTATGTGCTCTGCTGTCTGCGACGCCAATCCACATGTACACATGGCTGTTTCACCAATCTTGAATTTTGTATACATGTGGTTGCGTAATCTATTGTGCCCTGTTCTGAGGCGCAGAGTAATGACTTGTTCTGGTCTATCCATAACGTGGTAGTCATCTTGAGCAGGTTTTGGTGGCTTTCTGACTGATTTGATCATTCTTTTCTTTTGGTGGTATGTTACAGGCACATCAGGCTGTTCTTCTTTGGCTCCTTCCTTAGCCAATTGATCAGCTCTGTCGTTCCCGGGTACTCCACAGTGGGATGGTATCCACTGTATGGTGACCTTATGCTGACTGCTAAGTTCAGAAAGTAGTGTCCTTAGTACTGGCAATTTCCCAGACAGGAGCGCCTCGAGTACTGATTTTGCATCTGTCAATAGCACCACAGGTTGTGTACCATTGCTGGTATTTAGTAATTTCTCTTTTGCTATCTTGATTGCCTCAATTTCAGCATCGTAGTTATGGCAGTACTTTCCTGTCGGTACTCTAGCTGTGTCCCTGGTATTATTTGGGTATTCTATGTACACTCCCGCTCCTCCATTTCGAACAACATTTTGTGCTGGCCCATCTGTGTAGACTCGGATCCAGAGGTCCTGTGGGTATTCTTCATCAAGGAAGCTGAGAGTGGCTGTTCTGCGCTGCACACTGTTCTGATCTTCCTTGTCAAATATTCCTCTCACTTTTGTCTGGATTTGTAAAGATAGTCTATGCTCATCTATCCATGGAGTTCGCTCTGGAATAGTTGTTAGGGGGATACCAACTGTGGGCAGATCGGTGGTTTCTCTGCAGAGTCGTTTGGCCTGGTGGATAAAACTACTTCTTTTCAACCGCCCCATAGCTAGGTTTTCAAATCTGTTCTTCATAGGGTGGCCTGGCAAGCTGAGGAACTTTTCTGCTTGTACTAGCGTTTTCGTATCTCTGCGCTCACTCAGTGCTTGTGTCCTCCCCATCTTTCCATTTCCACTATATCGGTTGATCTCATCCCCTCTGTGGTGACTCTAAGTGCTTGATTTTGCACTTTGTTCAGCTCTTGTAGTGTGGTTTTTGCTGCCGAACACCATGCAGTTGAGCCGTATTCCAGGTGTGGTCGTATGCTCTGTTGATAAACCTTGCTAAGTATTTTCCCACTGTCTCCCCATGTGGTTCCACTTAGCTTTCTCAGGATGGCTATTTTCCTTCTGGCTTTTGCTACTGCTTTGTTGATGTGCTTTCTCCATGTCAGCCTGCCATCAAATGTTACTCCAAGGTATGTTGATTCTTTATCTTCTCGTAGGAGTGTTCCATTTATCTGGATGGTCCCTGCCTTTTGTTTTGGAGAGAGGGTAAATAGGGTGGTGCTGCACTTGTCAGTGTTTATACTGGCACACCATCTATTTGCCCATGCAACAAATGTATCTACAGCTCTTTGTAGTAATCTGGTGGCCACTGATGCATGTTCATTTGTGCTCCATAGAACCAGGTCATCGGCATACATTGCGGCTTTACTTCCATGCGGTAGATTAGCAACGAGATCATTGATGAAGATTAGAAAGAGTGTGGGGGACAATACTCCGCCCTGGGGAACTCCGTGACGCAGTAGTACTTTCTTGCTCTTTAGTCCGTCTATCTGTACTCGGGCTCTTCTGTTGTGCAAGTATGCTTTCACCCATTTGTACATTCTTCCATTGACTTTACAGTTTCTCAGTTTATTCATCAGACCTTCTTTCCAGACTTTGTCAAAGGCTTTCTTCAAATCTATCCATGCCGCAAGCACCAGCTTCTTCTCTTGGAATGCATCCTCAATTTCTTGAGAGACGTAGGTTGTCTGATCTTCCGTAGAGTAGCACTGCCTAAAGCCAGCCTGCTGTGGCACAAGGATGTGTTTACTTTCAATGTACCACTGCAGTCTGTGATTGATGATGCGCTCCAGTGTTTTGCAGAGACAGCTGGTGAGGCTAATTGGTCTGTAGCTAGAGGCAATGGAACTATCTTTCCCTGATTTTAGGAGGGGTATCATGATTGCTTCTCTCCAGGCTTGTGGAACACTGCCTAAGGTCCAACTGTTATTGAAGATCTGCAACAGCTTTGCTTTGGCCTCTGTTCCTAGGTTCCTGATCATTTCATTGGAGATACCATCAGCTCCTGGTGACTTTCTCATTTTCAGTTTTGATATGGTTAGCTCCAGTTCGCTGATTGTGATGGGTGCCTCCAGAACCTCATGTACTATTTCCTTCTGTCCTGTATGTTGCCGTTTTTCTTGAATCTCTTGTTGTTTCTCTGGACTGATTTTGATATTGTTATCTTGTGCGAATGAGTCCGCAAAATGGTCAGCTGCTTGCTTTCTTGTTAAGATGTTTCCATCTTTATGTAGTGCAATTTTTGAGTTTCTCCCTGTGCCCTCATCGTTAAGTTGTTTTATTAGCTTCCACAATTTCCTTGTGTCTCTTTCAAAGTTCAGAGACTCTGTTTTTTCCTGCCAGCTTTTCCGTCTAGCCTGCAGCTTGGCCCTTTGAAATTTGGCTTTTGCATGCTGGAATTTATTGTGGTGCTCTTGGCTGGGTGTGGCCTCTGCTTGCTTTCTACATACTTCCACATCATTATGCAACTGTTCCAGTTCACTACTCCAGTAGGGTTTATATTGTTTACGGGCTCCTCTTGGTACTGTTTCTCGCTCTGCCTGTAGTATGCATTTCCCAAACTCTTCAACTACTTTATTTATGTCTTTCTCAGTGTTCAGGTTTCTGACCAGTATGCTGGTGCGATGCTTGTACACTGCCCAGTCTGCTTTCTTGTAGTTCCACCTCGAGAGGGTGCTGCTTTCACTTACAAGCTCATTTTCTATAGTTAGAAAGACTGGTCGATGGTCACTGCCACCTAGTTGTTTCTCAACAATTCGTGTAATGTTCCACTCCAGGTCTGGTGAATGAAAAGCCAGGTCAGGTGTAGTTGTAGAGTGCCATGATCTCGAGTAGAAAGTATGTGGGTCGGACGGCTTGTTAACCAAGATGAATCTATTCTCATCCTGCCAGTCTTCCAGTCTCTCTCCTCTCTGGTCCATGTGATCATAGCCCCAACTCTGCGAGTGGCTGTTGAAATCGCCGCACACAATCATTTTTTCTGTTAATGGTAGTGTGTCCAGTGCCTGTGGACGGTCACATGGACAGTAGTAATTGATCAGATGTAGGTCTGTATAGCCTGTTTTAAGTTTAAGTGTCTGATACTCAGCCCCTTCCATATAGACTTCGATTTGGGAAGCAGTGATGTTATTTTTTACAAGGGTAAGTATCCCACCTTTTCGCCTGTCCTTTCGGTCAGATCGGTAACACTGGTAGCCTCTGATTTTGAAGGCTATATTTTCGTTGAGGTGAGTTTCTTGCAAGCAACATATGCTTACTTTTTCTTTGTCCAGGATGTTTTCTAATTCTACTTTTTTGTTGCTGACTCCCTCCGCATTCCAGTGCATTATTTTAAGTCTTAGTTTAGTATGGCCAGCTGTTCTATTCTCATGTCCCCTGGCTCCACAGGACATCTGAGAAGGACCTCCAGTAGTTGGGGTTGGACTCTTTCGAGACATAGGGCCCGGCACTGCACCTGCCTGGGGGTCCAAAGCAGGGCGAGCACCATAACGTTTAGCAGCAGTCGACATATTCCATTTTGCGTAATTGCGTGGCATCCTGATTTCTGTGGTGCGCCTCCTGGCTGGTTGCCTCCGTCTTCAGCACCTTTCCTTTGCTAGAGCAGACTGTGGTCTCACTCGAGTTTAGATGTGTACACACGCACACACGTGTCTGCACATGCATGTATGTGTATACACATCTAGAGCACACTGGTTATTTTGCGGCGCCAGATACTCGCCGTCGTCCCTTCTCCTGTTAGTTAAAACAGTTCCGCCACGTGAAGGCCAGGAGTTGGACTTTTGCTGCAGAGGTTATGTATTCACGAGCCATTGGGGTATTTAAGCAATGTTGGGCGCTCACCCCAACACTGCGCCCCGGCTACATACAGCAATTTGGAACCGCCAGGCCGTGATGAGACCGACATCCTGCAAAGGGCTTGTCGTTAAGTCATTCATTCATTCATTCATTCATTCATTCATTCATTCATTCATTCATTCATTCATTCATTCATTCATTCAGTAGCATGAACCTTTGCAGAACCTCGCTCCCATAACAACCTTCTGGAAAGCTCGGTCATAAGCAAGATGTCCCGCGTCCGATACACCCATCTGGAGATCATCTGCCACATCCTGGACCCGTCTTCTCTTTGGCCTTCCTCTTCCTCTCTTTCCGGGCATATATACCCTTGTATTATTGTTCTCTCCAAACTTGCCGTTAATTTATGTTATGTGAGCAAATGTAGCTTTATTGTATATAATGTTTCGTTAATTTATCTTAGGGGAGTAAATGTAGCTTTATTGCGTAGAATTGTCGTTAATTTATGTTCTGTGAGAAAATGTAGCTTTTTGTGTATAACTTGTCGTTAATTTATGTTAGGGGACAAAATTTAGCTTAATTGTGAATGGACTGTTTTTTTTGTTGTTTTTTTTGTGTGTGTAGCATATCCCTTACAGGACGTTGCAGTCAACATCAGCATTTTTCAGCTGCTGTTGATGTACTAGGCAAGATCACGCTCAGTAGTTTGCCATTGCTTTCTAAGCGACCGGCTCACATACCCTGTATGTTACCAAGCGGCAAGAATCGCTACGGATTCTTGCGCAGGTTACGTTAATCACGATAGTATACGGGATTACGGAGAAAGACCTTAACCGCTATGCCAGGGAGACCGGCAGACTCTGTTATGCTATAATAAATATTTGTTTCTCGTAATTAGCCAGATTATGTTTTGCGCAACTGACATAAATATTATGAGATGTTTAGACACGAAGTAAGACATTTCGATAGTTTAAAGTGCTATTTCGGATGTATGACAGTCGATAGCTGAGAGTGCAATTTCGAATGCATGACAGTCGATAGATTGCACGGACGATGCCTGTGACACTGGATAGCATGTACACGACGATACCTGGAATCGACTACCCATATCGATCACACCCGGTGTCAAACAGCCCTTCTTGGATGTATCGTGAGTAGAAATATTTCTTTTTGTTCATGCTTGTCTGCGTGTCCAGACCCGTTCTGTGACATAATAAAAGGCTAGTCGCATACATAGCTGTCTAGCCACATTCATAGCAGCCGAATCACATAAATGGCATACACAGCAGTCTAGTCACATAAAGAGCAGTTTGGTCACATACATGGCAGTCTAGTCGCATAATGACAGTCGAGTCACATACATAACAGTCCAGTCACATACATACCAGTCTAGTCATATAATAACAGTCTAGTCACATATATAACAGTCTAGTCACATACATAAAAGTCTAGTCACATACATAGTAATCTAGTCACATACTTACAAGTCTAGTCACACACATAACATTTTAATCACATACAAAGAAGTCTAGTCACATAAATGCTAATTTAGTCACATACATAGTCGTCTAGTCACATAAATGGTAATTTAGTCACATACATAGCAGTCTAGTCACATAAATGGTAATTTAGTCGCATACATAGCAGTCTAGTCACATAAATGACATTACAATTAAATGTTTACCATATTTTTTTTTTTAAAGTTAGTTGCATATCCTTTACAGGACGTAGCAGTCAACTCCGGCATACTTTAGCTGTTTGTGATCTATTGACAAGTTTACGTTCGGTAGTTTGCAATTGCTTTCTGAACGACTAATACTCATACCATTTCATAAAAAAAACAACGCAAGGCGGCCTGCTGCCAAATCGCACGCAGCTGTGTTTCGAACGCGGTATGCAGAATCACGAACTGCGCCTGTAACAGCTTCGCCACGGAGCCGGCATGTTTACCATATACCCAATTAAAAATAACAAAGTGATGCATCATTACAGAACACAATTACGGGGGAAAGTACGTTGCAGCGACTAGCCTTCATCAGCAAACACATGCATACACAAAACACAACATATAACCACGGGGAAGACCCTATAGTGACTACATGAAGGCAAAAAACGGAATGAGAACAATGAAGAGAAAATGAAAAAAAAAAAATGGGAAAGATAATGTGCTTTTTATCTCAGAAATCCAGGAAGTGATACTGAATATAAGTAGCACTTTATTTTTTAAAAATTTCCCTTCATTGTTCTCATTTTTTAAATTTTTCCGAAAGACAGCCCCTTACCTGTCACGTGACAGAAGTCTGGAATCATACATGAAATGTCAAAAAAAATCGGCCTTAAGGAGCTCCGAGCGTTAGTTACAACTTAATGTTGTTCTCAACGCGCAGACGGTTTGGGTTAGATAGCAGTGGTGGAGTGACGAGATTAAGTCAAGGACACTACAAGGTTGCTAGTTTGTTTCGCAGACCCAAAAGGAGGGTACATGTGGGCCGGAGGAAGTTTAGACAAGGAGGACATGACGATAAGAGGAAAGGTCTGTCAGTGTTGCAGACAGTAAGACAGCGTGGTTGGTGAGGGTGCGCAACTGTGTGGATTTGTACAGGAGGGGAGTGAGGAGGCAGTAGTGCATATATATAGTGGAGGGTAGTGAAGAAGACAGTACAGATATGTAGAAGGGACGAGTAAAGAAACCAACAGTGCAGACAGACATGCACAAAAGAGGAATAAAGAAGCAAATAGTGCAGAGAAACAAGTAGAGAAAAGGAATGCAGAAACCGATAGATCAGACAGACATGTACAGAAGAGGGATACAGAAATCAATAGATCAGACAGACATGGACAAAAGAGAAGTAAATAAACCAACAGTGCTGACAGACATGCACAAAAGAATAGTAAAGAAACCAGCAGTGCAGACATGTACAGGAAAGGAGTGAAATAACCAGCAGTGCAGACAGGTACAGAGAATTGGAAGGAGCGAGGAGTGCAGGCACACACAAGGCGGAGGAAGAACACCGACAGTCCAGATATGTACAAGGATAGAGGAAAAACAACATGGCCGATATGTACAGTTAGTGCGGGCCTGATGTGTACAGTTAGTGCGGGCCTGGTGTGTCAGTATTTATTTGTTGAAACATGGATGCACAGGTGACATATTTGTATACGCAGTCCTCTACGTTATGTCCACAACATTCTGGAAACTTCTATGACCGTTGGTCACACTTCTGACAGGCCCGCCACACACATAACTGGCCTGTTAAAAACATGGCAGCCTAGTCACATAAATGGCATGCCTGGTCACATAAACGACATACCTAGTCACACACACACGACGGTTTTGTCACTTATTTGACAGTTGAGTGTACAAATGGCAGTTACGTCATACATATTATAGTCTAGTCCCATACACGAAAAACCAGTGACACGTATTACAATCTAGTCACATACACGACAAACCAGTGACACGTATTACAATCTGGTTACATAAACGGCAAACCAGTGACATGTATTACAGTCTAGTCACATAAACGGCAAACTAGTATTAGTAACGTGTCATACAATCTAGTCAATACACGAGAAACCAGTGACACATATTACAGTTTAGTCATGTAAACGGCAAACCAGTGACATGTATAAGGTTAGTAACATACACCGCAAATAAGTGACAAGTATTACAGTCTAGTAACATACACGACAAACCAGTGACATGAATTACAATCTAGTCACAAACACGATAATCTAATCGCAAGACTGCAGCTCATTTATCGGGTATTCTCTGACATGAACTTGGATGAATCACTGTCAGCAAGATAAGCCAAACTGTACCAAAGAACTACAGGACAACCTGGCATGTGATCAGCTGTTTGAGGTGTGTGTGATAAGAACAAGATTTACTAGCGCCTTGTTCGTGTTAGGGAGACCAACAAAATTTGGGGCCTAGTTGTTATATGGGCTTTGTTTTTATGTGGGCTTAGTTTTTATATGGGTTTAAGCTGCGACCAAGTTGGAGGGTTCAAATGTTACAACGGAAGCTGAGGTGATTGGAATTTTGTTGATGGTCAAGTTTTAGACATAGTGTTCTTGTGTCTAAGAAAGAGGATGATTCCCTCCTTCCTTTCTGATCCCGGAGTAGTGAATTGGACGTCTAGAAGGGGAGTAAGGAGTAGAGAAGAGGAGGAGGAAAATAAAGAAGAGGAAGAAAGAAGGAATGAAGTAAGAAAGGAATGGAAGAGGGAGGAAAGGGGAAAGAAGAAGGGGGAGGCAGAATTCTAGACGTGAGCCGTAGAAATAAAAACAAATCAGAGGTAGAGAAACACTAGAAGAGATGTAGAGAAATAGAAGATGAGAGATAGAGAAATATAACAAGTGACCTAGTGAAATGAAAGACGTGAACTAGTGAAATATAAGATGAGAGGTAGAGAAATACAATAAGTGACCTAGTGAAATATAACATGAGAGGTAGAGAAATACAACAAGTGACCTAGTGAAATACAAGATGAGAGGTAGAGAAATACAACAAGTGACCTAGTGAAATACAAGAAGTGATTTAAAGAATTAAAAGAAGTAAGGCAGGGAAATGCATGAAGTTGAGATTGAGAAATACGTGAAATAGAGCTGGAAGAATACACAAAGTGGGCTAGAAGTGAGTTAGAGAAATACGTTAAATGATGCTAGAGGAATACATGAAATAGAGCTAGATAAATACAGGGAGTGAGCTGGACAAGTACCTGAAATATAGCTTTAAAAAATACAAGAAGTTGAGCTCGAGAAATACAAGAAGTGAGCTCGAGAAATACAAGCAATATGGTTACAAATACACGAAATGGACTAGAAAAACACAAGAAATAAGCTAGATAAATACAAACAATAGAGTTAGAAATACACGAAATTAACTAGAGTTGAGATATTGAGCTGAGAACCGACATCAATGCACTCAGGACATACACATACGCGATCCGTCCCCTCGTTCAACAGTAAGCGAAGAGCGAAGAATAATACTACTAATCGTTCCCACCGCTAATTGAAAGTTCTCTTTGTCTTCCCTCTCAGTTTTGGGACTCTTCCAGAACCCCTGCCGACCATCTCTCCCCCCCCCCCCCACCCGCAATATCATTCTTTCCACATACAGGTTCTCAATCTATCCCTCGCCTTCTCCACCTGGTCCCACAGGCGCCTGACCAACTGTCCCTTGTCCACGGGTAATCTACCACCAAAAGGTGCATTCCCTGCCAGCCTATCAGCCTGTTCACCCCCCCCCCCCCCACCCCCGCACTCCAGCATAGCCAGGGCAAACAAATCCATAGAATTCTCACAATTTGTGACCTCTGAAGCGAGGATAGCCATTCCACACGAAACATTTCTTTCTCCACCTTACGAAGCATACACCTTGAGTCCGTAATGAATGTAATATTTGTTGCAATGGTAATGAACTATAGAAATACAAGAAGTGAGCTAGAGAAATACTAGCAATAGAGTTAGAAATACACGAAAAGAACAAGAAAAATACAAGAAATGAGCTAGGGAAATACCACAAATGAACTATATAGATAAAATGTTTCTTGTGGTAAGATAACTGCGGGACAGAAATTCGTCCAAGGCGAACACATCTATGGCTCTGCGCAAGGGTTTAACATAACCTAATGTTATCACTTATCTGCCATCCAACCTGTAACGGACATCTTGACTACCCAGTTCGCGTGCTTCGACATTGAGGCCAAGTTACAAAACAGAAATATGCCTGGCTCAATTGTGCCCGGATCTGTTTGATTAAGGACGCCGTTTGTGCACCGGTTGTGCTATTTCAAACAAGATATACATTCGAGGAGTGGTGTGTTAGCGAAGCCAGCCTATTGCTGAGTGACAGCAGGAAGGACGTTTCTTTTTCGACATACGCATTAGTTCGCGCTAACATTTCAAGTGGACTTGTAAATACATACACGAGTAAACTGGCCGTTGTAGCGACACAGTATTATTGGTCGACGCAATGGTCATTGTTTGTAGTGTCGTTGTAGCATCGTATGCCGGGATACTTCACGATGTGTATGTGAATGTGAAGGATGTATTGAGGGGATATTCGGCAAGTGTGTTTAGTTCTGTCAACTTACTCCCGTCATTTCTACGACCGTGTTATAAATATGTTCTTGATGTTATACTTATGCAAGTCACACGCAGTCAGTTTGTACCAGACATTACTTTCGGGGTTCAATGTTTACACTACTGGACAATGTTTTCAGGGTCCAGTGTTTATACCAGGCATTATTTTCAGGGTCTAGTGTTGATAGCCGGCTTCGTGGCTTAGAAGTTATGACTTTTCTCCGTAATCTCGTATACTCTCGTCAGGTAACGTGATGACGGTTCAAATCAGCAGTGGTTCGAATCGTATCGGTAACTTACGGGGTATGTGAGCCGGCCGCTCAGAAAGCAAACTACTGAGCGTAATCTTGCCAAGAGATCAACATACAGCTGAAAGATGCTGGTGTTGACAGCTAAGTCCTGTAAAGGATATGCTAAAAAAAAAAAAAGTGTTGATACTAACAGACAGTATTTTCGTGATCTATTGTTTATAACAAACCAAAGAGTGTTTTCAGGGTTCAGTGTTTATACCAGACATTATTTTTAGGAAAGTCTGTTTATGTCACAGTATTTTCCGGGTTCAATGTTTATACTAGGCAGTATTTTCAGGGTCCAGTGTTTGTAGCAGAGAGTGTTTTAAGGGTCCAGTGTTTATATCAGACAGCATCTTCAGGGTCCAGTGTTTATAACCAGAGTATTTTCAGGGTCCAGTGTTTATAGTTATTAGACCGTACTTTCAGGATCCAATGCTTATATTAGACAGTACTTTCAGGATCCAGTGTTTATACCAGACAGTACTTTCAAGGTCCAGTGTTTATATTAGAAGTACTTTCAGAGTCCAGTGTTTATATTAGACAGTACTTTCAAGGTCAAATATTTATATTAGACTGTACTTTCAGAGTCCAGTGTGTATATTAGACAGTACTTTCAGGATCCAATGTTTATATTAGACAGTACTTTCAGGATCCAGTGTTTATATTAGATAGTACTTTCAGGGTCCATTGTTTATACCAGACAGTACTTTCAAGGTCCAGTGTTTATATTAGACCGTAATTTCAAGGTGGAGTGTTTATATTAGACAGTACTTTCAGGGTCCAATGTTTATATCAGACGGTACTTTCAGGATCCAATGTTTATATTAGACAGTAATTTCAGGGTCCAGTGTTTATATTAGACCGTACTTTCATGGTCCAGAGTTTATAGCAGACAGTAATTTCAGGGTCTAAGTGTTTTATTGTGTCATTGTTTTATGACGTTTGGTTACCAGTTTCCTTCCTCCTACAATTGTTCATCCGGATGTGGCTGTTTGCATGTTGGTTGTGATAAGGGAACCCTGTAACTGCCCACGGATATCCTAATAAATGCTCCACTCCCCTCCTATAGAGCATACAATCTCAGCTCATCGCACAAACTCCGTAGCACGGTCAGGATCCAAATGTGTGTATACCAACATCATAAATGATATGAATCTTCCTCTGTGGGTAGGTGTTCCCATTTTGAAATGTAGCCAGGGCAGGAGAGCTTTAGACACTCTTCTTGGGTGTGCTGATCTTGTAAAGACGGGTATGTTTAGTACAGAGTGGTATGTTTAGTGGAGAGTGGAATGTTAGTGGAGAGTGGTATGTTTAGTACAGGGTGGTATGTTTAGTACAGTGTGGTATGTTTAGAACAGAGTGGTATGCTTAGTAAAGAGTGGTATGTTTAGTACACAGTGGTATGTTTAGTACACTGTGGTATATTTAGCACAGAGTGGTATGTTTAGTACACAGTGATATGTTTAGTACACAGTGGTATATTTAGCACAGAGTGGTATGTTTAGTACAGAGTGGTATGTTTAGTGGAGAGTGATATGTTTAGTACAGAGTGGTATGTTTATTACAGAGTGGTATGTTTAGTACAGTGTGGTATGTTTAGAACAGAATGGTATGCTTAGTAAAGAGTGGTATGTTTAGTACACAGTGGTATGTTTAGTACACAGTGGTATGTTTAGTATGGAGTGGTATTTTTAGTACAGAGTGGTATATTTAGCTCAGAGTGGTATGTTTAGTACACAGTGGTATATTTAGTACAGAGTGGTATATTTAGTACAGAGTGGTATGTTTAGTACAGAGTGGTATATTTAGCACAGAGTGGTATGTTTAGTACACAGTGGTATATTTAGTACAGAGTGTTATGCTTAATACAGAGTGATATGCCTCGTCATCACCATCATCGTTATCTTCAAATTTTGCCTTCAAGCATTGTGGGGAGGAATAATTGGCGCTCCAGCGCCCTATCAGTGGCGCTGGATAGTGCCATTCCATGTGATTGTACAATATCTTTGATGTCGTCAATCCATTTTCTTCTTGGACGTCCTTTTGGTCTCGTAGCTGATCTTCTTTGATGTAGTCCAGTGATGGTAGTTGAATGTATTGTATTCTAACGCGATGGCCAAACCATTTGATCTTGTCTTTCAATATATGTGGCACACGGTGTTGATCCCACTGTCTGTCTGATAATACCATTTCTTATTCGGTCACGGATAGTTAAGTTGGCAGCTCTCCTCGTGCATCTAATTTCACAAGTGTTGATTTGTTTAGGGGTGTGATTTGGATTATGCTTCCTACTGAGTGGAATTCCCCTGATCTGCTACTAACTGTTTCCCGTTTTGTCTTTGTAGTCTGTCAAGTGTCCGTCCACTTTTGCAGTCCGTTTCTTTAGTATTGATTATACATTTCAAGTTCATAACGAGGAAACTGATGAGTAACTTTCATATAAGTGACGAAGAGGTTGCGGAAGTAATTCATAATCCCGCATACTGCGTTTGAAACACAGCTGCGGGCGATTAGGCAGCAAACCACCTTGCATTCGTATTTCACACAAAGGTATGGGTGCCGATCGTTCAGAATGCAAAAGCAAACTACTGAACGTAAATTTGCCAAGAAATCACAAACAGCCAAAAAATGCTGGGGTTGACTGCGACGCCCTGCGAAGGATTTACAACTAACTTTTTCATAAAGTTGTATGGTGGTGGTATGTTATTTTTGTGCTGACGAAAGCTTTGACCACAACGTTCATTTTGTTACATGTTATCTTGTTCTAGTACAGCTTACCGCCCTCTTCTCGTTGTTAGGTAGAGTGGCTTTCTTCATACAGAGTGGCTTTCTTCGTACAGAGTGCCTTTCTTCGTTCAGAGTGGTTTTCTTCATACAGAGTGCCTTTCTTCGTACAGAGTGCCTTTCTTCATACAGAGTGGCTTTCTTTGTACAGAGTGGCTTTCTTCGTACAGAGTGTCTTTCTTCGCACAAAGTTGCTTTCTTCGTACAAAGTGGCTTTCTTCATACAGAGTGGCGTGCTTCTTACAGAGTGGTAACCTTCAGTTGAAAAATCAAAGATAGAGGGTATTGGTTAGATTTATTGCCCAGGACATGTTGGTGTGGTGGGAAACGAGCAGGCGGACAGATTGGCTGGGCCTGTACCACTTGATGGTGTATTGGGTAGGATAAGGCAGGTGTGGCTTGCGCCCTTTAGGGTCGTGTGTATAGTGCGGAAGAACAGATCCACCATCTTGCCTGGAGAGAATGGTGCTGCAGGGAATGACCGGGGGATCTGGTCGACACTCAGGACTCTAAGGAAAGGCCAGACGGACACATAATCAGACACTACTGGTACCATTAGCATTGGGACTCTTCGCTGGCTGTTGCAGATCAGGACGGAGCACGTATCGGAATGACCCGTGTGCTTTGATGTCGGTTCTTGACTCAACTCAACTCAGCCCAATTCAACTCAACCCAAGTCAACTCAACCCAACTCAAACCAACTCAGCTCACTCCAACTCAACTGAACCCAACTCAAACCAACCCAACTCAACTCACTCCAACTCAGCTGAAACCAACTCAAACCAACCCAACTCAATCCAACTCAACTCAACTCAATGCAACTCAACTCAGTGCAACTCAACTCATTCCAACATAACCCAACTCAACTGAACTCAATCCAACTTAACTCATCTCAACTCACTTCAAACCAACTCAACCCAACTCAACTTTTTCTATATATAATTCGAACTGGGTTGATCTGAGATCCCAGGTTAATTGCTAAAACCCCGCCCTGAGGGGGCGGGTTCAAACACATGCTCAACGGGCCAACGTGCAGTCCAGCGCGCTACCTGGACTCCGATGTCCAGGAGGCACTCATCAATATTTGATCCACAATCATGTTTTTATTTTGTTATTTTGGTCTCGCTAGGTTTAAATTGAGAATTACTGTTTTTTTTTTTTTTTTTTAAATTGTTTAAATTTGATTAAAAGGTGTCATCTTTAATCATGTGTATTACAACAGAAATGAGATTCCTGAGAAGAATACTCAACGTATCAAGAAGAGATAAGATCAGAAATGAAGAAATCAGGACTAAAGTGGGGGTTAAAGCTGCTCTAGATTTTATTAGAAAGCAGCAGGTCAAATGGTTTGGCCATGCAAGTAGGTTACCAGTCAACAGCATACCACAACAAGCAATGATGTACAGACCAGATGGAAACAGAGGAAGAGACCGACCACGTAAACATTGGACGGAGGGAATAGCAGAGTCCATGGGAATATCGATACATGAAGCCCATAATCGGGCACTCTCACGATGTTTATACTTTCCCTCGACACCGCAAGGTACAAGAGGAACATGATGAGATGAGATGAGAATAATGTGCGATTGATTCAAAATTACCGTTATTATGACGTATATTTGATTTAGAATCATCGTGTAGTAATGGCGCAAACAGTTAATTAGTTATCTGTTGGGGTATTATCCTTGCACTCCGGACATAGCCTTAGGTGCTCAGATCCCCTCGTCCGCTCCCAACATATACATCAGCGTGCGGCGGCTAATAGTTCCAGTTCTGTATTGGCTGACGAAACCCCCTCATTATCCTTATGTGCCTCTCCTGTCTGGTTGTGCCAATTCTTACCCCCGAGTCTCTTATTGTAAACAACGATGTGGATTCACTGGCGTCAAAGTCCTCCGCTCTCAACGTCTCTCTAAGGGCATTAATACTATCCGTGCGATCCATGGGCTGGCCATCTGCAGGGGATGTAGAGCCAGCAAGTTTATCAGCTCGTTCATTTCCCTCAACTCCCGCTTATCCCTGAACGAAGATGAAGTTGATTCTACGTACAGCGTACCCCAGCATCGTTTCAATCCACTGTCTACGTACATAACCCGCCTCGATATTTCGGATCATGCTCATTGAATCACTTAGGTTATCAACTAGTGGATATATTTGATTGGGAATTATCGTGTAGTTATGGTGTATATCTCATTCAGTATCGTCCTTTGGTAATTTTGGTGCGTATTAAACTGAGGATCATCGTGTAGTTATGGTGTATGATTTTTTCGGGATTGTCGCATAGTTATTGTGCACATTTGATTGAGAATCATTCTGTGGTTATGGTGCATATTTGATTGAAAATGATCATGTAGTTATTGTGCATGTTTGATTGAAAATCACCAGTTAGTTATGGTGCATGTTTGATTCAGTATCGTCGCGTGGTTATGGTGCATATTTGACCGAGGATTATCGCGTAGTTATGGTGCGTATTTGACCGAGGATTATCGCGTAGTTGTGGTCCATATTTGACCAAGGATTATCGATAAGTTATGGTGTATATTTGACCGAGGTTTATCGCGTAGTTATGGCGCATGTTTGACCAAGAATTATCGTGCAGTTATGGTGCATGTTTGACCGAGAATTATTGTGTAGTTATGATGCATGTTTGACCAAGGATTATCGATAAGTTATGGTGTATATTTGACCGAGGTTTATCGCGTAGTTATGGTGCATGTTTGACCAAGAATTATCGTGCAGTTGTGGTACATGTTTAACCAAGGAATATCGCGTAGTTATGGTACATATTTTACGGAGGATTATCGCGTAGTTATGGTGCGCATTTGACCGAGGATTATCGCGTAGTTGTGGCACATATTTGACCAAGGATTATCGCGAATTTATGGTGTATATTTGACCGAGGATTATCGCGTATGATGCATGTTTGACCGAGAATTATCATGTAGTTATGGTGCACGTTTGACCGAGAATGATCTTGCAGTTATGGTGCATGTTCGACCGAGAATTATTGTGTAGTTATGATGCATGGTGACCAAGGATTATCGTATAGTTATGGTGCATGTTTGACCAAGGAAAATCGTGTAGTTATGTTGCATTTTTGACCGAGAATTATTGTGTAGTTATGGTGCATGTTTGACCAAGGATTATCGTGTAGTTATGGTGCATGCTTGACCAAGGATTATCGTGTAGTTATGGTGCATGTTTGACCAAGGATTATCGTTCAGTTATGTTGCATGTTTGACCAAGAATTATCGTGTAGTTATGGTGCATGTTTGACCAAGGATTATCGTGTAGTTATGATGCATGTTTAACCGAGGATTATCGTGTAGTCATGGTGCATGTTTGACGGAGGATTATCATGTAGTTATGGTGTAGTTACTGCACATATTTGATTCAAGATCAGCATGTAGTTTTAATGCATATTTAATTCAGGTTCTCGTGTAATAGTTTACATCTGATTCAGCGCGATTACGTATTTAACGAGCTATGTATAACCGTGTGACCCCGAGGGTATCAAACTAACAGACATTTAAACCAGAACAATTGATGAACAAATCATGCCCCTGTTTGATTCTGTTGTCCTGACGGAGGTTAGTGACATTGGGGATCTAGAATTGGCAGGTGGCTTAAGCTCCTTCTTTGAAGATGGCGTCTCCGCTTTGCAGGAGCCATTATTGGAATCCCCCAGGAGAGAGGCTTTACAGGATCTCGATGGGTATTTTCATGAAGATAGTAATGGAACGAGAGATATGATGGCCACTGAAACAGATCCTGTGGATGAAGAAATCACCTTTGGATTTGACCTGAATTTTTCCATCTCTAAACAAAAGAACGTAGGCATCATGACTGACAGGAGTTCTGCTGTAGATTCTGATACTGGTAAGTTTTGGTTTGTTATTTATATGTGTTATGACCTCTGACACTTGATATAGCCGTGACCTCTGACACTTGATATAGCCGTGACCCCTGACACTTGATATAACCATGACCTCTGATGCCAGTTCATTGACCTCTGATTCCAGATTTGACCATGATTTCTGACACTAGGTCTGTCAGCAAGAATTGATTCAGTTCAGTTCGTTAGCAAATGTATTTAGTTAGACATTCCCCTGAGAAACTAAGTGTATCGGCCGACCCCTAAGATGAGAAACTAGTTGCAGTGAGCACCCCCATCGTGAGAACAAATTTGTATCGGGCAGCCACAGTATGGGAAACTATTTGCATCTGGCATCCCCAACATGAGAAACTATTTGCACAGGGCGGTCCCAGTTTTAGAAACAAAATGCATGGGGTGGCCCCAGCACGAGAAACTAATTACACCGGACTGCCCCGTCATGATAAAATATTTACGAAGTCGGCCCCATGAGAAACTATTTACAACGGACGGTCCCAGCATGATAAACTATTTACAATTTACTGCCCCATTCTGAGAAACAAATTTACAACGGACGGCCTCAACATTAGAAAATATTTATAACGGACATCCCAGCATGAGAAACTATTTACAATGGACGGGCTCATTATGAGAAACTATTTATAACGGACATCCTTAACATGAGAAACGATTTGCAATGGACGGCTCTATTATAAGAAATTATCACCATACAGTGGATACCATCTCACTGGAGGGCCCGAAAACGAGAAAGCTCATTAACTAGCTAAGGAAGGAACATCGGAAGAACAACTTGATGTGCTTGTTCCATACCACCAAAAGAAAAGAATCGTCAAATCCACCAGAAAGCCACCAGCACCAGCACAAGATAATTACAAGTTTATGGACCGACCAAAACCAATCATTATTCTACGCCTCAGAACAGGACACAATGTATTAAGCAACAACATATATATACAATTCAAGATTGGCAAATCAGCCATGTTCGCATGTGGATTTGCGCCACAAACTGAAGATCACATACTCCAAGACTGTCCAGAATACGGCATATCTAGGCAAACCTTTTGGCCTAGATAAACAACAGTGGAAATTAAACTCTATGGACCACTGAGTGAACTAACAAAGACAGTGAAGTTTATACAAGAGACAACATTGCGGATATAGACAAACAATTTAAATCCCCCACATGACGACACCGTCTTACCGTAGTAACAAGTGTGCTAACGACCAGCTAGACACACAAAAACCGGGTGTCTTCGTTAGCACTGCCACCCTGAGCCCACACTGATAGGGCACCGCCTTTACTTCCGAGATTATTTCCTGGTACCAGTTTTAGGCTGGGTTGACCCGAGAACGTGGTAACCCCTCACCTTGGGGGGTTCAGACTCGTGACCACCGGGCCGGCAGGAAGACGTGCTAGTCGCCGCACCACCGCGGCCACAGGCTTGGGTACTTCTGATATATGTAGTCATTTGTTTTGGAAAATAGGAGGAAGAGGAGGTGGATGGGGAGTAGGAGAGAGAGGAAGAGGATGGGGAGTAGGAGGGAAAAGAGGAGGAGGAGAAGGGGGGGGGGTAATGGGAAGTAGGAGGGGAAAGAGGTTGGGGATGGGGCGTAGGGGGGAAAGAGAAGGAGGATGGGAAGTAGGACAAGGAGGAGGATGGGGAGTAGGAGGGGAAAGAGGAGGATGGGAAGAAGGAGGGGTAAGAGGAGGGCGGTAAGTAGGGGGAGAAGGAGGATGGGAAGTAGGAGGGGTAAGAGGAGGATGGGAAGTAGGGAGAGGAGGAGGATGGGAAATAGGAGGGGTAAAAGGAGGATGGGAAGTAGGGGAAGGTGGAGAATGGGAAGTAGGAGGGGAAAGAGGAGGGTGGGAAGTAGGAGGGGTAAGAGGAGGATGGGAAGTAGGGGGAGGAGGAGGATGGGAAGTAAGAGGGGAAAGAGGAGGATGGGAAGTAGGAGGGGAAAGAGGAGGATGGGAAGTAGGGGGAGGAGGAGGATGGGAAGTAGGGGAGGAGGAGGATGGGAAGTAGGAGGGGAAAGAGGAGGATGGGGAATAGGTGGGGTAAGAGGAGGATGGGAAGTATGAGGGGAAAGAGGAGGATGGGAAGTAGGAAGGGAAAGAGGAGGATGGGAAGTAGGAGGGGAAAGAGGAGGATGGGAAGTAGGAGGGGAAAGAGGAGGATGGGAAGTAGGGGGAGGAGGAGGATGGGAAGTAGGGGAGGAGGAGGATGGGAAGTATGAGGGGAAAGAGGAGGATGGGAAGTAGGAGGATGGGAAATAGGAGGGGTAAGAGGAGGATGGGAAGTAGGGGGAGGAGGAGGAGGATGGGAAGTAGGGGGAGGAGGAGGATGGGAAGTAAGAAGGGAAAGAGAAGGCTGGGAAATAGGAGGGGTAAGAGGAGGATGGGAAGTAGGGGGAGGAGGAGGGTGGGAAGTAGGAGGGGAAAGAAAATGAGGATGTGGAGTAGGAGGGGAAAGAGGATGAGGATGGGGAGTAGGGGGAGGGGAAGAGAAGGAGGATGTGAAGTACGGGGAGGAGGAGAATGGGAAGTAGGAGGGGAAAGAGGAGGAGGGTGGGAAGTAGGAAGGGTAAGAGGAGGATGGGAAGTAGGGGGGAGGAGGGGGGAGAAGTAGGAGGGGAAAGAAGATGAGGATGGGGAGTAGGAGGGGAAAGAGGATGAGGATGGGGAGTAGGGGGAGGCGAAGAGAAGGAGGATGTGAAGTACGGGGAGGAGGAGGGTGGGAAGTAGGAGGGGAAAGAGGAGGAGGGTGGGTAGTAGGAAGGGTAAGAGGAGGATGGGAAATATGAGAAAGGGGAGGAAGGTGGGAAGTGGGGGGGGGGGAGGATGAGAAAAGTAAGAAAGAGGAGGAGGATGGCAAGTAGAAGGGGAAAGAGGGGGAGGATGAGGAAGAAGAAGGAAGTAAGGAAGACAGAGGAAGAAGAAGCAGCAGAAGGAAGATAAAAAGAAGAAGAAGCAGTAGAAGAAAAAAAAAAGAAGAAGAAGAAGAAGAAGAAGAAGACAAAAATAAGGGTGAGGAGGAGTGTAAGCAGAAGAAACAGAAGGAGAAAGAGCACACTCGTGTACGAAACACAGTTCTACAGGCAGAGATTTGCTTAAATACACAGACTTTCATATGAAATGCGAACTAATGTCTGCCGCGGGTGAAATGTCTGCCGCGGGTGAAATGTCTGCCGCGGGTGAAATGTCTGCGCGGGTGATAAACCTGTCATGTCTTGAGGGGACACTCGCGGCATAATTCACCTGGTCGATTACCTGCAGCGATAAAATATCCGGGCTATCTGTCGGTTATTGATTAGCACATATAGCATCTAAGTTCAGGCGATAGCACGCAGAATAACAGGGAACTAGATAACATTAGTGTGTGTGCCCACGCCATTCTTGTTGGTTAGTGTGTTCTCCATATCTCTTCTCTCTCTCTCTCTCTCTCTCTCTCTCTCTCTCTCTCTCTCTCTCTCTGTCTCTCTCTGTCTCTCTCTGTCTCTCTCTCCATCTCTATCTATCTATCTATCTATCTATCTATCTATCTATCTATCTATCTATCTATCTATCTATCTATCTGTCTGTCTGTCTGTCTGTCTGTCCATCCCCCGCCCGCCCGCCCGTCTAACTAACTAACTAACTAACTAACTAAGATAGCTAACTAACTAACTAACTAAGATAGCTAACTAACTAACTAACTAACTAAGATACCTAACTAACTAACTAACTAAGATAGCTAACTAACTAACTAACTAACTAAGATAGCTAACTAACTAACTAACTAACTAACTAAGATAGCTAACTAACTAACTAACTAACTAAGATAGCTAACTAACGGTCTGTCTATCTGTCTGTCTGTCTGTCTGCCTGTCTCTAGCTCGCACTCCGTCTCTCTCTTTCTCTCTCTGTCTCTCTCTTATCTCTGTCTATCTATGTCTGTCTGTCTGTCTGTCTCTCTCTCTTTCTCTCTGTCTCCTTCTCTCTCGGTTCTTGTAAGTTAATGTGTTCTACGTGTCTCACTCTCTCTCTCTCTCTCTCTCTCTCTCTCTCTCTCTCTCTTTCTCTCTGTCTCCTTCTCTCTCTGCTCTTGTAAGTTAATGTGTTCTACGCGTCTCTCTCTCTCTTTCACTCTCTCTCCCTTTTTCTCTCTCTTTCTCTCTCTCTCTCTTTCTCTCTGTATCCTTCTCTCTCTGCTCTTGTAAGTTAATGTGTTCTACGCGTCTCTCTCTCTTTCACTCTCTCTCCCTTTCTCTCTCTCTCTCTCTCTCTCTCTCTCTCTCTCTCTCTCTCTCTCTCTCTCTCTCTCTCTCCCTCCCTCCCTCCCGTTGGTTATTTATACGATTCTTTGAGAATCAGGTCTATACGATTCTTCAAGGTTGCTTACAAGTCTACACGATCGTATATTGTTAGTTAGTTGCGTATCCTCGACAGGATGTTGCAGTCAACCCTAACATTCTGTAGTTTGATACGATTGTACACAGTGTCATATGAATTAACGCTGTGTGTACCCTATTAGTTTGTGCGTGATTGCATCAAATTGTGATGTGTAATGATGTGTATGATTGCACACAACGATGTATATGATTGCACACAGTGATGTGTAAAATTGCACACAGTGATGTCTATGATTGCACGCAATGATGTGTATGATTACACACAATGATTGTCTGATTCTATAAAATGATGTGTATGATTGCACACAGTGATGTGTATTATTGACACAATGATGTGTATGATTGACACAATGGTGTGTATGATTGCACACAGTGATGTGTATAATCGTATGCGATGATTGTGCACAAATGTACATATTGGTTGTATGTGATGTCTATACTCTGTTGTTGTATAGATCATGTTTCAAGATTGTAATTTATGATTGCAAATGATAATGGTGCGCGCTGATGAGCATGACTGTTCATGATGACGTGCATGCTAATTGCAGACAGCGAATATAATAATAACAGCAATAATGCCAGATGATTGTACTCAATCAGTGGATATGATTGTACACGACTGTATGAGAAATGTTTGTTAATGATTATGTTCAATGACTGCACGTGACTCGATGGTTGTACACAGACCGAGTATGCAATAATTGTATATGATTGAAACATATGATTGAACACGTTAGTTGAATATAATGATTGAGTTGACGATGTCTGTTGTCTCATTAATGAGAAACATGATGATTGTGTTGATAGTGACAATAGACAAGATGGCGTTTACTATGTGCATGCCAGTAGTAAACAAAGATCGTAGTGATGTTGTCCATGGGAAACTCAACGTGTATCTGGTAGTTGTTTACTGTGCCATATAGTTGTATACACTGTTGTATGGATGTTGTCCAGGAGAAACTCACATAGTTGTATACACTGACTGTATGGATGTTGTCCAGGAGAAACTCACATAGTTGTATACACTGACTGTATGGATGTTGTCCAGGAGAAACTCACATAGTTGTATACACTGTTGTATTGATTGTGTCCAGGAGAAACTCACATAGTTGTATACACTGTTGTATTGATTGTGTCCAGGAGAAACTCACATAGTTGTATACACTGTTGTATTGATGTTGTCCAGGAGAAACTCACATAGTTGTATACACTGCTGTATGGATGTTGTCCAGGAGAAACTCACATAGTTGTATACACTGCTGTATTGATGTTGTCCAGGAGAAACTCACATAGTTGTATACACTGTTGTATTGATTGTGTCCAGGAGAAACTCACATAGTTGTATACACTGCTGTATTGATTGTGTCCAGGAGAAACTCACATAGTTGTATACACTGTTGTATTGATGTTGTCCAGGAGAAACTCACATAGTTGTATACACTGTTGTATTGATGTTGTCCAGGAGAAACTCACATAGTTGTATACACTGTTGTATTGATGTTGTCCAGGAGAAACTCATATAACTGTATACACTGACTGTATGGATGTTGTCCAGGAGAAACTCACATAGTTGTATACACTGTTGTATGGATGTTGTCCAGGAGAAACTCACATAGTTGTATACACTGTTGTATGGATGTTGTCCAGGAGAAACTCACATAGTTGTATACACTGCTGTATTGATTGTGTCCAGGAGAAACTCACATAGTTGTATACACTGTTGTATTGATGTTGTCCAGGAGAAACTCACATAGTTGTATACACTGACTGTATGGATGTTGTCCAGGAGAAACTCACATAGTTGTATACACTGTTGTATGGATGTTGTCCAGGAGAAACTCACATAGTTGTATACACTGTTGTATTGATTGTGTCCAGGAGAAACTCACATAGTTGTATACACTGTTGTATTGATTGTGTCCAGGAGAAACTCACATAGTTGTATACACTGTTGTATGGATGTTGTCCAGGAGAAACTCACATAGTTGTATACACTGTTGTATTGATTGTGTCCAGGAGAAACTCACAGAGTTGTATACACTGCTGTATGGATGTTGTCCAGGAGAAACTCACATAGTTGTATACACTGTTGTATTGATGTTGTCCAGGAGAAACTCACATAGTTGTATACACTGTTGTATTGATGGTGTCCAGGAGAAACTCACATAGTTGTGTACACTGTTGTATTGATGTTGTCCAGGAGAAACTCACATAGTTGTATACACTGACTGTATGGATGTTGTCCAGGAGAAACTCACATAGTTGTATACACTGTTGTATGGATGTTGTCCAGGAGAAACTCACATAGTCGTATACACTGTTGTATGGATGTTGTCCAGGAGAAACTCACATAGTTGTATACACTGTTGTATGGATGTTGTCCAGGAGAAACTCACATAGTTATATACACTGTTGTATTGATGTTGTCCAGGAGAAACTCACATAGTTGTATACACTGCTGTATTGATTGTGTCCAGGAGAAACTCACATAGTTGTATACACTGCTGTATGGATGTTGTCCAGGAGAAACTCACATAGTTGTATACACTGTTGTATGGATGTTGTCCAGGAGAAACTCACATAATTGTATACACTGTTGTATTGATTGTGTCCAGGAGAAACTCACATAGTTGTATACACTGTTGTATGGATGTTGTCCAGGAGAAACTCACATAGTTGTATACACTGACTGTATGGATGTTGTCCAGGAGAAACTCACATAGTTGTATACACTGTTGTATGGATGTTGTCCAGGAGAAACTCACATAGTTGTATACACTGTTGTATGGATGTTGTCCAGGAGAAACTCACATAGTTGTATACACTGTTGTATTGATGTGTCCAGGAGAAACTCACATAGTTGTATACACTGACTGTATGGATGTTGTCCAGGAGAAACTCACATAGTTGTATACACTGTTGTGTCGATGTTGTCCAGGAGAAACTCACATAGTTGTATACACTGTTGTATGGATGTTGTCCAGGAGAAACTCACATAGGTGTATACACTGACTGTATGGATGTTGTCCAGGAGAAACTCACATAGTTGTATACACTGTTGTATGGATGTTGTCCAGGAGAAACTCACATAGTTGTATACACTGACTGTATGGATGTTGTCCAGGAGAAACTCACATAGTTGTATACACTGTTGTATTGATTGTGTCCAGGAGAAACTCACATAGGTGTATACACTGACTGTATGGATGTTGTCCAGGAGAAACTCACATAGGTGTATACACTGTTGTGTCGATGTTGTCCAGGAGAAACTCACATAGGTGTATACACTGACTGTATGGATGTTGTCCAGGAGAAACTCACATAGTTGTATACACTGACTGTATGGATGTTGTCCAGGAGAAACTCACATAGTTGTATACACTGTTGTATTGATTGTGTCCAGGAGAAACTCACATAGGTGTATACACTGACTGTATGGATGTTGTCCAGGAGAAACTCACATAGTTGTATACACTGTTGTATTGATTGTGTCCAGGAGAAACTCACATAGTTTTATACACTGACTGTATGGATGTTGTCCAGGAGAAACTCACATAGTTGTATACACTGTTGTATTGATTGTGTCCAGGAGAAACTCACATAGTTGTATACACTGTTGTATTGATTGTGTCCAGGAGAAACTCACATAGGTGTATACACTGACTGTATGGATGTTGTCCAGGAGAAACTCACATAGTTGTATACACTGTTGTATTGATTGTGTCCAGGAGAAACTCACATAGGTGTATACACTGTTGTATGGATGTTGTCCAGGAGAAACTCACATAGTTGTATACACTTTTGTATTGATTGTGTCCAAGAGAAACTCACATAGGTGTATACACTGACTGTATGGATGTTGTTCAGGAGAAACTCACATAGTTGTATACACTGACTGTATGGATGTTGTCCAGGAGAAACTCACATAGTTGTATACACTGACTGTATGGATGTTGTCCAGCAGAAACTCACATAGTTGTATACACTGACTGTATGGATGTTGTCCAGGAGAAACGCACATAGTTGTATACACTGTTGTGTCGATGTTGTCCATGAGAAACTCACATAGGTGTATACACTGACTGTATGGATGTTGTCCAGGAGAAACTCACATAGTTGTATACACTGTTGTGTCGATGTTGTCCAGGAGAAACTCACATAGGTGTATACACTGACTGTATGGATGTTGTCCAGGAGAAACTCACATAGTTGTATACACTGTTGTATGGATGTTGTCCAGGAGAAACTCACATAGTTGTATACACTGTTGTATTGATTGTGTCCAGGAGAAACTCACATAGTTGTATACACTGTTGTATGGATGTTGTCCAGGAGAAACTCACATAGTTGTATACACTGTTGTATTGATTGTGTCCAGGAGAAACTCACATAGTTGTATACACTTTTGTATTGATTGTGTCCAGGAGAAACTCACATAGGTGTATACACTGACTGTATGGATGTTGTCCAGGAGAAACTCACATAGTTGTATACACTTTTGTATTGATTGTGTCCAGGAGAAACTCACATAGGTGTATACACTGACTGTATGGATGTTGTCCAGGAGAAACTCACATAGTTGTATACACTGTTGTATTGATTGTGTCCAGGAGAAACTCACATAGTTGTATACACTGACTGTATGGATGTTGTTCAGGAGAAACTCACATAGTTGTATACACTGTTGTATTGATGTTGTCCAGGAGAAACTCACATAGTTGTATACACTGTTGTATGGATGTTGTCCAGGAGAAACTATATAGTTGTATACACTGTTGTATGGATGTTGTCCAGGAGAAACTCACATAGTTGTATACACTGTTGTATTGATTGTGTCCAGGAGAAACTCACATAGTTGTATACACTGTTGTATGGATGTTGTCCAGGAGAAACTCACATAGTTGTATACACTGACTGTATGGATGTTGTCCAGGAGAAACTCACATAGTTGTATACACTGTTGTATGGATGTTGTCCAGGAGAAACTCACATAGTTGTATACACTGTTGTATTGATTGTGTCCAGGAGAAACTCACATAGTTGTATACACTTTTGTATTGATTGTGTCCAGGAGAAACTCACATAGTTGTATACACTGACTGTATGGATGTTGTCCAGGAGAAACTCACATAGTTGTATACACTGTTGTATGGATGTTGTCCAGGAGAAACTCACATAGTTGTATACACTGTTGTATGGATGTTGTCCAGGAGAAACTCACATAGTTGTATACACTGTTGTATTGATGTGTCCAGGAGAAACTCACATAGGTGTATACACTGACTGTATGGATGTTGTCCAGGAGAAACTCACATAGTTGTATACACTGACTGTATGGATGTTGTCCAGGAGAAACGCACATAGTTGTATACACTGTTGTGTCGATGTTGTCCAGGAGAAACTCACATAGGTGTATACACTGACTGTATGGATGTTGTCCAGGAGAAACTCACATAGTTGTATACACTGACTGTATGGATGTTGTCCAGGAGAAACTCACATAGTTGTATACACTGACTGTATGGATGTTGTCCAGGAGAAACGCACATAGTTGTATACACTGTTGTGTCGATGTTGTCCAGGAGAAACTCACATAGGTGTATACACTGACTGTATGGATGTTGTCCAGGAGAAACTCACATAGTTGTATACACTGTTGTATTGATTGTGTCCAGGAGAAACTCACATAGTTGTATACACTGACTGTATGGATGTTGTTCAGGAGAAACTCACATAGTTGTATACACTGTTGTATTGATGTTGTCCAGGAGAAACTCACATAGTTGTATACACTGTTGTATACACTGTTGTATTGATGTTGTCCAGGAGAAACTCACATAGTTGTATACACTGACTGTATGGATGTTGTTCAGGAGAAACTCACATAGTTGTATACACTGTTGTATTGATGTTGTCCAGGAGAAACTCACATAGTTGTATACACTGTTGTATGGATGTTGTCCAGGAGAAACTCACATAGTTGTATACACTGTTGTATTGATTGTGTCCAGGAGAAACTCACATAGTTGTATACACTGTTGTATGGATGTTGTCCAGGAGAAACTCACATAGTTGTATACACTGACTGTATGGATGTTGTCCAGGAGAAACTCACATAGTTGTATACACTGTTGTATGGATGTTGTCCAGGAGAAACTCACATAGTTGTATACACTGTTGTATGGATGTTGTCCAGGAGAAACTCACATAGTTGTATACACTGTTGTATTGATGTGTCCAGGAGAAACTCACATAGGTGTATACACTGACTGTATGGATGTTGTCCAGGAGAAACTCACATAGTTGTATACACTGACTGTATGGATGTTGTCCAGGAGAAACGCACATAGTTGTATACACTGTTGTATTGATTGTGTCCAGGAGAAACTCACATAGTTGTATACACTGTTGTATGGATGTTGTCCAGGAGAAACTCACATAGTTGTATACACTGTTGTATGGATGTTGTCCAGGAGAAACTCACATAGTTGTATACACTGTTGTATGGATGTTGTCCAGGAGAAACTCACATAGTTGTATACACTGACTGTATGGATGTTGTCCAGGAGAAACTCACATAGTTGTATACACTGTTGTGTCGATGTTGTCCAGGAGAAACTCACATAGGTGTATACACTGACTGTATGGATGTTGTCCAGGAGAAACTCACATAGTTGTATACACTGACTGTATGGATGTTGTCCAGGAGAAACTCACATAGGTGTATACACTGACTGTATGGATGTTGTCCAGGAGAAACTCACATAGTTGTATACACTGTTGTATGGATGTTGTCCAGGAGAAACTCACATAGTTGTATACACTGACTGTATGGATGTTGTCCAGGAGAAACGCACATAGTTGTATACACTGTTGTATGGATGTTGTCCAGGAGAAACTCACATAGTTGTATACACTGACTGTATGGATGTTGTCCAGGAGAAACTCACATAGTTGTATACACTGTTGTATGGATGTTGTCCAGGAGAAACTCACATAGTTGTATACACTGTTGTATTGATTGTGTCCAGGAGAAACTCACATAGGTGTATACACTGACTGTATGGATGTTGTCCAGGAGAAACTCACATAGTTGTATACACTGTTGTATGGATGTTGTCCAGGAGAAACTCACATAGTTGTATACACTGACTGTATGGATGTTGTCCAGGAGAAACGCACATAGTTGTATACACTGTTGTGTCGATGTTGTCCAGGAGAAACTCACATAGGTGTATACACTGACTGTATGGATGTTGTCCAGGAGAAACTCACATAGTTGTATACACTGACTGTATGGATGTTGTCCAGGAGAAACTCACATAGTTGTATACACTGTTGTATTGATTGTGTCCAGGAGAAACTCACATAGTTGTATACACTGTTGTATGGATGTTGTCCAGGAGAAACTCACATAGGTGTATACACTGACTGTATGGATGTTGTCCAGGAGAAACTCACATAGTTGTATACACTGTTGTATTGATTGTGTCCAGGAGAAACTCACATAGTTGTATACACTGACTGTATGGATGTTGTTCAGGAGAAACTCACATAGTTGTATACACTGTTGTATTGATGTTGTCCAGGAGAAACTCACATAGTTGTATACACTGTTGTATTGATGTTGTCCAGGAGAAACTCACATAGTTGTATACACTGTTGTATTGATGTTGTCCAGGAGAAACTCACATAACTGTATACACTGACTGTATGGATGTTGTCCAGGAGAAACTCACATAGTTGTATACACTGTTGTATGGATGTTGTCCAGGAGAAACTCACATAGTTGTATACACTGTTGTATGGATGTTGTCCAGGAGAAACTCACATAGTTGTATACACTGACTGTATGGATGTTGTCCAGGAGAAACTCACATAGTTGTATACACTGTTGTATGGATGTTGTCCAGGAGAAACTCACATAGTTGTATACACTGTTGTATTGATTGTGTCCAGGAGAAACTCACATAGTTGTATACACTGTTGTATTGATTGTGTCCAGGAGAAACTCACATAGTTGTATACACTGTTGTATGGATGTTGTCCAGGAGAAACTCACATAGTTGTATACACTGTTGTATTGATTCTGTCCAGGAGAAACTCACAGAGTTGTATACACTGCTGTATGGATGTTGTCCAGGAGAAACTCACATAGTTGTATACACTGTTGTATTGATGTTGTCCAGGAGAAACTCACATAGTTGTATACACTGTTGTATTGATGGTGTCCAGGAGAAACTCACATAGTTGTGTACACTGTTGTATTGATGTTGTCCAGGAGAAACTCACATAGTTGTATACACTGACTGTATGGATGTTGTCCAGGAGAAACTCACATAGTTGTATACACTGTTGTATGGATGTTGTCCAGGAGAAACTCACATAGTCGTATACACTGTTGTATGGATGTTGTCCAGGAGAAACTCACATAGTTGTATACACTGTTGTATGGATGTTGTCCAGGAGAAACTCACATAGTTGTATACACTGCTGTATTGATTGTGTCCAGGAGAAACTCACATAGTTGTATACACTGCTGTATGGATGTTGTCCAGGAGAAACTCACATAGTTGTATACACTGTTGTATTGATGTTGTCCAGGAGAAACTCAAATAGTTGTATACACTGTTGTATTGATTGTGTCCAGGAGAAACTCACATAGTTGTATACACTGTTGTATTGATTGTGTCCAGGAGAAACTCACATAGGTGTTTACACTGACTGTATGGATGTTGTCCAGGAGAAACTCACATAGTTGTATACACTGACTGTATGGATGTTGTCCAGGAGAAACTCACATAGTTGTATACACTGACTGTATGGATGTTGTCCAGGAGAAACTCACATGGTTGTATACACTGTTGTATTGATGGTGTCCAGGAGAAACTCACATAGTTGTATACACTGACTGTATGGATGTTGTCCAGGAGAAACTCACATAGTTGTATACACTGTTGTATGGATGTTGTCCAGGAGAAACTCACATAGTCGTATACACTGTTGTATGGATGTTGTCCAGGAGAAACTCACATAGTTGTATACACTGTTGTATGGATGTTGTCCAGGAGAAACTCACATAGTTGTATACACTGCTGTATTGATTGTGTCCAGGAGAAACTCACATAGTTGTATACACTGCTGTATGGATGTTGTCCAGGAGAAACTCACATAGTTGTATACACTGTTGTATTGATGTTGTCCAGGAGAAACTCACATAGTTGTATACACTGTTGTATTGATTGTGTCCAGGAGAAACTCACATAGTTGTATACACTGTTGTATTGATTGTGTCCAGGAGAAACTCACATAGGTGTATACACTGACTGTATGGATGTTGTCCAGGAGAAACTCACATAGTTGTATACACTGACTGTATGGATGTTGTCCAGGAGAAACTCACATGGTTGTATACACTGTTGTATTGATGTTGTCCAGGAGAAACTCACATAGTTGTATACACTGTTGTATGGATGTTGTCCAGGAGAAACTCACATAGTATATACACTGTTGTATGGATGTTGTCCAGGAGAAACTCACATAGTTGTATACACTGTTGTATTGATTGTGTCCAGGAGAAACTCACATAGTTGTATACACTGTTGTATGGATGTTGTCCAGGAGAAACTCACATAGTTGTATACACTGACTGTATGGATGTTGTCCAGGAGAAACTCACATAGTTGTATACACTGTTGTATGGATGTTGTCCAGGAGAAACTCACATAGTTGTATACACTGTTGTATGGATGTTGTCCAGGAGAAACTCACATAGTTGTATACACTGTTGTATTGATGTGTCCAGGAGAAACTCACATAGGTGTATACACTGACTGTATGGATGTTGTCCAGGAGAAACTTACATAGTTGTATACACTGTTGTATTGATTTTGTCCAGGAGAAACTCACATAGGTGTATACACTGTTGTGTCGATGTTGTCCAGGAGAAACTCACATAGGTGTATACACTGACTGTATGGATGTTGTCCAGGAGAAACTCACATAGTTGTATACACTGACTGTATGGATGTTGTCCAGGAGAAACTCACATAGTTGTATACACTGTTGTATTGATTGTGTCCAGGAGAAACTCACATAGGTGTATACACTGACTGTATGGATGTTGTCCAGGAGAAACTCACATAGGTGTATACACTGACTGTATGGATGTTGTCCAGGAGAAACTCACATAGTTGTATACACTGTTGTATTGATTGTGTCCAGGAGAAACTCACATAGGTGTATACACTGACTGTATGGATGTTGTCCAGGAGAAACTCACATAGTTGTATACACTGTTGTATTGATTGTGTCCAGGAGAAACTCACATAGTTGTATACACTGACTGTATGGATGTTGTCCAGGAGAAACTCACATAGTTGTATACACTGTTGTATGGATGTTGTCCAGGAGAAACTCACATAGTTGTATACACTGACTGTATGGATGTTGTCCAGGAGAAACTCACATAGTTGTATACACTGTTGTATTGATTGTGTCCAGGAGAAACTCACATAGTTGTATACACTGACTGTATGGATGTTGTCCAGGAGAAACTCACATAGTTGTATACACTGACTGTATGGATGTTGTCCAGGAGAAACTCACATAGGTGTATACACTGACTGTATGGATGTTGTCCAGGAGAAACTCACATAGGTGTATACACTGACTCTATGGATGTTGTCCAGGAGAAACTCACATAGTTGTATACACTGTTGTATTGATTGTGTCCAGGAGAAACTCACATAGGTGTATACACTGACTGTATGGATGTTGTCCAGGAGAAACTCACATAGTTGTATACACTGTTGTATTGATTGTGTCCAGGAGAAACTCACATAGTTGTATACACTGACTGTATGGATGTTGTCCAGGAGAAACTCACATAGTTGTATACACTGTTGTATGGATGTTGTCCAGGAGAAACTCACATAGTTGTATACACTGACTGTATGGATGTTGTCCAGGAGAAACTCACATAGTTGTATACACTGTTGTATTGATTGTGTCCAGGAGAAACTCACATAGTTGTATACACTGACTGTATGGATGTTGTCCAGGAGAAACTCACATAGTTGTATACACTGTTGTATGGATGTTGTCCAGGAGAAACTCACATAGTTGTATACACTGACTGTATGGATGTTGTTCAGGAGAAACTCACATAGTTGTATACACTGTTGTATTGATTGTGTCCAGGAGAAACTCACATAAGTGTATACACTGACTGTATGGATGTTGTCCAGGAGAAACTCACATAGTTGTATACACTGTTGTATTGATTGTGTCCAGGAGAAACTCACATAGGTGTATACACTGACTGTATGGATGTTGTCCAGGAGAAACTCACATAGTTGTATACACTGTTGTATTGATTGTGTCCAGGAGAAACTCACATAGTTGTATACACTGACTGTATGGATGTTGTCCAGGAGAAACTCACATAATTGTATACACTGTTGTATGGATGTTGTCCAGGAGAAACTCACATAGTTGTATACACTGACTGTATGGATGTTGTCCAGGAGAAACTCACATAGTTGTATACACTGTTGTATTGATTGTGTCCAGGAGAAACTCACATAGTTGTATACACTGACTGTATGGATGTTGTCCAGGAGAAACTCACATAGTTGTATACACTGTTGTATGGATGTTGTCCAGGAGAAACTCACATAGTTGTATACACTGACTGTATGGATGTTGTTCAGGAGAAACTCACATAGTTGTATACACTGTTGTATTGATTGTGTCCAGGAGAAACTCACATAGTTGTATACACTGACTGTATGGATGTTGTCCAGGAGAAACTCACATAGTTGTATACACTGTTGTATGGATGTTGTCCAGGAGAAACTCACATAGTTGTATACACTGACTGTATGGATGTTGTTCAGGAGAAACTCACATAGTTGTATACACTGTTGTATTGATTGTGTCCAGGAGAAACTCACATAAGTGTATACACTGACTGTATGGATGTTGTCCAGGAGAAACTCACATAGTTGTATACACTGTTGTATTGATTGTGTCCAGGAGAAACTCACATAGGTGTATACACTGACTGTATGGATGTTGTCCAGGAGAAACTCACATAGTTGTATACACTGACTGTATGGATGTTGTCCAGGAGAAACTCACATAGTTGTATACACTGACTGTATGGATGTTGTTCAGGAGAAACTCACATAGTTGTATACACTGTTGTATTGATTGTGTCCAGGAGAAACTCACATAGTTGTATACACTGACTGTATGGATGTTGTCCAGGAGAAACTCACATAGTTGTATACACTGTTGTATTGATTGTGTCCAGGAGAAACTCACATAGTTGTATACACTGACTGTATGGATGTTGTTCAGGAGAAACTCACATAGTTGTATACACTGTTGTATGGATGTTGTCCAGGAGAAACTCACATAGTTGTATACACTGACTGTATGGATGTTGTCCAGGAGAAACTCACATAGTTGTATACACTGACTGTATGGATGTTGTCCAGGAGAAACTCACATAGTTGTATACACTGTTGTATGGATGTTGTCCAGGAGAAACTCACATAGTTTTATACACTGACTGTATGGATGTTGTTCAGGAGAAACTCACATAGTTGTATACACTGTTGTATTGATTGTGTCCTGGAGAAACTCACATAAGTGTATACACTGACTGTATGGATGTTGTCCAGGAGAAACTCACATAGTTGTATACACTGTTGTATTGATTGTGTCCAGGAGAAACTCACATAGGTGTATACACTGACTGTATGGATGTTGTCCAGGAGAAACTCACATAGTTGTATACACTGTTGTATTGATTGTGTCCAGGAGAAACTCACATAGTTGTATACACTGACTGTATGGATGTTGTCCAGGAGAAACTCACATAGTTGTATACACTGACTGTATGGATGTTGTCCAGGAGAAACTTACATAGTTGTATACACTGTTGTATTGATTGTGTCCAGGAGAAACTCACATAGTTGTATACACTGTTGTATGGATGTTGTCCAGGAGAAACTCACATAGTTGTATACACTGACTGTATGGATGTTGTCCAGGAGAAACTCACATAGTTGTATACACTGACTGTATGGATGTTGTCCAGGAGAAACTCACATAGTTGTATACACTGTTGTATTGATTGTGTCCAGGAGAAACTCACATAGTTGTATACACTGTTGTATGGATGTTGTCCAGGAGAAACTCACATAGTTGTATACTCTGACTGTATGGATGTTGTCCAGGAGAAACTCACATAGTTGTATACACTGACTGTATGGATGTTGTCCAGGAGAAACTCACATAGTTGTATACACTGTTGTATTGATTGTGTGCAGGAGAAACTCACATAGTTGTATACACTGTTGTATGGATGTTGTCCAGGAGAAACTCACATAGTTGTATACACTGACTGTATGGATGTTGTCCAGGAGAAACTCACATAGTTGTATACACTGTTGTATGGATGTTGTCCAGGAGAAACTCACATAGTTGTATACACTGCTGTATTGATTGTGTCCAGGAGAAACTCACATAGTTGTATACACTGTTGTATGGATGTTGTCCAGGAGAAACTCACATAGTTGTATACACTGTTGTATTGATTTTGTCCAGGAGAAACTCACATAGGTGTATACACTGTTGTATTGATTGTGTCCAGGAGAAACTCACATAGTTGTATACACTGACTGTATGGATGTTGTCCAGGAGAAACTCACATAGTTGTATACACTGTTGTATGGATGTTGTCCAGGAGAAACTCACATAGTTGTATACACTGTTGTATTGATTTTGTCCAGGAGAAACTCACATAGTTGTATACACTGTTGTATTGATTGTGTCCAGGAGAAACTCACATAGTTGTATACACTGACTGTATGGATGTTGTCCAGGAGAAACTCACATAGTTGTATACACTGTTGTATTGATGTTGTCCAGGAGAAACTCACATAGTTGTATACACTGACTGTATGGATGTTGTCCAGGAGAAACTCACATAGTTGTATACACTGTTGTATGGATGTTGTCCAGGAGAAACTCACATAGTTGTATACACTGTTGTATTGATTGTGTCCAGGAGAAACTCACATAGGTGTATACACTGACTGTATGGATGTTGTCCAGGAGAAACTCACATAGTTGTATACACTGTTGTATTGATGTTGTCCAGGAGAAACTCACATAGTTGTATACACTGACTGTATGGATGTTGTCCAGGAGAAACTCACATAGTTGTATACACTGTTGTATTGATTGTGTCCAGGAGAAACTCACATAGTTGTATACACTGACTGTATGGATGTTGTTCAGGAGAAACTCACATAGTTGTATACACTGTTGTATGGATGTTGTCCAGGAGAAACTCACATAGTTGTATACACTGACTGTATGGATGTTGTCCAGGAGAAACTCACATAGTTGTATACACTGACTGTATGGATGTTGTCCAGGAGAAACTCACATAGTTGTATACACTGACTGTATGGATGTTGTCCAGGAGAAACTCACATAGTTGTATACACTGTTGTATGGATGTTGTCCAGGAGAAACTCACATAGTTGTATACACTGACTGTATGGATGTTGTCAGGTCTTAGTCAGATATGACTGAGCTACCGTATAACAGTAGACGGTACTACCTGTTTTCTGTTAGCGCCGAACGTTGGGCGGCGCTTACCAAACCCGACACCCCACATTGTGCCAACGGCTTCGGGCGGAAGAGCGCAATTGGGAGGGTTCAAGCCTTACCCTGGTGCGAGGAAATGCAAGCTAAAGACAAAATGTCATGGCAGGGCAGACCAGGCCCTAAGCCTTGGTTGGCAACTGGTCTAGGATCGAAGCTCCGACAGGCGGACAGTTAGAGCAGTGCTTTGCTGATCCGGCAGCTTCTGCAGCTTGTCTTGTTCCAGATGTAGGGGTGTTACCTTTCCTCTGGAGTGCACTAGGCAGGCCGAGAGAGGGATCATGCTGCATGGGCAACACATGATCTCTATATTTTAGCCCAGGCTTTGTGCTATGGAGAGGCAATAACTCCATCCCTGGTCTTAACTGGTCTCGGAATCAAAGCGAGAGGCAACTGTTACGGGTTATAAGTCCCTGTCAACTGGCGTAGACATGGGGCGCCACGCGTTGCCTCTGACGGTAGGAGACACCTACAGGTGTCACTGATCAGGTACCGCCCGCCTCAAGCTGGGCAGCCCCCGGCCAATTGGGTGCTGATCCGCCACAGCCTGCCTGCTTCAATGAGTGCTTGGGACTAGGACAAAATCTGAATCGCAGGCTGTAAAACCAATGCACCAGGTACAAACAAAAATAAAAATAGATACTTCAAGCTACGGCTTGCAACCTGTAACGTGAGAACCATGTGTCCAGGATTTTCCACTGATTTGGTCAGTCGTGAGGGTCTATTCAAGGCACTAAAGAAGATTGGCTGCCCACCAACTCTTCTGTCCATTGTGGAATCGTTCCACACAGGCATGAAGGGTATAATCAAGTTTGATGGTGCAACTTCTGAAGAATTTGAAATCAAGAGTGGAGTTAAGCAAGGTTGTGTACTAGCTCCCACCCTCTTTGGAATATACTTTTCACTTCTACTGAAATATGCCTTTCGTGATCAGGATGGTGGTATATACATTCACTCACGCTCAGATGGCGGCCTTTACAATGCTCAAAGATTGAAGGCCAAGACCAAAATTAGGAGGGTACTGATCAGAGAGTTGCTTTTTGCAGATGATGCTGCAGTTACGACCCACTCTGAGGAAGAATTGCAATGTCTACTATCTGCATTCTCCAATGCTTGTTCTGAATTTGTTTTAACAATTAGCAAAAAGAAGACACAGATTATGTCACAAGGTGCACATGGGGTACCATCAATCTTTATTGACGACGCCGAACTAGAGATGGTAGACCATTTTACATATCTAGGATCAGTGGTAAATAGCAAATTATTCCTAGATCAGGAATTCAACATCCGGATTGGTAAGGCTGCAACAACAATGAACAGGTTAACAAAAAGAGTCTGGGAGAACAGGAAGCTTACTGCCAAAACAAGAGTCCTCGTCTACCAAGCCTGTGTCCTTAGTACTCTTCTTTATGGCAGTGAAACCTGGACAACTTACTCACACCAAGAGAAACATTTAAACAGCTTTCATATGCGGTGTCTGCGAAGAATTCTTGGTATTAAGTGGCAAGACAAAATCACAAATACTGAAGTATTGGAAAGATCAGGTTGTGTGACAGTTTATTCCATGCTCAGTCTTCGTAGACTTAGATGGATAGGACATCTTAGGAGGATGGATGATGGTGGAATACCAAAGGACATCTTTTTTGGTGAATTACAGATGGGTAAGAGATCTCAGGGTCGGCCTCTACTACGATACAAAGATGTGTGTAAATGGGACATGATTGATACAGGCATTGATAATGCACATTGGGAGCAAGTCGCCGCTGAACGTGTTGCATGGAGGGCAAACATCAGAAATGGAATAAAGACAAAGGAGAAAATTATTGCAGATAAGTCACACACCGAGCGTTTGAGACGTAAGATGGTGCATGATGGTGGAAATGACCACGTGTTCACATGCACCCACTGTGAACGGACATTTACAGCGCAAATTGGCCTTATCAGTCACATGCGCTACCGCCATAGGTAAAAGTTATTATGCCTTTTTAAAGCACAAACTATCGTCTGTCAAGACGGCAAGGTGCCAATGAACATGTCTGGATGTTGTCCAGGAGAAACTAACATAGTTGTATACACTGTTGTATGGATGTTGTCCAGGAGAAACTAACATAGTTGTATTCACTGTTGTATGGATGTTGTCCAGGAGAAACTCACATAGTTGTTTGCCGTGATCTTGTTGATGTTGTCCAGGAGAAGCTCACCGTGTGTTGTGTATGTTTCAGATTCCGACAGTGGAGGAGGCCGTCGCCACAGATCGGCAGCGTCATCCAGTGAGTTCCTTGGTGTTGTTTCCTCTCACTTCATTCACATATGTGTCCATAATACTGTCCTGCATAATCTCTTACTTTCTGTAATGTTCTGTATGTCCTAGTTTCTGTGATGTTCTCTGTGTCTTAGTTTCTGTGATGTTCTATGTGTCTTAGTTTCTGTGATGTTCTCTGTGTCTTAGTTTCTGTGATGTTCTATGTGTCTTAGTTTCTGTGATGTTCTATGTGTCTTAGTTTATGTGATGTTCTATGTGTCTTAGTTTCTGTGATGTTCTATGTGTCTTAGTTTATGTGATGTTCTATGTGTCTTAGTTTATGTGATGTTCTATGTGTCTTAGTTTATGTGATGTTCTATGTGTCTTAGTTTCTGTGATGTTCTACATGTCTTAGTTTATGTGATGTTCTATGTGTCTTAGTTTCTGTGATGTTCTATGTGTCTTAGTTTATGTGATCTTCTGTGTGTCTTAGTTTATGTGATCTTCTGTGTGTCTTAGTTTATGTGATCTTCTGTGTGTCTTAATTTATGTGATCTTCTGTCTGTCTTAATTTTTGTGACGTTCTATGTGTCTTAATTTCTGTTATGTTCTATGTGTCTTAGTTTCTGTGATGTTCTATGTGTCTTACTTTCTGTGATGTTCTTCTTGTTCTTCGTTCATCCGGATTTTTGTGTGTGGATGTGACTGCGTTGTGCCTGTTTACAGCAGAGCTGCGTTCTTGCGCCGTTAGGCCGACACATCCGACTTCTGCGGGCATTTGTTGACCGGGTTAACCTTCCCGGGGGTTTCTTAGGACGTTTGAATCTCACTGTTGTGGTGTTATCCCCCATCCTAGCTGGCCCATATAGAACAGCCAAAGACATCCTGGTCAACCCTCAAGGGAAGGCAGGGGCAGACCATGGGCATTCCCCGCCATCCAAGGGGTCTTCCATACTTGCAGAGCCATCACACAGCGCTCTGGTACTGGGCTCACCCAAGGAATCGTCACGTCCTGCACATGGCTGCTTAGCCTCACTTCCGTATATTGGCGTTCCGTTCACCATTGGCTGTTCCTCCGGAAACCAGAAGAATGCAGTCTGCAGATGACATCCACACAGTGAGCTTTCGATTCAGACTTTCCACATAATGGATTTGCTATCCAAGCAATATTCCATTTCGTGCCACTAGGACACTTTTTCCACCTTTTATGAAGCCCACACAGTGAGCTTTCGATTCGGACTTTTCACGTAATGGATTTGCTATCCAAGCAATATTCCATTTCGTGTCACTAGGACACTTTTTCCACCATTTACGAAGCCCACACAGTGAGCTTTTGATTCGGACTTTCCAAGTAATGGATGTGCTATCCAAGCAATATTCCATTTCATGCCTCTGGGACGCTTTTGTAACCGACATACCTGTGGTATGAAGTGTGGCAGTCTAAATACATCTTCATGCACCTTTAGATGTCAACCTGAATGTAGTTAAAGTAAGCTGTAGTCAACTTGAGCTTGTTGATATCTCCATAGAGCTTGTCCTCAAATGAAGCAGGCGTGGGCCAAAATATCTTTCTCTGTTCTGCATATATTGGGCACTCCTGCAGCAAATGTTTAGCTGTCATTTTACCAGTTCCACAATTACATTCATCGGTATCTCCTATCTTTAGTTTATTGAACAAGTGGTGTTTCAGCCTGTTATGTCCTGTGCGGAGTCTGAAGATTGCTACTTGTTCTCTTCGGTCGAGTTTGTAATATGCATCATCCTTCTGGTGGCCTGGATGCTCTGATTCCCATTTGGTTCTATAGGTGCTTTTTATAAACCGTATTGAGACAGCTGACTTTGCATCTGTGAAGATAGCTATTTGCTTCTCTTTATTTTCCTCCATCAAGAGCATTTCTGCTGCAGTTTTCAAAGCCTCTACCTCCGCTTTGAAGTTACTTGAAAATTTTCCAGTTGCCACTGATTGTGTTTTTATCACTCCATTTTTTAAATTAAGGAGAATTCCTCCTCCTCTATTTTTAATTGAATCTTTGGCTGATCCATCTGTATATGCATGGGTCCAATTGCTGCTTGTGTAATGTTCTTTTATGTAGTTGAGGGTTATTTTTCTTCTTTCGGTTTCATTTTGAGTGTTCTTTTTCTCAATACCAGGAATGTTTTTTATCATCGCAGGCAGTTGCTGCTGTCTCCAAGCTGGGAAGTTGTCTGCATTGTAAATGGGCTTGACTGTTGATATGTTAAGTATGGGATCTGCCCTAATCTTTAGTTTTGCAGTTTCTACAAAGTTGCTACGCTTCAGTCTTCCTTTTCCAAAACCATTAAACCTGTTATACATAGGGTGGTCTGTCAATCTTCTAAATTTTTCTGCTTGTTGCTGGGCTCCGCTATCTCTTCTATCCTGCATTGGTTGTAAACAAGTGATCTTTTCTAGTTCATTAATAGGCGTTGTCTTCAGGCTTCCAGTTATGATTCGCATTCCTTGGTTTTAGACTCTACTTATTTTGTTAAAGTTTGACTTAGCTGCTGTTGCCCAAGCTGCAATGCCATATTCCAGTACTGGCCTCACCCGTCCAGTATATAACTTCTTGAGAACTTTCTCATCTGCTCCCCACGTTGTACCAGCAAGCTTTTTCATGATTGCCAATCTCTGCCTTGCTCTTGTTCGATTTTTCTCAACCTGAGTTTTCCATGTCAGGCGACGATCAAAGGTGACTCCTAGATAGTTTGGATTTTCTTCATGGCGCAATATTTTTCCATTCAATACCAGCTTAGGTTGCTGAGTTTTATTTGAGAGGGAGAACACTGTGCATGTTGTTTTCTCCTCACTTATCTTCACTAGCCATGATTTTGACCAGTCCTCTAGTGCTAATAGGGCTTGCTGTATTCTGCTGTTAGCTGTACTAATATATTCTTCAGATGTCCATATGGCTAGGTCATCTGCAAAGGAGGATGTGTGTACTCTGGCTGGAAAATTTTCTGTGATGTCATTTATATATGCTAGGAATAATGTTGGTGAAAGAACTCCTCCTTGAGGGACACCTTGCTCCAACAGCATCATTTTGCTTGTTTGTCCTTGTACTTTTGTCCTGGCAGTTCTGTTCTCAAGGTAGTGGCTGATCCATTTATACATTTTTCCACAAACATGCATTTTTTGCAGTTTTACTTTCAGTCCTTCCTTCCATACTTTATCAAATGCTTTTTCTAAATCTATCCAGACTGCTAGTGTGTGCTTTTTCTCTTGGAAGGCATCCTCTATTTCCTGAGCTATATAGGTTATTTGATCTTCAGTGGATCTGTACTTTCTGAATCCTGCTTGGTGTGGTGTTAAGAGTTTGTTTTCTTCCAGATGCCATGTTAGCCTGCCATTGATAATGCGTTCCATTAATTTTCCTACACAGCTAAGTAGACTGATAGGTCGATAGCCATTTGGTTCTTCCAGGTCTTTTCCTTTCTTTGGGACTGGTATTAGTATAGCTTCCTTCCATGCCTGTGGGACTATTCCTCTCTTCCAGCTGTTATTTAGGACTGCTAGTAGTTTCTTCTTTGCCTTGGTGCCTAGTCCTATTAGCATTTCATTTGTGATTCCATCCTTTCCTGGTAATTTCTTCTTTTTTAGGGTATTCATTGCCTGTTCCATTTCTTCCATTGTTAGATTTGCCATCATATATTCTGCTGCTGTCTCTGTATTTCTATGATGTATCTGTTTGTCTTTGATTGCTTTCTTCTGTTCGGTTGTAATATCAATGTGGTTTGCATTTGCATAGTGTTCCATTAGTGCATTTGCAGCCTTTTTTCCTGTAAGCAAGGCATTTCCTTGTTTAATTGTTATTTGTTTGTTTCTAGGTCCTTCATTGTTCATGGCTTTCACTAGTTTCCATAGTTTGTTTCCATCCCTGTCAAAATTCAGGTTTTCTGTTTTTTCCCTCCAACAATCTCTTGTTGTTTGATTTACTGTTCTTTTATATTTTGCTGAGATGGCTTTGAGAGAGATGTTCGCTTCAATTGTTTGTTCTCTCTCTGCTGTCTTCCTGGCATCTTCAACTTTGTCCTCCAAACTTTGCAGTTCTTCAGTCCAGTATGGTTTGTAATTTTTCCTCGCTCCTCTTGGAATGGACTCAGTGGCTGCCTGTATTATCGCTCTATTTAGACTGTCCACCATTTGCTTTATGTTGCCATATCGTGTATTTATGTTTTCACAATATTTGTCTGTTAGTATGGCAAATCTGTCCCAATCTGCTCGTTTGTAATTCCAGCGGGGCAAGGGCTTTTGCTCCTGTGGAACATACTCCATATTCATTACAAGCTTGATTGGTCTGTGGTCACTACCTGCTAATTGGTCCAGCACATGGCGATCGATTTTGTGGAGGATGTCTCCTGTGCAGAAAGCTAAGTCTGGAGTAGAAGTGGTAAGCCATCTTCTGGAGTAGAAGCTCAGTGTGTCATCCGCTTTGTTGAGTAGATGGAGATTTGAGTCTATTTCCCAGTCCTCCAATTCATCTCCTCTTTTGTCAGTATCTGGGTATCCCCATCTTTCTGAACGGCTATTAAAGTCTCCGACAATAATGCAGTTTGTGTCAGTTATTTTCATGTTTGAGAGTGTAAGGTCCTTATCTGCTGGGCTATACAGATTGTAGATTCTTATTTTCACGTCCTTTATCATTATATCAACACCTGTAATTTCCGTTTGGTTGTCAGAGGTCACAGATACTTCGCTGCAGGGTATTGTATTTCGTGTAAGTATTAGAACTCCTCCTTTGTGTCCTTCGCGGTCGAAACGTGTGGCCTGATATCCTATGACTGAGAATTTGTGATTGGCGTTGAGGTGTGTCTCTTGGATGCATGCCACATCTATTCTATCTTTATGAAGACGCTGTGTTAGGGAGTCTTTCTTCTTGTAAACTCCTTCGGCATTCCACTGTAGTATGTTGAGTGTCCGGGGTATTTGGTCAATAGCTCTTAACCTACTCCTCTGTGCCTTGACTCCACAGCACAGGGGAAGGTGACCACCAGTAGTCATGGGTGGACCCCCTCGAGGCAGGGGGCCCGGCACTATCGCCGCCTGATGGGACTTCACGGGATTAGCACCATAACGATTAATTTTGATTTGTGACATCATGAATTAAGTTACGTTGCACTGCTTTGTCAAGCCTCTGGCTCAGTACATCCGATTTCGACAAGCATTTTTCGGGATGCTTTCCCTAGCCTTTGACTGTCACCAGTCTACCTACAAGGCAGCAGGTTTGTGCGTCACTTCGTCTGGTCCCTCTCCCTTGACCTGTCCGACATGGGTGACCCTACCAGTAGCTGTGCTACCGTCGGCATAGCTCTTGGGGTCATTGAAACGCGCAAGCCCCTCTACCTCGTCAAGGTGGACGCACGGCAGAGGGGCTGTGATGTTCTATGTGTCTTAGTTTATGTGATGTTCTGTATGTCTTAGTTTATGTGATGTTCTATGTGTCTTAATTTCTGTGATGTTCTGTGTGTCTTAGTTTATGTGATCTTCTGTGTGTCTTAGTTTCTGTGATGTTCTATGTGTCTTAGTTTATGTGATCTTCTGTGTGTCTTAGTTTATGTGATGTTCTATGTGTCTTAATCTCTGTGATGTTCTGTGTGTCTTAGTTTCTGTGATGTTCTATGTGTCTTAATTTTTGTGATGTTCTGTGTGTCTTAGTTTATGTGATGTTCTATGTGTCTTAATTTCTGTGATGTTCTGTGTGCCTTAGTTTATGTGATGTTCTATGTGTCTTAATTTCTGTGATGTTCTGTGTGTCATAGTTTATGTGATGTTCTATGTGTCTTAATTTCGGTGATGTTCTATGTGTCTTAGTTTATGTGATGTTCTATGTGTCTTAGTTTCTGTGATCTTTTGCCTGTCTTACTTTCTGTGATGTTCCATGTGTCTTAATTTCTGTGATGTTCTATGCATCTTAGTTTATGTGATCTTCTGTCTGTCATAATTTTTGTGATATTCTATGTGTCTTAATTTCTGTGATGTTCTGTATGTCTTAGTTTATGTGATCTTCTGTGTGTCTTAATTTCTGTGATGTTCTGTGTGTCTTAGTTTATGTTATGTTCTGTATGTCTTAGTTTATGTGATGTTCTATGTGTCTTAATTTCTGTGATGTTCTATGTGTCTTAATTTCTGTGATGTTCTGTGTGCCTTAGTGTATGTGATGTTCTGTGTGTCATAGTTTATGTGATGTTCTATGTGTCTTAATTTCGGTGATGTTCTATGTGTCTTAGTTTATGTGATGTTCTATGTGTCTTAGTTTCTGTGATCTTTTGCCTGTCATAATTTTTGTGATATTCTATGTGTCTTAATTTCTGTGATGTTCTGTGTGTCTTAGTTTATGTGATCTTCTGTGTGTCTTAATTTCTGTGATGTTCTGTGTGTCTTAATTTCTGTGATGTTCTGTGTGTCTTAATTTCTGTGATGTTCTATGTGTCTTAATTACTGTGATGTTCTATGTGTCTTAGTTTCTGTGATCTTCTGTCTGTCGTAATTTGTGTGATATTCTATGTGTCTTAATTTCTGTGATGTTCTGTATGTCTTAGTTTCTGTGATATTCTATGTGTCTTAGTTTCTGTGATGTTCTGTGTGTCTTAGTTTCTGTAAGTTTCTATGTGCCTTATTTCTGTGATGTTCTGTGTGTCTTAGTTTCTGTGATATTCTATGTGTCTTATTTCTGTGATGTTATATATTAGCCTGCTCGCTTTATCTGATAGTTCGTGTAATGTCTTCTAGTACTCAACATCAAGTGCCTTCTGACAGGCGTGGGCGACAGTGCTTCTCCACTTCTTGCTATCTCCAGAGGCATGTGTCAGTTCATGCACTGACTCCCTTCCATGTCACCGCACAAGACAGTCAAGAGTTTTCTATCACTGTCTTCTGCAATCTCTCGTTCCACAAATCTTTCATCTTCTACTATCCTCGCTTTATATGTTAGCTCCTGCGATTTCCTCTAGTACTGTCCTCGATTCATCGAGATGTCCTATAGTAATCCCCCCGCCCCCCTTTTTTTCCATCTCTTAGTTCCTTTTATGTCCTATCGTACTGTCCTCGATTCGTCTGTTACTTATCTGTTAGTTCCTGTGTTGTTTCATAGTAATGTCCTCTCTTCACCTATTAGGTATCTGTTATTTCCTGGATGTCCGAAGGTAATGTTCTCGCCTCATTTGTTAATTCCTGTGTTAGCCTGTTACTGTCCTAACTCAATTTACTATGTTAACAATTTTTACAGAGTGTTTTAACAGCATCTTTACAGTATTTTCATTTACCATATTGTTTATTATACCTCGCGAAATAGTCGCCATGTTTCAACGTTACTTGGCATTGACAACAGTAGGTACAAACATAATCGGCCTTCATGCTTACGTCCGATGATACCGTAATGACAATTATACACAGGGAAAATAAGCGAGCAGAAACTAATAATTAAAATATTGTCATTATTGTGTCCCTTAGTTAATTTGTCGGCTTCCATAAATGCTGAATGAAGGAATTTTTAGTTTTGTTGTATATGTGTGTTAATTCTCTCATCACCTGTTCATTATTCTTCTTTCCTCCTCTTCCTTCTCCTCCTCCTCATTCTGCTCCTCCTTCTCTTTATGCCTAATTGACGTATTGTGTATATGGTGTATGCCCCTTACATAACGTTGCAATCAAGCCCTGCATTTATTACCTATTTGTGATTTACTTGACGATGTTAGTTCAGTAGCTTGCCATAACTTCTCAACAACCGACAACTCATACCCTGGAAATCAACGCAAAGCTACCTGCTTCCGATTTACCGGCGACAGATTTCTAACCCTGGACTCGGTATGTTGGGGAATTATGTAACCATATGGCGCCCAGAATCATGTTTATATAGACCAATCGGTGTTCGATGTTCATTGAATGAATTATAAATGTTAGTTTGTTAGTTAGTCGCGGTTCCAACTTCACAGCAAAGGGTCGCCCCATTATGCTCCGTTCCTGTGCCAGTGAATTTCACTCAAAATGTTCCTTACTGCCCCATGTGAAAAGTGGAACAGATAGGAGTCTCGACAAACCAACAGCCCACACACGTATACTATGTATAATGCTTCTGCCAGAATGCCAACTCAAAAGTCCGCAATGAAAAGTACAGTTCATCGTCGATAGAAGCGGCAGTCACTAGAAAACCAGCAGCCACACATTACTGCATAAGGCATCCCAGTTAGTTCAGTGACCGCCCGGCCGCCATTTTTCTGAACATGCAGTTCACGCTACAAACTACCCCGGACATATGTAAAAGCAACTACACGAAATTCACAGGTCACAGTGTCACTTCACGCACTCAACTCAGTAGCTGAGCGACGGGACCATGCATTACCAGTCCAACATGAGAAAAAAGCGTAAGCAAGCCGTAGCCACAAGCATAAACACTCCAGAGGCCTTAACACTTCAACAGACTATCCTCCATGTTGGGGGGGGGGGGATATAAACTTCACATCTGCATCAGAAGAACGCCTGGCCGAGTGACTCGAACGCTGCTCTCCCATTCGGGAGACCTGAGTTCGAATTCTTAGGAAGGTGATGGATTTTGTTTTCTATCGGGGAAACCCTAACTTGCACATTTCTCGGCAGCTGCAGTAGCCAGGCGGCCTGAATTCCTCAGGCTCAAGACGACCCCACCCCCTGTCCTACACCGCAAGGTATTATGGGCAGTAATGACAGTCTTTTTGTTTTACTACTGCCACCAGGAAGTTAGAAGAGGCTTGGTCGGGGGGAAAACCCAGACTTGTCATTCATGGAAAATATCAATTGAAATAGGTTTGCATTGTAAGTCAGTAAATAAGTCAGTAAATAAGAGAGTAAATAAGTCAGTAAATAAGAGAGTAAATAAGTAAGTAAATAAGTCACTAAATAAGAGATTAAATAAGTCAGTAAATAAGTCAGTAAATAAGTCAGTAAATAAGTAAGTAAATAAGTCAGTAAATAAGTCAGTAAATAAGTCACTAAATAAGAGAGTAAATAAGTCAGTAAATAAGTCAGTAAATAAGTCAGTAAATAAGCTAGCAAATAAGTCACTAAGTAAGAGAGTAAATAAGTCAGTAAATAAGTCAGTAAATAAGAGAGTAAATAAGTCAGTAAATAAGTCAGTAAATAAGCCAGCAAATAAGTCACTAAGTAAGAGAGTAAATAAGTCAGCAAATAAGTCAGTAAATAAGTCAGTAAATAAGTCAGTAAATAAGTCAGTAAATAAGTCAGTAAATAAGTCAGCAAATAAGTCAGCAAATAAGTCAGCAAATAAGTCAGCAAATAAGTCAGTAAATAAGTCAGTAAATAAGTCAGCAAATAAGTCAGCAAATAAGTCAGTAAATAAGCCAGCAAATAAGTCACTAAGTAAGAGAGTAAATAAGTTAGTAAATAAGTCAGTAAATAAGTCAGCAAATAAGTCAGTAAATAAGTCAGTAAATAAGTCAGTAAATAAGTCAGTAAATAAGCCAGCAAATAAGTCACTAAGTAAGAGAGTAAATAAGTCAGTAAATAAGTCAGTAAATAAGTCAGTAAATAAGTCAGCAAATAAGTCAGTAAATAAGTCAGTAAATAAGTCAGTAAATAAGTCAGTAAATAAGTCAGTAAATAAGTCAGTAAATAAGTCAGCAAATAAGTCAGCAAATAAGTCAGTAAATAAGACAGCAAATAAGTCAGCAAATAAGTCAGTAACGGACCCCTTTTCACGTCAGCTATATTGGACATACGGTGCTATACCCATATTTATGATGACCAACCGGCACTCGGTGGCTGATGTGGCATCATCACGCCGGTCGACTTTACTTCCCGTGACACTTCTTGAAACCCACTTTAGACTGTGTCGACCCGGGAGCCAGGCCAGTGTTAGAGTTCTGAATCCACCCCGATGCGGATCGAACTCGTGACCAGCAGGCCTGCAGGCGTGTGTCTTGTCACAGCGGCCGCCTCAAGGTGTGCCTTGTGATGTGTGGTAATTATCCATGCCCGGCCCCACCTCTGTAACTAGAGACTTGACGTTGGCGGATGTCAGGTTGCCGGTGTTCCGGGATGCAGAGATTAGCGGGCTGCGTTTTGCATAAAAGTAATTCGCAATCGTGAATATATTACAGTGGCAGGGGCGTCGCTGTCACGTGGGGTTCTGGCAGGGGCGTCAACGTCGCTTGGGGCTCTTGGCACGGAGTCAGTTCTTTCATAGATTCAGCACTCAGTACTGTCAGATATCCAATGTCAGCACTATCAGACATCCAACAATCAGTACTATCCGTCATTTAACACTCAGTGCTGTCAATCATCCACCACTCAGTACTGTCAATCATCCAACACTTAGTACTGTCAATCATCCAACACTCAGTGCTATCAGTCATCCAACACTCAGTGCTGTCAATCATCCAACACTCAGTACTGTCAATCATCCAACACTCAGTACTGTCAATCATCCAACACTCAGTGCTGTCAGTCACCCAACAATCAGTACTGTCAGACACACAAATACACCAACATGTATGTATGTATGTATGTGTGTAGAAGTTGTAGTGGTCTCTCTCTCTCTCTCTCTCTCTCTCTCTCTCTCTCTCTCTCTCTCTCTCTCTCCCCCTCCCTCTCGCTATATATACATATATATACTGATCATGCCTGCTGGTATTTCACGATTGACCTCTGTTAGCATATACCTGCGGGTTTCTCTGTTAGGCCTGTGGTTGTATCTCCCAACTTAACTATGACCGAGCGGTGGATCGTTGCCTGTTGGACAATGAAACTGCCTAAACCTTTCATACCTAGACTCGAACCCAGCCACTCCATACGTGCTGTCCTAATTCCTGACCTGGTTACACCCTAACATATCTCTCCCAGGATGTTAAGTTTCAGTACCGACCTTGCTCACCACGCTGGGTTCTGATCTTTTAGAGGAGAAGGAGATATCTGTATCACAGTCCCCGTAAAGGTAGTATATCTGTACTGGGTCGGGAGACAAGTTGTTACACCAACCTCACCCCGATAGATCTATCCATCCAGTGCCTTGCCGGCTGGCATGGGCGATCGTGCCTCTCCACAAACTGCGATCTCCGACGGCATGGATTAGTTCATATGTTGACTCCCTTTCGTGCCACGACATACGACTGTCAAGAATTTTCTCACGTTCTCTCTCTCTCTCTCTCTCTCTCTCTCTCTCTCTCTCTCTCTCTCTCTCTCTCTCTCTCTCTCTCTCTCTCTCTCTCAGCTAATTTTCCGGTTGTCACATGTTCCAGTTTTTGTCTTCCGATAACGATAGATAAAGCCATTTTCAAGGTTCTGAAGACTTAGCGGCACTACATCAAACTTAAGAGTTAGAACTGGTAGTCTAGAAGAGGACTCATAACCAATCAACCAAGCAGGCAACCATCCAACCAAACACACAAACAAGCAAAGAAACAACCAATAAAACACCCAACTCGTCAAACAAGCAACTAATTAACCAGTTTGTCAAACAAGCAACCATTCAACCAATCAAATAAACAACCAGTAAAACAAGCAACCAACCAACCATTCAAAAAAGCAACCAGTCAAACATCAATCAACCAACCAATCAAATAAATCACCAATCAAACAAGCAACTAATCAACCAATCTGTCAAACAAGCAGCCAACCAGTCAATCAAATAAACAACCAGCCAATCAAATAAACAACCAGCCAATCAAATAAACAGCCAGTCAAACAAGCAACGAACCAACCAATCAAACACACATTCAATCAAATAAGCAACTAATCAACCAATCAAATAAAGAATCAGTCAAACAAGCAAACAACCAACCAATCAAGCAAAAAACCAGCCAAACAAGAAATTAACCAACCAATCCAATCATCTCAGAAGACAACTCTGATCGCCGTGTCTGCTGCAATCAGTCAAACAGGACGAGACCGTGCAGATGTATGCCGGATCACGTCGGAAATTAACGAGAAATTAAACAGATGTACACGCACATTCTCTCTCTCTCTCTCTCTCTCTCTCTCTCTCTCTCTCTCTCTCTCTCTCTCTCTCTCTCTCTCTCTCTCTCTCTCTCTCACTTGCTCTCTCTCTCTCTCACTCTCAACTCTCTCTCACTCTCTCTCTCTCTCACCCTCTCTCTTTCTCTCTCTTACTCTCTCTCTCTCACTTGCTCTCTCTTTCTCTCTCTTTCTCTCTCACTCTCTCTCACCCCCTCTCTCTCTCTCTCTCTCTGTGCGTGTGTGTGTATGTGTGTGTACGAGTGCATATATATCATCAATATTGACACACACACATACACGCCACACTACACTAGGGAATAATCGTGTCAAAGAACGGGTTCCAGACATGGTTAAAAAAAACAACACACACTCAGAGAGAGAGGAGAGAGAGAGAGAGAGAGAGAGAGAGAGAGAGAGAGAGAGAGAGAGAGAGAGAGAGAGAGAGAGATAGTTGAGGGACATTTGTCCTGGGACAGCTGTGCTTGCTGCAACAACAACAACAAACAACAACAACAAATGGATACAGTAATTCTAAATTAGCGTGAAGTTACACGGAATTTAGAATAATTAGCAACGGGGAATGCGATATGAGACCGTTGAAATCAGTGCCCCTCCGTTGTTGATATCGCCCAGTATCCGTGTCTTTACTTAACGTACTAGACCTCAGTCATACCGGAGACGCAGTGCTGACTACAGATGCTTCTTGTGAGAGGAATATTGTATAGTGTCTCATTCAGACATGGACCTGATGTGTTCGTTCAGACAGTGTTATCCAGATCCGAAGTCGGACGTTTACCTCGTTGCGAATGTTTCTTTTGAGGATTGCGGTAAAGTTTACTTCAAAACAATGTAGATTCTCTTAGTGAATATACATACAGAAGCCAGAAACAATATATTGTTTGCAGTATGCACCTAGTGAGGTGCGGCGAAATATGCCAGGCAAGAAATCGTGCAATCTATTGTTTGTGTCTTCTACGTTTAATGTTTACCTCGTCAAAGATGTTTCTGTTTATGATAGCGGTAAAGTTTACCCCACAAACCACATTTCTGCCGTCATTAGATGTTGTTCAGCTTTTCTGCTCGTCGTCCACACTTCACATCCTTACAAAAGTACAGGTTCTGTGTAGCACGTCAACACTCTCTCTCTCTCTCTCTCTCTCTCTCTCTCTCTCTCTCTCTCTCTCTCTCTCTCTCTCTCTCTCTCTCTCTCTCTCTCTCTCTCTCTCTCTCTCGTTGCAATTGACATTTTGCTTATTGGTCATTATGTTTTTCCATCTTGCATAAGGCTACCTTCGCCATGGCGATTCTTGTTTTAATCTCTTCAAGACACCCCTACCCCCAACCCACCCCCACCTCCAATCAGATGTTATGACTGTTCCGAGATAGTTGTACCGATTCACTTGTTTAGGAATATTCCCATTTACCTGTATATTACATTGTGGTATTTCTTTCTTCCTTTGACGACCATAATATGTATCTTCTTACAATTTAATTCTAACCCTAATTGCTCACTTTGTGCAACAATCGCAACTACTAAATGTTGCAGGTCCTGTTTATTGCCTGCAATCAATACTGCATCATCCGCATATCTAATATTATTGATGTTATGTCCCCCAGTGGTGATTTCTCTCATATCTTCAAAGTTTCTAAAATTATTTTCACTGTAAAGAATACCACGGACAGACAGAAATACCAATGAGCAAGTCTTACAAGAAGCAGATGACAACCGTAAACTGATAAGAGAAATTGCATGTAGACAGTCACAAATTTTAGGACACGTTATGAGAAGAAATAAATGGGAGAACTTGGTGACAACTCTCAAGATTGAGGGGACAGGAGTAAGGGGAAGACAGAGAAGTAAATATCTAGATGGCTTGACCACGTGGTATGGTCGAGACAAGAACACTGAGCTGATCCACGACTCTGGTGATCGTGTGAGATGGGAAACCATGACCGCCCACGCTTATCGGCATGGCACATGATGATGAAAGTCTACCTCATTATAGATGTTTCTGTTGATGTTAGCGGTAAACTTTATATTATTGCAGATGGTTATATTTATAAAAACCATAAAGTTTACCTCGTTACCGATGTTTCTGTTGGTGATGTTTGTAAAGTTTACCTCGTTACCGATGTTTCTGTTGATGATGTTTGTAAAGTTTACCTCGTTACCGATGTTTCTGTTGATGTTTGTAAAGTTTCCCTCGTTACCGATGTTTCTGTTGGTGATGTTTGTAAAGTTTACCTCGTTACCGATGTTTCTGTTGGTGATGTTTGTAAAGTTTACCTCGATGTTTCTGTTGGTGATGTTTGTAAAGTTTACCTCGTTACCGATGTTTCTATTGATGATGTTTGTAAAGTTTACCTCGTTACCGATGTTTCTGTTGATGATGTTTGTAAAGTTTCCCTCGTTACCGATGTTTCTTTTGGTGATGTTTGTAAAGTTTACCTCGTTACCGATGTTTCTATTGATGATGTTTGTAAAGTTTACCTCGTTACCGATGTTTCTGTTGGTGATGTTTGTAAAGTTTCCCTCGTTACCGATGTTTCTGTTGGTGATGTTTGTAAAGTTTACCTCGTTACCGATGTTTCTGTTGGTGATGTTTGTAAAGTTTACCTCGATGTTTCTGTTGGTGATGTTTGTAAAGTTTACCTCGTTACCGATGTTTCTGTTGATGATGTTTGTAAAGTTTACCTCGATGTTTCTGTTGATGATGTTTGTAAAGTTTACCTCGATGTTTCTGTTGGTGATGTTGGAGGCAAAGTAGATGGTGTGAAAGTTTACAGTTTTTTATTTTTAAATTAGATCAATTGTTGTTTGGGCTTGTTCGCTTTGAACTCAAGTGTAGTCCATACGCGTGCTACTTCTTCTAGTGCACAGGACTAATTTTTGCCTGTGGATTAGCTTTCCCTATGACCAGTGTCCCTCGCCATCATACGAACCCACTCCGATTTCAGAGGTACTTGTAATTTATGTCCCAAGGTCAAGGACGAGAAGTCAACATTTTAGTCTAACTGCCCGGTGTAGGGGCTGAATCTGCTCCCTCGGCATCTGCACACTGGATGTTTAATTATGAGTTTTTCCCCTGAAGTTGTGTTTTCCCTTAAGAAAAAATACAAAGCAAACCCTCCCCTTTCGAGTAAGTATGTAGCTTATCTGTAGCAGTAATTGGTTCTTAAATTCAACAGTCTTTACAGCTCGCTACAACGCCTTGCATACATTGAACAATAACGGGAGTCTCCGTGGCCAAGTGGTCAAACCATCTGCCTCGCGCTCCGAAGGTTGTGGGTTCGATTCCGGGCTACGTTTTTCGGTTCACGAATGTATTTTCCTCGGAGAATAAGACAAGAGACTAAGCAAGACATTGTATCCAATTTTATAAGAAAACGCCGTCGGAACTACATCGGCCATGTACTCAGAATGGACAAGGCAAGACTGCCCAACCAAGCCCTCTTATGGTCACCAGTAGGGAAAAGAAAATGGGGAAGACCAAGAGAGACCCTGCGTAGAACCATCATCAGAGAAGGCTCATTCAACGGCCAAGTGAACATCCAGGATCTACAACAGGTAGCAGCGAACCGCCGGACATGAAGAGCCATGACTTCTGCCCTATGTGCCGCCTTGGGCACAAGAGGAAAGACTAACTTAACTATATGTCACAGTATCTCATCAGGTGCATACTGCAGAGTTATATATCATATGAACTGAACAAATGAATAATACAATGACTGAAATACTTAAATCACAGGTATTGTTCAAATGTGAAACATTTGTTATCCCCACGGTAATTTCAAATTTAACACAAACTTTTTATGTTTGAATAAAACCGCCTAATTGCTAACGCCTCGCTATATCTGAGTAATCGTTTATTGTTCTCGAATACAGAGTATACAATACAAAATGTCGTCTAGTAATTCTATTTAAAATATAATAAGTGACGCATTTTGTTCATTTCTTTTCATTGTTCACACTTTAAAAACTTCCATTCTTCTCAGTTGGTTATTATACCATAATGTTTATATGTTGTGTTTTGTGTATTTGTTTGCTGATGAAGGCTAGTCGCCGCAACGTCCAACGTTTTCCGTAATTGTGTTCTGCAAAGCTGCATAATTGCGTGTTATTTTATATTATTTACAGAAACAGAGCTTTCCTTTCGTATTTGCTTTTTAAATCGTTTAACTCGGATCAGGTTTTGACATCTAGGGGTGATTACGAGGATAACCGTTACGCTTGATTGCGGAAGGATGGTAGAAGTGTCCCCTGCTTTGTCTTACCTAGTGCTTATCTGAAACAGGCAATTGACCAAGACGTCAGAGGGACCCTGAAAACGTTGACTTTATCTGAGATTTGAGTCAAATTCCGGCTTATCCTCTGTCCGGTGTGGCGAGTGTCCAGCGTTATCAGTTGAGGAGATTTGTAGCTTTGTTGTCACTCTCAAATAGTAGCGTGGCATGTTGGTTGTTTATCGGCCATTGTTTAGCTCAAGTGGCTGGATTAGGGCTACGGTTGGTTTAGTGTAGTTTGTAAATGGTCGTTTTATTTGCACTGGATAATTCCGTTGCATGTCATTCACAGGACGTAGCAGTCACCCCCAGCATTTTCGCTGTTCGTGATTCTGAGCAAATTTTACGTTCAGTAGTTTGCCATTGCCGGCTTCGTGGCTTAGAGGTTATGACTTTTCTCCGTAATCTCGTATACTCTCGTCGGTAACGTGATGACGGTTCAAATCAGCAGTGGTTCGAATCGCATCGGTAACTTACGGGGTATGTGAGCCGGCCGCTCAGAAAGCAATGGCAAACTACTGAGCGTAATCTTGCCAAGAGATCAACATACAGCTGAAAGATGCTGGTGTTGACAGCTAAGTCCTGTAAAAAGGATATGCTAAAAAAAAAAAGTTTGCCATTGCTTTCTGAACGACCGGCTCCCATACCTTTTTTTTTCGAAAAACCAGCACCGCTGTGTTTCGAACCCGGGTATACGGGCTCACAAACCGCGTTCACAAGCCCTTGGCCACAGAGACCGGCTTTCGTGAGTGCCTAAGTCTTCTCCTGTAGATCACTCAGGAGAACCTCAACACAGTGCACGAACTCCGAGGATCCAAATGAGCGTATAACTGAATCACGCATGGTATACATTTATTTTGTGTCTAACTTCACTCATGCTAAATCTCTATGAAACCGACAAGGCTCAAAATGTGTGTTTACCAGAATCACGTATGTTGTGAAGTCGCCGTGGCTGAAAGGGCAAGAGCGCTCACTCTTAAACTTCCTTTGCGCTGATGGTGGGTTAAGAAGTTCAATCCCAGCACCGACATTAAGTTGAACCTAAACGTTGATTTCTCATTCATAAAGCAATGGCAAACTAGAAAAAAAAATTATCTAGAAACTAAACCTGGGGTCACGCAACGTGTGCTGTTAAAAATATGTATATATTCTTATGTGCATCGTCATCATCATCATCGTCATCACCATCACAAACATCATTATCAACATCATCACCATCATCATCATCACCATCATCATAATCATGATGTCTAACATAATTTCAGCTGATGTCAGCGTGGTCCGTGTATTTTGTTTGAGATTTGTTTCATTTGGTTTGTAATGTTATTGTTTTTTCTTGGAAACGTTGGTAATGTGGCGTTTTTGTTTTACACGCCGATAAGATGGTTTTACTTTTTGTCATTGGGTGCAGAGACAGTGGGATATTGTCATTGGGTACAGAGACAGTAGGATATTGTCATTGAATACAGAGACAGTGGGATATTGTCATAGAATACAGAGACAGTGGGATATTGTCATTGAATACAGAGACAGTGGGATATTGTCATTGGGTACAGAGACAGTGGGATATTGTTATTGGGTACACAGACAGTGGGATACTGTCATTGGGTACACAGACAGTGGGATATTGTCATTGGGTACAGAGACAGTGGGATATTGTCATTGAAAACAGAGACAGTGGGATATTGTCATAGAATACAGAGACAGTGGGATATTGTCATTGAATACAGAGACAGTGGGATATTGTCATTGGGTACAGAGACAGTGGGATATTGTCATTGAAAACAGAGACAGTGGGATATTGTCATAGAATACAGAGACAGTGGGATATTGTCATTGAATACAGAGACAGTGGGATATTGTCATTGGGTACAGAGACAGTGGGATATTGTCATTGGGTACACAGACAGTGGGATATTGTCATTGAATACAGAGACAGTGGGATATTGTCATAGAATACAGAGACAGTGGGATATTGTCATTGAATACAGAGACAGTGGGATATTGTCATTGAGTACAGAGACAGTAGGATATTGTTATTGAGTGCAGAGACAGTGGGATATTGTCATTGAATACAGAGACAGTGGGATATTGTCATTGAATACAGAGATTGTCGGATATTGTCATTGAGTACAGAGACAGTGGGATATTGTCATTGGGTACAGAGACAGTGGGATATTGTCATTGAATACAGAGACAGTGGGATATTGTCATTGAATACAGAGACAGTGGGATATTGTCATTGGGTACAGATACAGTGGGATATTGTCATTGGGTACAGATACAGTGGGATATTGTCATTGGGTACAGAGACAGTGGGATATTGTTATTGGGTACACAGACAGTGGGATACTGTCATTGGGTACACAGACAGTGGGATATTGTCATTGGGTACAGAGACAGTGGGATATTGTCATTGAATACAGAGACAATGGGATATTGTCATAGAATACAGAGACAGTGGGATATTGTCATTGAATACAGAGACAGTGGGATATTGTCATTGGGTACAGAGACAGTGGGATATTGTCATTGGGTACACAGACAGTGGGATAATGTCATTGGGGACACAGACAGTGGGATATTGTCATTGGGTACAGAGACAGTGGGATATTGTCATTGAATACAGAGACAGTGGGATATTGTCATTAGGTACACAGACAGTGGGATATTGTCATTGAATACAGAGACAGTGGGATATTGTCATAGAATACAGAGACAGTGGGATATTGTCATTGAATACAGAGACAGTGGGATATTGTCATTGAGTACAGAGACAGTAGGATATTGTTATTGAGTGCAGAGACAGTGGGATATTGTCATTGAATACAGAGACAGTGGGATATTGTCATTGAATACAGAGATTGTCGGATATTGTCATTGAGTACAGAGACAGTGGGATATTGTCATTGGGTACAGAGACAGTGGGATATTGTCATTGAATACAGAGACAGTGGGATATTGTCATTGAATACAGAGACAGTGGGATATTGTCATTGGGTACAGATACAGTGGGATATTGTCATTGGGTACAGATACAGTGGGATATTGTCATTGGGTACAGAGACAGTGGGATATTGTCATTGGGTACAGAGACAGTGGGATATTGTCATTGAATACAGAGACAGTGGGATATTGTCATTGAATACAGAGACAGTGGGATATTGCCATAGAATGCAGAGACAGTGGGATATTGTCATTGAGTACAGAGACAGTGGGATATTGTCATTAGGTACAGAGACAGTAGGATATTGTTATTGAGTGCAGAGACAGTGGGATATTGTCATTGAATACAGAGACAGTGGGATATTGTCATTGGGTACAGAGACAGTAAGATATTGTCATTGGGTACAGAGACAGTGGGATATTGTCATTGGGTACAGAGACAGTGGGATATTGTCATAGAATACAAAGACAGTAGGATATTGTCATTGGGTACAGAGACAGTGGGATATTGTCATTGGGTACAGAGACAGTGGGATATTGTCATTGAATACAGAGACAGTGGGATATTGTCATTGAGTACAGAGACAGTGGGATATTGTCATTGGGTACAGAGACAGTGGGATATTGTCATTGGGTACAGAGACAGTGGGATATTGTCATAGAATACAGAGACAGTAGGATATTGTCATTGGGTACAGAGACAGTGGGATATTGTCATAGAATACAGAGACAGTGGGATATTGTCATAGAATACAGATACAGTAGGATATTGTCATAGAATACAGAGACAGTGGGATATTGTCATAGAATACAGAGACAGTGGGATATTGTCATATAATACAGAGACAGTGGGATATTGTCATTGGGTACAGAGACAGTGGGATGTTGTCATTGGGTACAGAGACAGTGGGATAATGTCATAGAATACAGAGACAGTAGGATATTGTCATTGGGTACAGAGACAGTTGAATATTGTCATTGGGTACAGAGACAGTGGGATATTGTCATAGAATACAGAGACAGTGGGATATTGTCATTGGGTACAGAGACAGTGAGGTATTGCCATTGGATACAGAGACAGTGGGATATTATCATTGGGTACAGAGACAGTGGGATATTGTCATTGGGTACAGAGACAGTTGGATATTGTCATTGGGTACAGAGACAGTGGGATATTGTCATAGAATACAGAGACAGTGGGATATTGTCATTGAATACAGAGACTGTGAGATAATTTCAATGAGTACAGCTTTCTGCTGGCTGGAGGACAAGCCACACATATGTTGTGATTGTGACCAGGTGTGGATGAACAGGTAAATCATCACAGCCTGGAGAGAATGATGCGGCAGGGATTTACCAGAGAATTAGTACTCCGAGAAACGAGCGAACGAAAATCTTTATTTTCAAAGGGTTAAGAATTGGGCACGCAGGCCCGTCTGACATTCTGCCCTTCTTCTCAATTTCATCTCATACATTCTTTCATTCAACATCACTTATGAAGCAAATTTTTGACAAAAAAAGAACAGTAGCATTATAAAGCATGAAAAATAATCAATAACAAATGAGGCAATGTTTAACATGGGCATTATAAATACCTAAGGAAGGTGTAACGTGTCGTAAATATGGGAATGTTTTTTGGCTAGTTGTCGTTTGAGATAATGTACCATTATCATCGTCGTTTTTTTTTTTTTTTTGTTTATGGGGGAATGCAGTCTGTACTGAGGTAGTGTTCAAACAGGTTGCGAATGTATGTATAATGATTGGTGGTGTCTTTGATTTCTTGTGGAAGATTGTTCCACAACTGAGCGGCAGAGTATGCTAAGCTTGTTTTATATAAGTCTATCCTAGGTTTAGGGGCATGAAGTATATTTAGTCGTTCGCTATGTCTTGCGTTATATTTAAACAATGGCCAAAGGTAGCTTGGAGCATTTTGAAAGGCGAGACAGGTTGTCATTGACAAATATAGAGGCATCGAGGCTTTGTCATAGACACGGACATAGAAAGGTTGATATTTCATAGACACACGTTGGACAGTGTGGCTTATTTCATTGTACCCTATATAGAACATGTGATATTCTGTGGACACATATATAGAAAAATGTGATATTTTGTGGACACATATATTGAAAAATGTCATATTGTGATATTTCGTGGACACGGAGAAAATGTGATATTTTGTGGTCGCAGATATCATGTGATATTTCATGAACACAGACAGAAACATGTGTACATTCCATGGATGCAAGTAGAGACATTGTGATATTTCATGAACACACAAAATTAGTGGTTCATGGACACTGATAAAGAGAATGTGATATTCGTGGACATAAATGGAGACAATTTGATATTTCTTGAGCACAGCGACAATGTAATATGCCATGGACACAGACACGGGAAATGTGATACATCAGCGACTTTGTGTATTTTAATAACGTCAAACATGTTACTACATCAACCACCACTGCAAGAATATGACACCAACATAGTTGCGGGCTTCATTATTGGTGGATACTTCTCCAAGGACGTTGGAAAATGACAGGGATAATTGATCACTTTCATTCTACAGAAGACACAAGGAGACTCTCGCCGCAGCGCACGAATCAGGAGCAACCGCGAGGATCCAAATTTATGCATATATCAGAATCACACAAGCTGTACATATCTGATCTGGGAAGGTTTTCTTACTTTGCAGTTTAGCTTAGACAGCAGCCTATTCGACGTGCTCTACTCATTCACAACCAAAGATAAATGTTTACATGCACACGAGTCTTGCGAGTTTTTTCGATCTTGCTTGGGAAGGTTAGATGTGCGATCCACTACCACAGAATCAGGAGAAGGTGGACGGTTTTTTGGTGCAGGAGAGCCTGGCATATGATATCACAACATCTAGTCTGAGAATGGAGGTGGAGGGAATCATGGCGGCGTTCCTCTGGCTGGAGGACAAACAGCACACGAATGTCGTGAGTGTAACGGACTCACAAAATATGACGAAAAGGTTGAAGACAGGCATACTTCGGGCAGAGTGGCAAGCTACAATTCGACAATCAAAAATAGAGAGCATCTGTTGGGGTTTCCCACAGGATATGCTGTGTGGCGGGAAACGAGCAGGCGGACTGCTTGTTGCATGATAAGGACCAAAGTGGTCGGAGCCCTTTGGGATCATGTTTATAGTGCAGATGTCTTGCCACTGGATTCAGATGGACTCAGGCGAGAGAGTGAGGTCGACGAATTGCGCAACGTCATATATCAATCCCACTGGATGAAATGAATGGTCATCATCATTCTTGATGGACAAACAACATAGTGCAGAAGAACAGATAGATTATCACAGTCTGGAGAGAATGATGCTGTAGGGAGTGACCAGAGATCTGGCCGACACTCAGGACTCTTAGCAAAGGCCAGACACACATGTAATCAGACTGCTACTGGTATCATTAGTATAGGGACTCTTCCCTGGCTGTGCAGATGATGACGCAGCACGTATGAACATGTCTTGAGTGCTATGACTCTTCTTGACTCGACTCAACTCGTCTCAGGAGGGTGTATCAGTACCACCATTTTTAAATTTTATTGTGTGAAAGTGCGCACAGTCTATACCGTGAATTGAGCAAGGACTGAAGGAGTCGGAGACGGGCACCTAAACCTCTCGAGCTACCTCCGCCCATCTGGGGTAAACACATCGCATTCTGTTGAATCACGTGATTGGGTTGTGTAATTAACATGTAATAGTCTTGAAGGAGGTGGGCGGAGCTTTGATTGTAGAAGCTGGTAGTGAATGACATTTGACACTTGAGGTGCAAACAGAGGCGGAGATGAAAACTAGCAGTGGTGGGTTAAAACAATGGATTGAAAAGGAAAAAAAATAGGTGGGGGGGGGGGGGTGTTGGAGGCGGGTTTAAATAATAATAGACAGATTTATCTACCACTTTAATGTGATATTTGGTTACATAAACTGGGCTGCTCTCTAACCTGGGAGTGGAATCGCGGTATTAAGAGACAATTATGTCTATTGGTAGACAACTTGTGAGGGGCCTGGGTAATTAAACGGACCAGACGCCTTTCGCCTTTAAAACACGGATATATCTCTGGTCAATGTTGGGAGAGGGGGAAATCTCATCTCTTGATTGGATATCTATGTTTCTCTTTGAGGAAGAAGACATTGCTTGTTGCTTTTGTCTCACCCGATGGCGAACAAACAACATCGTTGCATCAATTTGACAGCTTCTGCGAGTTTTCCTTTCACTAGTTGATTGTTGGATTGTGTTGGACAGTGTGCGTGCGTTATAGCAACTTCACTTTATTTCTTACAGAGTGTCAGACCATTTGTGATATTCGTGGTTTGTTCAAGTGATATTCACAGGAATGTGAATCACAATTTCTGATATTCGGGAGTGTACACGAATTCGTTCTAGCTAATATTGGATGGATGTTCACTAGGAACCCATGTGTTATTAAAGATTGTTCTAGCCAACATTAGATAGATGTTCACCAGCAACTAATGTATAATTAAAGACCGTTCTTGCCAAAAATTGGACACATTTTCACTAGGAACTCATGTGTTATTGAAGATTGTTCTAGGCAACATTAGATATATGTTCACGAGGTAAAGTTGTTTCGATAAAGATCTTTCTGGCCAACATTGGATACATCTTCACTGTGAATTAATGTATTATTGAAGATCGTTCCAGCCAATATTAGATAAATGTTCACACGGAACTAAAGTTGTATCGTTAATGATCGTTCTGGCCAAAATGTGATAAATTTTCACTAGTAACTAATGTATTATTGAAGATTGTTCTAGCCAATAAATTGAATAGATTTTCACTAGAAACTAAAGTTATAGATTAAGATCAATAACATAATCGAAATAAAACTGCAGTAGTTAAGATTTCAGCCTAATCGTCTACCAGTAAGTCGTCTTTAAGCACAGAAGAAACAAACAATAAGTTGCACGCTTTATGGCCTGACAGTTTTCGCAGCATCTCACTAGGTGCAAACTGCAGCGTTATATGTCATAAAAAGTGAAAAGTTGAATTATATTTTGGTTGAAATACTTAAAACATATATCACTGACGTTGTTCCAATGTGAAGCATTTCTTATCTCGACGGTAATCGCAAATTTAAAGTGAAGTCTTTCTGCCTGCACAAAATTGGCTCAGAATGTCGCCTGCCAGCTTACTTCTTCTGAATTCTTCCGCCAAGAAAAACTAACGTTCGTACCGACACAAAACAATGAAATATTTCGAAACAAGACCGAGCTGCCGTTTTGCATACCGAGGAGAATGTGTTTATACGGAAACTTACCACGTCAAACAATATGCAACAATTGTACACCACAACAACAGAGAAGGGATGTACCCGACTCCCAGGGAAACGCCAGCCCGCAGCCCAAATCTGTACGCCCTGATGGAAAGTCTGCCCAGTTGGCGCCTGTGTGGTAGGTTGCATCTTTCATGTTTCATTGGCATGTTGTGTTCTTCTTGTAGTTCTGTTCACTGCGAACAACGAAGTGTTTTTTTTTTTTTTTTTTTTTTTTTTTTTTTATTCGCTCGCTTTGAACTCAAGCGTAATCCATACACGTGCTACTACTTCTGTAGTCTGTCCAGAAATGAATGCCTTCATTCACGATCAATTATTTTGTAAACTGTCAGTTGCATCGTTATGAAATTTTTCCTGACGTCTTATATTTACCCCCACCCACGGAATATGTCCTTGATAGGTCCAAAAGCAACTTAAATCATGGAAAGCGGCGACATTTCTTTGATGGTTTGGTGAAAAACTAGTGATTTCTCGCTAACAAACAGGTTTTACAGTAATGCCCTGTTCTACTACGCGAGGCTCTTGTCATAAGGCCAGTCCCATGTCCCACGGGAAAATTAACTATTCAACGCTAATGTTTCCGTGTGAAGACGTAATACATTTAATAATGTGCACTTCATCTCTGACCCGTAAATTATATACCGCATATAAGTAAACTTTGAAATCTGCTGTACAATCTCCAGAAAAAAAATGTGTTTGTTGGGTGGACATAATGATAAGGTTATATGCTAAATCTCATCATTTTCCCTCAGTTGGTTATTGATATATGGAATTTTATTTTGGGGCAGACAAAAGTAAACATACTATAGTAGCACTGGACTGATTTATGCTTGTGGATTAACTTTCCCTATTACCAGTGTCCCTCGCCATCAGGCAAACCTAGTTTAGTTTAGTCGACGGATCAATATCATGGCACACGGGTGTAACCTATAAGTGCTCCGTTCTACTCCTAACTCAAGCCTGAGTCCGAAGCATCTCAGCTCAATGCACGAACTCCGTAGCACCGGCGAGAACCCTGAAATACTTTGGGTAGATTTTTAACTCGAACTAGTAGGCAAACCTACTCCGACTTCAGGAGTACTTGTAATTTACGTCCCAAAATTTTATATCGAGATCCTTTTGTAATGCTATGTTTATAATGCAGTGAAAGAGTCAACAATAACGAGAAGTTGCAACGTTAAGTTTTACGAGAACACAATCACAAGTGACAAACTGGAGGGTGCAGCTAAAGCCTTCGTCAGCACATAAATAAACACACACTGATACACGACATGAAAACCTCTACATGAACATATCTATAAAAGTTACTCATTTGTTTCCTTATGGACTAGATACGAGTGTAGTTCAACGTCACGTGTGTGTTTATAGTGTGTTGTTGGCGTAAGTCTTGTCTCTCGGCTTCTGCTGTTGTGTCTTTCATCTGGCTAACCAGTGCTCTATTAATTGTCTCTATCGGCGCTGAATTAATGAGCTTCTTGCGTTTAATTGAAAGAAGTTGTTGGTGAGCTCGAAGATGTAACTTCAAGGACCAGAAGAGCTCTCTCTCTCTCTCTCCTCTCTCTCTCTCTCTCTCTCTCTCTCTCTCTCTCTCTCTCTCACACACACACACACACACGAGAGAGAGAGAGAGAGAGAGAGAGGAGGGGGGGGGGAGGGGGCTTTGAATGTTCTAAGATTTGGATGTGTGGATATTATTATACTCACTTGTGTATTTACTGGATTAACGCTTTGGTAGTAATCAGTTAAAATACTACATTGGCACATTTCGTGAAGTAATGCATCTATGTGTTAAACATTTCGTGAATTAATGCATCTATGTGTTAGTCAAAGTAATACATTCGCCTGTTTAGTCCAATTAATACATTTTCCTGTTAAGTTGAAGTAATACATTCGCCTGTTTTGTTCAGGTTATACGTTTAGAGAAATTAGACGTAGACAAACAGTCGATCAACCGACTGACCAACCAACAGACCATCCAACCAACTGACCGACCATCCAGCCGACCGACAGACCTTCGAACCGACCGACCAGCCAACCGACCGACCAACCGACCGACCAGCCAACCGACCGACCGGCCAACCAACCGACCGACCATCCAACCGACCGACCGGCTAACCAACCGACCGACCTTTCAGCCCACCGACCGACCGACCAGCCAACCGACCGACGAACCGACCGGCCAATTAACCGACCGACCAACAGACCGACCAGCCAACCGACCGACCATCAAACCGACCGACCGGCCCAACCAACCGACCGACCGGCTAACCAACCTACCGACCTTTCTGCCGACCGACCGACCAGCCAGCCGACCGACCAGCCAACCAACTGACCAACCAACCGACCGACCATCCAACCGACCGACGAACCGACCGGCCAACCGACCGACCATCCAACCGACCGACCGGCTAACCAACCGACCGACCATCCAACTGACCGACCGGCTAAACAACCGACCGACCTTTCAGCCAGCCGAACTTTCAGCCGACCGACCGACCATCCAACCGACCGACCGGCTAACCAACCGACTGACCTTTCAGCCCACCGACCGACCGACCAGCCAACTGACGGACGATTCAGCCGACCGACCGACCGACCAACCAATCGAATGACCATTCAACCAACCGACCTATCAACGAACCAAGCTCATTTCCAGCCTTCTGTAATTACTGCAATTAAAGGCAAACTTTATGGAAATCTCATTACGCTCAAGCCATCTATTGGTATATCTTAAAGGAGGTCAGCATGGCCGAATGGTTGATGCCGAGATAAGGGGTTCAACCATTTCACCGGACAGTGGGACAAAAATGTTGACCTCCCGTCCTTGACTTGGGGACGCAAATTACAAGTACCTCTGAAGTCGGGGCGGGTTCGCCTGATGGCGAGGGACACTGATAATAGGGAACGTTAGTCCATTCACAAAAATTCAGTCCAGAGCTACTAGAAGTAGTGTGTGTGGACTATGTTTGAGTTCAAAGTGAAAGAGCCAGAGCAAAAATAAAAACATTTCTGGAACATGATAGAAAGTTCGAGAAAGGGCACAAGAAAAAGATGATGATCATGAAGAAGAAGAAGAAGAAGAAGAAGAAGAAGAAAAAGAATGAAGAAGAAAAAAGAGGAATAAGAAGAAAGAGAAAGAAGAAGAGGAATTGGCAATGGAAGAGGAAGAAGTCGAAGAATGGAAGTAGTAGTAGAAGAAGAAGATTGAAGAAGATGAATTAGGAGAATAATAGTAATAAGAATAATGGGAAGTAGAGGAAGAAGAAAGAAGGAGAAGAAGAAGATGAAGTAGAAGAAGAAGCGGCAGCAGAGTTGTTGGAGGTTGCAAGCTTATTATTGATGTTTGGCCTGTCTGGTTTCTTGTCTAGGCAAACCGCAAATATCCCACCACAACATATTGAGATTGTTTGTCAGTTGCTTGGTTGGCAGTTTTTATGGTTTTTAGTACAACTTATGGTTTGTCAGTTGCATGGTCGGAACTGTTCAGGTTTTAAGCACAACTTATGGTTTATCAGTTGCATGGTTGACAGTTTTCAGGTTTTAAGCACAACTTATGTTTTGTCAGTTGCCTGGTTGGCAGTTTTCAGTTTGTATGTACAGCTTATATTTGTAGGCCTGTATCTGTGGCGAAGAGGTAGCGATCGTGATTCGCAATCCCGCTTTCGAAATCAGTTGCAGGCGATTTAGAAGCACACCGTCTTGTGTTTATTTTTAACAAAGGTATGAGTGTCGGTCGCTCAGAAAACAGTGACAAAATACTGAATGTAAACTTGTCGTGTAGATTAAAACAGCCAACATATGCTGGGGTAGATTGTAAACCGACAAGCAACTAACTTTTAAAAAATGTTTGTAGAGCTTATTTTTGTAGATTGAAGGAACGGCAAGATTAAGGTTTTAATTACATTTCTTTATTTCACTTATTGATATATTGAGCAACAATTGCTAAACGTCGGGTTCAGAGAGTTTGATTAAGTCAAAAAGCAAATGAAGAATGTCAAGGATGTAATGAGGAAATAAATCCTTGCTTATCTGACAAGAGAGTTCTTAAAAAATGGCAGACATTTTGTTGTTAGTTGATTAAAAAAAAAATTATTGCATATCCTTTACAGGACGTAGCAATCAACCCCAGCATTTTGGCTGTTCGTGATTCCTGGGCAAGCTTTACGTTCAGTAGTTTGCCGATGCTTTCCGAATGACCGGCAACTATCTATACCTTTTTAACAAAAACCAGCATCAGTTGATTGAAACAATGTAATATTCAAAAGAATGTTTTCCCGTTGTGAATTTAGAGAATTAAGACAAACAAATATTGCACAGTTTATGGCTTGTCATATTTCGCTACATCCTGTCTGGTGTATAGAGTAGAAACTGCACAACATAAACTACAGCAACAAGATAAAACCTTCAAGCTGAAATATATAACACGAATATTCCCACATGAATGTAATGTGTTGACGGTTGTCTTTGTTGTTGGTTGTCTGTGATGCTAGTTGTCTGTCTTGTTGGTTGTCTGTGTTGTTGGTTGTCTGCGTTTTGGTTGTTGGTTGTCTGTGTTGTTGGTTGTCTGTGTTGTTGGTTGTCTGTGTTGTTGGTTGTCTGTGATGCTGGTTGTCTGTGTTGTTGGTTGTCTGTGTTGTTGGTTGTCTGTGATGCTAGTTGTTTGTGTTGTTGGTTGTCTGTGTTGTTGGTTGTCTGTGTTGTTGGTTGTCTGCATTTTGGTTGTTTGTGTTGTAGGTTGACTGTGTTGTTAGTTGTCTGTGTTGTTAGTTGACTGTTGTCTGTACAGCTTGAAGGTACCATGTTGTCTGTGATGCTGGTTGTCTTTGTTGTTGGTTGTCTGTGATGCTGGTTGTCTGTGTTGTTGGTTGTCTGTGTTGTTGGTTGTCTGTGATGCTAGTTGTTTGTGTTGTTGGTTGTCTGTGTTGTTGGTTGTCTGTGTTGTTGGTTGTCTGTGTTGTTGGTTGTCTGCATTTTGGTTGTTTGTGTTGTAGGTTGACTGTGTTGTTAGTTGTCTGTGTTGTTAGTTGACTGTTGTCTGTACAGCTTGAAGGTACCATGTTGTCTGTGATGCTGGTTGTCTTTGTTGTTGGTTGTCTGCGTTGTTGGTTGTCTGTGATGCTGGTTGTCTGTGTTGTTGGTTGTCTGTGATGCTGGTTGTCTGTGATGATGGTTGTCTGTGATGTTGGTTGTCTGTGTTGTTGGTTGTCTGTGATGCTGGTTGTCTGTGTTGTTGGTTGTCTGTGATGCTGGTTGTCTGTGTTGTTGGTTGTCTGTGATGCTGGTTGTCTGTGATGCTGGTTGTCTGTGTTGTTGGTTGTCTGTGTTGTTGGTTGTCTGTGATGCTGGTTGTCTGTGTTGTTGGTTGTCTTTGGAGCTGGTTGTCTGCATTTTGGTTGTTTGTGTTGTAGGTTGACTGTGTTGTTAGTTGTCTGTGTTGTTAGTTGACTGTGATGCTGGTTGTCTGTGTTGTTGGTTGTCTGTGATGCTGGTTGTCTGTGTTGTTAGTTGACTGTGTTGTTGGTTGTCTGTGATGCTGGTTGTCTGTGTTGTTGGTTGTCTGTGTTGTTGGTTGTCTGTGATGCTGGTTGTCTGTGTTGTTGGTTGTCTTTGGAGCTGGTTGTCAGTGTTGTTGGTTGTCTGTGATGCTGGTTGTCTGTGTTGTTGGTTGTCTTTGGAGCTGGTTGTCTGTGTTGTTGGTTGTCTGCATTTTGGTTGTTTGTGTTGTAGGTTGACTGTGTTGTTAGTTGTCTGTGTTGTTAGTTGACTGTTGTCTGTACAGCTTGAAGGTACCATGTTGTCTGTGATGCTGGTTGTCTTTGTTGTTGGTTGTCTGCGTTGTTGGTTGTCTGTGATGCTGGTTGTCTGTGTTGTTGGTTGTCTGTGATGCTGGTTGTCTGTGATGCTGGTTGTCTGTGATGCTGGTTGTCTGTGATGCTGGTTGTCTGTGTTGTTGGTTGTCTGTGATGCTGGTTGTCTGTGTTGTTGGTTGTCTGTGATGCTGGTTGTCTGTGATGCTGGTTGTCTGTGTTGTTGGTTGTCTGTGTTGTTGGTTGTCTGTGTTGTTGGTTGTCTGTGATGCTGGTTGTCTGTGTTGTTGGTTTTCTTTGGAGCTGGTTGTCTGCATTTTGGTTGTTTGTGTTGTAGGTTGACTGTGTTGTTAGTTGTCTGTGATGCTGGTTGTCTGTGTTGTTGGTTGTCTGTGATGCTGGTTGTCTGTGATGCTGGTTGTCTGTGTTGTTGGTTGTCTGTGTTTTTGGTTGTCTGTGTTGTTGGTTGTCTGTGATGCTGGTTGTCTGTGTTGTTGGTTGTCTTTGGAGCTGGTTGTCTGCATTTTGGTTGTTTGTGTTGTAGGTTGACTGTGTTGTTAGTTGACTGTGTTGTTAGTTGACTGTGTTGTTGGTTGTCTGTGTTGTTGGTTGTCTGTGTTGTTGGTTGTCTGTGTTGTTGGTTGTTTGTGTTGTTAGTTGACTGTGTTGTTAGTTGACTGTGTTGTTAGTTGACTGTGTTGTTAGTTGACTGTGTTGTTGGTTGTCTTTGTAGCTGGTTGTCTGAGTTTTTGGTTGTTTGCGTTGCTAGTTTACTGTGTTGTTAGTTGTTTGTGTTAGGTCAGTGGTTCTCAACCTTTTGTGGCCCGTGCCCCCCTTCACCATATTTTCAGAATGTCATCCCCCCCCCCCCCTTTCGTATTTCCTACCTAAAAATTTGGCCCGTGTTCCCCTTCACCATATTTACAGAACGTCATTCCCCTCTTTCCTATTTCCTACCTAAAAATCCCGCCCCTGCCCCTACACAGTATACGTAATAATGGAAGCTAAATTAATAGCACATACTAAAATAAGTCTAGACATCCACATAAAACATGATTTGTGGGTCTACTTACTTTATAAATTGAATTTTAGAAGGGTGAGACATACCCTAAAATTCCCCCCTGGGGAGGGGGGGGGGAAATTCCCCACCGGTTGAGAACCACTGTGTTAGGTGGTCTGTGTTGTTGTGTGTCAGTGTTGCTTGTTGTCTGTTGTTGGTTGTCTGTGTTGTTGGTTGTCTATATTGTTGATTGTCTGTGTTGTTAGTTGTCTGTGATTGGTACACATGACATATTGATTGGTACCCATAACATAATGATTGGTACCAATGACACATTGATTGGTACAAGTGACATATGATTGGTACACGTGACATAATGATTGGTACATGTGACATAATGATTGGTACATGTGACATAATGATTGGTACACATGACAATGATTGTTACACATGGAACATTGATTGGCACACATGACATAATGATTGGTACACATGGCATAATGATTGGTACACATGACATAATGATTGGTACACACGACACACTGATTAGCACACACGAAGAATTATCAATCACACATGGTGTGTTCTTATAACAGAAAGAATTAACATCTCTAATTTCTAAAACTTTGACAGAATCTCCAGAATTAGATGCCCAGAATTTTTCCCTTGGCCACAACGGAGGACGGTCACAAACTGCCAGCTCCCAAACACAAGTAAACTCCCAGGAGTGTGCCATCTGCCGAGATAAGTCTACCGGCAAACACTATGGGGCCTTTAGTTGTGACGGTTGTAAGGGCTTCTTCCGTCGCAGCGTCCGAAGGAATCACGTATACTCTTGCAGATTTAGCAGGAATTGTGTGGTGGATAAAGACAAGAGGAACCAGTGTCGCTACTGCCGGTTGAGAAAATGTTTCCGAGCTGGAATGAAGAAAGAAGGTTGGTTCTTTAATTCTTTGTAAATTAAGCAGGGTAATTTCATGTTGTAAATACAGCTGAAGTTCTTGTTATTACTTGCATTTAATCAGTAGAATTGACAATTCTTAATACGCATTTAAATTGCTCTTGTAGTTCTTGTTTATATTGTAGATCTTGTCATCATTTAAGAAGTATGGCTGTAGTTCTTGTTATCATTTAATCAGTAAAGTTATAGTTCTTGTCATAATTTCCACGGAAGAGGTTTAATTCTTGTAACCATTTTATCAGTAGAGCTTTAGTTCTTGTTATAATTTAATGATTAGAGTTATATAGTTCTTGACATCATTTCATCAATAGAGTTGTAGTTTTTTCTTTTTCTTTTGGCGGCGCTTGCTTTGGACTCACGCATAGTCCATACACTTACTACTACTAGTAAGCGTGTGTGAATTGCTCTCTCTCTCTCTCTCTCTCTCTCTCTCTCTCTCTCTCTCTCTCTCTCTCTCTCTCTCTCTCTCTCTCTCTCTCTCTCTCTCTATTTATTGTTAGTGTTCCTCGCCATCAAGCAAATCCACTCCGACTTATGAGGTATGTGTAAGTGAAACTAGAATTGCATGTGTTGTGAAACTAATCTCATCTGCCTAGTGAAATTAATCTCACCTGAAGAGTGGAACTATTTTCATCCCTATTGTTGAACTAGTGTACCTCCTATCTTTCAATGATTGCCTGCTATGCTTTCTCTGTTGACAGCTGTGCAGAATGAAAGGGACAGAATCAGCGTGAGACGAACCAGCTACGAGGATGTCTCCCAGGGTACTTCACTGTCGGTCAGCACTTTGCTTCACGCAGACACTACCTCCAGACATCAGGTCAGTCCTCATTCCTCATATCTTGTGCTGCTGTATGACTGTGGTCCTGTTGTTTGAATGTCCGATTGTGGTGCTAGTCTTTTTATCTGATTGTGGTGCTCCTGTTTGTCTGTCTGATTGTGATGCTCGTGTTTGCCTGTCAGATTGTGGTGCTAGTGTTTGTCTGTCTGATTGTGGTGCTAGTGTTCATCTGTCTGATTGTGGTGCTCGTGTTTGTCTGTCTGATTGTGGTGCTAGTGTTTGTCTGTCTGATTGTGGTGCTAGTGTTTGTCTGTCTGATTGTGGTGCTAGTGTTTGTCTGTCAGATTGTGGTGCTAGTGTTTGTCTGTCTGATTGTGGTGCTCGTGTTTGTCTGTCTGATTGTGGTGCTAGTGTTTGTCTGTCTGATTGTGGTGCTAGTGTGTGTCTGTCTGATTGTGGTGCTAGTGTTTGTCTGTCTGATTGTGGTGCTAGTGTGTGTCTGTCTGATTGTGTTGCTAGTGTTTGTCTGTCAGATTGTGGTGCTCGTGTTTGCCTGTCTGATTGTGGTGCTCGTGTTTGTCTGTCTGATTGTGGTGCTAGTGTTCATCTGTCTGATTGTGGTGCTCGTGTTTGTCTGTCTGATTGTGGTGCTCGTGTTTGTCTGTCTGATTGTGGTGCTCGTGTTTGTCTGTCAGATTGTGGTGCTAGTATTTGCCTGTCTGATTGTGGTGCTCGTGTTTGTCTGTCAGATTGTGGTGCTAGTGTTTGTCTATCTGATTGTGGTGCTAGTGTTTGTCTATCTGATTGTGGTGCTAGTGTTTGTCTGTCAGATTGTGGTGCTAGTGTTTGTCTATCTGATTGTGGTGCTAGTGTTTGTCTGTCAGATTGTGGTGCTAGTGTTTGTCTGTCTGATTGTGGTGCTAGTGTTTGCCTGTCTGATTGTGGTGCTCCTGTTTGTCTGTCTGATTGTGGTGCTCGTGTTTGTCTGTCTGATTGTGGTGCTCGTGTTTGTCTGTCTGATTGTGGTGCTAGTATTTGCCTGTCTGATTGTGGTGCTCGTGTTTGTCTGTCTGATTGTGGTGCTCGTGTTTGTCTGTCTGATTGTGGTGCTCGTGTTTGTCTGTCTGATTGTGGTGCTAGTGTTTGTCTGTCAGATTGTGGTGCTAGTGTTTGTCTGTCTGATTGTGGTGCTAGTGTTTGTCTGTCAGATTGTGGTGCTAGTGTTTGTCTGTCAGATTGTGGTGCTAGTGTTTGTCTGTCTGATTGTGGTGCTAGTGTTTGTCTGTCTGATTGTGGTGCTAGTGTTTGTCTGTCTGATTGTGGTGCTAGTGTTTGTCTGTCTGATTGTGGTGCTAGTGTTTGTCTGTCTGATTGTGGTGCTAGTGTTTGTCTGTCAGATTGTGGTGCTAGTGTTTGTCTGTCTGATTGTGGTGCTAGTGTTTGTCTATCAGATTGTGGTGCTAGTGTTTGTCTGTCAGATTGTGGTGCTAGTGTTTGTCTGTCTGATTGTGGTGCTAGTGTTTGTCTGTCTGATTGTGGTGCTAGTGTTTGTCTGTCAGATTGTGGTGCTAGTGTTTGTCTGTCTGATTGTGGTGCTAGTGTTTGTCTGTCTGATTGTGGTGCTAGTGTTTGTCTGTCTGATTGTGGTGCACATGTTTGTCTGTCTGATTGTGGTGCTCATGTTTGTCTGTCTGATTGTGGTGCTAGTGTTTGTCTATCTGATTGTGGTGCTAGTGTTTCTCTTATTGTGTTCATAGTGCTTATTACTTTAAGGCAACAATTGCCTAGAAAGGACAGATATAAAGTAACAGCTCTGTCGAACAGAAAGTGTTCAAGTAACGCGTTTCTGGGTCTGAAGAAATTAAAATAACATCATCATGGGACAGGACATCAAGTAATGATGTGGATATTGAGTAATGTAACAGCTGCATGATAACAAAGCAGCCAAGAAAAGTATTTCATATAGGAAATAACTACTAAAAATGTGGTGCCTTGCTTGGTAATTCTTCTGTCTTCTTTCATCCGTTATCCTTTATTGGGACCAAGGCCCTCAACTAACCCGCTTCAAGCCCTCCTATCATTAACTATTCCACGATGCATCCAAAATTAAAAAAAAAAAAACATTGTTCCGAAGAAGTTTCCCACTATTGATCTGTGATGTGATAGCACCATCACATTTCCCGCTATTGTTCTGTGATGTGGTAGCTCCATCACATTTCCCGCTATTGATCTGTGATATGATAGCTCCATCACATTTCCCGCTATTGATCTGTGATATGATAGCTCCATCACATTTCCCGCTATTGATCTGTGATGAGATAGCTCCATCACATATTGTTGACCTGGAAGCAAGGGGGAATAGGTGGTCAGTCTTTCTCTCACTTTGGCAAGTGATGAATCTAGGCGTCGAATACACATCCGTTCATGTCCTCCAAATATTTATTTATTGTTTTTATTTGTCTTCTCTGTGTGTTTTTATGTCTTTCTCTAATTCTTTTGCCCCGTGGATTGCAGATGAAGGCTAATCTGTATATACTGTTCTCAGGTTTTCTGAGCGTGTCTTATCCTTATCCAGTGCCAGCATTATAATTTGGGTGAATGTGTTAGAGGCTACAGTATTGTGAGATCAATTTGAGTTAATGTGTCAGAAGCTACAGTAATGTGAGATAAATTTGGGTTAATGTGTTAGAGGCTACAGTAATGTGATATAAATTTGGGTTAATGTGTTAGACTTGTTAGAGGCTACAGTAATGTGAGATCAATTTTGGTTAATCTGTTGCAGGCCACATTAATGTGAGATAAATATGGGTTAATTTGTTACAGGCCACAGTAATGTGAGATAAATTTGGGTTAATTTCTAAGAGGCCTCAGTAATTCGAGATAGTATGTTAATGAAGCTACACTATTCTTCTTGTACCTTTAAGACTCCTAGTGCAGTAAAGGTCCACAACTATGCATGCTAAATCTTGTATGGGCAAGTTAATGATTGGTTGGAAGTTGGCTGATTTTGTTTTTCTCATGTATGAAGTAGCCAATCCCATACCAACTTTCTTATGTTGTCTTTTAGGACATGTGCAGCAGGTCTGCATTGTTGCTATTCCTTAGTTTCACCTTGGGGCTCTGGTAACACACATTTGGTATTTTGTCATCGTCCATCTTCCTAATGTTTCCTATCCATCTAAGTCTACAAAGACTGAGCATGGAACAAACCGTCATACAACCCAGTCTTTCCAATAGTTCGATATTTATGATCTTCTCTTGCCTCTTAAAACAAAGTACTATACAACAATAGACACTATATATCTTAACTGTAACCCAGAAGGATTGAACAGGATCGTGTTGGTATAAATAAAATACAATATAAACATTGAAGTATGAGTCTTGACAACATGTAACATGGATTAACAGAAGAAGAAGTAGACGAGATGAGAAGGGGAAGGCAGAAGATGAAGAACAAAAGGAGATATAAAAGGAATATGAAGATGAAGAAAAGGTAGATGAAAGTGAAGAGAAAGAAGATCAAAGAAGAAGAGGAAGAAGAAGAAGAATTACTAAGAATTAGAGATATAGAACTTGCTTGATCGATTCATTTTCAGTTATATAGTGCTGTAAAATAATGTTCAGGCTAGCACAATTTGAGAATCACTGCTGTAAGTCTGTACACATCTCCCATGCTTTTGCCAAGCTGCCAGTTAGTAGCTGTGCTACTTTAGCTATTCTGCCAGTTTACTGTTTGAGCAGTCTGCGAGATATTTCATCTGGTAAAACAAGAAATATCTTGTTCCTGGGTTACAAACCGTCCTAGTATGCATTATCTTACTTCAGAAAACTGGCCACTTCTGTCACGTAGAAAGATACTTATAAGTATTGAACTATTTTTGTGGCTGACATTAAAATATGGACAGTTACTGCAACTAATGAGCACAAAATCATAACAACATGGATGAGATAACCTTGATAGATAGAATTAGGAATGGGGAAAATAGAAGACGACTAAGCCTGAAACCAGTCATGCATGTCATTAAACAACATTAATCATTAGAAGCAGATAAAAGGAGCCTTTCTGAACACAAGTTTCAACTCCATCTTGTGCTAATGATAACAACGAGGATGAGAATACAGTTGGTTATCAGTGACACACCTGGACACTGACAGTGGGGGAAATGTGATGGAATAGCTACAAAGAATGTTTGATGAAACAATGAAAGACAAAGAAACAGAACTGATATTAGGAAACAAGTTAGTATAATACCATTGTTTGGCTTCATCCATCAAACGTAGAAGTAGATAGAATTCATGCACAGTTACTTTACTCTCATGGAAAATGTTTGGATACTTGGCATTTATCAGAATTTGCCATCCAACACTGAATCATATCAGCATATTTATGCTCCATCTCTCTGAAAAGCGGTTGAAGAGTAAGGATATTTATAGTTCTTGATGTTTATCATAGTCCCCAAAAATAAGGCCAGTTGTTTTTGTTTTATAAAGCAAGCTTATTGCTTTGCTCTGCCATCTGCAATCTCTGCTCTGCTTTAAAAATACAAATTCTTAAACTGCATTGGGACAAATGCAGATTGATTCACAGGCCAACACCCACTTGCTGTCGGCAGTCGATGTGCGCAGCAGACGATCAGCAACACTGGAGGATGTGGCAGAATCCATGAAACAGCAACTATTAGTTCTCGTTGATTGGGCCAAATTGATTCCATGTTTTTGTGAGCTGCCTCTAGATGACCAGGTAATTTACATGCCCACAGTACAAGATTTGTTATCCACTTTCAATGTTTCTAATTTCAGTGTGTGTGTGTGGGTGGGTGGGTGGGGTGAATGGGTGAGTGATCTTCAACAAATAAATTAATGAAACAAACAAATCATAATTTGGAAATTCATGTTGATGGTGGCACTGATTCAATACCGTAGGATAATATATCGCAAAATGTGACCTCCCATTTGGACAGATAGATGGTATCTCGCCATACCAGGGTCATTGTATTATTTATTTTCTTTCACTGTATCTTTAGCAATTTTAATCCTCAATTAATGGAAATTTACATTATAATGATTGCTCATTTGACTACACACCATGTTTGCTCCAAACCGACTTTTTGGTTGGCACTGAGTCAGTTAAGTTACTCTTGAATTATAAAGTAAATGTGTGTGTGAGAGACAGACAGACAGACAGACAGAGAGTGAGAGAGAGAGAGAGACAGACAGACAGACAGAGAGTGAGACAGACAGACAGAGAGTGAGAGACACACACAGAGAGAGAGACACAGAGAGACAGAGAGAGTGACACAGAGAGAGAGAGACAGACAGAGAGAGAGAGAGACACAGAGAGAGAGAGAGAGAGACACACAGACACAGAGAGAGAGAGAGAGACAGAGCGAGAGAGAGAGAGACGCAGAGAGAATGTAAGATCACAGTTATTATCAAGTGCCCAGCTAAGGGGTGTTGGTCTTCATGTCTCTCCCCACATCTTGCTCCTTGGTGTTCTGGATCAATCTTACTGGTGGTATTCACAGAATATCATCCTAGATAATCAAACATCATTTGCCGTATTCAGCCTCTGCCTTTTCTACTGCTGATCGTTCTAGTCATGATGTTCTTTATTGCCTCTCTTCTCATTATGAGCAAAGCAGATCAGCATGGCTGAATGGATAAGAGTCCTCGTTCATAAACATCCGATGTGTTGATGCCGAGGTATCGGGTTCAACTCCTACACCTCTCAGTTTGACGGAAATGTTAGCGTCCTTGACTTGGGGATGTAAATTACAAGTACCTCTGGAGTTAGAGTGAGATCACCTGATAGCGAGGGACACTGCTAATAGGGAATGTTAATCCACACAAATGTGCACTAGAAGTTGTGTTGACTAGTTCGATGTTCAGTGAGGATGATCTGTTGACTAACTATTTTATGGGTATAATCACAAGAATCCCCTTTGACGTGTCTCCAACTTGCCATGGTAGAGGAACTTGCATGTCCCAATGACCCAAAGAGCTATGTCAACGGAAGCACAACTACATGTCGGACAGGTCTTGGGATAGGGACCAGACCAAGAGAGACACAACCTGCTACCTTGCAAGTAGACTGAGGATAGGCAGTCAAAAACCGAATTAGGCGCACGATGCCACTAATTCGTGGTTCGAAAACATACTCTAAGGCTCTCAGCTGAGGGATATGGCTGAACGTCTCTAAGTCAAAATTTTCTAGATGTAAGTGGCGGGGCCTATACTCACCCACTGCAAAAGGGGGATGAGATGCCAGGCCTGCTACAAGCCCGGTTCAGATACATGTTCTACGGCTCTCAGCCGAAGGATATCAGAGATCCCCGGATGAGAGAGCCTGGCCGCTACTCGCTCTCTGCCGCATAGAGGTAAGGTGCTGAGTCGAAAGCACATGTAGCCTACCTCGTGAGCGTTACTAAAGGTGGAAAAAGAGTCCCAATCGCACGCAATGGTTATGATGCAAGTCTGTCCACTTCATGGAAGTCCGCAGCGAAAGCTCACTGAGTGGTTGTCGTCTCATTAATACTGTGACGAAACGGATAAATATCGTAAGATCTCTGCATACTAGCCCTTTGAAGGGAGTGCCATGCGTTGGTCTCCCTTTAATTTAATGTCAATTAATAGGGGAGTTCCCTAGAAAAGTAGTGCGGGGGCGGAGCTATTCTAGTTATTTATAGAAGAATCTAGAATGTTCCCCCAAGTGCGTACGTGGTTTTGATCTCTAAGTTCACGAGTGCGTTGTGCAGCACGGGTTGGAGGAATCCATCGTGACTCTGGTTTTCTTCATGAATCATGAAAGTCACGCAGCCCGTGTAGGCGAGTGGAAGGCGGACTGACGTTGTCGGAGTCAGTCGCCCACCAGACCTCAGCGTGGAGAGATCATGGCCAGCAGGCTGCAGTAATTTGGATGTCAATATTCGCGGCCAGTGCGGACATATACAGTCAAGGTTGTGATTCTTCAATCACAGGTTAGTTGAGTACTTATTCTATGATTTAATTGTTGTCGTAATGCCGTGCTGCGTCCCCGGAATGAATTAATTGCCATCGCCAAATTGGGTTGTCGCGTAGAGTTATCCGTTACAGTTGGCGGTTGCATTTTTAAGTAGGCTTTATCGATCAGCAATGTAATGTGTTACCTGACGGAACAAGCCGTGTTCCACCGCGAGTGGTGTGTAAATAAAATAGGCCGAACGATGTGCGTTACAGTGTGTAGCAGTTACGGGTTTGGTTTATTCAGTACGCAGGCAAGGCGACAGTTTGTCCGTCATGACATCAACATGCTAGACGCTGTAAATGATAAGGTATAGCTTATTATTAGAACTGTGTAATGTGCTTCGTGACATTAGAATGGTAACGTAATTGTTCTATCAGTGATGGTGATTTTTCGAGGAATCAAGGTGAAATCAGCAGTGGTGTATTTGCTGTGTGCAGATAGCAGTGTTATTCCGCGTAAGCCGAATGGCGTTGCATCGGTAGGATAACAATTGATAAGAAGTATTCAGGATACTCTTGTTACTGCTGGTTGTCATGTCCGTCCGCTAGGATGACCGTGCGTGTTCCATCTTACGTTTGTCTAGGCAGCGGGAGGTAGGCCGGTACCCCCAACCCGATCAGTAATAGGTCCAACCCAATGCCATCGTGCATGTCCGATGGATGAACATACCCGATCGAGGGTGATGCGGCGCTCCCTAATTCGAGGCCGAGGTGTCTAGATAGATCGAGGTTTGAACCTAACCGTTTCTGTCTCTAATATTCTACTCTTCTGGAACCCTGACTCGGTTCATGGAGTACTTGGAGTACTGCCGTGAGGTAGTAGTTGGGAGGGGCATAACCCCCCCCCCCTCCAAAAGGTGGAGCCAGAGTTTGGTAGTGGAGTCTGGAGGTTTGCTACATTGGATGACGTGACTTAAGTCGTCACGGGACAAGGTACACGAGACCCACAGTAGCTGTGGGAAAGTGTAGTGGTGGATGGTCACCACAGCTGTGCTCGACCGGCACAGGGATGACTGACCTGAAAGATAGTCAGTGAATAAGAGGGCAACTCAGGATCTGGGGCAGGGATCCCAGACCTGACACTATGGCTGTGATATGATTTTGCTATTTAAGTGTAACAAGTCATGAGTTCTCCTTAGTTAATGCTATAGTAATGAATTATCAGGAGTATAATTCATTATGGACATATAGTTCTTAAGGTGTGTAATTCATCAGTCCATGGGTTAAGGGATTGATGAATTGATGAGTCTGTCAGGAAGGAGATGTCCGGCTGGACACCTTCTAGATACAGTAATCCCTACACTGAAAGGAAAGTAAGTGTATATGTTGATTGATGATGGGAGATGAAACCGGATTGGACTGGCACCAGGCGAAGGATGCTTGACAGAGTCATACAGTCGACTCTGGTGCTAGGGGTTATATGTAGCCCAGAAGTGTTACTTGACTGAACAGGTGTGCTATGGCTTTTTCTACCATCATTATGCCGATATATTATAGTGACTAAGTAGATCTATGATGTGATGATTTCATACTCATGTTGGTAGACATGAGGAATGTCTGAGAGGCAGGTGACAGGGTGGAGATGCTGGTAGTCTTTGTTGTAGTTGAGTACTCACACCAACCTCTCCGTGTTTCAGGATCTGTTATTACTATACAGAAGAAGATTCAAGAGCTGCACCATGAGCTCTATGGGCCCACTCATTCCAGTGCCTATCCAGAAGTTGATTGAGGCCATACTGGGAGTGGTTGTCTGAGTCTGCTAGATCAATGTTGGAAGGAGCTGAGTGCTGAATAAGTCGGTAGGTCTAGGTTAGGACCTCCGTCCAGAGTCCGACGAGTGTCATCCGATCCTGAGAGGATCCAACACTGAAACGTCTGGTGATTCAAGCCAGTGAAGCACTGGTGACATTCAGTCTCTGTGTAAACCTTGGTAATTGCCAGGTAGTGACCTTTCAAGTTGTGCAGAGTGATCATTGTTACCGGTCGCCATGACCTGTGTTATATGCTTCTGGCCCGGCTGGGTTATGGGACACCATGTATCAGTTGATGCTTACATAGTGTTTTTACATTGGTTACCTTTATGAAGCCAACATGTGGCCCAGTGAACTAGGACATTGATTACAACATGGGTGGAAACACCAGAGTGAAATGTTTAAGGTAGGGAGCTACCTCATGCCAACGTGATGAACTGTTGACAGTGTATGCTAGGTTGTGATTACTACCCATGGATCAGGGTAGGTACCTGATACTGTGTGAAGATCTATTGTCCAAGGACATGGAACTAAGGTGAAGTGTTTAGTCACCTGATAGACTTTACCAGTGACATTGTGTGTTCGTGTGGAGCAACCGCTTATTGTGTAAGTGACATATCAGTGTGTGGGTCACTGATGAGATAGAAGAGTGACCTGGCTCTGGTGTATGTTGAGACGGTGTTACATGTACTTTTTCTGCAAGTGGGAGACCGCTAATGTTCTAGGGTCGGCCCAGACTTCATCAGGAGTGTGACGAGTGAAATAGTACGACAGCAAGGAAGGATCCTTGTTCATCAGTGCAGTGTCAGTCAGGCAGTGGTACGGCGCTTGATCAGCCCTTGCTTGGTTCTCTGGGTGAAGAGGGAACTTTGGAGAGGCAGCAGACCTTGGAGTTCCAGTCCACTGGAGGAGCCTGGGTGAGTCGCTACCACGACTGGACAACCGCACGAGCTATCGTCCGCCTCCATGATGAATCCTCATCTGCGTCTTTGATCTTGTACATAGTTCTTCTCGTCTGGCTTTCAGCCATCCTTCTCTGTGTTGTGGTTGACGTAGTTCAGAATTAAATTTTTGTTCTCTTAGCTATGACTTTGTGCAGTGATATGACTGGTGTCTGGTCCGAGCCCCCTTGGGGTTTGGAACCCTAGGTGAGGGAGGGGAGGTTAAGCTGTCCCGGCTTGTGTGGGGCCTGGTAGATGTAGAGTGCTATTGAGGTGGTTGGAGCAAAGGCAGGGGATAGTATCTATCGTGGCAAACCAGACCAAGCCCCGGCGGTCTTGTCACAAGATAGAGTGGGGGCTCGTCCGGGATCTTCTCTTTGTTCTGACATCTCGTAGGAATAGGTTATAGGGTCATCTGTCCTATACCTATTATCTACTTGACGAGTAGGGCTACTGAAACCTTTCTCTTCGACGTGGACAGACATTTAGTTAAGTTAGTATAGATACATAGTTACAGTGTTGGTTGGAGTACAGTTAGCATTGTGATTGGGTATTGCATATCTATACTGATACTAAGTTACACTAAGCATGGCTACTCGTACTTTAGATTTAGCTAAGGTGCGGGCATCTGCAACTGAGATGGGATTGGAAGGTGAGGAGTTCAAAGCCTATGTACTGGAAGTAGAGAGAGACTTCAGAGCAGAAGAGAGGGAGAGAAGAAAGTCAGAAATTGAGCTGGAAGCTCGAAAGGTAGCACTTGAAGAGCAAAAGTTGGTGGCAGACCAACAGGCACAAAAACTGGCAGCTGACCTAGAGTCTAAGAAATTAGAGGCTAGGAAGTTGGAAATGGAACATGAGTTCCGTATGAAGCAACTTGAGGTAGAGGCTAAATCGGTTGGTGAGTCTGAGGGAGCAGTAGGTGGAGTAGCTTTACCTAGCTCATCAGTAGCCAGCAGACCAGCTTACCATGCTATGAAATGGCCGTTTCCACCATTTGAACCGGACCAAGAGAAGATAGATCAATTCTTAGAGAAGTTCGAGGCAATGTGTAAAGCTATGGGTTTAGAGCCTGAGCGTTGGAATCTTAAGCTTTCACAAGGACTCCGTGGCACCGCGTACGAAGTGTATGCGCGTCTTCCCCCGGGGATGGAAAATGATTATCCAACCCTGAAATCGGCTCTTTTGAAAAGATTCGAAATGACAGCCCATGCTTACAGGCGGAGGTTCAGAACTTCCAAGAGAGAACCAGGTGAGATGTTCTCGGCCTATAGTGTGAGGTTGAACTCATACCTGTTGAAGTGGATGGCATTGGCCAATTTCAAAGAGGATTATGAGAGTCTGAGAGAGTTGATGGTGGTGGATCAAATGAAAATGCAGATGTCCAAGCCTTTAAGGAATTTCTTAGGGGAAAATGGGGCGGAAAGGCTAGACATAGTAAATAAGTTAGCTGAAAGGTATGTGGAAGTCTATGGTGAGACTGGGGATTCCAGTCAGACTGATTCACAGAAAAGGCAGAAAGGGCTTGATCAGAAGCCCAAGACCAAAGGTCCCAAAGAATCATCCAATGTAGCAGATCCTGTGGTAAAAGACTCTGGTAAGAAACCCGATAAGCAAAGCCCTCCCGCCTCCCCAAAATGGAAGTGGAGTAAGAGGTGGTGTAAGCACTGTAAGTCTCCTTCCCATAATACTGTAGATTGTCTGAGGAAGCCAAAGGACTTGCACTTTGCGTGTCTCGCCTCTACTAGAGGTAGACCTAGCGAGACCACACCTAAGGGTCGGGAGAAACCAAAGTCTGAGAAATCACCTGTGATCGAAACGATAGAGGTGAATGGGAAGCAGGTGGAATGTCTATACGATACCGGATTGCAGTTTGAAGCTGTAATTTCATCCCACCTTGTGAGCCCAGGGCAGCTCACCGGCGAGACAAGAGAATTTCAGCTGGCCATGAGGAGCTCCGTAGCTATGGACTTGCCGATTGCTCGGATTGACATTCGGTGCAGGTACGTTACGGGTAGCATCCAGGCGGCTGTGCTGCCTGATCCTATTTACCCTTTGATCCTCGGTCGTCCGCATGTATTCCTGGGGGACCCCAGGGAACATTGTCTAGTGAGCGCTAGGCAGGCCAGGGCTAAGGATGGAAAAAGGCAGTGTGGTAAGAAAATATACCATTCTCTTGCGAGGTTAGTGAGCAGTGCTCAAAGTGGGGACCAGACTTTGCGTCCTTACTTACTGGAGGTGTCCCAAAGTTCTGTCCCGCCAACTCCGGGTCAGTTCTATGTAGAAAACCGGTTGCTTTATCGTAGAGCCGGGCAAGGGGATAGCCAGTACGGTCAGATGGTAGTCCCTACTGACTACAGATCCCGCTTGATACATAGGGTACATACCTTATCCTTAACCGGACATAAGGATGTGGGGGCAACAGTCCAGTGTCTTTCCAGCCACTACCACTGGCCTGGAATGACAGGCGACGTGCGGAGATATATCCGGTCGTGCCCAACGTGTTGTCTGGCAGCACCAAAGCACAGGACCAGGAACGGTTTATCTCTGCAGATTGGAGATAGGGTTCTCGCGCTTCTCCCAATCGAGGGGGCGGAATTCGAACTCGGATGGCAGGGCCCTTTTCCTGTGGAACGGATAATGTCCCGATCCACGTATGAGGTGAAGGTCCGCGGGGAATTGCGTAAGTTCCATTGTACTCTCCTTCAGAATTTGGAGAGGTCCGAGGTAGTTTCTCCACAAAGTAGTGCGACTACCATCGCGCTAGATTCGGTTCTGGGTCCAGACGAGGGCGAGGAAGACTCAGTCCTACGCAGTACATCCTGTGGGGAGGGTCTGCGGTCTCCTGAGCGTTCAACCGTAGATAGGGCGAACGGGCTCCGTCGGGAAGAGGCCCATGGTGTTAAGCACACTGGGAATCGAGGTCGGACAGGCGAAGTCACAACTGGCACGACGGGATCGTCGGGTGACTCGATACGCCGACAGGCTCACTGTCCTTACTCGCGGGAGAGAAGGCAGGAGCAAGGGTACTCCAGACGAACCTGGAGTAAGCGACCATTCATTTCGGTCGACATCCGCGAACAGTCCACGAAGGTGATGCCTAGTCGGGATAGGAAATATCCTATTGTCGGAAGGGACGAGCGAACCTTCAGTAAAGTAACCGATGGCCTGCAACAGGTGGATGCGGAACGGTCCAGTGTAGACAGATCCTGTAAGCCAATCACCAGGCCGTTACGTTTCGGGCCTAATCGCTGGAGATAACGTATGTTTGAGGCGGTGGTGGGTGATCCAGCATCTATACCATTCTGGTGGATCTCCGCAGGGAAAGTGAATGTTATGGAACGTCTTTTCCTGGGAATCCAATCTTGATAGAGTAGAGGTTCAGAGTTCAGACCGATCTTTGTCTAGTGAGTTCGACCGGGTCGACCATCTTAAGTGGGGGCCTATGTGACGAAACGGATAAATATCGTAAGATCTCTGCATACTAGCCCTTTGAAGGGAGTGCCATGCGTTGGTCTCCCTTTAATTTAATGTCAATTAATAGGGGAGTTCCCTAGAAAAGTAGTGCAGGGGCGGAGCTATTCTAGTTATTTATAGAAGAATCTAGAATGTTCCCCCAAGTGCGTACGTGGTTTTGATCTCTAAGTTCACGAGTGCGTTGTGCAGCACGGGTTGGAGGAATCCATCGTGACTCTGGTTTTCTTCATGAATCATGAAAGTCACGCAGCCCGTGTAGGCGAGTGGAAGGCGGACTGACGTTGTCGGAGTCAGTCGCCCACCAGACCTCAGCGTGGAGAGATCATGGCCAGCAGGCTGCAGTAATTTGGATGTCAATATTCGCGGCCAGTGCGGACATATACAGTCAAGGTTGTGATTCTTCAATCACAGGTTAGTTGAGTACTTATTCTATGATTTAATTGTTGTCGTAATGCCGTGCTGAGTCCCCGGAATGAATTAATTGCCATCGCCAAATTGGGTTGTCGCGTAGAGTTATCCGTTACAGTTGGCGGTTGCATTTTTAAGTAGGCTTTATCGATCAGCAATGTAATGTGTTACCTGACGGAACAAGCCGTGTTCCACCGCGAGTGGTGTGTAAATAAAATAGGCCGAACGATGTGCGTTACAGTGTGTAGCAGTTACGGGTTTGGTTTATTCAGTACGCAGGCAAGGCGACAGTTTGTCCGTCATGACATCAACATGCTAGACGCTGTAAATGATAAGGTATAGCTTATTATTAGAACTGTGTAATGTGCTTCGTGACATTAGAATGGTAACGTAATTGTTCTATCAGTGATGGTGATTTTTCGAGGAATCAAGGTGAAATCAGCAGTGGTGTATTTGCTGTGTGCAGATAGCAGTGTTATTCCGCGTAAGCCGAATGGCGTTGCATCGGTAGGATAACAATTGATAAGAAGTATTCAGGATACTCTTGTTACTGCTGGTTGTCATGTCCGTCCGCTAGGATGACCGTGCGTGTTCCATCTTACGTTTGTCTAGGCAGCGGGAGGTAGGCCGGTACCCCCAACCCGATCAGTAATAGGTCCAACCCAATGCCATCGTGCATGTCCGATGGATGAACATACCCGATCGAGGGTGATGCGGCGCTCCCTAATTCGAGGCCGAGGTGTCTAGATAGATCGAGGTTTGAACCTAACCGTTTCTGTCTCTAATATTCTACTCTTCTGGAACCCTGACTCGGTTCATGGAGTACTTGGAGTACTGCCGTGAGGTAGTAGTTGGGAGGGGCATAACCCCCCCCCCCCCCTCCAAAAGGTGGAGCCAGAGTTTGGTAGTGGAGTCTGGAGGTTTGCTACATTGGATGACGTGACTTAAGTCGTCACGGGACAAGGTACACGAGACCCACAGTAGCTGTGGGAAAGTGTAGTGGTGGATGGTCACCACAGCTGTGCTCGACCGGCACAGGGATGACTGACCTGAAAGATAGTCAGTGAATAAGAGGGCAACTCAGGATCTGGGGCAGGGATCCCAGACCTGACACTATGGCTGTGATATGATTTTGCTATTTAAGTGTAACAAGTCATGAGTTCTCCTTAGTTAATGCTATAGTAATGAATTATCAGGAGTATAATTCATTATGGACATATAGTTCTTAAGGTGTGTAATTCATCAGTCCATGGGTTAAGGGATTGATGAATTGATGAGTCTGTCAGGAAGGAGATGTCCGGCTGGACACCTTCTAGATACAGTAATCCCTACACTGAAAGGAAAGTAAGTGTATATGTTGATTGATGATGGGAGATGAAACCGGATTGGACTGGCACCAGGCGAAGGATGCTTGACAGAGTCATACAGTCGACTCTGGTGCTAGGGGTTATATGTAGCCCAGAAGTGTTACTTGACTGAACAGGTGTGCTATGGCTTTTTCTACCATCATTATGCCGATATATTATAGTGACTAAGTAGATCTATGATGTGATGATTTCATACTCATGTTGGTAGACATGAGGAATGTCTGAGAGGCAGGTGACAGGGTGGAGATGCTGGTAGTCTTTGTTGTAGTTGAGTACTCACACCAACCTCTCCGTGTTTCAGGATCTGTTATTACTATACAGAAGAAGATTCAAGAGCTGCACCATGAGCTCTATGGGCCCACTCATTCCAGTGCCTATCCAGAAGTTGATTGAGGCCATACTGGGAGTGGTTGTCTGAGTCTGCTAGATCAATGTTGGAAGGAGCTGAGTGCTGAATAAGTCGGTAGGTCTAGGTTAGGACCTCCGTCCAGAGTCCGACGAGTGTCATCCGATCCTGAGAGGATCCAACACTGAAACGTCTGGTGATTCAAGCCAGTGAAGCACTGGTGACATTCAGTCTCTGTGTAAACCTTGGTAATTGCCAGGTAGTGACCTTTCAAGTTGTGCAGAGTGATCATTGTTACCGGTCGCCATGACCTGTGTTATATGCTTCTGGCCCGGCTGGGTTATGGGACACCATGTATCAGTTGATGCTTACATAGTGTTTTTACATTGGTTACCTTTATGAAGCCAACATGTGGCCCAGTGAACTAGGACATTGATTACAACATGGGTGGAAACACCAGAGTGAAATGTTTAAGGTAGGGAGCTACCTCATGCCAACGTGATGAACTGTTGACAGTGTATGCTAGGTTGTGATTACTACCCATGGATCAGGGTAGGTACCTGATACTGTGTGAAGATCTATTGTCCAAGGACATGGAACTAAGGTGAAGTGTTTAGTCACCTGATAGACTTTACCAGTGACATTGTGTGTTCGTGTGGAGCAACCGCTTATTGTGTAAGTGACATATCAGTGTGTGGGTCACTGATGAGATAGAAGAGTGACCTGGCTCTGGTGTATGTTGAGACGGTGTTACATGTACTTTTTCTGCAAGTGGGAGACCGCTAATGTTCTAGGGTCGGCCCAGACTTCATCAGGAGTGTGACGAGTGAAATAGTACGACAGCAAGGAAGGATCCTTGTTCATCAGTGCAGTGTCAGTCAGGCAGTGGTACGGCGCTTGATCAGCCCTTGCTTGGTTCTCTGGGTGAAGAGGGAACTTTGGAGAGGCAGCAGACCTTGGAGTTCCAGTCCACTGGAGGAGCCTGGGTGAGTCGCTACCACGACTGGACAACCGCACGAGCTATCGTCCGCCTCCATGATGAATCCTCATCTGCGTCTTTGATCTTGTACATAGTTCTTCTCGTCTGGCTTTCAGCCATCCTTCTCTGTGTTGTGGTTGACGTAGTTCAGAATTAAATTTTTGTTCTCTTAGCTATGACTTTGTGCAGTGATATGACTGGTGTCTGGTCCGAGCCCCCTTGGGGTTTGGAACCCTAGGTGAGGGAGGGGAGGTTAAGCTGTCCCGGCTTGTGTGGGGCCTGGTAGATGTAGAGTGCTATTGAGGTGGTTGGAGCAAAGGCAGGGGATAGTATCTATCGTGGCAAACCAGACCAAGCCCCGGCGGTCTTGTCACAAATACGAAATGGAACGTTTGGCTAGCGAATCCATTATGTAAAAGTCCGTAATGAATGCTGCAGAGTGGATGTCATCTGCAGACTAAGGTGCAAAAACGTCTCATTAACACGGAGTGGAACACTTGGCTAGCGGGTCCATTACGTGGAAGGGCGAAGTGAAAGCTTGCTGAGTGGATGTTGTCTGCAGACTGTGCATCCCTGGTTTGCACGGGGAGCAGCCAGTGACGAACGAAATACCCAATACATAGAAGTGAGAAACTAAAGCAGCCATGAACAGGATGTGGTGATTCCTTGGGTGAGCCCAGTCTCAGAGCGATATGTGCTGGCTCTGCAATTATGGAAGCCTCCTTGAATGGCAGAGAATGCCCATGGTCTGCTCCTGCCTTCCCTTGAGGGTTGACCGGATGTCTTTGACCGTTCTAACTTTATCAGCCGAGATGTGGACGACACCACAACAGTAAGAGTCTATTGTCCCTTGAAAATCCAGGAAAGCAAACCTGTTAAAACGCCCGCAGAAGTTGGATGTGCCGGCCTTAAAGGTTGCAAATAAATTGGCACAATGCAAAAACGTCCGAGTGAAATGTCCCTCGTGCCCGGAACAAAATTTTGTCTTCCGGCCGGAACAGCTCTAACTATCTTGTCTTCCGGCCGGAACAGTTCTGACTATCTTGTCTTCCGGGCACAGCGTCCGTACACGTCCAAACCGAAAGCTCACTGAGTGGAAGTCGTCTGTAGACTGACCGTTCCTGGTTTGTGTGGGAAATGGCCTGTGGCGAACGAAATGCCCAATACATGGAAGTGAGACATTAAAGCAGCCATGTGCAGGATGTGGCGACTCCTTGGGTGAGCCTAGTACCAGAGCGCTATGTGTCGGCTCTGCAATTATGGAAGCCTCCTTGGATGGCGGAAAATGCCCATGGACCGTCCCTGCCTTCCCTTGAGGATTGATCGTGAAGTATACGACCGTTCTAACTTGACCAGCTAGGATGTGGATGGCACCACAACAGTGAGAGTCCCCCAGGAATGCTAACCTGGTAAACAAATGCACACTAAAGTCGGATGTGTTGGCCTAAGGGTTTCGGCCCAAAGGTGCCTAATGAGACACACCCCAATTACGTCTGAAAAAAACACTCCGGATGAACGCAGAAGAAGAAGAAGATCACAAGAAAAATTACCGCCATGATTATTTATTCTTATACATTTTATACTGTCACTGTCATACTTGACACTATAACTGTTACAAACATTACCATTCAGTCATCATTATAATGTCCACAGGTAGTCATCATCGTGAATCTTCATCACCATTCTTGTCATCATTATAATCAGTGCTGTCACCTTTCATCATCATATTTATTGGTGGTTATAAAGATTTTGTTCATGTTGCCAGATTGCACTGTTACGAGCACATGCAGGAGAACATCTGATTCTGGGAGTGGCCAAACGATCGTTACCCTTTTCTGAAGTGTTGCTACTGAGCAATGACTCTATCATCACTAGAAAAAATGCTGATGTGGATGTTGGACACGTCGCCAGTCGCATCCTCGATGAAATTGTTGCTCCAATGAGAGAGATACAGGTGGATGACTCGGAGTATGCTTGTTTGAAAGCACTGGTTTTTTTCGACCCTGGTAAGTCTACCATTGTGTCAGTTACTGTTGATCTCATCTTAATTTAAACAGTAAATGCACAGGTTGTTTGATCCTGTCACCATTTGGAGGTGACAAGTTCGAATCCCGGGTGGGTAACTATAGCTTTTAATTGTTATGTTGTTTAGTGTGTCCTTTAATCCCTACTTCTTTCTTCTATTTCTATGAGCTAAGCAATACATGTGTGTTTATTTATTACTGCAGTAGTTTTAAACTGACTATTGTTTCTGTTTGTTTACAAAGGTGTGAGTTAGCCATTCGTATAGCAGCAACTTCTGCAATTTTTAATCTGCATACATTCTTATAGTACAGCACTTGGAGCACATTGTCTTTATCAATCATGTGACTAGAATCTAGCAAATGGCATGTAGTGGCATATGTGGGTTCCTTCCTGTTTGTTGATGGTATTGAGTTAACCAGAATATTCTTTAATTAGTTTGTTTATCCAATTTGGGACACTTGTACTGGTGTTGTGGCAAAGGGGTTGCGCACATAATTCATAATCTCACATACCGTGTTTGAAACACAGCTGTGAGCAATTTGAAAATAGACTGCCTTACGCTTGTTTTCATACAATGCTATGAGTGTCGGTCATTCAGAAAACATTGGCAAACCACTGAACATAAACTTACCAAGAAATCACAAACAGCCAAAAAATGCTGGGGTTGACTGCGATGCCCTGTAAAGGATATGCAAGTAACTATTTAAAAATCCCATTTGGGATATACTCTGTTCTACATATGTAGTTAAACTAGCACCTGCATTATCAAGGTCCACCGAAACTTGTCTAATCTCTTGCCATAGACTACTAATCACATTGATGATCGTGCTGTTGAGGCTTCTCGTTCGTTAACTTCCACAGTTGCACCGGGATTAAGCAATGTTGCCACGGTCAAACAGTTCCGCTACCAGGTTCAGGTTAACCTGGAAGACTACATCAACGACCGCCAGTATGAAAGCCGCGGCAGATTTGGCGAGATTCTCTTGCTGCTGCCTTCCCTTCAGAGCATCTGCTGGAAGATGATCGAGCAGATCCAGTTTGCTAAGCTGTTTGGAATGGCCAAAGTGGATAATCTGCTGCAAGAGATGTTGCTTGGAGGTAAGGCATGCATTGTATTGTCTGTCTGTCTTTCCCTGTCTGTCTGTATCTTTTTCTCTTTCTTTGTCTGTCTGTTCCTGTCTGTCTTTGCCCCTTGTCTGTATGTTTGTCTCTATTTCCCTCAGTGTGGATCTCTTCTTTCAGTCTGTCTGTCTCTTTTTCTCTTGCTATGTCTGTCTGTTCCTGTCTATATTTGTCCCTCTCTCTCTCTATTTCCCGCTACATATGTCTGTCTGTCTCTTTTTCTCATTCTATGTCTCTCTGTTGGTATACTTCTCTGTCTAAATGTATGTCTCTCTTTCCTTCTGTGTCTGTCTCTATTTCTCTTTCTATGTCAGTTCCTGTCTGTCTTTGCCCCTCTGTCTGTACAGCTGTCTCTATTTATCTCTGTGTGGATCTCTTCTCCTGTCTGTCTGTCTGTCTGTCTTTTGAAACACTGATTCACTTTATGTCTGTCTGTCTCTCTGTTTGTCAGTCCATCTATCTGATGAAACAGTGATGCACTTATATGGCAGCCTCTATCAGTAAAACGCTGTTACATTTCTTTTGTCTGTCTGTCTGTGTGTCTTATGAAACACTGATTGTCTGTCTGTCTGTCTGCCTGCCTGCCTGCCTGTCTGTCTGTCTGAAGAAACACTTATGCACTTATATGCCTATCTCTCTCTACCTGTAAAACGCTGATACATTTCTCAGCCTGTCTCTCTACCTGCTTATTCAAATAATCAACGTCAGTTTGTCTTATGCATCAGTGCCGCACTTCTGCATCCATTTGTCTAACTTATCAAACACTCATTCTTTATGGTTATGGTTTGTTTTATGAGGAAGATAATGGTTATTGCTTTATGATTATGTCTTGTGTTTCATGTTTTGTGTTGTATGTTTTTGTTTTATGATTTATGTCTCATGTTGTGTTGTATGTTGTATGACTCATGTCTGATGTCATATGTCTTATGTTGTGTTGTATGACTCTTGTCTGATGTCATATGTCTCATGTTGTGTTGTATGTTGTATGACTCATGTCTGATGTCATATGTCTCATGTTATGTTGCATGACTCATGTCTGATGTCATATTCTCATGTTGTGTTGTATGTTTTATGACTCATGTCTGAAGTCATATGTCTCATGTTATGTTGTATGACTCATGTCTGATGTCATATGTCTTATGTTGTGTTGTATGTTGTATGACTCATGTCTGATGTCATATGTCTCATGTTGTGTTGTATGGTGTATGACTCATGTCTGATGTCATATGTCCCATGTTGTGTTGCATGTTGTATGACTCATATCTGATGTCATATGTCTCATGTTGTATTGTATGTTGTATGACTCATGTCTGATGTCATATGTCTCATGTTGTGTTGCATGTTGTATGACTCATGTCTGATGTCATATGTCTTATGTTGTGTTGTATGACTCATGTCTGATGTCATATGTCTCATGTTGTGTTGTATGACTCATGTTATGTTGCATGACTCATGTCTGATGTCATGTGTCTCATGTTGTGTTGTATGACTCATGTCTGATGTCATATGTCTCATGTTATGTTGCATGACTCATGTCTGATGTCATATGTCTCATGTTATGTTGCATGACTCATGTCTTATGCCATATGTCTCATGTGTTGTATATTGTATGACTAATGTCTTATGCCATATGTCTCATGTTATGTTGCATGACTCATGTCTGATGTCATATGTCTCATGTTGTGTTGCATGTTGTATGACTCATGTCTGATGTCATATGTCTTATGTTGTGTTGTATGACTCATGTCTGATGTCATATGTCTTATGTTGTGTTGTGTGTTGTATGACTCATGTTATGTTGCATGACTCATGTCTGATGTCATGTGTCTCATGTTGTGTTGTATGACTCATGTCTGATGTCATATGTCTCATGTTATGTTGCATGACTCATGTCTGATGTCATATGTCTCATGTTATGTTGCATGACTCATGTCTTATGCCATATGTCTCATGTGTTGTATATTGTATGACTAATGTCTTATGCCATATGTCTCATGTTATGTTGCATGACTCATGTCTGATGTCATATGTATCATGTTTCATATTTCATGTCTCTTGTATGTGTCCTGTCGCAGCAATAAGCTTGCCCGGTGTAAAAATATGGATTCTGATGTGAATGAAAAAAATCAGCTACTTTTAAAATGACGAAATCTAACAACATTCCATCAATAATGAAATCTAACAACATTCCATCAATAACGATATATAACAACATTCCATCAATAACGAAATCTAACAACATTCCATCAATAACGATATATAACAACATTCCATCAATAACGAAATCTAACAACATTCCATCAATAACGATATATAACAACATTCCATCAATAATGAAATCTAACAACATTCCATCAATAATGATATATAACAACATTCCATCAATAACGAAATCTAACAACATTCCATCAATAACGATATATAACAACATTCCATCAATAACGAAATCTAACAACATTCCATCAATAATGATATATAACAACATTCCATCAATAATGAAATCTAACAACATTCCATCAATAACGATATATAACAACATTCCATCAATAACGAAATCTAACAACATTCCATCAATAATGATATATAACAACATTCCATCAATAACGAAATCTAACAACATTCCATCAATAATGATATATAACAACATTCCATCAATAACGAAATCTAACAACATTCCATCAATAACGAAATCTAACAACATTCCATCAATATGATTCCCAGGTTCCAGCGCGGCAGAGGCTACAGACCCAGTGCTAAACAATCCAGTTCTGAACACCCCCGTCGGAGGCTTGGTTGCCTCCCCTGCCATGGACAGTATGATAAGTGGGCTGGGACCAACTGAAGCCCTAACCCTAATAAGAAGCCCAGCAGGCAACAATTACAGTACGCTTGCCAACAACCAGAGTCTGGAAGCGGGTCACATCATGCTGAGTTTATCAGAGCAAGTGACGTCTCATCCTCATGTGACACATTTAATGCCGGGGTCTTCCGATGTTATCGGCAGCGTGGCGGCTGCTGACCACAGTCAGCATATTGCTTCGGTCCACAGCCGGCAGGTCACTTCAGCTGACCAGGTCCAGTTAAGAGGTAACAGTCCTCTTTTCAAGGTGGAGGTTATTTCACCACATTATAAGCAAGATGGCAGTCAGCACTTTCAGAACACTGATGTTCAACATTTTAAGCAGGAGGCTATCTAAGAAACATAAAAAGTTGGATAAGATGATATCTTATAATGAAACAATTAATACAAACTCGGCATACTTTTTCTCCAACTTCTTCTTTCCCCTTTCAAGGGAAGTGTATCCCATCTAGCTTGCGCACCTCAAAGATCAGTGTGTTAGACTTTGGCGTGTATTTGTATATGGTTTGCTTCCTCTAGAGTCTCGACAGATTCCATCCAAGGTAACTGGCTGTATTCATCCATGGGTAGATTGTTTTTTTCCCTAAACATTTGCCAAATTGGTGGCCTTAAGGCCTACTCTTTGTAATTTTTCTACTGCTGTGGGATTTTTATGTGCACAGCTTGTATGCAGATCTTCCTGTTTTTTGGCCCTTATCAGAGAAGGTAAGGTATCCAAAATCACTGCCCAAGAGATCAGGGGGTGTATGATATCATTAGATACCAATGGTTCTTAGAAATGATTCCCAGCCCTGGCTAAGATCTGGTCCCTTCTGAGCGAGAGCTGGACATCTTAACCTCTCATTCTTCTCCCTCTCCTACCTCACCTGCATTCAGCATTCTTCAGTCCAGTAGACTTTATAGTCAAGATCCAATCTGGCAAGTCCTTAAGTGTAGAACAAAAAGCATGGGCATAAAATAACAAAGCACAAATGTTATGGTGACACATGTGACACAAAAAAGGTTAAAAGGTAGAGGATCAGCTTCATTACACCGGGTTTTACCTCATTTGGTTTGGTTTTTCTCCACAGAACAGCAACCTGCCTGCCAATAAAATTGCACAAAGCTCGAACTCTTTAGCTCTAGTGATAACCCTCAGGGGTCACCAGATAAATTGCACTCATGGTCTGAATGCCAGTCTGAAGATGAACCCACAACTTTCAGAGTGTGAGGTAAACAGCAAGACCACTTCACCACACAGGCCCCCCAGCAGACGTGACACAATGACCTCAGATGGTGGGGTTATAGTTGCATCAGCACAGAAAGAAATAAAATCCTTAAAAATCTACTTGTATGCAAGCAGATAATTTGTAAAGAATGGTTACTTCTGAGGCTAGTTTTATGATTACATTGTACTGCAACAAATAGGTGCAATAAAAAGTAGATAAGTTACTATGGTCATATTTACACATTAAGGCCTGTGTGGACACCATCATGTGTGTATTTACACAGGGTTCCGATGTATGTGCAACACAAATGGGCATATGAAAACACACTTTTGCAATTTTGCCACCCAGAATGTTTTTGTTTCTCAGTAATTGAAATTGAACAAATAATTTGGAAACAGTCATCAAAATCATCATTACCCCCATTGGACAACTATCAATTCAAATTAATATCCTAATTGTGGCTGATCTGTTTAAGTCCCCGCTAATCACTGATATCATGAAGGCTAATAGACTACAATGGCTGGGGCATATAGAAAGAATGGAAGATAATAGGGAAACAAAACTCGCTTACACTCAGGAAATAAATTACCGTAGACCCCGAGGTAGACCAAGAAGACGGTGGAGAGATAATACATGTACAGACCTACAAACACTTGGAATCAACGACTGGCAAGAGAAGGTCCACCAGAGAGACGAATGGAGACGTATTGTATTTGCAGCAAAGAACCTCAATGGCTCGGAAAGCTGAAGAAGAAGAAGAATTGTGGCTGACTCGGAATCAGGATTATTAATCTGAGCCTGGCGATGAATCATAATTATACTTCTTCTCTTAGGTTGAATGGGGTAGTGGTAATGGTGGAATGCAAACATTTGAGCTTACAATTCATGAATGAGACTTGAAAGGGGGACCATTGGATTTCATTGTATCAGGTTTATTCAGTATTTTATATTCATAATATTTGAAAATTTTGAGAAATGTTATTATGATACCTGCCTTAAAAGTATACCTTAAAAGCAGTATAAGGGCTGGTATGGTGGGAAATGAACAGATGGACAGACTGGCTGAGTTTGCACCACTCTGTGGAGAATTGGTTCATGATAAGGCAGATGTAGATGAGGTCTTTTGGGATCATGTTTATAGTCCAGAAGAACAGATAGATCATCACGCCTGGAAAGAATGGTGAGGCAAGGAGTGACCAGAGGATTTGGCCAACACTCAGAACTCTGAGGAAAGGCCAGACAGACACATAATCATTAGTTTTGGGATTCTTCACTGGCTGTTGAAAATGAGGAAGGAGCACATATGGGAATGTCCCAAGTGCTGTAATGTCGTTTGTTGATTCAACTCAACTTAACTCAAAGTAGTGTAGGGGTCTATGTGACAAAATGTTAAGTCACCTGGTCGCACTCTGAAGGTTGTGGATTCAGTTTCTCAGACTGCATCATTCTGATCACAAACGCAGTTTTTCAGGAGACCCCTGGAGCTGCAAAGTTTGTTCTTTGTGATCATTGTTCTTGGCAGGTGGCTTGCCATTGTGTAGCGTGAGACCATGCCAGATGGTGTCACACCTGGCGCAAATGACGATTTTGACTTACTCTTCAAATATGCTAGAAAAAAAGAGGTCTGCATGGCTGAATGGATATGAGTTTTCACTTAAAACTTCCTGCAACTTGACTGTAAAAGTTAGTTGCATATTCTTTACAGGACGCAAGTAGACCCCAGCATTTTTTGGCTGTTTGTGATTTCTTGGCAAGTTAATGTTCAGTAGTTTTCCATTGCTTTCCTTTATTTGACATAAATTAGAAGTACCTCAGAATTCAGAGTGGGTTCACCTGATGGCGTGGTACACTGGTAATAGGGAAAGCTAATGCACGCACAAGAAATCGGTCCAATGCACTAGAAGTAGTAGCACATGTATGGACTACGCTTGAGTTCAAATCAGGCGAACGCAAACAAACAAACTAATGTTAAAATAGCACCTTAAAGGTATGGCAGTCTCCATGGGAAGGTGGTCAGGCCTCTCACCTTGCACTGCATAGGTTGTAATTCATTTTCTGACTCATTTGGTTCATGAGGGCAATTTGTTCTGTAGCTACAGAGTCCATGCTCTCTGAGGCAGTTTTGGCAGGTCACTCTGTGGAAAGAGTGTCCGAGTCCATTTTGCGAAAAAAAAAAAAAAAAAAAAACTTTCCACCTTCTCTCAACCAGCTTATGTGGCATCGGTTATAATACTGGTGGTTCATGGTGCGGGATTAGTTTGTTACCTTTCTGTACGCCAGTGTTGGCTGGCTTATTGATGTTGAAGAGTCTAAGCCTGTGACATCAGCTGGGGTTTGTTGGCCGGCAAGTTATTCGTTTGAGTGTTTCTCTTTAGGCAGTTTCTTTTGTCAGTGTTGGTTTTTCTTTTGTCAGTGTTGGCTCCTTGTGCTTTTCACTGTGGAAAGAAGACCGAACTATATTTGATAGAACCTGGTGCGGTGAAGTTAATCATTTACCTTTAAGCCCATCTCATCTCATCAGGTCCCTCTTGTACCTTGTGGTGTCGAGGTGAAGCATAAACAGTGGGAGAGTGCCCTCTTATGTGCTTCATATATGAAGATTCCCATGGACTCTGTTATTCCCTCTTTCCGTCATTTACATGATCGGCTTCTTCTTCTTCTGGTTCCACTTAGTCTATACATCATTGCTTGTTGTGGTATACCCCTTTTAACCTTAAATGTATAGTAGAGTAGTACTTAAGGAAATAGTTGTAGGTTAGTATGTGAAAGATACAGTATATAGAGTTTGTATTCATAGATTCTCTGCAAGATCACAACCATCTTTATTTTTTACATTTCTTAATACAAAACTTGCTGTGGTCACTCTATATTTGCAATGACTAAGAAACCTTTGCAAGCCTTCCTGTTAACAATGGACATATGTTGAAGAAATGAGCTTTGGTAGCTGATTGTGTGAATCCAACTAGACGGAACATGAGTTAGGAAAGTCCAAAGCTAACAAAGAAGAGAGTTTGATGGGACAGTTTCCGCTGGTTGCTGTAAAAATGGCAGCTATATTTGTATCTCTTCATCATCAAAATAAATGACAATTTTACAAGTTATTTTGTTTTCATTGAACAGATCAGATTTTGAAAGAATATCGGTGTGATATTCTGAATTTTTTTTTTATTTTTTAAGGTCAAGGTAAAGATAGTTCCATAGCAGATACTGCCATTGGGGTGTAAAGTTTTCTAGGTCATGGCATAATGAGGTGAGGTGACCAATTGCTTTCCTCATTGCCTTTCTTCCCAAACTATTTCCAGAAATTTCCTAACATTGTCTTGTACCCTTTTTGTGAGCCTGGGCAGAGCCGTACTGGTCAGAAAAATAATCCTGCGTCTGCTGGGAATTGAACCGGACAACTGTCTAGACAGGCAAGCACACTAAACACTATGCCACATAGCTGCCTATTTCTCAAGACTTATTTTTATATTGGCGTGATACTGACCACCTGACCTGCTGTGTGTTGTTTGGTCTATAAAAATGTTTGTCTAGCTCTGTATGCCGTATGTTTAAGGCACCTGAGGTGTGTACAATGGACCTTGACTTTCATACTTATTTTTATATATTCTTAGTCAATTCTCAGCTGCAGAAATGTTTGGTTAATGTCTCTTACAGAATATGATTACATCTCAAAGAGACTATTGAGAAATAAATGTAAGTGACCGTGAGTTGCATTTACATAATTTCTTATATTCATTAATGAATAGATAAGAAAGTTTAAGAGAAACTAATAGTTTGAGAATAAACTGTGAGGTATGTATTTTTTCTGTAAGGAAAACATGAATTAAAAGATCCAGTTTCATGCCATGAGGCCTCCTGTTGGTTTATGCTGCCAGCCACATATTTTACACCAATCCACAGTCAATGGGTGATGTGGTCAATGTCACATTGGTTGCCTTGACTCCCAAGGACATTTCATGGTACTCATTTTGGGCAGGGTTGACTGAAAAAAAGGGAATTCAAACATATGGCCAACAGGCATGTGTGCTAGCCTCTGCACAGCCATGGTTTCCTTACTTTTCTGTGTAATTACTGAATAACTCCAAGCAACAAACATTGTTCCTAGGATTCCACTGCATTATTTAGTCATTGGTTGTATAAAGTAGTATTTGTATTTGACATGATACAAGTCTGCCGGATAATAGATTAGTCTTAGATTTTATTCTCTTAACATGTTGGTCAAAACATTTCTGCAATTCTCCCATGAAGGAGACAAGAAGTGGCCTTACATGTTTGTTATTTCTTACTGCAAATATTGACTAGCCTTTTATGTAGTTGATGAAACTGCCACAGGTTTATGTTGTAGTCTGCAGTTTTCTGCGAGGAGGAAATGTAATGTTACTAAAAACAGATGGCATCTTATATCAACTTCTGTTAATATGTTAAATGATGCACCTGTTTGATTTCCATGCATGTGACTGGCTTCAATTTTATGGAGCTGCTTGAATTTGGTTCTGTTAATTTCTGTGTATGATTTCCTAACTTGTTATATTTGTTTTAATGAGCATAGGAAAGAAATCTGGCCTATTTAGCAGCATTGTAATAAACTAATCATTAGATTGTGCTTCTTTCCTGTACTACTTCCAGATTTATCATTTATTTTTGTCTGGTTATCATTTCTTCATTTCTTTAATAGCATATATGTTTGTATTAACTCTTTCATTTCTAGAAAGTCACATCAGCTGTCCGATAGAAGAGCAAATATAGCAAATTAAAATCACAGGTCTATTAATTTCTTCTTCTTCTGCTCGTTATCCCCAATTGGCACATAAGCCCTCAACTAGCTGTCCTATCTTTCTCTATCTCCTGCATATCCTCCCAATATTTTTTATCTTTGTCTGCAATTCCAATTCCAATTCCAATTTTCAAAACAAACATTCCAAATTCGGCCTCATTCAACCTGCGTCTTTCAGCTGTAGTTACTGCAATTCTCTTCTCCGTGTGTTTATAGGTCTTCCACTATTTATTTTAGCCTTGTGTGTTCCAGACAAGAGAGTGTCTAGTTATAGTGTACTCAGATTTTCTCGATGTGTGTTCTATTCAGCTCCAATGTATTTTCCTCACTTCTTGATGTTACTTTCAAGGGAATAAAATATACACACCTTGTAAAAATAAATTCTTTAGTATGCTCTGACCAAATGTAAGACTTACAATTACAAATGTCACATTGATTGCTACACATGCAGAATAGTCAATCACACATAGTGGGTTGCTTGGGACAGAGTACATAACATCTGCTTTGTCACTGGCAAAGGTGTGTCCTAGATGAAACTTCAGGCAGTATTTTATGATTTCACATATTTTTTCTTACTTTTCATCAGCTAAAAAAAAAAAAAAGAAGAATACAATTGCTTTATTTTTAGTGTATATTTTCAGGGATTAATGCTGCTATGATTTCAGTTAACCAGGCCAGGGTTAAAATCTATGCGTATTTGTTGTTTCTCTGTTTTTCTCAATTAATGTTTTGTTTAAATTTATAATGCCATATTTTTCTGCAGTCAAGATCTTTCTTATTTGCTATATAAACTTTAGTAATGGAAATATGATTTCTGAGATGAATACCTTGGACTGCCAGAGTAAATAACAATGATTGCCTGGAAGAGATTTATTAATGTAGAACCATTCTCTACATAATTAAGAAAGAGACAAACAATGGTGTTGGCCATGTAATGAGAAGAGAGGCATTGAAAAACATTGCCATGACTAGAAAGATCAGCGCTTATAAAGACAGAACCAAGAGAAATTACTCTGGATGGACTGCAGTGGAGGCATGGAAGAATATTATTAATAGAATTGACCAAGGACTGAGATCTGTGGAGATACAGGAATGCCTACATGATTTTGTGGGCACATGGAGATTTTGATATAATCCTTAGATTTTCTGCAAGTATTGTGGCATAATTTCAATGGCATATTATTATTATTATGCTTATTCATGTTTTTGATTCTTTGTTTTTGATTCTGTTTTTGAAGATGAAAATAGGACACTCCTTGAAATGTAGCTAACATCATCATCATGCCAGTGGTGGAGCATTCATGTGCTTCCACAGATCAGGATCTTTGATGTCCTGGATGAATTCTATTGATTTCATTCCTTCGTGCCTGCATCACAGACCATCCAGCATAATTTCTCTCTGTCTGCCTCCACTACTTCGTGCTTCCATCCAGCATCATTTCTCTCGGTCTGCCTCCACTTCTTCTACAGCTGATTTTTCCAGTCATCATGATATTACCAAAGCTTCTCTTCTCATTACATGACCAAAGAGCATTGTTTGTCTCTTTCTTACATTTGGATGTTTCTTACAATTGTCTATTTCTTATATTTTCCTCTTTCTTATATTTGTCTCTTTCTTACTGTTGTCTCTTTCTTATGTTTGTCTCTTTCTTATATTTGTCCCTTCTTACAGTTGTCTCTTTCTTACAGTTGTCTCTTTCTTATATTGTTTCCCTCTTATATTTATCTCTTTCTTATATTTGTCTCTTTCTTATATTTGTCTCCCTCTTATATTTGTCCCTTTCTTATATTTGTCCCTTTCTTATATTTGTCTCTTTCTTATATTTGTCTCTTTCTTATATTTGTCCCTTCTTACAGTTGTCTCTTTCTTACAGTTGTCTCTTTCTTATATTGTTTCCCTCTTATATTTATCTCTTTCTTATATTTGTCTCTTTCTTATATTTGTCTCCCTCTTATATTTGTCTCTTTCTTATATTTGTCTCCATTCTTATATTTATCTCTTTCTTATATTTGTCCCTTTCTTATATTTGTCTCTTTCTTATATTTGTCTCCCTCTTATATTTGTCTCTTTCTTATATTTGTCTCCATTCTTATATTTGTCTCTTTCTTATATTTGTCCCTTTCTTATATTTGTCTCTTTCTTATATTTATCTCTTTCTTACAGTTGTCGTTTTCTTACAGCTGTCTCTTTCTTATAATTTTTCTTGAATTTCTTTTTTAAAGTGCTAACAAGAGTATTTTATTGTGAAAGAATAGGCCAGATTTTTTCCGGTATGTAAATAATGATATAATCACAGAGCTTTCGTCATCCAACATTTATTGTTTGCTTCAACTGTGCTCTTCATAAACCTGTCTTTCATGAATCCTTGTGTTATCACATTGCTAAACCTTGTTGATTATCTGTTGTTATGATGACCTTATAATGGAAATGTTGGAATCATTAAAGTGCTGTCATTCGGTGCTTTAAAATATGTGTTTATTGTCACATTTCCTTTGCTCTGTTGGTTAGCACGAATGTTGAGTGAGTGTAAATTGATGAATGTATTTGTGAGTGAGTCTGCAATGATTTTAGTAATTTTGAGCAGTGAGTTTGCAATGACTATGGTAAGTTGAGTAGTGAGTTTGTAATTATAACAAGTATATTGATTAGTGAGTTTGTAATGATTATGGCAATGCAGGGTATGGAGCTTGCAATGACTACAGTAATGCTGAGTAGTGAGTTTGCAATAATTACAGCTATGTTGAGTAGTGAATTTGCCATTATTACATTAATGTTTATTGAGCTTGCAGTAGGAAAATTAATTGTTACTAAGCTTGGTATGATTACTCAATCTTGAATATGGTAAGCACTGTAATGTTGAGTGAGTTCGCAGTAATTAAATTAATTTTTAATAAACTTTCAGTAGTTAAAGTAATGTTGAGTGAGCTTGCATTAATTAATTTTTAATTAGATTTAAATGATTAAAGCAATGTTGAAGGAGGTTTAAATGATTAATGCAATGTTTAGTGAGCTAGCCATGATAAAGTGATGTTGAGCTAGCTTGTAGTAATGACAGTAATGTTCAGTGAGCTTGCAGTAATGATGAGTGAGTTTGCAGTAATGATGAGTGGGCTTGTTGTGGTTTATTCCACCGAGTGAGTTAGATCTAACTAAAGTCCTTTTGGCACAGATGTTGACTGAGCTTGGAATAATTAAACTTTTGTTGACAAAATGTTGTGGGTGCTTTGTTGTTTCTGTTGGCCGATGGCTGTTGGAAGATGGTTGTTGGCTGATGTTTGTTGGTTGTTGGCTGTTGGTTGTTGGTTTTTGATTGTTGGAAGATGGTTGTTGGATTTTGGCTGTTGGAAGATGGTTGTTTCTTGTTGACTGATGGTTGTTGATTGTTGGAAGATGGTTGTTGGCTGATGGTTGTTGGGTTTTGGCTGTTGGTTGTTGGAAGATGGTGGTTTCTTGTTGACTGATGGTTGTTGGAAGATGGTTGTTGGGTTTTGGCTGTTGGTTGTTGGAAGATGGTTGTTTCTTGTTGACTGATGGTTGTTGGAGGATGGTTGTTGGGTTTTGATTGTTGGAAGATCGTTGTTTCTTGTTGACAGATGGTTGTTTCTTGTTGACAGATGGTTGTTTCTTGTTGACAAATGGTTGTTGGCTGATGGTTGTTTCTTGTTGACTGATGGTTGTTGGTTGTTGGCTGATGGTGGCGAATTCTCTGGGAGATTAGGTTTGAACTCTTACGTCCCTTGTATTGAAGTTCAAGATTTCTGATCCCTGAAAAATCCATCTTTATAGCTCCGGCAAAGATACCAGGCGCTTTAGAATGCGAAGAGCATTGCACAATAAGTCTTATGAGTCACATGACGAAGTTGTTACTCAGAATAATTGTGAAACGAATAAGAATTAAGAATCAAGATTAAACCAGAAATTAGTGATGAACAGTGTAGAGGGAAAGGGCACAAACAACTCTATATATATTCTCAGGACACTATTAGAAAGAGCTATAGAAGTAAAATCAGATCTGTGCTTGTGCTTCATAGACTACACAAAAGCATTTGACAATGTGAAACATGACGAAATAGTAAAATTACTAAAGCAAATGAACATCTATGGCAAAGATCTGCAAATAATAAAGAAGATACATTGGCCAGCAAACAGCAGCCTTTAGAATCAACACCCTTATAGCAACATTTCAGGGTTTTTTGTTTTGCACTCACTCGCTTTGAACTGACGCGTAGTCCATACAGTATTTTTATAGTAGTGATGGACTGAATTTTGCGTGTGGATTAGCTTTCCTTATTAACAGTGCCCCTCGCCATTAGGCGAACCCACTCCGACTTCAGAGGCACTTGTAATTTACGTCCCTAAGTTAAGGGCGACAGGTCAACATTTTAGTCCAGCTGTCCAGTGTAGGGGATGAACTGCTAACCTCGGCATCAGCACACTTATGCTTAAGAACACCGTTCTTATCCATTCAGCCATGCGGACCTGCACATTTTGGTGTATAAAGAAAGGCGTTAGACAAGGTTGTGTATTGTCTCCTGATGTATTCTCATTGTTGAGTGAATATATAATTAGGTCTACAGAAAATATGTCAGAGATCCTGGTTGGTGGACATAATATAAATAACCTACGCTATGATGATGACACCGTCTTAGCAACAAGTCAGAACGATCTACAGGAAATTATAGATACAGTCGTTTGTTTAGGGTGAAATAATGGGTCTTAGTTTGAATAATAGAAAGACAGAAGTCATGGTGATATCAAAGAAACCGATTGTGCCTAAATTTGCAAATAAAGTACAGAACGTTATTTATGGGCAAGTGCAGAAATTCAGATATCTAGGTACATGGATAACATCGGATGGAAGATGCATCATTGAGATAAAGAGCAGAATAGGACAAGCAGAAACTACATTCTATTAAATGAAGAACGTGTTGTACAATAAGTCACTGTCCTTGAAAGCTAGAACAAGAGTTACATAGACCAGTTTTAACATACGGCTGCGAATCATGGACAATTAGTAAACAAGCGAAAAAATCCCTGGAAGCCTTGGAGATGTGGTTTTACAGAAGATTGCTGAAAATTAACTGCATAGGCAAAATGAGCAATCAGGGCGTTTTAAGGGAAGCTGAGTCACAAAGATAACTAACACAAACATTAGAAAGAGACAGTCATCGTTTTTGGCCACGTGATAAGAAGGCAAAAACTGAAACATGTTGTGACAACCGGAAACATTTGCGGAAAGAGAGATAGAGGAAGACAGTGGGAGAAGATTCTTGACAGTCTTGTGTCATGGAACAGAAGGGATTCAACACACGAACTGATCCATGCTGTCGGAGATCGTAATTTGTGGAGAAGCATGATTGCCCATTCCAACCAGCAAGGCACTGGATGATGATGATCTCTCTCTCTCTCTCTCTCTCTCTCTCTCTCTCTCTCTCTCTCTCTCTCTCTCTCTCTCTCTGTGTGTGTGCGCGCGCGCATGCGTGCGTGTGTGTGTGAAAGAATGGAAGATTTTCAAATCAAGCATTGTAAATACTGTAAAAATAGCATGTGGAATAACAAAAAAAAAAAACGCAAAACACGAATAAAGAAAATAACAAAGATTCATCTAAAAGAACACCCCCTGAAACAAGTAAAGAGCTTCAAGTACTTAGGAAGTATAATATCATCAAATGGCAAATCAGAAGACGAGATAGAAAATAGATGCAATAAGGCAAACCAACTCACAAAATGACACAAATACTAAAGAACACACATGTATCAATAGTTACTAAGAAAACACTCTACAAAACAACCTTCCTACCAACCAACTCTAGGCTACCAATGCCAAACCTGGACATTGACAGAAAAAGAGAACAGAAAAATTACAACAACAGAAGAAAACTCAATGTATCGAAAAGAGAGAAAATCAGAAATGAAATGAAAGAAATCAGAACTAAAGTGGGGGTTATAGCAGCGTTAGATTTTATTAGAAGGCAGCAAGTCAAATGGTTTGGCCATGCAAGTAGGTTACCAACTAACTATACCACAACAAGCAACGATGTACAGACAAGATGGAATAGGCCGACCACGTAAACGTTGGACGGAGGGAATAGCAGAATCCATGGGAATATCGATACATGAAGTCCATAAGCGGGCACTCTCTCTCTGTTTATACTTCACCTCGACACCGCAAGGTACAAGAGGAACAAGATGCGATGAGAACAAGATGAGATGAGAACAAGATGAAATGAGGAACAGCCTTGAGTGGAATTCGAACACATGACTACCACCGGGTGGGATGGCAAGCGTGCTAACCACTGCACTATTGCGGCTCTCAGAAGTAAGTATAAAATCAATCAAGGGACCCAGGCTGCACTATTGCGGTTCCCAGAAGCCAGTATAAAATCAATCGAGGGACCCAGGCTGCACAAGAGTGGCTCCCAGAAGTCAGTATCACTCCGACCGCCTTTATTTCCCAAGACCTTTCCTGGTTCCCATTTTAGACTGGCTCAACCTGAGAGACCAGTCAATTTAGACAATTCAAACCCGCCCAGAAAAAAAAGGTTTTAAAAAGCAAGATATTCGACTTCATTCCACCGGGTTTTATCCCATACGGTTCGGTCTCTTTCTGCCAGGCGGCCTGTCGAAAGCGCAGCACAAAGCACGAACTCCAGAGCGCCAGCGACGATCCCCGGAATTCTCATAGAATAAAATTGCACTCCTGAATCGAACGATGTAGCCCAAAATCGAACCTACGACCTTCAAAGCTAGAGGCAGGCGCCGTACCCACATGACATCCACCCAGTAGTCAGAACTCTAGACATATAGCAGATATGTCTAACTGCCTTTCGTTTCCTACATATAGGTAAACTACATATCAACTATCACCCTTACTGAAACGTCCAAACATACCCATGTCCGCAAAACGACCGATATTAAATAACATATTCATATTATTCCACTGCTACACATGTCAAACTTGGACATTATCCAAATCACACTTGGGCAAAATCAACACATGCGAGATACGATACTTGAGGGGAGCTTGAAAAATAACTATCCGACACGCGTAAGAAATGATGTTATCAGACATACAGTGAGATTAACACCTTGTGCCACACATATTGAAAGGCAGAAGATCGTATGGTCTGGCCATCTCATTAGAATGCAACACCATCACCTACCTGCTGAATTGAGTTGAGTTGAGCTAAGAACTGACATCACTGCACTCAGGACATTCCCATATGCGCTCCGTCCCCTCATTCAACAGCCAGCGAAGAGTCACAATACTAATCGTTCCCGCTGCTATCTGATTGAAAGTTCTGGTCTTCCTTCGGTTTTGAGATTCTACCAGAACTGCCAATCCCCCGCAATCTCATCCTTTCCACATACGGGTTCTCAATCTGTTCCTCCGCCTTCTCCACCTGGCCCCACAGGCGCACGACCACCTCTCTCTTGTACATAGGCAATCTACAACCAAGAGGTGCAATCACTGCCAGCCTATCAGCCTGTTCATTCCCTCGCACTCCCGCATGACCAGGGCAAAAAAATCCATACAATTCTCACAATCTGTGACCGCTGAAGCGAGGTGAGCCATTCCACACGAAACATTCCTTTCTCCACCTTCCTAAGCATACTCGCCACCCTCCTTTTTTAAGAATCGTCCATTAGCCTACGTAATGAAACATCAACTACCAGCACGGCCCCACATCAAAGAACATCTGCCACGAGAGCAAGAGTGCGTCCGAGAAGAAAACGGATTTGCGACATCAAGAACATTGTACAATCACACGGAATGACACTATTAAGTGCCACCCATCGGGCGCTGGAACGCCAATTATTCCTCCCCACGCCGCTTGACGGCAAAAGTGGAAGATAATGATGCTGTATAACTCTATCTGTGCTGGTGTCTAAAATGTGTTATAATTTCTACTATTTTTATATTCCGTGTGTATCAACGAAGCTGTTTATATTTTAACCGCCCTTCTTTTCTATTTACTTCCATGACCCAGTTTTCTTCAGCGCAATATTCGGTTATTAGAATTCTTAGCCCTTTTGTCAAACTCAATTCAGGATCACGTATGTGTAACGATTCAACATATTGAATTTCTCGGGGTATATTCAAACGGCGCACACCGTTTCTATTTACTGAATATTTGCTTCAGGTTTTAGCCTTTTCATGTTTTGCATGAGAACACTAACAGATGGATACAGGCTGTGCAAGATAGGATTTTCTGGGATCATGAAAATTACCAAGTAAGAGTTTGTTTTTTTCTTTCTCTCGGGTAAAGCAGATGTTTAGATTGTATAAACAATTATGTATATTATCTTTATAAAGGATTCAGTTGCGAAGGATAAACACATCGCCAGATGTGACCACCAAGTGTGACAAAAGAACGATATTCGCTATATATCGTCACACTAAGGTCATCGTGATACTTGTTTTGTTTCTCGGTATCTTCCGCAATTTCAACGCTCGATGAATTGAAGTCTACATTATACTACAAAGTACATTATACTATATAGTAAAAATATGAATAAAATTTGATGGAACTGCGGTAAAGCTGTGAAAATGTCAACAATATAAAATGACACAAAGTATTTCAGCTTTACATAACAGAATCACGACACATACAGGACGTTGCGGCGATTAGCCTTCATCAGCAAACACATTCACAAAAACACAACATTAGTATATATAGTCATGGAGATCTCCCGTGATTCATACACAACTCGGAATTCTGAACTAAGTAGGAACAATTTTTTCAAATTTTCATTTTCTCTTCATTGCTTTCATTTTTTTCCATCTTTTTATTCTTCTCGTCCTGTCGTCACGTTTTAATGTAGTCACAGGAGATCTCCTTGACTATATGATATACTATATGTTGTGTTTTAAGAATGTGTTTGTTTGTTGATGAAGGCTAATCGCCGCAACGTCCTGTATGTGTCGTAATTCTGTTATGTAAAGCTGCACTATTCATTTTATATTGTTTACATTATACTAGTAGCATTACAACTTTTTCATTTGATTGTGTACCATGTTTGGTCCAAACCTTACTTTATGTTTAGCGAGAAAAAGCAGCGGCTGCAGCAGGATATAACAATATGAAATGGAAACAAACAATAAAACAAATATTTGTTTCCGTTTTTTCTCGCAGGAGTTTAAAATACCTATTTGTTTCCATTTCATTTATGTTTAGCACTGAATCAGTTAAAGAACAAAATAACAGAACTGACTTTTTAAAACAGGCATTTAAGTTGGTGCAAGAGACGACATTACAGACATATACAATAAGCTTCAAGTGAACGAAATAAGAACAGATTTGACAGTTGCTACGTGCGGACACGTGGGGCCGTAATTAGTGTAGGCGCTAGGTGGACCCATGGGTTTGATCAGCAGCTGGGCTGATTCCAAGTTTTACTATTGACTTGGGCTCCTAGGTGAACCCAGCCTAAAACTAAGAATGTCTTGGAAAGAAAAGTCGGCCAGAGTGGTAGGCCTACTGACCGCAGAAGTCGCCGGTTGGCCTATAGAAGTATTGGTGTAGCACCGTATGCTCTATGTGTCTTCACTGATTTAGTGCTGAAGGATAATATATCTCCAAATGTGACCTCCAATTTGGACAGAAGGACGATATATCGCCTTACTAGAGTCATCTAGCCGGGCTTCCTGGCGAAGGTATTAAGGACGTTGTTCGTAATCCCATATACCCACTGCTGCGTGAGATTCGGCAGCGGATCGCGTCGTGCTGGTTACTTATGGAGGTATGTCAGCCGGTGGTTCAGAAAGCAATGACAAACTACTGAACGTAAAACTTGTCAAGACATCAACAGCAGCTGAAAAATGCTGGTGTAGACTGCAATGTCATGTAAGGGATATGCGAAAAAAAGTTGTTATTTGTTTTGTTTCGTAATATCTTCCGCAATATTAAGTTCTGCAAGGGAGCTACTGAATGAATGACTATTAATATTATTATTGTTATATTACTACTGCTACAGTTATTACTGTTAGAATGACTACGCCTATTATTATTGTCATATTCCTACTGCTACAATTATTACTGTTATTATGACACTACTACTATTATTATTGTTATATTACTACTGCTACCATTATTACTGTTATTATGACTACATCTGTTATTAAATAATATTGTCATATTACTACTGCTACCATTATCACTGTTATTATGACTACTACTATTAACATTGTCATTACTACTGCTACCATTAATATTGTTATCATGACTACTACTATTATTACTGTTATATTACTACTGCTACCATTAATATTGTTATCACGACTACTACTATTGTTACTGTTATATTACTACTGCTACCATTAATATTGTTATCACGACTACTACTATTGTTACTGTTATATTACCACTGCTACCATTAATATTGTTATCACGACTACTACTATTGTTACTGTTATATTACTACTGCTACCATTGATATTGTTATCACGACTACTACTATTGTTACTGTTATATTACTACTGCTACCATTGATATTGTTATCACGACTACTACTATTATTACTGTTATATTACTACTGCTACCATTGATATTGTTATCACGACTACTACTATTATTACTGTTATATTACTACTGCTCCCATTGATATTGTTATCACGACTACTACTATTATTAATGTTATATTACTACTGCTCCCATTGATATTGTTATCACGACTACTACTATTATTACTGTTATATTACTACTGCTACCATTGATATTGTTATCACGACTACTACTATTATTACTGTTATATTACTACTGCTACCATTGATATTGTTATCACGACTACTACTATTGTTACTGTTATATTACTACTGCTACCATTGATATTGTTATCACGACTACTACTATTATTACTGTTATATTACTACTGCTACCATTGATATTGTTATCACGACTACCACTATTATTACTGTTATATTACTACTGCTACCATTGATATTGTTATCACGACTACTACTATTATTACTGCTATATTACTACTGCTACCATTGATAGTTATCACGACTACTACTATTATTACTGTTATATTACTACTGCTACCATTAATATTGTTATCACGACTACTACTATTATTACTATTATATTACTACTGCTACCATTAATATTGTTATCACGACTACTACTATTATTACTGTTATATTACTACTGCTACCATTAATATTGTTATCACGACTACTACTATTATTACTGTTATATTACTACTGCTACCATTAATATTGTTATCACGAGCACTACTATTATTACTGTTATATTACTACTGCTACCATTGATATTGTTATCACGACTACTACTATTATTACTGTTATAATACTACTGCTACCATTGATATTGTTATCACGACTACTACTATTATTACTGTTATATTACTACTGCTACCATTAATATTGTTATCACGACTACTACTATTACTGTTATATTACTACTGCTACCATTGATATTGTTATCACGACTACTACTATTATTACTGTTATATTACTACTGCTACCATTGATATTGTTATCACGACTACTATTGTTACTGTTATATTACTGCTACCATTAATATTGTTATCACGACTACTACTATTATTACTGTTATATTACTACTGCTACCATTGATATTGTTATCACGACTACTACTATTATTACTGTTATATTACTACTGCTACCATTGATATTGTTATCATGACTACTACTATTGTTACTGTTATATTACTACTGCTACCATTAATATTGTTATCACGACTACTACTATTGTTACTGTTATATTACTACTGCTACCATTAATATTGTTATCACGACTACTACTGTTATGTTATATTACTACTGCTACCATTAATATTGTTATCACGACTGTTACTATTGTTACTGTTATATTACTACTGCTACCATTGATATTGTTATCACGAATACTGCTATTGTTACTGTTATATTACTACTGCTACCATTGATATTGTTATCACGACTACTACTATTATTACTGTTATATTACTACTGCTACCATTATTATTATATTGTTATTGTTATATTACTACTGCTACCATTGATACTTGGCTCTGCGGCGAAGGGGTTATGGACGCAGTTTGTAGCCCAACATAACAGTGTACAAAACACAGCTGTGGGCAATTTGGCAGCAGACCGCCTTGCGTTGTTTTTTTTAATGAAATGGTATGGGTGCCGGTCATTCAGAAAGCAATGGCAAACTACTGAACCTAAACTTGCCAAGAGATGACAAATAGCACCCCAACAAACATTGCTTGGGGTGGCTGCGACGTCCTGTAAAAGGATATACCATTATTTATGTTATTTTGACTACTACTTATTATTTTTGTTGTATTACCACTGCTACCATTATTACTGTTATTATAACTACTGCTATTATTATTGCTATATTATTACTAACATCATTATTACTGTTATTACCACTCATCATCATCAAGTGCCATACCGGCTGGCATAGGCGTTCATGACTTTCCACAGATCTCAGACTTTGGTTGTCTGGATCAACTCTACTGATGATATTCCTCCATGCCAACGTCCCAATCCATCCAGCATCATTTCTCTTCATCTGCCTCTGCCTCTCTTCCCCTTGATATTTCCAGTTGTCATGATGTTCTCCAATGTCTCTCTTCTCATCACATGACCAAAGAAAGCTGTTTGTCTCTTTCTTATTGTTGTATATAATGTTCTAGTTTCATTAGCCTCTTACAGGCAGTCGCTGTTAGTTACTTTGGCAGTCCAAGGAATTCACTTTATTTGTTCAGGAACCACACCTCTGTTGCTTCCAAGTTCTTCCTAATTTGTTCATTTACATTCCAAGATTCACACCCATACAGCAAAACAGGTTCTATAAAACACTTCAGCATTCTCTTTCTTACATTCAATGATAGTGACTTATTGCGTAAGATATTTTTCACTTTCTGAAATGCAGCTTTTGCTTGCCCCATTATGCTCTTAATCTCCTTTGTGCATCTTCCATCTGTTATAAATACCCCTAGTTATTTAAAACTATCCACTTGGTGAAGGATTTTCCCTTCTATCTCTATTTCAAATTTTGGTGTCCCCTTTTTCTTTGATACCACCATTGTTACTGTTTTCTTGATATTACGACTACTACTTATTATTATTGGTATATTGCAACCGCTACCATTATTACTGTTATTATGATATTATGACTACTACTACTACTATTTTTTTTTAAATGTTGCATATCCCTTACAGGACGTTGCAATCAACACCAGCATTTTTTCAGCTGCTGTTGATGTACTAGGCAAGTTTTACGTTCATTAGTTTGCCATTGCTTTCTGAACAACCGGCCCCCATACCAACACGTTATAACACAACGCGACACCGTCTGTTGCACAAATCGGTCGCAGCTGAGTTTTGAATGCCTGGAAAGCGGCACACGAACCACGTTCGCAAGCCTTTAGCCACGGAGACCGGCCTACTACTATTATTGTTATATTAATACTGCTACCGTTATTACTGTTAGTATTACTACTACTACTGTTATATTACTACTGCTACCATTATTACGACTATTATTATTAATCTTATTTACAACTGCTACCATTATTTTGACTACTAATATTAATGTTGTTATTTACTATTGCTACCATTATTATTGACAGGTCCCTGGGGAAAAAGACTTCAGGCATTGGGGCACCGATTCAAGTCGCCATAGTGTTGATGTTCTTCATCTCTATCTTGGCCAACATCGGCATGATGCTGCACTCGCACGCTACAATCTATGACCGCAAGAACACATTGGCTGGCCTTGGCTCTGTCTTGATGGGGAACTCCACAGGCTCAAATGCTAGCTTCGCCAGATCTCTAGCAACTTGCGTCAAGGAAATTATCAATAAAAACGGTGTTCGCAACTCCCCATCTCTTTTATCAGTTCAAGACGAATTCCCCCCTCTCGCTTTTGATGATGATATATTGAGGTCACTGAACTGGACGCTGAGGCGGGAATATCTGAAGCAGCAAGATGTATTTAAGTTTCTCTCTAAGCCACCCATCAACAAACATGATTATCCGTACATCCACAACCCAAGAGATGTGTGCCTAAACAGGAAGATAGATGTGGTACTCGCTGTAGCTTCAGCTCCTGAGAACTTCGACAACCGACTCAAAACAAGACAAGGATTGAAAGGGTTCTACTCTTTCATGAAGAGCAATAATGCGACTTTATTATTCTTCATAGGTAGGTCAAACCATCACAACAAGTCTGTAAAATTTCAAGTCGGAATCAACATGGAAATGAGAAGATTTGGCGACATTGTACAGGAGGATTATCTAGATGAATACAAAAACTACACACTCAAATCTATATCCGTGTTAAAGTGGGTCAGTATGTGTTGTCCACATGCAAAATATGTAATCAGATCAGACGACAACATTGGCGTTAAGCCCGCAGCTGCGATGGAGGCGCTAACGAGGTATAGAAAACGATTTGGGAACTTTATTCTTGGTCGATGGAACACAATGAACATTGTACAGAGGAAAGTTGGCGCCAAAAATTATGTATCATTTAAAGAATACCCTTACCCGACATTCCCGCCTCACCTTCTGGGGAGAGCTCTGGGTTTTCCCGTCAGTACCGCCAAACTATTGTACCAAGCGACTCTTAGAGTCCGCCCCGTTTGGATAGATGATGTTTTCATCAGTGGAATTTGTGCACCGCTGGTTGGTGTTCCTGTCATGACAGACACGGCTTTTGACTTTAAAGTTAATAATTGGTAGTTGCAGGCAAATTAAAGTGATTCTAAAAGTGAATACCTGATAGCCACAGGTATATTAAAGTGATTCTAAGGTGAATACCTGGTAGCTACAGGCAAAATAAAGCACAAGGGAGTGCACTGGACTGATATTTGCGTGTCGGTTATCTTTCCCTATTACCAGTGTCCCTCCCGTCAGGGGAACCCACTCTGACTTCTGAGGATACTTGTAATTTACATCCCAAAGTCAAGGACGAGAAGTCAACATTTTAGTCCAACAGACCGGTGTAGGGGTTGAACCTGCTACCTCGGCATCAGCACATCAGATGTTTAAGAATGAACAATCTTATCCATTCAGCCACACTGACCTCCTATGTTGATTCATACTGTTGTATTTGATAGCAGACAGGATCCATCAACTGTATCCTGCAATAGGCTCGCTTCCACAGAGACAGCAGACGGGATCCATCAACTGTATCCTGCAATAGGCTCGCTTCCATGGAGACAGCAGACGGGATCCATCAACTGTATCCTGCAATAGGCTCGCTTCCATGGAGACAGCAGACGGGATCCATCAACTGTATCCTGCAATAGGCTTGCTTCCATGGAGACAGCAGACGGGATCCATCAACTGTATCCTGCAATAGGCTTGCTTCCATGGAGACAGCAGACGGGATCCATCAACTGTATCCTGCAATAGGCTTGCTTCCATGGAGACAGCAGACGGGATCCATCAACTGTATCCTGCAATAGGCTTGCTTCCATGGAGACAGCAGACGGGATCCATCAACTGTATCCTGCAATAGGCTCGCTTCCATGGAGACAGCAGACGGGGTCCATCAACTGTATCCTGCAATAGGCTCGCTTCCACGGAGAAACAGTGGGCTGCCAACACAGAAAACTAATGTCTATGTATTTAAAACATTCCACAGAGAAACAGTGGGCTGCCAACACAGAAATAAATGTCTATGTATTTAAAACATTCCACACAGAAACAGTGGGCTGCCAACACAGAAATAAATGTCTATGTATTTAAAACATTCCACACAGAAACAGTGGGCTGCCAACACAGAAAACCAGTGTCTCTGTATTTAAAACATTCCACAGAGAAACAGTTGACTGCCAATACAGAAAACGAGTGTCTCTGTATTTAAAACATTCCACAGAGAAACAGTGGGCTGCCAATACAGAAAACCAAAGTTTATGTATTTAAAACATTCCACAGAGAAACAGTGGGCTGCCAACACAGAAAACCAAAGTTTATGTATTTAAAACATTCCACAGAGAAACAGTGGACTGCCAACACAGAAAACCAGTGTCTATGTGTTTAAAACATTCCACACAGAAACAGTGGGATGCCCACTTAGAAAACTAATGCCTATATGTTTAAAACATTCCAGAGAGCTGTGGTAGCTGTTTCATTTGGTTTGATTTGTAAAGGATTACTTTCATTTCACATGGACATCTCCATAAGTCTCCTCCTCCACAAGGAGAATCTCAGCACAGTGCACAAACTTTGTATGACCAGCAAGGATCCAAATCACATACTATCATTTTTTATAGGTAGCTTTTTTACTTTAGAATTTTGTCTCGACTGCAGCCTATTCAGCATTATGTTTTTTTAATTTCCAACTGCACGGGAATGTTTAACTTTTGCAACCTCAGAGTTTTTCGCCTTTGCCTGAGAAGGTTAGACAGCTGATCTACTACACCAGGATCAGTGGGGGAGTGTACTACTCTTTATATTACTTTTGTAAAAATTCAAACAGTCAACATTATCATCTTTCACTTTTTCCGTCAATTGTCATGGGAAGGAATAAATGGTGTTAAAGTGCCCGATGGGTAGTACTGGACAGTGTAAGAATGAGCCAACGACCGGTCCAGCAAGCCGGTAGGGAATTTATGTGTTCACAAAGTAAAAAGTCAGCACAGTGAGAAAAACCTGGCCTGCTTTTGAGAAAGGAAAATGCTGTAACCTTTGACCAAATCTACTCTCCCCCCGGCTGTCGCTACAGCGTGGGTCCAATGATGAAGCTGCTGGGGCACGCAACCACATGGACTAATTAGCTTGACAGAAGCTGGGGGATCCACTTTTCAATATATTCCAGAAATCAAACCAGTTCTGTATTTCAAAAGTGTCATTAAAAACAGGAAAATGATATCTCCTATAAAGGAGGAACAGTGGCTAAGATCCTAAACGTTTGTTTTATGGAACATATACCAGATGAGCCAGTCCTGTGGCGAACGGGTTACGACGAGATTCGTAATCCTGCATGACGCTTTTGAAACATAGCTGCTGGCGATTTGGCGGCAGACCACCTTGCGCTGGTTTTCATAAAATGATATGTGTGCTGGTCATTCAGACGGCAATGGCACACTACTGAATGTAAACTTGCCAAGAAATCACACACTGCCAAAAAATGCTAGGGTTGACTGCGACATCCTGTAAAGGTTATGCAACTAACTTTTAAACACAAGATGAAAGTTAATAACTCAAGCATGATAATCATTGGGGGACAGGGCGCGTTACGGCCCTTGCATATACGGTAGACTAAACAGCATCATTAACTACAAAAACACAGTAACAACAATCTGAGTGATAAATATACACCACGCATTTGTATGTGATATTAAACACGATTATAATTTCATATAAATTATACATTAAATGTCTGTGTGATATCAAACTCAAATATACTGTTGATAAAAATTATACTTATAGCACACAATACTCAATTACATAAATCATATTTTGACTATGTGAGTTTTTGAGTTTGTGGTGTGAACCTGAAGAGGTTACTGGCTATGACAGGAATGCTGTACTGAAAACCCCTACAGCACAGATCATGACATGAGTGCTCTAAGGCAAACCCTGACAACTCAGGCCATTACATGAGCACTCTAAGGCAAACCCTGACAACACATATCATGGTATGAGCACTATAAGACAAACCAGTAGAACACATGACATAAGCACTCTAAGGCAAACCCTGAAAACACAGACCATGGCATGAGCCCTCTAAGACAAACCCTGAGAACACTAGCCCTTACATGAACAGTCTAAGGCAAACCCTGACAAGGACATGGGTGCTCTAAGGCAAACCCTAACAACACAGATCATGGTCTGGATGCTCTCCGGCTAACCTAGACATCAAACTAAAACACTAAAAGAAATAATTTTCAACTGCTAGATTTCTTGACCTCTAAGAAAAGCTACAGCCCAGTATGTCAACAGCACTGTTGTCATATTATCAATATGAAGACATATGTTTCCAGCTTTGTGTGACATGACCAGGTCTTGCTAACTGTACGATGTGCTGACAACCAGGCAGCAACAATAACTGCAGCTCTGCCAGCGTGGGTTTTGTTTTAGTGAGTTTAGTCATGGCAAAACCCTAGATATGTGACCTGTTGTTTCCAGGTCACAATGACCAATTATATCCAGGTCACAAAGATCAACTATATTCAGGTCATAATAACGAAGTACTTCCAGGTCACAATGTACTAATACTTCCAGGTCGCAATGACCAAGTACTTGGGTCACAATGATCTAATACTTCCAGGTTACAATGACTGACTACTTAGTGGTCATTCATTTGTTCAGTTGCATGTTCTTTACATAGAACTTCACTCACATAACAACCATCTGGAAAACTTCTCGATCATAAGCAAGATGTCCCACGTCCGATACACCCATCTGGAGATCATCTGCCACATTCTGCACTCATCTTCTCTTTGGCCTTCCTCTTTTTCTTCCCTTCCCGGGGATATATAGCCCCCTATGATTGTTCTCTCCAAACTTTCATGATGTTTCAAGTAACCAAAGTATTTCAATTTTCTTTGTTTTATGTCTTACTTAGTGGTTACAATGACTTAATACTTTCAGGTCACAACGATCAATATTATATCACATAAAACTAGAAGAGAATGTTTCACACATATACTGCACATACAAATTATTCATCCTGCTAACTCACTGCACATACAAATTATTCATCCTGCTAACTCTTAAATTACACTACACATACAAATTATTCATCATGTTAACTCTCACATTACACTACAATACAAATTTATTAACCATGGTTAACTCTTACATTATATTACTCATACAAATTATTAACCATGGTAACTCTTATATCACACTACACACACAAATGCAAGTGGGAGTCTCTGTGGTGAAGTGGTCAAGCCGTTTGACTCGTGCTCCGAAGGTTGTGTGTTCGATTCAGGGACGCATCCTTCGGTTTACGAGTTAAATGTTTCGGAGACTCCTGTGGGTCATCGCCATAAGCTACAGAGTTCGTGCTTTGTGCGACGCTTTCCGTGCTACGGAAAGAGACTGAGCCATATGGGGTAAAACCCGGTGCAATGAAGTCGACTTTTAAGCGACTTTTTTTAAGAACACACAAATGCATCAATCATGTTAACTCTTACATTGCACTACACATACAAATTATTAATCATGTCACCTCTTACATTACACTATACATAAAAATTATTAACCATGTTAACTCTTACGTTACACTACACATAAAAATTATTAATGATATTAACTCTTACATTACACTACACATAAAAATTATTAATAATATTAACTCTTATATTACACAACAAATATACATTACTAATTATGTTAACTCTCACACGACCTCCAGATTTGGTGCAGCAATTTTCTTTCTGATTTTGTATTGAGTGCCAAAGATCTATGGTTAATTTATATCCACCGGTTTAAAAAATTACATTGCTATTATAACTGGACAAGAAGCACACAAGCAACAAAATAATCCCATTAGGCCTCAGAGATGTGGTTTTACAGAAGAATGCAGAAAAGTCTTTGGACAAAGAGCGGCTAAGAACGTCATGTTCGAGACCCGAGTTTGAATCCTCAGTAAGGTGTGGATTTTTTTCTGTCGGGGGCAAAATTAAAATCCTAACCTGCACAGTTCGCGGCGACTGTACTAGCCAGGCGGCCTTAATTCCTCAGGCTCAAGACCCCCATGCCCTACACTGCATTGTACTATAGGCAGTGGATGAAAGAAAGTCAAAAGGAGTAATATAAATGTTTCGACACGGGCAGGCTAAGAGACAAAGACAACTTACTTCAAACACCAGAAAGAGGCAGTCATCATTTTTTGGCTATATCATGAGTAAATATTTGACAACTGGAAAGATTTGTAAAAAGAGAGACCGAGGAAGACAACAAGAGAAGATTCTTGAGAGCTTTGCGTCATGCCATGGAAGGGTGTTAGCACACGAGCTGTCACATGCTGTAGGAAAGTGCCAGATGTGGAGCAGCCTGATCATCGCCAAGGTACAACAATGTCGCATGTCCTTTATACGACATTGGCAAGGTACAAGAATGTTGCATGCCCTTTGTAGGACACAGGCAAGGTACAAGAATGTTGCATGTCCTTTATACGACATTGGCAAGATACAAGAACGTTGCATGTCCTTTGTACAACATTGGCAAGATACAAGAATGTTGCATGTCCTTTGTACAACATTGGCAAGGTACAAGAATGTTGCATGTCCTTTGTACAACATTGGCAAGGTACAAGAATGTTGCATGTCCTTATGTCCTTTGTAGCACATTAGCAAGGCACAACAATGTTGCATGTCCTTTGTAGGACATCAGCAAGGCATAACAATGTTGCATGTCCTTGATGTCCTTTGCAGGACATTGTGATTAACCCCAGGTTGTGTTTCTAGGCAATTTTACATGCAGTAGTTTGTCATTACACATGGTCTCTACAATCCAGCCCAGGCTTTGTGCTATGGAGAGGTTATTATGCATTATTTTAAGCACAACAACTATCATCTGTCAAGATGTTAAGATGCCAGTACAGTTTGCCACTGCCTTCTGAATGGGAAGTAAATGTTCAAGTCCAACTGACCGGCGTGTAGAATGAACCATCAGCATACAAGAAGTTTAAGTGGGACCGTGATAAAGCCCTCGGCCGACCTCTAATGATGATTATAACCTGGGAATAAAAGAGGATGAAGGCTGTCGTAGTGGTGTTCTGAAGGTCTGAGAGTAGAACAGAACGACATGTCTGTGGCAGACCCGCACATCATGCTACATCAAATAGACACTGGCATGTCTCATTTGGAGTGGTTTGCATCACTCGAAAAGACTCAAGAGCATATCACAGATTTTCTGCCCAGGGTATGTAGATGTGTGAAATGAACAGGCTGATAGACTGGCTGTTGTGCTCCATTGGGCTGTGAGCTAAATTATGATGAGGCTGATGTGGTCAAGGTCCCCAGGGATTGAATGGAAAGTACAGCAAAACAAAAAGAAAAGGGTCCAGATCTGGAGCGGCTGATTCAGTAAGGGATGAGCAGAGTTGTAACATACAGAGTTGTGACGTACCTAGATCACAAGACCCTCTTGGATCAGGTCAAAGCACTAATACAAAACTTAAAATTGGGTAGGAGTGTACAGGTCAAACTGTTTACTACGCTTGGCCAGTAGCAGTAAATAAATTAGTGCGTGGGAAACAAAGGGAAATGTGATTCCCGATTATCCTCCTGTCAACATTGTCAGAAAAATATTAGGTTCCAAAGCACATTGCTAATCAGGAACCTTCTAGAAGGGTCCGATCACATACACAACATTCCATCACAAGGGTATTTAACATGGCTATCAGATCAGACAGATGGAGTGGAAGGCACGGTAGACAAGAACACGGGATGTAGGTAAAAGTAGGAACCAAGAGTGAGCAGTGGAGGAAGGGAAGAGAGGAGAGAAGAGTGGCTGAGGCTTCAACAGTGAGGACAGTAGCCATAACCAGCAAAAAGTGGTAACTATACAACCATTGAACGCAGTATGATCATGAATCTGCACGCTAGTATATCAGTGTGGCACCTATATGTTTGATTCCAGGATGCCTTTGTTAATATTACTAGCAGAACAAAGCAATATGGAATTTCTTGTAATTTCAATAAAGGTTGAATCAACACGTGGCTGATAGTAAGGCTGTCGAAGATGTTAACGTGGCTTATTTTCTCACATTGTTGCTGTCTCTCACATGTAGTGACTTACTTTCATATCAACAGTGTTGGCTATCAACTGTGCAACAAAGTGTAGGGGTCATATTCAACATATATGGGAAAATCAGGCTGATGTATGACCAGGCTGCCACTGGTGCCGTCTGCAACGGAAATTTTTGCTGGCTACTGAGGAAGGGGACGTAGTACATGTGGGAATATCCAGAGTGCAATGACACTGATTCTTTAATTCATAATCATAGAAATAGAAGGGATAATTCAAATGTATAACCATGGAAAAACATAACAAGAAGTTTATGAGGTTATCACAACATGAACACTTGGAAACGGCTTTAAATGTTGACATCCTGGCCCTTAAGTGTGAAGAGAAATTGAACAATTTAACACACAATCAAACATGGATAAGCTACTAAAAGGAAAATGTCCATGAAATGCTAGACACTTGAAACAATGCAAGTTTTGCTGAAACGTAAAAGACCACAAAATTCTAGAAAACATTCTCTCAGCACATTGTCTCTAGATGGCAGGTGTTGAATAAATTCTAAAACAAAAAAAAAACATTGTCAAAAAGTTGTCACTAGAGGACAAATGCCCACTAAATTCTTTTTTTTTTTTAAACCCCCCAAAAAAAAACATTCTCCCAGAAAGCTGTAACTTGAAGGGAAAAATCTTCACCTACTTCTAAAACAAAATAAATATTTCCAGCAAACTGACACTAGAGGACAAATGTCCATTAAATTCTAGTTTTTAAAAAAAGCATTTTACCCGCAAGCTGTCACTAGAGGAAAAATTAATTATAAAATACAACAAATGTTGCCAGAAAGTTGTCACTTGAGGGCAAACGTCCACTAAACTCTAAACCAAAATACACTCTGCCAGCACGTTATCACTAGAAGGCAAATGTCCACTAAATTCTGAAATAATACAAATTCTGTCAGCTAGTTGTTACTAGAGGGCACATTTCTACTAAATTCTAAAACAAACAAAACAGTTTTGTAAGCAAGTTTTCACTACAGGGCAAATGTTCACTAAATTCTAAAATTAAAAAAAACAAACCAGATAAATCAAAAAACATTCTACCTGTAAGTTGTTATTAGAGTCAAAATGTCAACTAAATTTTAAAAAACCACACATTTTGAAAACAAGCTATCATTAGAGAACAAACACTACTAAATTCTATTAAAACACTTATATTCTGTGAGAAAGTTATCACTAGAAGGACAAATGTCCAAAAAAAATTTGTAAAACAAACGCACACATTTTGACAGCAAGTTGTCACAAGAAGGCGAATGTCCACTAAATTCTGCAAAAACCATACACACACATTGTGACAGCAAGCTGTCACAAGAAGGCAAATGTCCACTAAATTTTGTAAAAACCATACACACATTTTCAAAGCAAGCTGTCACAAGAAGGCAAATGTCCACTATATTCTGCAAAAACATATATTATGCCAGCAAGTTGTCATAATAAAGGAAATGTCCAATAAATTCCAAGACAAAATACATTTTTCAATTAACTTATCTTGTCACTGGAAAGCAATTGTTCACTAAATTCTGGAAAGCACATTTTGCCAGCAAGTGTCACTAGTTGTCGACTAAACGCTACAAATCACTGGAGACAAACTGCAGAAATACAAATATTATTTTGGATGCCCTAAGGGTAACGGGCGTATAACAATATAGACAGTGAATGCTACAGTTGGTGCCAGGTAAAGTTGTGGTATAAGACCATCAGGCCGCAGGTAAGTCCCAAATTTCTCATAAGGCACAATATCATCCAGGTTGTATCTCTGGTGTTTGTTATCAAAGATACATGTGCGGCGGTGACATCGCTCAACAAACGAGTGCTCTGGCTCTGACAGGCTGTTAGCTCGGACCAGAACATTCACCTCAACCTGCAAATAATTAAGTGATATTAAGTTACCTGTAACAGTAATATCAATCAATATGTGTCTATGGAAACACTCTGAGAATGTACTGATTCCTACCTGATGGGCACTTCCATAGTGGCTCTACATCCTTAGTCTGAACTGTAACTGTAATATCAATTTATGTGTCCTCTGAGAACATCCAACATGGAGGTAAGGCATGGAGGTCCAACATGGAGGTAAGGCGAGCAAGATGTTAAGGCCTCTGGAGTGTTTATGCTTGTGGCTGCGATTTGCTTATGCATTTTCCTCATGTCTACTGAGTCGAGTGCATGGAGTGATACTGTGAGCTGTGGATTTCATGTGGAGTGGTTGTGTTTGTGTTATGAACTGTGGATGTTAAGGCCTCTGGAGTGTTTATGCTTGTGGCTGCGATTTGCTTAAGCATTTTCCTCATAGCTACAGAGTCGAGTGCATGGACTGATACTGTGAGCTGTGGATTTCACGTGGAGTGGTGGTTTGTGTCGTGAACTGCATGTTCGGAAAAATGGTTGCTGCCGGTTGCTGAACTGGGTTTGCCTTACGCAGTAATATGTGGCTGCTGGTTTTCTAGTGACTGCCACTTCCATTGACGATGAACTGTATTTTTCGTGGTGGACTTTTGTGTTGGCTTTCTGGCAGTGGCATTATGCACAGTATCCTGTGCTGGCTGTTGGTTTGTCGAGATTCCTGTCTGTTTCACTTTTCACATGGGGCAGTGAGGAGCATTTTGTCAATATTCATTCCTCATGGATGGACACATTCCACAGTGGTAATTAAATGGTTTTACATTCTTAGATATATCAATCAATATGTGTCTAGGAAACATTCTAACAATGATACTGACTGCAGTAGGAAATGATGGTACAACATTATACTGTGAAAGTCATCATCATCATGTGCTTTATCGATAAGCGTGGGCAGTCATGTTTTGCCATCCCACACGATCACCAGAGTCATGGATCAGCTCCATGTTTCTGTCTAGACCATACCATGTGGGTAAGCCATACATGTATTTACTTCTCTACCTTCCGCTTGTTCTTTCCCCTCTCAATCTTGCCAGTTGTCACCAAGTTCTCCAAGTTATTTCTTCTCATAACGTATCCAAACAATTGTGACTGTCTACGTCTAATTTCTCTAACCAGTTTACGGTTTTTATTTGTTTCTTGTAGGACTTGGTCATTGGTTTTTCTGTCTGTCCATGATATTCGTTGCATTTTCTTCAGAAACCACATTTCCGCAGCCATCAGATGTTTTTCAACTTATCTGCTCATCGTCCATGCTTCACACAAAAGTACAGCTTCTATGTAGCACTTCAACTTCTCTATGCAAATGAAAACTTTTTATTGGTCCATCTTGCAAAAGGCTACCATCGCCATTGCAATTCTTGTTCTAAACTATTAAAGGCATCTCCCATCAGATGTTATGACGTGAAAGTCACATTTGTTCCCTATTATTAATTTATGTGATTTTATTCTGTTCATGAAGAAAGTTTTTATGTAACTGACATGTTGGACATGGGTAGCATAATTTTTCCAGCCTGTTGATGTTTTTTTCTTATATTTGTCTACATTTTTGGTACACATACTACTGATATCTTTGCTGGAATGTTCACCCAATTTGCCATCTTTGTGATGTATAGTATATTATGTCTTTGTTTGCTAATTTACCACAGGATCTTACTGTATCTTTTCCCCTCTCAGTTTTGTAGGAAACACTATGCTATTCTTCCACCTCCTCCTCTCTGCCTCTCTCTCACATAAACACAATAATATTTCATTGTTTATGCACCTCCATCTGAAATTGTTTGTGCTTGACCACTTATGGCTGTGGTTTTTGTGGATTAATTTTGTGTTGGAATTCCGGCGGCGGCATTATGCACAGTGTACCTGTGCGGGTTGTTGGATTGCCAAGACTCCTGCCTATTCCGCTTTTCACATTGGATGGTGGGGAGCATTTTGTGTGATATTCACTGGCACAGGAAAGGAGCATAATGGGGACGACCTATTGCCGTGAAGTTGGAACCTCGACTAACTAACTAACTAACTAACTTATGGCTTATATTCTGTTTTTGCAGTCCCTGCCAAATTCTCTCAAGAAAGGTTTTGCATTAAACTTTGCTTATTTAAACACATTTGGAACACACCCAGAGTGACCCAATCTGTCCACTTCTAACAAAGCTATCTGCACAAGATGTTGCCTAATTAAACACATTGACTCCCCGGGAAGGTTAACCTGGTCAACAAATGCCCGCAGAAGTCGGATGTGTCGGCCTAACGGCGCAAGGACACAGCTCTGCTGTAAACAGGCACAAAGCTATCACGTCTGAAAAAAACTCCGGATGAACGCAGAAGAAGAAGAAGAAACACATTGACTTGGGGATGTAACTTACAAGTACCCCTGAAGTCGGAGTGGTTTTGCCTGATGGCGAGGGTCACCGGAAATAGACAAAGCTAATCCATATGGAACAATCAGTCCAATGCACTCTGCATGTATGGACTATACTTGTTCAAAGCGAGCAAATGCAAAAATATTAATGATAAATACTCATTCTCGTGACTGGGAGTAAGAGAAATGTACCAGTAAAGTACCAACCTTCAGCGGAAGCTCCTGGGGTGACCTTGACATCACAGATAATCGCACAGTATGCACGTAAGATGCATCCACCAGTTTATTACCATCACGCTCGAGGCCGATGAGGATGGCTGGAGGAAAGTGAACACCTTTTGGGCACAGTTCTACCTGTTTTTCAATAAACAAAATAATGGCAATTTGAATTAATGTTGACCGAGACACATGTGGTTGAGGACATGAAACTAGATTATGCAAGGCACATGCGGTTGAGTTAATGCAAGGCATTGTTATCCTTTTGTACTGGCTCTGATCTAGTCTGGGGTCATTTGCAAGCTGTGACATTGTCCTAACCCTGGTTTGAGGTCATTTGCAGGCTGTGATGTTGTCCTAACCCTGGTTTGAGGTCATTTGCAGGCTGTGATGTTGTCCTAACTCTGGTCTGAGGTCATTTGCAGGCTGTGATGTTGTCCTAACTCTGGTTTGAGGTCATTTGCAGGCTGTGATGTTGTCCTAACTCTGGTCTGAGGTCATTTGCAGGCTGTGATGTTGTCCTAACCCTGGTTTGAGGTCATTTGCAGGCTGTGATGTTGTCCTAACTCTGGTTTGAGGTCATTTGCAGGCTGTGATGTTGTCCTAACTCTGGTCTGAGGTCATTTGCAGGCTGTGATGTTGTCCTAACTCTGGTCTGAGGTTATTTGCAGGCTGTGATGTTGTCCTAACCCTGGTTTGAGGTCATTTGCAGGCTGTGATGTTGTCCTAACTCTGGTCTGAGGTCATTTGCAGGCTGTGATGTTGTCCTAACTCTGGTCTGAGGTCATTTGCAGGCTGTGATGTTGTCCTAACTCTGGTCTGAGGTCATTTGCAGGCTGTGATGTTGTCCTAACCCTGGTTTGAGGTCATTTGCAGGCTGTGATGTTGTCCTAACTCTGGTCTGAGGTCATTTGCAGGCTGTGATGTTGTCCTAACCCTGGTTTGAGGTCATTTGCAGGCTGTGATGTTGTCCTAACTCTGGTCTGAGGTCATTTGCAGGCTGTGATGTTGTCCTAACCCTGGTTTGAGGTCATTTGCAGGCTGTGATGTTGTCCTAGCTCTGGTCTGAGGTCATTTGCAGGCTGTGACATTGTCCTAACTCTGGTTTGAGGTCATTTGCAGGCTGTGATGTTGTCCTAACTCTGGATTGAGGTCATTTGCAGGCTGTGACATTGTCCTAACTCTGGTTTGAGGTCATTTGCAGGCTGTGATGTTGTCCTAACCCTGGTTTGAGGTCATTTGCAGGCTGTGATGTTGTCCTAACCCTGGTTTGAGGTCATTTGCAGGCTGTGATGTTGTCCTAACTCTGGTCTGAGGTCATTTGCAGGCTGTGATGTTGTCCTAGCTCTGGTCTGAGGTCATTTGCAGGCTGTGATGTTGTCCTAACTCTGGTCTGAGGTCATTTGCAGGCTGTGATGTTGTCCTAACTCTGGTCTAATCTGAGGTCATTTACAGACTGCGAGATGCCATCCTAGCTCTGGTCTAGAGCCATGGATGACACCACCCCCCCCCCCCAATCCTGGGGTAGCAGATCCGATATCCAGCTGACTTGAACAAGGGCATCAAACTCTGCTGTGCACATTAAAAATCCCTTGCTAGCTGGAAATCAAATAGCATACTGAACAGGCATGTGCTTAGAGCAAATTTCAAAATCAGAACAGCCATGGGGTAGTATAGTGGTTAGAAGCTGGCCTGAGGGTCCGATAGTCATCGGTTCGAATTCACATAGAGTCAGATTTTAATGACTCGACCTGGACTCACAGGTCGACCCAGCCTAAACTGGGTACCAAGAAATGTGTTGGGAAGTAAAGGCGGTCGGCGAGATACCGACCCCATCACTCCTGGGGGCTGGATAGTCTTTAAAAACATGGATCTAGCACCTTATGCCCAATGGACACAAGGTGTATAAAACTTACTTAATGTAATTATATAGCTACATTAGATATACATCCTATTTGGTTCCCATCTCTCTTTCTAGCTCGTGTATGGCTCTACGAAATCGCTTGTGTACGGCGGTGGCCACACTACGGGCAACAGTCTTGGCTCACTGGCTAAACTACATGAGTGAAGTAGGGGTAATATCCTACTAAGGGAATGTCCATCCCTAGTACACAAAAGACTGGGACGGTGGAGAAGGCCAATGAATCTAAATAGATCAATGGCTTCGAAAGCGAAATAGCAGAGTGTGTGGCACACATGAGGCATGTTCAGGACATGATAGTGAACATGGCTGGCCATCGTGGAAGAGATTGGGACCTCACTATGTAATATCCCAAAGACAGCAATGGCAATTTAACAACAAGAAAACAGCGTAATGGAGGGCAAGGTTGATAGCAAGCGAGCAAGAGGTAGACAATAATACAAGTGGGAAGATAACATCAAGAGATGGACGAACTTCAGCCTGACAGAATGTACAGTCAGGGCGAGAGGCAGACAGTATTGGAGATCCACTGCAGCCAACCTTCATTGTGGAGACGGCACCTGATTGATTGATTGATTGATTAGACATGACACACTGTACAAGCGTCATCATGAATGTGCTACATTAGATACGTCAGCATGGTTATGTTATATTAGACAAGTATGTCTTCCAGTAATACAAGTATATTACTAAATATCTACATTAGATATTATAAACTGTACCAAGTCAGCATGGTTGTGTTATATTAGAAAAGTGTGTCTTCGAGTAATGTATGTATATTACTATATATGCACATTAGATATGATATGTGTAATCCAGTAATGTAAGTATATTACTTCATATCTACATTAAATATGATAAACTGTATTAGTCAGTATGGGTTAGTTAGTCGACAGATCATCCTCACTGCACAGCGAACCATTCAGTCCATAAGTGCTCGGATCCCCTCCTCAGTAAATCCCACAGCGTGTAGCGGTTAACGACACCAGTTCTGTGTTGGCTTATTAATCTTCTTTGGCTTCCTGCATAGTGTTCTTGTTTGGCCACACTTCTTTTAAACTGCTGTTATCGCAACCTGACCATGTTTGTAGATTCACAGTCATCACTTGGTTCTCGCAAACGACTTACTTCTCGTTGAGCATTCAGAATATCAGCCTGGTCCATGGCTCGTCCACCCTCCACAGTAGCATTACCTGCAAGCATGTCAGCCTGCTCATTTCCTTGTTACCCCGAATGCCCTGGCATGAAAATGAAACTAATCTTTGCCAGCCAAGACTGCTCCAGAGGCAGCATGAGTTTGCTACATTATATACCACTTACCTACAAGTCTAATGTAATTTCATTACCAAGGAGTTAAACTCAATATTATAAATGGTACCAATGTCAACATGGCTTTGTTATATTACAACAGCTTACCCCCCTCCCCCCCCCCCCTAATGTAATTTCATTACAATAAAGCTAAACTCGATATAATTGTCTACATGGCTTTGTTATATTAGAACAGCTTACCTCCCTGTCTAATGTAATTTCATTACAATAAAGCTAAACTCGATATAATTGTCTACATGGCTTTGTTATATTACAACAGCTTACCACCCTGTCTAATGTAATTTCATTACAATAAAGTTAAACTCGATATAAATGTCAACATGGCTTTGTTATATTACAACAGCTTACCACCCTGTCTAATGTAATTTCATTACAATAAAGCTAAACTCGATATAATTGTCTACATGGCTTTGTTATATTACAACAGCTTACCTCCCAATCTAATGTGTGTCCATCATCGTGCCTGTAGCCTGTCCGAGGTGTTGAGAAGAAAAAAGTCTGTGTGGCATACTGAGGGAAGGCCAGGAAGTTTGAGACTGTTAGCGCGGTGCACCAGTAGTCGCATGTGTACACTCGAGACATCCGACGATTTATTTCATACTCCTCAACAAGTTTACGCTTCCAGTTACGATGATCTATTCTAATTTGTGATGATGAAGATGAACTTTGTTGTTGCTTGTCATCAATCATATGTGCGAACATGTCATCAGAAACTGAGCCAGAATGCTTGAATATGTTCTGGTCATCAGTTATTTCTGTCAAGAGTTGTAAAAACCTGGAACATTCTATTTGTGTTGCCTCCTGTGAAGATGGATGATTGTTTATTTCTGATAGACAGGCCTCAGAAATAATGCAGCCACTAATATTTGGTATGTACATAAATGAACCATATGACTGTAAAAATCTATGAACATCTGCACTTTCTCGAAGACATTTCAATTCATCTTCTGTCATCATAGGCCAACGAATGTGCCGGGTTAACCTCCAAACTAATTCTCTGACTCTGTAAACTGGCGGGTGATGGCAGTCAATGTATGCCTGTAACCAAACCATGACCCCATACAAAATCATGGCCTCATTGTGAACTGCCAGTTTGGAGCTCATTAGAAGCTTCTCCACGGTGTCCAAGTTTGCACTAACAAAATCGGGTGTCTGAATCACTTTGGTAAAGTTGCATTCAATATAATCAAGAATTGCAGCTTCTAACTCTGTGTCATTGCGCATGTTGGCATTTTCCCACCATTGCAACACACACGAGCTTGTTAATGGAGCATCCAAACTTTGCATCATATAAGATCGACACAAAGGAACCATTTCTCGAACATTGTATTTATCAGCCAAGGTTAGCAAAGGGCACACAGTGCTATGAGAAATGTACAACTGACCACTGTAAATATAGCTGACAAATCTAGCAAACACTGGTTCACAAACTGGCTCTTCTACCAGCACAACCGACTGTTTGTGTGCCTCTGTCCACTTCTGGTTGGTCAACATAGTTTTAAATACATCACTGCTTGCGCACAGAATTAACTTGTGGGCATCAAATCTATACTCTCCTACCTGCAGTTGGACGTCACACAGATCATTGCTTGTGAGAAGGTTTAACAGCCGGGAAGACAGGCCGCTGTAGTTACTAATAAGAATTTCTGCACTGGCTGACTCCATGTTGTACATATACTAGGTTCCAGAAGAGCTATCGCTACACCACACGCCTGATCAACAAGTTGCACAGAAGAAACTCTTTACATCTACCTAGTTAAACCAGGTTGTATTTCAATGTCGCGTCCCTCAGCCATTTTTAAACAATATTTTATAAATATAGGATTTTAGACCAATATTAAACATAACCACCTCACTGTAACTGAAACTGCTAATCATCATGGAGGAAAGTATAGACAAATTAAATTTAAAACTTTCAAAACGGATATTAATTATTATATCAATCAGTGTATTCTCTGTATTTAAAAATTGCAGTTGTCAGCACATCCTGTTGATTTAGTTAGGTTGAAGTTGAGTGAAATGAGTGTGTCCAGTGTCAGTGTCGCTGAAGTGAATATTAATAATAATATTATATTTTGAAACAGTTCTTAAATTACTTTACCAGCAAAATCAACATGTCTTTTGAATATATTATTTACTATTGTAATATTATTTATATATTTTAAAATACACATTTAACAATAATAATTAAAAATATAATAATCTTGAATCTTCCTTTGCAGACGTCGACTCAGCCGACTGTGGTACACTTCGTAGGTAGACGACGTGGACGTTTCGTAGGTCCATAGAATTAGATACTTGTAATCACAACTTACTGTGCTGCTATGTCATAATAAATGTGTATGTAAGCACGAGTAAATACACAGTAGACAACAATTTTAACACCAGATATTGTCATGCTCCACGGAGAAACAGAAAGACCCGTGAACAGTTAAAACATAACAACGTCAAGGACAGCAACCAAAGCGATATTGTTGTTGCTGTCGTGTCTAGAGTAGCCGTCCTTGTGTTGGTACTAATCTCAGAAACAATCTTTGTTCTCTCTTTCGTGTTTTCCATCAATAGTCTGTTTATGTTTCGTTATGTATCATGTGACATATATTAAAATATCATTTTGGTGTGTGTGTGTGTGTATATATAATTATTATAATCAAGTGCCAAGCCGGCTGGCGTAGGCCTTCATGTCTCTCCGCAGATCTCGGTCTTTGGTTTTCTGGATCAACTCCGTTGTGCCACCGTCGCAATCTATCCATCATCGTTTCTCTTGGTCTGCCTCTGCCTCGCTTCCCCTCGATCTTTCCAGTTGTCATGATGTTCTCCAATGTCTCTGAAGATGGGGACGGAGCGCTTATGGGAATGTCCCGAATGCTGTGATGTCGGTTCCTAGATCAATCAATCAATCAATCAATCTTCTCTCATCACATGACCAAAAAAAGCTGTTTGCCTCTTTCTTATTGTTGTATATAAGTGCCAGGTCTTTGTCAGATATAACTGAGCTACTGTATGACAGTAGACGGTACTACCTGCTTTCTTCAACGCCGAATGTTGGGCGGCGCTTACCAAACTCGACACCCCACATTGTGCCAACGGCTTGGGCGGAAGAGCGCAATTTGAAGGGTACAAGCCTTATCCTGGTGCGAGGAAATGCAACCTAAAGACAAAATGTCATGGCAGGGCAGATCAGGCCCAAAGCCTTGGTTGGCAGCTGGTCTAGGATGGAAGCTCCGACAGGCGGACAGTTAGAGCATTGCTTTGCTGATCCGGCAGCTTCTGCAGCTTGTCTTGTTCCAGATGTATTGGTGTTACCTTTCCTCTGGAGTGAACTAGACATGCAGAGAGAGGGATCATGCTTCATGGGTAACACACGGTATCTATACTTTAGCCCAGGCTTTGTGCTATGGAGAAGTATAACTCCATCCCTGGTCTTAACCGGTCTCGGAATCAAAGCGAGAGGTAGCAGTTCCGGGTTATAAGTCCTTGTCAGTTGGCGAAGACCAGGTTATGTAACGGTATATTCCATGCTCAGTCTTCGTGTTGTTGTTGTTGTTGTTGTTGTTGTTGTTGTTGGATGAAGAATGACTTGCGCGATGAATTGGGTTAAAGTGAGGAGGAGTTGCTCTATTCGTCGACCTCACTCTCTCGCCTAAGTCCATCTGAGTCCGGTGGCAAGACAAGTCAAGACGACTGGAGACGAATACAGGTGCAGTGGATGACCAGCGCTCTACATGTCTTGACGTGCTCATTACGTTCCACAACGCTTTACAGGTAAACGCCGTCTTGCCCGTTGAATCATCAGTGATTTCATCCGCGCAGTCTGCCGAATCCTGTCTTCGCATGCTGGGTAGTCATACCCTAGCTTACCGCTTGGTTTGACACCAAATCGGCTACCCACGCCTGGTTTAGCCAGCCTCTCACAGCTGTTGCCCCCCCCCCCCCCCCGGTGGGGGGGGGGGGGCTTCGTAGACATAGATGGATAAGACACGTTAGGAGGATGGATGATGGTAGAATACCAAAGGACATCTTGTTTGGAGAATTACAGCTGAGTAGGAGATCTCAGGGTCCGCCTCTACTACGATACAAAGATGTGTGTAAGAAGGATATGACTGATACAGGCATTGATAATGCACATTGGGAGCAAGTCGCCTCTGAACGTGTTGCATGGAGGGCAAATATCAGAAATGGAATAAAGACAAAGGAGAAAATAATTGCAGATAAGTCAAGAACCGAGCGTGTGAGACGTAAGATGGTGCATGATGGTGAAAATGACCATGTGTTCACATGCATCCACTGTGGACGAACAATTACAGCGCGAATTGGCCTTATCAGCCACATCCACCGCCATGGGTTGTAGTTATTGTTGTATATAATGTTCTAATTTCATTATCCCCTTTCAGGTAGTCGTTGTTGGTTACTTTGGCAATCCAAGGAATTCGCAACATTCGTCTCAGGAACCACATTTCTGTCGCTTCCAATCGCTTCCTAATTTGTTAATTTACATTCCAAGATTCACAACCATACAGTAAAACTGGTTCTATATATAGCACTTCAGCATTATCTTTCTTGTATTCAATTATGGTGATTTATTGCATAAGATATTCTTCATTTTCATACATGTGCTAAGGCAAAAGTCCTGGTATATTAAGCCTGTGTCCTTAATACACTTCTTTATAGCAGTAAAACCAAGTCGACTTACACCAAGAGAAACATTTAAACAGCTTTCATATGCGGTGTCTGCGAAGAAGACTTGGAATTCCATCCATCCATCATGTGCCATGCCGACAAGCGTGGGCGGTCATATTCTGCCATCTCACTCGATCACCAGAGTCGTGGATCAGCTCCGTGTTCCTGTCTCTACCGTGCCATGCAGCGAAGCCATCCAGGTATTTACTTCTCGGTCTTTCCCTTGGTCTATTCCCTTCGATCTTGCCAGTTGTCACCAAGTTCTCCGAGTCATTTCTTCTCATAAGATGCCCACAAAATGTTGACTGTCTACGTTTACTTGGCATTAAGTGCTATTAAATGGGAAGACAAAATCACAAATACAGTACTGAAGTATTGGAAAGATCGGGTTGTGTGACGGTTTATTCCATGCTTAGTTTTCATAGACTTAGATGGATAGGAGTAGTGGGTTAGGTGGTAACTAAGTATTATTTCTGGATTGTGGTGCTGGATTGACCCCAATCCAGCTGGATTAGGGTTAGGGGTTAGGGGTTAGGGGTTAGGGTTAGGGGTTAGGGGTTAGGGTTAGGGCTTAGGGTTAGGGGTTAGGGGTTAGGGGTTAGGGTTTAGGGGTTAGGGTTAGGGTTTTTTGTCTGCTCCTAATTATACTTTCTGGATTGACCTCGCTGGATTGCCCCCAATCCAGTTCGGGACCAGGGCGGTTTGGGTAGGGTAGTTACTTAGGTCATATGTAAGGGTCGATACATCTAATAAAAGACATGTTTTCTAAGGGCAGATAACTGAGTGTGTGTATAATATTTTAACTAATTTAAAAAAAATAAAATAAAAATAAAAGACAATCAGAGGCGCGCGCGGGGCAGTCGCAGGAGCGAGCACGGGCGACAGTCGCTTGGGTGCGGTTTGAACCCAGTCAGTGTCTTGTAGTAACCACATGGCCAGTCATTTCTGAGTGACCACAAGCCGGTCAGTGACGAGTGTGGGTGGTGGGGCTAGACGATTCGAACCCTCGAGGCGCACCGGGTGTGATATGAAAATTGTAATAAGTAAAAAGGCAAATATGGCGTGTATATGAGCTGTAGTGGGTCGTAATGGCTTATAAAACTATCATCATATAGATTACACCTCTTCAAATGAAAACCTTAAAAAAGTAAAGATGGCCTGTAGTAACGGTTGTAAGGGGGCGTGGCTTCGTGGTATTCGTTGTTAAGGGGTTGGTGAGTGGTGATGTACCTATATAACAGCTTCCGAACAATTTAAAGGGATGGGCGAGTGGCGAAGTGGCGAAGTGGCTAAGTAAATGCGTCGGTTCCTTGCTAAGAGACAGAGGAGTTGCTAGATAAAGGCTCCAGGTCGTTGTCAAGGGGTTGGTGAGTGTACAAATAGCTAAATAACTGCTTCTGATCCTTGTTAAGAGGTGGGCGAGGGGCGGATTGGTTGGATAATTACGCCCGTTATTTGGTAAGAGCCAGGGTGATCGAGTGGAGAAGTGGGTAAATATAGGCATGGAGGTATACCATCGACACATTCAACGCATAATTTCGGCGTCGGTCGTCAGAAGACCAAGGATATTTTCATTATATGTCTATTGTAAAGGGGTCGACTGTTTGTTATAACGGGGTTACTATTATCTATAGTGGCTGGGACTGAAATACTATCAGCATACCGGTTACAGCTCTTCAAATGAAAACTTTGAAAGTGTAAAGATGGCCGATGGTTTTAGTGGGTATGACTTTGTGATATTCGTTGTTAAGGGGTGGGGTGAGTGGCTGCGTAACTAGATAAACGCTTCTGAACACTATCATCGGGTTCGAATCCCAGTGGGGCGGTCTAGTGGTAGAAGAAATATTGATATTATCTGGTTCCTTAGTTGTGATGTCGAGCTCTGGTGTTATTAACCCGGCTATGTTTAGAATAGGAGAGGTGGTGTGCTGGTTGCGGAGTATGTTTAGGTGGTACCCCAGACACTGTGGAAGTGATAGGTTCGAATCTCGGTACTTTGTCGTTGGTACGATTGCCAGTCATCAAGGTGTGGGTGTCTAGTTGATTATTGGGTTAGGGTCGCTTTGTCCAGCCTTGTCGCCGCGGCCACAAGTCCCACCGCTGATGAAAAACACAGGCAGCAGATTTCAACATTGTACCTACGAGTCACAAAATATAAGCTAACTTAACATTCAGAATATGACCTCAACAGGTGTTGCCAAAAATCAATACTTATTCTTATAACGGCTAATCCAGGGGATTATCGGCATCGTAATGACCAAGTCAGGTTAATAATATTTCTTATATCTCCGCCATTGCAAATAGTTCGCGATATTAATAAATGTTCATATAAAGGTTGGAAGGGGATTAAAAGATTAACACCTATTGTCGGGACATCCAATAAAAATCAATAACACTACCCTCTATTTTTCTCATAATTGCCGATTGGAGATTATGGGCTAGGTGTATGTGTCCTTATTTAGTTAAAACAGGTGGTATGAGTAGGAGATATCACAAATAGTATCAGCATGTGCCACTCTGATCTTAAATATCAGTAGTTCGTTATTCTTGTGACATTGAAAACGCCTGTGGTTTGAAGACAGATGGTGTACTATGTTATTGGGTGGTGTATATAGATTGACCAGTATGTGAAGTTGATAAGGTCACCCCTGCCAGCGCATCGTAGCTGTGTTGTGACTTGTCGCCTATTACATCCGGGTGTAAAAATAACCAAAAATATTTCACATCAACTCAGACATGCCTCTATATAGCTGCACTGCGAACATGGCTAGAGTCTACTTTAGGAAAGTATCGTGTATCTGTGTATACGGGTTTACCACTGCTTATAGATGTGTGCAGTATTATTAGAAAGCGGCCGTTATGTCTACATTATCAAAGTATGTTGCCTTACAGAGCTGGTATAGTATCTATGTGTCTGCTACGTTGTATGTTTTGTCATGTTGCCTTGTAGTATTTGGAGGGAGTTTCATGCGGGTGTCTAGTGAACCTTGTAAAAACTATGTCTCAGAATCCACAACGCCACTGGCATTAGAGGCTTTTCAACTTGTCTGCTCATTGACCACGCTTCACAGTCATACTAAAGTACGGGTTCTATGTAGTACTTAAACACTCCTTTTATTTCTCATTACAGTTGTCAACTTTATATTAGTCAGTATGTTTTCCAATTTGCAAAAGACAACCTTCATCACAGCGATTCTTGTTCCAACGCTTTAAAACCACCTCCTATCAGACATTTTTTTCTTTCCTTTTATGCTCACGGCTACCGTTTCCCCATTTCAAGCTCCATGTCTCTACTCGTATGCATTAGTGTGGTAGAAGTAAACCGATAACTCACAAGATAGACGTATATTATCACACTGTATATGAACATGTGGGAAACGGCTACATCCGGGCAAAGAGGGCGTTGTATCTGTCACATGCGTATGGATACAACCGAGACACGTCGTTAAGCGGGATACTACAGAAAAAAAAAACGGTATTATGTTGGCGATCGAACCAGGGGACCTAATTCGTGATGACCACCATGTACGGGAGTGATTCTGCCCCCTCGTCAACAGGGCGTCGGAGGTTTAAAAGGGTGTTCATTCTCTCGCTTTTCTGTGTCCGAGGCGTCCCAGGGTCACCAAGTAACAGCAAAGAACACGAAACTACTACTAACGAGGCCTCTATACACCACAATTCAGTTTCGAATATAATATACACAATTATAATCAAGTCATCACAGTGTTCGACTAACCCTTTCTCATAGACATAGAGGAGAGATGTGAGCACCGAGACCAGTTGGGGAAGGTGTGCCTTTTACTTAACATCTATCGGGTCATACACCGACGAGTGTTTAGCTATATTTATCATATAATATTACCCGTGAACACAACAAGCTTCCCCGGATCAAGCTTAGGTGTCTCATATAACATGACATATCACGTACCCGCTGGCCTGACCAGCAAAGTTATCGCTTCTCAGAGCAGACATTTACACTTTCATTAATTCTTCTGCCTGGCCAAAGGGGGTCTTTGCATCTTTCCGCAGAAACCTAGTTCCAATGCTAATATATGTTTTTCAATGTGTCGGCTCATTACCACATTTCACATCCTGACAAAAGTACAGGTTCTATGTTCCACTCCAACAGTCAAATAAGAAAAAATGTTAGCCAAATTATTAAAATGTTGGCCAAATATAGAAATATATCGACCAGACGTATAAAGTATAGTAAAATATGTTAACCAAACTTATAAAACTCGTGGTCAAAATAAGAAATATCTCAACCAAGCGTATAAGAAATAGGAAAAAGGCTAGTCAAACTAATGAAAATGTTGGCCAAATACAGAAATATCTCGACCAACTTATAAAATGTAGGAAAAATTGTTAGCCAAACTGACAAAACTGTTGGTCAAAATAAGAAACGTCTCGACTAACATTATAAAAATTAGGAAAAATGGTAACCAAATTAATTTTAAAAGGTGACCAAAATAGGAAATATCTCGACCAAACTTACGAAAAGTAGGAAAATTGTTCGTCAAATGTGACAATTATTGGGCAAGTAGGAAATCATGTTAGCCAAATAGGAAAAATATCGATCAAACTTATAGATGTCTCGGCCAAACTTATAAAATGTATGAACATTTGTTAGCCAAAGGTGAAAAATATTGACCAAGTAATGAAATATCTCATCCGAATTTATAACAAGTAAGAAAATATGCTAGTAAAATCAAGAAATATGTCAACTGAAGTTATACAATAGGCGAAACGCTGGACAAACTTATAAAAATGTCGACTGTTATAAGAAAATGTATTACCCAAATTAGGAAAAAATATTGACCAAGTTTTGAAATATCTCGACCAAACTTACAAAAAAAAAAAAAAAAAAATAGGAAAATATGTCGACTAAAGTAGGAACATTTGTTAGCCAAAGATGAAAAATATTGGTCAAGTAAAGAAATATCGCATCCAAACTTTTAAAATGTAGGAAACTTTATTAACCAAATGTGAAAAATATTGTCCAAGTAAAGACATGTTACAACTAATCTTATAAATATCTCAACCATACTTATGAAAAGGAGGAAAATGTGTTAACCTAATGGGGAAAATATTGGCCAAGTGAAGAAATATCTCATCCATTCTTATAAAACTTAGGAAAAAATGTGTTAACCTAATGAGAAAAATATCGCCCAATTGAAGAAAAAAGTTACACAAAACTTATAAAACTTAGGAAAATGTGTTAACCTAATAAGAAAAATATCGACCAATTGAAGAAAAAAGTTACACAAAACTTATAAAACTTAGGGAAATGTATTAACCTAATGAGAAAATATCGCCCAAGTGAAGAAAAAAGTTACACAAAACTTATAAAACTTAGGAAAATGTGTTAACCTAATGAGAAAAATATCGCCCAATTGAAGAAAAAAGTTACACAAAACTTATAGAACTTAGGAAAATGTGTTAACCTAATGAGAAAAATATTGACCAAGTAAAGAAAAACATACACCAAACTTCTGAAAAGTAAGAAAATTTGTTAACCAAATGGGAAAAATATTGGCCAAGTGGAGAAATATCTCAACCATACTTATGAAAAGGAGGAAAATGTGTTAACCTAATGAGAAAATATCGCCCAAGTGAAGAAAAAAGTTACACAAAACTTATAAAACTTAGGAAAATGTGTTAACCTAATGAGAAAAATATCGCCCAAGTGAAGAAAAAAGTTACACAAAACTTATAAAACTTAGGAAAATGTGTTAACCTAATGAGAAAAATATTGACCAAGTAAAGAAAAACGTACACCAAACTTCTGAAAAGTAAGAAAATTTGTTAACCAAAAGGGAAAAATATATGGACTAAACTATGAAATATGTTGACCGAACTAAGAAAGTGTGTTAACCAAAGGGGGAAAATGGTGGTCAAAACATGAAACATCTCGACCAAGCTTATAAATAGCTCGTGTAAAGTTATAAAAAAAAAAAAGTAGGAACAAATATTGCTTCTGTAGTTATGTCAAACGTGTCTTGAACTTTTATCTGAACAGACATTTCACAAGACATAATCATCAACGTCAACACTTTCCCTCTTTTACATTACCGAAAGTTTCAACTTATCAGTCAAGAGTATCCACTAAAGAAGCACTTATGCATACTAATCACCCAGCTCTTCACACTCTTGGTTTTTTTTTTTTTTTTTCTAACGCAAAGTGTCTCTGTCTTTCATAGATAGCTTCACAACTTTTCTATGTAGCACCACTAACAACGCCAAACCTTCGTTTCACATGAGCTCTAATGAAACAGCCATAACAACATTTAGGGCAATCTGTGGCTCCACCTGGGATAGTTTCAATATCATCTGAGTATTCGTCAGCAAAGATTCACTTCCCATGGCTGATATCTTCAACTTTCTATACCACAATGTCTCCTACACTAACCTTCCATTGGTCCATCTTGCAACAATACAAAGAGTGTTCTCGAAGTCTAGCTAACATAACATTGCTTACTTTGTCCACCTCTATCACACTTTGACATTTCACAGCTGCAAAAGCGGCAAGTCTGCAACCAACCAACAGTGTCTGTTATGAAGTCGACCTTTCTTAAAGCCACGTCTGCCTTACTGAACTCTTGAATACCCTCTACCACATCGTCTAACCGACTTTCAACATTTCATACCAAATAACATTAACATTCTCTTTGATTACAGAACAACTGATTTTCTGCTGACTAGGCAGATTTTCCAACCTCGTGGAGATAAATCATATGCCCCCTAACCTACTAGGCGCTATTCTAGACAACGAATATGATCATCAACCAGCATCCCTAGGCAGAACTTGGAAAAACAACAGAGCTTGGGTTATTGAGACGAATGAGTTGCATTCCTTGGACTACCAGAGTGACATCAAACACAACAAACACTTTCTTACTAACCCTAACCCTAACTATACATCAACTAACCCTAACCCTAACCCTAACTATACAACAAACTCTTTCTTAAGAGACATAGATACAAACCAGTTTTAGAAATGAAAAAGTGCGATTTATTAGTTTTAAATTTTAATTAAAATTTAATCACATAAATTTAACTTTTTCATTTCTAAAACTGGTTTGTATCTATGTCTCTTAAGAAAGAGTTTGTTGTATAGTTAGGGTTAGGGTTAGGGTTAGTTGATGTATAGTTAGGGTTAGGGTTAGTAAGAAAGTGTTTGTTGTGTTTGATGTCACTCTGGTAGTCCAAGGAATGCAACTCATTCGTCTCAATAACCCAAGCTCTGTTGTTTTTCCAAGTTCTGCCTAGGGGTGCTGGTTGATGATCATATTCGTTGTCCAGAATAGCGCCTAGTAGGTTAGGGGGCATATGATTTATCTCCACGAGGTTGGAAAATCTGCCTAGTCAGCAGAAAATCAGTTGTTCTGTAATCAAAGAGAATGTTAATGTTATTTGGTATGAAATGTTGAAAGTCGGTTAGACGATGTGGTAGAGGGTATTCAAGGGTTCAGTAAGGCAGACGTGGCTTTAAGAAAGGTCGACTTCATAACAGACACTGTTGGTTGGTTGCAGACTTGCCGCTTTTGCAGCTGTGAAATGTCAAAGTGTGATAGAGGTGGACAAAGTAAGCAATGTTATGTTAGCTAGACTTCGAGAACACTCTTTGTATTGTTGAAAGATGGACCAATGGAAGGTTAGTGTAGGAGACATTGTGGTATAGAAAGTTGAAGATATCAGCCATGGGAAGTGGATCTTTGCTGACGAATACTCAGATGATATTGAAACTATCCCAGGTGGAGCCACAGATTGCCCTAAATGTTGTTATGGCTGTTTCATTAGAGCGCATGTGAAACGAAGGTTTGGCGTTGTTAGTGGTGCTACATAGAAAAGTTGTGAAGCTATCTATGAAAGACAGAGACACTTTGCGTTAGAAAAGAAAAAAAAAAAACCAAGAGTGTGAAGAGCTGGGTGATTAGTATGCATAAGTGCTTCTTTAGTGGATACTCTTGACTGATAAGTTGAAACTTTCGGTAATGTAAAAGAGGGAAAGTGTTGACGTTGATGATTATGTCTTGTGAAATGTCTGTTCAGATAAAAGTTCAAGACACGTTTGACATAACTACAGAAGCAATATTTGTTCCTACTTTTTTTTTTTTTATAACTTTACACGAGCTATTTATAAGCTTGGTCGAGATGTTTCATGTTTTGACCACCATTTTCCCCCTTTGGTTAACACACTTTCTTAGTTCGGTCAACATATTTCATAGTTTAGTCCATATATTTTTCCCTTTTGGTTAACAAATTTTCTTACTTTTCAGAAGTTTGGTGTACGTTTTTCTTTACTTGGTCAATATTTTTCTCATTAGGTTAACACATTTTCCTAAGTTTTATAAGTTTTGTGTAACTTTTTTCTTCACTTGGGCGATATTTTTCTCATTAGGTTAACACATTTTCCTAAGTTTTATAAGTTTTGTGTAACTTTTTTCTTCACTTGGGCGATATTTTCTCATTAGGTTAACACATTTTCCTCCTTTTCATAAGTATGGTTGAGATATTTCTCCACTTGGCCAATATTTTTCCCATTTGGTTAACAAATTTTCTTACTTTTCAGAAGTTTGGTGTATGTTTTTCTTTACTTGGTCAATATTTTTCTCATTAGGTTAACACATTTTCCTAAGTTCTATAAGTTTTGTGTAACTTTTTTCTTCAATTGGGCGATATTTTTCTCATTAGGTTAACACATTTTCCTAAGTTTTATAAGTTTTGTGTAACTTTTTTCTTCACTTGGGCGATATTTTCTCATTAGGTTAATACATTTCCCTAAGTTTTATAAGTTTTGTGTAACTTTTTTCTTCAATTGGTCGATATTTTTCTCATTAGGTTAACACATTTTCCTAAGTTTTATAAGTTTTGTGTAACTTTTTTCTTCAATTGGGCGATATTTTTCTCATTAGGTTAACACATTTTTTCCTAAGTTTTATAAGAATGGATGAGATATTTCTTCCCTTGGCCAATATTTTCCCCATTAGGTTAACACATTTTCCTCCTTTTCATAAGTATGGTTGAGATATTTATAAGATTAGTTGTAACATGTCTTTACTTGGACAATATTTTTCACATTTGGTTAATAAAGTTTCCTACATTTTAAAAATTTGGATGCGATATTTCTTTACTTGACCAATATTTTTCATCTTTGGCTAACAAATGTTCCTACTTTAGTCGCCATATTTTCCTATTTTTTTTTTTTTTTTTGTAAGTTTGGTCGAGATATTTCAAAACTTGGTCAATATTTTTTCCTAATTTGGGTAATACATTTTCTTATAACAGTCGACATTTTTATAAGTTTGTCCATCGTTTCGCCTATTGTATAACTTCAGTTGACATATTTCTTGATTTTACTAGCATATTTTCTTACTTGTTATAAATTCGGATGAGATATTTCATTACTTGGTCAATATTTTTCACCTTTGGCTAACAAATGTTCATACATTTTATAAGTTTGGCCGAGACATCTATAAGTTTGATCGATATTTTTCCTATTTGGCTAACATGATTTCCTACTTGCCCAATAATTGTCACATTTGACGAACAATTTTCCTACTTTTCGTAAGTTTGGTCGAGATATTTCCTATTTTGGTCACCTTTTAAAATTAATTTGGTTACCATTTTTCCTAATTTTTATAATGTTAGTCGAGACGTTTCTTATTTTGACCAACAGTTTTGTCAGTTTGGCTAACAATTTTTCCTACATTTTATAAGTTGGTCGAGATATTTCTGTATTTGGCCAACATTTTCATTAGTTTGACTAGCCTTTTTCCTATTTCTTATACGCTTGGTTGAGATATTTCTTATTTTGACCACGAGTTTTATAAGTTTGGTTAACATATTTTACTATACTTTATACGTCTGGTCGATATATTTCTATATTTGGCCAACATTTTAATAATTTGGCTAACATTTTTTCTTATTTGACTGTTGGAGTGGAACATAGAACCTGTACTTTTGTCAGGATGTGAAATGTGGTAATGAGCCGACACATTGAAAAACATATATTAGCATTGGAACTAGGTTTCTGCGGAAAGATGCAAAGACCCCCTTTGGCCAGGCAGAAGAATTAATGAAAGTGTAAATGTCTGCTCTGAGACGCGATAACTTTGCTGGTCAGGCCAGCGGGTACGTGATATGTCATGTTATATGAGACACCTAAGCTTGATCCGGGGAAGCTTGTTGTGTTCACGGGTAATATTATATGATAAATATAGCTAAACACTCGTCGGTGTATGACCCGATAGATGTTAAGTAAAAGGCACACCTTCCCCAACTGGTCTCGGTGCTCACATCTCTCCTCTATGTCTATGAGAAAGGGTTAGTCGAACACTGTGATGACTTGATTATAATTGTGTATATTATATTCGAAACTGAATTGTGGTGTATAGAGGCCTCGTTAGTAGTAGTTTCGTGTTCTTTGCTGTTACTTGGTGACCCTGGGACGCCTCGGACACAGAAAAGCGAGAGAATGAACACCCTTTTAAACCTCCGACGCCCTGTTGACGAGGGGGCAGAATCACTCCCGTACATGGTGGTCATCACGAATTAGGTCCCCTGGTTCGATCGCCAACATAATACCGTTTTTTTTTCTCTGTAGTATCCCGCTTAACGACGTGTCTCGGTTGTATCCATACGCATGTGACAGATACAACGCCCTCTTTGCCCGGATGTAGCCGTTTCCCACATGTTCATATACAGTGTGATAATATACGTCTATCTTGTGAGTTATCGGTTTACTTCTACCACACTAATGCATACGAGTAGAGACATGGAGCTTGAAATGGGGAAACGGTAGCCGTGAGCATAAAAGGAAAGAAAAAAATGTCTGATAGGAGGTGGTTTTAAAGCGTTGGAACAAGAATCGCTGTGATGAAGGTTGTCTTTTGCAAATTGGAAAACATACTGACTAATATAAAGTTGACAACTGTAATGAGAAATAAAAGGAGTGTTTAAGTACTACATAGAACCCGTACTTTAGTATGACTGTGAAGCGTGGTCAATGAGCAGACAAGTTGAAAAGCCTCTAATGCCAGTGGCGTTGTGGATTCTGAGACATAGTTTTTACAAGGTTCACTAGACACCCGCATGAAACTCCCTCCAAATACTACAAGGCAACATGACAAAACATACAACGTAGCAGACACATAGATACTATACCAGCTCTGTAAGGCAACATACTTTGATAATGTAGACATAACGGCCGCTTTCTAATAATACTGCACACATCTATAAGCAGTGGTAAACCCGTATACACAGATACACGATACTTTCCTAAAGTAGACTCTAGCCATGTTCGCAGTGCAGCTATATAGAGGCATGTTTGAGTTGATGTGAAATATTTTTGGTTATTTTTACACCCGGATGTAATAGGCGACAAGTCACAACACAGCTACGATGCGCTGGCAGGGGTGACCTTATCAACTTCACATACTGGTCAATCTATATACACCATCCAATAACATAGTACACCATCTGTCTTCAAACCACAGGCGTTTTCAATGTCACAAGAATAACGAACTACTGATATTTAAGATCAGAGTGGCACATGCTGATACTATTTGTGATATCTCCTACTCATACCACCTGTTTTAACTAAATAAGGACACATACACCTAGCCCATAATCTCCAATCGGCAATTATGAGAAAAATAGAGGGTAGTGTTATTGATTTTTATTGGATGTCCCGACAATAGGTGTTAATCTTTTAATCCCCTTCCAACCTTTATATGAACATTTATTAATATCGCGAACTATTTGCAATGGCGGAGATATAAGAAATATTATTAACCTGACTTGGTCATTACGATGCCGATAATCCCCTGGATTAGCCGTTATAAGAATAAGTATTGATTTTTGGCAACACCTGTTGAGGTCATATTCTGAATGTTAAGTTAGCTTATATTTTGTGACTCGTAGGTACAATGGTGAAATCTGCTGCCTGTGTTTTTCATCAGCGGTGGGACTTGTGGCCGCGGCGACAAGGCTGGACAAAGCGACCCTAACCCAATAATCAACTAGACACCCACACCTTGATGACTGGCAATCGTACCAACGACAAAGTACCGAGATTCGAACCTATCACTTCCACAGTGTCTGGGGTACCACCTAAACATACTCCGCAACCAGCACACCACCTCTCCTATTCTAAACATAGCCGGGTTAATAACACCAGAGCTCGACATCACAACTAAGGAACCAGATAATATCAATATTTCTTCTACCACTAGACCGCCCCACTGGGATTCGAACCCGATGATAGTGTTCAGAAGCGTTTATCTAGTTACGCAGCCACTCACCCCACCCCTTAACAACGAATATCACAAAGTCATACCCACTAAAACCATCGGCCATCTTTACACTTTCAAAGTTTTCATTTGAAGAGCTGTAACCGGTATGCTGATAGTATTTCAGTCCCAGCCACTATAGATAATAGTAACCCCGTTATAACAAACAGTCGACCCCTTTACAATAGACATATAATGAAAATATCCTTGGTCTTCTGACGACCGACGCCGAAATTATGTGTTGAATGTGTCGATGGTATACCTCCATGCCTATATTTACCCACTTCTCCACTCGATCACCCTGGCTCTTACCAAGGAACGGGCGTAATTATCCAACCAATCCGCCCCTCGCCCACCTCTTAACAAGGATCAGAAGCAGTTATTTAGCTATTTTTACACTCACCAACCCCTTGACAACGACCTGGAGCCTTTATCTAGCAACTCCTCTGTCTCTTAGCAAGGAACCGACGCATTTACTTAGCCACTTCGCCACTTCGCCACTCGCCCATCCCTTTAAATTGTTCGGAAGCTGTTATATAGGTACATCACCACTCACCAACCCCTTAACAACGAATACCACGAAGCCACGCCCCCTTACAACCGTTACTACAGGCCATCTTTACTTTTTTAAGGTTTTCATTTGAAGAGGTGTAATCTATATGATGATAGTTTTATAAGCCACTACGACCCACTACAGCTCATATACACGCCATATTTGCCTTTTTACTTATTACAATTTTCATATCACACCCGGTGCGCCTCGAGGGTTCGAACCGTCTAGCCCCACCACCCACACTCGTCACTGACCGGCTTGTGGTCACTCAGAAATGACTGGCCATGTGGTTACTACAAGACACTGACTGGGTTCAAACCGCACCCAAGCGACTGTCGCCCGTGCTCGCTCCTGCGACTGCCCCGCGCGCGCCTCTGATTGTCTTTTATTTTTATTTTATTTTTTTTTAAATTAGTTAAAATATTATACACACACTCAGTTATCTGCCCTTAGAAAACATGTCTTTTATTAGATGTATCGACCCTTACATATGACCTAAGTAACTACCCTACCCAAACCGCCCTGGTCCCGAACTGGATTGGGGGCAATCCAGCGAGGTCAATCCAGAAAGTATAATTAGGAGCAGACAAAAAACCCTAACCCTAACCCCTAACCCCTAACCCCTAACCCTAAGCCCTAACCCTAACCCCTAACCCTAACCCCTAACCCCTAACCCCTAACCCTAATCCAGCTGGATTGGGGTCAATCCAGCACCACAATCCAGAAATAATACTTAGTTACCACCTAACCCACTACTGATAGGACACATTAGGAGGATGGACGACAGTAGAATAAAATAAGGAAATGGTTTTTTTTTTTTTTTTTTTTTTGGGGGGGGGGGGGGGGGTGAATTATAAATGTGTAAAAGATCGCGGTGTTTGCCGCTACTGTGATACAAAGATTAATGTAATCAGGATCTATTTGATACAAGCTAAGATATTGCACATCGGGAGGAAGTCCCGCTGATCATGTTGCATGGAGGGAAAAGATCCGAAATGGAATAATGACAAAGGAGAAAATTAGTGCAGATAGATCACACACTGAATGTGTGCGACGTCAGACGGCGTGTGATGGTCGGGGTGGCCATGTGTACACATGCGTCCATCATGGACGAACATTTGCGGCGCGAATTGGTCTGATCAGTCACATTCGCTGTCGCCATGGACTGTAGTTATTATACCTTCTTGAAGCACAATGTAACAAACTATAAAATCAGACACGAGCTGCCAGATAAATATTAGAACAAGAATCGTCTTGGCAAAAGTAGCCTGCCTTGAGCAAGATGGAAAACACACACACACATGCCGAACGTTGGGCGGCGCTTACCAAACCCGACACCCCACATTGTGCCAACGGCTTCGGGCGGAAGAGCGCAATTGGGAGGGTACAAGCCTTACCCTGGTGCGAGGAAATGCAAGCTAAAGACAAAATTGTCATGGCAGGGCAGACCAGGCCCTAAGCCTTGGTTGGCGACTGGTCTAGGATCGAAGCTCCGACAGGCGGACAGTTAGAGCATTGCTTTGCTGATCCGGCAGCTTCTGCAGCTTGTCTTGTTCCAGATGTAGAGGTGTTACCTTTCCTCTGGAGTGAACTAGGCAGGCCGAGAGAGGGATCATGCTGCATGGGCAACACATGATCTCTATATTTTAGCCCAGGCTTTGTGCTATGAAGAGGCAATGGATATATATATATATATATATATATATATATATATATATATATATATATATATATATATATATATATATATATATTTGAGTTTAAATTTATATATGGTTCTAGTGAGGAGAGAGAAATGAGGGAACGAATCCGACTGTTACTTAAACGATCAGTTTATTGCACCTTACGACATTTGCCGAGGGAGTCTTTGCATGTATAGGTTTGCCCTGTGCGGTATGCTTTCGATTCTTAACTAACTCTGTGCCATGGGATGATTAATCGTCTTAAATTACTTTCTATATCTGCCATAGGTTTATATATCGCCGAAATGTTGCCATTGCAAAATGTTGTATCATTTAAAATATCAACACAGCTGTTTTCCCTAAGCAACCTCCTTTAATTTGATATATAATACAACACGTATTTTACCATATTAACAACTTTTAGGTCATAACTGTGACACACCCCCACTTCCAATTTTCCGCCATCCGTTTTTGTTCGGTCTGATCCGACGTTTTGTTTGGCAATGATTCTGTAAAAATCAAGAACTTGATTAAACATGAGATGCAGACAGGACAAAATAACATTATTTTGATGTGTTTTTTTTTCTTTCTTTCTTTCTTTCTTTCTTTCTTTCTTTCTTTCTTTCTTTCTTTCTTTCTTTCTTTCTTTCTTTCTTTCTTTCTTTCTTTCTTTCTTTAACACCCTTCATCTTCTCTGCCTCCTTCTTCTTCCCCTTCTTATTGTCCTCTCTTCTAAGACGTGTAACAAGGAGAGCTATATTTGAATACATAGTGACAACAGGCAGTTATAATAGGAAAGGAGCAAGAAGACGACAAACATAACTACTTAGATCATTATCATCAGCATCTTGTAACCTGGCAACTGGCATAGGCGTGTATGTATCTCCACCGATCTCGGTCCTAAATGTTCTGGATCGACTCTGCCATCAACACGGATGATTATGTGCTAAGAGACAAAAGAAGTGCTTGGGTGTTTATAACGAAGTTTAATGGGCAATGTTTAGTGCAGGAAAGCCTGGAATATAACATCGCGACATCAAGTCTGAGAACAGAGGTGAAGGAGGTCATAGTGGCGTTCCGCTGGCTGGAGGACATCCAGCACATACCTGTCGTGGTTGTAAGTAACGTACTCACAAATAATGCTAAAAAGGGTGAAGACAGGTATATTTCGTGCAGAGAGGTATGCTTCAATTGAACAATCATAGATATGTAGCATCTGTTGAATCGCTACCTAGGACATACTGGTGTGATGGGAAACGAGCAGGCGGACAGACTGGCTGGGTCTGCAACGGTGGATGTTGTACTGGGGCACGATAAGGCAGATGTGGTCAGGGCTCTGTGAGGTCACGTATATAGCGTGTAAAAACGGATAAATCATCATAGTCTAGAAAGAATGGGGTGAAATGGGGTGACCAGATGTTCTGGCCCACAATCAGTACTCCGAGGAATGGCCAGACAGCAACTGGTACTATTATTATTGGGGCTCTTCGCTGACTGTTGATGATTAGGACGCAGTACTATGGGAATTCCCGAATGATGTGAGGTCGTTTCTTGACTTAGTTTAAGTCAACTTTGCTGATGATTCCCACCCCCACCCCCCTTTGACAACGTTTCTTCCCATCCAAAATTATTTCTCTCGGTCTGCCTTTGTCTCTTTTCCCATAGATTTCACGACCAGAGAATATCAGAGTGTGGGATTTACATCATCAATATCTACGCACATTCAAAGAGTTGAGTTATGTTTCTCCATCCATCCATCATGTGCCATGCCGGTAAGCGTGGGCGGTCATGTTCTGCCATCTCACTCGATCACCAGAGTCGTGGATCAGCTCCGTGTTTCTGTCTCGACCATGCCACAAGGCCAAACCATCCAGGTACTTGCTTCTAGGTCTTCCCCTTGGTCTGTTCCCCTCGATCTTACCAGTTGTCACCAAATTCTCCAATCCATTTCTTCTCATAACATGCCCAAAAAATTTTGACTGTCTACGTCTAATTTCTCTAATCAATTTACGATCTTCATTTGTTTCTTGAAGGACTTGTTCATTGGTCTTTCTGGCTGTCCATGGTATTCTTTGCATTTTCCTCAGAAACCACATCTCTACAGCCATCAGATGTTTTTCAGCCTGACTGCTCATTGTCCACGCTTCACATCCATACAAAAGTACAGGTTCAATGTAGCATCTCAACACTCTTTTTCTCGTTTCAATTGACATCTTTTTATTGGTCAATATGTTTTTCATCTTGCTAAAGGCTACTTTTGCCATGGCGATTCTTGTTCTAATCTCTTCAAGGTATCTCCCATCAGATGTTATTACTGTTCCGAGATAATTGTACCTGCTCACTTGTTGAAGAATATTCCCATTTACTTGTATATTACATTGTGGTATTTCGTCCTCCCTAGTGACGACCATAATCTGTGTCTTTTTACAATTTAATTCTAACCCTAGTTGTTCACTGTGTGTAACAATCGCATCTACTAAATTTTGCAGGTCCTGTTCTCTCAGGACCCTTGAAATTCAACCCCGGTACATAACTGTGCATGAACCCAGAAGACGGTCCTAACTCTTCGGAAATTCCCACTCACCCACCTTAAAATGTGGCCTAGCCGCATGAACGGGCCTTGACAACGTTTCTGCCCATCCAAAATTATTTCTCTCGGTCTGCCTTTGTCTCTTTTCCCATAGATTTCGCGACCAGAGAATGTCATTTGATTATTTCTGATAGTTGTATATGTTGTACTTTTGTTAGTCTCTTCCAGACAATCTTTCTTAGTTATTCTAGCAGTCCAAGTTATTCGCATTGTTCGTCTCATGGACCATATCTCCGTTGCTTCCAAGCTCGTCCTAATTTGTTCCATTATTCACTGCCATGCAGCAAAACAATCTATGTAACAATTCAGCACTATCTTTCATACATTTAATGATAATGACTTATTGCATGAGATATTTTTCATTTTCTGAAATGTAGCCTCTGCTTGACACATTCTTAATCTCTGTCACAAATTAAACAGTTCTACCAAGTGAACATCAGTTTGATTTAATTAACTCTTTTAAGTAACAACTTTTTAAAACAAAAAGTGGAAAAGGGCGTTCCGAATAATTTTTCGGGACACTGATTCAGTTTATAAAAACTGGGACCGATCCGGAAAACCTGGACGTCTGGAACCCTAGTTGTAGGAGTATCCAACATATGCAGAATAGAGGCAACTATTTTGCCATACACCAGCTCCATTTGAGGACAAACTATGGAGATCTCAAGTTAAATTCTTAAACTGACAGCTGTGCTGCTTTTGTTTGTATTTATTCATATTGAATATTGACATCTGAAGGCCACAGCATGTGAACAAAGATTACAAAATAAAGTGAACTGTTAAGCAAGGGGTCAAAGTACAAGCCACTAGATGGTGACAAATATATTCTTATGTCATAATTTCTAATTCCATCTTTTCTAGTAAAGCCGAGAGCTCTTCTTGGGAATTCCAAGTCATTTAATACGCAATAAGTTGGGTCTCCCCCCAGTCTCTCCCGGACACGCTGGAGAATCGCTCAAGGCGACTACTGGTGTAGTGCGAGTACGATGCGAGGGACTCGATCCGGCCCTGGCCTGGAGGTACATTCCAGCAGACGTGATGATGTTTGGCTTCCGTCACCTGTTGTTGTTCTCTACAGTTGTTGTGTGTTTATTCTTGTTATTTTTTATACTGGAACTGTTGCATGATCAGTCATCTAGATAATTTCAGTTTATGAAAGTTTTCCCTCGCTTGTAGGACAAGTTTTAGAACTAAAGTTATAACTAAAATATCATAATCATGGCCAGAGTTAACTAACTTTAGACTAGTCTAGTTAACTGCCATTTTTAAACATTTAATTCATTTCTCATTTTCATTTCGTGAATGACTTCATCGTTTGTTGAACAAATTGCATAAACTTATCTTATACTTATAGCTTAAGATAATATTACATAGTCAGTTAGGTCATCTTCATCATCTTACACCTTTGCCGTCAAGCGTTTGTGGGGAGGAATAGTTGATAATCATAATTCAGGGCCCGATGAATGGGTGGCACTGGATAGTGTCATTCCGTGTTATTGAACACTCTAATAACAATGTCTATTGTCTATGAGCCGGTCTCTCTGGCTGTGGGGTTACAACACTTTCTCTCTGTAATCCCGTTTATCACGCAGAGTCTCGCAGCGGAGCGAGAACTGAGGTGGTTCGACCCCCGCTCGTGACTTGCGGATACTGAGCCGGCCGCTCAGAAAGCAATGGCAAACTACTGAGCGTAATCTTGCCAAGAGATCAACAGACAGCTGAAAGATGCTGCTGTTGACAGCTAAGTCCTGTAAAAGGATACGCAAAACAACAACAACATTGTCTATGATGTCCTCAATCCATTTTCTTCTCCGGCGTCCTCTTGCTCTCGTATCAGATCTTCTTTGATGTAGTAGTGCCAGTGTTGATACTCCTAGTTAATAGTAATAGTGTTGCATCTTAACGCCATGGCCGAACCATTTGATCTTCTGCCTTTCAGTATATGTGGCACAAGGTGTTGTTCCCATTATCTTTCTGATAATTTCATTTCTTACTCAGTCTCCGTCTGGGATAGTACTCAGTCTCCGTCTGGGATAGTTAGGTTAGCAGCTCTTCTCAAACATCTCATCTCGCAGGTGTTGATTTTGCATCAGTGTAATTTGGATAATGTCCAAGATTGACAATGGTAGCATAGAGTTAGTGTGACTATTTATTACCTGCCATTTTGCTGACATAGGTATATTATTTGGATTTTCAGTATGGGTGATAGTTGATATGTAAGCGCACTTGCTTTTAAACATCTGATTTCGATTTCTCTGTCTATTCTGCCATCTTCTGTTATCATTACTTCCTAGATTTCAAATTCTCTAACGTGTTTCCGAGTTGTACTGTTTACCAGTATATTTAGTGGACCAGGAGATCTGCTAACCTGCATTAACCTGCCAGTTAGTTAAATAATTAAATTAGTCAACTTAAATTAATCCAGTTCTCCATTTTATGAGTGACTTCGTCACTTGCGAAGCAAGTTGTATAAACATATAACTATAACTAAGATGATAATACATAGCCAGTCACGTAATTATAAATCTACAGCTTATGAATCACAATTTATGATAGGTTTTTGTTGATTGTAAAACAAGTTGTATAAACTTATAACTAAAATCATAGCACATAGCCAGTTAGGTAATTACAAATCAACCAGTTATGAATCATAAGTTATTATGATATGTTTCTGTCACTTGTAGAACAAGTTGAATAACTAGAACTAAGATTAAGATTATAGTTCATGGTCAGTTATAGTTAATTAACTTGAGTTTATGACTGGCTTTCATGGATTACAAATAGAACACAGTCTGAGAGGCACAATTACAATTTCAACTTGTTGCCAGTCTTCCGGTTACTTTATATTTTCACGAGTATTAGGAATGCCGAAGGAGGTAACAGTGTGTTTGTTTTAAATTTGTTGGAGTAAGAAGTCTAGAATACTCTGTGATTGTTTCATTTAACTAGATGATTAGTGTGCATGGTTAGTTATAGGTAATAACTAGATGGGACATTAGGGGAGACTGTATAGGACAATAGAAGGGACAATAGGACAGTAGGAGGAACTGTATAAGAGGGACTGTATAGGAAAATAGGAGTATACCATATTTGTGTACACATACAAGCTCATGTAATATTAACATAGATATTTGAAGTTATTCTGGATCAGTAACTTAATTAGAAAAAATCAATTAACTTAGAATCATGTTGGTAGGTTAGCATGACCGAATGGACAAGAGCGCTTGCTCTTACACTTCCTGTGTGCTGATGTCAATATAGCGGGTTCAGTCCCTACACAGGTCATTTGGACTAAAATGTTGACTTCTCTTCCTTGACTTATGGATGTAAATTATGAATATCTCAGAAGTCGGAGTGGGTTCACCTGATGGCAAGGGACACTGGTAATAGGGAAAGCTAATCCACACACAAAAATCAGTCAAGTGCCCTTACTAGTAGTAGCATGTGTATGGACTTTGCTTGAGTTCAGAGCAAGCGAGCGGAAAAAACTATTTTAATTTCCAAAACAGAATCATCTTGTGTATCACTGCATATAATGAGACATCAGAAAAGAGAGGGACAGGCCACAAAGAATAATATTAGGTAGTTTTATCAAGTTCAAATTTGGCGAGTCTCTAGATGTCATTAAAAATATCATTAGGCCACACATTGCTGAGTTAATGGGCCCTGCAAAAACAGGCTTTCAATTTCAGTCTGTGCATGTAGACTCCCCAGTTTGCTATCAGTGTTGTTTAACTTAATTCACGATTGTAATTAGTGATCTGGTATTTAGAAACACTCAGGCAACATTTAATATTGGTTGTTCTCCAAAAGAATGGTTTATTTTAGAGAGACTTTCACTGTTTAATTCACTTCGTTAACCATATACTTTTGATTATATATGATTTGGTAAAGACAGTAAATGAGAAGTTCTTACATAATGTAAAAGTCGGTGTCTATTCTAAATAGTTTTATCTACAGTAATGATAGCCCACCTATTAGCAGCAAACCTGTCTATAAAGTTTTGAATGTTCATGTTGTTCCCAATGGATCATGCAGGAAAAAAAAGCAACACACAGTTAGTGGAACCTCATAAAGATTTCATTATGTCATGAGTTGCTATATGTTGAGGGATGTATAGAGGAGGGAATCTGAGCACACTAATAGTTAACTATGGGTTTCAATGGTATCAGAGTAAATGAAATCCTTAATGATTCATTGTATGCAAGTATATTCTTATAGTTGAATTGTTTGCTATTCTGCTGAGAAAGAGACCAACCCAGATGGAGTAAAACCCAGTGCACTGAAGTCAACCCTCTCCACTTAAATACTTAGTACTGATTTCAGTCAAATACATGAATGACTTTAATGATGCTACTCTTTTCAGTTATATATATATATATGTGTGTGTGTGTGTGTGTGTGCGTGTGTGTGTGTGTGTGCGTGCGTGCGTGCGTGCGTGCGTGCGTGCGTGCGTGCGTGTGTGTGTGGGTTTTTTTTTTTTAGTGATGCTGCTGTTTTCAGTCATATGTATGAATGATTTTTAGTAATTCTGCTGTTTTCCAGTCAAATATATGAATGATTTCAGCAATTCTGCTGTTTTCAGTTATATACATTAATGACTTTAGTAATGCTGCCGTTTTTAGTTTTATATAAATGACTTTAGTGAATCTGCTGTTTTCAGTTATATAAATGACTTTAGTGAATCTGCTGTTTTCAGTTATATATAAATGACTTTAGTGATGCTGCTGTTTTCAGTTATATATAAATGACTTTAGTGATGCTGCTGTTTTCAGTTATATATAAATGACTTTAGTGAATCTGCTGTTTTCAGTTATATATAAATGACTTTAGTGATGCTGCTGTTTTCAGTTATATATAAATGACTTTAGTGAATCTGCTGTTTTCAGTTATATATAAATGACTTTAGTGATGCTGCTGTTTTCAGTTATGTATAAATGACTTTAGTGATGCTGCTGTTTTCAGTTATATATAAATGACTTTAGTGATGCTGCTGTTTTCAGTCCAATACATTTATGATGTTACTAATGATACTGTTGTGAGTCATATACATGAATGACCTAAGTGACACTGCTGTTTCCAGTCATGTACATGAATAATTTAGCAATACCACTCTTTTCAGTCATATACATTGATTTAGTATGTTGTTGTCTATCAGAAACTGAGAATGGAAGTGCCTGCAACCACTACCTTTCCATGTGACTATGGTGAATGTTGATTTTGTTGGAAGTTGTGTGTGAAAAGAAGCAGAGACATAAACCAGAGAAGCATGACAGAAACAAGTCTGTCCACTCTTGTGAGAGAAATAGGAGAGGCTCTGGTTCTGGATGACAACAATCAGGATCAGGTATTTTTGTTTTTCTAGAGTACAGTCTGCTGGTCTCCCTGGCGAAGGGGTTAAGGACGCTTTTCGTAATCCTGTATACCCACATACAAAACACAGCTGCGCGAGATTTGGCAGCAGATCGCATCGCGTTGGTTTCTTAAGGAAAGGTATGTGAGTCAGTTGTTCAGAAAGCAATGGCAAACTACTGAACGTAAAACTTGCCAAAATATCAACAGCACCTGAAAAATGCTGGTGTTGACAGCAATATCCTATAAATAGGATATGCAAAAAAAAAAAAAAAAAAAAGAAGAGTACAGCCTGGATTATCATCATTCTAGAGTGGGAGAATGAAAGCTATGGTGGCATAAAGGCTAGAATGCTTGCTGGGTGACCCGCTGGTCATGGGTTTGAATTCTTATTGTGGTGGTTTTTTTAAAATGGACCTGGGCTCTCAGGTTGACCCAGCCTGAGGTGGGTAACATGAAATGTCTAGGGAAGTAGCGTTGGCTGCATGATGTCGACCACATCAGCCCTCCGGTGTTGATTGGTTTGTAAAAATATAGTTAGTTAGTTAGTTAGTTAGTCGCAGTTCCAACTTCACAGCAACTATATAGTATTAGCTTCGTATACCCAGCATCCCTCAAGGCGTATAAAAGGGTCCTTTTGTCTTATTCTGGAGAGTAACAAACAGCTTAATAATGACCAGCTCACAAGCTCTGTGGCAAACGGATTAGGAATGCATACCACTGTGGGCGATTTGGAAGCAGAACCGCCTGGCGCTGGTTTTCGTACAATGTTATGAGTGTTGGTCATTCAGAAAGCATTGGTAGACTACTGAACGTAAACTTACCAAGAAATCACTAACAGCAGACACACAAAAATGCTGGGGTTGACTACCACGTCGTAGAAAGAATATGCAACTAACAAGCTGGAGTACTTGATGATATTTACTCCGGAGCATGTTTGGATGTAATTCTGTGAGCTTTCTCTTGATTGATTTTCATTGTTTCTTATCAGCATTATTTGCCTAACCTTGTCTCTATGTGTTTGTTCCTTGGCTATATACCTTGTTTGTATTGTTTAATTGTTATAGTAAGTAAAGGACCCGTTTCTGAGTCATTCTGGGTATATGGTGCTGGCCAGTGTATTTAAAGATCAATTGTCAGTGGATGAGTGATGTGGTCAGAAGCATGCGGCCATCTTTACCCCCCAGAACATTTCTTGGTACCTATTTTAGGCTGGGTCCACCCAGGAGCCCAGGTCCATGTTTTTAAAATCCCCTCCATGAGAGTGGTTTGAACACCGATCACTGGACTGGCAGACAAGCATGCTAGCCTTCCTGCTATCACTGCTCCCTGTTATTGTATTACATAACAAACATGTTTTGACTGACTATGATCTGTTAGGATATTCTAGAATCTCTTTACAATAATCTAACCCCTTACCTACATTGTCTTAATTGATAAAAAAAAATAGTTCAGTTAAAAACACTGAAAAACCTGAATAATCTTTTTTCTTTTCAACTTCTGATTTGCGTCATATGCTTTTATTCATATTAATTAATTGTTATTTATGTAATTAGCTAGCTGTTTGTTTTTCCATTTAGGTTTTAATTAATGGTGATTATTTATTTTATATCCCGAGAAGGTAACTCTGCCAACAAATGCCTGAAGAAGTCGGATGTGTCAGCCGAAAGGTGCAAATATTGCAGCTTTGCTGTAAACAGGCACAATGCAATTACGTCTAAAATAACATTCCACTTGAATGCAGAAGAAGAAGAAGAATTTATTTTATATGTGTATTTTAGGTATTGGGAACCTATTTAGTATGGTTTAGTTCAGGGGTGGCCAACACGAGGCCCGCAGGGCGCATGCGGCCCACTGGACGTCATGTTGTGGCCCACGGAGTGGGAAGCGATGATGTGGTCAAGGCTGTAGCACGCTTGCTTGTTTACTTTAATTAACAAACAAAAAAACAAAAATTAGGTGCGTGGCCCGGCAGAAAATATTATTTCTGAAATTTGGCCCGCCTGCTGAAAAGGTTGGCCACCTCTGGTTTAGTTCATAATATTTTTCTTTCAGTTTATTATTATTATTTTTCTTTCCATTGTCACTTTTATAATACTACTAGATATCCAGCAAGCAAATAAATATAACATTTCTTAGAACATGAATCTTTCTTGTGACAACATACAGGTGTAAGTCTGTGATGTCACTAAAGAAAAAAATCGGGGCTTTTTAACTTAAATGTTGCATAACAGTTATTAGAATATCACTGACCAATAAAAATAAAAATACTGATGTCCTCCAATATGTGACCGTCGAAGACAATTGGCTCGTAAACAGTGTCAGAGGTTACGGCATCTGCCTGTGGCTCAAGCAGACCAGGTTCGCCTCACATAATTTGACTGTTTCTTTTTCCACAAAACCAAGAAAACAGATGGTGTACTCCCTCCTGGTTCTGTGGTAGTGTATCGAATGTCTGTGCTTCTTAGATAAGGGAAACTAATCGGAGGACTGTTGTGCAGGTTTAAAATCCCTTGCATTTGGAAATTGAAAAGAGCAGACCAAATAGGCTGCTGCTGAGACAGAATTTCTCAATTATAAAAGATATCAACAAAGAATCTATAGCATGTTTGATCCTGCTACACAAACGATTGGCTCCTTGTCTGTGCCGTGGAGTTCGTGCAGTGTGCCAAGATTCCCCTTTTGTGACCTATTTTGGATTTGAAGCACTTATTGAGATATCAATTTGTAATGAAAATGATTCCTTACAAATAAATTAATTATAATTTCTCAGTAACCTTGTAAGTGTTTTGTGTTTCATATTTTTTGCAGGAAGCATATAAGAAGTATATCAGCTGCATTTACAAGGTAGCAACAAATCTCATTGTAGCAATTCAAAAGTCAGGTCTGTAGTTTTGTATTCTTTGTGTACATGGTGTTGGTGGGAATGTATTTTTATATTATGTGTTGTCAGATGGAATTGTTGTGCTGTGTCCCATGCTCTCAGACAGAATATTGTCTTATATCTCTTGTTTTCAGGTGGGGATGTTGCTTTGTATCCTATGTTCTGATATGAAAATGTTGCCTTATATCCTATATTCTCACATGAGAATGTTGTCTTGTATCTCAAGCTCTCTGATGAGAATATTACAGTAGAACTTCGATTAACTGTCAGTTTCTGTTATCCATCGTTGTCTTTAAAGAAACAAGTGAAAACATTATGCCAGAAGAATATCCTTTGCTTTTAGTTAGAAATGTTGCCGTATATACTATGTTCTCAGATGAAAATGTTGCCTTATATCCTATGTTCTCACATGAGAATGTTGTCTTGTATCTCAAGCTCTCTAATGAGAATATGCTTTGTTTTCAGGTGGAAATGTTGTTGTTGACAGCAAGACATCCAAGCAAGTCAAGTTGGTACAGCAGTGTGTGGAACGAGTCAGCTCTCTTCTGGAAAAAATGGGTACACATTTTTCATTTCTAAAACATTGATCTCAATATCATTATGTTGCAAGTCCTTTGCAGAATGTTACAGAAATCACACCCCACCGAAAGACTCTTGATCTTTCACCAGTTCCCCTGTTATATACACATTAAATCCCAGGTGTCCATTAAATACTTCTGTTTACCATTGTGTCTGTTAGTTCTTGCCTTGTATTCCAGAAACCACGCCTTTCACTCATGTTCTTTCTATATCACCGTGATGTTTAAAGTATTCAAAGTATTTCAGTTTCCGTGGGATTCTCCATGGGAAATTGGTTACGCAACCTGCCTCATGCTTCAATTGTTGTGGGTTCAATTCTGGGCTTCGTAATTCAGTTCACAAGTGCAATTTTCTCAGAGACTTCTGGGGGTTTTCACTGGAGTTACAGAGTTCATGCTTAGTGCGAAGCTTTCGGCAGGCCACCCTGTGGAAAGAAACCAGGCCGGTGCAATGGAGTCCATCCTCATGCCTTTCACATCCTTTAACTAATTTTCTGAGACATAATGCTGCATATGAGCCAGTGTTCTGTCATCTTCAGATCTGGTAGAATGTCACTTACTTCTTTTCCTTTTTGATCCAGTATATTGTAAGAATTTTTCTGTAACTTTAAGTTCGCAAACCTTGATTTATTTATTTCTTTAGTATAGTATTTGTGAAACAGTCCATGATTCACATCCGTATGTTTCCATAGAAAAGATGCATGTTTTCACTATTTGTGCTTTTCTTTTTTGCTGGTGTGGTACCATAGAGGAGTGTCTGGTCATGTGGCTAGAATACCAGTTCTCATTCGGGAGACCTGTTCAAATCCTCACTAAGGTGATGGATATTTTTCTGTCGAGGGGAAAAAAAAGACAACCCTAGTCTGCACAGTTCACTGTGACTGTAGCCAGGCGGCCTTAATTCATCATGTCACCTTTCTTCCCAGACATTATCATATCACCTTTCTTCCAAGACATTATCATTTCACCTTTCTTCCCAGACATCATCATTTCACCTTTCTTCCCAGACATCATCATGGTACCATTCTTCCCAGACATTATCATGTCACCTTTCTTCCCTGACATCATCCTCTTACATTTCTTCCCAAACATCATCATCTTACCTTTCTTCCCTGATATCATCATCTTACATTTCATCCCAGACATCATCATGTCACCTTTTTTCCCAGACATTGTCATGTCACTTTTCTTCCCAGACATCATCATGTCACCTTTCTTCCCTGACATCATCCTCATACATTTCTTCCCAGTCATCATTGTGTCATCTTTCTTACCAGACGTTATCATGTCACCTATCTTCCCTAACATCATCCTCTTACCTTTCTTCCCAGTCATTATCATATCACCTTTGTTACCAAACATCATTATGTCACCTTCCTAGACATCATCATGTCACCTTTCTTACCAGACATCATCATGTCATCTTTCTTATCAGACATCATCATGTCACCTTTCTTCCCAGACATCATTATGTCACCTTTCTTCCCAGACATCATTATGTCACCTTACTTCCCAGACATCATGATGTCACCTTACTTCCCAGACATCATCATGTCACCTTACTTCCCAGACATCATCATGTCACCGTTCTTCCCTGTCATCATCATGTCACCTTTCTTCCCTGTCATCATTATTTTACCTTACTTCCTAGGCATCATCATGTCACCTTTTTTCCCAGTCATCATCATGTCATCTTTCTTACCAGACATCATCATGTCACCTTTTTCCCAGTCATCATCATGTCACCTTTCTTCCCTGTCATCATCATGTCACCTTTCTTCCCTGTCATCATCATGTCACCTTACTTCCTAGGCATCATCATGTCACCTTTCTTCCCTGTCATCATCATGTCACCTTACTTCCCAGACATCATCATGTCACCTTACTTCCCAGACATCATCATGTCACCTTACTTCCCAGACATCATCAAGTCACCTTACTTCCCAGTCATCATCATGTCATCTTTCTTCCTAGGCATCATCATGTCACCTTTCTTCCCTGTCATCATCATGTTACCTTACTTCCCAGACATCATCATGTCACCTTACTTCCTAGGCATCATCATGTCACCTTACTTCCTAGGCATCATCATGTCACCTTACTTCCCAGACATCATCATGTCACCTTACTTCCCAGACATCATCATGTCACCTTACTTCCCTGATATCATTATGTCACCTTACTTCCCAGACATCATCATGTCACCTTTCTTCCTAGGCATCATCATGTCACCTTACTTCCCAGACATAATCATGTCACCTTTCTTCCTAGGCATCATCATGTCACCTTTCTTCCCTGTCATCATGTCACCTTACTTCCCAGATATCATCATGTCACCTTACTTCCCAGACATCATCATGTCACCTTACTTCCCTGACATCATTATGTCACCTTACTTCCCAGACATCATCATGTCACCTTTCTTCCCTGACATCATCATATCACCTTACTTCCCAGACATCATCATGTCACCTTACTTCACAGACATCATCATGTCACCTTACTTCCCTGACATAATCATGTCACCTTACTTCCCAGACATCATCATGTCACCTTACTTCCCAGATATCATCATATCACCTTACTTCCCAGACATCAACATGTCACCTTTCTTCCCAGGCATCATTATGTCACCTTTCTTACCAGACATCATTATGTCACCTTTCTTACCAGACATCATTATGTCAGCTTTCTTACCAGACATCATTATGTCACATTTCTTACCAGACATCATTATGTCACCTTACTTTCCAGACATCATTATGTCACCTTTCTTCCCAGTCATCATCATGTCACCTTTCTTACCAGACATCATTATGTCACCTTTCTTCCCAGACATCATTATGTCACCTTTCTTCCCAGACATCATCATGTCACCTTTTTCACAGTCATCATCATGTCATCTTTCTTACCAGACATCATCATGTCACCTTTTTTCCCTGTCATCATCATGTCACCTTACTTCCTAGGCATCATCATGTCACCTTTCTTCCCTGTCATCATCATGTCACCTTACTTCCCAGACATCATCATGTCACCTTACTTCCCAGAATCATCATGTCACCTTACTTCCCAGACATCATCATGTCACATTTCTTCCCTGACATCATCCTCTTACCTTTCTTCCCAGTCATTATCATATCACCTTTGTTACCAAACATCATCATGTCACCTTCCTAGACATCATCATGTCACCTTTCTTGCCAGTCATCATCATGTCACCTTTCTTGCCAGTCATCATCATGTCACCTTTCTTCCCAGTCATCATCATGTCACCTTTCTTCCCAGACATCATCATGTCACCTTTCTTACCAGACCTCATCATGTCATCTTTCTTACCAGATATCATCATGTCACTTTTCTTCCCAGTCATCATGATGTCACCTTTCTTACCAGACATCATCATGTCACCTTTCTTACCAGACATCATCATGTCATCTTTCTTACCAGTCATCATCATGTCACCTTTCTTACCAGTCATCATCATGTTACCTTTCTTCCCAGTCATCATCATGTCACCTTTCTTACCAGACATCATTATGTCATCTTTCTTACCAGACATCATCATGTCACCTTTCTACCCAGACATCATTATGTCACTTTTCTTACCAGACATCATTATGTCACCTTTCTTACCAGACATCATTATGTCACATTTCTTACCAGACATCATCATGTCACCTTTCTTACCAGACATCATTATGTCACCTTTCTTACCAGACATTATGTCACCTTTCTTACCAGACATCATTATGTCACCTTTCTTATCAGACATCATTATGTCACCTTTCTTTCCAGACATCATTATGTCACCTTTCTTACCAGACATCATTATGTCACCTTTCTTACCAGACATCATTATGTCACCTTTCTTACCAGACATCATTATGTCACCTTTCTTCCCAGACATCATCATGTCACCTTTCTTCCCAGACATCATCATGTCACCTTACTTCCCAGACATCATCATGTCATCTTACTTCCCAGACATCATCAAGTCACCTTACTTCCCAGACATCATCATGTCATCTTTCTTCCTAGGCATCATCATGTCACCTTTCTTCCCTGTCATCATCATGTTACCTTACTTCCCAGACATCATCATGTCACCTTACTTCCTAGGCATCATCATGTCACCTTACTTCCCAGACATCATCATGTCACCTTACTTCCCAGACATCATCATGTCACATTTCTTCCCTGACATCATCCTCTTACCTTTCTTCCCAGTCATTATCATATCACCTTTGTTACCAAACATCATCATGTCACCTTCCTAGACATCATCATGTCACCTTTCTTGCCAGTCATCATCATGTCACCTTTCTTGCCAGTCATCATCATGTCACCTTTCTTCCCAGTCATCATCATGTCACCTTTCTTACCAGACCTCATCATGTCATCTTTCTTACCAGATATCATCATGTCACTTTTCTTCCCAGTCATCATGATGTCACCTTTCTTACCAGACATCATCATGTCATCTTTCTTACCAGTCATCATCATGTCACCTTTCTTCCCAGTCATCATCATGTCACCTTTCTTACCAGACCTCATCATGTCATCTTTCTTACCAGATATCATCATGTCACTTTTCTTCCCAGTCATCATGATGTCACCTTTCTTACCAGACATCATCATGTCATCTTTCTTACCAGTCATCATCATGTCACCTTTCTTACCAGTCATCATCATGTTACCTTTCTTCCCAGTCATCATCATGTCACCTTTCTTACCAGACATCATTATGTCATCTTTCTTACCAGACATCATCATGTCACCTTTCTACCCAGACATCATTATGTCACTTTTCTTACCAGACATCATTATGTCACCTTTCTTACCAGACATCATTATGTCACCTTTCTTACCAGACATTATGTCACCTTTCTTACCAGACATCATTATGTCACCTTTCTTACCAGACATCATTATGTCAGCTTTCTTACCAGACATCATTATGTCACCTTTCTTACCAGACATCATTATGTCACCTTACTTTCCAGACATCATTATGTCACCTTTCTTCCCAGTCATCATCATGTCACCTTTCTTACCAGACATCATTATGTCACCTTTCTTCCCAGACATCATTATGTCACCTTTCTTCCCAGACATCATCATGTCACCTTTTTCACAGTCATCATCATGTCATCTTTCTTACCAGACATCATCATGTCACCTTTTTTCCCAGTCATCATCATGTCACCTTTTTTCCCTGTCATCATCATGTCACCTTACTTCCTAGGCATCATCATGTCACCTTTCTTCCCTGTCATCATCATGTCACCTTACTTCCCAGAATCATCATGTCACCTTACTTCCCAGACATCATCATGTCACATTTCTTCCCTGACATCATCCTCTTACCTTTCTTCCCAGTCATTATCATATCACCTTTGTTACCAAACATCATCATGTCACCTTCCTAGACATCATCATGTCACCTTTCTTGCCAGTCATCATCATGTCACCTTTCTTCCCAGACATCATCATGTCACCTTTCTTACCAGACCTCATCATGTCATCTTTCTTACCAGATATCATCATGTCACTTTTCTTCCCAGTCATCATGATGTCACCTTTCTTACCAGACATCATCATGTCACCTTTCTTACCAGACATCATCATGTCATCTTTCTTACCAGTCATCATCATGTCACCTTTCTTACCAGTCATCATCATGTTACCTTTCTTCCCAGTCATCATCATGTCACCTTTCTTACCAGACATCATTATGTCATCTTTCTTACCAGACATCATCATGTCACCTTTCTACCCAGACATCATTATGTCACTTTTCTTACCAGACATCATTATGTCACCTTTCTTACCAGACATCATTATGTCACATTTCTTACCAGACATCATCATGTCACCTTTCTTACCAGACATCATTATGTCACCTTTCTTACCAGACATTATGTCACCTTTCTTACCAGACATCATTATGTCACCTTTCTTATCAGACATCATTATGTCACCTTTCTTTCCAGACATCATTATGTCACCTTTCTTACCAGACATCATTATGTCACCTTTCTTACCAGACATCATTATGTCACCTTTCTTACCAGACATCATTATGTCACCTTTCTTCCCAGACATCATCATGTCACCTTTCTTCCCAGACATCATCATGTCACCTTTCTTCCTAGGCATCATCGTGTCACCTTTCTTCCCAGACATCATCATGTCACCTTTCTTCCTAGGCATCATCATGTCACTTTTCTTCCCAGACATCATCATATAGCAAGTTCTTTGTAGTAGGTTTCTGTCATCACAGCTTACCAAGAAGATTCTTGATGCCTCAACGTTATCCTGCCTCATACCCTGCCTGATGCCTCCTTTTCTGAAGCTTAGTCAACCTCAAAGCTGAGCTCGTCAAAAAAGAAAGAAACCTACCACAGCTGGCGTTTGACCCTGGACCACTGTTTTGGCAGTCATGCACACAGCCACTATACCACTATATAAAGGCACCAAGAAGATTACATGCCTAGAATATGTAAAGGTCTAACATGTTACACCCTGATGATAGTGTCTACTATGTATCTATCTTTACCCTTCTTCTACTTCCTCCTCCTCCTCCTCCTCCCCTCCCCCTTCTCCTCTCCCCCCTCCTCCTCTCACCCCTCCTCCTCCTCCTCCTCCTCCTCCTCTTCTTCTTCTTTTTTTCATTTCTTCATGGAGCAAAGGCTCCCAACCAAAAAATGTAAAGTCCCTTCTAGACTTGTTCATATCTGGTTGAAATTTGCAGTTTAAGATTTCTAGTTTCAGCTAGCTAGTCTTATGCCAACCCTCCTTAATCATCTCTTACAACATACATTTGAGGTTACAGTGTTACTATTCCACTTCCCTTATGGATCCCGATTAAGCAATACTGACCTTTGCATTTGCTGTTTGTAGAGAGATTGTGTACAGTAGTTATGTACAGCAGATTCTCATTGTTTTCTTAACAAACGTGTTATAATAAAAGATACATCACAGTCAAAATCTCCCTCACTGGTAAGACAACAGTCTTCTCCTGTGTTCTCAACATCAGACAAGAGACAGATACCACCTGGCAGCACAAGTATAGACATTCAACCAGGTAATTTATCAGCGAATGGTGTGATATGAGCACTAGAAACTCTCAGGGTGTAGAATTAAATCTTTCACGGTGAGATGTGTGGAATTAAATCTCTCACAATGACGTGTGTGGATGTGAACCTCTCATATTGAGATTGTGGATGTGAATCTCTCACATTGAGATGTGTGGAATTAAATCTCTCACAGTGAGATGTGTGGAATTAAATCTCTCACAATGAGATGTGTGGAATTAAATCTCTTACAGTGAGATGTGTGGAATTAAATCTCTTACAATGAGATATGTGGAATTAAATCTCTTACAATGAGATGTATGGATGTGAATCTCTCACAGTGAGATGTGTGGAATTAAATCTCTTACAGTGAGATGTGTGGAATTAAATCTCTTACAATGAGATATGTGGAATTAAATCTCTTACAATGAGATATGTGGAATTAAATCTCTTACAATGAGATGTATGGATGTGAATCTCTCACAGTGAGATGTGTGGAATTAAATCTCTCACAATGAGATGTGTGGATGTGAATCTCTCACAATGAGATGTATGGAATTAAATCTCTCACAGTGAGATGTATGGAATTAAATCTCTCACAATGAGATGTGTGGAATTAAATCTCTTACAGTGAGATGTGTGGAATTATATCTCTCACAATGAGATGTGTGGAATTAAATCTCTCACAGTGAGATGTATGGAATTAAATCTCTCACAATGAGATGTGTGGAATTAAATCTCTCACAATGAGATGTGTGGAATTAAATCTCTTACAATGAGATGTATGGATGTGAATCTCTCACAGTGAGATGTGTGGAATTAAATATCTCACAGTGAAATGTGTGGAATTAAATCTCTCACAATGAGATGTGTGGAATTAAATCTCTTACAATGAGATGTATGGATGTGAATCTCTCACAGTGAGATGTGTGGAATTAAATCTCTTACAATAAGATGTGTGGATGTGAATCTCTCACAGTGAGATGTGTGGAATTAAATATCTCACAGTGAGATGTGTGGAATTAAATCTCTCACAATGAGATGTGTGGAATTAAATCTCTTACAATGAGATGTATGGATGTGAATCTCTCACAGTGAGATGTGTGGAATTAAATCTCTTACAATGAGATGTGTGGATGTGAATCTCTCACAGTGAGATGTGTGGAATTAAATATCTCATAGTGAAATGTGTGGAATTAAATATCTGTGTGTCTGTGATGTGGGTTGGATGTTCTTGTTTATATCATGCTTGTGTCTGTGATGTTTGGATGTTCTTGTTTGTATCATGCTTGTGTATGTGATGTTGTTTGGATGTTCATGTTTATACCATGCTTGTGTCTGTGATGTTTGGGTGTTCTTGTATATATCATTCTTGTGTCTGTGATGTTTGGATGTTCTTGTTTATATCATGTTTATGTCTGTGATGTTTGGATGTTCTTGTTTATATCATTTTTATGTCTGTGTTGTTTGGATGTTCTTGTATATATCATTCTTGTGTCTGTGATGTTTGGATGTTCTTGTTTATATTGTGTTTATGTCTGTGATGTTTGAGTATTCTTGTATATATCATGTTTGTGTCTGTGATGTTTGGATGTTCTTGTTTATATCATGTTTGTGGCTGTGTTGATTGGATGTTCTTGTTTATATCATGTTTGTGCCTGTGATGTTTGGATGTTCATGTTTATATCATGTTTGAGTCTGTGATGTTGTTTGGATGTTCTTGTTTATATCATGTTTGTGTCTGTGTTGTTTGGATGTTCATGTTTATATCATGTTTGTGTCTGTGATGTTTGGATGTTCTTGTTTATATCATGTTTGAGTCTGTGATGTTGTTTGGATGTTCTTGTTTATATCATGTTTGTGTCTGTGTTGTTTGGATGTTCTTGTTTATATCATGTTTGTGTCTGTGTTGATTGGATGTTCTTGTTTATATCATGTTTGTGTCTGTGTTGATTGGATGTTCTTGTTTATATCATGTTTGTGTCTGTGTTGTTTGGATGTTCTTGTTTATATCATGTTTGTGTCTGTGTTGTTTGGATGTTCTTGTTTATATCATGTTTGTGTCTGTGTTGTTTTGATGTTCTTGTTTATATCATGTTTGTGTCTGTGTTGTTTGGATGTTCTTGTTTATATCATGTTTGAGTCTGTGATGTTGTTTGGATGTTCTTGGTTTATATCATGTTTGTGTCTGTGTTGTTTGGATGTTCTTGTTTATATCATGTTTGTGTCTGTGATGTTTGGATGTTCATGTTTATATCATGTTTGAGTCTGTGATGTTGTTTGATGTTCTTTTTTATATCATGTTTGTGTCTGTGTTGTTTCGATGTTCTTGTTTATATCATGTTTGTGTCTGTGTTGTTTGGATGTTCTTGTTTATATCATGTTTGTGTCTGTGTTGTTTGGATGTTCTTGTTTATATCATGTTTGAGTCTGTGATGTTGATTGGATGTTCTTGTTTATATCATGTTTGTGTCTGTGTTGTTTGGATGTTCTTGTTTTTATCATGTTTGAGTCTGTGATGTTGTTTGGATGTTCTTGTTTATATCATGTTTGAGTCTGTGATGTTGTTTGGATGTTCTTGTTTATATCATGATTGTGTCTGTGTTGATTGGATGTTCTTGTTTATATCATGTTTGTGTCTGTGTTGTTTGGATGTTCTTGTTTTTATCATGTTTGAGTCTGTGATGTTGTTTGGATGTTCTTGTTTATATCATGTTTGTGTCTGTGTTGTTTGGATGTTCTTGTTTTTATTATGTTTGAGTCTGTGATGTTGTTTGGATGTTCTTGTTTATATCATGTTTGAGTCTGTGATGTTGTTTGGATGTTCTTGTTTATATCATGTTTGTGTCTGTGTTGATTGGATGTTTTTGTTTATATCATGTTTGTGTCTGTGTTGTTTGGATGTTCTTGTTTTTATCATGTTTGAGTCTGTGATGTTGTTTGGATGTTCTTGTTTATATCATGTTTGTGTCTGTGTTGTTTGGATGTTCTTGTTTTTATCATGTTTGAGTCTGTGATGTTGTTTGGATGTTCTTGTTTATATCATGTTTGTGTCTGTGTTGTTTGGATGTTCTTGTTTTTATTATGTTTGAGTCTGTGATGTTGTTTGGATGTTCTTGTTTATATCATGTTTGAGTCTGTTATGTTGTTTGGATGTTCTTGTTTATATCATGTTTGTGTCTGTGTTGATTGGATGTTTTTGTTTATATCATGTTTGTGTCTGTGTTGTTTGGATGTTCTTGTTTTTATCATGTTTGAGTCTGTGATGTTGTTTGGATGTTCTTGTTTATATCATGTTTGAGTCTGTGATGTTGTTTGGATGTTCTTGTTTATATCATGTTTAAGTCTGTGATGTTGTTTGGATGTTTTTATTGATATCATGCTTATAATTGAAACTGCTTGCTTACATTCTCTTCCCTAAAGTAGAAATGAAGTTATTCTGTGTGTTTGGCTGTCTGAACTCATTCAACACCACCAACTCACTGTGCAACTCCACAAAGATACAGGCTTGCCTGCCGGCCTGGTGGCCATGTATTTGATTCCTCATCCAGGCAAATTGTTGTAATTGTACTGGGCTCCCAGGTGGACCCAGCCTGAAATGGGTGTCGGGAAATGTCCTGGAGAGTTAAGGTGGCTGGTGGGATATTGACCACATGACTCAAGTTCCGATTTGTCTGTAACATTACGAGAATGCCACCATAAACTCATACGCCTTAAAAAAGTAACTTAAAAGTCAACAAGGTCGACTTCATTGCACCAAGTTTTTTTATCCCATGTGGCTCAGTCTCTTTCCGCAGCGAAAGTGTCGCACAAAGCACGAACTCCGTAGCTCCAGCTACGACCCCCAGGAGTCTCTGAGAAAATGCACTCATGAACCGAAGGATGCGGCCTGGAATCAAACCCACAACCTTTGGAGCCCGATTCAAATGGCTGGACCACTTCGCCTGGTGCCCTGGGTGAGGATCATATGCTGGGTGAGGATAATATGCCCCAATGCATTTAGAAAGGCATATACTTGAAATGCTTTTCTGAATTCCTTGCGTGCTATATATGTGACATGACTGAACTAATGGATATTCAAACATGCCCACCGGATGACAGGGTAGCATGTATAATGTAAGGAGTGTAGGTCAGCATGGCCGGATGGATAAGAATGCGTATTCATACACATCTGGCGTGCTGAAGCTGAGGTAAGGGGTTCAAACCCTACACTGGACAGTTGGACTAAAATGCTGATCTATCGTCCTTGACTTGGGCACGGCAATTGCAAATACCTCTGAAGTTGGAGTGGGTTCACCTGTTGGCGAGGGACACTGTTAATAGGTAAAAGCTAATCCACACACAAAATTCAGTCCAGCACTATTGGAAGTAGTAATAGACTACGCTTGAGTTCAAAGCAAGCAAGCAAGCACACACACACACACACACAATGTAAGGATATTCCAATAAATACACAGTGAGTTGGTTGGTGTTTGATGAGTTAAAACAGTTCAGCACAAACAACAACCCCATCTCTACTTGAAGGATGAGAAAGATAATCTAGTAGTTTCAGTCACAAGCAAAATATAAGCAATATCTATTGAATCCCACACAATCTATATATGTCACATATTTATTAGTCATTAGACATGACATTCAGTACATACACACTTCACACCCGTCTTGTATGTGCTTCAAGGCAGGCATATTTATATTTGTTTCAGATATTCAGGCTTCACCAACAGTTGCCGGTTCAGCTTTGTCTCTTCAAAAACAACTGCAACAATGGCATCAACCCCAACAACCACCAAATTCAGCGTTGCAGACCAGTCTGTCCAGTGGGCACCCAAGTCGTTTTATCACTTCCGTGCCCTCATTGGTGATAACAAATAATCCTCATGCTTACAGTGCTCAAAGGTAATCCCAGATGTATTTGTTCTATTCTTATATGTATGTTGTTCATCTCATGGTACTTATATGCATGTTAATATATGTTTTGTAGTCTTATAGTACTTATATGTACACACACATATGTGTGTTCTATTCTTATAAAAATTATATGTACACTTACATGTACGTGTTTGTCTCACAGTACTTTTATGTACATTAATATATTTGTTTTCTAGCTTATAGTGCCGTTATAGTGGCCTAAAGGCTTGCAAACACGATTCGTGAGCCGCTTACCACGCGTTTGAAACACGGTGGTGACCGATTTGGCAGCAGACAGCGTCACGCTGGGGTTTTAATGTGTTGGTATGGGAGCTGGTCGTTCAGAAAGCAATGGCAAATTACTGAACGAAAAACTTGCCAAGACATCAATAACAGCAGTAAAATGCTGGTGTTGACAGCGATGTCCTGTAAATAGGATATGCAAAAAAAAAAGTCTTATAGTATTTACATATACACTCCCTTTTAAGCTTTCTAGTGTCACAGTACTTATATGTACATTGATGTATGTATTCTAGTCTTATGGTATTTATATGTACACTCGCATATGTGTGTTCTAGTGTCACATTAATATATAATAGCAGAAACAATGTGATCTATATATCTTCCATAATATATATATATATATATATTTTTTTTTTTTTAGCATATCCTTTACAGGACTTAGCTGTCAACACCAGCATCTTTCAGCTGTATGTTGATCTCTTGGCAAGATTACGCTCAGTAGTTTGCCATTGCTTTCTGAGCGGCCGGCTCACATACCCCGTAAGTTACCGATGCGATTCGAACCACTGCTGATTTGAACCGTCATCACGTTACCGACAGGAGTATACGAGATTACGGAGAAAAGTCATAACCTCTAAGCCACAAAGCCGGCCTCCATAATATATAATAACAAAAATAATGTGATCTATTTATTGCCTGTGACATGTAATAGCAGAAACAATATGATCTATATATCTTCTGTAATTTATAATAGCAGAAACAATATGATCTATATACCTTCTGTCATTTATAATAGCAGAAACAATGTGATCTATATATTTTCCATAATATATAATAGCAGAAACAATGTGATCTAATTTTCCATAATATATAATAGCAGAAACAATGTGATCTATATATTTTCCATAATATATAATAGCAGAAACAATGTGATCTATATATTTTCCATAATATATAGTAGCAGAAACAATGTGATCTATATATTTTCCATAATATATAACAGCAGAAACAATGTGATCTATATATTTTCCATAATATATAATAGCAGAAACAATGTGTTCTATATATTTTCCATAATATATAATAGCAGAAACAATGTGATCTATATATTTTCCATAATATATAATAGCAGAAACAATGTGATCTATATATTTTCCATAATATATAATAGCAGAAACAATGTGATCTATATATTTTCCATATATGGTGGCATAAACAGTTGGATCTAAATCTATTATAAATAACAAAAGCAGCAATAAGAACAAAAACAAAAATTCAAGTGAAATCAGTATGACAATACATCCACAGAACACAAGCCCTAACTCCAATGGAGAGAGCCAGGAAACAAAACCAATCCCTCATGGTTGCGTATAGGGCTAGGATGGATAGACTGAATCGTTCAGACTTCAGTGCGTACAATTACGTAAGTGTCATTCCTTGTGTGAAAGTTGCTTTGTGAGGTCGAGCATTTCAGGACCTTTTGTGCACCTGTGACTGCCATAGTTCAACATATGTGAATCGTAGATATTGTAGATATCATAGACTTCGTACACATTATAGACATTGTGGATCTCATGGAAATTAATGATGTTATTGAAATTGTAAATATCATGGACGTTATAGATATATACTCTAGATATTATAGCCTTTGTAGATATCATAGATATTATTGACAGAGGCATTGTAGATATCACAGACTTTATAGATATTATAGGCTTTGTAGATATCATAGACAATAAAGATATCATAGACATTTTAGGTATGGACATTGTAGATATCATTGACATTTTAGATATCATGCACATTATAGATATAGGCGTTGTAGATATCATGCACATTATAGATATAGGCGTTGTAGATATCATGAACATTATAGATATAGGCGTTGTAGATATCATGCACATTATAGATATAGGCGTTGTAGATATCATGAACATTATAGATATTATAGACGTTTTAGATATCATACACATTGTAGAAATAATAGACATTCTAAACATAATTGACATAGATATTTTAGACATTATAGGCATCTTGGCTATAGACATTGTAGATATTTAGTTATTACAGAAATAGGTATCATTAACATAGATATAGATGTTTTAGGTATCTGTGAAATCACATACATTATTTTTGTTAGTTGCTTATCCTTTACAGGACGTCACAGTTAACACCAGTATATGTTTGCTATTGTGATCTCTTGGCAAGTTTACGTTCAGTAGTTTGCCATTGCTTTCTGAACGACCGGCACCCATACCATTTTGTAAAAAAACCAATGCAACGCGGTTTGCTGCCACATTGCCTGCAGCTATGTTTCGAACGTGGGTATGCGGGATTACAAACTTATCCGTAACCCCTTCGCCACGGAGCTGGCCACATACATTATAGATAAGTAAAATTCAGGGACCTGTGTACACACCTTGAGCCGCAATGAGCATATGATGCCAAATTTAATTATTTTTTATATACATCAACTGACACTCAGTTGATGATGTGGTCAGTATCTCACCAGCCACACTTATTTTCCAGAAAATTTCCTGGCATTCATATTAAGCTGGGAGGTCAGCATGGCCGAATGGATAAGAACGAGTGTTCTTAAATATCTGGTGTGCCGATGCTGAGGTAAGGGGTTCAACCCCTACACCAGACAATTGGACTACAAAGTTGACCTCTCGTCCTTGACTTGGGGACGTAAATTAAAAGTGCCTCTAAAGTCAGAGTGGGTTCGCCTGATGACACTGTTAATAGGGAAAGCTAATCCACATGCAAAATTTGGTCCAGCACTACTATAAGTAGTGTGTATGAACTACGCTTGAGCTCAAAACGAACTAGGAAAATAAAAAAAATATAAAAATATATTAAGCTGGGTTGACTTGGGAGCACAGGTCTGTTTTAACACATCCACCTCACGGGGGCTTGAACACATAACTACTGGGCCACAGCAGACAAGCTAGTCACAACACTATTATGGCTGCCGATGAGTAGCATGCCATCTGAAAAATTTATAAATCTGCCACAGTTCAATCTCATGAATACTTCTTTCCAATTTTTCAGAGCCTGACTATTCAAAGAAAAATGGCAGAGAATATTGCCATAGCCCAGGCACAAGAAGAAGAGGTACACAGTCTTTTGTGTTGTTGAGTTTTTGTTGAGTTGAGATACGTTTTTAGTTGAGATATCTTTTTAGTAGAGACATCTGTTTAGTTGAGAAGTCTATCTGGTTAAGAACTCTGCCTAGTTGAGATCTCTGTTTAGTAGCAACATATGTTTACTTCAGAAGTCTGTTTAGTTGAGATGTCTATTTACTTGAGAATTCTGTCTAGTTGAGATATATTTAGATAATAAATGTTTAGTAGAGATATGTGTTGCTGAGAAATGTTTAGTAGAAATATATGGTGTTGAGAAATGTTTAATTGAGCTATGTGTCGTTTACAATGTGTACTTTGACACATGACCAACTAGACACCCCTAAAAAGTTAGCCGGGTCTATCATCCACATATTGTTCCTGCAGCGAGGCACTGTTGTCAATTGGAGGTGACAGGTTCGAATCCTGGTCAGTAACTATAGCTTTCAATTTTTATGTTGTCTAGTGCAGTGGTTCTCAACTTTTTTTGGCCCGTGCCCCTCATCACCATATTTTCAGAACGTCATTCCCCCACTTTTATTTTTAGAACATCATTCCCCCCTTTCGTATTTCCTACCTAAAAATCCTGCCCCGCCCCTACACAGTATATGTAATAATCAATCAATCAATCAATAAATCATGTGCCATGCCGGGAAGCGTGAGCGTAATATGTAATAATGGAAGCTAAATTTAATAGCACATACTAAAACAAGTCTAGACGTCCACATAAAACATGATTTGTGGGTCTACTTACTTTATTAATTGAATTTTAGAAGGGTGAGACGCACAGAACCGTATAGTATTAAGGGAAAAACAATATCAAGTAATCGGTTCTTGTATTAACGCGATCTTGAAATAATCTTAACCCCCCCCCCGAAACCCTAAAATTCGGGGGGGGGGGGGGATTCCCCACCGGTTGAGAACCACTGGTCTAGTGCATCTTCTAGTCTATAGATCTTCCTTCTATGAGTTTCAAATACATGTGTGTTTATTTATGAACTGTCTCACTTTGTTAGTGCTGTTTGGTTGTTTTCTGACATTGACCTTTCTATAACAGCTTGCACGGAAGATGCAGGCCAGAAATCTTCGACTTGAAGAACAAGCAGCCAAGTAAGACTGTATTTGTAAATTCTAGTTCTCTTCGCATCCCATTACATTGTATCAATTAATAATTGTTGCATTAATCATCTTTACTGTTGTTGTGTTGTCAAGAAATGTTTAGTAGAGATATGTGTTGTTGAGAAATGTTAACATCAGGCTTCCCTCCGCTTGCCTATTGGACACCCTTGGGCAAGGTAGAGTACCCGTTAAGCCCCCAGATATTGTTACATGAAACCATGGGTGCAGGTGGTGGATGAAGTTGAAGAGCAGCTGACAGATCAGGTGACTCCAGACAGTCAGCGAACGACTGAGTGCAAAATATTACAGAGCTGATCCACAACCCTGCTGATCATGTGAGATGGGGAAACATAACCACCTACACTTATCGACATGGCACATGATGATAACTGTAGTCCAGTTTGTATTGCATCTTCTGCCTTTCATCTCCCAATTGAGTAATTTTCCCCAACCAACTTATGCCATTTACCATGTAGACTTGTGTATGTTTTGTGGAATTTTGCAGCAAAGTTGTCCATGGTATAATGTAGTCAGTTTCATCCCACTGTCCTTAATTGTCTCTTACAACACGCATGGTGTGTTACACAGTTTTACTATTCTTTGCTTTTTTTATGGGCCCTGATAACACACAGGAGAGTTCTTATTTAGCATCGTGTACATTCTATTGTATTTTTTCAGGAGCTTCAGTTTAAACAGATTTGTTTTTTCAGTCTGCTGTTTTACTCAGTAGGTTGCCATGATAGCATGGTGGCAAGCACACTTGCCTACCAGCTTGATGGTCACATGTTGAAACCCCTTTTGAGTTGAGGATTTAAAAAAAATTTAACCTGGACTCCAAGAACATCCCAGCATTAAAAAAATGGGGTACTAGGAAACTACATGGAAAGCAAAGATAATGGCTACATCGCTCATCGAATGACAATTGGTTTGAAAATGTGAGGCTAGCACAATAAACCCTGTCACCTTATAGCATAAACAATGATTGTTTAGTTAATCTTGTTAACATAAAAAGTTGGTTAATGTTGTTAACATCCGAAGTTGGTTAATGTTGTTATTAGACATTGGTTAACCCTTTACAGGGCAGAGGCTTGTCCGTTTTGTAGCCCTGAACGGGCAAGATTTTTTCAGGTTCTGTAAAAATTTCGGGTCGCGTTAGTAAAAACATCACAAATAAGGTGTTAGTCAACCGATTTTAGTTAAATAAACAACACAATGAAGGGAAAAGCATGAAGAATATGTTACTCACGTGATTGTTGCCGGTAATCCTTATATGAACACAAATATTTACGAAATACAGCATGTTGTTTGTGATTTTCCGTCATCTATACGGCAATTTACAAACACATTTTCAGAATCATAATCACTTTCTTTAAAGTCCGACTCACGACTGCTAATGCAAAGTAACGCTTTGCACTGATATCTAGCTCCGATTAATAATCAACTTCGTGCCCTTTAATGTCATTTAAATTGAACAGAGCGAAATCTCGGCTATCACTTGAAGAATCGCCGAAATCCATTTTGAAAAACAGCGTAAAACTCCCGAAAACTATCAAAACAAGTCCGTAAAAGTCTGTTCAAAGTCATTGTAGCGCGTTTACAAATGGCGGCCACGTTGTCAAGCTATGGGCGAAAGTGAAAGTAGCCGTCGGAAGTGTCGGAAAGCCGAGAGATTGCGTTTTTACAATGCATAATAGTATCGGCCGGAATTGGACGCTACGCTCGTATTTAGAGATCGGCCGGTAACGGACGCTATGCCCTGTAAAGGGTTAATATTGTTAACATCAGAAGTTGGTTAATGTTAATATCAGAAGTTGGTTATTGTTGTTAACATCAGAAGTTGGTTAATATTGTTAACATCAGAAGTTGGTTAATGTTGTTAACATCAGAAGTTGGTTAATGTTGTTAATACTAAAAGTGAGTTAATAATGCTAACAGCAGAAGTGGTTCCATTGCCCTGCTAGTGAGTTGAGTGCTTTGAGCGGTACTGTGAGCTGTGAATTTTGTGTGGAGTGCTATTACATCTGTCCACGGTTGTTTATAGTATGAGCTGCATGTTCCGAAAAATGGCAGCCATCGCTGAACTAACTGGATTGACTTATGCAGTAATGTGTCGCTGCCTGTTTTCATGTGACTGCCGCTTCATGTGACTGCCGCTTCAATGAAATGCATTTTTCGTGGCGGACTATTGTGTTGGCATTCTGGCAGCGGCATTATGCATAGTAAACCTGTGTGGGCTGTTGGTTTGTTGAGACTCATATCTGTTCCGTTTTTAACATGGGTGAGGAGCATTTTGTGTGATATTCACTGACACAGGAATGGAGTATAATGGGTCAACCCTTTGCCGTGAAGTTGGAACTGCGACTAACTGACGAACTAACTAAGATCAGAAGTTAATATTGTTAACACCAGAAGCTATTTAATATTTGTAAAATCAGAAGCTAGTTAACTTTGTTGACACCATACATCAGAATCAAGTTATGACTGCTGACATTTTCAGGAGATTTGCTGTTCCTGCAGGAATGTCAAAGGAGGAACAGGAACTGAAACAAATATACAAGAAAATATTACAGTATGAACAGGAAGCAGTGAGTCTTTGCTGATTTATTTGTATGTTTGTTTTTAAACCCACATCGCTTTTATTATTTATACATTTGTTTCCTTGGTATTCAGGACAGTGTAAAAACAACATGCAAAATAACTTAATCATATTATATAGGCTGTCTACGGGGTGCTGGATATCAATGGGCAAGATAAACTGACAAATTTAGAAGCTGGAACTCCAAGCAGCCACACTATACTGTGAGAATAAAATTAGTGGAACTATGATAAAGCTGTAGATATGTAAACAATATAAAATAACATGAAGTAATGCAGCTTTACAGAACATAATTGTCTATGTTCACTATATTTTCCACAATTGTTTTCTGTAAAGATGCAATGCTTGGTGTTATTTTATATTGTTTACATATATTGTGTGAATCGCAGCTGAGATATAGTCTGCATTCCAAATGGGCAGCTTCCAAAGAAGATATTGTGTGGAGAACTTGGCTCCGGAAAACAACATTGTGGTGGATAAGAAAGACAGTACAAAGAGACTCTGAAAGTCTTGATGAAGAGCTGTAACACTGACTGTGAAAATTGGGAGAACTTTGCTGTTGAATGCCAAAATGGTATTTTTTTTAAAAGGGGGTTTACTGCTGCCAAGCTGCTATCAGAGTTTGAATAAAAATACAAAATATGCTGAGAAGCTCGACAGATTGAAAGGGGGTTTTTAAAAGGGATTAAAGGCAAGCGGATCTACTTCATTGCACTAGGTCACAGGGCGATCTGCCAAAAGCATCGCACAGAGCATGAACTCCGTAGCTCCAGTGATGACCCCCAAGAGTCTCCGAGAAAATTGTGCTCGTGAACGGAATGTTGTAGTCCAGAATTGAACCATAACTTTCAGCGTATCCACTTTGCCACAGAGACTCCCTCGACAGATGGAAAAACGCACTATGGTATAGGTGAATGAATTGACCAAAGTCTTTATTAGCAGAACAACAAAAACACAATACTAAAAATGCCATGCCTGGCATAATCAGATATCTACTGGCACAACGACTTTGGTACAGTTAATAATTGCGAAAGATATTGTTCAGTTGTGGCGTTACCTGTGACTATATGTTTTAAGTATTTCAGCCAAAATATTTTTCATTTATTCACTACATATGATATATAACTCTGCAGTATGCACCTGACGAGATGCAGCGAAATATGCCAGGCAATAAATTGTGCAACATATTGTTTTTGGCTTCTGTGTTTAAGTTCACTAAAGGAACATATTGTTTTGAAGTTGTTGAATATCACATGCCTAGAAGACATATCACAAATCTGGAAGGTGTAATGTATCACACACATCAAAGCTCTAAGATCTGTTTAGAATGTAGATGTTTGAAATGTTCATGTTTTACGGACAGACAATAGTTCCTCAACAGTACATATTAACTTAACAATTTATTTGTGTTATATTCTTCATCAACAGTGTATCTGTTATATTCTGTATCAACAGTGTATAACTGTGTGTGCTGTATAATTCATCAACAATGTATAACTGTATGTGCTGTATAATTTATCAACAATGTATAGCTGGGGTTCTAAAGTAGTTCGTAATCATTTTGCAAAATTCTTGAAAAAAGATTACGAACTACTTTAGAACCCCAGCTAAGCGAAACGCAGCTTGGATTTAGGAAAAACAAAGGATGCACAGACGCCATTTTTGCTCTTAGACAACTTATAGAAAAATCAATTGAATTCAATGAAACACTCTACTTAGCCTTTGTTGACCAAGAAAAGGCATTTGATAGGGTAGATAGAAACAAGCTGTGGGAAATCCTTAAACAATATGGAGTGAGTACACATCTAACAAACCTATGTAGAAGTTTATACGACAACAGTGAATGCATAGTGAGAGCAACTGGAGGACACTCAGAACCCTTCACCATAAGATCTGGAGTACGACAAGGTTGTGTCCTGTCCCCTCTCTTGTTCATAACATATATAGACAACATATGTAAAGAAACCAGCCAAGCAGAGACAGCAAGAATACCGCATGACGAGAACACAGAAGAAGAACCATCTGCAAATCTAACCATTAGAGAACTCCTGTTTGCGGACGACCAAGCACTAATAGCAAAATCACAAGCTGAATTACAAGACCACATGAATAGTCTAAACGAAATGTGTAGGGAACATAACATGAAAATTAGCACAAGCAAAACAGAGGTAATGACTATAACTAAAGAAGAACAAACAGCAACAATTCACCTAAACGAACATCCCTTGAAACAAGTAAAGAGCTTCAAGTACCTAGGAAGTATAATATCATCAAATGGCAGATCAGAAGACGAGATCGAAAATAGGTGCAATAAGGCAAATCAACTCATTGGACAAATGGCACCAATACTAAAGAACAAACATGTATCAATAACTACTAAGAAAGCACTTTACAACACAATCTTCCTACCAACTCTGTGCTACCAATGCCAAACCTGGACAATGACAGAAAAAGAGAAAAGAAAAATCACAACAACAGAAATGAGGTTCCTGAGAAGAATACTCAACGTATCAAGAAGAGATAAGATCAGAAATGAAGAAATCAGGACTAAAGTGGGGGTTAAAGCTGCTCTAGATTTTATTAGAAAGCAGCAAGTCAAATGGTTTGGCCATGCAAGTAGGCTACCAGTCAACAGCATGCCACAACAGGCAATGACGTACAGACCAGATGGAAACAGAGGAAGAGGCCGACCACGTAAACGCTGGACGGAGGGAATAACAGAATCCATGGGAATGTCGATATACGAAGCCCATAACCGGGCACTCTCACGAAGTTTATACTTCACCTCGACACCGCAAGGTACAAGAGGAACATGATGAGATGAGAGATGAGATAACTGTATGTGTTATATTCTTCATCAACAATGTTTAACTGTATGTGTTATATTCTTCATCAACAATGTATAACTGTATGTGTTATATTCTTCATCAACAATGTATAATTGTATGTGTTATATTCTTCATCAACAATGAATAACTGTATGTGTTATATTCTTCAACAACAATGAATAACTGTATGTGTTATATTCTTCATCAACAATGTATAACTGTATGTGTTATATTCTTCATCAACAATGTATAACTATGTGTTATATTCTTCATCAACAATGTATAACTGTATGTGTTATATTCTTCATCAACAATGTTTAACTGTATGTGTTATATTCTTCATCAACAATGTATAACTGTTTGTGTTATATTCTTCATCAACAATGTTTAACTGTATGTGTTATATTCTTCATCAACAATGTATAACTGTATGTGTTATATTCTTCATCAACAATGTTTAACTGTATGTGTTATATTCTTCATCAACAATGTATAACTGTTTGTGTTATATTCTTCATCAACAATGTTTAACTGTATGTGTTATATTCTTCATCAACAATATATAACTAAGTGTTATATTCTTCATCAACAATATATAACTAAGTGTTATATTCTTCATCAACAATATATAACTAAGTGTTATATTCTTCATCAACAATGTATAACTGTATGTGTTATATTCTTCATCAACAATGTTTAACTGTATGTGTTATATTCTTCATCAACAATGTATAAATGTATGTGTTATATTCTTTATCAACAATGTATAACTATGTGTTATATTCTTCATCAACAATGTATAACTGTATGTGTTATATTCTTCATCAACAATGTATAACTGTTTGTGTTATATTCTTCATCAACAATGTATAACTGTATGTGTTATATTCTTCATCAACAATGTATAACTGTATGTGTTATATTCTTTATCAACAATGTATAACTGTATGTGTTATATTCTTCATCAACAATGTTTAACTGTATGTGTTATATTCTTCATCAACAATGTATAAATGTATGTGTTATATTCTTTATCAACAATGTATAACTATGTGTTATATTCTTCATCAACAATGTATAACTGTATGTGTTATATTCTTCATCAACAATGTATAACTGTTTGTGTTATATTCTTCATCAACAATGTATAACTGTATGTGTTATATTCTTCATCAACAATGTATAACTGTATGTGTTATATTCTTTATCAACAATGTATAACTGTATGTGTTATATTCTTCATCAACAATGTATAACTGTATGTGTTATATTCTTCATCAATAATGTATAACTGTATGTGTTATATTCTTCATCAACAGTGTATAACTATGTGTTATATTCTTCATCAACAATGTATAACTGTATGTGTTATATTCTTCATCAACAATGTATAACTGTATGTGTTATATTCTTCATCAACAATGTATAACTGTATGTGTTATATTCTTCATCAACAATGTATAACTGTATGTGTTATATTCTTCATCAACAATGTATAACTATGTGTTATACTCTTCATCAACAATGTTTAACTGTATGTGTTATATTCTTCATCAACAATGTATAACTGTATGTGTTATATTCTTCATCAACAAATTGTAACTATGTGTTATATTCTTCATCAACAACGTTTAGCTGTATGTGTTGCATATTTCACCAACAAACACAGAATAACTGTATGTCTTATTTGTACTGTCACCGAAGCAATAATATCAAGGACAGGAAGATGTTATTTCCTATACTTAAGTGCTCAAAGACAAAGAAGCGCAACACTGACTTTTAATGGGCCAGAGAAGAAAAGGACAATAAGAAGAAGTAGAGAGAGAGCACTGTATATATTCTCCTCAGTTAACAAGAAAAGGGGTAGAATTTAGACAGAAGATTCCAGGAGTTCTAGGGCGGGGGATATACGGTTGTACATCCCAGACAGAAGATTACACTGCTGGACTGTAACAGGATCAATGAGTTTACACAACAAACTACAGACTAAACAAAACAAATTAAGAACAACAAAATTAGGTTTTTATTGACAGAACTGCATGATTCAGGGACAAACAGGCATCCTGACATGCCACATAACTGACATATACAGAAATGGGAACCTATGTTCCCACAGTAATCACTGCTGCCTAACACCGCTATGCACATGACTAGGTACCCATCTCCACAAACCAACGAGGACATCACAACAAAGAAACCTCAATGTAAACAACAACATAACAGCAGGTATGGACTCTCTATTGTAATCATCTCAGGACTCATGGACAGTTGGTACATACAGAAATGGGAATCTGAAATCCCACAGTTAGAGATAACTGCTACCTAGTACTAACACAGGGGCGGTCTCTAAATGACAGTGAGACCTCAATCATGTTCAGTTGAGTCGAAGGGCACCCTCAATACCCACCCAAGACACCCGCATCACATAAGTCGACTGGGACCAGATACAGCGAAAAACCATAACATAACGAATAACAAAACTATAACCCTAACAGCAGAGATATAGTGACATAAACAGGTATACAAATGGGGATATGAAAGGGAGTGTGAGTGGCCTACGACATTAACCAGAGCCGGGGCTCAAGTTTGCTCTACAACCCACAAACATGGCCAGGGGTCACTACCTGCAATGCATGACAAGGTACAACATCTAATTAATAATCATCAAAGAATCAATATTTGCATCAACACATGGACTTCACAGGACAACAACTACAGCAACGGTGTATGCAAACAGTGTCCTTGTGGCACAAACATAGACATGGACTGTGTAAGTTCACACCAACCACATGATACTTCAACTGGACAACAATGACATGGATAGGTTATAGGATATACTCCACATAAAATATAAACAGAGCACACACGCTCTACAGCATCCTTCGGAGTGATTGGGCCCACAATTAATGCAACAGCCACCACCATATCATGGGACAATCTTAATGTGAGGGCGGATCATCCCTCGTCACAATGCTCGCAGCCTTTCCTGGCCTCTCATCTAACTCAATATTTACTTCTTAAACACTCTCAGTTCAGGGGGGTCATCACCTACAGATCTCTGACACAACACAACTTCTCATCCCCAACACCACAGGCTGAGAATACCACTCATAAATGCCAATGTTACACAGCAACACTCATCAACTAGTCAAAATCAACACCGAACACAACTCAGCTACACCGGTGTACCACGACTCTAACAGGACAACACCATTTGAACATGTACATACAGGACATAAATACAGTCCAATGCACCAACCGCAATCAAGCAGACAAAGGATATGCAATTCAACTTGACATCACCAGGACACACACCTTTGTACACCAACTAGACAACATCAATAGACCAGAAGCACAGTTCTGCACATAACACCAGTAACAATCAGGACACAGGCTATAACATAAGTCACCGCCAACAACTCAGACATATAACACCACATAAAACCATCACAATCATCAAATGATCGCTCTCACCATAGCCATCACCACAATCACAATCATCTTAGCTGACATCACTACATGGTCACCCTCACCATGACAAAGCTCACTCAATAATACCCCAGATTCATAATGGGTGCCTTATTCAGCACCTCTTGCTGGTCATGAGACTATTCTTACTAAGTTCACATGTGTCCAACCTGAGCAACACAGATCATTATCCCCATGAACACTATTATAATCATAAACCACCCTATCATGTGTAGTGTTCAACCTGGCACCTTCATCACTACACCCAGTCATGAATAATTATTACCATAGCTCCATTTATCTAGAAGAACATAACATACATTGTCATCAAGCACCATATATCTATTACTTTCACCGTGCCACTCTACACCTTCGTACACCAGCAATCACTATATTTTTGGCGTTCTGGAGTCATGATAAGTCATCTGACTTCAAACACACAATATAACATAATGGAGGCGTCTCTCATCCCCTGGCACCCTTTACTTTCCATTACATGTGAGGCATCTCAATACCTCAGTACATTATAATATAAAGACACCGGCCTTCCCCTTTGTTGTGGGAAGTTAAATCATAAACACATCCGTACCATGTTTCCAGTTCAACTTCATGTTCCTTATTGTAGACCTGACTGGTATAGCCACCCAATGATGTACTTTGCCTCCCTCTTGCTGACTGTACAGTCCACCTGGAACAGCCCTGGTTACCCCAGGCCATTCAATCTACTGTTATTTTCAACCTCACCATGCTACTATAATAATGGCATTATATTATATATATCCTGCACACCTAATCTGACCACCTTCATACAGGAATACCACCCAAATAGAATTAATCATAACCATTTCATAAACATTTTATGCAACAGTGCTCCCTATTATCCTCTAAACAGCCCCAACCATTATTTCATTATTTCCTCATATTTTATGCTAGTGCTCTGTATTTTCCTCTTGTCAGAACACAGACTTTACAGGACAATACCTACATTCTCCTCTACTCTGGACTATGATACTACATATTTTTAATACTGTATTGAATCGTGGCTATATCAAATTCTATAGAACTACCCAACACAGTACAGTATCGATATTTGATTACTTCCAATCCGTACTGCACTGTCTGCTATCTTAAATCTAAAAACCTACAAATATACACACCATCGTATGAGAAACATCCTTTCTCCTGAATCGTCACTGAATACACCTGGTACTAGTTTTCTTACTATATCCCTGCCAATCTGCAGAGTAGCACTTTTACAGTTACTAATTGAGGCGAACCCATGTTGTTGTCATTCTGCCGATCATCGCCATTTTACTTGTGAAAATAAATACTAATTTTTATTCACTCAGGAACAGAAGAGTTCCTCAATCTAGGTAACACTATAAACCGAACTACACCGAATTGTACCTCAAACCTGTGGATGTTAAGTTTGGAGCTTCCAGTTGGAAACTAGCAAAGGCACCACTATCCTATCTTTAATTAAGCTATCTAAATAAATTTAACTCACCAAGAGTGGGCTTACAAATTGCCAATCATTTTGATGGATTTCCTCGGTCCTCGTGTGTGGGCCACGCAAGCCAGTCATGGTTAAATCTAGAGGCATTTGTGACTCCCTGCTCTGGTCCAGTGACTGGGGAGGGCTGGTTAAAGCCTCCCTATTCTATACTACAGCGATCTACATAATCGCTCCTTCGGCCACGGTTGTCTGGTTTGGAGAGACCGGGAAACTGACACGCGCCTCTATTTATCCTCGCTTCCAGAGCGGCTTCCCATCATACCCCAGGGCACTGCAAGGGATGCTGGTACTGGTAACATTATCATCATCATGTATCGCGCCAGACGATTACACATCACACCCCCAATTTTTCGACGGTCCCTCGTCGAATACTCTAGACCCTTAGGGTTTAGACAAAACACTAGGGCTATTTAAGTAAACAATCAATTAAGGGGGTTTCATCATGGGACTTAAATATCTCAGTGTAAATCTGTTACCAGTTATATTTTCTGAACCTGCCTTAAAAACATACATCAGTGACAATTTTTTTAAACATCAGTCCCTGACAAAAGATAATACCATATCTTATGAGTGGCATGAGGAATATGCAGTCTGCATACAAAATAAACTAGCAACCCTGACATCAACATCAACACTTAGCTCCATGGATGCAATACGTAGGGGCACCAAAAAGAATTTCACACAGGCATCCCCTTAAATTTACAATCCCTACTTGTAACCCAAAAAATAACAATGACCGGAATAACATGCATGCTATCCACTAGATCACCTGCAAACCAAGATGCCGACATCCCTGCCACTGAGAAAAAAAAATATAATTCCCATGACTATGCAGGCAAACCCAGTTTTTGTTTTCCCGGTCTGATTCTGGTAGCCCTGCTTCTGCCAGCAACATCCATCAGTTCCATGGGGTGGGTCAGTAATTTCTCAGTTGTCACCTTGGTACCCAAATGAAGCGGGGTAGAAATATACCTGTACATGGAAAAAAACAAAGCAAAACAAAACATGCCGGAAGACATGGCGTCTTGGACTCACTTTCTGTGGGGATTCCCTAATTCGAATTATTATTGAATGACACAAAATAATTAGTAATTAATTATTTGTCCATAAAGTGTGTCGCAGAAATATATAACGAATGTTTCTGTCTGATGATGCTCACTGGATATCGTTTCCTCCCACTATTATGTGTCTCTTTTGAATTGTCTTATGCACCGGGGAAATATAGGACATCACTGTTCACTCGCCCCGCAACACTCAATATGTCCACCCATGACATCATGAACATGGACGAACACGCTAGTATTAACTCCTCTGCTTCCGCCTATAAGGAAAGGATTTTCTTATCACCACAGGTAACATTGTCATCTGTCACTTCAAACGAACATGGTGAACTGATGCACAATAAGGGAAACATCCCCCTCGATGATCTCAGGTGATGGTGCCACCAGTGGGGATTGAATATGGATGTCCAGCGCTCTGCTGCTGGTGGGACACACTGGCGGGATGGATTTCTGGTGTCCCTTCTTCCAGACCAACAGGGGAAAGGTATTTCTATGGATGGCCCCAGATGTTGGCACTGCTGAAATCAGTCGCATGAACAGTCCACAACTGTTCTCCCAAAAGAATCAACAAAATTTTTCTCTTGGACAAGCACAGCCCCAGCCTCTATTGAATGTGGGAGCATTCTGCTCTCATGGAGTCGTCAACCACCTCTGTAGCTTTCTGAGTAAAGCATGATGGTTTCAGTAGGAATATATATGCATATTCCAAAAGACTTTATAGCTAAAGTTTGGTGACCTTCGTTGGAGTGTTCGCACTCTTAATTTATACCAGCGGACTCAGACTGAGCGCCGGCTGGGTGGGAAACTTCGGTTCCCTAAACATGGAATAAGGTCACCTTTAATTTTGACGACTTGAGATGTGGTGTAGGTCTGGAGGCTCTTCTCTCAATGCTGTACTTCTTGGGGACTTGGGGAAAAAACCTGAACCCAGTTAATGTCTTTGGCCAGGGACCTCTCACACCCCCAAAAAGGCAAAAAAAAAACAAACATGGAACTACCACCTAAAAGAATCATTGAAGACTGGAACAGACACCAACAAGATAATCTAAAGGCCGCCAAACAATCCAGGCCGAGGCTCGCCACTTGTCACCGAAGGAATAATATCAAGGACAGGAAGATGTTATTTCCTATACTTAAGTGCTCAAAGACAAAGAAGCGCAACACTGACTTTTAATGGGCCAGAGAAGAAAAGGACAATAAGAAGAAGTAGAGAGAGAGCACTGTATATATTCTCCTCAGTTAACAAGAAAAGGGGTAGAATTTAGACAGAAGATTCCAGGAGTTCTAGGGCGGGGGATATACGGTTGTACATCCCAGACAGAAGATTACACTGCTGGACTGTAACAGGATCAATGAGTTTACACAACAAACTACAGACTAAACAAAACAAATTAAGAACAACAAAATTAGGTTTTTATTGACAGAACTGCATGATTCGGGGACAAACAGGCATCCTGACATGCCACATAACTGACATATACAGAAATGGGAACCTATGTTCCCACAGTAATCACTGCTGCCTAACACCGCTATGCACATGACTAGGTACCCATCTCCACAAACCAACGAGGACATCACAACAAAGAAACCTCAATGTAAACAACAACATAACAGCAGGTATGGACTCTCTATTGTAATCATCTCAGGACTCATGGACAGTTGGTACATACAGAAATGGGAATCTGAAATCCCACAGTTAGAGATAACTGCTACCTAGTACTAACACAGGGGCGGTCTCTAAATGACAGTGAGACCTCAATCATGTTCAGTTGAGTCGAAGGGCACCCTCAATACCCACCCAAGACACCCGCATCACATAAGTCGACTGGGACCAGATACAGCGAAAAACCATAACATAACGAATAACAAAACTATAACCCTAACAGCAGAGATATAGTGACATAAACAGGTATACAAATGGGGATATGAAAGGGAGTGTGAGTGGCCTACGACATTAACCAGAGCCGGGGCTCAAGTTTGCTCTACAACCCACAAACATGGCCAGGGGTCACTACCTGCAATGCATGACAAGGTACAACATCTAATTAATAATCATCAAAGAATCAATATTTGCATCAACACATGGACTTCACAGGACAACAACTACAGCAACGGTGTATGCAAACAGTGTCCTTGTGGCACAAACATAGACATGGACTGTGTAAGTTCACACCAACCACATGATACTTCAACTGGACAACAATGACATGGATAGGTTATAGGATATACTCCACATAAAATATAAACAGAGCACACACGCTCTACAGCATCCTTCGGAGTGATTGGGCCCACAATTAATGCAACAGCCACCACCATATCATGGGACAATCTTAATGTGAGGGCGGATCATCCCTCGTCACAATGCTCGCAGCCTTTCCTGGCCTCTCATCTAACTCAATATTTACTTCTTAAACACTCTCAGTTCAGGGGGGTCATCACCTACAGATCTCTGACACAACACAACTTCTCATCCCCAACACCACAGGCTGAGAATACCACTCATAAATGCCAATGTTACACAGCAACACTCATCAACTAGTCAAAATCAACACCGAACACAACTCAGCTACACCGGTGTACCACGACTCTAACAGGACAACACCATTTGAACATGTACATACAGGACATAAATACAGTCCAATGCACCAACCGCAATCAAGCAGACAAAGGATATGCAATTCAACATGACATCACCAGGACACACACCTTTGTACACCAACTAGACAACATCAATAGACCAGAAGCACAGTTCTGCACATAACACCAGTTACAATCAGGACACAGGCTATAACATAAGTCACCGCCAACAACTCAGACATATAACACCACATAAAACCATCACAATCATCAAATGATCGCTCTCACCATAGCCATCACCACAATCACAATCATCTTAGCTGACATCACTACATGGTCACCCTCACCATGACAAAGCTCACTCAATAATACCCCAGATTCATAATGGGTGCCTTATTCAGCACCTCTTGCTGGTCATGAGACTATTCTTACTAAGTTCACATGTGTCCAACCTGAGCAACACAGATCATTATCCCCATGAACACTATTATAATCATAAACCACCCTATCATGTGTAGTGTTCAACCTGGCACCTTCATCACTACACCCAGTCATGAATAATTATTACCATAGCTCCATTTATCTAGAAGAACATAACATACATTGTCATCAAGCACCATATATCTATTACTTTCACCGTGCCACTCTACACCTTCGTACGCCAGCAATCACTATATTTTTGGCGTTCTGGAGTCATGATAAGTCATCTGACTTCAAACACACAATATAACATAATGGAGGCGTCTCTCATCCCCTGGCACCCTTTACTTTCCATTACATGTGAGGCATCTCAATACCTCAGTACATTATAATATAAAGACACCGGCCTTCCCCTTTGTTGTGGGAAGTTAAATCATAAACACATCCGTACCATGTTTCCAGTTCAACTTCATGTTCCTTATTGTAGACCTGACTGGTATAGCCACCCAATGATGTACTTTGCCTCCCTCTTGCTGACTGTACAGTCCACCTGGAACAGCCCTGGTTACCCCAGGCCATTCAATCTACTGTTATTTTCAACCTCACCATGCTACTATAATAATGGCATTATATTATATATATCCTGCACACCTAATCTGACCACCTTCATACAGGAATACCACCCAAATAGAATTAATCATAACCATTTCATAAACATTTTATGCAACAGTGCTCCCTATTATCCTCTAAACAGCCCCAACCATTATTTCATTATTTCCTCATATTTTATGCTAGTGCTCTGTATTTTCCTCTTGTCAGAACACAGACTTTACAGGACAATACCTACATTCTCCTCTACTCTGGACTATGATACTACATATTTTTAATACTGTATTGAATCGTGGCTATATCAAATTCTATAGAACTACCCAACACAGTACAGTATCGATATTTGATTACTTCCAATCCGTACTGCACTGTCTGCTATCTTAAATCTAAAAACCTACAAATATACACACCATCGTATGAGAAACATCCTTTCTCCTGAATCGTCACTGAATACACCTGGTACTAGTTTTCTTACTATATCCCTGCCAATCTGCAGAGTAGCACTTTTACAGTTACTAATTGAGGCGAACCCATGTTGTTGTCATTCTGCCGATCATCGCCATTTTACTTGTGAAAATAAATACTAATTTTTATTCACTCAGGAACAGAAGAGTTCCTCAATCTAGGTAACACTATAAACCGAACTACACCGAATTGTACCTCAAACCTGTGGATGTTAAGTTTGGAGCTTCCAGTTGGAAACTAGCAAAGGCACCACTATCCTATCTTTAATTAAGCTATCTAAATAAATTTAACTCACCAAGAGTGGGCTTACAAATTGCCAATCATTTTGATGGATTTCCTCGGTCCTCGTGTGTGGGCCACGCAAGCCAGTCATGGTTAAATCTAGAGGCATTTGTGACTCCCTGCTCTGGTCCAGTGACTGGGGAGGGCTGGTTAAAGCCTCCCTATTCTATACTACAGCGATCTACATAATCGCTCCTTCGGCCACGGTTGTCTGGTTTGGAGAGACCGGGAAACTGACACGCGCCTCTATTTATCCTCGCTTCCAGAGCGGCTTCCCATCATACCCCAGGGCACTGCAAGGGATGCTGGTACTGGTAACATTATCATCATCATGTATCGCGCCAGACGATTACAGTACTAAACTCTATGCCTTATATGTACTTAACTGTATATCTTATATGTACAGTGTTCAACTGCATACTTCATTTTCTTCACCCACAGACCTGGTTGAAACACTGGAGAAGTAAATTGGAAGCAAACCCCGAGGATCCAATTTTGATCAGTCAGTTAATGCAGGAGATTCTGCGGTGCTCTGACCATCCTTTCACTGAACTTCTTCACAAGTATCAAATGCAGATATATCAGAGACTGTACCCCCTGGTGGCCAACAAACATGAAGAAATAGACATCATTCAGGTGAGTGAGACTCAAGAGTGAAGTAAAGCACCCTGTTACAGCCATTAGGCCCATTGCACGTGTGGTGCTAGGCTGATATTTGTACAGGGCAATCAGTACTTTGTGGGTGATGGTTCAGTACTTTGTGGGTGATGGTTCAGTACTTTGTGGGTGATGGTTCAGTACTTTGTGGGTGATGGTTCAGTACTTTGTGGGTGATGTTTCAGTACTTTGTGGGTGATGGTTCAGTACTTTGTGGGTGATGGTTCAGTACTTTGTGGGTGATGGTTCAGTACTTTGTGGGTGATGGTTCAGTACTTTGTGGGTGATGGTTCAGTACTTTGTGGGTGATGGTTCAGTACTTTGTGGGTGATGGTTCAGTACTTTGTGGGTGATGGTTCAGTACTTTGTGGGTGATGGTTCAGTACTTTGTGGGTGATGGTTCAGTATGACATCGGCAGCCTTTACATCCCTGGACATTCCCAGGTACTCATTCTTAGGCTGGGTCAACCTAGGTGACCAGGTCATTTCTTCTTCTTTTTCCTTCTTCTCCTCCTCTTCCCCCTCCTCCTTCTCCTCCTCTTCCTCCTCTTCTTCTTCTTCTTCTTCTTCTTCTTCTTCTTCTTCTTCTTCTTCTTCTTCTTCTTCTTCTTCTTCATTCACCTTCAGATGTCAGTTTGAATAAATGCAAAGAAAGCGACAGTCAACTTAAGCTTGATGACATCCCCACAGATTTTGTCCTTAAATGGAGCAGGTGTCGGCCAAAATACTTCCAGGTCAATTTTAAACATCTGCCTTGATAGGAAATTCAAACACATGACCACCGAGCTGGCAGACTAACCCGCTAGCCACTGGGACTCCTGTAGTCACCCACTGAGTGCTATCTTGTCTGTAAACACATGACCACCGAGCCGGTAGACTAACCCGCTAGCCACTGCACCACTGGGACTCCTGTAGTCACCCACTGAGTGCTAACTTGTCTGTAAACACATGACCACCGAGCCGGTAGACTAACCCGCTAGCCACTGCACCACTGGGACTCCTGTAGTCACCCACTGAGTGCTAACTTGTCTGTAAACACATGACCACCGAGCTGACAGACTAACCCGCTAGCCACTGGGACTCCCGTAGTCACCCACTGAGTGCTAACTTGTCTGTAAAGATATGGGTCTAGCACCATATGTCCAATGGGAGGTCAGCATGGCACAATGGATAAGAACGTGCGTTTTTAAGCATCCAGTGTGGTGATGCTGAAGTATGGGGTTCAACTTCTACACTAGGCAATTGGACTACAATGATGACTTCTCGTCCTTGACTTGAGGATGTAAATTACAAGTACCTCTGAAGTCAGATTGGGTTTGCCTGAGGGACAATGGTATTAGGGAAAGCTAATCCATACCAAAATTCAGTCCAGTGCTACTAGAAAGTAGTGTGTATGGACTACGCTCGTGTTCAAAAGTGAGCGAGCACTCAAAAAAAAAAACATATGCCCAGTGTACCAAAGGCATGTAAAAACGTTTGCTTAGTCAGTGGTAAGTAGTGGAAAATCATGGCTAACATTCGAGTAACTATGTATAATGTTTGTTTCCCAGGTGCCTATATCTCCCAGTGCCATGGATGGTGTCTTGGAGATGTTAACTGATGAAAATTATGGCTAACATTAGAGTAACTTTTTATAATGTTTGTTTCCCAGGTGCCTCTCCCAGTGCCATGGATGGTGTCTCGGAGATGTTAACTGATGAAAATCATGGCTAACATTAGAGTAACTACTTATAATGTTTGTTTCCCAGGTGCCTATATCTCCCAGTGCCATGGATGGTGTCTTGGAGATGTTAACTGATGAAAATTATGGCTAACATTAGAGTAACTTTTTATAATGTTTGTTTCCCAGGTGCCTCTCCCAGTGCCATGGATGTTGTCTCGGAGATGTTAACTGATGAAAATTATGGCTAACATTAGAGTAACTTTTTATAATGTTTGTTTCCCAGGTGCCTATATCTCCCAGTGCCTGGCCTTCCATGGATGATGTATCAGAGATGATAACTGATGAAATCCTTCAGTGTCCTGTCTCCCCAGTCACAGACAAACCTGAACAGATCAGTCTGTGTGCTGTGACATGTGAAGGTCGTGAGGTGGGCCAATGGAGTGGTGAAGACAACACCAGATTAGACCCAAGCCAGGCCGAGCCATGTGCAGACGAAAAAAAGAATGATCCACAGTCTGGTGATAAAATATGTGAAGCTGTTCATATTGACTCAGAGTTACATCCATTATCTGTCCAGTCGGAGTCTGAAAGCTCTGTGGACATTCTCTCAGATGACAAACAAACAATCTGCAACCATTTGAATGAAAGTAAGGCTGTGTCAGAGGATAGTGAGGAGTCACCAGCTTTGTTGCATGAAACAGACACCATCTCAACATCTGACAGTCAAACCATACTGCCAGATCCTGATGTAGAGGGAGATCATGAAAGTGCTACAGTTGAAGACAGTTGTGCCCATAAAGATATTCAACATCAGAGTAACAGACAGAGTGATGACGGCAGTGAAGATATTGAACACAAAACATGTGGAGATGGAGGCACCGTGGCTGAGAGCACCAGAAACGTTTGTAACATCAGCGATGGAGTGTCACAGAAAGAGGGTGAGACAGCCAGCATTAAAACCGGCAAGCTTGCAGTAGACCAAGGTAAGGAACTAGAGTCGCAGGTGTCCTGGGAGAGACGCCAGGCACAGCTTTTAATGCGACAAGTGACGAAAGACTACAACAGCTACAAGTCCGGTGATTCAGATTATGACGAAAATAAACTAGACTATCTCTTTGATGGTGATGATGAAGATGATGATGGGTATTCGTGGTTCTCTGACAGCACCGGTGTTCAGTCAGCATATCAGAGCGTTCATGAACAAAGAACAACTCCTTGTCAAGATCAAGACTCTGGATTAGACTCCAATGTTAGTGATCAGTCTCTGAGCTACCCTGGCAATGCCAGCCAGATTGAGAACTCGCCCTCCAGTGTCAGCTTAGACAGAGACAGGAGTCGTAAAGACAAGCAGTTTCAGAAGCTTAGTCAGGAGGCTTACCTGCGCCACTTGCAGTCCATTTCAGAGGATATTCACTGTTATCTGGGTATGTTACAGGACATTCATTGTTATCTGGGTATGTTACAGGACATTCATTGTTATCTGGGTATGTTACAGGACAGTCATTATTATCTGGGTATGTTACAGTACATTCATTGTTATCTTAGTATGTTACAGGACATTCATTGTTATCTGGGTATGTTACAGGACATTCATTGCTATCTAGGTATGTTACAGGACATTCATTTTTATCTGGGTCTGTTACAGGACATTCATTGTTATCTGGGTATGTTACAGTATATTCACTGTTATCTAGGTATGTTACAGGACATTCATTGTTATCTGGGTATGTTACAGTATATTCACTATTACATGGGTCTGTTACAGGACATTCATTGTTATCTGGGTATGTTACAGTATATTCACTGTTATCTGGGTCTGTTACAGGACATTCATTGTTATCTTAGTATATTACAGGACATTCATTGTTATCTTAGTATGTTACAGGAAATTCATTGTTATCTTAGTATGTTACAGTATATTCATTGTTATCTGGGTCTGTTACAGGACATTCATTGTTATCTGGGTATGTTACAGTATATTCACTGTTATCTGGGTCTGTTACAGGACATTCATTGTTATCTTAGTATGTTACAGGACATTCATTGTTATCTTAGTATGTTACAGTATATTCATTGTTATCTGGGTATGTTACAGGACATTCATTGCTATCTAGGTATGTTACAGGACATTCATTGTTATCTGGGTCTGTTACAGGACATTCATTGTTATCTGGGTATGTTACAGTATATTCACTGTTATCTGGGTCTGTTACAGGACATTCATTATTATCTGGGTATGTTACAGTATATTCACTGTTATCTGGGTATGTTACAGTATATTCACTGTTATCTGGGTCTGTTACAGGACATTCATTGTTTATCTGGGTATGTTACAGGACATTCATTGTTATCTGGGTATGTTACAGTATATTCACTGTTATCTGGGTCTGTTACAGGACATTCATTGTTATCTGGGTATGTTACAGGACATTCATTGTTATCTTAGTATGTTACAGGACATTCACTGTTATCTGGGTCTGTTACAGGACATTCCTTGCTATCTAGGTATGTTACAGGACACTCATTGTTATCTGGGTATGTTACAGTATATTCACTGTTATCTGGGTATGTTACAGGACATTCATTGTTATCTGGGTATGTTACAGTATATTCACTGTTATCTGGGTATGTTACAGTATATTCACTGTTATCTGGGTCTGTTACAGGACATTCATTGTTATCTGGGTATGTTACAGGACATTCATTGTTATCTTAGTATGTTACAGTATATTCACTGTTATCTGGGTCTGTTACAGGACATCCCTTGCTATCTAGGTATGTTACAGGACATTCATTGTTATCTGGGTGTGTTACAGTATATTCACTGTTATCTGGGTATGTTACAGGACATTCATTGTTATCTGGGTATGTTACAGTATATTCACTGTTATCTGGGTCTGTTACAGGACATTCATTGTTATCTGGGTATGTTACAGTATATTCACTGTTATCTAGGTATGTTACAGGACATTCATTGTTATCTGGGTATGTTACAGTATATTCACTGTTATCTGGGTCTGTTACAGGACATTCATTGTTATCTGGGTATGTTACAGTATATTCACTGTTATCTGGGTATGTTACAGTATATTCACTGTTATCTGGGTCTGTTACAGGACATTCATTGTTATCTGGGTATGTTACAGGACATTCATTGTTATCTTAGTATGTTACAGTATATTCATTGTTATTTGGGTATATTACAGGACATTCATTGTTATCTTAAGTATGTTACAGTATATTCACTGTTATCTGGGTCTGTTACAGGACATTCATTGTTATCTGGGTATGTTACAGTATATTCACTGTTATCTGGGTCTGTTACAGGACATTCATTGTTATCTGGGTATGTTACAGGACATTCATTGTTATCCGGGTATGTTACAGGACATTCACTGTTATCTGGGTATGTTACAGGACAGTCATTATTATCTGGGTATGTTACAGTACATTCATTGTTATCTTAGTATGTTACAGGACATTCATTGTTATCTGGGTATGTTACAGGACATTCATTGCTATCTAGGTATGTTACAGGACATTCATTTTTATCTGGGTCTGTTACAGGACATTCATTGTTATCTGGGTATGTTACAGTATATTCACTGTTATCTAGGTATGTTACAGGACATTCATTGTTATCTGGGTATGTTACAGTATATTCACTATTATATGGGTCTGTTACAGGACATTCATTGTTATCTGGGTATGTTACAGTATATTCACTGTTATCTGGGTCTGTTACAGAACATTCATTGTTATCTTAGTATATTACAGGACATTCATTGTTATCTTAGTATGTTACAGGAAATTCATTGTTATCTTAGTATGTTACAGTATATTCATTGTTATCTGGGTCTGTTACAGGACATTCATTGTTATCTGGGTATGTTACAGTATATTCACTGTTATCTGGGTCTGTTACAGGACATTCATTGTTATCTTAGTATGTTACAGGACATTCATTGTTATCTTAGTATGTTACAGTATATTCATTGTTATCTGGGTATGTTACAGGACATTCATTGCTATCTAGGTATGTTACAGGACATTCATTGTTATCTGGGTCTGTTACAGGACATTCATTGTTATCTGGGTATGTTACAGTATATTCACTGTTATCTGGGTCTGTTACAGGACATTCATTATTATCTGGGTATGTTACAGTATATTCACTGTTATCTGGGTATGTTACAGTATATTCACTGTTATCTGGGTCTGTTACAGGACATTCATTGTTTATCTGGGTATGTTACAGGACATTCATTGTTATCTGGGTATGTTACAGTATATTCACTGTTATCTGGGTCTGTTACAGGACATTCATTGTTATCTGGGTATGTTACAGGACATTCATTGTTATCTTAGTATGTTACAGGACATTCACTGTTATCTGGGTCTGTTACAGGACATTCCTTGCTATCTAGGTATGTTACAGGACACTCATTGTTATCTGGGTATGTTACAGTATATTCACTGTTATCTGGGTATGTTACAGGACATTCATTGTTATCTGGGTATGTTACAGTATATTCACTGTTATCTGGGTATGTTACAGTATATTCACTGTTATCTGGGTCTGTTACAGGACATTCATTGTTATCTGGGTATGTTACAGGACATTCATTGTTATCTTAGTATGTTACAGTATATTCACTGTTATCTGGGTCTGTTACAGGACATCCCTTGCTATCTAGGTATGTTACAGGACATTCATTGTTATCTGGGTGTGTTACAGTATATTCACTGTTATCTGGGTATGTTACAGGACATTCATTGTTATCTGGGTATGTTACAGTATATTCACTGTTATCTGGGTCTGTTACAGGACATTCATTGTTATCTGGGTATGTTACAGTATATTCACTGTTATCTAGGTATGTTACAGGACATTCATTGTTATCTGGGTATGTTACAGTATATTCACTGTTATCTGGGTCTGTTACAGGACATTCATTGTTATCTGGGTATGTTACAGTATATTCACTGTTATCTGGGTATGTTACAGTATATTCACTGTTATCTGGGTCTGTTACAGGACATTCATTGTTATCTGGGTATGTTACAGGACATTCATTGTTATCTTAGTATGTTACAGTATATTCATTGTTATTTGGGTATATTACAGGACATTCATTGTTATCTTAGTATGTTACAGTATATTCACTGTTATCTGGGTCTGTTACAGGACATTCATTGTTATCTGGGTATGTTACAGTATATTCACTGTTATCTGGGTCTGTTACAGGACATTCATTGTTATCTGGGTATGTTACAGGACATTCATTGTTATCCGGGTATGTTACAGGACATTCACTGTTATCTGGGTCTGTTACAGGACATTCCTTGCTATCTAGGTATGTTACAGGACATTCATTGTTATCTGGGTATGTTACAGTATATTCACTGTTATCTGGGTATGTTACAGGACATTCATTGTTATCTGGGTATGTTACAGTATATTCACTGTTATCTGGGTATGTTACAGGACATTCATTGTTATCTGGGTATGTTACAGGACATTCATTGTTATCTGGGTATGTTACAGGACATTCATTGTTATCTTGGTATGTTACAGGACATTCATTGTTATCTGGGTTTGTTACAGTATATTCACTGTTATCTGGGTCTGTTACAGGACATTCATTGTTATCTGGGTATGTTACAGGACATTCATTGTTATCTTAGTATGTTACAGTATATTCATTGTTATTTGGGTATATTACAGGACATTCATTGTTATCTTAGTATGTTACAGTATATTCACTGTTATCTGGGTCTGTTACAGGACATTCATTATTATCTGGGTATGTTACAGTATATTCACTGTTATCTGGGTCTGTTACAGGACATTCATTGTTATCTGGGTATGTTACAGGACATTCATTGTTATCCGGGTATGTTACAGGACATTCACTGTTATCTGGGTCTGTTACAGGACATTCCTTGCTATCTAGGTATGTTACAGGACATTCATTGTTATCTGGGTATGTTACAGTATATTCACTGTTATCTGGGTATGTTACAGGACATTCATTGTTATCTGGGTATGTTACAGTATATTCACTGTTATCTGGGTATGTTACAGGACATTCATTGTTATCTGGGTATGTTACAGGACATTTATTGTTATCTGGGTATGTTACAGGACATTCATTGTTATCTTGGTATGTTACAGGACATTCATTGTTATCTGGGTATGTTACAGTATATTCACTGTTATTTGGGTATGTTACAGGACATTCATTGTTATCTGGGTATGTTACAGTATATTCACTGTTATCTGGGTATGTTACAGGACATTCATTGTTATCTGGGTATGTTACAGGACATTCATTGTTATCTGGGTATGTTACAGGACATTCATTGTTATCTTGGTATGTTACAGGACATTCATTGTTATCTGGGTATGTTACAGTATATTCACTGTTATCTGGGTATGTTACAGGACATTCATTGCTAGCTAGGTTTGTTACAGGACATTCATTGTTATCTGGGTATGTTACAGTATATTCACTGTTATTTGGGTATATTACAGGACATTCATTGTTATCTGGGTATGTTACAGTATATTCACTGTTATCTGGGTATGTTACAGGACATTCATTGTTATCTTGGTATCTTCTTTTCGTTCATCCGGAGTGTTTTTTCAGATGTGATTGCAGTGTGTCTGTTATGCGCCCTTGGGCCGAAACCCGCAGGCCAACACATCGACTTTAGCGTGCTTTTTTGACCAGGTAGCATTCCTGGGAGACTCTCACTTTTGTGGTGCCATCTACAAACATGCTGGCCAAGTTAGAACGGTCGAAGACAACGGTCATCCCTCAAAGGAAGGCAGGGACAGTCCATAGCATTTTCCGCCATCCAAGGTTGCTTCCATAGTTGCAGTGCCGACACATAACGCCCTGGTTCTGGGCTAGCCGAGGGAATCGTCACGTCCTGCTCATGGCTGCTTTAAATCCTCACTTCAATATATTGGTCATTTTGTTTGCCCCGGGCCATTCCCACACAAACCAGACAGGTTTGCAGACGGTATCCACTCAGCGAGTTTTCGGACATGTGCTTGTCGTTGCGCCCGTCAGAGCCATTCCAGGCACGACAGACATTCGGAAAACTACCTAGTCAGAGCTGTTCCGAACAAGAGCGGCATTCGGAAACTAGGTAGTCAGAGCTGTTCCTAGCACGAGAGACATTCGGATGAGACGTTTCACTCGGACGTAAATGCGTAGTGTCAATTTTTAGTTTGCCACCCGTAGGACGACACTTCCGGCTTCCGGCGGGCATTTTTTAATGAGGTTAGCCTTCCTCGGGTTTCGAGACTCTTGTTTCGGCTTCCACACAGCAAGCTTTCGCTTCGGGCTGCCACGTAATGGATTCGCAAGACAGGCGTTCCATTTCGTGTCAACGAGACAATTTTCCACCTTTGACTACACTCACTCCATGAGTGTGGTTACAGACTATCGGACGACTGCGAGACGTGCGACCGAGGTGTTTTTCCACCTTTTTTACTCACTCACGAGGTAGGCTACATGTGCTGCCGGCTCAGCACCTTACCTCCGTGCGTCTGTGGGCGAGTAACGGTCAGGCCCTTTCATCCGGGGATACCTCATATCCCCCAGCTAAGAGCCATCGAACGAATCTGCGCTGAGCATGTAGCGTTGTCAGCACATCATCACAATTTTGATGTAGGTTTGTGTCGGCCAGGCTCTCACTTCCGAGAGTTTATGGCTTAGAGACGTTCAGCCATACACCTCGGATGGGAACCTTAGAGGTTATGCCCGGACTGAGATTTAGGGATCGTTTGCCTGATTTTGACTGCTATCCTCAGTCTTACCTGCAGAGCAGCAGGTTGTGTCTCTCTTAGTCTGGTCCCTATCCCACGAGCCGTCCGTTATGTAGTTTTCACCCATCGGCAAGCACATGGGGTCGATGGGACACGCAAGCTCCCCCACCACGGCAAGGTGGAGACACATCGGGGGAGGTTATCTTGGTATGTTACAGGACATTCATTGTTATCTGGGTATGTTACAGGACATTCATTGCTATCTAGGTATGTTACAGGACATTCATTGTTATCTGGGTATGTTACAGGACATTCATTGTTATCTGGGTATGTTACAGGACATTCATTGCTATCTAGGTATGTTACAGGACATTCATTGTTATCTGGGTATGTTACAGGACATTCATTGTTATCTGGGTATGTTACAGGACATTCATTGCTAGCTAGGTATGTTACAGGACATTCATTGTTATCTTGGTATGTTACAGTATATTCACTGTTATCTGGGTATGTTACAGGACATTCATTGTTATCTGGGTATGTTACAGTATATTCACTGTTATCTTGGTATGTTACAGTATATTCACTGTTATCTGGCTCTGTTACAGGACATTCATTGTTATCTGGGTATGTTACAGGACATTCATTGTTATCTGGGTATGTTACAGTATATTCACTGTTATTTGGGTATGTTACAGAACATTCATTGTTATCTTGGTATGTTACAGTATATTCACTGTTATTTGGGTATGTTACAGGACATTCATTGTTATCTTGGTATGTTACAGTATATTCACTGTTATCTGGGTATGTTACAGGACATTCATTGTTATCTTAATATGTTACAGTATATTCACTGTTATTTGGGTATGTTACAGGACATTCATTGTTATCTTGGTATTTTACAGTATATTCACTGTTATCTGGGTATGTTACAGGCCATTCATTGTTATCTGGGTATGTTACAGTATATTCATTGTTATCTGGGTCTGTTACAGGACATTCATTGTTATCTTGGTATGTTACAGTATATTCACTGTTATCTGGGTATGTTACAGGACATTCATTGTTATCTGGGTATGTTACAGTATATTCACTGTTATCTTGGTATGTTACAGTATATTCACTGTTATCTGGCTCTGTTACAGGACATTCATTGTTATCTGGGTATCTTACAGGACATTCATTGTTATCTGGGTATGTTACAATATATTCACTGTTATTTGGGTATGTTACAGGACATTCATTGTTATCTTGGTATGTTACAGTATATTCACTGTTATTTGGGTATGTTACAGGACATTCATTGTTATCTTGGTATGTTACAGTATATTCACTGTTATCTGGGTATGTTACAGGACATTCATTGTTATCTTAATATGTTACAGTATATTCACTGTTATTTGGGTATGTTACAGGACATTCATTGTTATCTTGGTATGTTACAGTATATTCACTGTTATCTGGGTATGTTACAGGACATTCATTGTTATCTGGGTATGTTACAGTATATTCATTGTTATCTGGGTCTGTTACAGGACATTCATTGTTATCTTGGTATGTTACAGTATATTCACTGTTATCTGGGTATGTTACAGGACATTCATTGCTAGCTAGGTTTGTTATCTGGGTATGTTACAGGACATTCATTGCTAGCTAGGTTTGTTATCTGGGTATGTTACAGGACATTCATTGCTATCTAGGTATGTTACAGGACATTCATTGTTATCTGGGTATGTTACAAGACATTCATTGCTATCTAGGTTTGTTATCTGGGTAAGTTACAGGAAATTCATTGCTAGCTAGGTATATTACATTATTATCATTGTTATCTTGGTATGTTACAGGATTATCATTGTTATCTGGGTATGGTACAGGACATTCATTGCTATCTGGGTATGTTTCAGGACATTCATTGTTATCTGGGTATGTTACAGGACATTCATTGTTATCTGGGTATGTTACAGGACATTCATTGCTAGCTAGGTATGTTACAGGACTATCATTGTTATCTTGGTATGTTACAGGACATTCATTGTTATCTGGGTATGTTACAGGACATTCATTGCTAGCTAGGTATGTTACAGGATTATCATTGTTATCTGGGTATGGTACAGGACATTCATTGCTAGCTAGGTATGTAACAGGATTATCATTGTTATCAGGGTATGTTACAGGGTTATCATTGTTATCTGGGTATGTTACATGACATTCTTTGTTTTCTGGTTATATTACAGTACATTCATTGTTATCTTAGTATGTTACAGTACATTCATTGTTATCCGGGTATGTTACAGGGCATTCTTTGTTTTCTGGGTATATTACAGTACATTCATTGTTATCTGAGAATGTTACAGTTAAGTTAGTTGCATATCCTTCACAGGATGTCGCAGTCAAGACCAGCAATTTTTGCTGTTGTGATCTCTTCGCAACTTTACATTCAGTAGTTTGCTATTTCTTTCTGAACAACCATACACATACCATTTTGTAAAAAACCAATGCAAGACAGTCTGCTGCCAAATCACCCACAACTGTGTTTCGAATGCGGGTATATGGGATTACGAACTGCGTCCGTAATCCCTTCACCAGGTAGCCGGCATTGTTACAGTGCATTCATTGTTATCCGAGTATTTTGCAGTAAATGTATTGTTATCTGCATATTTTACAGTAAAGTTATTTAAGATTATGTTTCATGTCAATGTAAATTTCTACTGCTCACCAGAGAAGCTTCTGGTGATGATGACCATTGCCTATGAACCACTGGACAATCCTGTTGGCAAAGATCAGTGTGCAGTATCTCTGGAAGAGCCATTCTTCAAGCCAATATGGAAAACCCTTCTGAGACTGTTTAGGTAAGAATGTTATATCTACATGCCTGCCCCATGAAATGAGCAGCATGGTTAATGTGTGTAGTTGTGGTTGAGGTTGTTATTTCATCAAGTGAACATCACAGTTGATGTGTGTAGTTATTGTTGAGGTTGTTATTTCATCAAGTGAACATCACAGTTGATGTGTGTAGTTGTTGAGGTTGTTATTTCATCAAGCAAACATCACAGTTGATGTGTGTAGTTGTTGTTGAGGTTGTTATTTCATCAAGTGAACATCACAGTTGATGTGTGTAGTTGTTGTTGAGGTTGTTATTTCATCAAGTGGACATCACAGTTGATGTGTGTAGCTGTTGAGGTTGTTATTTCATCAAGTGAACATCACAGTTGATGTGTGTAGTTGTTGAGGTTGTTATTTCATCAAGTGGACATCACAGTTGATGTGTGTAGTTGTTGAGGTTGTTATTTCATCAAGTGAACATCACAGTTGATGTGTGTAGTTGTTGAGGTTGTTATTTCATCAAGTGAACATCACAGTTGATGTGTGTAGTTGTTGTTGAGGTTGTTATTTCATCAAGTGAACATCACAGTTGATGTGTGTAGTTGTTGTTGAGGTTGTTATTTCATCAAGTGAACATCACAGTTGATGTGTGTAGTTGTTGTTGAGGTTGTTATTTCATCAAGTGAACATCACAGTTATGTGTGTAGTTGTTGAGGTTGTTATTTCATCAAGTGAACATCACAGTTGATGTGTGTAGTTGTTGTTGAGGTTGTTATTTCATCAAGTGGACATCACAGTTGATGTGTGTAGTTGTTGAGGTTGTTATTTCATCAAGTGAACATCACAGTTGATGTGTGTAGTTGTTGAGGTTGTTATTTCATCAAGTGAACATCACAGTTGATGTGTGTAGTTGTTGTTGAGGTTGTTATTTCATCAAGTGAACATCACAGTTGATGTGTGTAGTTGTTGAGGTTGTTATTTCATCAAGTGAACATCACAGTTATGTGTGTAGTTGTTGTTGAGGTTGTTATTTCATCAAGTGAACATCACAGTTGATGTGTGTAGTTGTTGAGGTTGTTATTTCATCAAGCGAACATCACAGTTGATGTGTGTAGTTGTTGAGGTTGTTATTTCATCAAGTGAACATCACAGTTGATGTGTGTAGTTGTTGTTGAGGTTGTTATTTCATCAAGCGAACATCATGGTTGATGTGTGTAGTTGTTGTTGAAGTTGTTATTTCATCAAGTGAACATCATGGTTGATGTGTGTAGTTGTTGTTGAAGTTGTTATTTCATCAAGTGAACATCACAGTTGATGTGTGTAGTTGTTGAGGTTGTTATTTCATCAAGTGAACATCACAGTTGATGTGTGTAGTTGTTGAGGTTGTTATTTCATCAAGTGAACATCACAGTTGATGTGTGTAGTTGTTGTTGAGGTTGTTATTTCATCAAGCGAACATCATGGTTGATGTGTGTAGTTGTTGTTGAAGTTGTTATTTCATCAAGTGAACATCATGGTTGATGTGTGTAGTTGTTTGGGGTTGTTATTTCATGTTATGAATAGAATTATTGATGTGTGTTGTATTTGTTGTTATCAAATAAACGGGTTTGTTAATGTGTCTACACACATGTTGTTGTTATTGTTGTGGTTATTTAATCACATGAACAGCATGGTTGATATATGTAATGTTAAGGTTCACTGATTAGTTTGTTGTGTGTTTTGTCAAAATTATGGGATGTTAATATGACACTGCAAAAGTCCAGGACCCCGTATCCAAGAGTAAACAACAAGATAACTAGTTAAGTCAGTCCCTGATATTGAAGTCTCTGATTAGAACCCGTCTATAACATTTATATTCAAAGGCATTTATGCGCTGTTCAGCTTGTTTAGTAAGTGTCAGGTCTCACAGGTGTATGTTGCAATGAGAAAGATGCACACTCTTTAAAATCTAATTTTTGTAGTTCTATCTGTCCCACTCCATAATTTATTCAGTTTTAGTCTTTGAAAAGCAATTGACAATCGTCGTTTAATTTCTTTCATTGTGTCACCATTGTAGGTAATTAATGACCCAAGATATTCAAAATTTTCCACCACCTCCAATTTTTCCTCATTAACATATATTTCTTTCTTCATAATACAGTTGAGTCTGGATAAGTAGAAGTCACAGGGGCCGAAGGAATTTATTCTACTTATCAGAAATTCTACTTATCCAGACTGCACACATTTACACTAATGTACACTAATACTATGCAGTGGCATTGAGTGAAATGATTGTACCACTTAAGAAACACAGTTAGTGAACAAATAAATAGCAATACACTATCAGAAATGTTTAAATGTTTAATTATTTTAGAAAGCGGAACATTAAAGCATATGAAAATTTCCAAATTAATTAAAGAAATAGTCTGTGAATTTGCTTTGCTTCTTGACTTGTGAAAAATGTCTTCCCATGGCCTGTTTAAAGGCACAAAATGGTGAGACTGCATCATCTGAACATCCAGTCTGCATCATGTAAATGTCAATTTTGTCAATCCATGCCAAAATATCTGAATGCGAAATAGGTTGTGCTTGCATCCCACAGTCATCCTCATCATCAGAGTCAGGACTGGAAGGGTCTGTTGGTTGAATGACTGGCATACATAGCCCTATAATATCAGTGCTTGAAAGAGTGGCGCTAGTAGAAACATCATTGTCAATGTTCACAAACTTCTCTGATTCAATCTTCAGTTCTTTATACAATCTAGCAAGTAATGGCCCCACTGAAATGTCAATAACATTGCTCTCACTGCTCGCAGTTTGCAATAGTTGCTGGTAAAACTCTATTCACTATGTTCAACCTCTTCCAACAGTTCAATCTTTTTTTTTAAAGTTAAAGTAGCAAGCTTTCGCCCACTAGGGACCATTGTTGACATGTAGCGAGATATCATATGTGCGAGATTGTTATTCTCTAGGCTGACTAAAAATAATTCTTTCGTGAAACAATTTTTTTCGGGGGGTGTGAAATGAACAGTTCGACTTAAACACGACCACTTATATAGTCGGTATTCATTTTTATGTTCGACTAATCCGAAAATTTGAGTTAACCAAATTCGACTTATCAGGACTTTTTATACAATGATAAAGAAGGATAATGGCCGGGACTAAGCCAGTAACGTCGACTTAAGCGAAATTCTACTTATCCGAGTTCTACTTAGTGGACTCGACTGTAGTTTTATCTGTAAGCATTGTCTTTGTTTTTGCTATGTTAAGATATAGGTTCCCTTGGTACCTACAATCGGCAATAATTATCTCCCCCTAAACAACAAAATTCAACATGCTTTATCCCCCTTAACAAGAAAAAAAACCAGCAATAATTATCGCCCCCTTAGCACTTAACTCGGCACCTTTATCTCCCCTTAGTAACGAAAACTTGTTATCCCCCTTAACAAGGACAAAACTGGCAATTATTATCACCCAAAATCGAAGCCACATTTTTCAAATTTTGCAATTTGGGTACTTAACTGCTTCTGGTTTTTGGTACTAAAGGGAGATAAATTGTCTTTCCACTGTCACTAAGGGGGATAAATCATGTTGTATTTCATTATTAAGGGGGAGATAATTGAGAAAATGATTAAGATGTAGGTGCGTCCAGTTTTTTTATTTTTTTTTATTTTTCCAGAGTGGTCAACCATAAGCAGGAGCTGATGCTGGCTTGTATCATGACCAGATTTGCAGAGGCCACTCCTGCAGATTTTAAAGTCTCGCAGAAACTGTGGCTGACAGACCCCATGTGTAAACCATACCAGCGTGCAATTACAGAGCTGACATGTGTCCAGGAACACTATACTATGCCCAGCAAACTGGAATGTATAGGTCAGTAAGGTCATTGATTTTCTGTAGTGAAGCCACAAACAAAAGGTTGCACATTTTATTGCCTGGCATATTTCACTGCATCTCGTCAGGTGCATACTGTAGAAGCCTCACAGTATAAAATATTGATTTATATGGTTGTTTCGAGAATTGAGGTTTGAAGATTGAGCACAACCCACCATTGGCAACGTTGATCGTATTCCAGTACGAACCTTGGGCCTCGTCCATGTTGGATTGGAAGCACTAGATTCTATTATATATGTATATATATATATATATATATATATATATATATATATATATATATATATATATATATATATATATATATATTCATTGGCACCTTGCCGTCTTGACAGACGATAGTTTGTGCTTTAAAAAGGCATAACTTTTAACTATGGCGGTAGCGAGTGTGACTGATAAGGCCAATTTGCGCTGTAAATGTCCGTTCACAGTGGGTGCATGTGAACACGTGGTCATTTCCACCATCATGCACCATCTTACGTCTCAAACGCTTGGTGTGTGACTTTTCTGCAATAATTTTCTCCTTTGACTTTATTCCATTTCTGATATTTGCCCTCCATGCAACACGTTCAGCTGCGACTTGCTCCCAATGTGCATTATCAATGCCTGTATCAATCATGTCCCGCTTACACACATCTTTGTATCGTAGTAGAGGCCGACCCTGAGATCTCTTACCCATCTGTAATTCACCAAAAAAGATATCCTTTGGTATTCTACCATCATCCATCCTCCTAAGATGTCCTATCCATCTAAGTCTACGAAGACTGAGCATGGAATAAACTGTCACACAACCTGATCTTTCCAATACTTCAGTATTTGTGATTTTGTCTTGCCACTTAATACCAAGAATTCTTCGCAGACAAATCCTTCACATCATCAGAGGAATCGAGTGTCGGTGCATATGCAGTAATAATGGTGGCAAACCCACAAGAGGTTGCCAAGCGCAGGGATAATAGTCTTTCATTTCCTCCTGCTGGAATTTCAATCATTCCCAGTAGCGAATTCTTCACTGCAAAGCCCACACCGTGTTGCCTTTTTTCTGCCTGCCCTTTACCCTTCCAGAAAAAGGTGTAGTTGTTTTCCCTGAGTGACCCTTCCTCAGCGAGGCGAGTCTCCTGCAGGCCAGCAATATCAATGTTAAGACGATTGAGTTCGGCATCAATCACAGCCGTTTTTCTCACATCGTCAATATTGGTCAAGTCAGTGGAAAATCCTGGACACATGGTTCTCACGTTCCAGGTTGCAAGCCGTAGCTTGAGGTTTCTATTTCTATTTTTGTTTGTACCTGGTGCATTGGTTTTACAGCCTGCGATTCAGATTTTGTCCTAGCCCCAAGCACCCATTGAAGCAGGCAGGCTGTGGCGGATCAGCACCCAATTGGCTGGGGGCTGCCCAGCTTGAGGCGGGCGGTAGCTGATCAGTGACACCTATAGGTGTCTCCCACCGTCAGAGGCAACGCGTGGCGCCCCATGTCTACGCCAACTGACAAGGACTTATAACCCGTAACAGTTGCCTCTCGCTTTGATTCCGAGACCAGTTAAGACCAGGGATGGAGTTATTGCCTCTCCATAGCACAAAGCCTGGGCTAAAATATAGAGATCATGTGTTGCCCATGCAGCATGATCCCTCTCTCGGCCTGCCTAGTTCACTCCAGAGGAAAGGTAACACCCCTACATCTGGAACAAGACAAGCTGCAGAAGCTGCCGGATCAGCAAAGCAATGCTCTAACTGTCCGCCTGTCGGAGTTTCGATCCTAGACCAGTCGCCAACCAAGGCTTAGGACCTGGTCTGCCCTGCCATGACAATTTTGTCTTTAGCTTGCATTTCCTCGCACCAGGGTAAGGCTTGTACCCTCCCAATTGCGCTCTTCCGCCCGAAGCCGTTGGCACAATGTGGGGTGTCGGGTTTGGTAAGCGCCGCCCAACGTTCGGCGCTAACAGAAACCAGGTAGTACCGTCTACTGTTATACGGTAGCTCAGTCATATCTGACTAAGACCTGATATATATATATCTATAAAACAGAGTGTATGTTTGTGGGTTTGTGGGTCTTGGATGCGTTCGATAACGGTACATCGGATTGAGATGAAATTTTCTACACGTCTTCCTTTCATTCCTGTGCAACCGACTATAATAATTTCTTAATGTAAAATCTTCTACTTATTTAATAACATTTACTTTTCCATTTTCATTATATAATGTCTATATAGCAGGGGGACTTCACTCTAGAAAAGTTATTTCAAGGGGCATAACTTTTAATAACATTTCTATATACTTTATAGTCATATTGTTGGACTTACCTGCACTATTGTTAAACTCTTTGTCTATAGTTATTTTTAGGCATATGAGTTATATTAAATAATGATATAATCTTTAAGGTATTTTTAAAGTTTGCATAAAAATAATGCATTATGCATAACATTTTAACCCATCTTTTTCTGCTTACAAAACTTATCAACTGTGATTAACTGTGATTACAAACAGTTTTCATTAAAAATAATGAATGGTGTGTGGAAGGACATTCTTTTAAGTTACTGTTTACCGGCGAAACCACGCCGGGTCAGATAGATAGACAGACAGACAGATAGTCGGGAACGGAAGCTTATTTGACTACTTATATGAATGAATTAAATGACATGCTCCCCACCAGGGACTGGGTGAAGCCGGGACAGACAGACAGACAGATAGACAGACAAACAGATAGTCGGGAATGGGAGAGGTTATATGACTACGTATATGAATTAAATGAGATGCTCCCCACCAGGGACTGGGTGAAGCCGGGTCAGACAGACAGAAAGACAGATAGACAGACAGACAGATAGTCGGGAACGGGAGAGCTTATATGACTACTTATATGAATTAAATGAGATGCTCCCCACCAGGGACTCGGTGAAGCCGGGCCGGGTCAGCCAGACAGACAGACAGACAAACAAGCAGACAGACAGACTGATAGATAGATAGATCCACTCCAGGGCCTGGGCGAAGCCGGGCCGGGTCAGCTAGTATATATATATATATATATATATATATATATATATATATATATATATATATATATACCTTCTGTTAGAACTGAGTAATTCCACATTATTTAATACCAGAGACTTAATTAAAAAGGACAGATGTTTTAACATTAGCAGGTTCTAGATCCATTACCTATTTTTAACCTGGCCAAATCTGAAATTGAGTTTGAAGAATGAAAATTACTTCAATCTGGTTTTTGGAAACAAAATGTATGTTTAAAAAAAAATAAGTTATGTTTATGAATAATTTGTTTGTTTTGTAGTAAACTAACTGTGATGTGCAGTATTTATATTTTTTTGAAATTCTGCAGTGAAAGTCTGTCGTCTGATTTGTGAATGTGTGGATGACTACTACAGCAAGAAACACAGTACTGGTGAATCAGCCAACAAGAAAGCCCCATCAGTGTAAGTTTCACATAAATGGGAATTGTCATTTCTCAGAGTAAATTAATTCAAGTTTACAATCCCTATTCAAATAGTAAGTGTGAAATGTTATTTGTCAGAGCAAATTGTATCAAGTTTACAATCCCTATGAGTTAAGTTGAGTTCAGAACTGACATCACTGCACTCAGGACATTCCCATACATACTCCATCCCTTCATTCAACAGCCAGCGACGAGTCACACTACCTACCGCTATCTGATTAAAAGTTCTCCTGGTCTTCCCTCTCAGCTTTGAGATTCTTCCAGAACCCCTGCCGATCCCCCGCAATCTCATTCTTTCCACATACGAGTTCTCAATCTGTTCTCCCACCTTCTCCGCCTGGTCCCACAAGCGCATGACCTCCCCCCCCCCCCCCTTCCATAGGCAATCTACCACCAAGAGGTGCATTCCCTGCCAGTCTATCAGCCTGTTCATTCTCCCACACCCCCGCTTGGGCAGGGCAAAATGTCCATACAATTCTAACAATCTGTGACCTCTGAAGCGACGATAGCCATTCCACACAAAACATTCCTTTCTCCACCTTACTAAGCATACTCTTTGAATCTGTAATGAATACAGTGTGTGTTGCAGTAGTCTCCTCTAACCAATGGAATGCTGCTGTTACAGCATCCACCTCCATTCTCATGCTGGCGGTCGTAGTCTCATATGCCAGACTCTTCTTTTTCAAGACTCGCTCATTAGCCTTTGCAATAAAACCCCAACCACTACGTTTGTTTCTCACCACTGACCCATCGATGTAGATGACTATGTCACCTTGATGTGTGTTGCTCTGGATCAACTGTTGCACTTCAAACTCAGTGCAGCCCGCTGCCCATTCTCTGCACTCACGACCCAGTGTTATTATTACATTGTGCCAGTCTGTCATGTCTTCTGGAACTTCAACCCACTCTTTTTCATGATTGATAATCTCTAGATCACACACCTGACGTATAGATAGTTCTGCCTGTGCCATCCAGGACCTGTCTCGTCTTAGTCTATGACCCTTGACCATAACCATGGCTTCATGCAACGGGTAATCCCTATCTGCAGCAACTCTCAGGTACCATTTGGCCTGAAGGACCCTATGCCTATCCGTCATTGTTGGTAGCACCAGGATATGCCTCATGCAGATAATTGGTGTGTCCTTAGTGCACCCCAGGATTACCTACATGGGAGCATTCTTAATGCTCTCCAACCTTTCATGCTGGCACTTTGATACTGTCAGCAGCCCCAAACCATGCTTAATTACATAAATTATTACTGCTGAAGAGCCTGTAAAGCATCCTCTGATCTACCCTGTTGCTGCCATCGCCCTCATTGCATTAAGTCCCCTACCAGCCTTCACCACCAAAACCTCCACATGATCCTTAAAAGACAAACACCTGTAAAAGGTGATACCCAAGTACTTCAATTTACTCTCTCTACTAAGAGGATATCCATTCAACATAATACCTGGGACATCTGCCTTGATGATCCGGTTATCCAGGGAGTACCACACAACCAATGCCTTATCTGGGTTTTAACGGTCCCTGCATCCCTGCACCACTCTGCCACCCTGTTTACTGCCATCTGTAAGTCTTCCGCCAAACTAGCCCTGTCTCTGCCCTGTCTCTGCCCTGTCTGTACACCAGCACATCATCTGCAAATCTCAAGATTCTACCCACACCTGGTGTCTCAATAGCTGTGATTTTGCTGGTGTAGACATTAAAGAGCACTGGGGACATGGCAGATCCCTGTGGCAACCCAGGTGTAATAGTACAGGGGTCAGAAGTCCAGGAATCCATGCCCAGTGAAACCTTATGCTCATAGAGGACCACCACAACCCATCTGACAAGGCAAGGGCAGACCTCCATGTCAAATTTAGGGATTGACCTCCAGGGATTGACCCTAATCCTTCTCGGTCGCGCAGCATGGTGGGGGCGGGCAGGGAAGGGGCGATTACTATGTCACCTTTTTCTAAGGGGGATAATTCTAAGAAAAAACAACTTTTATGTTTCTAAGGGCAGATAATATTTGAGTGGGTGGATACTATTTTAAGTAATTGTACAAATAAAAATATTTTTTTAAAAAGACCAGAAAGGCGGGGCAGGAGGGACTAGCAAACCCGGTGGGAAAGTGAGCCATGGTGGATGGACTAGCGAACCCTCGGGATGGATTTGAACTGTTAAAATACGAGATGTGGGCAGGTAGGTGTGTAAGTAATCTGCCAAAGTAACATCTACAAATGTAACATTTCCAACATACCCAGGAATGTAATACACCCATGAGCATTAATCTGATGCCTGCATTAGGTGTCAATCAGCGCTGTGTTGCTAGGGAGATAAGTCTGATTACCTGGCCTGCTCGAAGTTAATTAGTGTTACAAACTATGTGTATTCATGTAGTGTCTTTGTGTGTGATTGCATTTGTCCTCTTGTGTACTTGTCTCTCTGTTTGTATATGTATGTGTGTACGTGTGTGTGACTGGTTGGTATGTATAGAAACAAGCCTACAATGTTAGCACACCAACCGGGCAACTTGTAAATATGTCATCATGAGAGCATATGTATGACTGGTTGTGTGTGTGATACTATTCCGAGAGTATGACATAAATATCACTTGTGTATGGTAGTTAGTAGTATGCCATGTGGGTATGCATCCTTATTTCAGGAGCCTGAACCGAACCCAAAATACTTTCTTATATGTGCTTATGTGACGTCACAACAAGCCTTAAGAAAATGAATTGTGAATTGTCAAATCACGCAAGTGAGGATACTTAACTTCTTCCGGTTCTGTCTGATTTAAAAGTTAAACTTTAATTATTAAAAGTAATAGTATATACAAGGTAATATTAAAAATAGTATTTTTGATATGTAAAGTGAAAAGTAAAGATGGTTGCACAGTATAAGGGTAGGAGGTCTATCATCAACAGTTTTGATGCATATTTGCATATCAGTAAAGATGGTTGCACAGTATAAGGGTAGGAGGTCTATCATCAACAGTTTTGATGCATATTTGCAAATCCAATCGTTAGAAGACCTTACAATACCAATTTAAATAGTAAGTGTTACATGTCGTTTGTCAGAGCAAATTTTATTTAGTTTACAATCTCTATTTAAACAGTGAATGGGAAATGTTGTTTGCCAGAGCAAATTATATCAGGCTTGCAATTCATATTTATTCAGAAAGTTTAAAATGTCACTTATCAGAGCAACATACATCAAGTTTTCAATCTCTTATAAACCAATATAAATGTAAAATGCCATTTATGAGAGCAACATATACTAGGATCGTCCAGTAAGTATCCGGATTTTGTCAGGATAACCCAAAGATGAAGATTATTACGTTTAGTAACTACCGGAGCAGTATATCTATCTGCTCTATCAAAGCAACATTCATCAAGTTTTCAATCTCTTATAAACCAATATAATACCAATATAAAAAAATATAACCCAAAGATGAAGATTATTACATTTAGTAACTACTCCACAATGAACAGTAAACATCTGACACTTAGTCGTGGAATGGACAATTATCAGCAGTTTTCTTGCGATGTTTTTCTTTCAAAATGTCGCCGGACCAGTTGGTTTCAGTGCAGGAACAGTATGTTGTGATGAAATATTTGGTGAAAGAAGGTTCAACGCTCGCTAAAATAAATAATTGACTGTCATGTGTGTTTGGATAATGGACTAGCACGTTCATTGGTGTTTGGATCGTGTAAATGCTTACGTGAAGGTCAAGAATCTAGCGAGCAAGACCCCCATACAGCCACCAAAACTATGGCATTTATTGACCAGTTGCATTGGGAGGTACTGCCATACCCGCATTACTCCTGACTTGGCTTTGAGTGATTTTCACATTTTTGGTCCTCTGAAACAGCATCTCAGAGGACAGAAGTTTGACATGAATGATACAGTGTATCAGGCAATTCCCCAATGGATCAAGGATCAGCCAAAATAGTTTTATGCTGCCAAAATACAGAAGCTCATAGTCCCATGGGGAAAATGTGTTGCAGTGGCAGATGACTGCATAAAAAAAATAGTACAGGTAAATTCAACTCATCTCTCATAGTTATCAAGATATTTCATCAATCAATTTACTTACTGGATAACTCTTGTATCAAGTTATCAAATACTAAAGAAACAATGACATGAGTGTGGAAGGTTATTTATCAAAGTAAGATATGTCAAGTTCTCAGATACTAATGAAACTAACATAAGTGAAATGTTATTTATCATAGTAGCATGTCATAGTAACTCCTGAGTTGATGTCCCTGGAGCTCTGTGTGATACTTTCAACAGGTCACTCTACAGAAAGAGACTGGGCCATATGAAATAAAATCCAGTGTAATGAAGTTGATCCTTTTGCATTAAAACCCGTTTTAAACTTTAAACATAGATGTTACATCTGACCTACTTGGCCGACAGCCACTTAACTATGATACTAGCAATTATGCAGGATGTAGTTTTAATGACTGTGGACTTCTTGAAAATATTGTTGTTCCAAGTTTTGTATTCACCATATGTGTTTTGATGCAACATATACTGCTATAATGTGTCTTATTTTTGGTAAAGTTTTCACATTACAACTCTATTCACAAATGATGTTGGAAATATCCACTACGGTTTAGTTGGCAAGTATGGATATGTTTTTTCGTGTTGTCAAAGACTTTGTGCAACTCGGACAGTGTAATGTTATTAATGTTGTTGATGATTGAAACCTGAAGTTCTATTATTGTGTGGGGATTGTTTTCGTACTCTTTTCCTTTAAGTGCCACCCAGAGGTAATAATCCAGGGGAGTAAGATCCAGAGAACATAGAAGCCAAATTCCACGAGAGATTATGCAATTTGCAAAAATGCCACCCTTAAGAAACACATTTTCACTAATAAATATTCTGTCTTAAATAGTTAACACCATTGTTACTGAGATCAATTACTAAAACATCTGCATGTAGCAGTGATATTCTAAACCAGTGGTTCTCAACCGGTGGGGAATTCCCTCCTGGGGGGGATTTTAGAGTTTCCAGGGGGGAATTAAGATTATTTGAAGATCGCATTAATACAAGTACCAGTTACTTGATATTGTTTTTCCCTCTAAATTTTATGGTTCTGTACTTCTCGCCCTAATGAAATTCATTTTATAACGTAAGTAGACCTGCAAATCACGTTTTATGTAGATGTCTAGACTTGTTCTAGTATGTATTATTAAATTTAGCTTCCATTTTTATGTATACTATGTAAGGGTGGGGGGATTTATAGGGGGGAAATTTGAAAGGGGGGAATGTCGTTCTGAACATATGGTAAAGGGGGGAGGGGGGGGGGGCATGGGCCCAAAAAAGTTGAGAACCACTGTTCTGAACTAACGTTTACATGACGCTTGAACTATGATGTATTACTCGGTGAATACAAAACTTGGAACGGCAATATTTTCAAAAAGTCCACATTCATTAAAAATAGACCCTATATTTCACAGACCCTGCATAGTTTAGTGGCTAGGAAGCTTGCTTGCCCACCCAGTGGTCATGTTTTCAAAACCCCTCAGAGGTCCATTTTTACAAATTAACCTGGGCTGCCAGGACGACCCTAAAATGGCTACCAGAAAATGTCAGGGGAAGTAAAGGTGACTCTTTGTTTTCACTGACTCGCATTGAACTCAAGTGTAGTCCATACACACTGTTTATAGCAGTGATGGACAGAATTTTGCATGTGGATTAGCTTTCCCATTAACAGTATCCCTTGCGAACAGGCGAACCCACTCCGACTTCAGAGGTACTTGTAATTTACATCCTTAAGTCAAGGACGACAGGTCAACATTTTAGTCCTGCTGTTCGGTGTAGGGGTTGGACTCCTTACCTTGATATCAACACACCGGATGTTTAAGAACGCACGTTCTTACCCATTGAACCATGCTGACCTGCGGTGACTCATTTGATATTGGTCACTTCACCCGTGGAGTGTCATTTGGTTTATAATGTGTCATGTCCCATTAAAAGGTTCTTGACTTGACTTCGCTTGTGTTTCTGTATTAGGGGAGCAGATGACCTGTTGCCTGTTCTCAGCTACGTGGTTGTGCAGAGTGCCATGCCCCAGTTGGCATCTGAATGCCATGCTATGACAGAATTTATCCATGAAGGGTGAGCATTGCATTGTGATGTGTTAAATTGTGTTGTGCTGTATTGTACTGTATTATGTTGTGTTGTGCTGTATTGTGTTGTATTGTATTATGTTGTATTGTGTTGTTGTCATGAATAAGGATCGAGTGACAGGGTATTGCTGTTTATCATGTTATAATTCAAACTGCATTGTCATGGATGACGAACGACATTTACGAACCTGAAGCATGACATGATAATGGTTCTTTCATAATATAACATTTCTCTTCTGATTACACGGTTCACATTGGTTCACATAGCCACACAATTATACTATCACACATACTATACTACACTGATCTAAAATGATAACACATTGGCGGCAATATATAATTTGCCATTGCCGACTTTGACTCTCACCCATGCATTCCTTGCAATGGTCTCAGCTCGAGTGTCTATTATTCAACAGTCCCTACACTTTTGTGTTCATTCAAAGTGCGCAGTTCGCTCAAAGAATACTGTTACACACCCAAAAAGCAATAAGAGCTAACCTTGGCTTCTTCTTCTGCGTTCATCCGGATTTTTTTCCGGATGTGACTGCGTTGTGCCTGTTTACAGCAGAGCTGCGTTCTTGCGCCATCAGGCCGACACATCCGACTTCTGCGGGCATTTGTTGACCGGGTTAACCTTCCCGGGGTAACCTTGGCTTATTATAGTTTATTGTGTTGTGTTGTATTGTATTTATATCAACAATATCCTGTGCTCATATTTTCACTATGTGCTAATAATGAATTGGTTTGATAACATGAAATCTTTGGCAGATACATGATGGGAGAGGAAGGCTATTGTCTGACCAGTTTACGAACAGCTGTCAATTACGTGATCTCAACGTTTCCCCGTGTGGCCAGACGGGAGAGTTTCAGCTGAGATGTTATTCAAATGGTAATACAAACCAGTCTCACATAAATTTTTTGTCATTAACTCAATACCATATCCTATTCGCAAAATCGCTTCAAAATTACTCAACTGATCTTAGAGTGCCTTTAGTAGTTGCGATTCTTCAAGTCCTCTTCTTTGTTCTTCTTTTAAGGAAAGTATGTCACACCTGTTTCAATTCGATTCGATTTCACCATTACCTTTACTCCGTTCAACCTCAAGGAGAAGTTATAGTAGGGTCCATCACTGGCTCAGAATGATAATCCTGTGACTAGTCAGCCACCAAAGCAGCTGCCCACGGTTTTACCCTCACAGTCCTATTAATCCGAAGGTGATTGTTGTCCATATCGAGTAATGGACTTGTGTTAGTAACGGTGTACCTAGTAAATCGGGGGGCTAAGTTGTCTCGAGGTATGGTGTCCGCCTTGAGTGCTGGAGGTCCCAAGTTCAAGCCCTGGTGGGGGGTCGGGATTCTTTTCACATGGACTTCTAGTAACAAAATTTACCCTGGTCTCTGGGTAGTGAGATCAGACGCCCGTGTGTATTGTTGCACACTTAAAAAATCCATTGGCAGTTGGAAATTGAAAAAGAGTAGCCTAACGGCGATGCCTGGGCAAAATTTTGAGTTAAAAATCTATCCAAAGTATTTCAGGATCCTCGCCATTGCTACGGAGTTTGTGCACTGAGCTGAGATTCTCTGGACTCAGGCTTGAGTTAGGAGTAGAACGGAACACTTATGGGTTACACCCATGTGCTGTGATGTTGATCTGTCGACTAAACTAAACTAAACTAAACTAAACTAAACTAAATGTCACACCAAGTTTTGCACCTTAAAGATCAGTATGTCCAACTTCGGCCTGCATTTGTGCCAGGTTTGCTCGCTCTAGACAGATTCCGTCCAAGGTCACCGGCTCTATTCACCCAAGGGTAGATTTTCTTGCCTAATAATTTTGTCAGAGCAGAAGTCTAAATGCCTGCTTTTTGCTATTTCCAACTGCCATGGGATTTTTAATGCGTGCCACTTGCACACAGGATGTTCTGTTTTTCACCCTTGTCCAAGAGGGCTAAGTTTCTGATCTCACTATCCGAGAGATGAGGGGGGCATGAAGTATCATTATATACAAGTCTGAATTAAGTCAAATGCATGGTTTGTATTCCACATAAGCATTTCTACAAGTCACTTCCGTAATCTGTATTTTGAGAAAAGGTGAGATGTTCAGCTGTTTGTCAGTATGAAGCAGTAAGCTTCAAACTGCAACATTTGTTCTCAAAATTAGCTTGTTAAAATGTGACTTTTATTATTGTACAATAAGAGTTAATTTGTGGTAATATCTTCAGGTAAATGTATTGTCATAATATATTAATTCTTTCCGACATCAGTATCTCTGGTCCCTTTCATCAGTATATGTGTACCTTTACATAAGTGTGTATGTACCTTTACATCAGTGTATGTGTAATTGTTCATCAGTATCTGTGTACCTTTACATCAGTATCTGTGTACCTTTACATCAGTGTATGTGTAATTGTTCATCAGTATCTGTGTACCTTTACATCAGTATCTGTGTACCTTTACATCAGTATCTGTGTACCTTTACATCAGTATCTGTGTACCTTTACATCAGTATCTGTGTAATCGTACATCAGTATCTTTGTACCTTTACATCGGTCTCTGTGTAACAATCACATAAGTATCTCTGTTCCCTGTCATAAGTATATGTGTACCTTTATGTCAGTATCTGTGTACCTTTACATCAGTATCTATGTAACAATCACATCAGTATCTATGTAACAATCACATCAGTATCTATGTAACAATCACATCAGTATCTGTGTACCTTTACATCAGTGTGTATGTACCTTTACATCAGTATCTGTGTACCTTTACATCAGTATCTGTGTACCTTTACATCAGTATGTATGTACCTTTACATTAGTGTGTATGTACCTTTACATCAGCATCTGTGTACCTTTACATCAGTATCTGTGTACCTTTACATCAGTGTGTATGTACCTTTACATCAGTGTGTGTGTGCCTTTACATCAGTGTGTATGTACCTTTACACATCAGTGTGTATGTACCTTTACATCAGTGTGTATGTACCTTTACACATCAGTGTGTATGTACCTTTACACATCAGTGTGTATGTACCTTTATACATCAGTGTGTATGTACCTTTACACATCAGTGTGTATGTACCTTTACACATCAGTGTGTATGTACCTTTACACATCAGTGTGTGTGTACATTTACATCAGTATCCGTGTACCTTACATCAGTATCTATATCACTTACATCGGTATCTATGTACTCTTACAATTGTATCTATGTACCCTTACATCAGTATCTATATCACTTACATCACTATCTATTACACTTGCATTGGTATCTGTGTACACTTACATTAATATTTGTGAAGCCTTACAGTTGTATCTGTTATGTAGTGACACTTGCTTCTCTCTTGTTCAGAGTGGTTGTCATTCAAGGCTTGTGAACCTTAGAATCATGGGATGTGTGAGCTGTGTGTGACACTCTTCAGCTGTGAGAATTAACTACCTGGAGCCAGCTACACATGGACATGTGTACGTGGAGTCTGCAATAAGTGGACATGTGTACATGGGACCAGCTACAAGTGGACATGTGTACGTGGAGTCTGCAATAAGTGGACATGTGTACATGGGGTCTGCAATAAGTGGGCATGTGTACATGGGGCCAGCTACAAGTGGGCATGTGTACATAGGGTCTGCAATAAGTGGGCATGTGTACATGGGGTCTGCAATAAGTGGACATGTGTACATGGGGTCTGCAATAAGTGGACATGTGTACATGGGGTCAGCTACAAGTGGACATGTGTACATGGGGTCTGCAATAAGTGGACATGTGTACATGGGGTCAGCTACAAGTGGGCATGTGTACATGGGGCCAGCTACAAGTGGACATGTGTACATGGGGCCAGCTACAAGTGGGCATGTGTACATGGGGTCTGCAATAAGTGGGCATGTGTACATGGGGTCTGCAATAAGTGGGCGTGTGTACATGGGGCCAGCTACAAGTGGACATGTGTACATGGGGCCAGCTACAAGTGGAAATGTGTACATGGGGTCTGCAATAAGTGGGCATGTGTACATGGGGTCTGCAATAAGTGAACATGTGTACATGGGGTCAGCTACAAGTGGGCATGTGTACATGGGGTCTGCAATAAGTGGGCATGTGTACATGGGGCCAGCTACAAGTGGACATGTGTACATGGGGCCAGCTACAAATGGACATGTGTACATGGGGTCTGCAATAAGTGGGCATGTGTACATGGGGTCTGCAATAAGTGGACATGTGTACATGGGGTCAGCTACAAGTGGACATGTGTACATGGGGCCAGCTACAAGTGGGCATGTGTGCATGGGGTCTGCAATAAGTGGGCATGTGTACATGGGGTCTGCAATAAGTGGACATGTGTACATGGGGTCTGCAATAAGTGGATGTGTACATGGGGTCTGCAATAAGTGGACATGTGTACATGGGGTCTGCAATAAGTGGACATGTGTACATGGGGTCTGCAATAAGTGGACATGTGTACATGGGGTCTGCAATAAGTGGACATGTGTACATGGGACCAGCTACAAGTGGACATGTGTACATGGGGCCAGCTACAAGTGGACATGTGTACATGGGGCCAGCTACAAGTGGACATGGGTACATGGGGTCAGCTACAAGTGGGCATGTGTACATGGGGTCAGAAACATGTGTACATGGGGCCAGCTACAAGTGGACATGTGTACATGTGGCCAGCTACAAGTGGACATGTGTACATGGGGTCAGAAACATGTGTACATGGGGCCAGAAACAAGTGTTGTCAGAGATGCCTACCCATTGCTTCATCAGTCAGTTACATGGATGCCTGCTTTTTCATTCATCAGTTACTGGTGCTGTTTCATCTATACTGATATATATATATATATACACACACACACACACAAACACACACACACACACATATGCTGTTTCATCTATTACTTGCAGTATTTTATCTGTATAATATGTGTGTGGGTGGGTTAGTATTAATGTGTGCCAGTATTGCATATGTTTGTATCTGAAGATATGCCAGTAACGCATATATTTTTTTTTTGGTATTTTCTCATGGGATCATCAGTACTTGGTGTGGAGTTCTGTCGTAGTCAGTGCGTTTTATTAAATTGTTTTCAATAGGGGGCTGACAGTTAGAGTATTACTTTACTGATCTGGCAGCTTCTGCAGCATGTCTTGTTCCAGACGTATTGGTTCATGCTGCGTGGACAACACATGGTCTCTACAATTCAGGTCAGGCTTTGTGCTATGGAGAGGTATCCCTGGTCCCCGCCATAGGAGATGGATTTTTTTTCCGTTTTTCACCCTCTACTGTGTTTGTCCGGAATGTTGTTTTAGACATAATTGTGTTGTGCCTGTTTACAGCAGAGCTGTGATATTTGTATCAATTGGCTGACACATCCGACTTCTTCAGGAATTTGTTGGCCAAGTTATCATCCTGGGTTTTTTTTTTTTTTTTTTTTCACTGTTTTTTTTTCCTGCATAGTTGAGTTATTTTAACTTGGTTGAAAATGTGCTGAGATGTACTCATAGTGATTCATAATAACGCAGCTGAATTATCCATGTGGCAAGTGGCTAACTGATTAAAAACAGGAGCTGTAATGTGTTAAGTCCTTAAGGCAGTGTTCATAAGACTTCATAGATTCATTCTTCTGGCTGATGGGGAATTGTCCTCCAGGCAGGTCCCTCATGCAAAGAATGAGGTTAATCTCAGTTCTATAGAACAATAAGAAGTTTACGTGGGCGAAAGGATAAGAGCGTTCACTCTTAAACTTCTAGTGCACTAATGGCAGGGTAGGGGATTGAACTCCTACATCAATATTAAATTGGATTTCTTGTTAAAAAAGCAATGGCAAACTACTGAACTTAAAATTTCCTAAAACATCAGCCTGGGGTTTATCACAATATTTCGCAAAGTACAAGCAACATTTGATAGAATAGTCTGCAGGTCCCTTGGGCAAATAATGAGGTTAATCTGAGTTCAATAGAACAAGGGTTCAGGGGCTGAACTGACCTTAGAAGAACCCAGTCATGAGATCTTCCATTCACAGCATATCCAACTGTATTCATCTTCTCCCCTCAATCTAGTGAACTTCTACAAGAACTGCTTTTGTCATTCCATAAATACAAAGAAATAAATAGACTTGACAAACTGTGCATTGGAATAAAATATGACAAACATATGAAGTATAATTACAATATAAAAACATAAATATTGTAAACATAGAAGCCACAAGCAATATGTTGCATGATTTATTGCCAGGAATATTTCGCTTCATATCATCAGTTGCATACTGCAGAGTTATATATCATATGAAGTGAATAAATGAATAATACATTGGCTGCAACACTTAAAATACACACAGGTATTGTTTGAATGTGGAGCATTTGTTATCACTACAATAATTTCAAATTTAACATGAACTGTTTCTGTTTGCATAAAACCGGCTGAAGACAATTAATTGCTAATATCTTACTATATTTGAGCAATTGTGTAGACTGATTGATGAACAGACAGAGTCTCCACATCTGGAAATTTTGGCAAGGGAGTGAGTAGAGGGTTTGGATGATGCTCAGAGCATAGAGGAAAAGCCAGGCAGACTTTTAATCAAATTGTTGCTGGAATAATCTGTCTGGGAACTCTTTAGTGGCTTTCGAAGAGGGGGAGCGGAGGATGTGTGGGAATGTCCTGAGTGCAGTGATGTTGATTCTTCAGTTTAGTATTAAGTATTATAGAATCAGTTGTTGGTGTTATAATTGCGTATGTAACAGGTCATCAGTGTGATGGTGTGTTTGCTTCAGTTTGTGTGTTGAAGACAAAACTCATGCTCAGAATGATATAAAATGCTATAAGATATAGGTGTATAAGATATAAAATGATGTACATAAATGATATATATATATAAAAGTTAAGGTTTGAGGATTGACTTCATTGTGCTGGGTGGTACCCTATCAGGTTCAGGCTCGCTCTGCAGAATGTCCAGCTGCCCACCTAGACAACACAAGCACGAGCTCTGTAGCTTCGGTCATAAGCCCACAGTTCTTCAGAAAAATTGTACTCATCTGAACAACGCAGTCTGAAAACAAACCCACAACATGAGAACATGAGACATACAGCTTGACCATATCGCCACAGAGATCCCGGCATCGGAATAATATGATTCAGAAGAACCTTTTCTGTTGATAACTGCATAATTATTCTTTGTCCCAAAGCAGTGTTCTGTGATGGGTCTATGATATGATAGTGCCTTCACATTTTGAAGGCCTTAGAACAAGGAGGAATATGTGGCCAGTCTTTTCCTCACTATGGCAGACTATGATCCCGGGCGTTGATGTCACGTCCAACCGTGCTTATGGCATGCTATGCTATTTGATAAAATATTATAGAGTCTTTGTGTTTTTAATTGCCGAACCTCTGTATAAAATAAAAACATCTATACAAATCTTCAGCTGGTTAGTTGAGTGTAGTTCTGATCATTTTAACATTTTGAAATGTAATAGTCTAGGAGGCACCAGCAAACATGTTCCTCCACAAAATCTACTGTGTTCTTGACAAGTTTGCTACTGGTCATCTTCCGTGCCATATTGCCAACCTATTCAGAATTGTCTCACTGATCACCGTTTTTTTCTTATAGTCCATGCCATGTGGCAACTGGCAAGATCGAGGGGGAAGAGAATAAGGGGAGGACAAAGAAGTAAATACCTGGATGGCTTGGCCATGTGGTATGGTCGAGACAAAAACACTGAGCTGATCCACGATTCTGGTGATCGAGTGAGATGGCAAAACATGACCGCCCACGCTAACCGGCATGGCACATGATGATGGTGACTGCCAATCATTTCTGAAACTGACATTCCTTTATGCCATGATGTCAAACTGTTCAGCATCTTCTGTCTTGGTTTCCCCCTGCCTCTCTTTCCCCCCAACCTTCTCGTTGCGAAGACATACTCCAATCTTCTCTTCTGTGTGCCCACAGAATCTGGCTGACTTCTTCTGATGCGAGCAACCAGTTCTCTTTGCGAGTTAGCTTCTTTCAAGATATCTTCATTGTTCTTTTTATCCAATCTTCTTCTTTTTATGCCCCATCAGGTCCTCAACCAAACCAGGTCAAGCTGTTCTATCGTTTGCTATCATCTGCAGCTCCCATGTCCTCCCAATATTTACCTCTCTAGAGAATTAAACAAATTCCAGTGGACCAAAAAGAGAAGAAAAGACGCTGTCGCTGAATAGGATATAAACTGAGAAAACTTGAGGACAATATAACTAGACACTTGTTTGAAATTCACGAGGCAAACGATATAGCTTCTTCTTCTTCAGCGTTCCGAGCCATTGAGGTTCTTTGCTACAGATACAATCCGTCTCCATTCGTCTCTCTGGTGGACCTTCTCTTGCCAGTCGTTGATTCCAAGTGCTTGTAGGTCTGTATATGTATTATCTCTCCACCGCCTTCTTGGTCTACCTCAGGGTCTACGGTCATTTAATTCCTGAGTGTAAGCGAGTTTTGTTTCCCTATTATCTTCCATTCTTTCTATATGCCCCAGCCATTGTAGTCTATTAGCCTTCATGATACCAGTGATTAGCGGGGACTTAAACAGATCATAAATGTCTTTGTTACTTCATCTTTTCCACTCTCCACTTTGTGTATCCCTAATGGGTCCAAAGATGCGTCTTAAAATTTTGTTCTCAAAGGTTTGTAACAAGGCTTCATCTCCTTTCGTTGTACTCCAGGTTTCAGAGCCATACAGCACAACTGGTCTGATCAGTGTTTTGTATATTGTGATTTTGGTGTTACGAGATAGCGCCTTTGATTTTAGTAGATGTTGTAGTGCAAAGTATATCTTATTTCCAGAGTTGATTCTAGTTTGTATTTCTTCCCTTATGATGTTGGAGCAGTTGAAGATTGTACCCAGGTATTTGTATGTTTCCGTTCTTTTAATGGTCATATTATCTATTTGTATGTGGCCAGAGATTTTAGCCATTCCATCTCTGGAAAACGATATAGCGGGAAACCTAAATACACTCAGAGAAGAGAATTACAGACAAAGATGAACTATACTGGGAGGATATGGAAGGAGCTGTGGGAGATAGCAAAAGACAGGACGGCTTGTCGTGGGTGATTGAAGGTCTATGCCCCAATGGCGTATAAAGGGCAGAAGAAGGCATGCTAATACAAGAGATGAGACAGGATGACTGGTGAAGGATGAAGAAACTTTCCGGCAGATTGTGATGAGATGGTGTTCTGCAAATGACTTTATATACGATGAAGGAATGCTGTACTTCAGTCGAGTATGTGACTTTAACCGGCACCTACCATTCCCTATGTTGTGTGGACACCTATGGTGAAACTAGGGTGTTCTCTCCAGAGCGCATGTTTTGGACACGTCTATTTGGAGAGCAAGCTGTTGCACATGAATCATGTTCACTCCTCAGTGTCACGGATAGATAGGAGAAATTACAGCTCGGTCTGGTATCAATGATATCTAAGGCAGGAGTTGTCAGAATGGTGTTGAGATCAACATTAGTTTGCCTTAGAGACTCCATCTCAGGATTGTTCCTTCGTTTTATTCCCAAAATCTTTTCCATGTACGCGCAATCTGCGAGGCAGCAGGAGTTTGGAGCCAAGAGTTTACTTTCATCTAGATGGGCAACCAACAAAGGTTGACGATTCCGATCTACCCCCCAAAAAAGCAACTAGATATTTGAAGTCGCCAGTGGCTCGTCTTTCGCTCGTTCTCCTGTTAGTAGATATGGTTACAATAAGTTTACAAAGAACCATGTAAACGTTGGACTCACGAAGATCAGGGGTTGAACTTGCGGTCAGAGACTCTTTGTTACACACTTTTGAAACCAGAGATTCACAACCAACCAAGATCCACATTTCAAAAATATCATTTTATTCATAATCTACGTTTTCAATTCAAACGGTAATTTTGAATACACATAATATTGTACATCTTGTCTAAAGGGTCTATGGTAATACGGTATTTGCTAGGAGAGAAGTATATATTTGATGTTGGTTAGTTAATCGTCAGACTATCCTCATTGCACATCGACCCATTCATGCTATAAGTGCTCGGATCCCTTCCTCAGTATCTCCCTCAGAGTGAAGCAGTCGGCGGCACCAGTTCTGTGTTGGTTGACGATTCTTCTTTGGCTCCTTGCAAATCGCTCCTGTCTGATTTACATTTTCGCGTGATATTCTCGCAGTCTGGTCAGGGTTGCAGATTCGCAGTCGTCTTGTGATTGGTTTAATGAAGTTAATGGCACCGCTTGTCTGGCGGCCCGGTCCATTGCTAGACCGTTTTCTGAAATACTCAGGCTATCAGCTTGCTCATTTCGTCTGACGTTGGTGAAATTACCTTTCAGGGCCGTGCCGTGCTATGATACAGAGAGGCGATCGCATCAGGGAAATCCGTAAGGGGCGGTATTTTAAAGGAGAAAACACTTAATTTAAGGGGTGGCATTTAGAAGACTTGCATCATACTGAGAAAATCTACCCTGTGTGGAAAGAGGAGGGTAGAAGAAAGCGAGACAAAATGCTTGACTGTCTTGTGTTATGGCACGGAACGGCCCCAGAGTCTCCCAGAGAATTACACCCATGAACCGAATCACCGGTCATCAGCATCATCATCATCTTCCACTTCTGCCACCAAGCGTCGTGGGGAGGAATAATTTCCGCTTCAGCGCCTGATGGACGGCACTGGATAGTGCCATTCCGTGTGATTGTACAATGTCTTTGATGTCGTCAATTCATTTTCTTCTCGTTCGTCCTCGTGGTCTCGTCGCAGATGATCTTTGATGTAAGGCCAGTGATGGAGTTGATGGTGTTGCATTCTAACGACATGGCCAAACCACTTGATCTTCTGTTTTTCAATAAATGTGGCACAACGTGTTGATCCCACAGTCTGTCTGATAATAGCATTTCTTACTCACTCTCGGATTGTTAAGTTGGCAGCTCTCCTCAGGCATCCCATCTCGCAGGTGTTGATTTTGCGAAAGTGTGATTTGGATAAGGTCCAAGTTTGAGATTGGTAGCATAGGGTTGGTGTGAATATGCTGTTTATTATTTGCCGTTTTGCGGACATGGGTATATTTGGATGTTTCAGTTAGGGTGATAGTTGATATGTAAGTGCACTAGCTTTTTGACATCTGATTCCGATTTCTCTGTCCAATCTGCCATCTTCTGTGATTATACTTTCAAGATATTTGAATTCTTTAGCTTGTTTCAGAGTTGTGCTATTTATATGTATACTTAGTGGGCCCGGCGATCTGCTAACTTGCATTACTTCGGTTGTGGCTGTATTTATACTCATTGCATCTGCTGCATGTTGAACTCAGATTATTAATATGATATTGTAGTCTGCCCTCATCGCTGTAAAACAGGCACTGGTCGTCTGCAAATAGAAGTTCATTTATTTCCTGTGGATCAGTTGTTTCACCTGGAGTAAGGAGTTCTAAATTTCCTGAATCTGTTCTGTCAAGGCTTGCTTCTTTGGATATTCTGTCCATGTATATATTAAATGGGCCGGTCTCCCTGGCCTAGGCTTTAAACGACTTTCTCCGTAATCCCGTTTATCCACGCAGGGTAAAGCAGCGCGCGAGAATTGGTAGCGGTTCTCGCCGCGTTGGTGACTTAAGGATAAGTGAGCCGGCCGCTCAGAAAGCAATGGCAAACTACTGAGTGTAATCTTGCCAAGAAATCAACAACAGTGGTAAAATGCTGGTGTAGACAGCGATGTCCTGTAAAGGATATGCGAAAAAAAAAAAATATTAAATAGCAGAGGAGAGAGCACACATCCCTGTCTCACTCCTGTATTGACTGTGAACATATCTGATATTCCTTCTTGTGTTCTTACTGCACTTCGGCTCGAGTGGTACATGGCTATGATGTTTTCTAGCAATTGTCCTTGTATCCCGTAGTCTTCAAACAAGCCCATTCCTTTCGGAGCGCTAGGTGGGCGGTTTAACCACTACACCACTGAGATCATCTAGGTCCACAAGGAGATGTGGTTTAACAACTACACCACTGAGATCATCTAGGTCCACAAGGAGATGTGGTTTAACCACTACACCACTGAGATCATCTAGCTCCACAAGGAGATGTGGTTTAACCACTACACCACTGAGATCATCTAGGTCCACAAGGAGATGTGGTTTAACCACCACACCACTGAGATTATCTAGCGCCACAAGGAGATGTGGTTTAACCACTACACCACTGAGATCATCTAGCTCCACAAGGAGATGTGGTTTAACCACTACACCACTGAGATCATCTAGCTCCACAAGGAGATGTGGTTTAACCACTACACCACTGAGATCATCTAGCTCCATAAGGAGATGTGGTTTAACCACTGCACCACTGAGATCATCTAGCTCCACAAGGAGATGTGGTTTAACCACTACACCACTGAGATCATCTAGCTCCACAAGAAGATGTGGTTTAACCACCACACCACTGAGATCATCTAGCTCCACAAGGAGATGTGGTTTAACCACTACACCACTGAGATCATCTGTGTCCACAAGGAGATGTGGTTTAACCACTACACCACTGAGATCATCTAGTCCACAAGAAGATGTGGTTTAACCACTACACCACTGAGATCATCTAGATTCACAAGGAGATGTGGTTTAACCACTACACCACAGAGATCATCTAGGTTCACAGGGAGATTTGATGGCCAGTTTACTTTCCTTATCACATTTCCTTCCCACATAATTTCCAGACAATTCTAAAAAAAAAAAAAAATGTTGGGTACTTATTTTAATTAGGCTGGGTCGGTCCCAGAGTTGTCCTAGTCGAAAAAAGTAATCTTGCCGCTGTTGTGGATTGACACCGGACCGCTGTCTTGGTTGGCAAGCATGCAAACAACGACTTTATTCACTCAAAGGGAGACAATCTTCTCTTTTATATATGTGTGGTTCAATAGTGTCTGAACATTTAAGTTTTAAAGAAGCATTGCTTTAGTTAGAAATACATTGATTTTTCCAAATATGCGATGAGAAGTTAGGTGAAACTATTTGAAAATAAGTAGAATTTGTTGAATGCTGCAAATCTGCTTGCAACATATTGTACACATATTAACGATCTTGCAATCAATTGCCCTGTAGTTGAAATTATAATGTATAATTTCTGTGACTTTGGACTATTTGATGATCATGAAGATTAAGTTTCTCTAGGAGGGAAATGGTGAGCTCGCCAAATCCCTTAATGTTATGAATATAATATATGAGGGGAAATGGTGATCCCGCCAAATCCCTTAATGTTCTGAATATAATATACGAGAGCGGATGTCCAAGAAAGAAGAAGGCGTGTTACAAACTTTACACTGTTATTTTTCTCTATATCCGGAGAAGCTGGAATTATAGGAAATATTCATCATCATCATCGTTAAGTGCCATGCCAGCTGGCGTAGGCGTTCATGACTCTCCGATGTGCACATTTCTGCACATCCTTTTCAGTTTGCATCCAGCTAGACAGAAAATCCATCCATCCATCATGTGCCATGCCGGTAAGCGTGGGCGGTCATGTTCTGCCATCTCACTCGATCACCAGAGTCGTGGATCAGTTCCGTGTTTCTGTCTCGACCATGCCACAAGGCCAAGCCATCCAGATACTTGTTTCTAGGTCTTCCCCTTGGTCTGTTTCCCTCGATCTTACCAGTTGTCACCAAGTTCTCCAAATCATTTCTTCTCATAACATGTCCAAAAAATTGTGACTGTCTACGTCTAATGTCTCTGATCAGTTTACGATCTTCATTTGTTTCTTGAAGGACTTGTTCATTGGTCTTTCTGGCTGTCCATGGTATTCTTTGCATTTTCCTCAGAAACCACATTTCTACAGCCATCAGATGTTTTTCAGTCTGACTGCTCATTGTCCAAGCTTCACATCCATATAAAAGTACAGGTTCTATGTAGCACCTCAACACTCTTTTTCTCGTTTCAATTGACATCTTTTTATTGGTCAGTATGTTTTTCATCTTGCTAAAGGCTAATTTTGCCATGGCGATTCTTGTTCTAATCTCTTCCAGGCATCTCCCATCAGATGTTATCACTGTTCCGAGATAATTGTACCTATTCACTTGTTGAAGAATATTCCCATTTACTTGTATATTACACTGTGGTATTTCGTTCTTCCTAGTGACGACCATAATCTGTGTCTTTTTACAATTTAATTCTAACCCTTGTTGTTCACTGTGTGTAACAACCGCATCTACTAAATTTTGCAGGTCCTGTTCATTGTCTGCAATTAATAAAAATAAAATAAAGACAGAAAATGCAGACAAGAAAACCCGGCAGCTGTGGAGGCGGAAGTACAAGCGTTGATTTTCGAGAATTCGCTAGATGGTGATGCTGTCAATTACACAGATGGGACGGTCGTCCGACATGTGAGAAGCTCATGAGCCTTTACGGCTCAGGCCGGAGTGAGAATTGTGAAGGAGGACTCTGGTGCTTTTGCTGAGACCACATGGACTATGGAAGTCATGGCAGTAAGTTAAGCAATAACATGGCTCGAGACACAGACATTCACTAGGGCATGTTTCCTTAGCGACTCAATGAACATGCTCCAGAGGATAGAGATGGGGTGGGATCCGAAGAGAATGGTTGCTGTCTCTGGAGCGGTCTCGGCTGGCAAAGATTAGTTTCATCTTCGTGCCAGGGCATGCGGGAGTACAAGGGAATGAACGGGCTGACAAGCTCGCAGGTAACGCTACTGTGGAGGACACGCCATGGACCAGGCTGACATTCTGAATGCTCTACGAGAAGTAAAACTTTTGCGAGAACCAAGTGATGACTGTGAATCTACAACCATGGCCAGACTGCGAGAACAGCAAATTAAAAGAGGGGTGGCCAAACAAGAACACTACGCAGGAAGCCAAAGAAGACTGATAAACCAACACAGAACTGATGTCGTTAGCCGCTACACGCTGCGGGATTTGCTGAGGAGGGGATCCGAGCACTTATGGACTGAATGGTTCGATGTGCAATGAGGATGATCTGTCGACTAACTAACTAACTAACTGACTCTCCAGATCTTGGTCTTTAGTTTTCTAGATCAACTCTGCTGTGTGTTTTCATATCTCTGCGCTCTCTGTGCTTGTGTCCTCCCCCATCTTTTCCATCTCCAGTATAGGGGTTGATCTCATCTCTCCTGTGGTGATTCTAAGTGCTTGATTGTGCACCTTGTCCAGCTTTTGTAGAGTGGTTTTTGATGCTGAACACCATGCAGTTGACCCGTATTCCAGGTGTGGTCATATGCTCTGTTGATAAACTTTGCTAAATATTTTCCCACTGGCTCCCCATGTGGTTCTACCTAGCTTTCTCAGGATGCTATTTTCCTTCTGGCTTTTGCTACTGCTTTGTTGATGTGCTTTCTCCATGTCAGTCTGCCATCAAATGTTACTCCAAGGTATGTTGGTTCTTTATCTTCTCTTAGGGGTGTTCCATTTATCTGGATGATCCCTGTTTTTTGTTTTGTTTTGGAGAGAGGGTAAAAAGAGTGATGCTACACTTGTTAGTGTTTATGCTGACACACCGTCTATCTGCTCACACGACTAATGCATCTATAGCTATTTGTAACGATCTGGTGGCCACTGATGCATTTTCATTTGTGCTCCATAGGACCTGGTCACCAGCATACATTGCTACTTTAATTCCATGTGGTAGTTTAGCAACAAGATCATTGATGAAGATTAGGAAAAGTAGTGGTTGGGGGGGGGGGGGCAGAACTCCATCCTGGGGAACACCGTGACGCAATAGTAGTTTCTTGACCTTGAATCCGTCTATCTGTACTCGGGCTCTTCTCTTGTTATGCTTTCACCCCCATGTGTACATTCTTCCATTGACTTTATAGTTTCTCAGTTTCTTCATCAGACCTCGATCTATCTGTACTCGGGCTCTCTAGTTGTGCTGCAAAAATGCTTTCATCCATTTGTACATTCTTACTGACTTTATAATTTTTCAATTGTACTCATCTGAACGACGCAGTCTGAAAACAAACCCACAACATGAGAACATGAGACATACAGCTTGACCATATCGCCACAGAGAACCCGTCATCGGAATAATATGATTCAGAAGAACCTTGTCTGTTGATAACTGCATAATTATTCTTTGTCCCAAAGCAGTGTTCTGTGATGGGTCTATGATATGATAGTGCCTTCACATTTTGAAGGCCTTAGAACAAGGAGGAATATATGGCCAATCTTTTCCTCACTATGGCAGACTACGAACCCGGGCATTGAAGTCACGTCCAACCATATGCTATTTGATAAAATACCATAGAGTCATTGTATATTTAATTACCGAACTTCTGTATAAAATAAAAACATCTATACAAATCTTCAGCTGGTTAGTTGAGTGTAGTTCTGATCATTTTAACACTTTGAATGTAGTATGCTGGGAGGCACCGGCAAACATGTTCCTCCACAAAATCTGCCGTGTTCTTGACAAGTATGCTGCTGGTCGTCTTCCGTGCCATATTGCCAACCTATTCAGAATGATCTCACTGATCACCGTTTTTTTTTCTCTTATCGTCCATGCCATGTGGCGTTGGTGATCTTGTGTGTCCACAACCTTCTGTCTCATGTACTGCCAATCTTCTTATAGTCCATGCCATGTGGCGTTGGTGATCTTGTGTGTCCACAGCCTTCTGTCTCTTGTACTGCCAATCTTCTTATAGTCCATGCCATGTGGCGTTGGTGATCTTGTGTGTCCACAGCCTTCTGTCTCATGTACTGCCAATCTTCTTATAGTCCATGCCGTGTGGCGTTGGTGATCTTGTGTGTCCACAACCTTCTGTCTCATGCACTGCCAATCAAACCGTAAACTGATTAGAGAAATTAGACGTTGACAGTCAAAGTTTTTTGGCCAAGTTATGAGCAGAAATAAATTGGAGAACTTAGTGACAACTGGCAAGATCGAAAGAGAAGAGAACAAGAGGAGGATAGAAGTAAATACCTGTATGGCTTGGCCACGTGGTATGGTCGAGACAAAAACACTGAGCTGATCCACGATTCTGGTGATCGAGTGAGATGGCAAAACATGACTGCCCACGCTAACCGGTATGGCACATGATGATGGTGACTGCCAATCATTTCTGAAACTGACATTCCTTTATGCAATGATGTCAAACTGTCCAGCATCTTCTGTCTTGGTTTCCCCCTGCCTCTCTTTCCCTCCAACCTTCCCGTTGCGAAGACATACTCCAATCTTCTCTTCTGTGTGCCCACAGAATCTGGCTGTCTTCTTCTGATGCGAGCAACCAGTTCTCTTTGCGAGTTAGCTTCTTTCAAGATATCTGCATTGTTCTTTTTATCCAATCCTCTTCTTCTTATGCCCTTTATGCCCCATCAGGTCCTCAACCAAACCAGGCCAAGCTGTTCTACTGCAGCTTCCATGTCCTCCCAATATTTACCTCTCTAGAGAATTAAACAAATTCCAGCGGACCAAAAAGAGAGGAAAAGACGCTGTCGCTGAATAGGATATAAACTGAGAAAACTTGAGGACAATATAACTAGACACTTGTTTGAAATTCACGAGGCAAACGATATAGCGGGAAACCTAAATACACTTGGAGAAGAGAATTACAGACAAAGATGAACTATACTGGGAGGATATGGAGGGAGCTGTGGGAGATAGCAAAAGACAGGACGGCTTGTCGTGGGTGATTGAAGGTCTATGCCCCAATGGCGTATAAAGGGCAGAAGAAGGCATGCTAATACAAGAGATGAGACAGGATGACTGGTGAAGGATGGAGAAACTTTACGGCATATTGTAGTGAGATGGTGTTCTGCAAATGACTTGATATACGATGAAGGAATGCTCTACTTCAGTCGAGTATGTGACTTTAACCGGCACCTACCATTCCCTATGTTGTGTGGACACCGATGGTGAAACTAGGGTGTTCTCTCCAGAGCGCATGTTTTGGACACGTCTGTTTGGAGAGCAAGCTGTTGCACATGAATCATGTTCACTCCTCAGTGTCACTGATAGATAGGAGAAATTACAGTACAGTCTGGTATCAATTATATCTAAGGCAGGAGTTGCTAGAATGGAGCTGAGATCAACATTAGGTTGCCTTAGAGACTCCATCTCAGGATTGTTCCTTCGTTTTATTCCCAAAATCTTTTCCATGTACGCGCAATCTGCGAGGTAGCAGGAGTTTGGAGCCAAGAGTTTACTTTCATCTAGATGGGCAACCAACAAAGGTTGACGATTCCGATCTATCCCCCCCCCCCCCCCAAAAAAAAAAAAAAAAAGCAACTAGATATTTGAAGGCGCCAGTGGCTCGTCTTTCGCTCGTTCTCCTGTTAGTAGATATGGTTACAATAAGTTTACAAAGAACCATGTAAACGTTCGACTCACGAAGACTTGCCGTCAGAGATTCTTTGTTACACACTTTTGAAACCAGAGATTCACAACCAACCAAGATCCACATTTCAAAAATATCATTTTATTCTCCATCTTCTTTACTCATAATCTACGTTTTCAATTCAAACGGTAATTTTGAATATACATAATATTGTACATCTCGTCTAAAGGGTCTATGGTATTTGTTAGGAGAGAAGTATATATTTCATGTTGGTTAGTTAGTCGTCAGACTATCCTCATTGCACATCGACCCATTCATGCTATAAGTGCTCGGATCCCTTCCTCAGTATCTCCCTCAGAGTGAAGCGATCGACGGCACCAGTTCTGTGTTGGTTGACGATTCTTCTTTGGCTCCTTGCATATCGGTCCTGTCTGATTTACATTTTCGCGTGATATTCTCGCAGTCTGGTCAGGGTTGCAGATTCGCAATCATCTTGTCATTGGTTTAATGAAGTTAATCGCACCGCTTCTCTGGCGGCCCTGTCCATTGCTAGACCGTTTTCTGAAATACTCATGCTATCATCAGCTTGCTCATTTCGTCTCACGTTGGTGAAATTACCTTCCAGGGCCGTGCCGTGCTATGAGACAGAGAGGCGGTCGCATCAGGGGGAACCGTAAGGGGGCGGTATTTTAAAAGAGAAAACACTTAAGGGGCGGCATTTAGAAGACTTGCATCATACTGAGAAAATCTACCCTGTGTGGAAAGAGGAGGGTAGAAGAAAGCGAGACAAAATGCTTGACTGTCTTGTGTTATGGCACGGAATGGCCCCAGAGTCTCCCAGAAAATTACACCCATGAACCGAATCACCGGTCATCAGCATCATCATCATCTTCCACGTCTGCCATCAAGCGGCGTGGGGAGGAATAATTTGCGCTCCAGCGCCTGATGGACGGCACTGGATAGTGCCATTCCGTGTGATTGTATAATGTCTTTGATGTCGTCAATCCATTTTCTTCTTGGTCGTCTTCTCGGTCTCGTCGCAAATGATCTTTGATGTAAGGCCAGTGATGGTAGTTGATGGTGTTGAATTCTAAAAACATGGCCAAACCACTTGATCTTCTGTCTTTCAATAAAGGTGTTGATCTCACTGTCTGTCTGATAACAGCATTTCTTACTCGGTCTCGGATTGTTAAGTTGGCAGCTCTCCTCAGGCATCCCATCTCGCAGGTGTTGATTTTGCGAAAGTGTGATTTGGATAAAATCCAAGTTTGAGATTGGTAGCATAGGGTTGGTGTGAATATGCTGTTTATTATTTGTCGTTTTGCGGACATGGGTATATTTGGATGTTTCAGTTAGGGTGATAGTTGATATGTAAGTGCACTAGCTTTTTGACATCTGATTCCGATTTCTCTGTCCTATCTGCCATATTCTGTGATTATACTTTCAAGATATTTGAATTCTTTAACTTGTTTCAGAGTTGTGCTATTTATATGTATACTTAGTGGGCCCGGCGATCTGCTAACTTGCATTACTTCGGTTGTGGCTGTATTTATACTCATTGCATCTGCTGCATGTTGAACTCAGATTATTAATATGATATTGTAGTCTGCCCTCATCGCTGTAAAACAGACACTGGTCGTCTGCAAATAGAAGTTCATTTATTTCCTGTGGATCAGTTGTTTCACCTGGAGTAAAGAGTTCTAAATTTCCTGAATCTGTTCTGTCAAGGCTTGCTTCTTTGGATATTCTGTCCATGTATATATTAAATGGGCGGGTCTCCCTGGCCTAGGCTTTAAACGACTTTCTCCGTAATCCCGTTTATCCACGCAGGGTAAAGCAGCGCGCGAGAATTGGTAGCGGTTCTCGCCGCGTTGGTGATTTAAGGATAAGTGAGCCGGCCGCTCAGAAAGCAATGGCAAACTACTGAGTGTAATCTTGCCAAGAAATCAACAACAGTGGTAAAATGCTGGTGTAGACAGCGATGTCCTGTAAAGGATATACGAAAAAAAAATATATTAAATAGCAGAGGAGAGAGCACACATCCCTGTCTCACTCCTGTATTGACTGTGAACATATCTGATATTCCTTCTTGTGTTCTAACTGCACTTCGGCTCGAGTGGTACATGGCTATGATGTTTTCTAGCAATTGTCCTTGTATCCCGTAGTCTTCAAACAAGCCCATTCCTTTCGGAGCGCTAGGTGGGCGGTTTAACCACTACACCACTGAGATCATCTAGATTCACAAGGAGATGTGGTTTAACCACAACACCACTGAGATCATCTAGGTCCACAAGGAGATGTGGTTTAACCACTACACCACTGAGATCATCTTGCTCCACAAGGAGATGTGGTTTAACCACTACACCACTGAGATCATCTAGGTCCACAAGTAAATGTGGTTTAACCACTACACCACTGAGATCATCTAGCTCCACAAGGAGATGTGGTTTAACCACTTCACCACTGAGATCATCTGTGTCCACAAGGAGATGTGGTTTAACCACTACACCACTGAGATCATCTAGTCCACAAGAAGATGTGGTTTCACCACTACACCACTGAGATCATCTAGATTCACCAGGAGATGTGGTTTAACCACTACACCACAGAGATCATCTAGGTTCACATGGAGATTTGATGGCCAGTTTACTTTCCTTATCACATTTCCTTCCCACATAATTTCCAGAGAATTCTAAAAAAAAAAAAAATATGTTGGGTACTTATTTTAATTAGGCTGGGTCGGTCCCAGAGTTGTCCTAGTCGAAAAAAGTAATCTTGCCGCTGTTGTGGATTGACACCGGACTGCTGTCTTGGTTGGTAAGCATGCAAACAACGACTTTATTCACTCAAAGGGAGACAATCTTCTCTTTTATATATGTGTGGTTCAATAGTGTCTGAACATTTAAGTTTTAAAGAAGCATTGCTTTAGTTAGAAATACATTGATTTTTCCAAATATGCGATGAGAAGTTAGGTGAAACTATTTGAAAATAAGTAGAATTTGTTGAATGCTGCAAATCTGCTTGCAACATATTGTACAAATATTAACGATCTTGCAATCAATTGCCCTGTAGTTGAAATTATAACGTATAATTTCTGTGACTTTGGACTATTTGATGATCATGAAGATTAAGTTTCTCTAGGAGGGAAATGGTGAGCTCGCCAAATCCCTTAATGTTATGAATATAATATATGAGGGGAAATGGTGATCCCGCCAAATCCCTTAATGTTCTGAATATAATATACGAGAGCGGATGTCCAAGAAAGAAGAAGGCGTGTTACAAACTTTACACTGTTATTTTTCTCTATATCCGGAGAAGCTGGAATTATAGGAAATATTCATCATCATCATCGTTAAGTGCCATGCCAGCTGGCGTAGGCGTTCATGACTCTCCGATGTGCACATTTCTGCACATCCTTTTCAGTTTGCATCCAGCTAGACAGAAAATCCATCCATCCATCATGTGCCATGCCGGTAAGCGTGGGCGGTCATGTTCTGTCATCTCACTCGATCACCAGAGTCGTGGATCAGTTCCGTGTTTCTGTCTCGACCATGCCACAAGGCCAAGCCATCCAGATACTTGTTTCTAGGTCTTCCCCTTGGTCTGTTTCCCTCGATCTTACCAGTTGTCACCAAGTTCTCCAAATCATTTCTTCTCATAACATGTCCAAAAAATTGTGACTGTCTACGTCTAATGTCTCTGATCAGTTTACGATCTTCATTTGTTTCTTGAAGGACTTGTTCATTGGTCTTTCTGGCTGTCCATGGTATTCTTTGCATTTTCCTCAGAAACCACATTTCTACAGCCATCAGATGTTTTTCAGCCTGACTGCTCATTGTCCAAGCTTCACATCCATATAAAAGTACAGGTTCTATGTAGCACCTCAACACTCTTTTTCTCGTTTCAATTGACATCTTTTTATTGGTCAGTATGTTTTTCATCTTGCTAAAGGCTACTTTTGCCATGGCGATTCTTGTTCTAATCTCTTCCAGGCATCTCCCATCAGATGTTATCACTGTTCCGAGATAATTGTACCTATTCACTTGTTGAAGAATATTCCCATTTACTTGTATATTACACTGTGGTATTTCGTTCTTCCTAGTGACGACCATAATCTGTGTCTTTTTACAATTTAATTCTAACCCTTGTTGTTCACTGTGTGTAACAACCGCATCTACTAAATTTTGCAGGTCCTGTTCATTGTCTGCAATTAATAAAAATAAAATAAAGACAGAAAATGCAGACAAGAAAACCCGGCAGCTGTGGAGGCGGAAGTACAAGCGTTGATTTTCGAGAATTCGCTAGATGGTGATGCTGTCATTTACACAGATGGGACGGTCGTCCGACATGTGAGAAGCTCATGAGCCTTTACGGCTCAGGCCGGAGGGAGAATTGTGAAGGAGGACTCTGGTGCTTTTGCTGAGACCACATGGACTATGGAAGTCATGGCAGTAAGTTAAGCAATAACATGGCTCGAGACACAGACATTCACTAGGACATGTTTCCTTAGCGACTCAATGAACATGCTCCTGAGGATAGAGATGGGGTGGGATCAGAAGAGAATGGTTGCTGTCTCTGGAGCGGTCTCGGCTGGCAAAGATTAGTTTCATCTTCGTGCCAGGGCATGCGGGAGTACAAGGGAATGAACGGGCTGACAAGCTCGCAGGTAACGCTACTGTGGAGGGCGGACACGCCATGGACCAGGCTGACATTCTGAATGCTCTACGAGAAGTAAGACTTTTGCGAGAACCAAGTGATGACTGTGAATCTACAACCATGGCCAGACTGCGAGAACAGCAAATTAAAAGAGGGGTGGCCAAACAAGAACACTACGCAGGAAGCCAAAGAAGACTGATAAACCAACACAGAACTGATGTCGTTAGCCGCTACACGCTGCGGGATTTGCTGAGGAGGGGATCCGAGCACTTATGGACTGAATGGTTCGATGTGCAATGAGGATGATCTGTCGACTAACTAACTAACTAACTGACTCTCCGAAGATCTTGGTCTTTAGTTTTCTAGATCAACTCTGCTGTGTGTTTTCATATCTCTGCGCTCTCTGTGCTTGTGTCCTCCCCCATCTTTTCCATCTCCAGTATAGGGGTTGATCTCATCTCTCCTGTGGTGATTCTAAGTGCTTGATTGTGCACCTTGTCCAGCTTTTGTAGAGTGGTTTTTGATGCTGAACACCATGCAGTTGACCCGTATTCCAGGTGTGGTCATATGCTCTGTTGATAAACTTTGCTAAATATTTTCCCACTGGCTCCCCATGTGGTTCTACCTAGCTTTCTCTGGATGCTATTTTCCTTCTGGCTTTTGCTACTGCTTTGTTGATGTGATTTCTCCATGTCAGTCTGCCATCAAATGTTACTCCAAGGTATGTTGGTTCTTTATCTTCTCTTAGGGGTGTTCCATTTATCTGGATGATCCCTGTTTTTTGTTTTGTTTTGAAGAGAGGGTAAAAAGAGTGATGCTACACTTGTTAGTGTTTATGCTGACACACCGTCTATCTGCTCACACGACTAATGCATCTATAGCTATTTGTAACGATCTGGTGGCCACTGATGCATTTTCATTTGTGCTCCATAGGACCTGGTCACCAGCATACATTGCTACTTTAATTCCATGTGGTAGTTTAGCAACAAGATCATTGATGAAGATTAGGAAAAGTAGTGGTTGGGGGGGGGGGGGGCAGAACTCCATCCTGGGGAACACCGTGACGCAATAGTAGTTTCTTGACCTTGAATCCGTCTATCTGTACTCGGGCTCTTCTCTTGTTATGCTTTCACCCCCATGTGTACATTCTTCCATTGACTTTATAGTTTCTCAGTTTCTTCATCAGACCTCGATCTATCTGTACTCGGGCTCTCTAGTTGTGCTGCAAAAATGCTTTCATCCATTTGTACATTCTTACTGACTTTATAATTTTTCAATTGTACTCATCTGAACGACGCAGTCTGAAAACAAACCCACAACATGAGAACATGAGACATACAGCTTGACCATATCGCCACAGAGATCCCGTCATCGGAATAATATGATTCAGAAGAACCTTGTCTGTTGATAACTGCATAATTATTCTTTGTCCCAAAGCAGTGTTCTGTGATGGGTCTATGATATGATAGTGCCTTCACATTTTGAAGGCCTTAGAACAAGGAGGAATATATGGCCAATCTTTTCCTCACTATGGCAGACTACGAACCCGGGCATTGAAGTCACGTCCAACCATATGCTATTTGATAAAATATCATAGAGTCATTGTATATTTAATTACCGAACTTCTGTATAAAATAAAAACATCTATACAAATCTTCAGCTGGTTAGTTGAGTGTAGTTCTGATCATTTTAACACTTTGAATGTAATATGCTGGGAGGCACCGTCAAACATGTTCCTCCACAAAATCTGCCGTGTTCTTGACAAGTATGCTGCTGGTCGTCTTCCGTGCCATATTGCCAACCTATTCAGAATGATCTCACTGATCACCGTTTTTTTTTTTCTCTTATAGTCCATGCCATGTGGCGTTGGTGATCTTGTGTGTCCACAACCTTCTGTCTCATGTACTGCCAATCTTCTTATAGTCCATGCCATGTGGCGTTGGTGATCTTGTGTGTCCACAGCCTTCTGTCTCTTGTACTGCCAATCTTCTTATAGTCCATGCCATGTGGCGTTGGTGATCTTGTGTGTCCACAGCCTTCTGTCTCATGTACTGCCAATCTTCTTATAGTCCATGCCGTGTGGCGTTGGTGATCTTGTGTGTCCACAGCCTTCTGTCTCATGTACTGCCAATCAAACCGTAAACTGATTAGAGAAATTAGACGTTGACAGTCAAAGTTTTTTGGCCAAGTTATGAGCAGAAATAAATTGGAGAACTTAGTGACAACTGGCAAGATCGAGGGAGAAGAGAACAAGAGGAGGATAGAAGTAAATACCTGTATGGCTTGGCCACGTGGTATGGTCGAGACAAAAACACTGAGCTGATCCACGATTCTGGTGATCGAGTGAGATGGCAAAACATGACCGCCCACGCTAACCGGTATGGCACATGATGATGGTGACTGCCAATCATTTCTGAAACTGACATTCCTTTATGCAATGATGTCAAACTGTCCAGCATCTTCTGTCTTGGTTTCCCCCTGCCTCTCTATCCCTCCAACCTTCCCGTTGCGAAGACATACTCCAATCTTCTCTTCTGTGTGCCCACAGAATCTGGCTGTCTTCTTCTGATGCGAGCAACCAGTTCTCTTTGCGAGTTAGCTTCTTTCAAGATATCTGCATTGTTCTTTTTATCAAATCCTCTTCTTCTTATGCCCTTTATGCCCCATCAGGTCCTCAACCAAACCAGGCCAAGCTGTTCTACTGCAGCTTCCATGTCCTCCCAATATTTACCTCTCTAGAGAATTAAACAAATTCCAGCGGACCAAAAAGAGAGGAAAAGACGCTGTCGCTGAATAGGATATAAACTGAGAAAACTTGAGGACAATATAACTAGACACTTGTTTGAAATTCACGCGGCAAACGATATAGCGGGAAACCTAAATACACTTGGAGAAGAGAATTACAGACAAAGATGAACTATACTGTGAGGATATGGAGGGAGCTGTGGGAGATAGCAAAAGACAGGACGGCTTGTCGTGGGTGATTGAAGGTCTATGCCCCAATGGCGTATAAAGGGCAGAAGAAGGCATGTTAATACAAGAGATGAGACAGAATGACTGGTGAATGATGGAGAAACTTTACGGCATATTGTAGTGAGATGGTGTTCTGCAAATGACTTGATATACGATGAAGGAATGCTCTACTTCAGTCGAGTATGTGACTTTAACCGGCACCTACCATTCCCTATGTTGTGTGGACACCGATGGTGAAACTAGGGTGTTCTCTCCAGAGCGCATGTTTTGGACACGTCTGTTTGGAGAGCAAGCTGTTGCACATGAATCATGTTCACTCCTCAGTGTCACTGATAGATAGGAGAAATTACAGTACAGTCTGGTATCAATTATATCTAAGGCAGGAGTTGCTAGAATGGAGCTGAGATCAACATTAGGTTGCCTTAGAGACTCCATCTCAGGATTGTTCCTTCGTTTTATTCCCAAAATCTTTTCCATGTACGCGCAATCTGCGAGGTAGCAGGAGTTTGGAGCCAAGAGTTTACTTTCATCTAGATGGGCAACCAACAAAGGTTGACGATTCCGATCTACCCCCCCCCCACCCCCCCCCCCCCAAAAAAAAAAAGCAACTAGATATTTGAAGGCGCCAGTGGCTCGTCTTTCGCTCGTTCTCCTGTTAGTAGATATGGTTACAATAAGTTTACAAAGAACCATGTAAACGTTGGACTCACGAAGACTTGCCGTCAGAGATTCTTTGTTACACACTTTTGAAACCAGAGATTCACAACCAACCAAGATCCACATTTCAAAAATATCATTTTATTCTCCATCTTCTTTACTCATAATCTACGTTTTCAATTCAAACGGTAATTTTGAATATACATAATATTGTACATCTCGTCTAAAGGGTCTATGGTATTTGTTAGGAGAGAAGTATATATTTCATGTTGGTTAGTTAGTCGTCAGACTATCCTCATTGCACATCGACCCATTCATGCTATAAGTGCTCGGATCCCTTCCTCAGTATCTCCCTCAGAGTGAAGCTATCGACGGCACCAGTTCTGTGTTGGTTGACGATTCTTCTTTGGCTCCTTGCATATCGCTCCTGTCTGATTTACATTTTCGCGTGATATTCTCGCAGTCTGGTCAGGGTTGCAGATTCGCAATCATCTTGTCATTGGTTTAATGAAGTTAATCGCACCGCTTCTCTGGCGGCCCGGTCCATTGCTAGACCGTTTTCTGAAATACTCATGCTATCATCAGCTTGCTCATTTCGTCTCACGTTGGTGAAATTACCTTCCAGGGCCGTGCCGTGCTATGAGACAGAGAGGCGGTCGCATCAGGGGGAACCGTAAGGGGGCGGTATTTTAAAAGAGAAAACACTTAAGGGGCGGCATTTAGAAGACTTGCATCATACTGAGAAAATCTACCCTGTGTGGAAAGAGGAGGGTAGAAGAAAGCGAGACAAAATGCTTGACTGTCTTGTGTTATGGCACGGAACGGCCCCAGAGTCTCCCAGAGAATTACACCCATGAACCGAATCACCGGTCATCAGCATCATCATCATCTTCCACGTCTCCCATCAAGCGGCGTGGGGAGGAATAATTTGCGCTCCAGCGCCTGATGGACGGCACTGGATAGTGCCATTCCGTGTGATTGTATAATGTCTTTGATGTCGTCAATCCATTTTCTTCTTGGTCGTCTTCTCGGTCTCGTCGCAAATGATCTTTGATGTAAGGCCAGTGATGGTAGTTGATGGTGTTGAATTCTAAATACATGGCCAAACCACTTGATCTTCTGTCTTTCAATAAAGGTGTTGATCTCACTGTCTGTCTGATAACAGCATTTCTTACTCGGTCTCGGATTGTTAAGTTGGCAGCTCTCCTCAGGCATCCCATCTCGCAGGTGTTGATTTTGCGAAAGTGTGATTTGGATAAAATCCAAGTTTGAGATTGGTAGCATCGGGTTGGTGTGAATATGCTGTTTATTATTTGTCGTTTTGCGGACATGGGTATATTTGGATGTTTCAGTTAGGGTGATAGTTGATATGTAAGTGCACTAGCTTTTTGACATCTGATTCCGATTTCTCTGTCCTATCTGCCATCTTCTGTGATTATACTTTCAAGATATTTGAATTCTTTAACTTGTTTCAGAGTTGTGCTATTTATATGTATACTTAGTGGGCCCGGCGATCTGCTAACTTGCATTACTTCGGTTGTGGCTGTATTTATACTCATTGCATCTGCTGCATGTTGAACTCAGATTATTAATATAATTTTGTAGTCTGCCCTCATCGCTGTAAAACAGGCACTGGTCTGCAAATAGAAGTTCATTTATTTCCTGTGGATCAGTTGTTTCATCTGGAGTAAAGAGTTCTAAATTTCCTGAATCTGTTCTGTCAAGGCTTGCTTCTTTGGATATTCTGTCCATGTATATATTAAATGGGCCGGTCTCCCTGGCCAAGGCTTTAAACGACTTTCTCCGTAATCCCGTTTATCCACGCAGGGTAAAGCAGCGCGCGAGAATTGGTAGCGGTTCTCGCCGCGTTGGTGACTTAAGGATAAGTGAGCCGGCCGCTCAGAAAGCAATGGCAAACTACTGAGTGTAATCTTGCCAAGAAATCAACAACAGTGGTAAAATGCTGGTGTAGACAGCGATGTCCTGTAAAGGATATGCGAAAAAAAAATATATTAAATAGTAGAGGAGAGAGCACACATCCCTGTCTCACTCCTGTATTGACTGTGAACATATCTGATATTCCTTCTTGTGTTCTAACTGCACTTCGGCTCGAGTGGTACATGGCTATGATGTTTTCTAGCAATTGTCCTTGTATCCCGTAGTCTTCAAACAAGCCCATTCCTTTCGGAGCGCTAGGTGGGCGGTTTAACCACTACACCACTGAGATCATCTTGCTCCACAAGGAGATGTGGTTTAACCACTACACCACTGAGATCATCTAGGTCCACAAGTAGATGTGGTTTAACCACTACACCACTGAGATCATCTAGGTCCACAAGTAGATGTGGTTTAACCACTACACCACTGAGATCATCTAGCTCCACAAGGAGATGTGGTTTAACCACTTCACCACTGAGATCATCTGTGTCCACAAGGAGATGTGGTTTAACCACTACACCACTGAGATCATCTAGTCCACAAGAAGATGTGGTTTCACCACTACACCACTGAGATCATCTAGATTCACCAGGAGATGTGGTTTAACCACTACACCACAGAGATCATCTAGGTTCACATGGAGATTTGATGGCCAGTTTACTTTCCTTATCACATTTCCTTCCCATATAATTTCCAGAGAATTCTAAAAAAAAAAAAAAAATATGTTGGGTACTTATTTTAATTAGGCTGGGTCGGTCCCAGAGTTGTCCTAGTCGAAAAAAGTAATCTTGCCGCTTTTGTGGATTGACACCGGACCGCTGTCTAGGTTGGCAAGCATGCAAACAACGACTTTATTCACTCAAAGGGAGACAATCTTCTCTTTTATATATGTGTGGTTCAATAGTGTCTGAACATTTAAGTTTTAAAGAAGCATTGCTTTAGTTAGAAATACATTGATTTATCCAAATATGCGATGAGAAGTTAGGTGAAACTATTTGAAAATAAGTAGAATGCTGCAAATCTGCTTGCAACATATTGTACAAATATTAACGATCTTGCAATCAATTGCCCTGTAGTTGAAATTTTAATGTATAATATCTGTGACTTTGGACTATTTGATGATCATGAAGATTAAGTTTCTCTAGGAGGGAAATGGTGAGCTCGCCAAATCCCTTAATGTTATGAATATAATATATGAGGGGAAATGGTGATCCCGCCAAATCCCTTAATGTTCTGAATATAATATACGAGAGCGGATGTCCAAGAAAGAAGAAGGCGTGTTACAAACTTTACACTGTTATTTTTCTCTATATCCGGAGAAGCTGGAATTATAGGAAATATTCATCATCATCATCGTTAAGTGCCATGCCAGCTGGCGTAGGCGTTCATGACTCTCCGATGTGCACATTTCTGCACATCCTTTTCAGTTTGCATCCAGCTAGACAGAAAATCCATCCATCCATCATGTGCCATGCCGGTAAGCGTGGGCGGTCATGTTCTGCCATCTTACTCGATCACCAGAGTCGTGGATCAGTTCGGTGTTTCTGTCTCGACCATGCCACAAGGCCAAGCCATCCAGATACTTGTTTCTAGGTCTTCCCCTTGGTCTGTTTCCCTCGATCTTACCAGTTGTCACCAAGTTCTCCAAATCATTTCTTCTCATAACATGTCCAAAAAATTGTGACTATCTACGTCTAATGTCTCTGATCAGTTTACGATCTTCATTTGTTTCTTGAAGGACTTGTTCATTGGTCTTTCTGGCTGTCCATGGTATTCTTTGCATTTTCCTCAGAAACCACATTTCTACAGCCATCAGATGTTTTTCAGCCTGACTGCTCATTGTCCAAGCTTCACATCCATATAAAAGTACAGGTTCTATGTAGCACCTCAACACTCTTTTTCTCGTTTCAATTGACATCTTTTTATTGGTCAGTATGTTTTTCATCTTGCTAAAGGCTACTTTTGCCATGGCGATTCTTGTTCTAATCTCTTCCAGTCATCTCCCTTCAGATGTTATCACTGTTCCGAGATAATTGTACCTATTCACTTGTTGAAGAATATTCCCATTTACTTGTATATTACACTGTGGTATTTCGTTCTTCCTAGTGACGACCATAATCTGTGTCTTTTTACAATTTAATTCTAACCCTTGTTATTCACTGTGTGTAACAACCGCATCTACTAAATTGTGCAGGTCCTGTTCATTGTCTGCAATTAATCAAAATAAAATAAAGACAGAAAATGCAGACAAGAAAACCCGGCAGCTGTGGAGGCGGAAGTACAAGCGTTGATTTTCGAGAATTCGCTAGATGGTGATGCTGTCATTTACACAGATGGGACGGTCGTCCGACATTTGAGAAGCTCATGAGCCTTTACGGCTCAGGCCGGAGGGAGAATTGTGAAGGAGGACTCTGGTGCTTTTGCTGAGACCACATGGACTATGGAAGTCATGGCAGTAAGTTAAGCAATAACATGGCTCGAGACACAGACATTCACTAGGGCATGTTTCCTTAGCGACTCAATGAACATGCTCCAGAGGATAGAGATGGGGTGGGTTCCGAAGAGAATGGTTGCTGTCTCTGGAGCGGTCTCGGCTTGCAAAGATTAGTTTCATCTTCGTGCCAGGGCATGCGGGAGTACAAGGGAATGAACGGGCTGACAAGCTCGCAGGTAACGCTACTGTGGAGGGCGGACACGCCATGGACCAGGCTGACATTCTGAATGCTCTACGAGAAGTAAGACTTTTGCGAGAACCAAGTGATGACTGTGAATCTACAACCATGGCCAGACTGCGAGAACAGCAAATTAAAAGAGGGGTGGCCAAACAAGAACACTACGCAGGAAGCCAAAGAAGACTGATAAACCAACACAGAACTGATGTCGTTAGCCGCTACACGCTGCGGGATTTGCTGAGGAGGGGATCCGAGCACTTATGGACTGAATGGTTCGATGTGCAATGAGGATGATCTGTCGACTAACTAACTAACTAACTGACTCTCCGAAGATCTTGGTCTTTAGTTTTCTAGATCAACTCTGCTGTGTGTTTTCATATCTCTGCGCTCTCTGTGCTTGTGTCCTCCCCCATCTTTTCCATCTCCAGTATAGGGGTTGATCTCATCTCTCCTGTGGTGATTCTAAGTGCTTGATTGTGCACCTTGTCCAGCTTTTGTAGAGTGGTTTTTGATGCTGAACACCATGCAGTTGACCCGTATTCCAGGTGTGGTCATATGCTCTGTTGATAAACTTTGCTAAATATTTTCCCGCTGGCTCCCCATGTGGTTCTACCTAGCTTTCTCAGGATGCTATTTTCCTTCTGGCTTTTGCTACTGCTTTGTTGATGTGCTTTCTCCATGTCAGTCTGCCATCAAATGTTACTCCAAGGTATGTTGGTTCTTTATCTTCTCTTAGGGGTGTTCCATTTATCTGGATGATCCCTGTTTTTTGTTTTGTTTTGAAGAGAGGGTAAAAAGAGTGATGCTACACTTGTTAGTGTTTATGCTGACACACCGTCTATCTGCTCACACGACTAATGCATCTATAGCTATTTGTAACGATCTGGTGGCCACTGATGCATTTTCATTTGTGCTCCATAGGACCTGGTCACCAGCATACATTGCTACTTTAATTCCATGTGGTAGTTTAGCAACAAGATCATTGATGAAGATTAGGAAAAGTAGTGGTTGGGGGGGGGGGGGGGGGCAGAACTCCATCCTGGGGAACACCGTGACGCAATAGTAGTTTCTTGACCTTGAATCCGTCTATCTGTACTCTGGCTCTTCTCTTGTTATGCTTTCACCCCCATGTGTACATTCTTCCATTGACTTTATAGTTTCTCAGTTTCTTCATCAGACCTCGATCTATATGTACTCGGGCTCTCTAGTTGTGCAAAAATGCTTTCATCCATTTGTACATTCTTACTGACTTTATCATTTTTCAGTTTCTACATTACACGTGTTTCCAGACTTTGTCAAGGGCCTTCTTTAGATTTATACACCCCGCAAGCACTAGTTTCTTCTCTTGGAATGCATCCTCAATTTCTTGATAGGGGTAGGTTGTCTATCTATTGGGGTTGGAACTCTTCGCTGGCTTCTGAGGATGGGTACGGAGCGCTTATGGGAATGCCCCGAGTGCTGTGATATCGGTTTATAAATCATCAATCAATCAATCAATCGATCGATCGATCTATCAATCAATCAATCAATATAGGCATTTGAACTTTTAGTTGCAGCAGAGAACGATAAAAACATAATAAAAATCTAACTTCTTGCATAGACATTACCAGAACAACAGCGAACGAGAAGAAGAAGGAGGAGATATAGAATGATGGGAAACGATATCTATGAAAAATTGTATACAAAAAGAATAGTTACTATATCATCATCATCAACTTCCATCAAGCGTCAAGGGGAGGCTCAATTGACGTTCCAGCTCCAGATGGGTGGCACTGGATAGTGTCATTACGTGTGATTATACAATATCTTTGATGTCAATTATTTTCTTGGGCGCCCTCTTACTCCCGTTTTAGATCTTCTTTGGTGTAGCACAAGTGTTGCTTACTGATGATGCTGCATTCTAACGAGATGACCGAACCATTTGATTTTCTGCCTTCCAGTATTGTGGCACAAGGTGTTTATACCAATGTAAGTCTGATAACATAATTTATTACTGATACTAGAGTTCCTCTTGCCACGATGTCAAACTGTCCAGCATCTTTTCTCTTGGTCTCCCCCTGCCCCTCCCCCAACCTTCCCATTGTGGCGACATGTTCTAGCTCAGTGGTTCTCAACTTTTTTTGGCCCGTGCCCCCTTCACCATATTTTAAGAACGTCATCCCCCCCCCCTTCCTATAAAAAATTTGGCCCGTGCCCCCCCCCTTCACCGTATTTTCAGAACGTCATTCCCACCCCCCCCCTTTCATATTTCCTATCTAAAAATCCCCCACCCCAACACAGTATACGTAAAAATGGAAGGTAAATTTAATAGCATATACCAAAACAAGTCTAGACATCCACATAAAACATCATTTGTGGGTCTACTTACTTTATAAAATGAATTTTAGAAGGATAAGACATACATAACTGTAAAGTATGAAGGGAAAAACAATGTCAAGTAATCGGTTCTTGTATTAACGCAATCTTGAAATGGTCTTCATCCCCCCCCCCCCTGGAAACCCTAAAATTCCCCCCTGGGGGGGGGGGGGAAATTCCCCACCGGTTGAGAACCACTGTTCTAGCTTTCCCCTTCTAATGTTTGTTGTTGTTGCGTTCACGTCACTCGCTTTGAACTCAAGCATAGTCCATACACGCGCTATTACTTCAAGTGCACTGGACTGATGTTTGCCTGTGGATTAGCATTCTCTATTACCAGTGTCCATCGCCATAAGGCGAACACACTCCGGCTTCAGAGGCACTTGTAATTTACGTCCCCAAGTCAAAAACGAAAAGTCAACATTATAGTCCAACTGACAGGTGTAGGGGTTGAATCCGCTACCTCCGCACAATCCCCTTCTCATGACATTACAAACGGATGGAAGTGGGGGTGGGGGGGGGGGAGGGGGGCTGTCCTCTTCTGGTGCCTGGGATAATGAGATAAGTTGCACATTTTATTTTAGTTTTTTCATTTTGTTTTCATTTTTCTCATATTTTCATCTCTCCATTCTTCTCAGTCGGTTATTGTAGTCTCTTCTCCGTATTTATATGCTGTGGTTTGTGTACTTGTTTGCTGATGAAGGCTAGTTTGCTGCAACATCCTATGTTTTCCCTAATGACGTTCTGTAAAGTTGCATTACTTAATGTTATTTTATATTATTTATATTCTGATTCATACAACATACATTATTATAAAGTTTTTAAGTAATATATAACATATTTTGAAAAACGATATAATATATTTATGCAAAATTATATATACAAAGAATATATAACTATATATAACGTATATTTTGTGTCAGGTCTTAGTCAGATATGACTGAGCTACCGTATAACAGTAGACGGTACTACCTGCTTTCTGTTAGCACTGAACGTTGGGCGGCGCTTACCAAACCCGACACCCCACTCACACTGTGCCAACGGCTTCGGGCGGAAGAGCACAATTGGGTGGGTATAAGCCTTACCCTGGTGCGAGGAAATGCAACCTAAAGACAAAGTGTCATGGTAGGGCAGACCAGGCCCTAAGCCTTGGTTGGCGGCTGGTCTAGGATCGAAGCTCCGACAGGCGGACAATTAGAGCATTGCTTTGCTGATCCGGCAGCTTCTGCAGCTGGTCTTGTTCCAGATGTAGAGGTGTTACCTTTCCTCTGGAGTGAACTAGGCAGGCCGAGAGAGGGATCATGCTGCATGGGCAACACATGATCTCTATACTTTAGCCCAGGCTTTGTGCTATGGAGAGGCAATAATATTAATAACTCCATCTTACAAACTATCGTCTGTCGAGACGGCAAGGTGTCAATGATAATGAATTTTATATTATATAGCCTAATCATAACCCAGGAAGACTAAACATGATAGTGAATAATAATAATAATAATAATAATAATAATAATAATAATAATAATAATAGATATAGGATCAGGAGAAAGCTCGGCTAGGCGTACAGAAATGAGGAGCGTAAATCTTGCAGCAGTGAAAGCAGAAACAAACGGCCACCATTAACGGCAACTCTAGAAGGCTGCCGTGAAAACTGTTTTGAGAAGTGCGGTTTTGTGGTGTCACGATGGCGTATCGGTCTATTTCGATTTTAAAGCAGGGTCGTCTGTTGCAGACGTCCCTGTCAAAGGGTTGTTTATGTCAAATGGTATGTGGTTTTAAGCATGCACTTACCAGTAGGGATTTTTTTCTCATGTATGGGTTGATTTCAATAAGTTATATAACTAAAGAATGTCGTCATTTCACTTCTTTAGGGGTCATTGTTGTTCTTTCGATGACTGCTGCAGCTTCTGCAGATTAGACTAGACTAGACTACAGATTTAGGGACATAATTAAGTTACATTTATTATATAAATTACAGTGAAATGACTTATTGTTACACCTAAATAAATAATATTTACCCAGATAACTTTGCTTATTCATAGCCATTCAGCCTGAAGTCAGTGCACATTCACAATCACATCCTCGCCATGATGTATGTTCAATCATCAATCAATGTTTTAAAAATCATTAATTATCAATTATTCATTAAATGTGAGATGAGATTATTACAAATTAAATATGATCCTTCTTATGTTATTGTTCATGAAAAACTGTATGGGTGTCTGGCAGCTCTTAGGCTGAAAGCAAAATTTATATTAATGTAGATTAGACATCTGAGACAGAACACAAACAAAATAGAAAATATAGGATTGGGGGGGGGGGGGAAGAGAAAACAGACGCCCAGTAAACAATAACCTGCAAAAATGAACTGGAATGATATCTAAGAACAGTGAAATTCAGCCATTTACACCCACTGTTTTATGATTCTGCAACTGAAACCAAGATCATTTTCAGAAGAAACTTATGCAGAGCTGAAGCAGTTTGTGTATAACAGGGGACAATAATAAAGTGATCTGATCAGGTTAGATCAACACCTATTATTAAACTGACCAACCTCGAGTCAACCAGTATTGCATTTACAAGAAAGACGAAGCAGAGCTTTATGTTCAAAGTTTGTGTGATGTCCTTAACAGGGAATTGCTACCAACTTCAGATATATTGGCTGTAATTTACTAGGCAATTACATCCAATAGTTTGCCATTACTTTCTGAACGGCAGATGCTTCATACCATCACAATCAACACAAAAAACAATCTGTAAATTCAACACAAAGCCATCTACTTCCAAATTGCCTGCACCTGATTTCAAATCCTAGACATGACATGTCAGGGAAATGTGAAACTGTTTCACAAACCCTAAAACCGCAGACGTCATCTTCAGCATGTCTTCAAGTGACTTTTGTAAAGTGACTTTTGTAAGTTATCAGACAGTCTTTGTAGTTAATATCTGCATTCTTCCAGTTTAATTCTTTTTATTTCAGTATCAAGAAATCTCATTACTATCTTTTGAGAATATGTGAAAACTAAATGCTTGTAAGAGTTGCTGTAGTCTAACTCATGACATATAATTCACAGTTGTCACACAGATTGTATACACCAGCTTCATCAAGCCATGCTAGATCAGACCACCTCCTCAGGCATCTAACATGTTTGGAATACCAGCACAGGTTGTTTTCAGATAAACAGTCAAAGCCTGATCCACCCATACCTCCACCAAAAGGTTAGCCATGCACAACCATTTTGTTTCACTGTTTAATGCACTGTTCATGTGACCACTCTGTAACTTGAATGTAAATAAGCTCCAGTATGGTAAAATGACATGACTAATTAGTTAACAGTGATAGCATCACATGGTTGATGTTTGCACACAGACCCAACCATCCTATCTCTAGTGACTTGGACGCAATGTGGGTTTACAAAGTATTGAAATAGGAAAATCTAAGTAAGTATGACAAAATATGACAAGACAACATTGCTATCAGATTTGGGAATATGCTGTCAAGAGTATTGTGACTTAAACAGCTTAGGAATATCATCTTAATTCAGATCTATATACTTCTAATCATACTATAGAATATCAAAGAACGGTGTTGATATAATGATAAAGGACGTGATAATAAGAATTTATATTCTGTATAGCCCAGCAGATAAGGACCTAACACTTTCAAACATGAAAATAAATGACACAAACTGCATTATTGTTGGATACTTTAATAGCCGTTCAGAAAGATGGGGATACCCAGATACTGACAACAGAGGAGATGAAGTGGAAGACTGGGAAATAGACTAATCTCCATCTACTCAACAAAGTGGATGACACACAGAGCTTCTACTCTACAAGATGGTTTACCACTTCTACTCCAGACTTAGCTATCTGCACAGGAGACATCCTCCACAAAATCAATCGTCATGTGCTTGTAAATGATGGACAGAGAGAGGGAATAAGATTCCATGGGAATCTCGATATATGAAGCCCATAAATGGGCACTCTCCCACTGTTTATTCTTCATCTCAACACCGTAAGGTACAAGAGGAAGAAGATACGATGAGGTGATGTTGCTAGAATGATCAGCATCTAAATCTATGACATTTACTAAGGAGCTGGCGCATCACTGAGTTTGCTTGGAGGGCTGTGGTCTAGATTATACAATAACTATTCTGGAGTTATCTCTATTTATGCCATGTTGAGAAGAAATTAATCTTGTGAATGTACCTGAGCATTTTTTCATAGTGTCACTGTACAAAATAAAATCATGCCACAACAGGCTTTCAATGTGCAAGTGCTGAAAACTTTTGTCTATATTTGCTTTGGATAGCGTTTCCTTTATTTTCTTTATTTCAGACCTGAAATCTCCTAAGAGTTCCTCATCAGATGATCAGCGGTGGATGAAAATAAAACTGAAAATTGGGGATTATGAATATAATAAGTAAGCTAAATTGTACATGTGAATGGCTTGTTTGCTTTAAGGATCTACTGCTTTCTATCAGTCCTGAAGTGGTAGAGAGTGAGAATTCAGCACATTGATTTTGTTTTCTGTCACTAGCAAAAGGTGCAAACAAAGCGTCCAGTTGCTGCCTTAATTTTATTTAAAACCTTTGAGAAGACAATAAAGTGAACATGTCGTGACAACTGGAAAGATTTGTGGAAAGAGAGATCGAGGAAGACAGCGTGAGAAGATTCTTGACAGTCGTGTGTCATGGCATGGAAGGGAGTCAATACACAAATTAATTCATGCCGTCGGAAATCACAATTTGTGGAGAGGTATGATCACCCATGCCTGCCGGCAAGGCACAGGATAATGATGATGAAGGTTAAAGACTATTGCACAGAGTTATATCCCTGTCTGGCTTGGTCACTGTCCGCCGAGTGACAAGCCGCCTGCTGCGAGCATCATACAAAGCATTAACTCAGTAACTTTTGCTATGATCCCTAAGGGTCTCCAAAAGAATTGCCTTAGTGGTCTGAACAAGAAAAATCCAAGACCTTCACAGCATGAGGTAGATAGTTTGACCACTGCGCCACAGAGACAGCCTCATTGTTTATTGGCTATGTCCAGGCCAACGTTGAATTGCTTGTTTCATATACGGATGCTTGAGTTTGGATTTCACATGCACATTTGGTTCTGGTAAAGGATTGACAAATTTAAAGTGTTTACAAGCTGTGTGTTATTGCAACAATCAGTATCTACACCATGTGATATTTGCTGGGGAGATGGAGGTATCTGTGTGTTTGCCCAGAGTGCTATTCTGGTTTTCTGTAGTGGTCTGGTCGTATATAATTATCTGCTTAAGTGATGTAGACATTCTCTCCACATATCTCAGTCCTTAGTCATTTCTCTATTTCATTGTCTTAGACCGTTACGGAAAAAGAGATAGAGGAAGACAGAGTGAGAAAATCTGACAGTCTTGTGTCATGGTACGGAAGGGAGTCATCATGCAAATTGATCCATTCCGTCGGAAATCACAATTTTTGGAGAGGCATGATCGCCTACATCAGCTGGCAAGGCACTGGATGATGAGACAATCAAGCATCATTTCTCTCCATCTGCCTCTTCTGCCACTAATTTTTCCATTCGTCGCAATGTTCTTCTCTTTATCATGATATGAGCAAAGAACAATGGTTATCTCTTGCTTATAGGTGTATATAACTATAATGTTCTGCTGTCAATAGCTCCTTCCCATCACTCATTGTTTGTTACTCTGGCCATCCAAGATATTCACAGCATTTGCTTCAGTAACCACATCTCTGCAGCTTTCAGGCTCTTCCTTGTTCAGGTCACTGGTCATGCTGTATCTGCAGCCGAGTTGCCAGGATGAAGTCCATTGTCTTTTCCAGGTCAGTGTGGGAGCACCATAATTCTGGAGACGTGGATTTCTCTAGGTTTGGCAGGCCTGCTGGATGTGATCAGCATTCTGAACTTATCTCCACATGGACATTCATCTACTGGGGCATTACAGACAGCCATGTAGTCTGTTCTTACATGAAAAGTGTAGTCTGCTTTTGCCTTTGGGGTTGGTAGATTCCTCTTAATAGGAACATATAGAAAAAAACGATTTTGACCTTTCACCTTTTGTGACCCTACCTACACACTCACACAACTGTTGGTTACACTCATGCCAAGGGAGATTAACACAGCAGCCCGTCTAACTCAAGGACACATAACTCTGCCAGATTATATATATATACACGCACACTCACAGATATATACATCTCCACGTCATGCTGTGATGACGTCAGACCACGGGCGGACTGCACACACAGTATTGTCAACGCGAGGCCGCCAGCATAGATGCATTTTTACAAAAGAAAAGAAGTCCTGTTGGAAAGATGAAATGTTATTAATGATCCCAACCGTGTAGAGTGATGAAAATTTACACATAAATACTAAAATTGATATTGAATGCAAACATGCATTCATTGGCATGCAAATCGCTGTGAATATTCCATAACAATATTAAATAGTGATCGCTGACAAGGAAACAGCTATTTCTGGCCATTGAAATATCACATCAGAGCATACAATCTTCATCATTTTAGTTTGGGATGACCCTCCTGACTTTAATAGTCGAAAAGGACACAATTTACGCAAAAATGGAAGCTACATCTAATAACACATACTAGAACAAACAAAGACATCTACATAAAACGTGATTTTCAGGTCTACTCATGTCTGAAAAAGTCACTCTGTATCTCTGTAGGAAACAAATTTCAGAAACACGAGATGTACACACGTAAACCGAGGAGGGAGAAACTATATAACCCTTTTAAATGTGATCTTGAAATAATTGGGTAAATTAACATTATGAGCACTCTAAACCTCCTTAAATCGGAGACATAAAAAAAATAGTTGCCGAACAAAACCGCAAATATGTTTCCGTTAAAATTCAGCAATCTGTATCGTAGTGGCTAGTGTAAGGTTTGCTTTCTCTAGGCAGATTCCTTAAATGGTAATGGGTCAAGTCTTTATTTGATTCTTTATTGTCATGTCTTTATTTAATTTTTATGGGTCGTGTATTTATTGAGGTGTTTTTGGTCTTATATGTATTTCAAAACAATGTCTTCCCGTAGTGAATTTGAATAATGAAGACACAAACAATAGATTACACGATTTATGGCTTGACATATTTCGCTGCATCTTGCTAGGTGCACACTGCAGAAATCACACAACATTAACTAAAGCAATATGATAAATCCTTCAAGCTGAAATATACAGCACACATTCACAGAATAATTTGAATTGTCTACCACAGTAAAGCAGCACTAGATTTTATCAGAAAACAGCAAGTCAAATGGTTTGGCCATGCAAGCAGGTTACCAGTCAACAGCATACCACAACAAGCAATGATGTACAGACCAGATGGAAACAGAGGAAGAGGCCGACCACGTAAACGTTGGACGGAGGCAATAGCAGAGTCCATGGGAATATCGATATATGAAGCCCATACTCGGGCACTCTCACGAAGTTTATACTTCACCTCAACACCGCAAGGTACAAGAGGAACATGATGAGATGAGACCACAGTAATTTTAAACTTATTATCATGACTTTTTGTTTGCACAAAATTGGCTTTTGTAAATGAATGGCAATTGCCTCTGCCAGTTAAAACGTGGCCATTGTCCCTATCACCCTGTCAATCACATGACTGGTTTCCAAAATGTGTCATCCAATCAATGACATAGAAGATTTGTGGTGTGTAGGCATTGCCAGATTACCAGAATCTTTGTTTATTTTTCTGTCAATCCAATTGGGTATGTGTTCGAAGTGTATGTATTTCCTGGCAGTAAAATTCCCCCACTGACCTGAAGGCTTGATTTTCTTAGTCATTTTATTATGTTATGTTTTGTTGGTATTAATAACATAATCATGTCTCTTTTGACAGTTCTGATGGGAAAGGTGGTAAGAAGTCAGGAGGAGTTCCAGACAAACAGATGCTCTTCTTTGCTGCTCTGGGTGGTGCAGCACTTTTGTATGTGTTGTATGCCAGTCGATACAAGGAGATCACTATGAAGGAGTTTTTCCATACATATCTGTCTACAGGATCGGTACTTACATCGTGAATTGTTGTCCACATGCTTGTTCATTTGTCTTGTGGTTGAAACACTTGTTTTGTCTTAATTAAAAAAAAACAACACTTGTTTTTAATCGCCACAACGTCCTATGTTTTCCGTAATTGTGTCTTGTAAAACTTCATGTTATTTCACATTGTTTACATTTCTACAGCTTTACCGCAGTTTCGCTAATTTTATTCATACTTTAGAAGTGTAGGGCATGGCTCAGATGTGTAAACGTCTGCCTGTGGCTCAAAAGCTAATGGGTTACCTCCCAGCAAAGAGCTGGGCATTATTGCCACGATCTATTGGTTGCGTGTCAGTAAGACAGCACTGACGTTTACAGAACCAGTTAACTGTATGGAGATGAATCTTGAAGTGTGAATGAAACGCAGATCTCATTCAATTCATGGTGTGGACAGTGAATGTTTGTAAATTAAAAAAAAGGATGGTATACTTGCCTCTGATATCTTATGCTATAAGTCAATTTCACTGAATGTCAGAAAAAGAGTGATGAAATGTTATATTGAACCTGTCCTGCTATATGACAGTGAATCTTGGAACGTGAACGAACAAGGAAGAGCTTGGAGGCAGCGGAGGTATGGTTTTTGAGGTGAATGTTACGAATACCTTGGACTGCCAGAGCAACTAACGATGATTGCCTGGTAGAGGTTACTGACAGTGGAAAATTCTATACAACAATAAGAAAAAGTTAAATAGTATTCTTGGGTAAATATGCATTGAGAAGAGAGGCATTAGAAAACATCACAATGACTTTAAAGATTAAACTTTCAAGAGACAGAGGCAGACTGAGAGAAATGATGCTGGATACTCTAGGATGTTGGCATTGAGGAATGTCATCGCTGTCCATGTGAAGGTAAATGAATGAGCTGATAAACTTGCTGGCTTTGCATCCCCTGCAAATGACCAGCCTATGGATTGTGCCGATGTTGTTAATGCCCTTAAAGAGATGTCAAGAGCAGAGGGCTTTGAAGTCCATGAATCCACATCGTTGTCCAGAATGAGAGACTTGGAAGTAAGAATTGATGCAGCCAGACACAAGAGGCACATCAGGAGAAAGAGGGGCCTCGTCAACCAACACAGAACTGACACTATTAGTCACTGGACGCTGATGTATATGTTGGGCTAGGATCTGAGCACCTATGGACTTGTCTGAAGTGCGAGGATGACACCCTCAACAGATAAAAGACAGAATCCATCAATAGAATTAATCTACAATATCAAGGACTGAGATCTGTGGAGATACATGAATGCTTATGACATTTGGCTGGGCACACAATGAAGATCCTGGGGTGGTGAATCGGGTATCTAGCATTCTCATCCACTAGGCGAAACACCCAGAGGAGCCATGTACAGCTGCACAGGTTAAAAATCCCTCAGCAGGTTGAGATCACAAAGAGCAGTCCAGATAGGCCATTGCCTAGGATACATTTCAAAATTAGGAAACAGCCTACAAATGAATATTTATAGCAAATTGATTCTAGCATACACCCATTTGGATCCTAGCTGTAGTTAAAGATTTAGTGCGCTGTGCTGAGATTTTCCTTATGTGATAAATGGAAGGAGACTGTTGATATATGTGTGCATTGAAAGTGATCCTACACCAAAAACTAAAGCTTAGTTGATATTAACTCTACAACTGGGAGAAAGCCAGTTTGATTCTCTGAACTCATTCTATACCAAGCCATGCCTCATTGTACATTGTCTGCTAAACAAACAGCATACTTTTCTTAACTTATTCCTTAACCCACGTGAGAAGTTGGCATGGCCGAAAGGGTAAGAGCGCTGGCTTTAAACTTCCGGTGTGCAGAGGGTGGGATGGGGGGTTTCAATGCTTACACTGGCATTAAGTTAGACTTAAAATGTTCACTTCTAGTTCATAAAGCAATGGCAACCAGATGAATTTGCCTAAAAAATCAATCAGGGGTTGATCGCACCATCCTGCAAAGAGCATGCAACTAAGAAAGAGAAAGATAATTTGTGTATTTTTGAAGTGATAAATGTCTGGCTACAACTAGTTGAAATAACTGAGCGGGGCGGCTGGAAATTAACAATTAACAAACAACTATCTGGGATTGCAACCACGGTGGCCTAGTTGTTAGTGTGCTTGCCTGCTATGTAATTAGTCCAGGTTCAGTCCCCGGCAAATGCAGGATTATTTTTCCTACCAGTGTGGCTCTAGATCCACCCAGCCTCATCAAAATGGGCATCAGATAATTTTTTAAATTTTATGGAAATTGACTGGGAAGGAATTGAGACGATGAAGGGGATCAGTCACTCAGTTTCATGTGTCATAACCTAGAATGTGTGAAGGCCTTAGGCTTCATACCCCAATAGTAACTTTTTACTACATAACTAATCCTAGCTTGTAATGTAAGAGGCAAATGTAACCCATTGCAGCTCCTGTTGTTGGGGTATGAAGCCTAAGGCCTTCACACATTCTAGACTATGACACAAGAAACTGAGTGACTGATTCCCTTCATCGTCACATTTCCTTCCCAGTCAATTTCCATAACATTTGCCACTGAAAGAGTTCAGGTTTGTTAATTATTTGATTTGTTGTGTGTTCACATTGAGATTTGTTAATTATTTGATTTGTCTTGTGTTCAGGTTGAACAAGTTGAAGTCGTCAACAATAAATGGGTCAACGTTAGATTTGTACCAGGGGCACAGGTAGACTCTTCAGTAAGTAAACTTTGACTCTGAATGGATGTCATTTTGATAGTTTAATGTGTTTCACAGAATGTCACAAAATTGTTAAGAATCCCATTGATTCGGCTTGTTTACTCATGTATATGATGATCGGCATCATAACACTGGTATAACTTTGATGATTCTGGACAGTTTGAAGATTCTGGACAGTTCGACATCATGGCATGGGGCAGCATCAGTATCAGAAATGATTGGCAGTACAAGAGAAAATTCTGTGGACAGACAAGATCACCAACACCACACGACATGGACAATAAGAAGATTGGCAGCACAAGAGACAGATGGCTGTGGACAGACGTGATCACCAATGGCATGGACTATAAGAAGATTGGCACTGCAAGAGACAAGGCTGTGGGCAGACATGATCACCAACACCACACAGCACATCCCCCTAAAAAAGTCCCCCTAAGCAAATTAGAGTCTTAAGATATTTGAAAAGATCCTGGAAAACCCATTTTAGAAAAAGGCAGACAACTTGAAAAGAAGAAAGCTTTGGTACATTATGTGCTTCACAGTTGTTTTGACTATTACTTCATTACACTATATGATTTAGATTAATGTAACACAATGTGGTTCTCATTTGGTTTCACTATTTGTTTCTTCAGCACACTATATGGTTCACAATTGGGAGTGTGGAAACATTTGAACGCAACTTGGAGAAGGCACAGGTGGAAATGAATATTGACCCTTCCAATTTTATCACAGTTGTTTACAAGAAAGAAAGAGATTGGTTAGTTACCAGATATTTTGTTTATTAGTTGTTTAGTTGAGTTGTTGTTTAATTACTTAGTGGAATGTTTGGTTAGTTAGCTAGTTGTTTAGATTTTTTAGTTTAGTTACTTAATTGCTTAGTAAGACCTATTGTTAATTATTATTTTGTATAGTTGTTTAATTAATTAGTTGTATACAGTGATGTAATGACCCTTGAAAACCCAGGAAAAGCAAATTAGAGTCTTAAGATATTTGAAAAAATCCTGGAAAACCAATTTTAGAAAAAGGCAGAAAACTTGAAAAGTCCATATCAGAAATAACCAAAAGGAAATTCATAAACATTCAGTTTTGAATTCTGGGGGTATTTGAGGCCATTGTAGTCTATAAATGTGTCCTGTTGTGTTTGTTAACATGGTTGCTATTGATTTAACATTTATTCAGTGTTTAGTATGTCCTGGCACACTGGTGGAGATGATAGCTTTTGTGGACACTTAGCATTTATGCATAAGTGTACTTGCAGATTCCATGCCTGCATTTGTATCCGCTAAGTCAGGGAAAGCCTGTCTACCTATTCCTTTATGCACTCAGGACTATACAGTTGAGAGTCTTAGCACTTCATAGACGAATAGCAGGTTCCTTCTTCAGGGCTTGTTTTAAAAAAATAAAAAAAGTTACATATTATGGCTGGTTGCTGATTTCAGCATTGGTGTCTGTATGTGCTTAGGCATACAAACTGGATATCACATAGGAAAATGGCAAGTTATGGCCAAGTGCAAGTAGAAGGATGAGGACAGAGACTTTTCAGGCATGGCTTATTGATATTAACAATATTAACTCAGAGTTTACTGCCAGATGGTGATGAGAGCGATGTTCTGCAATGTATTTGCTAAATATATTCAATCCAGTGGACTGATCAAACATAGTTATGGGAAAGCTCTCAACTGTATTAAAGATAAAGTGAACATGTGGGCTGAATTCTTTGAGGAACTTCTGAAGAGAGCATTCTCAAAAGACCCTCAAGATACCTAGCCTTCAGAAGCGGTGCTGGATTTCAACTATGAGAACCCATCTAAAGAAGATATTAGAAAAACTGTCAAAAGACTTTCTGAATGATGGGCAAGCTGCTGGCTCAGATGGTATTCCAACAGAAGCTATTAAAGCTAATATAAACATCCCAACTGAATTGCTGCACAATAATTTAGTAGTGAAAATCAATGTGGCTCTATTTGATCTCATAGAAGATCATTAACTTAATAAAGACTGCTTATGAGCACATGAAATGCAGAGTTTTGCATGAAGGTTACCTAACAGATACGTTCAAAATAAGAACAGGAGTGCAGCCAGGATGCCTTTTGTCACCTTTATTTTTCTTACTGACCATAGACTTGATTATGAAATCAAAAATAGCTACCACCAAAAAAGAAATTCAATGGAATTTTGACTGAGCAGCTTGATCATCTGGACTTCACCGACGATAATATCCTCCTATTCCCACACACAAAATCTAACACAAGATACAGTAACCACACTTGATGAGAGTTCATATCAATTAAGATCTAAAAATGTGTAAGGGAAAGACACAGACGATAAGAATAAATCAAGCACATAACCTGATCTTTCCTTGGTCAACACTTCACTTCAAGAGGTGAAATCATGAACATATTTAGGTAGCAATGATGACAGAGTGGGGGAGGCAGATAGAAAAAAAAATGAGAATAAAAAAAATAAGAGGAGCCTTCATAGCATTAAGAAATTTCATGGAGTCGTTAGAGATCAAACAATACGGAGAAGCTTGATTGCCCATAATGTAAATTAATGAAGATCTTTATTTTGGATCATAATATCCCCTGGTTTACATTTTCAGGGCCAGTATAATGTTAAATGCTTTGAGCTGGCTGATACCTCTAGGCTTTATGATATGGTTCCTTCGAAGAGGGGTAAGTGTTAGATTATGCTCCTTATTTGTTGACTGTCCCAGTTGTCTCTTTATTGTTTGACTAGTAATTAGTTTATGTTCTCAAATTTTATTGACTGTTCCAGGCTTCTCTTTATTGTGTATTCTCTTCTCTCAATTGTTTGATTCTAGTAATTAATTTATCATAATTCAATGTGTAATTCAACAATCTCCAATAGCATGGTTCAGCTTGTGAGTTGCCACCCTTCCGTGCTGTGACATAAAACTGTCAAACATTTTCTCTCGTTGTCTTCCTTTGTCTCTCTTTATACAAATCTTTCAAATTGTCACAATATGTTTTAGTATTTATCTTCTCATTGTGTGGCCAAAAAATGATGACTGCCTATTTCTTATTTTTTGTGATAAGTTGTCTCTTAAAATGTTAGATTGGTTTTCTTTTGACTGTCCAGGGAATTTTCAGCATTCTTCTGTAAAACCACATCTCTGGAGCTTCTAGAGATTAGTTGGCTTGTTTACTAATTAGTTTGTACTGTTCTTATTTATTTACTTCTTCTTTTGTTCGCTTGAAATTTATCTATATCTGTTATGTTGTCTCTTGTATGAACTTCACTATTTTGTTTAGTTTGCTCAGTGGTCCATAGAGTTTATTTTCTCAGTGGTCCATAGAGTTTATTTTCTCAGTGGTCCATAGAGTTTATTTTCTCAGTGGTCCATAGAGTTTATTTTCCACTATCATTTCTCTAGGCCAGAGGCTCCATCAAGATGTATTTTGGGCAGTCTTGGAGTATGTGCTCTGCTGTCTGTGGCACCAATTCACATGTGCACATGGCTAATTTGCCAATCTTGAATCTTGTATTCATGTGATTGCGTAATCTATTGTCTGAGGCACATAATAATGATTTGTTCTGGATTTATTTACTGTTGTGTTTTTATTGTTATACTTGTAGTTAGTGTAAACTGTCCTCATTTATTAACTGATTCTTATCTTTACTGTTAGACTCTAGTCAGTAAACTTTGCACATTTACTGACTATTCCAGTGTTCATTTTATGGTTGCATCTATGTGGTGATGGAGTGAAGAGAACTGTTGAAGGAACTCTGTTTCAGAATACATCATATTTGTTTATTTGTCACTCAAATTAATCTGTGACAAATCCATCTGTATGGACTGCTCTTTGAGCTCAAACATAGGGAAGTAATTATGGAAGCAGTTGTATTGGTAGTGACAGTTGAATGTATTACATTTGTGTACACAAAGTGATCCGTACAGCATATTTGTACAGACATTTATGACAAGAGTATAAGAACTATTCTTGTTCTTCTTCAGGAACCTTGTCTAGAACATGCATTGGTTATCTTGCCTCTCCAATTCTCCCCATCATATGATTTGTTGATGAACTAGAACATGCATTGGTTATCTTGCCTCTCCAATTCTCCCCGTCATATGATTTGTTGATGAACTTGATGTTTACATTATTATTTGTTGTCCAGCTGCTTAAGCTTCCCTCTTACATCATTTTCTCTGCCTCTCTTGACTAGAGATTTGATTCCTTGATTCTTGAGTCATCAAATTCTTTGCAATGCTGCTCATAGTATTTAGCAGTTACTTTCTGTGACCAGACTCACAATAATTAGTAAAATGTTAACAAATTAGAGGAAGAAGGAAAAGTAGAGAGCATGTATACTCATAGGGAAGCAAAGAATAGTAACACTGTAACCTACCGTGCATATAGTAAGAGATGACAGGAGAAGGGATGGTGTGGGTCTGCCTACCTCATTCCATAGAAAACCCTGGAAGGTTAACCTAGCCAACAGCTGCCTGAAGAAGTTGGATGTGTCGGATAAAAGGTGCTATTATTGTAGCTCTACTCTAAACATGCACAATGTAACTGTCCAAAGCAGACATATAAGATGAATGATGAAGAATAATAATAATTCCATAGAAAACTTAACTGCAAAGTCCAACTAGTCACGAACAAATTTACAAGAGTCTTAGTTTGAGTTGAGTTGGTTGAGATCTATATTTCATTGTGAGATGAAAGGCAATCGCAGAAAAAGATGACCTTTATACTGTCAGGTCTTAGTCAGATATGACTACAAGTGCTGAATGTAGGGCGGGGCTTACCAAACCCAACACCCCACATTGTGCCAACAGCTTCAGGTGGAAGAGTGCAATGGGGAGGTTACAAGCCTTATCCTGATGTGAGGCAATGCAACCTAAAGACTGTTGGGCAGACCAGACCTAAAGCCCTGGTCTTCAACTGGTCTAGGATCAATGCTCCGAGGGCGGATAGTTAGAGCATTTGCTGATCCAGCAGCTCCTGCAGCTGGTCTTGTTCCAGACGTTTTGGTGTTGCCTTGCCTCAGGAGTAAACTAGGCAGTCAGAGGGAGGGATCATGCTGTATGGACAACGCATGGTCTCTACAATTCAGCCCAGGCTTTGTGATGTGGCTCCATCCCTAGTCCCTGCCATGGGTTGTAGCTGTTATGCCTTTTGTGAAGCACAATGCAACAATCATCTTTCAAGATGGCAAAGTGCTAGTAGTAACAATAGTTATGTTATTATTAAGTCAGACCACAGTTTTTCCAATATTCATTCTTGTGTGTGTAGTCTCTAGGCAAGCCGGGGATAGGCAGAGGTGGTGGTCCAGGAAGCATGTTTGGCTTCTCGCAGACAACTGCTCAAGTGTTGGAAAAGGACATTGGTGTCAAGTTCAGGTACAGATATCTCTGTTGTGCTCCGTGGAAGTGATTCATGTTTCGTTGTGTTGTGATATGAAGACATTGCTTGTATGAGAATGTCTCGAGTGCTGTGATGTTAGTTCTTGACTCAACTCAAATGTGTTGTGCTGTGTTCATCATCATGTTTCGCCATCTTACACGATCACCAGAGTCATGGATCAGCTCTGTATTTTTGTATCGACCATACTGCATGGCAAAGCCATCAAGGTATTTACTTCTCTGCCTTCCCCTTGTTCTTTTTCCCCTCAGTCTTGCCAGTTGTCACCAAATCTCTTGTTTATTTTGTCTCTTAGTCATGTTTCGTGTTGTGATACTAACCAGCATTGTCCAAGTGTTGCACCTTTATAACTGTCATGTGATTTAGTCTTCTCCTTCTGCCTTGCATCTCCTAATGAAGCAGCAGCCTTTAATTGACTCACGCTCAGCCCTTTGTAGACTTCTTCATGTTTGATTGAACTTGGCAGCTACAGTTTTCTACAGGTTGAGGTAGCCAGTCTCTCACCAACCCTCCTTAGTCACCTCATACAGTATCTTGAAGATGAGGACGGAGCACCTGTGGGAATATCCTGAGTGCTTTGACTCAACTCAACTCTTACACCATTCAAGGAAGGTTACAGAGTTACTGTTCTTCCCTTCCCTTCAGGACCCTGTAAAACAGTGGTGACTATTGTATGCGGTCCGGGTTTACTGCATATCTTAACATCTCACAAACCTGCTGTGAGGAGATATAGCATTAGTCTTGTCTTCAGCCTTAGACCTCCATTCTGCTCCCTCTTCAACCAATCTTATGGCCATTATGCAACACCCAAAGGGGGTGTTTATTAATACAAAACGGAAACTTGATGTCCTGGTTTCTGTTGTGAAAGCACCTGTCATTGGGACAGGTAATTCATTGTCAGAGGCGAGAGGATCCGCTTCATTCCACTGGGTGTTACCCCATCTGGCTCAGTCTCTCTCTGCAGAATAGCTGAGAGCATCATACAAAGCACACACTCCTTAGCTCCAGTGCTGACCCCGACCCAGTGCCTAGGAGGACTGCCCACCAGCGGGGTAAGACCTGCATTATTTTGCAATTTTTTTGCGGTTTAATTTGCTGGCACCCGCAACCAGAGATTATAATGTACTCGCATGTACTCATTGCTGCAGACTTTGTTTTTTTATTCCATGCTTCTGGTGGGTTGTTCAGAAATGTCATCTATATATATAAAAGAGACTGTATGTCCGTCCGTTCTTTATGCGTTCACGAACTGTCCATCCGATTGAGATGAAATTTTCTACACGTCTTCTTTTCATTCCTGTGCAATTTTCTGTCATAGTTTTTTAGTGTAAAATCGGCTACTTACTTACTAAAATTTAATATTTCATTTTTCATTATAATTTCTATATAGCAAGGGGACTTAACTCTAGAAAAGTTATCTCAAGGGGCATAACTTTTAATAACATTTCTATATACTTTATAGTCATATTGTTGCATCGTTTTCAAAGATTTATAAACTCTTTGTCTATAGTTATTTACAGGCATATGAGTTATAATAAATAATGATATAATCTTTAAGGCATTTTCAAAGTTTTCATAAAAATAATGCATAACATTGTAACTCATCTTTTTTATGCTTAAAGAAGTTATCTACAGTCATGTAGGTGATTAAAAACAGTTTTCATTAAAAATAATGGATGGTGTGTGGAAGGACATTCTTTTAAGTTACAGTGCGCCAGGAGCTGGGCGAAGCCACGCCGAGTCAGATAGATAGACAGACAGACAGACAGACAGATAGTCGGGAACGGGAGCTTATATGACTACTTATATGAATTAAATGAGATGCTCCCCACCAGGGACTGGGTGAAGCTGGACTGGGTCAGACAGACAGACAAACAAACAAGCAGACAGACAGACTGAAAGATAGATAGATCCCCTCCAGGGACTGGGCGAAGCCGGGCCGGGTCAGCTAGTAATGTATAAATGAAAGTCAGCTTGTCCAAATGGATAAGAGCACTCGTTCTTAAACATCCGGTGTGCTGATGCTGAGGTTGGGGGTTCACTGGTCAGTTGGACTAAAATGTTGACTTCTCGTCCTTGACTTAGGGACGTAAATTACAAGTTTTTCTGAAATTTGGGGTGGGTTCACCAGATGGTAAGGGACACTGGTAATAGGGAAAGCTAATCCACAAACAAAATTCAGTCCTGTGCTACTAGAAGTAGTGTGTGTGGACTACGCTTGAGTTCAAAGCGAGCAAATGCCGAAAGAAATTTTTTTATTCATTAAAATAATTTATGTTAACATATTCTTGGTCATGCAAGAATTGACATTGGTATTTGGTTTTGTCATTGATCTTGTCAAACAATTGTCATATGTTTGTTAAACTGTTGCAGTGACGTAGCTGGCTGCGAGGAAGCAAAATTAGAAATCATGGAGTTTGTCAACTTCCTCAAGAATCCACAGCAATATTTGGATCTTGGTGCCAAGATACCGAAAGGTATGTATCTGGTTACATCTGTTGTGTCATCATCTTGAATGTTGCTAGTGTGTTGTGTGTTGTGTAGCAACCAACATTGTATCATGTACTTGAATGTTGTTAGTTTGTTGTGTATTGTGTAGCAAAGAACATTGTTTAATGTACTTAAATGTGGTTTGTTGTCTATTCTATAGTAAAGAACATTGTGTCGTGTTCTTGTATGTGGTTTGATTGTTGGTCTCTAGCAAAGAACATTGTATCATGTTCTTGTATGTGGTTTGTTTGTTGTTCTCTAGCAAAGAACATTCTTTTGTGTACTTGAATGTGGTTTGTTTGTTGTTCTCTAGTAAAGAACATTGTTTCATGTACTTGAATGTGGTTTGTTTATTGTATGTTATGTAGGAAAGAACATTGTATCATGTAAACAGATGCAGTTATTGTTGTGCATTCTGCCACAAAGAACACTGCATTTTGCACTGGAATGTAGTTTGTTGTATTTTATAGTAAACAACATTGTATCTTGTATCTCCATAACCACTGCTGCTGCAACATGTTGTATCTTGTATCTCCATGAAATGTGAATCACTGCTGTGGCAACATGTTGTATCTTGTATCCCCATGCTATGTGAACCACAGCTGCTACTTGTATCTTATTTTTTTTGCATATCCTTTTTACAGTATATCGCTGCCAACACCAGCATTTACTGTTGATGTCTTGGCAAGTTTACGTTGAGTAGTTTGCCATTGCTTCCTGGACGATCGGCTCCCATACCAACTCGTTAAAACCCAGCGCAATGTGGTCTGCCGCAACTGTGTTTCGAACGTGGGTAAGTGGGCTTATGAATCGTGTCCGTAAGCCCTTTGCCACAGAGACTGGCTAGTCTTATCTACAGATGTATAAATTGTGTTGCCTTCATGTCCGACACTAGAAGGCAAGATGTTGTCAGACCTCCCACTGACCCCGCATTTATTGCACAGTTAAAGTCTGGATTTATTTCCTCCTCTCAGGTGCCATGCTGACTGGGCCACCGGGCACAGGGAAGACACTGCTAGCCAAGGCAACTGCCGGAGAAGCTAACGTGCCCTTTATCACGGTGTCAGGGTCCGAGTTCTTGGAGATGTTTGTCGGTGTTGGGCCGTCCAGAGTAAGCATGTCTTGAAAACTTGTGTGTTCAAGGCCTTTGGTTTAATCATCAATGATTGTGTTATCTACGTAGCTGAGGTGTGGTGGGAAACTGCAGATTTCATTCTTTTTGCTGGGGCAGGGGGTAGTGGTGGATACTTCATGGACAGACCTCCAGGCAGTGCTGGGAAACATAGTCTGTGATAAACCAGTGGATCAATCTTAGGTTCAAGGGAGAAATTCTCAGTCTTATGTTCATGAACAAACTTTATTTTCATCCATCCATCATGTGCCATGCTGATAAGCATGGGCGGTCATGTTTTGCTATCTCACTTGATCACCAGAGTCGTGGATCAGCTCTGTGTTCCAGTCTCGACTATGCCACATGGCCAAGCCATCCAGGTATTTACTTCTCGGTCTTCCCCTTGGTCTCTTCCCTATAATCTTGCCAGTTATCACCAAGTTCTCCAAGTCATTTCTTCTCATAATATGTCCAACAAATTGTTGACTGTCTATGTACATGCAACCCATCCATTATCCTCCCACCCCTCCTCTTTCTCTATGTGCGCGTGCATGCGCTTTAACACTGGTTTTATAACATAACAAAGTTAGTCAGCCTGGAGAAAGAACAGCACTGATTATGTCAGTGGCACCTTGCCGTCTTGACAGACGATAATTTGTTACATTGTGCTTAAAAAAAAAGGCATAATAACCTCTTCATAAAACACTGCCTCCCCGGGAAGGTTAACCCGGTCAACAAATGCCCACAGAAGTCGGATGTGTCACAAGAACGCAGCCCTGTTGTAAACAGGCACAACACAATCAAGTCCGAAAAATAAACTCCGGATGAACGCAGAAGAAGAAGAAGAAACACTGCCTGAGTAATGATCTATAGTATGTTAAAAACTGCATGGTAATGATTTATTATCTACCTCACTCAGGTTCGTGACATGTTTGCCCTGGCCCGAAAGAAGGCTCCATGCATTCTGTTTATTGATGAAATTGACGCTGTCGGCAGGAAGAGAAGTGGACGCAATTGGGGCGGCAACAGTGAACAGGAGAACACGCTGAATCAGCTGCTTGTGGAAATGGATGGTCAGTAGTCCAGCATTAACTTATAGATCATGCTATCTCTGCTTCTCTCATGCATACAGAGAGAGAGAAAGAGTGTGTGAAGGTTCCTTGTATCATTTACAACATAAAGAAAATAACGCTATCACACATAACTATCATGTATCATATATAGATATCATATAGGAGATCGCCGTCTCATAAACACAGTGTCGATCCTGACACCATGGCTGATATAACAGCCAGACTACCTACGTTATAGAAGATCACTGTCTCATAACCACAGTGTCCATCCTGACACCATGGCTGATATAACAGCCAGACTACCTATGTTATAGGAGATCACGTCTCATAAACACAGTGTCGATCCTGACACCATGGCTGATATAACAGCCAGACTACCTATGTTAGTTAGTCGCTGTTCCAACTTCACGCACAGAGTCACCCCATTATGCTCCGTTCCTGTGCCAGTGAATATCACACAAAATGCTCCTCACTGACCCATGTGAAAGGTGGAACAGACAGTAGTCTCGACAAACCAACAGCCTGCATAGGCATACTATGCATAACATCAATCAAACTCATCATCATCATGTGCCATGTCGATAAATGTGAGCAGTCATGGTTCACTATCACACACGATTACCAGTCTTGGACCAGGTCTATGTTCTTGTCACTCAAACTTGTAATCATAAAAGTAGCAATTATAGTAACTGTAGCGAAGAGTTACTTTCTCCTGTTTTTACATGAGTTGTCATCAGTCCCGCATTCATTTGGAACACAACTGTGTTTACATGGGCATATGAGATGGGCATATTAATAACATTAGATATGCAGATGTTACAGTCTTGATTGAAGACAATGAACAGGACCTGCGACATTTAGTAGATGCGGTTGTTGCACACAGTAAGCAACTATGGTTAGAATTGAATAGTAAGAAGACACAGATTATGGTCGTCACTTGGAAGAAGGAAATGCCATAATGTGATATACGAGTAAATGGGCATATTCTTAAGCAAGTTAATCGGTACGGTTATCTCGGAACAGTCATAACATCTGATGGGAGATGCCTTGAAGAGATTAGAACAAGAATTGCCATTGTGAAGGTAGCCTTTTGCAAGATGAAAAACATACTGACCAATAAAAAGATATCAATTGAAACGAGAAAAATAGTGTTGAAGTGCTACATAGAACCTGTACTTTTGTATGGATGTGAAGCGTGGACCATGAGCAGTCAAGCTGAAAAACATCTGATGGCTGTGGAAATGTGGTTTCTGAGGAAAATGCAAAGAATACCATGGACAGACAGAAAAAACAATGACCAAGTCGATCAAGAAAGAAATGAAGATCGTAAACTGATTAGAGTCATTAGACGTAGACAGTCAAAATGTTTTGGGCATGTTATGAGAAGAAATGACTTGGAGAACTTGGTGACAACTGGCAAGATCGAAAGAAAGAGACCAAGGGGAAGACCGAGAAGTAAATACCTGGATGGCTTGGCCATAAGGCATGGTCGAGACAACCGTAGCTGATCCACGACTGATGATTGAATGAGATGGCAAAATATGACCGCCCACGCTTATCGGCATGCCACATGTTGGATGGATGGATGAGAGCCCTACTTTTAGTGCATGGTGGCTACCCACTTATTACTCTTACCCACCCCATTCTTACTAATTCACTCTGTAATGCAGCTTTTATTGCCTAAGCTGTTAGAGATTTGCCATCATCTTGATCATCATTTTCCTTCTCCCACTTGTCTGTTTCCTGGCTTTTGCTGTCTGTTTCCTGGCTTTTGCTGTCTGTTTCCTGGCTTTTGCTTTATTTTGGCAGTGCTTGAAGTTGACTGTGAAATAACATTGCTTCATGATTGCTTCAACTATGCGGGTAAGTTAATAAGTAAGTCACAAATGGCTGTAGAAAAATAACTAACTATGATAACAACTTGAAACCAGTTTATTTTTATACATACATTGTCCCTTTATTTCTCAACATAATTTCCACCAACATCGATGCACTTATCCCATTGTTTTATCAGTCCTTCCAAACCGGCTGCATAGAACTACGTGCTTTGTTCTCATTTACCTGCCATCCCACAGAACTGTGTGACTTACTTATTGACCTGCCCTCGTAATGTTTTTCTACCCAGCTATGCACCGCTTTACGGGAAATCGCTAGGGGCTAAGTCCACTGAAAACCCACCTTGGCGGAAGACATTTCGCAAGTGACACCGAAGTTGAATGTGAAGTGAAAACGTGGTTTAGAAAAAAAAAATATATATATAAAAGTTACTCATCCATACTATGTGTAGCAAATATGTTGCAGCAGAGAAAACATATACCAACTGTGCATTGTAAGGTAATCTTTCTGTTAACACAAACTTCTCGCCACTATATCCAGGTTTCAATACACAAACTGGGGTGGTTGTGTTAGCAGCAACAAACAGAGTGGATATTTTGGACCAGGCCTTGCTGAGGCCCGGACGTTTTGACAGACAGATATATGTGCCTTTGCCAGACATAAAAGGAAGGTGACGTATTGAAATTATCATTTATCTCTAGTTGTCATGTCGACATATGCAATGCTGTGACATTTGGTGTGAGATCATTGATGGATAGTGATTGGGTAGTATCACCATTAATGTCAAATTGGTTTTTTACCACAGTGTCAACATCTTGTATCACACACAGGCACTCTCGCTTCTTCATCCACACCCAAAGAAACATCAGTTGTGCAGATGGTACATTCCTTATTTATTTCAGGCGAACCTGAATATAGTTACAGAGTATACACAGGCGGTGGCTGCCTTAACAAATATACAAATGCCGCCTTACATGCAATTATCGCACACAATCAATTACTCAAACTCTACACTCGCTATCTTCAACTAGCGCTCTTCACAAGCTAAGCATTTGCACTCGGAAATACACAAGCATCCTCCTCTGAAAACTGTCTGGTCCCGTCTGACGTTTCCCAACCGGTTGGCTGGCCTTGTCGCCCTAAGCCCCGTGCTGTCCGTAAAACCCCGTGCTGTCCTACCAGTCTCGTAGTACTGCAGTCCGTCCTTGCTAAGCTGGGTTGTACTAACGTCTAGTCCGTTCAGGGTGGGATACCGTGAACTGGCGTCCCCTCCTATCCTCCGGTTTGGTCCTGCCGGTGTCCTGGTTATGACATGTCTGTGTCCCCACCTAAGTCCTGTCTCCTGTTTATCTACTGTCCTGTAGATGTCCTGTCTTACGACCATTCTACGTCCTGACTTTTGTTCTGTCTCTACTCTATCTGCTATACTGTAGATGTCCTTATCTATGTCCTATATGTCATTATCTCTATTATGTCCATTGTCCTCTCTATGTCCTGTATGTACATCCTCAATACTCTGACACACAGCCAGGTAGGTTTTCCAATAGTATCAGCGAGGACATCCATCAGTGCATGATGGATTCTCCATTTATGCCAGACATATTTTCCAATAGTGCCAGACAGGTTTTAAAATAGTGCCAAACAGATTTTCCATTAGTGTCATACAGGTTTTCCATTAGTGTCATACAGGTTTTCCAATAGTGCCATACAGGTTAAAGGTTTACTACTTGTGCCAGACAGATTTTTCATCTGTGCCAGACTGGTTCTCCGTCAGTGACAGACTGGTTCTCCATTAAAAAAAAAAATCTGAGTTCCAGACAGTTGTGTGGATAGTTTTTGAAAAAAAAACATACTTCATGCTTTATAGAGTGTTCTCAACAAACGATCTGCTTAAAGACTACAGCTAGAAATGAAGAACAATTTGTCCCAACGTATGCTGACTTGTACAGATAGAGAAACTTATGGAAAACTTCTTTGTCACAAGGGTAATAGAAGAAGAACAGAAGAAAACCCTGACAATATTCAGCTAATTGTTGTATATATGACTGCATTACGTGATTGTATATCAGTGCATTTTGTGATAATTTCTTTTCATGTCCAGGGCTTCCATTTTCAAAGTTCACTTGAGCCGTCTAAAAACTGATATCACAATTAATGAGTTAGCCAGGAAGATGGCTGCCCTCACACCAGGCTTCTCAGGTATGAACAAATACCGTTTCTGCAAATAATAAGCATTATTTTTTAAATCAGCATGAGACTTGATTTTGCTGAACATACGATGGTAATTTTTTGTTGTTGAAAGTTTGTTTAAAAATGTATTTCATTTTATATGTATTAACATGTATTTAAAATGTTGTATTTCCTGTTTGCTTAGTTTGAAGTTAAGCATGGTTTATGCAAGTACTACTACTTCTAGTGCACTGGACTGATTTTTGCTTGTGGATCAACTTTTCCCTATTACCAGTGTCCCTCGCCATCAAGCAAACCAACTCCGACCTCTGAGGTATTTGTAATTTATGCCCACAAGTCAAGGACAAGAAGTCAACATTTTAGTCCAACTGACTGGTGTAGGGGTTGAACCCCTTACCTCAGCATCAGCACACCTGAAATGTTTAAAGAGCAAATGCTTTTACCCATTCAACCATGCTGACCGCCACATCTTCTTCTTCTTCAGCGTTCCGAGCCATTGAGGTTCTTTGCTGCAGATACAATCCGTCTCCGTTCGTCTCTCTGGTTGACCTTCTCTTGCCAGTCGTTGATTCCAAGTGCTTGTAGGTCTGTATATATATTATCTCTCCACCGTCTTCTTGGTCTACCTCGGGGTCTACGGTCATCTATTTCCTGGGTGTAAGCGACCGCCGCAAATGTATTTAATTTGAAATTTATTTAAACAATATATCAAATGTGAAATTTATTTTAAAAGTGTAGTTAAGTGTGGTTCCAGCAAGGTGGCATAGGGGTTAGTGTGTTTACCTGTCAAGTCTGCTCTGTGTTCCATTCCCAGCAGACGCAGGATTATTTTGTCCAGCTGGTACGGCTCTGGGGTTCACCTGTCTCTTAAAAATGGGTTCCAGGGAATTGTCTGGGAAGGAAGGGTGATGAGCAAGGGAACTGGCCATCTCACTTTGTATGTCATGGCCAAGAACCCTTTACAGGGCAGATGCTTGTCCGTTTTGTAGCCCTGAACGGGCAAGATTTTTTCAGGTTCTGTAAAATTTCGGGTCGCTTTAGTAAAAACATCACAAATAAGGTGTTAGTCAACCGATTTTAGTTAAATAAACAACACAATGAAGGGAAAAGCATGCAGAATATGTTACTCACGTGATTGTTGCCGGTAATCCATATATGAACACAAATATTTACGAAATACGGCATGTTGTTTGTGATTTTCCGTCACCTGTACGGCAATTTACAAACACATTTTCAGAATCATAATCACTTTCTTTAAAGTCCGACTCACGACTGCTAATGCAAAGTAACGCTTTACACTGATATCTAGCTCCGATTAATAATCAACTTCGTGCCCTTTAATGTCATTTAAATTGAACAGAGCGAAATCTCGGCTATCACTTGAAGAATCGCCGAAATCCATTTTGAAAAACAGCGTAAAAATCCTGAAAACTATCAAAAAAAGTCCGTTCAAATTCATTGTAGCGCGTTTACAAATGGCGGCCACGTTGTCAAGCTATCGGCGAAAGTGAAAGTAGCCGTCGGAAGTGTCGGAAAGCTGAGAGATCGCGTTTTTACAATGCATAATAGTATCGGGCGCAATCGGCCGCTACGCTCGATCGGCCGGTAATGGCCGCTATGCCCTATAAAGGGTTAATACTTACACCCCAATGTGGTATCTGCTACGGGACTGTCTTCACCTACCAGTATGGGGGGGGGGGGGGGGGGGGTTGTGGGAGAGGACACATCTGGAGTGTCTATAACCAACATGTGGCTGCAACAGTCAACAACTACATCTTGTGACGTCTGCTGAGGGAGACGGAGCTTCTGGGGGTTTGATCTGAGTGCTAGAATGTAGTTTCTGCATTGACAAATATTTTACAATAAAATTATTTTGCAAACAAAATAATTAATTATGCCAGGCCATTGAAATAGAATAGCTGTTGCCCTGTCATGTCACCATGTACTAGAAGGTTACAAGATGGGATTCAGTATGTGAAGTTAGGATGCAATGGGGTTATCAGGTGAAGGTAGTAGGCTATCAAAGATTGAATTGTTTGGATGTTATATGTTTTATGTCTGATTTCATCAAATTTACACAGGCACTCATGGGAATAATTACATCATGATTCTGTAGGTTTGGGGAACAATTACATTATATTTCTTGGCAGCTTTTTGTCACGGCAGAGAAAGACGATAGCACACGAATTAATACATACTGTTGGAGACTGCAAGATGTGGACAATCATGATTGCCCATGTCACTGGCAAGGCACTTGATGTTGAGTACTGTGAACTTTGAACCATGAAATCATGATTCTGTAAGAACTGGACATATCAGCAGACGTTGCCTTGATATTGTTGCACCTAGGATGATAGTCTTGGTCAACTCATTGGTTGTGTTGACAGTTGTTATAACAGTGATGTGATTGTGAGATGATGAAATGTTTCTATTGTGCTCCACATCTATATACAGGAGCTGACATTGCCAATGTGTGTAATGAAGCAGCACTGATAGCAGCCAGAGATCTGAACACATCAATCATGCTGAAGCACTTTGAACAAGCCATTGAGAGAGTTGTTGCAGGTTTGTATCTTGGCATGCTTCAAGCCTGCGCTAGCTAGCATCAGCTAGCAGTTAGTGAACATTGAGTGGATTCCAGTCAGCGTGAATCTACTTTAAGTTTCCTACCCTCATCATCATCATCAGGTGCTCTATTAAGTAACATAGGTGTCCATGTCCCTCCTCAGATCTTGGCTCTGGGTGTTCTGGATCTATTCTACTGATAATATTCCTCCTCCATGCCATCACTTTAGACAAATCATTTCTCTGGGTTTGCTTCAGCCTCTTCTAATACTGGTCTGACCATCAACACACTGTCCTCGATTGCCTGTCCTCTCAGTATGTCCAAAGAACACTGTTGGTCTCTGTCTTATTTAAAATTTAAAAGTCCTCAAGCGGCAACCTGGGGGATGTGACGTGCTAGGACCATCATAGCTTGTAGGCCTGAATATACCGAGAAGCAGGCAGTCAGTCCTCTCTCTTAGCGGAGGATCAGGAATCAAACCCTCGTCCGACTGTGTTGAAAGCATTCATTATTAGCGCAACTTTCTAACAATTCTGCCTTCAGCTGCCTCTTTCTGATAGATGTGTATAATGTTCTCCACGGTGAAGGGGTTACAAACACGGTTCATGATCCTGTATACCCGCGTTTGAAACATATATGCGCGCGATTTGGCAGCAGATCGCAGTGCGCTGGTTGTTTACATAAATGTATGGGTGCTGTCGTTCAGAAAACAATGGCAAACTACTCAACGTAAAACTTGCCAAGACATCAACAACAGCAAAACATGCTGGTGGTGACTGCAAACGTCCTGTAAACTAAAAAATAACGTTCTAGTCTCATTAACCTCTTCCAGGCAGTTGTTCGTTACTGTGACCTTCCAAGGTATTCACAACATTCGTCTCTGAAACCACATCTCTGTTGCCTCCAGGCTCTTCCTAATTTGTTTGTTGCCATACAATAGAACATGTTCTTCTTCTTCTTCTGCGTTCATCTGGAGTTTTTTTTCCGGACGGGATTGCGTTGTGCCTGTTTACAGCAGAGTTTAGTTCTAGTGCTGTTAGGCCGACACATCCGACTTCTGCGGGCATTTGTTGACCGAGTTAACCTTCCCAGAGATTTCGTAGGGCGTTTGACTCTCACTGTTGTGGTGTTATCCCCCATCGCAGCTAGCCCATTTAGAACAGCCGAAGACATAAAGGTCAGCCCTCAAGGGAAAGCAGGGGCAGACCATGGGCATTCCCTGCCATCCAAGGAGGCTTCCATAATTGAGAGCCGACATATAGTGCTCTGGTAATGGGCTCACCCAAGGAATCGTCACGTCCTGCACTTGGCTGCTTAGCCTCACTTCCGTATATTGGGCCTTCCATTCATCACAGGCTGTTCCTCCAGAAACCAGAAGAATGCAGTCTGCAGATAACATCCACACAGTGAGCTTTCGATTCGGACTTTCCACGTAATGGATTTGCTATCCAAGCAATATTCCATTTCATGCCATTGGGACGCTTTTTCTACCTTTGATGACATTCACACACTGAGCTTTTGATTCAGACTTTTCACGTAATGGATTTGCTAGCCAAGCAATATTCCATTTCATTTTTCTGACATTCAGTGAAAGTGATTTATTACATAAGATAAGACATAAGACTTGTTTGAACATGTGGTGTATGCCAGATAGATTGGTGTGAACATGTGTATGCCAGGTAGAGTGGTGTGAACATGTGTATGCCAGATAGATTGGTGTGAACATGTGTCTGCCAGGTAGAGTGGTGTGAACATGTGTCTGCCAGGTAGAGTGGTGTGAACATGTGTATGCCAGGTAGAGTGGTGAGAACTGTCTTCCTGTTAGAGTGGTGTGAATATGTAGTGTCTGTCAGGTAGAGTGGTATGAATATGTAGTGTCTGTCAGGTAGAGTAGTATGAACATCTAATGTCTGCCAGGGGAATTGTGTGAACATCTAATGTCTGCCAGGTAGAGTTGTGTGAACATCTAATGTCTGCCAGGTAGAGTTGTGTGAACATCTAATGTCTGCCAGGTAGAGTTGTGTGAACAACTTATGTCTTCCAGGTAGAGTGGTGTGAACATGTATTCTCTGTCAAGTAGAGTTGTGTGAACACATGTCTGCTAGATAAGATTGTGTGAACATGTGGTATCTACCAGATAGAGCTGTATGAACTTAATTTCTATCTTCATTATATGCCAGGTCTGGAAAAGAAGACTCAAGTGCTACAGCCTGAAGAGAAAAAGACAGTAGCCTATCATGAGGCTGGACATGCAGTGACCGGATGGTTCTTGGAACATGCTGACCCACTGTTGAAGGTAAAACTGACATAACTAAACTGTCATTTTGACAACAATATGATGTATGCATATGACCAAGTCTGACCTATCCAGCCACAGTGAAGACAACTATATGTTAGTAGTGCTTCAAGGGAATTCCTGATACACTGGAGTAAACTATATGTTAGCAGTGCTTCAAGGGAATTCCTGATACACTGGAGTAAACTATATGTTAGCAGTGCTTCAAGGGAATTTCTGATACACTGGAGTAAACTATGTTAGCAGTGCTTCAAGGGAATTCCTGATTCACTGGAGTAAACTATATGTTAGCAGTGCTTCAAGGGAATTCCTGATTCACTGGAGTAAACTATATGTTAGCAGTGCTTCAAGGGAATTCCTGATTCACTGGAGTAAACTATATGTTAGCAGTGCTTCAAGGGAATTCCTGATACACTGGAGTAAACTATATGTTAGCGGTGCTTCAAGGGAATTCCTGATACACTGGAGTAAACTATATGTTAGTAGTGCTTCAGCGTTTGAGACGTAAGATGGTGCATGATGGTGGAAATGACCACGTGTTCACATGCACCCACTGTGAACGGACATTTACAGCGCAAATTGGCCTTATCAGTCACACTCGCTACCGCCATAGTTAAAAGTTATTATGCCTTTTTAAAGCACAAACTATCGTCTGTCAAGACGGCAAGGTGCCAATGGGAGTAGTGCTTCAAGGGAATTCCTGATACACTGGAGTAAACTATATGTTAGCAGTGCTTCAAGGGAATTCCTGATACACTGGAGTAAACTATATGTTAGCAGTGTTGCACGGAATAGTGTTTCATGCTACACTGAAGTAAAATATATGTCACCAGTGTTTTAGGAAATACCTGTTACAATGAAGTAAACTTCTGCGTTCATCCGGAGTGTTTTTTTCCAGATGTGATTGTGGTGTGTTTTGTTAGGCACCCTTGGGCCAAAACCCTTAGGTCAACACATCCAACTTTAATGTGCGTTTTTTAAACCAGGTTAGCATTCCTGGGGATGAAGTAAACTATATGTTATAGTGCATTCACAAATGTTTGCCATCATTCATGTTCAATTTTTTTTAAAGTATATGTTGCATCATTATGAAATTTTCCCTGCCATCTTATTACTCTCCAAGGAATATGTCTTTGATAGGTCCAAATTAAATCATGGAAAGCAGTGCAATTTCTTTGATGTGTTGGTGAAAATGTTTTGAATTCATGCTAACAAACTTGTTTTACAGTAATTATTGACGTCAACACTGAACACTTGCATTCCACTATGCGAACTGCTTCTCATAATGAATTTCTCGTGCACCACTGAGAATATTCATTATTGAACACTGATGTTTCCATGTGAAGATGTAATACATGTCATGATATGAACTTCATCTCTGACACCCGTAAATTATATACTGCATATAAACAAACATTGAGATCTTCTGTACAATCTCCAGAACAAAAATTGTTTTGTTTGGTGGGCATAACGATAAGGCTATATGCTAAATCTCATCATTCTCCCTCAGTTGGTTACAGAGTTATGGATTTTTATACGGGGAAAAGATTTGTGAACACACTATAGCAGTGTTTCAAGGGAATTCCTGTTACACTGAAGTAAGCTATATGTTATCAATGTTTCTAGGAAATTTATGTTACAATGAAGTAAAATGTTAACAGTGTTTCAAGGGAATTCTTCAGGCTCTCGGACCCAAAAATAAAATAATTAAATGCTGTTTTCCTAATGAATGTTTTTAGCATGCATTTAACGTAATTTTGTGTGAACACTATTTGAACATACTGATGTCTTCTTCAGGTGTCAATAATTCCCAGAGGAAAAGGCCTTGGATATGCTCAGTATCTGCCAAAGGAACAATATTTATACACACAGGAACAGGTGAGGTTAAGTCCAAGGCTTGTCACTTTCATAGCATTGGATAAGATTATTACTGAATATAATATAGTTGATAGTTTCTGATCTGTAAGTAGAAGTGTTGACAGTTTCAGATTTATAAGTAGAACTCGACAGTGAGATCAGTAAGTGAAAGTGTTGACATGTGAGATCAGTAAGTGAAAGTGTTGACATGTGAGATCAGTAAGTGAAAGTGTTGACATGTGAGATCAGTAAGTGAAAGTGTTGACATGTGAGATCAGTAAGTGAAAGTGTTGACATGTGAGATCAGTAAGTGAAAGTGTTGACATGTGAGATCAGTAAGTGAAAGTGTTGACATGTGAGATCAGTAAGTGAAAGTGTTGACATGTGAGATCAGTAAGTGAAAGTGTTGACATGTGAGATCAGTAAGTGAAAGTGTTGACATGTGAGATCAGTAAGTGAAAGTGTTGACAGTGAGAGATCAGTAAGTGAAAGTGTTGACATGTGAGATCAGTAAGTGAAAGTGTTGACATGTTAGATCAGTAAGTCGAATATTTACAGTTTTAGATCAATAAGTAAAATATTGAAAGTTTTAGATCAGTACATAGAATGCTGACAGTTTTAGATCAGTAAGTAGAACTGTTTACAGTTTCAGATCAACAAGTAGAAGTGTTGTTAGTTTTAGATACGTAAGTTAATATGATGACAGTTTTAGATCGAGTAGAACTGTTGACAGTTGTAGATCAACAAGTAAAACTGCTAATAGTTTTAGATCAACAATTATAAATTTTGACAGTTTTAGATCAACGAGTAGAACTGTTGACAGTTGTAGATCACTAAGTTAACATTACAATTTTAGATTAACAAGTAGAACTGTTGACAGTTTTAGATCAACAAGTAAAAGTGTTGACAGTTTTAGGTCAGTAAGTTAATGTGGTGACAGTTTTTAGATCAACAAATAGAACTGTTGACAGTTGTAAATCAGTTATGTGTTGACAGTTTAAATCAGTAAGTTAATGTAGTGACAGATTTAGATCAACAAATAGAACTGTTGACAGTTGTAGATCAGTTGTATGTGTTGACAGTTCTAGATCAGTAAGTTAATGTGGTGACAGATTTAGATCAACAAATAGTACTGTTGACGGTTCACATATATGTCAGGTACATATGATAATGCATGCTACCACCAGACACTTGATATCAGGCAGCTCAGTGGCTAGCCCTCTTGCCAGATATTCATGGGGAGAATTTCACATAAAGGTGGACTTTTTATTTTAATGATCTGGACTCCTGCACTGACCCAGCCTTAAATGGGTACCAGGAAGTGTTTCTGGGAAGTAAAGGCAGCCAACTTCATGCTGTGAGTGCTGATGGATAGACTGAAGATATAGGACTAGTACCATAGGCTCAATATCCCTCGGTGGGTCATAGAAGAGGGCATTAATTATTACTGATTTACTGCATACTCACACTAGACAACATTGTGTGTCGGGTGCTAGCTATAATGAATGTTCTGTGTTAAATAGAATAGTTGTATGAAACATTGTCACTATGTAGTGATATCATTGTATGTCAGGTACTAACTATAGTGAATGTTGTCTGTTAGGGAGATTAGTATGAAACACATCATGAGTGATGTACAACATTTTGTCTCATGTTTTATGTTTGATGGAATTGTGTACCTAGTTGCTGGACCGCATGTGTATGATGCTTGGTGGCAGAGTTGCAGAGTCAGTCTTCTTCGGTAAAATCACCACGGGTGCTCAAGATGACCTGAAGAAAGTCACACAGACAGCCTACTCACAAGTAAGTGTGCTCTGCTCCACCAGACAGTTGATGATCCCAGTAATGCTTATAAGTAGAATCATCATCCTGTTAAGGTAGCTTAGTGGACAAGGATGGGAGACACAGAGATATTACAGTAAGAATAGAAAAGGCAAGGGGAGATTTCATAGCACTAGGAATGTTGTGAAAGTCACAGGAAATTAAACTTGGCACCAAACTGTATATATTTATCTCTAACATTAAACCACTACCACTGTATGGTTAGAAACATGAAGAATGACTGAACCAATTACTAATAAATTAGAAGCATTCATTCATTTATGCCTGTGCAGAATGGAAATACTTAAGTGGCATTACAGAATCATTAGTGTGGAGCTCATGGAGAGAACTAGATAATCAGACAACAGTCATTTAATGAACATATTTCTGAAAACATGGTATGGTATGTGGCTTACTCTCAGCGGCTTTCTGTTTGCAATTTACAACTGCTGTGGGGTTTTCTTCTTCTTCTGCGTTCATCCAGAGTGTTTTTTCAGATGTAATTGTGTTGTGCCATGTTTATTTGTTTATTTGTGCCCTTAGGCCGACACATCCATCTTCTGCGGGTGTTTGTTGACCAGGTAACCTTCCCGGGGCTGTGGGGCTTTAATATACAGTTTACACCACAGGGTCTCCTATTTTATCTGAGAGAGCTAGGTCTATGATCTTGCTGCATGCAGTGTAGTGAAACAGGACAACAGATCTTCAAATAAACAAGTTTGTTGCTAAATATTGCTAGACATCATATTGCTAGATACCTTGTCCTTGACTTGGAGGTGTAAATTACAAGTACCTCTGAAGTCTCAGTGGATTCACCTGATGGCAAGGGACACTGGTAATCAATCAATCAATCATTGGCCATGCCGGAAAGCATGGGCGGTCATGACTCGCCACTTAACTCGATCAGCAGTGTCGTGGATCAGCTCAGTGTAATAGGGAAAGCTAATTAACACAAAATTCAGTCCAGCACTACTAGAAGTAACGTGTATGGACTTTGCTTGAGTTCAAAGCGAGCGAGCGCAGAAAGTATTGCTAGATGATACCAGATATCATATTGCTAGAATATGATATATTAATTGTTGCTAGATACTTGTAGATAATAATTACTGTTATGTGTCAAATCTATTTGTTGATCACAGTTATGTGTTAAGTCTTTTTGTTGATCAATATGTTATTTGTCATATCTATTTGTTGGTCACTTGTATGTGTCAAATCTATACATAGATCACTATTATGTGTCAAATCTATACGTAAATCACTGTTGGTATCATATCTGTATGTTGATCACTGTTGTGCATCAGATATATATGTTGATCACTTATGCATCAAATTTATATGTAGATCACTGTTGTGCATCAGATCTATATGTAGATCACTGTTGTGCATCAAATCTGTATGTTGATTACTTGTGCATCAAATTTATATGATCTCTGTTGTGCATCAAATCCACACATTGATCACGGCTACGTGTTAAATCAATTTGTTGATCACCATTTTGTGTGAAAAGCCTCTGTATTAACATATTTCAAAGAAACTCACCAAGCAACATGTTCCCAGGTTGTCATATTTGGAATGAATGAGAAAGTGGGCCAGCTGTCATTTGATACGAGCCAGCAAGGTGAAATGACGTTCACAAAGCCGTACAGTGAAGCCACAGCCCAACTCATCGATGAAGAGGTCCGCAAGATTGTGGAGCATGCCTACCAGAGAACTGTAGACCTCGTCAAGCTTCACAAAGAACATGTAGAGAAGGTGAGGATGCTTGCTTATAGAGCCCTCCCAACCTGCGCACCACCTCCGTGTCAGACAGTATAATATCAGTCATATAAGACAGTTGTACTCACTTCACTTCCAGTTCAGACAGTATAATATCGATCATAAATAAAAGACAGTTGTACTCACTTCACTTTCATGTAAGAAATTGCAATATCAGTCAAACAAGACAGTTACTTACTTCACTTCCATGTAAGAATACAATGTCAGTCATATAAGACAGTTGTACTCACTTCACTTCCATGTAAGAATACAATGTCAGTCATATAAGACAGTTGTACTCACTTCACTTCCATGTAGGACAGTACAATATTAGCCCTATAAGACAGTTGTACTCACTTCACTTCAAGTTCAGACAGTACATTTTCAGATATGTAAGACAGTTGTACTCACTACACTTCCATGTAAGACAGTTCTATATCAGTCATATAAGACAGTTGTACTCACTTCACTTCCATGTAAGAATACAATGTCAGTCATATAAGACAGTTGTACTCACTTCACTTCCATGTAAGACAGTACAATATTAGCCCTATAAGACAGTTGTACTCACTTCACTTCAAGTTCAGACAGTACATTTTCAGATATGTAAGACAGTTGTACTCACTACACTTCCATGTAAGACAGTTCTATATCAGTCATATAAGACAGTTGTACTCACTTCACTTCCATGTAAGACAGTACAATATCAGCCCTATAAGACAGTTGTACTCACTACACTTCCATGTAAGACAGTTCTATATCAGTCATATAAGACAGTTGTACTCACTTCACTTCCATGTAAGACAGTACAATATCAGCCCTATAAGACAGTTGTACTCACTACACTTCCATGTAAGACAGTTCTATATCAGTCATATAAGACAGCTGTACTCACTTCACTTCCATGTAAGACAGTACAATATCAGCCCTATAAGACAGTTGTACTCACTTCACTTCGAGTTCAGACAGTACATTATCAGACATATAAGACAGTTGTACTCACTTCACTTCCATGTAAGACAGTACAATATCAGTCATATAAGACAGTTGCACTCACTTCACTTCCATGTAAGACAGTACATTATCAGTCATATAAGACAGTTGTACTCACTTCACTTCCAATTCAGATAGTACAATATCAATCATAAATAAAAGACAGTTGTACTCACTTCACTTCCATGTAAGAAAGTGAGTCATATAAAACAGTTACTTACTTCACTTCCATGTAAGACAGTACAATATCAGCCCTATAAGACAGTTGTACTCATTTCACTTCGAGTTCAGACAGTACATTCGCAATCATGTAAGACAGTTGTACTCACTTCACTTCCATGGTAGACAGAACAACTTCACTATCGTGTAAGATAGTAGAAATTTACTGTCACACAAGACAGTAAAACTTCACTGTCAGATAAGACAATACAACTTCACTATCATGCCATTGTTAATTGGTCTATGCCATCTGCAATTCTAATGCTTAGATATCAATATGTCATGAATTCGTTGAAGAGCCCAGAGCCTTCAATATCCTTATATCTGTTGCTTCCTTTGTTGATTACAAGATGTTAGGTAGTTGCATATCCTTTACAGGACATCATAGTCAACTCTAGCATTGTTTGGTTGTTTGTGATTTCTTGGCAAGTTTACATTCAGTAGTTTGCCATTGCTTTCTGAACAACTGGCACACATACCAGTTTATGAAAACCAACGCAAGGCGATCTGCTGCCAAATCACCTGCAGCTGTTTCGAACACTGTATGCAGGATTACGATTTGCTTTCGTAACCCCTTCACCAGAGCCTTTTCCCTTTGTTAATTACAAGTAGAAGGGAAACATCTAAATCAAATAAAGATTTGGAAAGTTTGCTCTTCAGTAATTTTTGGAAATTAAGAAAGAAATGTACACACCATGTGACATTCCTGTACATTTTCAGACTGTTCCTGAATAGATTTTAAGGCTGTATTAATAATCTTTAGGTAACATTGTATTCTGAACAGTTCTTTCAATTTGTGATAGTGCCCATCAGGATTTTCATAGTCAGATAGGTGAACTTTAGTCCTACTTCTTACAACTGGAAATTATGTCTGTACGTTTACCTTTGTAACCAAGGCTTCTGCATCCCTGATATTTTCACGAAATGTCCCATCAGGTGTGGCCGCACTTAGAAATGTAACAAGCACACTCAAAACATTTAGAGATTCAATTACGTGAACATTACACTGCATCACTACATCAGTGTTTGACAGAGTATCGTTCCGCATGACTGAGCAAATGAACGTTAAATAATGCAATTTGATATAACAAACACTGAGCTGTATGTTTGGTTTTCATGTCGCTGGAATTGTTGTCTATTATATTTTTCAAGAGGTTGCTGTGATTTTATTCTACTCTCCCACCTTGTATCACTGATAGATTTCAGTGTTAGGTGAACATCTAGGAAACATCCAGATGGGAAAATGACTGCCGATTCCATCAGAGATGAACTGGGTGTTTCGTGGGGGACTATTGTGTTGACATTCAGGCAGCGGAATTATGCACAGTGTATCTGTGCGGGCTGTTGTTTGTCGAGACTCCTGTCTTTTCCACTTTTCACGTTGGGCAGTGGGGAGCGTTTTGTGTGATATTCATTGGCACAGGAACGGAGCATAATGGGGACGACCCGTTGCTGTGAAGTTGGAATTGCGACTAACTAACTAACTAACTAGTGTTAGTCCACTAATATTACACTTCAGTATACCCCACTTGTAAGTGGATGCAGAAACAAATGTGTACAAATTTTCGATAATGTTAAAACATTTACCTTTTCGAATGTTACTTTGACAGCATCTTTTACAACTAAATTTAATTAATAGCCTGCACAAGATAAGCCTAGAATTTATATTCCTAATTTTCTTCTGCAGGCTGTTATGCTCACCAGCCATATTTACTCTGTAGTCATACCCCTGTCCACGTATATCTTGAGCATCTCATCTAGTTCATAATCTGTCTATAGCTCGCATAAAAGATAATTACATAATACTTCCCCCCCATAGCGCCCAATACTGTATAAAAAACCAGAAATAAAGTTCTAACTGTAAACACTGTCTTCTTAATGTGACTGATGTCTGGCATGCAGTCGAGAATTACTGAAAAATACTTTGCTTTCTTTACAAATAACATTTATTTAAAAAATTTAATGCCACTTGATACAACAGATATTTCATTTTGAAAAGCATGTCCTAAGTAATGAGGCAAATGACATTTCGCAGATTGAGATTTAAAAGTGCACATTAAGGAGGCCGCCCTAGGGATTTGTCCGCATGCACACCCTCCAGAACAGGCACTGTGGTGTATCTCTCTCCTGGCCCCCCACTCCCCAAGGTAGATGGAGGAAGAGAAGAAGGGTTATACTGATAACAAATTGACTGTTGTATTGTTGACTTCAGGTGGCATTACGGTTGCTAGAGAAGGAAAAACTAGACAAGGATGACATGATTGAACTGTTGGGTAAAAGACCATTTGCTGAGAAATCCACATACGAGGAATTTGTGGCAGGAACAGGTACGTATCCATGTTGATGGTTTTGAGACATTTGAAAGTAACTATGACTCTCTCTCTCTCTCTCTATTGTTCATGTCAGTTAATTAGTTGTATGTCTTTTACAGGATGTTGGAATCAACCCCAGCATTTATTGGTTTATGATTTACTAGGCATATTTAGTTCAGTAGTGTGCCAGTGCTTTCTGAACAGCTGCTGCCTCATACCAACAAAATTAACGCCAAGTCTCTGCTTCCACATTTTCATTGCTTCCAGTATTAGTGTAATACAAAATGTCCTGATTATAGAGAGAAACTTTCCATGGAAAGTTTGCATTTAGTTGTTCATTTAACTTTTGGCCACAGCTATCTTTCATTATCCAACATTCATGAGAATTATTTTTGATGGTGATAAATTGGTTACTGCATATATGCAGTATAAAACAGCCTCTTTAATAAAATAAATCAAAAGCTTAATTAAGTTGCCTGCCATATCTTTGTCATAATGTGTTTCCTGTTTGAGGTGTTTTAATTGCTGTGTAATCTTATGGCTGCATTCGTGTGACTATTACAGAGATGTAAATTTAAAGACTCACTGATATTATTGTGAATGAAGGCACACATTGAGACTGTCTGACGTTATTACAGATTACAATGAGTAATTCTGTTTCTAAACGGCTGCAACTATCACCAAAATGTTAGTAACTTCTGGAGACTGGTTCTGGAGATTGCCCAAGTGATGGAAACAAAATTAATTTCAGCACCCTCCAAAGCAAAGTGTTTCCAGTAACAGATTTAGACTTTTAAAAATATTTAGTCTTTCTTTCAGCTATCCCTGTTATGCCTTTCAGCTTCAGGTTAGGAATAGCTTTTTGGATGACACTTAAATGGGCTCCATTTAAAGTGTCAATTGTTGCCTGTTATCCATAGCTTGCAGGATCTGCCTCTTGTCCTGCTTCCACTGTTTAAATGGCATTCACACTTAAAAACAGTGGAAGCAGGACATTTAAGAGTAGTCTATGAACTATATAACTTGTCTTTTGATAAAATCTATTGCTGACATTATTTTCTTGATGTCATTATCTGATTCTGTCGTTTCTTGTCACATTTAGTATTTATGTAGTTCATCTCTTGTTACACTTCTTCTGTCTTTTGCTAGCATTGTTCCCACTTGCTTCCTGATGTCATTTTCTAATTCTGCTTTTTATGGTCACATTTAGTACTGAAATAGTTCATTTCTGTTGTTACAGTCACCCTAACTTTTGCTAGAATTGTTCAGTTCTGGCATTGGTAGTACAAGGCAGGTAGGAAGTTTGTATTGAACATAACTCTTTTCAGAATATCTACACTTGGGAAAATATGTATTTATTGAATGCCTTTAGGAAATTGTATAATATATATCCAACTTTGTCTACATGTGAGTAGGTTGGCATGGCTGAATGGATAAGAACATGTGTTCTTAAATATTCGTTGTGCTGATGCTGAGGTAAGGGGTTCAACCCCTACACCGTCAGAGTGGGTTCACCTGATGGTGAAGGAAACTGTTCAGCAAACCCTGTCCAGCACTACTAGAAGTAGTATGTATTGACTACGCTTGAGTTCAAAGTGAGCGAGTGCCAAAAAAAAAATCTACACATGAAAATATGAATATGTTGAGTGCCTCCAGGAAGTTGTATGATATATATTCAACATTGCTTTGTTCCAGGTTCGTTTGAAGAAGACACTACACTACCTAAAGGTCTGGAAAATTGGAATAAAGAGAAAGAACCAAGTGAAAGAGAGCCGGTAGAATCACGATGATCCAGTACTCGTGGTTTGATTGGTCATTTTATTTTGTGCCAAGAATAGAAGAATTCATTGTTGCCGGAGTCATACCTGTTTTTGAAATTCTACATTTTAAATAAAAAATAGCCCAGTCTGTGTTTGTAAATTTCATACAGATAGCTGCGCACATGTATACAATGGGCAAATGTTTTTCACCAAAATGCAAAGCATAAATCTGGTTTTAAGGTTTCTGTAGATGAAGAAGACAGATATGTGACTTCTTCTCTGTTGGTATCTTCTGTGAACTCATCACACTGAATTAACATTGTGACTTGTCACACTGAATTCACATTATGAGATATTTTGTTCATCCTTAGTTTTTTTAGTTGATACATTCTCATTTACTGTAGCTCGTGGAGAATATGAGTTCAGTAATGTGTTTGTATGTAGGTACATGTGTAGATATCGACGTGCAAGGCAAATTAATTCATTAGACAATTCAGTTACCTTCAAGTAAACAGGATAAACACAAAAGTTGTATATTGCAATCACCAAGTAATAGAGAACCACAAAAGTTATATATTGCAATCACCACGTAATAGAGAAACACAGATAAGTGTCAGTATTTTAGAGAAAGAAGACCACTTGTCATCAAACCTTGAAAAATGTTTTGTGTGGCAACAAGTCCGAAACTATAATCTTGAATGTAAAAATATGAAACTGCATTTGTAAAATGTGTGAGAATGTTTTTGCGAGTATGTCTACAAGCTGCATTGTGAAACAGATGAGGTTTTAGAATCAAACTTGACAGAAAACTTGTTGTTTGTGCTACAGATTATATATATCCATATAGACTGATTTGCTGGTATTTTGTGTGAAGTGCTTCATTGTTTTTCAGTAATACACTGAATAAAAGTACATTTTGTCAGCAACTCTAGCATTGTCTTGAATCATATCATTAATAGGTTAGTTTTCAAATATGCAAAACAAAAACATAGTTTTCTCATTTCATGACTTTATTCATAGTGAACTTGTGTTATGAGCTGAAATGTTGCAACATTTGTTTGTTGCAAAAAGTGAGATTGGCCATGTGTGCTAGAAACTTTAGTGTCATGAGCTAAAATGTTGCAACATTTGTTTGTTGCAAAAAGTGAGATTGGCCATGTGTGCTAGAAACTTTAGTGTCATGAGCTAAAATGTTGCAACATTTGTTTGTTGCCAAAAGTGAGATTGGCCATGTGTGCTAGGAACTGTAGTCATGAGCTGAAATGTTGCAACATTTGTCTATTGCCAACAGTGAGACTGGCCATGTGTGCTAGAAACTTTAGTGTCATGAGCTGAAATGTTGCAACATTTGTCTGGTGCCAACGATGATATTGGCCATGTGTGCTAGAAACTTTAGTGTCATGAGCTGAAATGTTGCAACATTTGTCTATTGCCAACGGTGAGATTGGCCATGTGTGCTAATGATTTCAGAAGTTCATTTTGTAATACTGAAGTGCATTTCACAACTGTGAGATACATTCTGTGTGATGTTATCTATTATGTGGAACCTGAGCTTTGGGTTGTCACACAATATGTAATGCAATCATTGCACCCTGAACTCTAAGGTTAGAAAGAAACTATAGGCAGCAGAGTTGTGGTTCATTTGTTTGATACTGAGAAATTCTGTGATGGCTATTGAGACATATCCAAGTACTCATCATCATCATCAAGTGCCTTGCAGACTGACATGGGCGTCCATGCTTGTGCACTTCTTGCAATTTACAACCTCGTGTATTGACACCTTTCCGTGCCATGACAAAAAGCTGAAAAGAATCTTCTCTCAATTTCTTTCCACAAATCTTTCCAGTTTTTCTCATCTCAGATTTTGACCAAGAATAAATTATGGCGGCCTGTGCCAGGTTTTGTGATAAGCTGTCTTTGTGTCGTACCCATTTCAAAACATTGAGATTATTTACTCATTTCACTCTAGACAATTTTACATCCAGTATTTAGCCAAGGAGTGTAGAAAATTAAAACTTGTTGTCCAAGGAATTTCCTGCATTCTTCTGAAGGTACTTCTTCATCTATCTTTCATCTTGCATCCAGCACTCACCCAGCTCTGCCAAGTCCTTTGTAGTTTAGTTTAGTCCTTTGTAGTTTAGTTTAGTTCTTTGTAGTTTAGTTTAGTCCTTTGTAGTTGCAGCTCAAGTATTCCATGGGATGAGGTAATCAGTCTCACACCAACCCTCCTTAGCTACCTCTTATGACATGTGTGGTCAGTTGCAGTATTACCAATCTCTGCTTCCCTTATAAGCATTGGTAACACATGGGTGGTCTTAAGTATTACAAGAGGCAAATTCTTCTTCGTTCATTCGGAATGTTGTTTTGGATGTAATTACGTTGTGCCTGTTTACAGCAGAGCTGAAATGTTTGCACCTTTCGCCCAACACATCTGACATTTGTTGACTGGGTTAACCTTCCCGGAGACATGATTTCTCAAATCAGGAAAAGACAAACATATTTCACATGCTCCACATTTGAACTTTACCCGTGCCTGTTTTAATTGTTTTCGATGAAGTATTATTCAATTATTCACTTCAGCTGATATATATTTCTGCAGTATGCACCTGACGAGATGCAGCAAAATATGCCAGGCATTAAATCGTGCAACATATTGTTTGGGGCTTCTGTGATAAATTTCACTAAGGGAATATAGTGTTCTGAACCTTATTTCAATCATGTAGTGCATCAAACAAGCAATAATGTACAGATCAGATGGAAGCACAGAAAGAGGCTGACCACGTAAAAAATGGACAGATGGAATAGCAGATTCCACGGGAATATCGATACATGGGAGTCCATAAACGGGCCTGTCGTGCTGTTTATATTTCACCTCGACACCGAATGCACAAGAGGAACATGAGATGAAAACCTTATTTCAGTAAAATTATGAGAAAAGGGTCTGGAGAGAGTTCAGACAACCAGGAAGGTTAAATTGAAACAACCAGGAAAGTTGAGTTGAAACAACCAGGAAGACTGAGATGAACACAACCAGGAAGGTTGAGTTGAAACAACCTGGAAGACTGAGATGAAACAACCAGGAAGGTTGAGTTGAAACAACCAGGAAGATTTGAGTTAAAACAACCAGGAAGGTTCGAGTTAAAACAACCAGGAAGATCTGAGTTAAAACAACCAGGAAGTTTTGTGTTAAAACAACCAGGAAGGTTTGAGTTAAAACAACCAGGAAGACTGAGATGAAATAACCATGAAGATTGAGTTAAAACAACCAAGAAGATTTGAGTTAAAACAACCAGGAAGACTGAGATGAAAGAACCAGGAAGGTTGAGTTAAAACAACCAGGAAGATGTGAGTTTAAACAACCAGGAAGATTTGAGTTAAAACAACCAGGAATATTTGAGTTAAAACAACCAGGAAGGTTGAGCTGAAATAATCAGAAAGACTTGAGTTGAAACAACCAGGAAGACTGAGGGTGTTGGAGCAAATGCTGATTGAGATGGCAGAGTGGCACAAATGTTCATCAGTTATGAAAAACACAGAGAACATGGTTTTGGAGAAACATGCCTGTCCACATCACCCACCATGTCACTTCATTGTGCGTGACATTCATTCAGAGTGAATCCTCATGTGACATTCATTGTGTGAATCCTTGTGTGACATTCATTCAGTGTGAATCATTGTGTGACATTCATTCAGTGTGAATCCTTGTGTGACATTCATTCAGTGTGAATCCTTGTGTGACATTCATTCAGTGTGAATCCTTGTGACATTCATTCAGTGAGAATCCTTGTGTGACATTAATTCAGTGTGAATCCTTGTGTGACATTCATTCAGGGTGAATCCTTGCGTGTGTCACATCATCTTTTCTGTGTAATGTCCATTATGTGTGTTCTTTTGTGGTGCTATGTATGCTACTCGATGTCTACAGTGTCTGCTATTCATGTTATGGTTTTATGCGTTCTATCTGATCACTGTGTATATGTTAGTTATGTGGTATATAATGTCTGTAATATGTGGTGTTAATTTTGTGGTGTTATCCATTCTATGAAATGTCTACAGTATGTGGTGTTATCCATTCTATGAAATGTCTACAGTATGTGGTGTTATCCATTCTATGAAATGTCTACAGTATGTGGTGTTATCCATTCTGTGATGGCTATAATATGTGGTATTCATTTTATGGTGCTTTCCATTCTGTGTAATGTCTACAGTATGTAGTGTTTATTTTTATTGTTATTCACTGTATGTCATATCCATTGTGTTGGTTTTGTCAAGTTATTCTCTCTATGTCATGTCCATTTGTTTGTTTTGTGGCGTTATCCATTCTAAATAATATCTGTAGCTTGTGGTATTATCCATTCTGCGTGGTGGTGTCTACTCCAGAGAGCAAGTGATTTCATGCAAACTGTAGAAGTGCTGAAGGCGTGTATTCCCTTGACCACGATAGCCATCAGTATTGCAGGCTGTTCTTCTGGGATGAAGGGTCTGCAGCTCGCATGTGGTTTTCATAGTACTTAGCCAGCACAAGACAGGCCTGTGTTGTGAAGGTGCTGAGATCTGGAGGGTGTGGATATACTGGGCAAGCTGGAGAAAACAGCAAACACATTTACATGAATTGATGGACTGGCACCTTGTCATCTTGATAAATGATAGTTTGTAAAATGGAGTTATACCTCTCTATTGCACAATGCTTGGGCTAAATTGAGAGACCATGTGTTGCCCATGCAGCATGATCCTTTTCTCTGCCTGCCTAGTTTACTCCAGGGGAAAGGTTACTGTCATGGATCTATAGCTTGTGACAAAAAGTAGTATTACTAATGACCCCCAACCGACCCGAACTGGTTGTCACAGAAATCAAACAGCAACAACGTGATAACATTAAACTATTGTTTAATGATCATTAGCGCTAATTACATAAACCATGAATTAAACATACTTAACCCAAGGACCACCTAATCACCGATAACCCGCTAAACTGCCTAGCCGCTAATAACTATCTTAAACTCTAACCTGCAGAAATGTGGTTTCTGAGGAAAATGCAAAGAATACCATGGACAGATAGAAAAACCAATGACCAAGTACTGCAGGAGACAAATGAACATCGTAAATTGATTAGAGAAATTAGACGTAGACGGTAAAAAAAATTTTTGACATGTTATGAGAAGAAATGAATGGGAGAACTTGGTGACAACTGGCAAGATCGAAGGGAACAGACCAAGGGGAAGACCGAGAAGAAAATACCTGGATGGCTTGGCCACGTGGCATGGTCGAGACAGGAACACAGAGCTGATCCATGACTCTGGTGATCGAGTGAAATGGTGAGTCATGACTGCCCCACACTTTCCGGCATGGCACATGATTGATTGATTGATTGATTGAACTCTAACCCTCTCTACTAACCCTCCCTAACAACGACCTCTTCCATTCTCTTATCTTGTTATAAATGGTACGCACCACGTATGCACCGAGCAGAGCTCAAATCCATGCACATATTGGGCCAGTAGTTATGTTTTAGATTAAGTCAACAGGTGTAATATGGGGCTGTGACGGTAACACCAATACGTCTGGAACAAGACAAGCTGTAGAAGCTGCCAGATCAACAAAGCAATGCTTTAACTGCCGGTCTGTTGGAGCTTCCATCCTAGGCCAGTTGTCGATTAAGGCTTAGGACCTGGTCTGCCCTGCCATGACATTTAATCTTTAGGTTGCATTTCCTCACAATAGGGTAATTAAGTGAACATCATTCACAAATTAGTGTCTGTGTATTTTTATGGTTGACAAGTGTTCACTTCCCTGCTGTTGGGTATTACTACTTCTTGCTTCACACTTCATGGACTGCGTGGGTGATACGGTTACACAGTCAGCAGTGAACCAAGTGAGTGACGTGGTTAGAATAACTTCATGTGGTGACATGCTATATAAAATTTAGTGAGCTAAATGGTTACAAATCTTGCAATGTGCTACATGGTTACATCAACTTTAAATAGCTACATGACCTTCAGTGTGCTACATGGTTACATGAATGTTGCTGAGTTACTTGGTCTACAATGTGCTACATGGTTACATGAATGTTGCTGAGTTACATGGTCTACAATGTGCTACATGGTTACATGACCCTCAATGTGCTACATGGTTATATAAACTTATCAAGCCACATGACCTTCAATATGCTACATGGTTACATAAACATTAGCAAAATACATGGTTACATGACCTTCAGTGTGCTACATTACCTTTAATGTGCTACATGATTACATAAATATTGCCAAACTACATGGTTACATGACCCTCAGTGTGCTATACTGTTAACATGACCATCAGTGTGCAACATGGTTACATAACCATCAATGTACAAATAGTTACATGAACTTTACCAAAACTACATAGAAATTACTGAACTATATGATTACTTGACCCTCAATATACTACATGGTTCCATACACTTTACTGGGCTACATGGTTACATAAACTTTACTGAGTTAATGACCAATGTGTTTCATGGTTTCATATCCTTCAGTGTGCTACATGGCTACATACTAACCCAGACCTCTCTTCATTAACAAGCACTACCAGAAATTTGAGTTCAACAGGTTCTGATAAAGCAGCTCGATGATGTGTACTTCACTGCTGACTCTGCCCTCCCGTCTCACACATGAAATCAGGTGCAAAATAAACACATTGGATGGGAGGTCATGCCAATTAGGTTTACAAATCCATACAGGAAAGACACAGATCATCATCAGGAAGTGCCATGCTGACTGGCGTAGGCGTTCATGACTCTCCACAGATCTCGGTCTTTGGTTTTCTGGATCAACTCTGCCACTGATATTCCTCCATGCCACTGTCGCAATCCATCCAGCATCATTTCTCATGATCTGCCTCTCTTCCTATCGATCTTTCCAGTTGTCACGATGTTCTCCAATGCCTCTCTTCTCATCACATGACCAAAATAAAGCTGTTTGTCTCTTTCTTATTATTGTATAAAAAGTCGAAACTGTTCTAGTTTCATTAGCCTCTGTCAGGCATTCGTTGTTAGTTACTTTAGCAGTCCAAGGAATTCACAACATTCGTCTAAGAAATCACATCTCTGTTGCCTCCAATATTTTCCTAATTTGTTCATTTACATCCCAAGATTCAGTCATACAGCAAAACAGGTTCTTTATAGTACTTCAACACTCTCTTTCTTACATTCAATGATAATGACCTATTGCATAAGACATTCTTCATTTTCTGAAATGCAGCCTTTTCTTGTCCTATTCTGCTCTTAATCTGTGTTGTGCATCCTCCATCTGATGTTATAAATTTCCCTAGCTATCCACTTAGTGAAGAATTTTCCCTTCTATCTCTATTTCACATTTGGGAGTCACCTGTTTCTTTGATATCACCATTGTTACTGTTTTCTGTTTTCTTGATATTCAATGAGAGTTCTTTCTTTGCACTATCTGTTACTACAAGTCCAACAATTGTTGTAGATATGTTGCATTATACGTTATCATTACTGTGTCATCTGCATAGCATATATTATTTATATTATAAGCTCCGAATATTATTCCAAGACACAGATAATGAGAATAAATCATGTTTATATAACCTATAGTGAATGTCATGTGGTTAGAGATAGTAGTAGAATAGTTCTGCATCACACTGCTCATTCGGATGGTATTCCAGCTCTGGGCTGGGAGACAAGTCTAGACTGTAGCCTCACTCTAAGAGACGCAAGCCCTTCTCGAAGCTCAATGTACATGTCAATGCACCCGACTCGTGGTCTCCCAGAGGCTTCACAACCATCCCACGAACCAAGCCTCCTATAAAACATGTATTGTGGGGAGTGGTGGCTGAGAGTGTACGATCTTTGCCTTTGGCTCAGAAGGTTCTGGGTTTCGTCTTCTTCTGCGTTCGTCCTGAATGTTATTTTGGACGTAAATGCGTTGTGCCTGTTAACACAGAGCTGCAATATTTGCACCTTGCTGCCGACACATTTAACTTCTTCAGGTAGTTGTTGATCGGCTTAATTTTCCCGGGTGTTTCGTATGACGTTCAAATCCCACTGCTGTGGTGTTATCCCCATCCCAACTGGCTCATTTAGAACACCTGAAGATATCCCGGTCAGGCCCCAAGGGAAGGCAGGGGCAGACTATGCATATTCCCCGCCATCCAAGAAGGCTTCCATAATTGCAGAGCCGACACATAGCGCTCTGGTTCTGGGCTCACCCAAGGAATAGTCATGTTCTGCACATGGCTGCTTAGCCTCATTTCCGTATACTTCCATTCACCACAGGCTGTTCCACCGGAAACCAAGGGTTGCAGTCTATAGATGACATCCACAGTAAGCTTTCGATTCGGACTCTCCATGTAATGGATTTGCTAGCCAAGCAATATTCCATTTCATGCAACTAGAATGCTTCTTCCAAGAAGGTACTGGCTATGGTAACTGCACAGGGCTGGGCATTTGTCCAAGAACCTCTGGTACTTTGGAATTCTCACATCTCCTGACCTCTTGGGTAGTGAAATCAGACACCTAGCCTTCTCGGTTAAGGGTGAAAAACAAGAGGTCCTGTTTGCAAGTCGTGCTTATAAATCCTACAGTAGTTGGCAATCACAAAGGGTAGGCCATAAGGATTCTGCCCTGGCAGAATTAATAGGAAAAGTCAACCTAGCCACGAGTAGATAGAATCCATGACCTTGGATGGAATTTGTCTAGAGTGAGTAAACATTAGATCAATGCATACCGAAGTCGGACACACTCACCTGTGAGTTGAGTAACTAGGTGTGATGCACTCCCGTCGAAAGAAAAGGGAAGTAGAAAACAGATGTAGTCAACATAAATTGCCTAAAGTACTTACCAACTAAACATCATCAACAATGAAGAAGTTGAAAATGTCACACATTTTAAGAACCGTTATAGCAACAATGGGGACAAAAAATGTTAGCAAGGTGGAGAAAGGAATGTTTCATGTGGAATGGCTCACTTCGCTTCAGAGGTCACAGATTGTAAGAATTGTATGGATATTTTGCCTTGGTCATGTGGGAGTGTCGGGGGGATGAAGAGGTTGGCAGGGAATGCACCTCTTTGTGGTAGATTACCTATGGACAAGGGAGAGGTGGTTATGCGCCTGTGGGACCAGACGGAGGAACAGATTGAGAACCTGTATGTGGAAAGAATGAGATTGCGAGGCATCGGCAAGGGTTCTGAAAGAATCTCAGGAAGACAAGGATAACTTTCAATCAGATAGCTGTGGGAATGATTAGTAGTGTGACTCTTCACTGGCTGTTGAACGAGGGGACAGAGCGCATATGGGAATGCCTTGAGTGTAATGGTGTCGGTTCTTAGTTCAACTCAACTCAACAGTTAGATGTAGACTGGCCAGGACAATGTAGAGGTTAATCAGTGTTAAGAGCAATGCCAGCCAACAAATTATCGCAACATGCAGATATGACTCAGGACCACTTCACAATTACGAAGAAAGAAAATCAGGGATCTGAATTTACATGTTACAGACAAATTCTTAGAATACCAAAAATCAAGAAGAACAATAATTCTTCAAGATTTGAACATCAAAGAAAACCTGCTCATAAATATTACCATGTCTCTGAAACTGAAATATGAGGCGAAGTCATTAATTAACAGGAATTATACAAATAACTTTTTTACAATAGCGTGAACCAAAAATGTCTCTTATTTCATCATCATCATCATCATCATCATCATCATCTTCCACTTCTGCCGTCAAGCGTCGTGGGGAGGAATAATTTGCGTTCCAGCGCCCGGTCTCTTATTTCTCAACACAAAATTCCCAACCACAAAATTTTTGTTCTGGAGATTGTACAGCAGATCTCAATGTTTGTTTATATGCATATTGTGAAATGTATTACATCTTCACACGGAAACATCAGTGTTCAATAATGAATATTTTCTGTGGTGCATGGGAATTTCCTTATGAGAAGCACGTCACATAGTGGAACGGAAGTGTTCAGATCATTACTGTAAAACAAGTTTGTTAACGTAAATTTCATATATTTTTGCCAAAACAAAGAAACTTTGCCGCTTTCCATGATTCCAGTTGCCTTTGGACCTACCAAAAACATATTCCTTGGGTGGGAGTGAATATAAGACAAATTTCATAACAATACAACAGATACTTTTCCAAAAAAATGAACGTGAATGAGGGCAAACATTTGTGAACGCACTATAACAGGTCATGTCTTATGTCTAAGTAATACCTACCTAATTTAATTTCTGGAATCACAGACATTCCCCAGGGCTGAGGCAGAGGCATCTTTGGATAGTTTGGCATGGTCAGATGCAGCAATGGATATGGCTTGTAGGTTTCTTGCGATGAGTTCACCAAAATCTTTGCTGGCCGCCACAACACATTATTATATGGTCCATATGCCTTTACATCTGGGCTGGAGACCGATTTTCCTGATTTATAACTCTTATACATGATATCATCGGGTGTCTTTCCTTCTTATTACTAGCTGTGCTCTCTTTTGTCATATTCCCTCTGTTCTTACGGTTTCAGTTGTGGCTACTTGAATCTTCATACAGTATTCTTGTTTGAAGTCTGGTTTAAAAAAAAATCAAGGCATGGTTACCATCCGATCTGTTTTTATTCAAACTTGGTTTTGTTACATCTGAAAGTGGTTATTCAAGATAAGATCATTATTACAGTGAAGTGCCTTGCTAACACACTTCTCCACAGCTACCATTTCTATCCGTGTGCTAATTTCTTTACATCCTACAATTAAAGGCTGTTAAAAATCTTCTCTTCTTGCCTTCCGTGATCATTTTCTAAATGAATTGACCCAACAATTTTGACAGTCTTCTTCGGATATTTGTGGTAAGTTAAGTTGTCTTTGGGGTGCAGTCTCTTTCAAAACATTTAAATTACTCATTCTGTATGCCCACCGAATCTTCATCATACGTTTCAGAAGATACGTTTCCAGTTTCAAGGTTATTCAGAAAACATGACAGCACACATTTTGTCTAACATAATAATGCTGATAATGGACAAACCATGGTTTACATCCTATTATGAATGTAGATTTAAAAAAAGGACCAGGGTTCCAAGGTCAATTTAGCCTAAAATGGGAAACCAGAATATGCCCTGGTTAAGTAAAGGCGGCTGGTGTGATAGCACCATATACCTGATAGCCATAAAGCTTGTGAAATGTCCTTAATGTTTGTTTGGTTTATCTATTGTGAATGAAAGATCTTGTCTTCTTAGAGTTTACATAAAGCTGAATGAATTCTATCAGTTGCAGTTTGAAGGAGATTATGACTAAGTGGATCCTATCCAACCTGGCAAGCCAGTCTGGTTAGAATGAGACCTTGCGGGCTCAGTTTCACATCCACTGTCATTTACTGTCAATATAGTACCGGCTCCGTGGCCGAGGAGTTAGCAGCTTTCTCCGCTAACTCCGAATACTCTCGTCACGTGACGCGACGAGAATTAGCAGTGGTTCGAATCGCAAAAGTGACTTATGAGAGTATGGAGCCGGTCGCTCAGAAAGTCGTGGCGTGCTGATGAGCGTAATCTAGCCTAGGAATCAACATACAGCTGAAAGATGCTGGTGTTGACCGCAATATCCTGAAACAGGATGGAAACGCGGGGAGAATAGTACCTTGCGGTGTATGGCAGGGGGTCTTGAGCCTGAGAAATTAAGGCCGCCTGGCTAGTGCAGTCGCCGCGAAGTGTGCGGGCTAGAGTTTTCTTTTTGCCCCAGACGAAAACAAATACATCACTTGGGTATCGGAGGTTAGTAATTTTCACTGGTTACTTTTCCGAAGAATAACCAGTTGTGCAGAAAAGAAGATGGCACCAACTTGAATTTTTCTATCGGAAATTACCTTGTGAATAGTTTTTTTTTCTTTCAAAATTCCTTGCAAATAACATGAGTTCTTATTAGAATTTAGTTGTAAATAACAACAGTTTACCACAACTAACACTGATACTTTAGTTTATTTAAAGCTGCATGTCCCTTGCAGGACGTTAACTTCAACCCCAAATTGACTTGATTTTCTAGGCAATGTCATTGACACCTTTCCATGCCATTACTAAGTTTGTCATAGTACCGATGTGAAAAAACATCCAATCCCGACGGGGTAGCTATAATTCTACAATAATCATATTCCCACAATATTCTTTAAATAATTATGTTGTTTAAGTAACTCCCGGCTTGTTCGTGCATTCAGACTCAGCATGTGACTGCTCCGTAACACATCACAACCTAACCCCATTGACCATTCCCTTTGTAAGTAAAGTACGTAAGAAGATTTCGGCATTCTTCCGAATGACGGTCCCAAATTATTTAGCGTTAAGAGTATCCCTTACAGGGCCCCATTAGCTGATATAAAAAATACGAACTATGAACTAAAATATAGGCACTGAATGAATCACCAAAATAATGAGAAGTAGATTGTGAGCTTTACTGAAACACGACTACAAGAGACAAATTGGACGTTGCGGCCAAAGCCTTCGTCAGCACAGGACAAACAAACACAAACCGACACAAAACTACATGAGACACATGACAATATTAAACTAATTTAGTAATTATCCACGCATTTCAACAGTCCTGACCACTGTGGCGTGGTCGACATACAGGTCACGGCCATCAAATCATGCGCATCCCATGAACGGGATCTGAAGACATTGGAACACCGTCTCATCTTCCAGTTGGGCAAACTCTCCCCTCACGGCCTCAATGTCCAACAAAGTTTCATTTAACTTCCAAACCCCACCCCCTCGCACCCCCTAGTTTACAGTCCACTATTAAGGTATTTGCAGGTCCTTTGCAGGACATCGCAGTCAACTTTCTTGGCAGTTTTGCGTTCAGTGTTTTGCTATCATTTTCTGAACAACCGCGACTCATGCCCCTCTGTGAGGACCAACACAATGTAATCTTCCGCAGCTGTGTTTCAAGCGCTTAACGGGAATTGCCAGTTGTGAACTACGTCTGCAACATCTTTGCCGGTCCCAATTTTTATTTTTCCGCTCACATGGGCGCTTCTCCACCCCCACTCCCATCATGCTTGACCTTTGACCTGTTTACCATACATCCGGTTTATACAATCCACTGACAGTCCAACGCGTGTCAGTCTCTCCTAGCAAGGATACAGATTCAGATAAGTACCTTTAATTAGTTTAATATTGTCATGTAGTGTGTTTCGTGTGGTTTTGTGTTTGTCCTGTGCTGACGAAGGCTTTGTCCGCAACGTCCAATTTGTCTCTTGTAGTCGTGTTTCAATAAAGCTCACAATCTACTTCTCGTTTTTTGGTGATTCATTCATTGCCTTTTTAAGATTTACTGCAGTTCCCCTCATTCTTGAACTAAAATATAGAACTGAGAAAATGGAAATACGTACCAATAATATTTCACAATTATATGTCTAAATTGTGACACAAAAGTTGTAAATACTGTCCGAAAACATGTTCTTTGTGACTGTGCAGCCACTGAAACTCTGCTAAACATGTATATTAAACAATGAACGGCTAGTGCCGCATTGGTAACGTGTGTGGTGGACTGCTAGACCGATCGATGCATACAATAAAAGTTTATGGGCCCGGAGGTCCCCCACTGTCGTCGGTACTACAAGATATGGATATACACTCCGACGACACTGAGGGCCCTCCGGGCCCATAAACTTTTATTGTATCCATCGATCGGTCTAGCAGACGACGATACTTTCAAACGTAAGTGATTGACAACACATCGCCCCGGAAATGACCTTATGAGGCCCTACCAGGGATGCATTTTACACTAAATTTATTTGGGACCGTCGATCGGAAGAGTACCAAGACTTCTACACGCATCGGAGGCAACATATATGATGCTAAACTCATATTTTTTTTTTACAGACCACACATCACTCTATTGCCTGTGCCAGCACAGACTTATATGACTAACGAATGTTGACTGTTTCCTTCTGTCTGGTGCGTTTAGTTTAGAATTTAGTGTTTAGTTTTGACGCAAATCTGTCAGTTAGTTGCATATCCTTTAAAGGATGTAGCAGTCAACTCTAGCATTTTTTGGGGGGCTGTTTGTGATTCCTAAGCAAGCTTTACGTTCATTAGTTTGCCATTGCTTTCTGAACGACCGGCACTCATACCACTGTATGGAAACAATCGCAAGGCGGTCTCCTGTCAAATAACCCGCAGCGGTGTTTCCAACGCGGTATTACTATTACGAATTGCGCCCGTAACCCTTTCGACACACAGCGGGCTTTCACAGTAGATAAACAATACACGTGTAATGCTGATTATAAGCTAGAATATACGTACTACTTCTATGTTCGGTCTTGTATATTTCTTTTATGTTTCGGTCTGTATCTTGTCTAACGGTAGAAAATGTGACTAGCTTTGAAAACTGCGACAATGGCTTCCTGGGGGGCAGTAACTCTAGGTCTGTTATAGCAAAAGTTAGCCCGGGAAATGTTTCAAACCGATGAAAAGTTCTCAATTATTCTATTACAGCAAAAATTAGCCCGGGAAATGTTTCAAACGGATGCTACATTCTCAAATATTCTGTTATAGAAAAATTAAGATCGGGAAAGGTTTCAAACGGATATGTTCTCAAATATAGTGGATGGGTTGCTAATACTTATGTTTATGTGTCCCGAAGTTGAATCTGCTACAGGACTTTGATGTGATAATACCACACAATTCTGTAAGCCTGAATGCATAGAGGAATGGGTGGTCAATCTTTCCTTCACTTTCTTAGGCCACGAACTCAAGTGTCGAACTCGCAAGTCTAACCATGCTCCTGCCATTATCGGCGCAGTTCGCCATCAGCTTCACTAACGCGCTCGCTCGGCTGCAGTTTAGGAATACCATCATTTTGAGAGTTGAATGCTGAATTTAAATATCAAAATCACTGCACTCGGGACATTCCCACGCATGCCCCCTCCCCTATTTAAAAAGCCACCGAAGGATTATCATGCTGATTTCTTCAGCAGCAATTTGAGTAAAAGTCTGGCTTCTCCTCTACACAGAGTATCGTCTAGGAGACCATCTGCACACCCCTTTTGAGCCAACATTTCCAGATAGGGATGCTTCGCTTAATACCCGACTCCCATGAGACTTAATCAAACCCCCTTTATCATAAAATCGCTCTCCTTCCAGAGGGCACCGGCTGCTAATCTATCAGCTTCTTCATTGCCCTGCACACCTGTATGCCCTGGGCGGAAAAAGCATGATTTTCTTGCAATCTCCATAGCGTTTCAGGGTTGAAACTGGGACCACTGCCATTAATCCACCCATCCATCATGACCATGCCGATAAGCGTGGGCGTTCATAGTTCGCCATCTCACACTAGCACGGTATGTGGTCTTGTCCCAGTTAAACCATATGACCAAGCCATCCCGGTATTTATCTCTCAGCCTTCCACTGGCCCTTGTCCTATCAATTTTGCCAGCTGTCACCAAGTTTATTACTCCCCACAACGATCCCCAAAAATATTCACTGCCTACATCTAATTTCTATAATTAATTTACGGTTTTTATTTACTGAAAAAGTAGGTAAATTATCTTTCTACACGTCTTAATTCGCATTGGCCATATGGCACCTATATTTTCTATAGACTAACCGGCATTCAGTGGGAAATGGGGGTCAAGGCCACGCCGGACGCCATTACTTCCAAGACATTTCCTGGTATCCATTTATACTGGGGTGTTCTCGAAGCTCAGGTCATTTATATGTTAGTTAGTTAGTTAGTTAATCGACAGATCATCCTCATTGCACATCGAACCATTCAGTCCATAAGTGCTCGGATCCCTTCCTCATCAAACCCCGCAGCTTGTAGCGGCTAACGACACCAGTTCTGTGTTGGTTTATCAATCTTCTTCAATCTTCATTTATATGTGTCAGCCTCGATGCGAATTCAAACCCACGACCACAGGGTCGGCAGATAAGCCTCTAGCCACTACACTACCTAGTTAGTTCGTTAGTCGCGGTTCCAACTTCATGGCAACGGGTAGTTCCCATTATTCTCCGTTCCTGTGCCAGTGAATGTCACACAAAATGCTCATCACTGCCCAATGTGAAAAGTGGAACAGACAGGAGTCGCGGCAAGCCAACAGCCCGCACAGGTACACTGTGCATAATGCCGCCGCCAGAATCACAGCTCACAGTGTCACGTCACGCACTCACTCAGTAGCAGGGCGATGGAACCATGTACAACCAGCCCAACATGAGGAAAATGCGAATGCAAACCGTAGCCACAAGCATACACACTCCTGAGGCCTTAACGGTTCAAATGCCTATCCGCCATATTGGGGACCAGAAGTCTACACTACCGATCTGCCCTTCTCGCCTTATGCCACCAAAATGTGTGTTACAACTGTCTCCACAAAATTCGTGTTACAACTGTCTTCACAAAATTCGTGTTACAACAGTCTCCACAAAATTAGTGTTTCGACTGTCTTCACAAAATCCCTGTTACGGCTGTCTCCACAAAATCCGTGTTACGACTTTATCTACAAGATGCAGCAATGTTTTTCTGTAACCCGTGTTTGTCAGTAACTGAGATTTAGGCACGAGTCAAGATCTCCGCTGTCTCATCTGTGTAATCCCAGTAAAACAGGGACATATGGTCTGGTAAGCCTACAAATACCTATGCCTTCAACAGCACAGTTCATACATATGTCTTTGACAACATTGTGCCTATACCTTCGATAATACAGTGCACCCATGTTATCGATAATACAGTGCACACATGTCCTCAACAACACAATGAACTTATGCCATCAATAACACAGTGTACGTGTTCCCTAAATAACACAGTGCACCTCTGCATTCAATAGTACAGTGCACCTCTGCATTCAATAACACAGTGCACCTCTGCATTCAATAACACAGTGCATCTCTGCATTCAATAACACAGTGCACCTCTGCATTCAGTAACACAGTGCACCTATGCTCTCAATAACACAGTGCACCTCTGCATTCAATAACACAGTGCACCTCTGAATTCAATAACACAGTACACCTCTACATTCAATAACACAGTGCATCTCTGCATTCAATAACACAGTGCACCTCTGCATTCAATAACACAGTGCACCTATGCTCTCAATAACACAGTGCACCTCTGAATTCAATATCACAGTACACCTCTGCATTCAATAACACAGTGCATCTCTGCATTCAATAACACAGTGCACCTCTGCATTCAATAACACAGTGCACCTCTGCATTCAATAACACAGTGCACCTATGCTCTCAATAACACAGTGCACATATATCCTCAATAACACAGTGCACCTATGCTCTCAATAATACAGTGTAAATATATTCTCAATAATACAGTGTACATATATCCCCAATAACACAGTATACATGTGCCCTCAGTAACACAATGCACTTATGCCCCCAATAACACAATGCACAAATGCTATCAATAACACAGTGAACCAATGCCCTCAATAACACAGTGAACCAATGCCCTCAATAACACAGTGCACATATGCCCTCTACAACACAGTGCACCAATGCCCTTAATAATATAATACAACTATGCCCTCAATAACATAGTGCACCAATGCTACCAATAACAAAGTGCATACATACTCTCAATAACAAGTGCACCTTGCACCTATGCCCTCAATAACACAGTGTACCTATGCCCTAATTAACACAGTACACGTATGTCCTCAATAACACAGTAACACAATGCACCAATGAACCCAATAACACAGTGCCCTCAATAACACAGTGCACCTATGTCGGAGCCTAGGTTATTTTAAAAAGTTCGAATTCGCCCCAATGGGGATCTAGCTCTAGCCACTACGTATGACCACCAGGCCGGCATGCCAGTGTCTAGCCACTACGTATGACCACCAGGACGGCATGCCAGCGTCTAGCCACTACGTATGACCACCAGGCCGGCATGCCAGCGTCTAGCCACTACGTATGACCACCAGGACGGCATGCCAGCGTCTAGCCACTACGTATGACCACCAGGACGGCATGCCAGCGTCTAGCCACTACGTATGACCACCAGGACGGCATGCCAGCGTCTAGCCACTACGTATGACCACCAGGACGGCATGCCAGCGTCTAGCCACTACGTATGACCACCAGGCCGGCATGCCAGCGTCTAGCCACTACGTATGACCACCAGGACGGCATGCCAGCGTCTAGCCACTACGTATGACCACCAGGACGGCATGCCAGCGTCTAGCCACTACGTATGACCACCAGGACGGCATGCCAGCGTCTAGCCACTACGTATGACCACCAGGACGGCATACCAGCGTCTAGCCAATACGTATGACCACCAGGCCGGCATGCCAGCGTCTAGCCACTACGTATGACCACCAGGACGGCATGCCAGCGTCTAGCCACTACGTATGACCACCAGGACGGCATACCAGCGTCTAGCCACCACACTGCTCCCTGAGAATATCAAGGTTTCAGACAAAGACAGAAAACCAGAAGCATTAACCTGCAATGGATCTGTAATGTGTATGACTATCACATTTTGTAGGCCTTAGTGCACAAAGGAATAGTTGGTCATCTTCTACCTCACGTAGCGCACGACGAGACCAGGTTGAAGATTAATCGAAAATAAGGGAGATAACTTCAACATTAATCTTAGAACCAAGTAACATGATGATAATGGCGATTACCTACCTTACATCACAGCACACATCAAGGAAGCTGCGTATCCTTTATAGGACTTCCAATCAACCCTAGCATTGTTTTGATTGGGGAAATTGCTGCATTCAGTAGTTTGCCATTGCTTTCTGAACGACTGATTCTCATATAATAGAAAACTATGCAGGGCGGTATGCTTCCAAATCGTCTGCGGATGATTTGGAACCCATAGCGCGGTATGTCGGGGAATTGTGAAACGCGTCCACTGACCCCATTCCGACAACAACCACATCGCTGACTCAGTCACATGATTATTAATCTGAGCCAAGGGCGGGCCCTAATATAACTTCTCTTAGGGGTTGAACGGGGTTGGGGTAATAATAGGATCGAAATCGAAATAAGCCACAACATCGGCGCATACTAGGGATTTTAAAAGAAAAATACATATCATCACCCTTTGCAATACCAGATATAATTTTTGGTAATGTAATTTCAGTATATTGTTATATCATTTGTTTTGACCAAAATACCTGCACTTTCCTTGTCCATTATTATGTAACTTCAGTGGCGACATTTTAATATTCAGTCGTCCAAGCATTTCCTGGTTTTATCTTCTTTTCCATCGAAGACGCTGGCCGGTCTTCCCAAGACAGGCATTTCGAAAGCCTCGATACTGAATTACATCATTTTAGTCCAAGTCAATGATAGAGCTCCGTACAACAGTACTAAACGCGCATGACATTTGAGAAGCCTCAATTTCAGTTTCTTGATAATTATTTGGAGAAAAGTACATTTTTCATGTTGTTAAATTTGCACCTTGCCATTTGTATTCTTTTCAGGATGTCCGTGTCCCATATCTGTCATAGTTTGGCCAAGGAATGTATTATATTGATGCCTGCTTGGTATCTGTTTCAGTATTTCATTATTCATATGTTTGTTAGCTGATGGATTATCTTTCCTTTTAATGGTAATAGTGGGTGATGTTATTGTTCAACCAGTCTCTTGGAATTGCCATTGCGAAGGTAGTCTTTTGCAAGATGAAAAACTTACTGACCAATAAAAAGATATCAATTGAAACGAGAAAAAGAGTGTTGAAGTGCTACATAGAACCTGTACTTTTGTATGGTCTACAATGAGTAGACAAGCTGAAAAACATCTGATGGCTGTGGAAATGTGGTTTCTGAGGAAAATGCAAAGAATACCATGGACAGACAGAAAAACCAATGAACAAGTCCTTCAGGAAACAAATGAAGATCGTAAACTGATTAGAGAAATTTGATGTAGACAGTCACAATATTTTGGGCATGTTATGAGAAAAAATGACTTGGAGAACTTAGTGACAAGTGACAAGATCGAAGGGAAGAGACCAAGGGGAAGACCGAGAAGTAAATTCCTGGATGGCTTGGCCACGTGGCATGGTCAAGAAAGGAACACGGAGCTGATCCACGACTCTGGTGATCGAATGAGATGGCAAAACATGACCGCCCACGCTTATCGGCATGGCACATGATAGATGGATGGAGTCTCTTGATAACTAGGACCTGTATTAATATTTTTTGTTTGTTCGCATATCCTTTACAGGACATCGCTGTCAACATCAGCATCTTTCAGCTGATTGTTGACTTCTTGGCAAGATTACGCTCAGTAGTTAACCATTGCTTTCTGAGCAACCGGCTCACATACCTTGTAAGTTACCGACGCGGCTAGAACCGTCACCGGTTCTATCACACATCACGTTACTCACGATAGTAAGAAAGTCACGGAGAAAGTCGCTAACCTCTAGGTCAGGGAGACGGCCTGTACTAACTATACGTCACAATCAGCTGGTTCTTTCTGATATTTCAGATGGGTATACCTGACACCTGACCGGTCTCTGTGGCTAAGGGCTTGTGAACGCGGTTTGTGAGCCCGTATACCCGGGTTCGAAACACAGCGGTGCTGGTTTTTTCGAAAAAGGTATAGGGGCCGGTCGTTCAGAAAGCAATGGCAAACTACTGAACGTAACACTTGCCTAGTACATCAACAGCAGCTGAAAATGCTGGTGTTGACTGCAACGTCCCGTAAGGGATACGCAACAAAATACCTGATCAAAAGTACTGAGCGTAATCTTGCCAAGAAATCAACAATCAGCTGAAAGATGCTGATGTTGACAGCGATGTCCTGTAAAGGATACGCAAAAAAACAAAAAACAAAAAACCTGATCATCGGAGATTTTTTAAACACTGTCTCAGAAATCTAGAAACTACGGAACAATATATAGCTAAAATCTCTAATAAGTACTAGGCTCAGCAACAGTCAGTAGACGGAGTGAGTGCGGAAGACTGTTTGCAACAGGCTAAACTATTTGGAGCGAATCATACACAGAAATCCATGGCCAAAGGGAAGGAAAACACAAAGTACGGACAACGCTCGAAACCCCTAAACAAATAGAAGAAAAGAAAAGCAAAAAAAAAAAAAAAAAAGTGGATTTAAATCATAGGAAAACCAGAGCTACGAAAGCCAGAGCCTACGAAAATTAAGCAAAAACTAATATAACATGAGTTGAATAATGATATCCATGTTAAATTATATAAATGACTGGCACCTTGCCGTCTTGATAGATGATAGTTTGTAAAATGCAGTTATGTTATACCTCTTCGTAGCATTAAAAAAAAAAAAAAAAAAATTGTTGCGTATCCCTTACGGGACGATGCAGTCACCACCAGCATTTTCAGCTGCTGTTGATGTACTAGGCAAGTATTACGTTCAGTAGTTTGCCATTGCTTTCTGAACGACCGACACCTATACCTTTTTCGAAAAAACCAGCACCGCCGTGTTTCAAACCGCGTTCGCAAGCCCTTAGCCACAGAGATCGGTCGTAGCACAAAGCCTGGGCTGAATTTAGAGACCATGTGTTGCCCATGCAGCATGATCCCTCTGACGGCCTCTCTAGTTTACTCCAGATACGTCTGGAACAAGACAAGCTGTACAAGCTGCCGGACCAGCAAAGCAATACTCTTGCTGTCCACCTGTCGGAGCTTCCATCTCGACCAGTTGCCAACCAAGGCTTAGGGCCTGGTCTTCTGACCTGCCATGACAATTAGTCTTTATGTTACATTTCCTCGCACTAGGGTTAGGCTTGACACAATGAAATAAATTAAACGACGACTATCAACTGCTCTTCGAAGACTGAAAGACATTAAACGACGACTATCAATTGCTCTTCAAAGACTAAAACAGCTGAATAAATTATGGAGTGGGACAGACAGAACTACACAAATTAGATTTTTAGGAGCATGCATCTTTCCCATTGCAACATACGCCTGTGAGACCTGGACACTTACTAAACAAGCTGAACAGCGCATAAATGCCTTTGAATATAAATGTTATAGACGAGTTCTAAGAATATCTTGGGTAACGAAAAGAACAAATGCATCCATACGACAAGATCTTAATATTGTAGAAGGTTGGCTATTAAAGACGATAAAACAAAGAAATTTGAAATATTTTGGTCACTTGAAATGTCACGAAAGTTTGGAGAGAACAATAATGGAGGGGTATATGCCTGGGAAGAGAGGAAGAGGAAGGCCAAAGAGAAGATGAGTGCAGGATGTGGCGGATGATCTCCAGATGGGTATATCGGACGCGGAGCATCTTGCTTATGATCGAAAGGTTTTCCGGAAGGTTGTTATGGGAGCGAGGTTCTGCAAAGGACATGAAACTGAATGAATGAATAAATGAGGGTTAGGCTTGTACCATCCCACTTGAGCTCCTCCGCCCGAAGCCGTTGGAACAATGTGAGATGTCGTTTAAAAAAAATAAATAAATTTAGAGCAGCCCATATTGGCGCTAACAGAAAGACAGTTCCGACTACTGTCATACAATAGCTCAGTCATATCTGACTAAGATCTGGCTTATAAATTAAATTATATAAAAAATGAATGCCTAACTATGCATAATATATGATAATCAGTATAAACATTCTCAACCACATGATAGCCAGAGTCTCAGTACACACACCTTATAGATCAATATAACATCTGTTGAATAACAATGCCTATGAAAGATTATACACGAAAAGAATGCTAAACTATGTACAACATGTAATATACATCTCAATTATTACCCAGGAGGGTTTAACGTGATATTGACAACAAAAATAAATAATAAAACAAAATAAATAAATTATAGTGAAGTTAGGAAACGGATAAGGGTGGTTAAAAGACAACATATAGATGAACTATCAAGACATGCATAACAAATAGTAATAAAAGTAGACACCAGAGACCTTTACAGAATAACAATTTTTAAAAAAAAATCTTAAAAGAAAAAGAAAAAAAAATTAAACAGCAGGTGGAACAATAATTAAACAGTACCAAAACCAGTGCTGCTTAAGGCAGAACCTAAATAAAAATACACAAACGCAAATGAAGAAGTTAGAAAGCGAATAAGGGAAGATAACAGACGATATTTGAATGGCTTAGCAGAAGTAGCAGCAGAGAATAGAAGCTTCAGAATCCCTCACAGCTCCACACATAAAATAAAGTAAGATATACGATATAACCAACCAGATGGATTTATAAGCAATAGTAAATAGCATCGGGAAAGTTCCCGTCAACATTAGAATTTAAATGAGCAGGTGGACAGAATACTTTGGAGAATTTTTGAGTGGCCATTCCGAAAGACCCCTTCCGATATATTCAACCTTCAGTATATAAATTGTCGAACATTTTGAGGCCACTAAAACAGTTCATAAATACACACACATGTACTGTTTGACGCTCATAGAAGTAGAAGAAAGAAATAGAGACTAGAGGATGCTCTAGACAACATAAAAATTGAAAGTTATAGTTACCGACCCGGATTCGAACCTGTCACCTCCAAATGACGACAACGCCTCGCTACAAGAACAAGTGTACTTCGGCGCATGACTAACCAGACACCGCTAAAAAGGTGACTTTATTAGCCCCTGCAGAAGTAGAGCTGGATGAAAACAATGAAAGCAAACACATGAAACATTGTATTTCTTGTCTGGAAAATGGCAGAAGAATGGAACCCTTCAGCTGAAACCTGCCATACAGCCAGAACAAAACCACCATTGACAACTACATGTAGTTCACTTCTCTATGGAGAAAGAGTACGTACATTACAACAGACTTGACCAAACTCAGCCTCTTCTTCATTAATTGTCAACGTTTGACATCCATTCTATTCCAGCCTAGGCACATTTTTAAATGTATTTTTTGCACCTGCTAGCTTTGAACTCAAGCGTAGTCTGTGCACGTGCTACTACTGCACTGGGTTCATTTTTATGTGTGGATTTCTTATTGTTAGTGTCCCTCGCTGTCAGGTGAACCCACTCCGACTTCATAGGTACATGTAATTTACGTCCCCAAGTGAAGGACGAAATGTCAACATTTAAGCCCAACTAACCGTTGTAGGGGTTGAACCCCCTACCTCGGCATTAGCACACCGGATGTTTAAGACCCAGCGATCTTATTCATTCGGCCATGCTGAGCTCCAGCATGGGCAATGAACAGATAGGAGCGACGCAGCTCTGCACTGGCCATCCATAACTTGTCTTGTAAAACTTCTCCCGTGCCCAGACTTCCAGGCTTGCTACACGCACTACCTGCTGCTGCTACTACTTGTTACAACCACTACCTGTTACTACTACTTGCTACAAACCACTACTTGCTACTTCTAATACTTGCTACTACCATTACCTGCTGCTTCTACTACTTGCTACCACCACTACTTGCTACCACCACTACTTGCTGCTTCTACTACTTGCTACCACCACTACTTGCTGCTTCTACTACTTGCTACCACCACTACTTGCTGCTTCTACTACTTGCTACCACCACTACTTGCTACCACCACTACTTGCTACCACTACTACTTGCTACCACCACTACTTGCTACCACCACTACTTGCTGCTTCTACTACTTGCTACCACCACTACTTGCTGCTTCTACTACTTGCTACCACCACTACTTGCTACCACCACTACTTGCTACCACTACTACTTGCTACCACCACTACTTGCTACCACCACTACTTGCTACCACTACTACTTGCTACCACCATTACTTGCTACCACCACTACTTGCTACCACCACTACTTGCTACCACAACTACTTGCTGCTTCTACTACTTGCTACCACCACTACTTGCTACCACCACTACTTGCTGCTTCTACTACTTGCTACCACCACTACTTGCTACCATCACTACTTGCTACCACCACTACTTGCTACCACCACTACTTGCTGCTTCTACTACTTGCTACCACCACTACTTGCTACCACCACTACTTGCTGCTTCTACTACTTGCTACCACCACTACTTGCTACCACCACTACTTGCTGCTTCTACTACTTGCTACCACCACTACTTGCTACCACCACTACTTGCTGCTTCTACTACTTGCTACCACCACTACTTGCTACCACCACTACTTGCTACCACCACTACTTGCTACCACCACTACATGCTACCACCACTACTTGCTACCACCACTACTTGCTACCACCACTACATGCTACCACCACTACATGCTACCACCACTACATGCTACCACCACTACTTGCTACCACCACTACTTGCTACCACCACTACATGCTACCACCACTACTTGCTACCACCACTACATGCTACCACCACTACATGCTACCACCACTACATGCTACCACCACTACATGCTACCACCACTACATGCTACCACCACTACATGCTACCACCACTACATGCTACCACCACTACATGCTACCACCACTACATGCTACCACCACTACATGCTACCACCACTACTTGCTACCACCACTACTTGCTACCACCACTACTTGCTACCACCACTACATGCTACCACCACTACATGCTACCACCACTACATGCTACCACCACTACTTGCTACCACCACTACATGCTACCACCACTACTTGCTACCACCACTACATGCTACCACCACTACATGCTACCACCACTACATGCTACCACCACTACATGCTACCACCACTACTTGCTACCACCACTACATGCTACCACCACTACATGCTACCACCACTACATGCTACCACCACTACATGCTACCACCACTACATGCTACCACCACTACATGCTACCACCACTACATGCTACCACCACTACTTGCTACCACCACTACTTGCTACCACCACTACATGCTACCATCACTACTTGCTACCACCACTACTTGCTACCACCACTACTTGCTACCACCACTACATGCTACCACCACTACATGCTACCATCACTACTTGCTACCATCACTACTTGCTACCATCACTACTTGCTACCATCACTACTTGCTACCACCACTACTTGCTACCACCACTACTTGCTACCACCACTACATGCTACCACCACTACATGCTACCACCACTACATGCTACCACCACTACATGCTACCACCACTACATGCTACCACCACTACTTGCTACCACCACTACATGCTACCACCACTACATGCTACCACCACTACATGCTACCACCACTACATGCTACCACCACTACTTGCTACCACCACTACATGCTACCACCACTACTTGCTACCACCACTACATGCTACCACCACTACATGCTACCACCACTACTTGCTACCACCACTACATGCTACCACCACTACATGCTACCACCACTACATGCTACCACCACTACATGCTACCACCACTACATGCTACCACCACTACATGCTACCACCACTACATGCTACCACCACTACATGCTACCATCACTACATGCTACCACCACTACATGCTACCACCACTACATGCTACCACCACTACTTGCTACCACCACTACTTGCTACCACCACTACATGCTACCACCACTACTTGCTACCATCACTACTTGCTACCACCACTTCTTGCTACCACCACTACATGCTACCACCACTACTTGCTACCACCACTACATGCTACCACCACTACATGCTACCACCACTACATGCTACCACCACTACATGCTACCACCACTACTTGCTACCACCACTACTTGCTACCACCACTACATGCTACCACCACTACATGCTACCACCACTACTTGCTACCACCACTACATGCTACCACCACTACATGCTACCACCACTACTTGCTACCACCACTACTTGCTACCATCACTACATGCTACCACCACTACTTGCTACCATCACTACTTGCTACCACCACTACTTGCTACCATCACTACTTGCTACCACCACTACTTGCTACCACCACTACTTGCTACCATCACTACTTGCTACCACCACTACTTGCTACCACCACTACTTGCTGCTTCTACTACTTGCTACTACCACTACTTGCTACTACCATTACCTGCTGCGACCACTACCTGCTGTTACTACTACTTGCTACTACTACTGCTTGATACTACTACTTCCTACTACTACTACTTGCTACCACTACTGCTTGCTACTACTACTTCCTACTACTACTACTTGCTACTGCTACTTACAACCACCGCGACCACCACCACCACTACCGGAAGTGAAATAACAATCTTATCCCACACACTGCAAACAGCTTTAACCTTAAGGCCTTCTAAAACCTGCCAACCAGCAGCCAAAACGGTCAAATTACATCAAGATAGTTGAGTTATTTCACCGAGCCCAGAAGTCCCCAAACATGGACAGATCTCGGGTTGCCAGACCCGGGCCCCTGACAGCTCTGGGGTGGAGAGAACCTACAGTGGATGTTAGTTCACGTTACTCATCCCCAACACCCCCCTTCACCGTACAGAAAGTAATCCCAGGTCTCTAATGTTTCAGTTGCCAGGCAACCGGACCAATCAAGTTCCAGGGATGAGCGTTTTTTGCAGCCCGCGCGCAACTAAAATCACGGCTTTCAGATGACCCACATCTTAATAATTAAGCCAAGAATGTCCTCCTCCCCTCCGCCTCATCTTCCTCTCCTTCTTGTTTCTATTTAATACCGAAGGCCGAGTCACTTCCTGACATTCTCCTTTAGTAATACTCCCTACTTAAAAATACATAAAAACAAAATATGCATTATGCTTATTACGTCACAACATATGATCAGCCGTAGCTATGGTAACGGGAAAGAAAAAGATAATTATCTGGTTTTGTTCTTGGGGTCGGAGAGAGGAAGTGTTGGCAATTTGGGAGTGCATTGATGCGGGATTGAGGAGGCGTTTTTTTTTTTTTTTTTAAATATCTAGCAGCTTGCGAATATATGAGATGAGGCAATGGATATTGACTGAGTGTCTGCGGTCTGTTGCAGTGCGTGTTGTAGGATCCAAGCTTGGGGTAGAAACAGTTTATTCTTCAGTTTGGCAAAAACATTAGAATGACAATGGTTCGGATGTCATTATGAAAATAAACAAACAAACACACAAACAAAATGTAGGGTCCAGAAATGTGGCTAGGTCGTATTCCTTGGAAGCATGAACAACACACTGTAGGCTTCATAAGTGTAGATATACTGTACAGAACAGGTTATATTTCATGGCAACAACAAACTGTAGGTTCCAGATATCAACGTTATATTTTATGGGGGGTGGGGGGGGGGGAATCTAAAATTAGTGTACACTCTAGAATTGCTGAGGTACAGATTAACAGGTCGTATTTCACGGAAGCATAAATAAGCAACTGAACGCGCCATAAGTTTGAATATACTGAAGAACGGGTCATATTTCACAGAAACCAAATATTGTAGATTCCAGAAATCCAGAAATGTAGATATTTAGAATAATAGGTGGTATTTCATGAAATCAGCATTGGAGGTCGAAACATCAATAACATTAGATATGCCGATGATACAGTATTAATTGCAGACAATGCGCAGGACCTGCAACAATTAGTAGATACAGGTGTTGTACACAGTGAGCAGCTGGGGTTGGAATTAAATTGTAAAAAGACTCAGGTTATGGTCGTCACTAGGAAGGAAGAAGTGCCACAATGTAATAATATACAAGTAAATGGAAATATTCTTCAACAAGTGAATCGGTACAATTATCTTGGAACAGTCATAACATCTGATGGGAGATGCCTTGAAGAGATTAGAACAAGAATCGCCATGGCGAAAGTAGCCTTTAGCAAGATGAAAAACATTCTGACCAATAAAAAGATGTCAATTGACACGAGAAAAAGAGTGTTGAGGGGATACATAGAGCCTGTTCTTTTGTATGGATGTGAAACTTGGACATGGGCAGTCAAGCTGAAAAACATCTGATGGCTGCAGAAATGTGGTTTCTGAGGAAAATGCAAAGAATACCATGGACAGCCTGAAAAACCAATGACCAAGTACTGCAGGAGACAAATGAAAATCGTAAATTGATTAGAGAAATTAAACGTAGACAGTCAACATTTTTTGGACATGTTATAAGAAGAAATGGATTGGAGAACTTAGTGACAACTGGCAAGATAGAAGGAAACAGACCAAGAGGCAGACCGAGAGGAAAATACCTGGATGGCTTGGCCACATGGCATGGACGAGACAGGAACACTGAGCTGATCCACGACACTGGTGATCGAGTTAAATGGCGAGTCATGACCGCCCACGCTTTCCGGCATGGCACATGATTGATTGATTTCATGAAAACTTCAACAAACAACTGTAGGCTCCAGATATTCATAATGTAGAAATGCATCAACATTCTGTAGGCTCGAGAAATTTAGATGTAGAGAACATGTGGTATTTGATGGACACATCAACAAAGGACTGTAGGCAGCCGAAATGTTGATATACAGTAAACCACGTCGTATTTTATGGGGGACGGGAGGTGGGGAATAGCAAATAAATTATATGTTCTAAAATTGTAGGTATGCAGACTAACAAGTCGCATCACGGAAACATCAACAAACAACTGTAGGCTCCAGGCATGTAGATATACAGAAGAACAAGTCATATTTCAGGAACACATCCCCAAATAACTATTTACTCCGGAAAGGTAGATATACAAGATGAACAGGTCACATTTCATGAAAGCAGTCCATATGGTCTATGACCTGTACTGCCATATGATTAAGTCCGAAGAACAAGACAAGCGTCGTGTTTTGGGACACTTTATCAGAGGGCAGGGGATGAGGAGGTGGTGACAACCGGAAAGATTGAGAGCGCTCGAGACAGAGCTCAACAAGGAGTGAACATGTCGTACTGGTTGACAGATGAAGGAACATGATTGTCTGTACCAGTGATAATGATAATACAATCGTAGGTACGATGATGATGACAGTACAAACATGACATGATGATGATAGTACAAATATGGACATGATGATGATAGTACAAATATGGACATGATGATGATAGTACAAATATGGATATGATGATGATAGTACATGGACATGATGATGATATACAAACATGGACATGATGATGATAGTACAAACATGACATGATGATGATAGTACAAACATGGACATGATGATGATAGTACAAACATGGACATGATGATGATAGTACAAACATGGACATGATGATGATATTACACACATGGACATGATGATGATAGTACACACATGGACATGATGATGATATTAGACACATGGACCTGATGATGATAGTACAAACACGGACATGATGATGACAGAATACACATGACCTGATGATGATAGTACAAACATGGCATGATGATGATAGTACAAACATGACATGATGATGATAGTACAGACATGGACATGATGATGATAGTACAAACATGACATCATGATGATAGTACAGACATGGACATGATGATGATAGTACAAACATGGACATGATGATGATAGTACAGACATGGACATGATGATGATAGTACAAACATGGACATGATGATGATAGTACAGACATGGACATGATGATGACAGTACACACATGAACATGATGATGATAATACAGTCATGGACATGATGATGATAGTACAGACATAGACATGATGATGATAGTACAAACATGGACATGATGATGATAGTACAGACATGGCCATGATGATGATAGTACAGACATGGACATGATGATGATAGTACAGACATGGACATGATGACGGTAGTACAAACATGGACATGATGATGATAGTACAAATATGGACATGAGGATGGTAGTACAAACATGGACATGATGATGATAGTACAAACATGGACATGATGATGATAGTACAAACATGGACATGATGATGGCAATATATTTATGTTAGGAGAAATAATAATACTGTAGCTCAGGGGTGGGCAAACTACGGCCCGCGGGCCGCATGCTGCCAGGCAGCTGATGTAATGCGACCCTCGAGGGCATTTAGAAAACAAAATTTTAACTTCGTTTTTAAGTTATTTTGTTTAATTTTACATAATTTCATGTACCGTTTTGATTGTTTTAACATTGTGGATAACATTTCTTTATAATTTTCTATGTTTATATTATTGCAACAATTAGTAATTTCTCCTGTTTATTAACATATAAATAATTCATGATTACTTATTGTGATAGATTACTGTAAACAAAGTGGAATATGTGCCCCCCCCCCCCCCAATAGCCTTACATGTGTCAATGTGGCCCTACTCACAAACAGTTTGCCCACCCCTGCTGTAGCTCATTCTATTAACGCAGATTCAAATGTCTACAACTGACCCTGGCTCCCAGGTCTACTGGTCTAAAATGAGTACCATGAAATGTCTTTGAAAGTAAAGGTGATGAGTGTGATATTGACTGCATCACAGCACCCCCGTCCCCCCCCCCCCCCCAGCGTGTTGATTGGTTAGAACACTGAGGCTAGTACCGTATGCCCTTGCGCTGAAGGCAGGTCAATGGGGCGTTTACTTACTTCTTTACCGTACTTCTATAAATAGGCGGGCTGTTGGTGGGATGGTTAGGATGGTGCACTACAATGGCATGGGCGCGGTTGGGTGAGGGTTCGATACGTGGGCTTGTCGTTCTCTAGGGGAGGGAAAGACTGGCTGCGAATCCCTCCGGTAGTCAGGCCTAGAAAATGTTATTGTCATAACATATCACGCGTGATTGTCATAACACATCACAGATGATTGTCATAACACATCACAGGTGATTGTCATAACACATCACAGGCTCACAACAGGCTCTTGCTTCGGGACTTGGTTTTTATATATAAATACCTTGTCAAAACAATTTGACCATTACCCTCTTTGGACAACAATCACCTTCAAATTAATATCCGATTTGTGACTGACTCTGCCAATCTGAGCCAAGAATGGACCCTAATATAACTTCTGTTCTGATGTTGACCGGGGTAGAAGTAATGGTATAATCGAATCGAAATGAACAAGTTTTATATCGACATCAAGAAGGCATGTAAGTAACAACAGATCAGTCAATGCTGCTGCTACTGGCACATGGCCGTCTTGACAGACGATAATTTGTTACATTGCGCTTTAAAAAACAAAAAGTCATAATTACGTTTCCTTAGCACAAAGCCTGGGTTGAATTGTAGAGACCATGTTTTGCCCATACAGCATGATCTCCGGCTCGGATTGGCTAGATTACTCAAGAGGAAAGGTAACACCAACACATCTGGAACAAGACAAGCTGCAGAAGCTGCCGGATCAACAAAGCAAAACTCTAACTGTCCGCCAAGATTACAAACTAAACACGAACAGCAAAGACGGACGACGAAAAGAGGTGGAAGCCAGGGAGGTAAATAATATCGTTTTTAGTTTGTATATCTTTGTAAGTCCATAGTAAGGTATGTACACTGCGACCATGTTTAGTAGGTTCTCATCTGTTTACAGGAGCTACACATCTCTAACTGTTTGTATTTTATACTGTTATATCCTGCTGCAGCCGCTGCTTCTCCTTTTTTATATTATTTACTTCCCTGGCTGCTACCTCTTTTCTTCGTCCGTCTTTGCTGTTCGTTTTTAATTTGTATATTTTTTTAAAAAATCCATTGTAAGGTATTACACTTTGTCTATGTTTAGTATGTCTCATCTGTTTGCAGGAGCTACATAAACCTAACTGTTTGTATATTATATTGTTACACCCTACTAAGCGAAACACAACTTGGATTTAGGAAAAACAAAGGATGCACAGATGCCATTTTTGCTCTTAGACAACTTGTAGAAAAATCAATCGAATTCAATGAAACACCCTACTTAGCCTTTGTCGACCAAGAAAAGGCATTTGATAGAGTAGATATAAACAAGCTGTGGGAAATCCTTAAACAATATGGAATGAGTACACAACTAACAAACCTATGTAGAAGCTTATACGACAACAATGAATGTATAGTGAGAGGAACTGGAGGACACTCAGAACACTTCACCATAAGGTCTGGAGTACAACAAGGTTGTGTTCTGTCCCCTCTCTTGTTCATAACATATATAGACAACATTTGGAAAGAAACCAACCAAGCAGAGACAGCAAGAATACCGCATGACGAGAACACAGAAGAAGAACCATCTGCAAGTCTAACCATTAGAGAACTCCTGTTTGCTGATGACCAAGCACTAATAGCGAAATCAGAAGCTGAATTACAAGACCGCGTGAATAGTCTAAATGAAATGTGTAGGGAACATAACATGAAAATTAGCACAAGCAAAACAGAGGTAATGACTATAACTAAAGAAGAAAAAACAACAACGATTCACCTAAACGAACATCCCTTGAAACAAGCAAAGAGATTCAAGTACCTAGGAAGTATAATATCATCAAATGGAAAATCAGAAGACGAGATCGAAAATAGATGCAATAAGGCAAACCAACTCATTGGACAAATGACACCAATACTAAAGAACAAACATGTATCAATAACTACTAAGAAAGCACTTTACAACACAATCTTCCTACCAACTCTATGTTACCAATGCCAAACCTGGACAATGACAGAAAAAGAGAAAAGAAAAATCACAAAACAGAAATGAGATTCCTGAGAAGAATACTCAATGCATCAAGGAGATATAAGATCAGAAATGAAGAAATCAGGACTGAAGTGGGGGTTATAGCTGCACTAGATTTGATTAGAAGGCAGCAAGTCAAATGGTTTGGTCATGCAAGTAGGTTACCAACTAACAGTATACCACAATAAGCAATGATGTACAGACCAGAAGGAAGCAGAGCAAGAGGCCGACCATGTAAACGATGGACGCAGGGAATAACCATGGAAATATCGATACAAGAAGCCCATAAGCGGGCACTCTCACGATGTTTATACTTCACCTCGACACCGCAAAGTACAAGAGGAACATGATGAGATGAGATGAGATGAGATGAGATGAGATGAGATACCCTGCTGCAGCCGCTGCTTCTCCTTTTTGATGGTACGAGTCGTCGGTAATTTAGCAAGCAAGGGCGAATCACTGAAAATAATATTGTCTAGTAAACTACAAACAGCCAGTAAATTATGGGTAGATTGCAAGGCCCTGTCAAGGACATGTACATAACTTTGTTTTAAACTGTTCGTCTGAAGGTAGGTAGGTAACTAGGATAATATGTAAAGCAGGTAGATTGGTATGTAGATAAGTTAACGCACATGCATGCGTTCACGCGCCTCTCTGTCTGTCTGTCTGTGTAAATAACACTCAAACACCTTAATTACAAGCTAATAACCACAGACTAAATACGCCAGACATGAACACTATTTCTTAAAATAAAATGCAAAAACGTTCGTCCCCGTTGTGTGTTTTTGTTGACTGACAAAAGACACCTTTGTATGCAGACGTCTCCGTGTATCTGGGTTAAATTTCTGCGGATCACAACCTGTCCTATTTGTTTCATCATTGCCATTATCGCCTGCTGCAGAATTCAATGCCTTACAATTTTTTTTTTTGTACGGCCTCTTTCAATTTCCACAAGCAGAGGATTAGGCGGGCGTCTGCTAGCAACCTTGTAATTGTGGAGTGGAATTAACTGTCGCTGCTGTGGAATGTTCACCGTAGGAAAGCAAGATTGGCAGTGGAGACATTATAGTTATCTGGTGTCATCTCCGCATTGCAGGTCACTCATGGTGCGCGAAAACAGACTTCTATTCAACCGTTTCATGTTGTGGTGATTCATGTAACATTGGTTTCCTTTTAAACGTTTTCCCTCCACCATTACCACAGAGACTTTACTCCCCCCCCCCCAAAAAAAAAAAAAAAAAAAAAAAAAAACAGACCCTGCAACCAATTTATGTCTCTTCCTGTCGTCGAAATACCTTAATTGCCTGACTTCATTCAGTATTTTGTTTTTATTTTGTTGAAGCAAATAAAATAAAGGCCCTGTGTTCTAGCTTGAGGATGTTTTTTTTATAGGTACATGGTGCTGGCCCTATATTTATAAGGCTAGTCGGCACCCGCTGGATGCTGGGGTCAGTATTATGATGTTGGGGTAGTGGGATCTCTCCCCACACCGGTCAGCGACACTTCAACGTTGTCTTCCGGTTCAGAAAGGAATGGAAAACCACTGAACTTCAAAACTATTAATTATTCCCTTGGTGCATTTAAACACAAACAATTTGTTGCACGATTTATTGCCTGCCATATCTCGCTGTATCAGTTTGTGTGATGACACATTTCTGTACCATGACAAATGGCTGTCAAGAATTTTCTCTCGCTGTTTTTCGATATCTCTCTTTCCAGTTATCTCGTGTTCTCCAGTATTTCTTTCATCTGTCAAAAAAAAAAAAAAAAAATTGTCATTTACTGCTATTATAATACCTTGCGGTGTAGGGCAGGGGAGTCTTGAGCCTGAGGGATTAAGGCCGCCTGGCTAGTGCAGTGGCCGCGAACTGTGCAGGTTAGAGTTTTCTTTTTGCCCCCGACAGAAAAAACCTCCACACCTTACCGAGGATTCGAACCCAGGTCTCCTGAAGGAGAATCCGGGATTCTAGCCACTCGGCCAGCCGCTAATTTCTTTCATCATAACGTGGGGATGAAACAAAAAAAGACGACTATCTGTAACTAATGTTTCTAATTTGAGTTTTCAGTCGATCAATCAGGTATAGTCTCCACAATGAAGGTTGACTGCAATAGATCTTCAACACTGTCTGTCTCTCGCCTTGATTCTACGGTGAGTTGCGCTGTATAAGAGCGCTCACTCTTAAACTTCCGATATGCTGATGACAAGGTAACGAGTTTCTCAGCTGGACTAAAGTGCTGACTTGTCCTTTACTTGGGGACGTACATTGCAAGTAAATCAGAAGTCGCAGTGGGTTCCCCGTCTTCTTCCGTTAGCTTGAAATTTGTCTATAACTGCAATGTTGTCTCTTGTATGAAGTTAACTGTATTTTTTGTTTGTTTAGTTCAGTCAGTAGTCCATAGAGTTTATCTTCCAGTGACGGCGAGGGACACTGGTAAAAAGGAATGTTAACACACATGCAACATCAGTCTAGCTCACTCCCCCCCCCCCCCCCGTAGTGGCAACTGTAGCACGTATATGGACTACGCTTGATTTCAAAGGAAAGAACAATAAATGAATATACACATCGTTACTACCAGGCCGACTCCGTAGCGATGGAGTTACGGAAGCAGTTCATAATCCTTCATTTGAAACAGCTGCGGGAGATTTGGCAGCAAACCGCATTGTGTTGGTTTTTTCCCCAAATAAAATGGTATGGATGCCGGTCATTCATAAACCTACTGAACGTAAACTTGCCAAGAGATCACGAACAGCCAAAGAAGGCTGGGGTTGACTGCTGCGTCCTGTAAAGGATATGCAATTACCAAGTGACATTCCGAATACTTTTTGGAATATGAAATTTCTGTTGTCAGTTAAAAAACTTAAGAAGTCATCCCCCCCCCCCCCCAAATCCTTGAAAAGTACATTGGTCGAAATATTTGATTGTATGTGTCCTTTGTTTTCGTTATACCATTATCCCTACCTCATTCAACCTCAAAGAGAATTTATATTAGTGTTCATCCCTGGGTCAGATTAATAACCCTGTGACTGAATCAGACACGCATAGCCGCTGATAACGGTTTCCTTCACACGGGATATTAATTTGAAAATGATTGTTGCCCAACGAGGGTAATGGAACCACGTTGTCTATTTTATAATCATGGAAACGGCCAGTTTGGACATTGCCAGCCAAAACATTAAAGCACAATTTAAGAAACAATTAAAAACAACCTGACAAAAAGACTGAGAAACAGATTAAACAAACAGGAACCGCAACACAAAAAAGTAAAACAAATATTACAGTCACTGTTCAAAATTTTAATTGTATATTGCAAAGCAACTAGATATAAATCATTTTTATAATTAATATTTTGAATACAACAAAGAAAAAAAAGATACGAAATAATTTCTAATGGTGTAGATGTAAATAACTGTATGGATTTACATCTGAGCGGATGATTATGAGGAAAGAGAGGTGTCCTAGGAACTACAAAAAGTTATACAGAATGTATGTGCATATATATATATATATATATATATATATATATATATATATATATATATATATATATATATATATATATATACACACACACACACAAACACACACATACATATGCACACTCATACTTATATACATACACACACACAAATATAATTACAGATATTACATGTCCATGTCTGCACATGATAAGCTCATGCCTGGATGGCACAGACGATGTAGTTCACACAATCCGATGACATGTGTAAAGGTATATAGGTTACAGACAATGAGAGTCTGTCATCTTTCATTTTTGTTACATGTTACAGGTCCAATGTACAAGGAACAATAAATGCAATGTAAAATTTGCTGATGTAAATGTTAATTCATGGTGCAACGAAAATCCACATTTGCAAAGCACATACATACTAATGGATCACATTGTAGTGTACAGTAGTATTTCACTGCATTCACGAAACTACATCTGCTCTTTTATACAAATAAATGTGCAACATTTTTATCCAACATTTAACATCGAAAAAAAAAAAAAAAGCTATCAATGAACTTAACACATTAGAAACAACAAAATCAATAGAAAAAACAACAACACACACACACTTTAAATCTTAAAGATGCATAACATTGTACATAATATAAGTTCAAAGAAAATACCACAATTTATTTGATCTGCCTAAATTCAGACACAACCAAATAAACTGTGATACAAAACAATGTAACAATATGACATATTGAAACATGTTCACCAGCCAAAAATAATATGAACGCAAATGTACATACATGGATGTGCACAATGGTAGGATGAGAATTTCATCAAAAATAATATACCATTTGTTAAAAGGTCGTGTAAAACAAATATGATCAAGAAAGCTGTCCCTGAAAATCAGCAACCATAAGTTAACAGTGAACTAAAGATTCTATGGGTTAACAGGGAACTAAAGATTTTACGAGCTAACAGTGAACTGAAGATTCTGAGTTAACAGTGAAAGGTCACTCAAGTAACACTTTCCTGTATATTTCCTATAACCTTTGCCTTGAGTGACAGAGTATGGTAATAAAGTGACCTTACTGATTAGCATAATGTTTAAAAGACATCCCCACACAAGTACAGGGTGTATTTTTAATGACTAGCGTTTTTTGAAAATATTGCAGTTTCAAGTTTTATATTCACCCTCTGTGAACTCATGCAACATAAACGGTAAATAAAAAACTTGGAACGGCAATATTTTCAGAAACCCCACACTCATTAAAAATACACCTTGTATCAACACTATCCTGGGATAACAGGGATGGAAGGCGTGGTTCATAGAAGAAGATAGATAGGTGTACTAGCAAGAATATGGATACAGGGCATTAAAGACACCTTTGGCATGAAAATGCACGAGGCAGGTGAGCTAGCATAGGATTGAGATTGTGTTCTGAAGGACATAATGGGAGCGATGTTCTGCAAAAGATTACCCTGTGATACATATAGTTTTCAAACAATAGCTCAAAACCTAATGTGTAGAAATGTATAAGCCTCTTTATCTTTCATTTACAGATCCTTTATGTCTTGCCAGTGCTCATTACATGAACTGGTTTGTAAACTGGCGAGCCTTACATACAAGCACAACAAACTCTTCTGTTTATCATATCCAATTGTACTCCCTGATACCCCCTCCTCAGTAACTTTATATTCTTAAACTGCAAAGAAGAAAACTCTCTAAAATGTACCTTCTGTCCTAAATAGGTAATATGATTAGTATCATTTTGACCATTTTTACTGTCTAGGACATTTTCTGGTACCAATTTTAGCTGGCTCTCTCTCTATAAAATACAGAGCTCATATAATTCTTAAATTTCACATACACAGACATACTATCTTTTATTATTGCTGTTAACATAATGACACCAGAGCGTCTGTAATTGAGGGGGGAAAAATCATAAACATACTGCACCAGCACAAACCAAAAATAAAATAATAAAAGAAACAAACATTAGAAAAACAACAAAAAAAAGAAAAGTTGGAAATAAAGGAATGAAAAAAGCATGGCTAAACGTTTTACACGCGCATTTCAAAATCTCAACAGATGTGGTTTTGTTCATTTTTGCTACAGTAAATGAATACAACAAGAATGTGATCTATGATGGCATCCAGCAAATGTATAACCATTTATTCTAAAACCATATTTAAACGAAACAAATCTGCAGAAACAACATACATATACATTGAATTCTTTGTACATGTGTTTATTATATTCACATATTGATCAGTTCAGTAGATGCAAGACAACACAACCAGTAGTCGCATGTAATTGAGCATTTGAGAACACAGTTGGGGGGAGTGGGGGGAGGAGCAGGAAGGAAAAAGACAATTATTTATACAGGAAATGGATTGTGTTAAATCAAATGGATGTGGATTTCATCATGCATGAGAATAAAGGACTTCAATACTGATGTTTCAAATACTGCAAGTTTGTGTGTGTTTCTTCCCTTCTTCTTGTGGTATAACTTGTTCTAAACCAAGGTACTTATCATGTATTGAACTAATGTAGGATATTTTAACATTTTGTTGACTTATTATATAAATTTGGGAGAAAAGGGGAAACCAACTCAATAATTTACCAAGAATAAGTTTATGGGCTGTCACAAATGTAGATTTATGTGGAGTGACATATTTGAAATACTTTATACTAGTTTTTAGACTACAAATATGCTTAATGTTAGTATTAACACACACATACTGTGTTTGTTTGATAGGTCTAGGTCAAAATGGCACTTGATAGGGAAACGTAATTCTGGGTCTTGACAGTAAATAGACAAGAGTGCCACCACACTGCCAAATATTTGTTGCTAAGAAAGAAACATCAATCCAGCAATGTTATTGACAATTACTTGCTATAAAAACTGGACTATGTCATTACTGATTTAATTCACAATATCATCAATAAATGGTTCCTTTTGCTCCACAAACTATGTAATGAAGAAAGGAAAGAGAAGATCAGGAAAATATAGTAGCTCGTTGTTCTGAATGAGTAATACCTAACTAATATCAAATATAACAATCTGAACTTGTATATATGAGCTCACCACACAGAGCGGGTGTCATTGGTTTGCATTTAGCAATAAGTCTCCATCTAAGAGCAAATATATATTTCCTCCACCTAAAAATTATTGAACAACTATACTGGTCAGTGTCTCTTATTCACAGTCTGTGTCAGTATTCCGTATTTATTTGTTTTAAATTTCACATTCTTTGTCAATCACTAAGATACTACTCATTTTAAATGTAAAGTTTATGACAATTTTATTAGCATACTTTGAGTCTTTGGATATTTATCTAAAACAAAAGCCATTTTGGAATAAGATGTGCTTCAAAAAGAATAACAAGTTAAAATTTGATGATTAATATTAATAATTTCAAAGTTACATTATCAAATTGGGACACTGGGCGATCTACAAAAGAAGTGTAGTCATGTAGTGGGTAATGTACTGGCTCATCAGACCAGAACTGTGGTGTAAGTTCAATGTCTTTTATGGAGTCATCATTTTCAAGACAGCATATGACTGTGTTTATCTGCCCATACACACTGGGGTATCGGGGATCTGTACTGGAAGAAAAAACAGCGAGGAAGATGCTGGTCTCTTTACCTCATATGATACAAGCCAGTTTATGCTCATATAATGCAATGTTATATGTAAAGTCCTTAAGACCACTAAATATATAAGTCAGTTTAAAACTGTCATAGACTTATTACCAAAAGCAGATTTGTTTTAATTTGGCTAATACACAGATTGGTGCAAGTCATCTACATTTGGTATGGTCATTGAACACTAAAACACACTGTTAACTCCATAATATTTCCACTCTACTTATGTAAAAGATCAAATAACACCTACATTTAACATTACAACCATAACCAATAAAGAAACTTCTTAGTCAATTCTATGCCAGATTTTTTATTAGTGGTCAGCTAAAGCATTTATTTAGTTTAAATATTGGAGGGAAAAAGAAACTGCCTCTGAATATATCATTGGAGATGTAGAAAAAATGTACTAGCATATATTTTGCTCTTACATGCAGACCCAAAAGGCAATCTTCAATTAATACTGTCATTGGCCTGAAGCAAGAAATCTGTGTAAGCAACAGTTTAGCAACAAGAGCATGAGTAACGCAATGCCATTGTTACAGCATATATTCATATTTTGAGCTACGTTAAGGCTTGCTGAAGCAATAAAACACTCTTTTCTTATATACATGAAGAATATTCAAAGTAAAACATAATACACAAAGATAACAATGGAAATGAAACTGGAAATAAATACACAAAACCAAGCACCTGTTAGACAAAAAGCTTTCATCACCCTTTATAGAAATATTTTGCAGCAGGGTTCCTCATAAGAAGTTGATGTTGCGATGTAGTCACCACACAACTATCTGTACAGTTTTGTGATTTATTGGCTTTGGTAACACTTCCCCCTACAGGAATTTCAGCCACAGAATAAAAAATTTGTCTATGTTCTTTACAGGACGTTGCAATTAACTCAGCATTTATTCGTTGTTTTTTATTTACTAAGCAACGTTAGTTCAGTAGTCGGCCATTTGCTTTCTGAACAGCCAACATCTCATGCCATCAAAATCAATGCAAAGCGGTCTACTTCCAAATCGTCCACAGCCATTTTCAAACACTCCGATTTGGTAAGACGGGAAATTATGAAACTGTGCCATATTATTATATAAGCCACAGCAGTAATACCATACTATCGCTTATTTTAAAAAAAAAAACATTTTATTTTATTACAATGCTAACTTTAGGTAAATCTATTGGGGAACCCTATGAGGCCACTAAGACAGTTCATAAATAAACGTGCATAGTATTGTTTGGCACTCATGGAAGTGAGAAGAAGGAAGTAATGACTAGAGGAAGCACTAAACAACATACAAATTGAAAGCTGTAGTTACCGACCGGGATTCAAAACTGTCACCTCCAAATAACGACGGCGCCTTGCTGCAGGAACAAGTTGTACTTTGATGCATGACCAACTAGACATCTAGTTTAGGGGTGTCTAGTTGGTCATCTAGACATCTAATTTAGGGGTGTCTAGTTGGTCATGAGTTGAAGTACACTTGTTTCTGCAGAGAGACACCATCGTCATTTGGAGGTGACAGGTTCGAATACCGTTCGGTAACGATAGCTTTCAATTTGTATGTTGTCTAGTGCGGTTCTCTAGTCTTTACTTCCTTCTTATCACTTCTATGAGCACCAAACAATACTATGTGTTTAATTCTGAACTAACTTTAAAGTAAATGAAATTCATGAACCAGAGTGGTATATCAATTGAGGGGTTTATATCATCTAGTAAGTTTTATGGGTTACAATAACTACCTGTCCTTGTTGCCTTTCTCTAGCTTACAACCAGCTCAGGTGCCTGATTTTTACAGCCTGTTTTTGCCCTAATTTATTCACTAATCTACATAAATGGTAATGGCAAACTACTGAACTGGCATTGCCTAGAAAATCACAAGTAGCCAATACATGCTGCGGTTTGCACAATATTCTGCAAAGGACATCCATTTATCCTTTAAACATAAGTGGCTATTCTTGAAAAAAGTTGCTGACTTCATCATAAGAGAACAATTGTTAATTATATTAGAAATATTATAGGCACACTCCCTGAATTGAACTTATAGAAAGACAAACAAAAGTGGTTTGAACATGTGAGAATGAAGCCCAGTTACTGAACACTCTCTACCCACAATTGAAGAATGAGATGAAGACCAAGAAACAAGATAGACAGATTCTATCAAGACCATACACACCAAGATAAACTTAATGTAGTCCGAGACAAACATTTGGCTCTAGATTTGAAACTTCAAACATTTAAATGGCAAACATTTACCAAACATCTTGTCCATGAGAAAATATAGATAATTTATTGACAGAATGCATCTATGTGACATTGCCATAAACATGCAGGTTATATATAACTAAGTAAAATTGTGCTTATGTATAATTATAAAATTTGTAAAATATATTTTAAAAACCATTTCTGGATTTCTCATGTTTTGCTTCAGTCTTTATATTCAATCCCACTTGTTAATTATATTTGTTGTTGTTGCGTGGAAGATAAACTTTATGAAGAACTGCGCAACCTGGCACAAAAGAAAACTGGATAGTGCTGAGGTGATCTATGATGGTTGGATATAAACCAAGCAAATTGCGGTCCAACAAAATGTCACTGGGTTGAATTTGTATTGTTTATTTTGCTAACAACCTAGAACAACAAGCAGATTCTTTTTAACGTAATTAACTCTAAACGCTTGCTTCAAATTTCACTTCTTAATGTACTTTACTGAGTTTTGCAATATGCTATATCATTAAATTAATTGTGATGACAACACCACATGAAAACTGTTGAATCAAAGATGTAGAATTGTGGGAAAATAAGCTTAAAGTAAAATAAAGAACACATTTCCAAAAACAAATATATAAATTAAAAACTGTAGACGACAACATTAACATACTGTTGAAAGATGAGCAGTAATGTGGTTCTCAGAGGAAATTGTTTAAAAAAAACAAACACACACACAGAAAATATAAAAGTGATCCAAAATGATTACTTGAGTAAAACACAAAAAAAAGTGAACTCTCAGCGTACCACAAGCCATACTTGGTGGCACACAATTGCACCAAACATATCAGCGGCCTTACAAAGTGGCTCAAAAAGTTTTGAATTCTGATTACCATTTTACAAAAGCTAAGATCCTATTTACTTGACTGCCAATTTGTGATGAAAAATCAAAACCATTGGACTCAGACAAATCTAGAAGTGTTCAGACTGTAGAAGCTGAAGGGTGATAATGCTGCCCACACTATTCTGGAAACAATGTCCACCACTAGAAAGGATTGAACCCTCAGTCAATTCTGTTGGTAATCCAGTGATCTAACCATCACCATCTGCCATGTCAATAAGTGTGGGTAATTATGGTTCACCATCTTACACAATCACCAGTCCCAGATCACATGTGTCATCTTATTCTGATTATCTCATGTAGCCAAGCTGTCCAGATATTTATCTCTTGTCATCCTCGTGCCTCTTTCTCCATCAAGTCTGCCAGCTATCATTAAGATTTCAATTTTATTTCTCCCTCTAAAGTGCAATACAAATCTGGACTGTCTACAACTAATTTCTTTAATTAATTTGGGGTTTTCATCTACTTCTTGAAGGACTGTCTAATTTGAAAACTGTGCAAAAGCTTTATAAAACTCTATTGTCCACTTCTTTATATTCCTATATTCCACTTGTTTATCTTCTACTTCTTTTCCCCCCAGTTTTTTATATTCCTATATTCCACTTCTTTCTCTTCTAATTCTTTAAATTACTATTTCCACTTCTCTATCTTCTGATTCTTTATACTCTTATATCCCACTTCTTTATTTCCTGCTTCTTTCTCTGAAAGTTCTTTATCTCCCACTTCTTATTTTTGTGTATAATGTTCTACTTTCAATAGCTTCGTCCGGGAAATCGTTGTTAGTTACTCTGCAGTCCAAGGTGTTCACAAGATTTGCCTCAGAAACTACATCTCTGGTGCCTCCAAGCTCCTCCTAACTTGTTAACTCTCACACCAAATTGCATACAGCAGAATAGGTCCAACATAATATTTCAGCACCCCTTCCCTCTATCTGACATTCAATGAAAGTGACATATTACGTAAGGTAGTTTTTCATCTTCTGACATGCAGATTTTGCTTGAAATTTTCTGTTAAAACTCTGTCAAGCACCTTCCGTCTGATGTTATGATTCCCACCATATATTTGAATTTATTGGCTTTATTAAGCATTTCCCCTTCTATTGTAACATCAAAATTTGGTGTTATCTGTTTTTTAGGTATGCTAAGAATGTACCTTTATAACATAACATCATAACATAACATAACATAGAGGAAACAAAGAAATAAGAACCTTCTCACAATTTTATTATATCAAGACATGCGCTGGAACAATAAACACTCACAGAACAAAATGTCAGGATGAGTAGAAATACTCTGGAAAAAAAAGTAAAGAATATAATTTATTGAACAGAAAACTGCTCAATGCAACAATCATTCTGACTGTCTGGTCATCATTAACCAGCTAGACAAACAAATCAGATCATTTTTGTGTCTGTGTGTGCTAATTATTTAAAACACATGGGGCAGACAGAAACTCAGGTAACATGTAAATAGGCAATTAAAGGATTTCAGACATGGGCTTTTATACAAGTCAAAACATTGATCGCTTTATTTCATACAACATGAAGAATTAAACAGTTAAAAAACATTTCAAGCTGTTTCTAAGTATGAGATCTTCTTAATGAGAAACAGATTAGGTGCTAATATATTGCAAAGAATACACTGTACATAATTTTTTTTTATAATTATCCTATTTATCTACATTAGAAAGTACCACATGTACCAAGTACCATGAACTGTACAGATAAACCAGATGATTTTATTGAATTTTTTTTTCAATCACAAAGAAGTTCCGCACAAATGTGAGGGAGTATGTGTGCCAGCAATGAATTATATTTCAGATCTGAGTGTACATGTGTATCCGAGATCAGATAATACACAGTAATAAAATGTATAAAAATAACGTAACCAATATCAACAAGATATACACTGTCACTAAATGTAAAATCAATAGAGCAACAAACATTTATGAACAAGAAGCTTCATGGTAGAACTGTCTGAATAAGCAATGGAAAATTAATTCAGAAATAAACCAAAAGTTAAAATAAAAAAACGTTATCAGAATGTTACATTTGTCTAGATACCACACTTTATGTGGTTTAGGGGGAAACACAAACCAAAATTAATTCACAGATTATTTTCACAATATTATACAAATAATGGAAAGATAAGCTTGATATGTTTTCTTGAACAAAAACTGAACATACAGGATAGGGTTATTTCTGTCAGATGGTTATCAGCCTGGATTTCTGTTATGTACAAATCTAGTTAAGATATATTTAAATCTAACTAAAGCAGCCATCTTGAAAAACCTGAAGTCTTTTGTGAGTTTAATTTGTTCGTTTGAATGATGTACACCCCCCAGAACAAATTAGTACAGACAAATAAATAAGAAATGTGTCATGTTTTCATGGGTGTTAGCACAAATGAATGTCACTGGATGAACAGTGTGGTAGTTTTACTTTTCTTTCCACATCCAAATTGGAGCTTTTGAACTTAGAGATTAAGAAAAATTCTTTGAATACCACAGATCAAAATAACAAAGATAATGACATTCCACAAGATCTGAACACTGAAGAAATCTGGCTCATAAAAAGCTTCATGTTTCAGAAACTGAAATACTTTGGCCAAACTGGCAATATTCCAAAAGTCTCAGTGGCTTAGAAAGAACAGGAATGGAAGGCATGGTTTCTGGAAGAAGTAGCAGACGTCATCCAGCACGAAGGTGGCCAGGACATTCAAGACATCTCAGGCATAAAAATGCATGGGGCGAGAGAAAAGTAAAAGATCAAGAGTTTTATGCCAGATTGTGATGAGAGTGACATTCAAGACATCTCAGGCATAAAAATGCATGGGGTGAGGGAACTGCAAAAGATCAAGAATTTTATGCCAGATTGTGATGAAAGTGCTGCATAGAACCTGTACTTTTGTATGGATGTGAAGCGTGGACAATAAGCAGACAAGCTGAAAAACAATTGATAGCTGTGGTTTCTGAGGAAAGTGCAAGGAATACCATGGACAAACAGAAAAACCAATGACCAAGTCCTACAAGAAGAAAATGAAAACCGTAAACTGGTTAGAGAAATAAGACATAGACACTCACAATTTTTTGGTCACGTTATGAGAAGAAATAAATTGGAGAACTTGGTGACAACTGGCAAGATCGAGAGGAAGAGAACAAGGGGAGGGCAGAGAAGTAAATACCTGGATGGCTTGGCCACGTTGTATGGTTGAGACAAGAACATTGAGCTGATCGACGACTCTAGTGATCGAGTGAAATGGCAAAATATGACCGCCCACGCTTACTGGCATGGCACATGATGATTATGAGAGTGACATTCTGCAACGAACCTGCTAAATGAATAACTAAAGAACTTGAACAAATGATGCATGAATACTGACCCTACTGAGTCTTCCTTATTGACATGAACAATTTGTTTACTTTATCTAGATATTTAGGTACTCATCTCGGCATCTGTGATCTCAAATATTTTAAATAAAATTTATTTGTTCATGTTAGTCATTGTTCTAAACTCACAGAAAGTAACTGCAGCCTACTGTGAGTAATAATTCAAAGTATGCCAAGGCTCAAGAATCAAAGCAAGATAAACACTAACTTCATAAAACCATCAGATAATTGAGATGGTTGGAGAGTTAAAGCTGCCAATATCTGCTTCAGATCAGGCACCTAAAGAAACAGTCATTTTTACAGTAGTACAAGAAAGTGACTGTTACTAATGGACATGATTTTACCCATATAATTCATTGGATTTCTACAACCAGGCTGCTATATTTTATTTAATAATTGCTCAAAATCCATTCTATACCATGTTACTGCTCAAATGTTGAAATATCCACTGGGTTTTCCCCACGAATAGAGTTGGCAATATGCATTAGGTAAAGTTGGTAATTTACTTGTGGTAGAGTTGGTAATTTGTTTGGGGTAGAGTTGGTCATTTGCTTGTAACAGCGATAGTAGGTTTTTGGGAGCAGAGTTGGTAATTTGCTTGGGGTAGAGAGTGTAACTCACAGTGATTTTCTTACGGTAAACTAATAACAACAAATTGCTTTTGCAGTTATCATTACTGGATTTCTACATTCAGAAACAGCTGTCTTTAGCAAAGAGAGCTCAGTCACATACTGGTTAGTGCTCCTGCCTGTCAATACAATGGCCCGGGTTCAAACCCTGCAGAGACAGGGTGATTTTTTTCTGACCAGTACAACTCTGTGGTTGACCCGGTTTAATATAGGGTGTATTTTTAATGACTGTGCAGTGTTTGAAAATATTGCTGGTCCAAGTCTTGTATTCACCCTCTGTAAAGTTCATGCACCATAATAGACAAAACTTGGACTGGCAATATTTTCAAACACTGCACAGTCATAAAAATACCAGTATATAAATGGGTACCAAACAATGTTTAGAATTTTCTGAGAATTACCTGAGAAGAAAAGATGACAAGAAAGGGAACTGTCCATGCTACCTCAGACTAGACTATGTGAAGGCTTAACATTTCACGTCCCATTGGCAGTATCTGTTATGGGATAACCTTGACCTTTCTGCAATAATTCCAAAGAATTACATAACAATAACATATTCACACATTTCATCACATGATCAGATCAATCACCGTGAAAGAATGTAACAAAACATAATAATAGATCCAGGCAGACGTAAAATAAGTATATCATAAAAGGTATGCTTATTTTTGCACCAGTATTAAAATGTAGAAGATAAAGGTGAATGCCAAGAAAATGGTGAATGCCAAGATAAAATAAGCAATACGAAAATGAAAACAACCCTGGCCCTGCAAGCAAAATACTAGAAATAAGACTACATCTAAAGAGCTGTCAAGCATACAATAGCAGAAACAAATATGCACATAAACCAAATTCAACAAGTATCACTTTATTACATTCCATGCCTTTAATGTGATAAAGGTATGAAGAAGAAATAAAATCAGAACAAGAGGGGAAAAAAACCCACAAAAAAGAATTCAATGGCCTGACAAGAAAACAGTAGGCCAGCAAACACAGGCGACAAGGATGAACATATCACAGGCATGGCAGATGTGTAAGCATTAAACCATACATTTCATTGTGTCCCACAATTTACACAATTGTAATGGCAATATTCTTGTGGTTAGGCAACACATTGTGTATGAGGTGGCATAGTAAAACAACAAACCAAAATAATTATTATCCGGTGCAATCAGAATAAAAACAAAACACTGAAATGTTCATAATTTATGTGGTACATGGATAATTGTAAATGTGGGTGGTTTTAACAAGCACACACAGTTATTACAGATAGTAGTCAATAATGAGGTATTTATGTGAAATAAATGATGAAGACAAAGTTATACATCTCTTGGGCAGAAAGAAAAGCTCTTGTGACATTGTGATCATAAATTAACACTAGAATAATTGTCTCAGTCTATACTGTGACATTCCAATCAATCAGTGCTCAGTCTATATGTGACATTCCAATCAATCAATACTCAATCTATGTACACTGCGACATTCCAATCAATCAATGCTCAGTCTGTGTACATTGTGACATTCCAATCAATCAATGCTCAATATATACTGTGTTAGTTAGTTAATTAGTTGCATGTCCTTTGCAGGATATTCCAATCTCACGTAGCATTTTTGTCTGCGATTTACTAGGCAACTTTGCGTTCAGTAGTTTGCCATTGCTGTCTGAATGGCCAACGCCTCATACCATCAAAATCGACACAGGGTGGTCTGGTTCCAAACCGCCTACAACCGATATCAAATCCTAGACTTAGTTATGTTAGTTGCATATCCTTTACAGGACGTCGCAGTGAACACCAGCATTGTTTGCTGTTGTGACCTCTTGGCAAGTTTACATTCAGTAGTTTGCCATTGCTTTCTGAACGACCAGCACCCATACCATTTTGTAAAAAACCAACGCAAGGCGCTTGCTGCCAAATCACCCTCAGCTGCGTTTCAAACGTGGGTATGCTGGACTATAAACTGCGTCTGTAACCTCTTTGCCACAGAACCAGCCTAGACTTAGTATGACGGGGAATTATGACACTGCATGTCTCACTATCCCTTAAGCCTGGTTTGGAATCATAAAGTAACACTACAATCATTGTTGTCTCAATATACACTGTGAGATTCCAATCAATGAATGCTCAGCGTATGCTGGGACATTCAAATGTAACTCATTGGAAACAAAGATAGACAAATTCCAAACTCAGTATGCACTGTCATATATGTGCCATTCCAGGGTGAAATTAAAATGTAACACTCAAGTCAATTTAAACCCTACATACACTGTCATATTCAAAGATTAAAAACACCCCTCAGCACTATACTTATATTGTTTTCAATACAAAAGGTGCTATTCCAGTCATTCTAAGACAGGCCAAGCTGAGACATCCAGATCAGCATTAGGTTCGTTCTCAGTGGCATTAAACTCACTCTTCCTCTGTCATTTAATTTCACTATTATTCCAGTCATGTCTACTCTTGAAGCCATATTTTTCTGAGGTATGCTGCAATAGTTGAGAGCTCATTGAGACACAGAAATAGCTTTGCACAGATGTGGGTCATTATCCATTCCACAACTGATGAAAAGTGGCAATCTTGAGCTACCTGTAGACTATCTATTATGCTAGTCCACATGTGCACAGGTCTTATGGACCAACTTCAGGCTAAGTGACTATTCAGTCTGTTGTGTCCTATTCTAATATAAAACAGAATCACCTGTTTTTGCAGTCCAGGATCATCTTTAAATTTGAAATACACTGAGAAATTTAAATAATTCAGTATTAATTTTCTTTGTTCTCTAAGCATGTCAAGGTAATCTTTGAATATTTTTATGTCACCCACACATCTGCTTGTCTAAGCCCCGAAGATATAAAGCTATAATTAGATCGATATGCTAATCCAAGTCACACTGCATCTTGTCTTAGAACTTGTATATATATATATATATATATATATATATATATATATATATATATATATATATATATATATATATATATATATATATATATATATATATATATATATATATAAAATCAGATCTAATTCAGTTTTAGAAAAGGATAAGCAAGTTAACAGAAAACTATTAGTTTCAAAAATCCTGCTTTACAATTTTAATAAATGTTTACATGGTAAAATAAAGTAATGTAAAAGTATAATAGATTTTGTCATGGTGAAGGAAAAAGTGAACTCTGAAACAAAAAAAAATATTATTCACTATTTACAATAAAATAGAAGGGCAAAATGTAGCAACTTCTCTTCCAAAAAAGTAGATGGATTACCAACAGCTATTGGCTGTAAATCAAAGGAACTTATTAGGTGACAGCTTGTGCTTCATAATGGCTAAAGAACCAATAGCAACTGGAAAACCAATACCAATCAGCTTTAAATTTTAAAAAATATGAACAGTTCTAGCACTTCTTTACATTACGGAACTAACAGCTATATTGTTCAGTAGAAGTGCATCTATTCACAATTTCTTTTGAATAGATCACAAACATAATGTTTCTAAAAGAGCTGTAACTAATACAAATCTGTACTCAGTAAACCAATAGCAATTGTTTTCCACTAGATGAACAGCCAATAGAATTAACTTTATTATAGGTGCACAACCAATAGTAAGCAAGCACACTATTATTCAATAAGGATTGGTTGGTTTGGATCATCATTGCATGCTAACACCTCCAGTCTCCTCCCATAATGGAGAATGTGTGTGCTCTACATTCAATATAAAACAACTAGTGCTTTTTAAATAATATAGTGATTGGTTCCAACAAAATAATCTATTTTGTGCTATTCCTCTGCAGCTATCCAATTTAATTAGTATTTGATATTCTATAGTCCTTTGTGTCATGGTTATGAAAAATGTCACAGGTTTCTTTATGTTATAACAATCAATTTAACACATTTATCACATACAAATAGATACCACACACAATATAGTTCTTTAGAACAGTATGTTTTAATTACTTGCTTAAAAACATGTTTTATAATGTCACAACTAGGTTTACAAATAAGAAGAAATATGCATGAACAAAAATGAAAATATAAATGAAAATGTCTGAAAAAAAAGGGAACAGTGCTTTGTATAGTTGAAACTGAACGCCAAACTTCACAGGTTAAAATCATAATCATTTTGGGGAAAAAAACAATAAAATGAAAAAGGCTCAGAACAGATTTTTAAACTGTGCATTACAAAATGAAATTATTCTATATACATAGAACTTACAAGGAAACAAAATCTGGTATGCCAGACCTACTCATATATGGTTAAAAAAATTATTCTAAAAATATAGTCGCCAGAAAGACCTAATTCAAATCTGGAGTAAATATGCTAATAGAGAGTTAAATGGCTCATTTTGAATACCATTAATTAGCCACTGCTATAGGATAATGAACACTAGAGACTATGAAATTAATCTGATAAAAATTACATATGCCAGTAAATGTATAAATATTGTGTAATATGAAATTTTTCTGATAATATTATGAAGACAAGTTTGGCTATGCAGTCAAGCTGTGTGAACACGCGGTTTCATTTGAATGCTGATAGATTAATTAACTTTGGATAGATTCAATGACAATTTTGAGTAACAGATCATCAATATGGTAACATATTAACACCGAATATTTCCAACAATGAAGCATTAGTAAATTATGAAACAATACATCATAAATGAACAGAGCTGCTGTGACAACATTCAAGATTTCATACACAAATTATATACAAAATTATGCAATACAAATAAAAACTAACACCCACTCTTACCTGTCCTGTAGATTACAATACATTTTCATTACATTACCTGAAATCAATTAATTAGTCAATTATTGAAATTGAGTCGTAGTAAATGTAATCATAGTTTTCGCTGTGACCAGTTAATTAGCAGCACTCAATCCACTCTCATTAAAATGGCCGCACATGAAAATAATTAAACAAAATTGTTTTCTATATACAACTTTCTTATGCTTGTTCATGAAAAATATACAATTTGCATATTCATAAAACTCAGTACGGTTGCCATTGTTTAAAGAAAAAAAATAAATGAAATAAACTAAAAATCATATGTTTTTTTTCTACTTGACGCTCTCTTGATATCAATATAAACATACACAAGTGAATTCATAAGTTTGTCTCTAAATTACATTCTGTTAGTTATTTTGTTTTACTGTTACTATGAATCCCTTGAAATTTAGTTATTCTAATTTTATATACTACTGAAACATTAAGTTATCTTATACTAAGTCCCTAAACATTTTACCATCTGAGTGACTTTACCATTGAGAGAATGAATCACACAAGATATGCACTCTACTGAGTCAGTGTACCATGTCTATCACTCTAAATTTGTCTCTTATTGAGTAACTCTAAGTATCCATTAAACTACATCTGACTGCTGCCACATGGTTTAAGAGGCAAGTAATTTTATACCCAGTATAATTTCACCATGGTTGTGAGTTGCCTCAGAGTTACAATTGGCTGCAGAATACAATCTTACCACCACTATCATCAAGTGCCTTGCTGGAAGCAGTGATTAAGCTTCTCCACATCTTGCAATCTCCATCAGCATGTATCATTTCATGTGCTGACTCCCTTCCTTATGACAACAGAAGACTGTCCAGAATTTTCTCTTTGTCTTCCTCTATCTCTCTTTCTATAAATGTTTCCAGTCGTCACATGTTCCAGTTTTTGTCTTCTCATAATGTGGCCAAAAATGATGACTACCTCTTTCTAATGTTTGTGATAAGTTTTTTTTGTCACTTAGCCTCCCTTAAAATGTTGAGATTACTTATTTTGGCTGTCCAGGGAATTTTCAGCAAAATTCTACAGTCTTACAGTGAATGGATATTTAGACAAAATATTACATGGAATCAAGTGATATTTGCTATTACTTTGCCCTTGTTATGTACAGGAAAAGGGGTGAGAGAAAGAACAAAGATGAATAAAACTCTGATACTAAATTTGATAATGTGAATTGATCATTCTTTTCTTACTTTCCCCCCATATTAAAGCCACAAGTTTGAAGACACAAAACATAGTCATTGCTGGTTCATAAGGCTATGTATTATCATTCATAATACGAAGTTGGGATATATTTTATTGTAACTTTCATATCTTACCTATATAAAACAATTGGGAAAGTCAGTGATCACTAACAGTAATGCCACAGGGATGTGAAGCTGTAGGACTTCACATACACATCACATTATGAGGTGAGTGACCATCATCTACCTTACTATAGCACGGAAAAGAAGGACTATCCAAAAATAGAAAATAGAAAATTAAAGGCAGGAATTAAATAATGGCTTTAATTAGTCAAACTAAGTATAAAGACAAGGCTTTTGGGGATGTTAGGAGATGAGGATGAAATACTGATCACATTAATTTTGTACAGTTTGCAACATTAGAAACTTGACACTGGCATTTTGGGATCATTAAAGTGAGTTATTAAACTATCTTTTATATTCAGCAGACAAAAAAAAAATGAGCTATGGTTTAAATCCCCCCGCCCCACCAAAATAAAAAAATCAAATTTGTACTTTCTCATATCTTCTTATGGAAGTTTTATGAATGCAAAATTGATAGAAGATCCTTGCAATTTCCATGCAATGTTACATAAATGCACATATCTATTTTAGTTCTGTCTCTTCTAGCATTATAACAAACTTCAAATAATCTGAACTAAAATCAGATACAGTCAATTTCATTTCTGAAATCTTGCTGCCTTGTTCATCAATAGTTGCTGCATTCCCATATGCCTGTTTGGACAATAGACTGAAAAGCTTGAATCCCTGAATGTAATGAAAATGGTTCTCACACTTTTGTAAATTTTCAGGATAAAAAGGATATAGTGTGCCTTTTCTTGTTTGTTCTTCTGTTCAAATAATAAAGGAAAAGTGATCACAATTTATTCAGCTTTCAATCTCTTTAGGTCACTTACTTCAGTAAATACTGGGCTATGTTTGTCCTTGAATGCAGATACTGAATTAGCTGGCGACATCTTGTTATACTGAAGAGCTGATGATGGAGCAGAGGCTGGTTTTGAGCTTCCACTGCGGTTGGGAGCTGTTGCCTGGTTATTATTGTGGTTGCTGCTGTTGTTATTCAGTGGTGAGGGTGTCAGAGCATTGGAAGGGTGTGTCAGAGAGGGAGAAATGACTTGAATGCTAGATGATGTATATGGAGCCGATGAACTTGGTGATCCAGCAGCTTCTCGTCTTGCTGCTTCTCTGGCCTTGAACTTCATTAACCTCTGTTTATGAACCTCTTGCTGACAGTGGATTTTAAATTCCATGATGGTGGAGAACCGCTCATTACAAGCTCGACATTCATACTGCACCTGTTCCAATTTCATAATTGGCTCAAAACCTTTGGGGAGAGAAGAGGAGCTGGCCATGCAGACTGACCGCTGATGAGCAATGCAGGATTCCCTTGCTGGGTACACCATTTGACATTTCTTGCAGATGTAGCCAACATCCAAGGTCGCTTCTGCCGCTACAGTGAGGTCTACAGTGCTAACAATACTATGAAGATCAGCCAAGGCTTGACAGTCCTGAGTGTACCGAGCCAGCACAGCTCCAGCTTCTGCCAGCTTGTCACTCACAGATTTAATAGCTGCGGTAGGAATTTGTAGTAATGTCAACGGTGTCCCAAAGACCAATGGATCGTAAGCTAGCATATGTTCTGAAAACAAAATGAAACACCTACATTAGGGTGTAGAAATTAATAAGAAAATTATTAATTAGAATTAAAATTACAAATTTAAATTTAAATTACAAATTAAAATTAGACACTTCAAAAATGTGAAACACACACAAAAACATAATTCTAGGGAGTAAATTTATGTCCAGAACAGGAAGAACAACTAGGAAAACCTTAAGGGATCAAAGTAAACAGATTTGAGTATCATACTTTATTTATACTAACAACTGTACAAAATCATCCTTCTCATAATATATTCTGTCTAAATTACAGCTGATCTTAATGTGACTTCATTTCCAGAATGTCATCAGGCATCTGCAGGAGACATACACAAACTCTCGGTGATGTCCTAAGTCCACCATCTGCCCTAAGCCCATTCATTATCTGGCCTAAGTCCATTGTCTGCCCTAAGACAGACATTTCATATACAAGATGACTCTCTTTGAATGCTGGGTGAGAGTCTGTTAACAATGAAATACCTCACACTGGTGGAGGAAACATGATCAACCCAGGCTTAACCTCAGCCATTCTGTAGATGCTGTGCTGAATCTTGACCTGGTTACATCCTACATCCTTACATGTCTCTCTGCAGATGTGAAATTCCAGTACTTGGCCCACACACCCTTGCAGGTTTCTTGGTTTAGAGAGTGGACTGAGAGCTCGGCAAAGGAGTCCCAGTGGATGTGGCACTTTGGTACCCGGTCAAGAGAAGCCTCGACACCAAACTCACTCCAATAAATTCAGCCCTTTACAAAGTGTAAAGCTAGTTGCAGGTCCTTTACAATGTGTAAACCTAGTTGCAGGTCCTTTACAATGTGTAAAGCTAGTTGTAGGTCCTTTACAATGTGTAAAGCTAGTTGCAGATCCTTTACAGAGTGTAAAGCTAGTTGCAGGTCCTTTACAATGTGTAAAGCTAGTTGCAGGTCCTTTATAATGTATAAAGCTAGTTGCAGGTCCTTTACAGAGTGTAAAGCTTGTTGCAGATCCTTACAATGTGTAAAGCTAGTTGCAGGTACTTTACAGTGTAAAGCTTGTTGCAGGTCCTTTACAGGACATTGCAATCAACCCTAGCATGTATCAGCTGTTTGTCATTTACTAGGCAATGTTAGTTCAGTAGTTTGTCATTGCTTCCTAAATGGTTGACGCCTCATACTATAAAAATCAACGCTAAGTGGTCTGTGTCCAAATCGTCAGCAGTTTTGAACCCTCGACTCGGCACGGCACAGAATTATAAAACTGTGTGTTTCACAAATCCCTAATTCTCAGCACAGATTTGAAAGGTTAGATGACCTCAATGCCAATGCATCGGACTCAAAGAGTTACAGCTCACAGTTTTCAAGAGGATTAACAGCCAACTATACATGGTGACAACAATAAAAATGAATTTAATAAACTGAAAATGTACCTGGCATAAGACCCGAGGGCATCATCGACAGCCCCATTCCAGGAAAGTATCCAGGGAGACCACTATACATGTAGGACAAGTATGCAGGGTCAAGGCCAGGCATGTAGCCACCGAGAGCCGAAAGCATCTGAGCATTCATCGACATCTCCATGGCTGCGTGCGCTTGTTGCTGCTGCTCCTCTTTTATGTTCAAAGCTGGAAAAGTAACAGGAGGTTACGGCATAACTATGCTGTCAGAAGAAACAGCAAAATTAAAAATTGTTAAGTAAGGTGAACTCTGCAGTCTCAAATCTATGAGGGAAGTGGTACTGCAGCTTTTGCGAAGCAGACATGACCTTTAAATATGTGCAGTAGTGACCTTTGATTGAAACAGTTGAATGTTTAAATGACCTTGGAGAGGTGGCGTTAGGACCACTGAAGGTCACAGCTGTATAGATAGGTCACAGCTGTATGGATCGGTTTAAAAAAAAAAGATGGTAGTGAGAAGAAGAACAGTGTTTCTTATCCTAGTCTTCCCTAGTGCACACAAGGCACAGCACAGTAATTCTCATCGTTTATTGAATAATGATCATGGCACAACACTGTATAAGTTTCAACAAATTAGTGACAATGGCAACAGTTAACGAAAGTCAAGAACCATTTCTTATTAATGCCAACAGATCTTTAGAATGTCATTAATATTTATCATTTGCAAACGCTACCATATCATAAATGTGTTTTATATATAAAATATCATAAAATGTGTTTTATATATAAAATATCATAAAATGTGTTTTATATATAAAATATAAAATGTGCTTTATAAATAAAATACCATAGAATGTGTTTTATATATAAAATATCACAAAAGGTTAGCTGCATGTCTTTTACAGGATACCGCAATCTGCCCCAGCATTTATTGTTTATTTTTAATTTACTAGGCAATATTAATTCAGTAATTTGCCATTGCTTTCTGAACGGCTGGCATCTTTTGAGATCAAAATCACCGCCTCAGACCATCAAAATCAACAGAAAGCAGTTTGCTTCCAAATCACCTGTGGATGATTTCATACTCTCGAACCATTGTGTCAGAGACTTGTGAAACACTTTCTCTATCCTTTAAGCCACAGCACTGGTTATCTAATCTAATTAAATATAAATATAATATAATATAATATAACATAATATAACATAATATAATATAGTATAGTATAATATAATACAATATAATATAATATAATATAATATAATATAATATAATATAATATAATATAATATAATATAATATAATATAATATAATATAATATAATAGTTTTCCTCTTACCATCAGATTTGTTCTCTTTCCTCTGAGATTCTTTGTCCTGACTTTTAGCAGTGCCTTCTCCTGTGGTTACATCAAAACATAAGGTTAACAACAGTTTAATTAAATTTTAACTAGACACTGAAATAAAAGAAACCCAAAATTCTGCATACATGACATTCGTGTACTCTGGCAATAAAGTGTACCATATTTTCTGTGACCAAATGGTACACGGGGTGATATGGCTCACCATAGGGGATGGACTCCCTATGGTCAGATTATTGTCCTAAATCTGCGACTGGCCTAGCAAGCCAGCAGGGGATCTTCATACTGCTCGTAGAAAAACTAAGAAGTATAAACGTTACAAGACCACATGAATAGTCTAAACGAAATGTGTAGGGAACATAACATGAAAATTAGCACAAGTAAAACAGAGGTATTGACTATAACTAAAGAAGACAAAGCAACAACGATTCACCTAAACAAACATCCCTTGAAACAAGTAAAGAGTTTCAAGTACCTAGGAAGTATATCATCAAATGGCAAATCAGAAGACGAGATCAAAAATAGATGCAATAAGGCAAACCAACTCATTGGACAAATGGCAGCAATACTAAAGAACAAACATGTATCAACAACTACTAAGGAAGCACTCTACAACACTCTCTTCCTACCAACTCTGTGCTACCAATGCAAAACCTAGACAATGACAGAAAAAGAGAAAAGGAAAATGACAACAACGGAAATTAGATTCCTGAGAAGAATACCCAATGTATCAAGAAAAGATAAGATCAGAAATGAAGAAATCAGGACTAAAGTGGGGGTTATAGCTGCACTAGATTTTATTAGAAGGCAGCAAGTCAAATGGTTTGGTCATGCAAGTAGGTTACCAACTAACAGTATACTACAACAAGCAATGATGTATAGACCAGAGGGAAGCAGAGGAAGAGGCCGACCACGTAAACGATGGACGTAGGGAATAACAGTCCATGGGAATATCGATACATTCACCTCAACACCGCAAGGTACAAGAGGAACATGATGAGATGAGATGAGAAATGGTACACATGAGGTAATTGGTTTTGAATTTAGTCAAGGACTATTTTCATTGCAAACATGTATCTCCACAATCGCCCTAGTCTTTTCCATACATAACACAAAGAGAATTTTAGCACAGTGCACACACTGTGTAGCAACAAATGGATCAAAATATATACCAGCATTTGAATCACAGCTGTGGGTGATTTGGCAGCAGACTGTCTTATGTTTGTTTTTTTATTAAATGGTATGGGTATTCAGAAAGCAATGGCAAACTACTGAATGTAAACTTGCCCAGGAATCATGAACAGCCAAAAAATGCTGGGGTTGACTGTTACATCATGTAAAGGATATGCAACTAACTAACATATATGTTATTAGTATTTTCCTTTCAGACAAATATGTTAACAGTATTTCCCTTTCACACATATATGTTATCAATATTTCCCATTACACATATATGTTAACAGTATTTCCCATTTACATATATATGTTAACAGTATTTCTCTTCCACACATATATGTTAATAGTGTTTCCCTTTCCATGCTTAGATGTTAGTAGTGTTTACCTTTTCACACCTAGATGTTATGAGTATTCCTCTTTCACATATATGTTAATAATATTTCCACTTCACACATAAATGTTAATGGTATTTCCCTTTCACACATATAAGTTAATATTGTTTCCCATTCACACGTATGTTCCTACTATTAAGTCATGTAGTTAGTGATGTAGCAATAGAGACTACATCTTACAGGTAGTCAGTGAGTACAAATATTCTGTCAATCATATACTACTAACATAACAAAAATATGCTACATATACATAAAGAGAGATCACTCCCCTAAACTATAGAACATTTATTGCAATAACTTCATTAATTTGCACATAGTCAATTTCTTGAGCGCAACTGACATTAATCCCAAAAGGTCATCTACTGACCTTTAAAGCACTGATAATAACAGCTGTAATAGTCATGTTTTCTGTCTTACACACCCACCCCCAATATCGTGAGATGCTACAATTTTCCCCGTCTTAAAATCTGAGCAAGAAATGTCAGTTTCTGCAAAAGTCAAACTGTAAAATGATTTATGTTGAATCACATGGCACTTAATGCAGCTTGAGTGCTTTTGCCTACTGATCTGTGTGAAATAAACCTGGCACCTTTTAGCTCGACTGCTACCAGCATAGATTTTGAAGCTATTATAATCTGTGGGAATCCAGATTATATAGTGTGGAGGAACAGATAAATCATGATGGCCTGGAGAGAATCGTGAGGCAGGGAGTGACCAGAGGATCTGGCCGACACTCAGGCCTCTGAGGAAAGGCCAGACGTACATATAATTGGACTGCTACTGGTATTATTAGTATTGGGACTTGTCGCTGGCAGTTGACAATGAGGACGGAGCACAGGCGGGAATGTCCTGAGTGCTGTGATGTCAAAAGGCTGATGAAGAAAGACTTTGTAGATTTGTTCTTGATTGGTTGAATGTTGCAGTTAAAGTGCTCTACAAAATGAGGTAGCTTGTCTGATATCAACTCCACCTGTCACCTCATACGGCGACCTGCATGGTGGGTTATATTGTTTCTAATCTTTGCTTCCCTTGTTGGTGCCAGTAACATACAGGTCTGTCTTTCCACTGCTGGCCCCAAACACTGGCTTTCTGGTTGACGCTCATAAGTTAATAATCGTAAACAGCTTCTAAGAATAACTGCTTCAGAATAACCCAGAGACAGACAGAGGAGAACACCATTCATTACCTGGAGATGATAAAGTAATTAATAATATCTGATAACTCACATTTTACACAGGCATGTCTCTTCCCCCGTTTTTATTTTATTTGTTTTTGTTGCTCATTTTTCAACACCTTTTCTTGTTCTATCATTCGATATTTTCCTTTCCCAGACTTATGTCCTTTGATTTTGCATTCAATAGATTAATTTCATGGATTATGATAGTATTTCAGTTTTCAAGCTAAGTATTCTTGTTGTTTTGTAAATTAATAAAGACATTGGTCAAAGCAAATCGCTTGTATCTGTGTTTGTTTTTACTTTTATCCAGTGTCTAATTATATTTTGTGTTCATTCAGATTCAGTCCCCATTCAGCAGCAGTCACTCTCTCTGTTCTAGATACCACATTTTACACTCTCAAACTCAAAACACTTAAACATTAATGCTGGCAACAAGAAAAGCCTGCTGCAAGTATGACTACTAACCTGCACTGAGAGTATACCCAATGGTAGAAGGACTGATGCCCATAGCCTGTAGCTGTGCTAAATGGCTGTTGGAATCATCCCACATTTTGTGAACCCTCTCAGCGTCACCCTGAGATCGAGGTAAACTGGACAGGTTGCTGCTGGTGGATACCTCAGGGTCCCGATCTCCTTGAGCGTTGAGAAATGTCTTCACCCTGTCGATGTGAGCCTTTGTGAAAATGTGATCTTGTACCTGGGAGATGAGGCAACAGGAAGTGCCAATTAGGATAATTGTTACGTTACTACCAAGGGAACTACATGGTAACGGAAAAACATGGCAAGGGGAACAACACTGCAAGGGGAACTATATGGTAATGGGAACTACATGGTAAGGGGAACTATACGACTTGGGGAGCTACATGGTAAAGGGGAATGACATGGTAAGAAGAACTTCACGGTAAGGGGAACTACATAGTTAGGTGAACTACATGGTAAGGGGAACTACAGTTAGGTGAACTACACGGTAAGGGGAACTACATGGGAAGGGGAACTACATGGTATAGGGAACTACATGGTAAGGGGAACTACATGGCAAGGGGAACTACATGGCATGTGGAACCACATGGTAAGAGTAATTACATGGTAACGGAATTCCATGATAAGGGGAACTACATGATAAGGGAAACTACCTAGTAAGGAAAAGGTTCTCTGTACACACGAGGAGTGTTGGATATTTGGTTCCATATTTTCATAGACCTTATCAGCTCTCCATGGGTGATGCAGACAACATACTGCTGGTGACCTTGACCTCCCAGGGTATTGTCTGGTACTCTCTTTAGGTGGGAGCTCAGGTCAATTAAAAAAATATGCCTTGATTAAGATTCAAACACAAAACCACTGGACTGGCAATATGCTGGCCACTGCTCTACTCTAGTTTCTGAACCAGGTGAGTGGCATGGTGGGTTGTGTTATGGCTTCTCATGCCGGTAGTTCAAGTTCAACCTCCAGTTGTCTGTAAGGTTGGTTTGTATAGTAGCTGAAGGCTCTGAAGTCAACCCAGTCTGATCGAGACTTGTCTGGGAAAGACAAGTAGTGAGGAAGAGTGCTAGTCCCCTAACCTCTTATCACATTTTTACAGCAACATCTGCTGTGGGGTTACTTTCACCTGACAGAATAATCACCACCTGTCTGACATTGACAATGCTGCTTCACATTTTGACTACAAGTTTTCAGATCAGGTGCAGTCAGAAATATAAGGAAACATTTTTAACATCTAATAAAAACAATAAAATGAAATAAGCAGCCAGAGTTTTAAAACATAATGACAGACAATCCCACAAAAGGCAGTCTTAACTTTAAAAAAACAAAACAAAAAACATGTTAACCTCAGGGGCAATATTCAACTTTAAAGTAATATTTAAAAAATCTTTAAAAGTTTTAAACTTGAGATTAAAAATGTATTTATATATTTTCTAAGTTCCTCCTCCTAACAGTTATAAATTTGTTTTATATTAATTTTACGATGAAAGCAGCCAAGCACTTTTCTTAATTGCCACGGAAATATTGGGCATGAAATTGTGCTTTTCAGTATTTTTCAGCAATGGTTTCACAATTTCAGTATATAAAGAGACAAAATATGCAGGAAAAAGATGCAAACAAGGCAATTAGTGCTGGAAAATAAATGCAGCAGGAGGATGACACATATGAGTCATGACGTAACCCATTCAGTACCAAGCAACTAACATATTTTTATTGGTAACTCTTTACATGATATGCTTTTAACTTCTTGTATCTCATCCAATTGTTACATTAACCCACCCAATATCCCAATTGTTTCTTTAACTCTTTCTGTTTAATAGGGTTATTGTTCAAACTCTTTGAGACCAAACATGAATTAGTTTACAACTGCTTCAGAGAGAACAGGTTAAAGTAACAACTGCATATAAAAGAGTTCAGTGGGCCCCACACCCTTAAGAATCATTATGAAAGGGCAAAAACTCTTATCTGTAGGGGGAGATCACTCTAACTATCAAACCGCAGCCTGATGTTTCATTTCAAGCGGGGAAATGATATTGCTACAGACACTAAAACCATTGATACATGCTTGCAGTATTTTATGTATTTGTACACTTTTATTATGTTAAATTTCAGTTTCCAAAAGAAAGAGAAAAAAAGCCAAATAAAAGTTAACTGCAAGAAAAGGCAAAGTTCAATCAACTAACCGTAACTTTATGTGTGTATTTATAGTTGCACAGTTTACAGTCCTCTGGTGACTTAGGAAAGTCCACCTCTGCATTAAATAGTTTCCCAGAATTCAGCTTGGCTTTCTTTTCCTTAGCACGAGCATTCTGAAACCACACTTGGACAACTCTCTTGGCCAGGCCAATCTCTTGACCGAGAAGCTCACACTCGGCCATCGTTGGGGTTTTATAATCCTGAAACAGGTGTTTCATCACCTTGACCTGTTGGGAGGTGGGTGAGAAAAAAAATGAAAGAAATCTTAGGCTTCTGTCCATCATAAATTGATTTTAGCGTAGTTTTTTGTTTTTTCTAGTACACCCTTAGGAGTCAAACTGAAGATGCTGAAAGAAAGCTGCAGTCAATTTGAGATTGTTGATGTTTCCTAGAGTTTGCCCTGAAGTGGAACTGGTCTAGGTCAAAAGGTGCTGTTCTTCACATCCATGACAGAATGTACAGTCAAGGTGAGAGGCAGTGTTGGAGATCCATTGCAGCCAACCTTCATTGTGGAGATGACATCTGATTGATTGGCATCCAGAATGTTTTACTATTGCTATAAGAGTTCCAAATCCATCCACAATTTGTATTTTAACGTGCTGAACAAATGATTTCACAATCTGGTAGCTTGGTGTAATGTCAATAGATTACTTCTCAATCACTCCAGGGATTCAGTAAATGTAATCTCCCTGATGGTCTGTCTACTCTCATCGTCATGTGCCAAGTGTGGGTGGTCATAGTTCTTTATCTCAAATGATCACCAAAACCTTGGAACCGATCTGTGTTCTTGTCCAGATTATGCCATACGGTCAAGCCATCCATGATAGTCTATATGGTTTACTTTTCACTATTATCATATAAAATTATCAATACCCATTGTAATTTAATTTTACTATGGTGAAAATTAACACTGAATTAGTATTGATGCCACAGTATTGAAGAAATTGCAGAGAATTGCCACTGGGAACTTGCACATCAATAAAGTGAGCAGTCAAGAACAGATACTGTTGGTTAAGCTTTATAAAGCCATTAACAAATTAACCTTGTGACTAAACTTCTTGATGATGATGATGATGATGATGATAATGATCACTATCAACATGTGCCCTGCCAAATTATGTAGGTGCTCATGAATCTGCACATATCTCTGTCCCTGGTGTTCTCGATTAATTCTACTGATATTCTTCCATGCCACCATTCCAGTCCATCCAGCAGAATGTCTCCCTGTTCCTGCCTCCTCTATCACAGATCGCTCTGGTTGTCACAATATTTTCCCCGATGCCTCTCTTCTCATTACATGACCAAGAAAAACTGTTTGTCTCCTTCCTATATTTGTATGCAATGTTCTACTTTTATTAGTCCTTTCAGGAAACTTGTTTGCTTCTCCGACAGTCCAAGATGTTCCCAACATACATCTCAAAAACTTGATGTTAATCAAAATATATATTCAAGTTTGAGAAGAATCCCTGGGTTCAGCCAGAAATCAACAGACCAAAATATCATAAAGTTATGTTTATTACTAACTGTACCAATGTAACTTAACTCAAGAAAAGCAGGTGATGTGAAAAACTAAATTGTGACAATGTCTACTGTTGCACTGAAACCAGACGGCAGGGGTAATTTTTATGAATATTTTTATAATGAATGTAAACATGATTGATTGCTTTTTCCTTATTTGTAACATAGATTATTTTCTCCTTATTTCTATTGAAAAACTTAAACTCTCGTGATTCATCCTCCTGCCAGTTCTAGTTCCAGTTAGGAGAAACAATAGACAATAACAAAATAAGGCAGTGAAACTATTGGGTGGCAAGCGCACTGACATACCAACACAGGGGTTTTACTCCTAGTGTTAGCAAGACTTGCCTCACCAGTATTTCTCTATGGTTGATGCAGACTTATAAATAGATTTAAAACATGTCCGTGAGAATATAAAGATTGCAAATGTCACACTGGCCATATTATCTTTTGTGTGACATTTAGTCACTTAAAATATTGGCCAAATAACATATCTCAAGTATATGTTAGTGGCAATTACAGGGGGTTTAATTTATTCTTGCTTTTAACTCCCCTCCCATGCAAAGTGCCATATATGATTAGTTATATTCCATGTATACCACAATCAACGTATGAAGTGTTACTTTATCTTTTACATATACTAAAAGGCATACTAAAGATATTTGGCTATTTACTTTTTCATGTGGGCACAGTATGTTTTATTTCAAGTGTACATATGAGGTCTGTTCAAAAGGTAATGAACCTTTGGTTGGGAAAAATAGTTTCTCATCCGGAGGTCTAAAACCCTAATCCACTTTAAAGTAACTTTCCTCGTAGCCGTATACACTTCTTCCAGCTGTCCCGCAATTAGCATTTCAGGAAGGCCTCTTTGGGAATTGAGTATAAGGCATAATGTCTTCTCATGATTCAAATCTGGTTTCTTTCAGTGGCATTTCAGATGGTAGAACAGCAAACAACCACAATATGCCATGCTGGAAGAGTAGGGAGCCAGATGAATCAGAGAAATATTGTGTTTGGTCAAGAAAGTCTGAATCATATGCAAAGAATGCGAACAAACAATGTGGGTAGTGGGAACTTGAGAGCTCGATCAAGACAATGTACACGCCAGATAATGTTACATCTGATTCAGACTTTCTTGGCCACACACAATATTTCTCTGGTTTTTCTGGCTTCTTCTTCTTCTTGTGTCTTCTTGTGATTTTATTTGCTGTTCCCTAAGCTAAAAATGCCACTGAAATGTACCCGATTTGAGCCATGATAAGACATTATGTGGATTGTAACGTACTCCACTCCGAAAGAGGCTTCCATAAAATACTTCAAACAATGGCGGGACCAATGAGAGAAGTGTGTGCAGTCACAGGGAGAGAACTTTGAATAAGATTAGGGTTTAGACTTCCAGGTGAGTAAATGTACTTACTCTGGCCAAATGTGTGATACTTTTTGAACAGACCTCATATTGTTGCCTCTTTTAAATTAATGTGCTCATACTTTTTTCATTGTGGTTACTGCCCCTGTTGGGCGACTGCTGCAGAATTTTCTGTAACTGAAAAGGTTAAAGAATATAATAGAAAAGAGAAGAAGAAACAAAGAGACTTACTTGCACTGCTGACATCTGTGTCCTGTAGCGTTTGCCTGTCCCACAAGGTGTGTTTGCACTATGATGAGGTCCATTAATTGAACGAGAAGGGGATGGTGGACTGCTTCCAATATCATTCATGTATTCATGGTCGGCCATTTCTGACTGAGTTTCAGAAAATGAGTCATCCATACTGCTCAGTCGTCGCAGATAGTCCATTTCCATTGGTCGATCATTAAAGTCCAAGTTGCTAGAGAAACTTGAACGCTGAGGTACCTCACTGGTTATGTCAGAGACAAGAGGTTTTACAGGTTTGCTGAGATCTAATGGGGCATCCTCACTTGGGGGAACTGCTATTGGTGGTTGTGAGGTACTTCGTGGCTTGTGGGCATCAAGAGGCCGTGTGGTGGGGATGAAACTGGTGGTTGCCTGATTTGTTTGTGGTTTATGGGTGGAGTGAGCAGAGATGGTTGGAGGTGCAGCCAGGTGGCTATGAGATGGAGGACCTGAAAGCTCTTGCCTGGCAACCATACTACTGGCCAGATCGCTCATGTACTTCTTGAAGAAAGGATCCTCAAAGGATGGATGACCCAGTAGCTCCGGAGCTGGACCTGGGAAAGGTAGATTGAGTCCTCCCGCTGAAGACAGAAAGGCCATGTAGTTGGGCATTGTAGTTGCTGATCCAGGTGGTAGAAGTTTGCTGATGTCCGTTACTGAATGGGTAGAAGACACTCCGTGACCTAAGGATGTTGGCAGTGAGCTGTGGACATGGCTAACTTGGGGTTCGATCACTGCATCAGGAATGAGATCAATGTTAATATCCCCTTTAGCCATTTCCTCAGGATGCTTTGTTGCTAGGTGAGATTCCAAAGCTGATTTCGCCCTGAACAAAGCCCTACAAAATGGACATCTCTTGTTAATGAGCTGTTGGTGAGCTCTATAGTGGCCCTTCCTCTCCCTGGCACGAGTGTTTTGAAACCAAACTTGGACAACTCTCTTTTTCAAATTAACTGTATTGGCAATATGTTCCAACTGCTTTCTACTGGGGTTACAATCAATCTGAAATAATCAGCGTATTGTCAACAAATTATATCCACATACTAAAGATTTCATCGTGTAACTGAAAAAAGTTGAGAAAACAGAAGCATAATCAGTTATAGTATTGAACATTCAATGAATAGAAAGTAGAACAAACAGATCTATCCAATAAGAACTCATTATTGAATAATATTGAAGAAGATTAGGTATTAAGATCAACAAACATGAGGAAAAGGAAACACTTTAGACATGTAATAAGACATGACAGAGAAACAGAGATGGAAACGAGGAAAAGGATACACTTTAGACATGTAATAAGATATGACAGAGAAACAAAGATGGAAATGAGGAATATAGGGGAAACATGGAGGGAGATGCAGGAGACAGCATAATATAGGATGGTGTGGCATTGACAGTCTTTGCTACAATGAGGAATAACAGGAAAGAAAGAAGAAGTTGATTAAAAATCAACAGGGTTGACTTTATTGTACCGGGTTTTATCCCATTTGGCTCAGTCTCTTTCCGCAGCGTGGAAAGCGTTGCACAAAGCACAAACTCTGTAACTCCAGCTACGACCCTCATGAGTCTCTGAAAAAATTCACCCGTGAACCAAAGGATGCGGCCCGGAATCGAACCCACAACCTTCGGAGCCTGAGGCAGATGGCCTGACCACTTTGCCACGGAGACACCAACACAATATCAAAAGGGAAAATCTGGGAACTGTCAAAGGAATCCCAAAAACAATATCTTTCAAAATCAGATGTCCCGGGTCCCAGAGCACCATTAATTTGCTTTATTATGGGGTTAATTTGCTTTATTATGGGGTTAATTTGCTTTATTATGGAGATGAATCTAGCTTTATAAAATGGAACCAAAAGTTCTGCAAAAGTAAACACAATTCAGTGTAACCCTGGCCATATTACGTCACATATGCTGTTTCTTCTTCGTCTGCCTTTAACCTCTCAATGGAAGATATGCCCTCCAGCTTCTCTCCCCAAACCCTTCTAGACTTCTTGTAGACTTGGTCATGTCTGGTTGGATTATGCAGCTAATGTTGTCTACAGGATGTGGTAACCGGCCTCTTTCACTTCCTACAATATGAGTTCAATTGAGCTAAGAAACAACATCACTGCACTCAGGACATTTCCACGTGCGTTCTACCCCCTTGCTCAACAACAAGAGAAGACTCATACTGTTAATGGTTACCACTGCCATCTAATTGAAAGTTCCCCTGGTCTTCTCTCACAGTTTTGAGATTCGTCCAAAACCCCTGCCGATCCCCTGCCATATCATTCTCTCCACATATGGTTGCTCAGTCTGTTCCACTGCTTTCTTCATCTCGTCCTAAAGTTACAGTAATATGTGTTTCGAACGTGGTATGTGGGATTACGAATTGCATTCCTACAATATATGCATGGTAGGTTACAGTAATATTCTTACTTCCTATAAATCCCCCAGTAACAGACAGGCCCATTTGCTGTACGGTTACAGAAAAATATAGTTAAAAATTAGTTGCATATCCTTTACAGGACGTAACTATCAATCCAGCATTGCTGACTGTTTGTGATTCCAGGGCAAATTTACGTTCAGTAGTTTACCACTGTACCATGGTATGGAGACCATCGCAAGATGGTCTGCTGCCAAATCGCCCGCAGCTGTGTTTAAATGCGGTATGCAGGATTAAGAATTGCATTCCTAACCCCTTCACCTTAGAGCAAGCAAAATATCCCCAATATGTCTTAGACGCATAAAAGGGCTTTAGTTAATTTTCTTTCTAGACTTGCAATAAACTGAATATTCATCATATGTATTGACTCCGAAGCAGCTGTAGCCTAAATTACTTTCTGTATAGATTGCTCATTACTGTATAAATTGCCTATTTATTTTGGTTTGAATACCTTATTCTTTATTTTTGTTATGCCATTTACAACTGTAGCGTGTTTAATGGTTATGATATTAGGCTGACATCCAGGATGTCTAACCCAGTCAACAAACACCCGCAGAAGTTGGATGCGCCGGCCGAAGGGTGCAAATAAAATTGGCTCAACACAATTACGTCTGAAAAAAAAAAAAAAAAACACTGCGGATGAACGTAGAAGAAGATATTAAGCTGACACTGACATGAGTGCTGTCGGACCAGGGTCCGGTGTCAGCGCTTGACTTTCGCTATAGGAGGTAAATATTGGGCCACCTATTCCTCCATTCACTCAAGCCTACAAAATTTGAAGGTCCTAACACCTTCACACAGCAGGTTTCTGCTAAAGGATTTGTTTTAATGGGAACTGCGGCAGCATGACAAGACGCTCACATGCGAGCCCGATGGTCTTAGGTTCAATCCATATTGAAGTGGATTAACACATTTTTAAAAATTGACTTGGTCTCACAGGTCGACCCCACCTAAATTTTGGCATCAAGAAATATCTTTGAAAGTAAAGGCATGATACTGACAATATCACCCACCTCTGCTGGTCAATCTATACAAATGAAAGCCTAGCATCTTATGCTCAATGAGCAGAGGTGTGTAAGAGGGTCCTTTACTTCGATTTAATTTGTACTTTACTTCGATTTACTTTGTACTTTACTTCGATTTACTTTGTACTTTACTTCGATTTACTTTGTACTTTACTTCGATTTACTTTGTACTTTACTTTGATTTACTTTGTACTTTACTTCGATTTACTTTGTACTTTACTTCAATTTACTTTGTACTTTACTTAGATTTACTTTGTACTTTACTTAGATTTACTTTGTAATTTACTAAGATTTACTTTGTACTTTACTTAGATTTACTTTGTACTTTACTTAGATGTAATTTGTACTTTATTTAGATTTACTTTGTACACTACTTAGTTTTTACCTTGTACTTTATTTAGACTTAACTAGCATGCTACATTAAATAAGTAGCTTGCACACACACCTTAACATCCGGTGAGAGACTAAAAACTGATAAATATGCAGAAAGTGCAGTCAGTTCAGTTCTAGGAAATAACAATGTCATGTTATGTTATTCTGTAGGGGGAAAATGTATGAAGATTTTAGAAAACAAATATTTATTGTCCGCAATCTTATTTTTGGGAAATTAATGTTCTGGTTTCCCCTCGACTATCACACGCACATGAGAGGTTTATATGCTTTAAATATTCTATGATAACAAAAGGAAAACAATGATAATGAACAGGTTCGATTTGACTACATTAATACTGTAGTCCATCAATGACCAGCTGTTGCTTGAAAGATAAAGACAATGATGGATGAGTTGTTAACTTCTGGAATAGAGCTTCGAACCAGCATGGAAAACATGACAAAGAACGAATCAGATGTTATTCGCTCGTTGTGTTATGAGAACAATCTACATCCAAAGCACCAGCATGTGCTGGGAGACAGCAAGCACCTAGGCTTCTTCTCAAGTGTAATGAATGCTGTTTCTGAATAACTGAAACTCTAACAAGCGGATAATCAAGTTTGATGGTGCAACTTCAGAAGAGTTTGAAATCAAGAGTGGAGTTAAACAAGGTTGTGTACTAGCTCCCACCCTCTTTCGAATATACTTTTCACTTCTACTGAAATATGCCTTTCGTGATCAGGATGGTGGTATATACATTCACTCACGCTCAGATGGCGGCCTTTATAATGCTCAGAGATTGAAGGCCAAGACCAAAATTAGCAGGGTACTGATCAGAGAGTTGCTTTTTGCAGATTATGCTGCAATTACGACCCACTCTGACGAAGAATTACAACGTCTACTATCTGCATTCTCCAATGCTTGTTCTGAATTTGGTTTAACAATTAACAAAAAGAAGACACAGATTATGTTACAAGGTGCATATGGGGTACCATCAATCTTTATTGATGACGCCAAACTAGAGATAGTAGACCATTTTACATATCTAGGATCAGAGGTAAATGGCAGGTTATCCCTGGATTGGGAAGTCAGCATCAGGATTGTTGGGGGCAGCAACAACAATGAACAGGTTAAAAAAAGAGTCTGGGAGAACAGGAAGCTTACTGCCAAAACTGAGCATGTAAGACGCAAGATAGTGCATGATGGTGAAAATGATTATGTGTTCACATGCATCTACTGTGGACGAACATTTACAGTGCGAATTGGCCTTAACAGGTACATTCGCCACCGCCATGGGTTGTAGTTATTAAGCCTTTTTGAAACACAAACTATCGCCTGTCAAGACGGCAAGTTGCCAATATATGTATGTATGTATGAAACTCTAACAATAACGTAACAAAAAAAAAATAATATATAATATAAATGAGGTAACATAAACAGTAACAATACAATGACTGTAACAATAAAGTAACAGAGACAGTAGCGATAAAGTAACAGCAACAGTAATTGTGACAATGAAGTAAAAGAAACAGTAAAATAACAGGCAATAACAAATAAAGTAACAGAACCAATAATTGTGACATTAACTGCAAAGCAACAAAAACAATAAAGCAACAGTAACAATGAATGAACAGAAACAGTAACAATAAAGTAATATTAACAATAACAGAGAGAATAGAATTTAAAGTAACAGAAAAATAAAGTAACAGAAACAATAAAAATGGCAGTAACAGTAAAGTAACAAACAATAATAATGACAGTAACAGTAAAGCAAGAGAAACAATAATAATGGCAGTACCAGTACAGTAACACACACAATAATAATGTCAGTAACAGTAAAGTAACAGAAATAATAATAATGACAGTAACAGTAAAGTAAGAGAAACAATAATAGTGGCAGTAACAGTAAAGTAACAGAAACATAATAGTGGCAGAACCTGTACAGTCACACACACAATAATAATGGCAGTAACAGTAAAGTAACAGAAACACTAATAGCAGCAGTACCAGTAAAGTAACATACACAATAATAATGACAGTAACAGTAAAGTAACAGAAACAATAATAATGACAGTAACAGTAAAGTAACAGAAACAATAATAGCGGCAGTACCAGTAAAGTAAATGAAACAATAATAGTGGCAGTACCAGTACAGTAACACACACAATAATAATGGCAGTACCAGTAAAGTAACAGAAACAACAATAGTGGCAGTACCAGAACAGCAACACACACAATAATAATGGCAGTAACAGTAAAGTAACAGAAACAATAATAATGACAGTAACAGTAAAGTAAGAGAAACAATAATAATGACAGTCACAGTAAAGTAACAGAAACAATAATAATGACAGTCACAGTAAAGTAACAGAAACAACAATAGTGGCAGTACCAGAACAGCAACACACACAATAATAATGGCAGTAACAGTAAAGTAACAGAAACAATAATAATGACAGTAACAGTAAAGTAACAGAAACAATAATAATGGCAGTAACAGTAAAGTAAGAGAAACAATAATAATGACAGTCACAGTAAAGTAAGAGAAACAATAATAATGACAGTCACAGTAAAGTAACAGAAACAATAATAATGACAGTAACAGTAAAGTAAGAGAAACAATAATAGTGGCAGTAACAGTAAAGTAACAGAAACAATAATAATGACAGTCACAGTAAAGTAAGAGAAACAATAATAATGACAGTCACAGTAAAGTAAGAGAAACAATAATAATGACAGTCACAGTAAAGTAACAGAAACAACAATAGTGGCAGTACCAGAACAGCAACACACACAATAATAATGGCAGTAACAGTAAAGTAACAGAAACAATAATAATGACAGTAACAGTAAAGTAAGAGAAACAATAATAATGACAGTCACAGTAAAGTAACAGAAACAATAATAATGACAGTACCAGTAAAGTAACAGAAACAATAATAATGACAGTCACAGTAAAGTAAGAGAAATAATAATAATGACAGTCACAGTAAAGTAAGAGAAACAATAATAGTGGCAGTAACAGTAAAGTAACAGAAACAATAATAATGACAGTCACAGTAAAGTAAGAGAAACAATAATAATGACAGTCACAGTAAAGTAAGAGAAACAATAATAGTGGCAGTAACAGTAAAGTAACAGAAATGCTAATAATGACAGTAACAGTAAAGTAACAGAAACAATAATAATGACAGTCACAGTAAAGTAACAGAAACAATAATAATGACAGTACCAGTAAAGTAACAGAAACAATAATAATGACAGTCACAGTAAAGTAAGAGAAACAATAATAGTGGCAGTAACAGTAAAGTAACAGAAACAATAATAATGGCAGTAACGGTAAAGTAACAATCACAATAATAGTGGCCGTAACAGTAAAGTAACAGAAACAATAATAATGACAGTAACAGTAAAGTAACAGAAACAATAATAATGATAGTAACAGAAAAGTAACAGAAACAATAATAATGACAGTCACGGTAAAGTAAGAGAAACAATAATAGTGGCAGTAACAGTAAAGTAACAGAAACAATAATAGTGGCAGTACAAGTACAGTACACACACAATAATAATGGCAGTAACAGTAAAGTAACAGAAACACTAATAGTGGCAGTACAAGTACAGTAACACACACAATAATAATGGCAGTAACAGTAAAGTAACAGAAACACTAATAATGGCAATAACAGTAAAGGAACATACACAAGAACAATGGCAGTAACAATAAAATAACAGAAACACTAACAATAAAGTATGAGAAGCAATAACAGTGACAGTTATAATAAACTAACAAAAACACAACAACAATAAAGTAATGGAAACAACACAGTAAAAGTAACAATAAAGTAACAGAAACAATGACAACGACAGCAGTAGATTATGACCATACCTGATACTGCTGGTACAGGTAGTCAAGTTGCTCAGGTAAAATGGTTGTCCTCAGCCTCTTGTCTCTTGGCTGCTCCCCGCTCTCATCCTCAGAGTCTGTTTTCCTCTTGGATGACGGAGAGGGTGATGTGGATGTTGGTGCTTGCGTCATTATCATGGCACTTGATTGGCTGGATGGCGGTGACACGTGCATGATGGGAACAGAAGGCAGCTGTGATGAAGCGGTGGACATGGCAGCCATTGTTAGCGCGGTTTTACTGTCCTCTTGGTGCGCCAGCGTCTGGAGCATTCCAAAGGCGGAGCTAGATGAGAACGGTGTGTACAATGCTGGGGCAATGCTGTGAGCTTTCTGATGCTCCTGCCACATGTCGAATCTTGAGAATGTCAGGTTGCATTTGTCACATTTGAAAAATGGAATTGTAGATGACGCTGCTACTACTGACGATGACGAAGAGGAAGATGAAGAAGAAAGTGATGTTGTCACTGGTGCTGCAGATGTGCTGGATATTTTTGTTGTGATGGTACAAGATGCAGAGGGTAAAAGCTCTTGAGGCTGTTGTGGTCGAGAGGGATGCTCTTGAGGCTGACATCTAGCCTGAGATGATAATAACTCAAAAGGCTGAGATCGAGGCTGCAAATCCCTTTCCTTGGTTCCTGAAGATGGAGTGCTTTGGCGTTCTGAAATAATGGAATCATCATTGGAATAGCTGAAGTTGCTGTCATCTTCTGTTAGAGACATGATGGGCTTGTTATTATTTGATTCTCCCACACATGAACTTTTCTGGTGCTTAATGAGTTCGTAGTAACGTTGGAATACAGAGTTGCATTTCTTGCACTGATAATTTTGTCCAGGGGTTCGCTGGAATGGGCTAATGGAGTCCTTTATATTCTCAGAAACTGGTTGATTTTCGTAAATTTTTCTGGCTTTCTGCCGAGCATTTTGAAACCACACAACAATAACTCTAGCACTTAAGCCCAGCATCTTTGACAAGTGTTCTAGTTCATCATCTTTCGGATAAGCATTTCGTTCAAAATAATCTTGCAGCGTCTTTATTTGGAAATCAGTGAATCTTGTTCGGTTGGCCCTCTTCCCCATGCTCTGGAATGTAGCGGCTTCTAGTCGGGCCATGTTGGCAGCATAAGCATCCAGAGAAAACGTGAGAGGATTTGCAGAGCTGATTGGATTTGTTGTGATCATTGGTGTGGGTGTAGTAGGACCAGACGCTGTAGGTGTTGATGGAATGGAAGACATGGAGGGCGATGATGAACTCGAATGGCTTTCTTGATCTTTCCTCCTCTCATCAAAGTGTTCTGCGTTTGCCGTAAGATCGATCTTCAGAGGTATGTTGTCCAGTATTTCTGTTTCCGGCTCAAAAATCTTATCATCTACATTTTCCTCAGCTGGAACAAGTATCTCTTTTTTAACATCTACCACCATGTTTGTATCACCATCATCCTCTTCTTCAGGCTCAATTTTGACCTCAGGTATTTTCCCAGTCCTATCATATTCATCCAGGTCAATTGATGTCGAGGGTGGGTTGTTAAAGTTGTAAGGGGAGTCCTTATTCCTCTGCCTTTCCTTGAACAAAGTGTTTCGGAACCAGTGCTTGATGACTTTCTGGGGAAGACCTGTCTGGTCAGACATCTTGTTGATTTGTTCTTCACTGGGAGAATTGTTGATGTCAAAGTACTGACGCAGGACTTTTAGCTGATCATCGCTAATTCGGGTTCTAACTCTTTTCTGGTTCTGTGCTGCCACTGCTGCTGCTGCTGCAGCTGCTGCTTGGAGCTGTTGTTGTGAACTTACAGATCCAGCGGAATCAACAAGTGACTGCGGAGGCATCTGGGACATAAATCCTGAACCTAAATCCATTGGTGACATCATGAGAGAAGGCATCAATGAACTCTGAAGGCCAAGGTTCACCAGGTTCATGGACAAATGCATTGGGAGAAGGTTCATGCTCATTAGAGGCAACAATTGCGACATATCGTAATTTGCTGGCATTTGTGAAGGAGGTGGAGGAGGTGGCATTTCCAAAGGCGTGATTTTTTCTACTGCTAGCGCTGTATTACTAGGAGTAGGTGATGTTGGCGATGGTTGAGGAAATGAACCTACTTCCTGTTCTGCAGGCTTTGGCAAATGCTTCTCCCATCCTTCTCGGAACTTTTGGCCAAAATTTTCAATCACATCTGGCGATACAAAGTTGTTATGGATCTCCTCCTCATGATTCTTCAGCACCCAAACATTAGAAAAATCTTTGTGACATACTGAGCACTTGCATTTGTTAAGTTCTGGCAGATCTATATTTTCCTTATTTTCATCTTTCCTCTCATATTTATTGTCACATTCATCTTCTTTGGGCTCATCTTCTTTTGGTAAATTTTCCTTATCTTTGCTTTCTTCATTATTATCCTCTAACTCCATTTTTATATCTTTATCAGAGTTTTCTTTTTCTTTTTCTTTCTTCTCCCCAGTATTTTCCTCCTCATCTCCGACATCCTCCTCTTTGGAAACTATTTCTTTTTGTTTGCAGATGTGCTCTTCATTAAAATGCATGACGCATTCAAAGCCAAAGTTTTCCAACAAACTTCTGTGAAGCTGCGGCTTAAATCTACCCATAAAACCACGTGGTCTGGCAATAATTGGGGCATGGAAGTTGGGAGGGAGATCATCCTCCTTTCGTGCTGGTTTACCATCTATTGAACTTCTAGTGTCAGCTGCACCTGGGGTAGATCTGCTCCCACTTCCAGCCGGCTCAATCTTGCCATCCTGTTTAATGATCATATTAACGATTTTCTCCGATTCAGAATGTGAAATTGTCTTTGTTGATTTCTCTTTAGCAAACTCTCGTGAAGATGAAAGTTTGCTGCCATCTGATCGACTTCCATCTTTACTGAACTGTGAAGTGAGAGAGGCATAATATGCCTCTAACTGGGCATTAGACATGGCAGCCAGCGCATTCTGGGTAGAAGGCATCATGTAAGGAGATGTTGGAGGTATGATGCCCAGGAGGGACAACTGTGTCATTGCATTTATTCCCTGAATGTTGAAATATGAAGCCGCAGCACTGGATGCAGCTTGGGCAGTTGCCTGCTGATGAATCATGTCAGCAATGATCTGAGCCTGCTGTTTGCCTGCAGTTCTAGGGTCTGGGTGTTCAATCAATGCCTGATGAACATCCACCTGTCCAGTCTGGATCAGTTCCCCAAGTTTGCTGGCCTTAGTTTTGTGCCCAACTGACCTTAAGTGGATCTCAATACTTGGTTGATTATTATAACTGACCTTACAGATGTTGCATTTGTACGGTTTGATACTGATGCTACTCCCAGGGGTAGAGTCTGATGATACATTGTAGCTTCCATTTGTCAGAGATGCCAAGGATGGGGAATTCACCTTTGGGGAACTTGAAAGTGGTGGTGTCAATTGAGGTCCTGAAGAAGCTGCAGAAATATCCCCATTCAGCTGGGTCTGCTGCTTCATCTTATGGAGATGAGAAACAGAATTATAATGGCCCAGAAGAATGCTCTTCTGTGTGAAAGATTCCTTGCAGACGTCACACCTATAAGGCCTGGCCAGGTCATCAAAGTGATCTGGAAACTCGTTTCTCCTGTGAACCGATGTCTTATTATGGGCAAACAGGTAGCGCTGGTTCGTAAATCCCATTTTACATCTATGACACTTAAATTTCCGATCACCACTCTTGTAATGCTCTTCGGCCATTGATTGGCTGTTCATATAATCTTCTAAAAACTGTTTATCATTATAAATCCGATCCACCCCACCATCACTTTCGTCCATATACTCATCATCTCTTTCTACAAAATCTTTCATATCTAAACCATTTACTAAATTCTCTTGGCTTGCTATAAACTTTTCGGCATTTGAGATGCCATTTCTAGACTGCATATTTCCATTGGCCTGCAACAGTTTGGATGTAAACTGCTCATAAACTGGACTGCTGAACAGCAACCCAGCATTTGCTTCTATACTCTCCATTTGCTCTGTCATGTCAGTTAAACTCATGTCTCCATGTTCTATTTCCAAATGGCGCCTCATTTTCCCTACAGTGTTCATCTGTTTGGAACAAATCCTGCACTGCGTCACAGACTGCATCAGGTGAATCAACGTATGCTTCTGCATCACTTCCAGAGCTTTGAAACTAAAACTACACTGCCCACATTTAAATTTGTACAGGTCTAATTCCTGTGGGGTTAGAATACCCACTGAGGATTTCTTGGCATGTATCTCCCTGAAGTGAACCTGCAAGGTTGAGGCTGTTCTGAAGTACTGATTGCAGCCTTTCTTCCAGCATAGATATCCTGGACCTCTTGGGGTCTGCTTGAGCTCCAGGTGGCCGAGCTCGTTCTGATGACCGTAGAGCTGGTCAATGTTGCTGAAAGACTTGCTGCAGGTCTGGCAGCGAAAGAGTTCTTCGTATTCTTTGTCCAGTTTCTCTTGACCAGCCAGGTCTACTCCTGTAGAAAGACAAGAATGATTTATTACAATAATTGACAGTCACTATGCCACTAGCAGAGTTTGCTGATGAGGTGAAACCGTTTATTACTGGTGACGTTTTTGCTATATATTCTTTTTTTAAATGGAAACAGCTTGATTTACATTGAAGGTATGCATGCACAACTGTTTTGTCAACAATATACATTCACAGTTGTTGTATAAATAAAATGCATACACAATTGTTGTTGAAGCAATTTGCATGCCAAATGTCGTTTCAATAATATGCATACATGCAGGTCCGCATGGCTGAATGGATAAGAACAGTGTTCTTAAACATCCGGTGTGCTGATGCCGAGGTTAGCAGTTCATCCCCTACGCCGGACTGCTGGACTAAAATGTTGACCTGTCATCCTTGACTTGGGGACGTAAATTACAAGTACCTCTGAAGTCGGAGTGGGTTTGCCTGATGGTGAGGGACACTGTTAATTGGGAAAGCTAACCCACAAGCAAAATTCAGCACATCACTATTATAAAAAATAGTGTGTATGGACTATGCTTGAGTTCAAAGCAAGCGTGCACAAAACAAATAAATAAAATGCATGCACAATTGTTGTTTCAAGAATATACACCCACAATTGTTGCTTAAGTAATATGCATGCACAATTGTTGTTTAAGCAATATGCATGCACAATTGTTTTTCATCAATATACATTCACAAAATTTTTTTTCAACAGTATACATCCACAATTGTTTTTATAACAATATGCATGCACATTTACTGCTTACACAATAATAGAATTAGTTGAAGAATGGATGTGTAGCTATTATACGAGTATCTCTTGTAAAGTTTGATGTAAAAAAAAAATTAAAAACAATGAGAAGTTAATTTAAATGTGTGTTATCACAGCCCCTGAGGGGAAGTAAAGAATATCTTTTTTTCATTCCCTTAATTTGAATCAAGCATAGTCCATATTTTTTTTCTTCGATACAATGAACTCCTTTTATTTTGTATCACGTAAAGAAGTCCCTTTTTCACTATTTTATGTGTCATATCTTGTTCATTTATCAATTCTTCAATTCAGCTAGTTCTCATTCTGAAGTAACAATACATCTCAAATGCCTCCATAGGTTGACAAGAGATGTGTAAAGATCTTGGTCTACAGTCTCTTTATTCCACTAACAAATTTTATTATGATGGACAGTAATTAACAACAATATAATTAACGTGTTAAATTACAGTTTGTCATTCTCTAGTCTCTATTTGCAATTCCCAAATTGCTGCAGTTCCATGTGACAGTACTGCTCAAGATGGTGGCAGATATGGTGGCAAGACAGTGGTTAATGTGATGTGAAAATGGTGGCAAATATGATGGAGGAAAAGGTGACAAATATGGCAGGAAGACGGTGGTTAATATGGTGGCAAAAAGTAGCAAATGTGGCGGGGGGGGGGGGGGGGGAAGGCCGCAAATATGGCGGCAAGACGATGGACAACATGGTGGGGAAAAGAGGGGGTGGCGGAAAATATGGTTATGGGGGGGGGGGGAGTGGCGGCAAATATGGTATGGAAAAGGCGGCAAATATGGTGCGGAAAATATGATGGGGAAAAGGCGGAAAATATGGCGGGGTTGGCAATTATGGTGTGGAAAAGGCGGTAAATATGGCGGGGGTGGCAATTATGGTATGGAAAATGCGGCAAATATGGCGGGGGTGGCAATTATGGTGTGGAAAAGGCGGCAAATATGGTGCGGAAAATATGATGGGGAAAAGGCGGCAAATGTGGCTTGGGAGAGGACGGAAAATATATAGCTATAAGGTGGTGGTAAATAACACGGGATGACTGTGACAAATATGGCGCAAAGAATGTCGCAAATACATCGGGAAGAGGGTGGCAAATGTGGTGGGAATGTGATAGGAAATATCGTGAGGTTGTTTGTTCAATGTGGCGGGTAAGTGGTAACAAATACAATAGGAAAGCAGTTGCAATAAAGGCAGAAAGACAATGGAAAATATGGCGGGAAGAAGGTGGCAAAAATGATTAGAGGGTGCTTTCAAATATGGCGGGAATACTGGTAAATAACATAGAATAAATGTGACAAATGTCTTGGGAAGAAATTGACAAATATGATTAAAAGATGATAATGAATAAGAAAATGCCAGACATTCTACTACTGCTAGACGTCTACTGAAATCAGAAACGGACTTTGAATCCACTCCACCTGCCCACAAAAGCCACCCCTTTCCCAACATTAAACATCCAATCATGATCTATCTTTTTTTTTTCTCTCTCTAAATCCTTTATGCTTCAGAATTCCCAACACTCCGTAATGACAAACAAAGGTTATTTTACCCGAAGATGCGAAAATTAATTCAAAAACAATTTTTTTTCCACGCTGCACGTTTCAGGTGTATAATTGTTTCCATTTTATATCGAAGTCAATCAAGTAGACAAATGTACACGTTTTTTCTTCCTCTTCTTCATTTCCATTGTTGCTGGCCCGCCTCGAGTGATGCGGTGTCATAAGATGGCATGGCATAATTGGACAGTTGTTTTTCCCGCCTCCCGATGCCGGGTTGCGCTATAATTTTGGTGAGCACTGACAAACACACAGATCGCGACTTGTGCGCACACAGAAAGTCAATGCCATTACCATTAAGTCACGTGTTTTGTTCTCAGATTCCCCAGGAAAAACACGAATCAATGTTTAATTTTAGGTTTATTTACATTGATTATTCCGTGCGTTTTAAATTTCAAATTTTCCACTGTCGAGCTTTGTTTCGCAGCTTTTTAAAATATTTTCATATGGGTAGAGTGGCGCAATCTTGACGTATGGAAGAGAATCGTGGACAATTAACAGCCTAGGGATGGAATGTGTGGAAGCTGCAGTGCTTAGAAGAATGAAGAAACACCAAGGACGGTTAACAACGTAATGAAGATATCTTGAAAGAATTAAGTCATAAAGTGAACTGGTTGCTCGCATTAGAAGAAGACAGTTGGCATTCATTGAGCAACTCATGAGAAGAAGAAAGATAGAATACACCGTGATAACGAGAAAAGTTGGAAAGAAGGGAACGGCAGGGGAGGCCAAGAGAAAAGGTGCTGGACAGTCGGACTTCATGGCATGGAGGGTAATCTGTATCAGGAATGAAAACAAGTACGTTAGACAGATGTAAACAGACATGAACACCAACGTCACATATGAAATAGACGAAGAAGAAGAAGAAGAAGAAGAAGAAGAAGAAGAAGAAGAAGAAGAAGAAGAAGAAGAAGAAGAAGAAGAAGAAGAAGAAGAATGGGGAGGAGGAGGAGGAGAAATACTTGTGAATGTGATATGTCCGTGTTGTATCCAAGTCCTAAGACGAATGTTGCGAACACTTTGGACTGCCAGTGTACCTAACAACGATTGGCTGGAAGAGGCTAATGAAACTAGAACACTATTTACGACAGGAAAGATCGAAGGGAAGAGAGGCAGACCAAAAGAAATGATGCTGGATAGTTTGAGACGGTGTCATGGGGGAAATATCAGCCGCAAAGTTGACCCAGAAACACGAAAAACCGAGATATGTGGAGAGACATGAACGTCTATGCTAGCTGCAATAGCACTTGATGATGATGATGATGATCCAAGTCCTCTAATTGTCCGTGTTTTCGTTCCCCGACAAAGAGCTCTACCAACACGTTCACTTCGATCTGTATGTACATATCCTAGATCTAACTTCCCGGTCTCATTCTGAGGTCATTCGTGTCCAGTATCAGACTACCAGCTATCCTCCCACCCTCCGATAGGATCGTCTAACAGCCGCTCACTTTCTGCCAGGAACACTTGTGGCACGGCCAGCCAATATAAAACCACTCAGCTAAAAACCATTACTCGTCTACTATTAACACCATTTCTAATCGAATACAAAACTACATTTCTACCCAGAACTTCCCCAAGCGCACGGCAGATACATTGTTAATATATCGACCAGCCTATCATCCACGTCGGCCTAGCATTTTGTCAAATGAATATTATTACATTAAAATACCCTGACGTCATAATTAGAATCTGCGGTGAGAAGATTTCACAACAGAACTACCAATGTGAGTCACCACTTTATAAAACCACCATCTAACATAATGGCTAAATATTAGTTTCCCTTGCAAATTGCTCTTGCTCTCCAGCCAATCATATATCGCCAAGTTTCACAATACTGGTTGCTTGATATGTCTCATTATGTGTTATTCTTGTTTGTTTTTCTTCGTTTGCATTGTCTCAGTGCGTTGTACTCTACATCCTCGTTATTGTCTGTACCTTTATTAGCTAGTAATGACGGGAGAAGAAAGCGAATTCTTGCGTGTTACATTGAACTAGTTCTTATCTATGGCTGCGAATCCTGAACAATGAGTAAACAGGCGAAAAAAATCCATGGAGACTTTGGAGATGTGGTTATATAGAAGAATGCTAACAATTCACCGGGCAGCCAAATTGAGCAATCTGGACATTTTAAGGGAAGCTAAATTGCAAAGACAACTTATTACAAACATCAGAAAGAGGCAGTTTTCATTTTTCTTTTTGGCTACGCTATGAAAAGTCAAAAACTGATAAATGCTGCGACAACTGGAAAGATTTGTGGAAAGAGAGATAGAGGAAGAAAGTGACAGAATATTCATGATATTCCTGTGTCATGGCACAGAATGGAATCAACACACGAATGTATACGTGTGGTTGGAGATCGCAAGATGTGGAGAAGCATGATCTCCTACACCAGACGGCAAAACATTAGATGATGATGAATGACAGAAGAGTTGTTTAACATATTCAGTGTCAAACAATATTCATGGACAAAAATAAGTTAAAACGGACATAGGCGAAGATATCAGTACAGGAGACAGATAGTCACTGAACGGACGGGCAGTAGTGGACAATGAACCAGTATCAGCACTGAGAGTGTAAGCATTGCTTGATGGCTACTGACGACCGGTTTGGTGTATATTGTGAATTAAAACTATGTTGAGCTGTGCGGTCTGTTCACTCTACTAAAGAAAAAGCAGCGGCTGCAGCAGGATATTAAGAGCATCAGTAAGCACAAATGTGTGGGCGAGTCAAGTGACGGGAACAGTCACAGTGAAGGAATCTGTAATAACATACAACCCAGACAACATAATTTATTATCTACAAGCTCAGTCACACCCCAACAACACCATGGCAGGACCTAACAAAAATGGATGACAGAAGATAAGAAGTAGGGGTGTGTCACGGTTATGACTTAAAAGTTGCTAATATGGTAGCAGATATGAATTATATATCAAATTAAAGGCAGCTGCTTAGGGCAAGATACTGTCTATAAGCCCTTGGCAGATACGGGAAGTCGCCTAAGACTATTAATCATCCTATGACACTTAATCAGTGAAGTTATTCCTCTGTTATTCGGGACAGACAGACGGGAGCGTGAAAGCAATCAGAGAAAGAAGGCAATACGTGGGTTAAAAAAGTTAGTTGCATATCCTTTACAGGACGTCACAGCTAACTCCAGCATTTTTTGTTGTTGGTAATTTGTGATTTCTTGGCAAGTTTTCCTTCAGTAGTATACCATTGCTTTTTGAACAAACGGCACCCATACCATTGTATGACACTCAACGCAATGCGGTCTGCTGCCAAATCGCCCGCAGCTGTTCTGAAATCGGTATGTGGGATTACGAGTTGCGCCTGTACCCCGTTACCGCCGAGCCGGCTAATACGAGGGTGAACTCGCAGGATTTCACGCTAGCAAAAAGAACTCAGAACCGAACGCAAGGCTGGAGATCACGTGATGCAGTGAACCATGACAATCCACGCTTACTGACACGTCACATGATGCTGTTGACTGTCACGATAATTATAAACGCAATAAACAACACAAATAATACATAACATAAAGTTATAAACAGAAAATCAGTTTGTTACATGTTAGAAATAACTTAAGATAACCGAACTTCAAGAAATTCAGAGTTCTTTTGGGGCACACTATCAGAAGAGAAATAAACTAAAGAACTTGGTGACAACTGTCATTAGTTTACTGGCTCACATACCGCCTTCTGGCGTGTTCATGTTTGGAAGTCAATTCGGCTCAGAATTGGTCAATTCTTGGAAGTTAATTTTAGTTCATGATTGGTGATAGTAACTTGCAGCTTTGTGCTTCAGGTCAACCCGTCACTGAAAATGTCACAACATGCCAGCATATAAATTACTGGAAGTACACTGAAGACACATGAGAATGGAATATGGGCCACAAATGTTACTCGTGCTTCTTCTTCCTCTTCTCTCCTTTTTATTCCTCTTCTCTCCTTCCTCTTCCTTATTCTCTCCATGTGTCTGGTCAGAATCAGGTATTGACAATAACAACACGTCACTACCATCAGTCATCTTCTATTTTGATGAAGTTAGTATTGCTTCTTGTACAGCTGCGCAAAAGTACACTTTGAGAATCTCTGGCTTTAAACCCGAGCGTCCACTTTGAGAATCCCTGAATTTTACTCGTATTTAAAATACAGACATGCTTAAAAACATGCACAAAGTTGATAAGAAAATATACAAACAGCGACATACTAGTGTTTGTAATAGGACAGTTGTAGTGAGAAAAGCAGAAAGAAGCGAATTAAATACTTGAAATGTAATTCAGTTTCCAAACAAAAGTACAACATGAGCACGCTTAAGAAAGAATACCAAAGCACTTAGAGTAATCGTTGAGAACCAAAAAAAAAAAGATTTTTATTTTTAAACATTTTTTTTTTTTTACCACTAATGAGTTTATTGTAAGTAGGTCAAAAACATATAAATGGATGCTAATATCCCTGCCCTCTTGCAAGAAATGGGGTGGGGAAGAGAACGTTTTAAGGAACTTGATTATAAGTTGCGCCTCCCAGTGTCAATCAATAGACAAACAATTGGCAGCATACTGTATGTTATTTGCTTGCAGCATGGCTCAACTATTATGGCAAATATTGCGACTTTCAGGGCTATCATTCCGTGATTGTTGCCGAGGCGCTGGGGGAGATTACTTCGCATCCTGACTTTCTCCATTAACATAATCATCAGTAGCGTCGCCTGCAACATCATTAATGTATCCAACCACAACAGCGCTGAGAGAACTATCAAACCAGAAATAAGCATGGCGGCATGTTACGTCACGCTACATCCGTTTATCGGTGTTGCCAGTTGGCGTGTCGCCAAGATAGATCCAGGTTTCTGGTATTTGGGAAGCTAAACCAATTTACAGCTGGCTGGCTGACTGGCATATTATCAATCTTGTTTTAATACATGTGTTTTAATATCTTGTAGGCTGCTACTGTTGTTTTCCAGATGTTTCTTTAACCCTTTTAATGTATTTGTCTTTGTTATATGGAGAAGCAGGGTTGTAATTGTTACATTACTGACAGACGTCTTGACAGACGATAGTTTGTTATCAATCAATCAATCATGTGCCATGCCGGAAAGCGTGGGCGGTCATGACTCGCCATTTCACTCGATCACCAGTGTCGTGGATCAGCTCAGTGTTCCTGTCTCGTCCATGCAGTCCAGTAACAAGACCAGTTTGTTAGACTGAGCTTAAATAAAAGAGGCATAATAACTATGCCCCATGGCAGCAGCGATTGTTGCTGATCAAACAAATTCGCGCGGTAAATGTTCATCCACAAGGATGCATGTGAATATATGGTCATTTCCACCATCACGCACTATCCGACGTCTCACATACTCAGCGTGTGACCTATCTGCAATAATTTTCTCCTGTGTATTTATTCTATTCCTTATTGCGTATGCGACGCGACATTCCCCCAGCGTGGGTTCCCTCACAAGTTGATTAGCCAATCCCCGAGCTTCTGGCTTTATTGACCTTTAGTCAGTTGACCCTGTTAACCACTACATCCGGTTTATTCCATCCACGGATAGCCGCTCAAGCAAGGATACGGATAAGTAACCTTAATACTTTCATGTAGTGTCTTTCGTGTATTTGTCTATTTTTGTTTGTTCTGTGCTGACAAAGGCTTTGGCCGCAACGTCCATTTTGTTTCTTGTAGTCGTGCTCTAGTAAAGCTCACAATCTACATCTCGTTTTTCGGAGATTCATTCATTACTTAAAATCCAGTATTCTTCATAGACACCATATATGAAAGCTGTTTAAACGTTTCTCTTAGTGTGTTATTTGACCATGTTTCACTGCCATAAAGAAGAGTACAAGGACCCAGGCTTGATGGACCATTATACATTTTTAGTATAATGGTTAGGGACTTTGCTAATAATATAGTAGTCCGGGTTCAATTCTAAGCAGTGACGGGATTGTTTGTCACGACCAGAATAACTCTGTGATGAACCCAGCCATTAAAAAAGGTAAAATAAAGGACCCTCTTTTCAAGCTGTGGCGAGAAATAGGTATATGGTGCTAGACATATTTTTTTAAATAGTTAGCACTCACGGTATGATGTAGTCAATAGAAGAAGAAGAAGAAGAAGAAGAAGAAGAAGAAGAAGAAGAACTCAAACATGATCAACAGCGACAATCGTTTAAATGGGAAGGTAACATCAAAAGACGGGCAGATGCTGGGATATTAGAGTGCACCATCCTGGCAAAGAATGTCGGGTATCTACTGCAGCCAATCATCAATGAGAAAATTGCAACTGGTGCTAATAATTAAACTGATGCTTACCTTCCGATGCTAACAGATTTGCATGCTCCGCCTCCAAGCTCTGGAGATTAATTTCTTTGTCTTCGTCATTTTGGGGCAGGGTCAAGTTCATTCTGTTCTCACTCAAAGGATTTTGATTGGGTGATGAGCTAACAAAGGCGGGGCTTGATGTCACGTGTGCTGCAAAGGGCGTGATTGAAGTTGTTGAGCATGGCGATGATGGTACTGAATTTGGCTGCAATTTGATGGACGACTGAATGCCCATACTGTGTTGTCCAGCAGAAGAAACAGGTTTATTGGTTGTAGCAGGCAGCTGGTTGTTTCCAATCTGTTCTGGATTATTGTCAATGAAGGATTCCTTCTGAGATCCCGACTGCTTACTGGGCCTTCTGGGCAAGATCGTCTCCGAATTCGAAGCCGTGATTGTGGATGCAGTAGCTTCTGATGACAATGGAACAGGTGCAGCTTTAGCTGCCGTGGTGTGATCGGCAGGTGATGGCAGGGTTGATAAAGATGATGTAAAGTTCTCCGAAGAGGCCATTGCAGCTGGCATGTCCACCATGGACATGAGACGCTGAACACCTTCTGCGGCGACGTTGTGCTCCTTGACAAGGTGGCTCTCCAGCAAAGTAGAGTCTGCGCACTCATGCCTGCACAAGGGACACAGGATGCATGCTGCAGCCCCTGGTTTAGGTTCAGCTACCGCGGGCGAGGACAACGACCCAAACTTAGATGATGACGACAGGGTAATGTTCACACGACCGTCCACCAGGTTGGCGGTGATGTCGCCGTCGGTTTTGTCGTATTTTGTGCTGCTGTTGAGGTTGACGCCAAGGTTGATGGAGATATCAGGACGTGATGGTGAACCGGAGTTTCTGGTCGCTGAAGCCAACGACCGCGTCACTCCTGCAACAAAAAGAATTACTACGCATAAACAAAATGTGTAAATCTAACTCACTCGGTATAAGGGGTATGGGCGTATATGCAAGTTTAGAATGTATACACACGCATGATTCAGTTGTAGCCTAGGATTGCCCCCCCCCCCCCGACACTGCATTAGACTCTTCTGACAATGAAATAATCTAAACTCCGTTAAGGGAGTATTAACAACCCAGCTTTAATACAGTCGGTATGTGGGTACAAAACTGAATCATGATCATGTGTAATGAAGCTCTTCATAGATGTGGAGATGCAGTATCAGCCTTACCTACCCTGCTTCTTTCTCAGTCTGCAGAGGGGAGAGATATATCAGCAACACAACCCTCGAGACGATGGTACTATAGTATCAGATTCGGTAGAAAAGTTTATAAACTCTATACACTAACTTCAGTCAGATAGACGCAATACTCGGGCACGGTTGAAGTGTAGGCCAGTGCATGCGGCTATGGAGTTCAAACTTAGTATACAGAGGCTTCACGAACAACCAACCCATTGAACAACCACCCAACCAACCAATCAAACAACCACCCAACCAACCAACACAGCAATCAACCACGATACCAAACAACAACCCAACAAAGCAACTCGCCAAACAACCACCCAACCAACCAATCAAACAACCACACTACCAACCAATCAAACAACCACACTACCAACCAATCAAACAACCACACTACCAACCAATCAAACAACCACACTACCAACCAATCAAACAACCACACTACCAACCAATCAAACTACCACCCAACCAACCAATCAAACAACCACACTACCAACCAATCAAACAACCACACTACCAACCAATCAAACAACCACACTACCAACCAATCAAACAACCACACTACCAACCAATCAAACAACCACACTACCAACCAATCAAACAACCACACTACCAACCAATCAAACAACCACACTACCAACCAATCAAACAACCACACTACCAACCAATCAAACAACCACACTACCAACCAGTCAAGCAACCATAACCAACCAACCACACAGCAATCAACCACGATACCAAATAACCCAACAAAGCAACCCACCAAACAACCACCCAACAACAACCCACTTACCAAGCAACCCATCAAACAACAACTCAACCAAACAACCCAACCCATCAACCAACCAACAAATTTGATTTTAAAATTGTTATACATTTAAACCGTTAAATGTTTAGAGAATACCCCCTGTATTCGGATGCACCTATATTCGGAATGCCCGGTAATCATACAAAAATGTCCCTGAATAAAACGTATTAATGTTCGCAAATGTCGTTATATCAGGATCGACGCCAGTTAGTCTGCAGACCAGAGTCGATTATTGTGTATGCTTTACGAGCTCCGTTGACTCAGTTGTATTCTTCTGTTTGTTTCTTAATTGTTGTATTTGTTATCCTATATTGTAAATAAGTGGCCACAAATAATAAGAGTAAGTGGGGACAGAATTACCATCAAACGAAAGCTTTAGGAATCACCAATAAATTTTTTTTTTGGGGGGTGCTCGCTCGCTCTGAACTCAAGCGCAGTCGATACACACTACTTTTTGTAGTGCTGGACTGAATTTTGCGTGTGGATTAGCTTTCCCTATTACCAGTGTCCCTTGCCATCTGACGAACCCACTTCGACTTCAGAGATACTTGTAATTAACGTCCCCACGTAGAGGACGAGAGGTCAACATTTTAGTCTAACTGACCGGTGTAGGGATTCAACCCCTTTACCCGGGCATCAGCACATCGGATGTTTAAGAACACGCGTTCTAATCCATTCGGTCATGCTGACCTACGAATCACAATTAAATGATTTTAATTGGGCCAAGAAGTGACATCACAGCACTATTAACACCCCCATACGTGATCCGTCCCCCCAATACTAATCGTACCAGCTACAGTCTGATTATGTGTCTGGCCTCTCCTCGGAGAACGGAATGTCAGCCAGATCCGTTGGTCACCCCCTGCAGCACCATTCTCTCCAGACAATGATGGCGTATCTGTTCTTTCACACTAAATACGTGAAGAAACACCCTGACCACATCCACCCTATCCTATACCAATGCCCCTCCCGGAGGTGCAGTCCCAGCCAATCTGTCCGACTGCTCGCTTCCCAACACACCAGCAAACCCTGGGGAAAAGATACAATGGATGCTCCCTATCTTAGATGTTTGAATTGAAGTGCGAGCATGTCCCACCATTCAAGTAAATGGTTCATTTCAAAAGACGAAACATGTCTTGTTAACTTTGAGTTTAACGGTTTATTTCAAACACGAAACGCGGAGTTGTTAACCTTGAGTTTAACGGTTTATTTCAAACACGAAACACGGAGTTGTTAACCTTGAGCTTAACGGTTTATTTCAAACACGAAACACGGAGTTGTTAACCTTGAATTTAACGGTTTATTTCAAAACACGAAACATGGAGTTGTTAACCTTGAGTTTAACGGTTTATTTCAAAGCACGGAACATGGAGAGCGTCTTGTTAACCTTGAGTTTAACGGTTTATTTCAAAGCACGGAACACGGAGAGCGTCTTGTTAACCTTGAATTTAACGCGCTTTACATTCTCTGATGACTGTGGGGTAGAGGATCAGTTCCACATACCAGTAGGTGGACTTAAATGTTGACTACTCGTCCTGACTTGGGGACGTAAATAACACGTATCCCAGGAGTCGTTTCGTCTGATGGCGAGGCACATCGGTAACAGGGAAAGCTAACCCTCATGTAAAATCATCCGGTGTACTGATTAGTAGTGGTAACTGCTGTACTATTAATAGTATCACTGTGTGGACTACGATCGCGTTCAAACCGAGCGATCGCAAAAAATAAACAAATTTGGCGGAAATATCTCACTTTAAAATTCAACTAAAAATCAAGACTGAAAGAAATGGAGAAAAAACTAGTACTTAACATGTGGAAATCACACGTCCTTTTAATGGTAAAGAATAATGTTCTTTTTGTGATTTCTAAATATAGTTAACAACCATAGTTAACAGCTACTCTTAACAAAGATAAGGATTTTTGAAAACAAAATCACATTCAATGTCCAAGATTCTCACATCAAAGGTTGTATTACAAAAGACAAAAAATTAACTCACGCCACCAAGGCAAAAAATCGATCAAATTACTTAGCTCCGTCTTGCAAAGGGCTATTACAGGAAATAAAAGCGAAGAAGGGGGGAAAAAATCTTTAATAGTCCTTCATTTCACAAAATTTCTTGACATCAAAATTTAATCAGCCTGAGATAGTAATTTTGAGTGTCGTTTGCCTTTTACGAAGATGTAACAGCGATTTCTCGTGAGTCGGCCGCGCTGCTGGGAATTTTAGATAATTAAACATGAAATTTTCCTAGTTTACCTGGCAATGTCGGCGTCTTTGAGAGTGCCCCGATATCAATTCTTCCACATTTGAATAGAAGAACAACGAAATCTATGTAATTGCTTCTTGTAGCGAGTGTGTTATGAGGGAGAAGAAGGGAGAAAGAAATGGCGAGGAGATGGGAAAATTATGCGTTTGTGATAACTAGTCTTAGTTTATCAGTCAAACACAATTATCTGGGTAAGGAAATTATGGTCTGGTTAATTACATAGCGACAGTTGTCGAAGTTAGGAACTGTGACGTTGCTAGAATGGATTGATGGATGGATGAACGTGTGTGAGCTGATGGGTTTGGGAGTGGGTGTGGGTGTGGATATGGGTGTGAGTGGATAAGTGTTGAGTGGGTGGGTGTAGGAGTGGATAGATGTGTGAGTGGGTGGGTATGTGAGTGGATGGATTGGTAAATGGGTAGGTGTGTGACTTGGTGGGTATGGAGTGAATGGGTGTGTGGGTGGGTCTGTGGGTTTGTAAGTGGATGTCAGGATAGTTGTGTGAATGGGTGTGTGGATTGATGGATGGATTAGTGCGAGGGTTTGTGACTAAATGAGTGGAATGGGTGGATAATGAGAAACTAAAAAGTCAGTATTACTGGTCACGTGATGAGAAGGGAGGGCGACCGGTCTCGAGCTATGGTGTCCGCCTAGAGTGCTGGAGGTCCCGGGTTCATTCCCCGGTGAGGACCGGGATTTTTTCACGTGGACTTCTAGTAACAAAAATTTCCCCTGGTCTCTGGGTAGTGAGATCGGACGCCCGTGTGTATTGTTGCGCATGTAAAAAACCCCTTGGCAGTTGGAAATCGAAAAAGAGTAGCCTAACGGCGCTGCCCGGGCAAAATTTCGAGTTAAAAATATACTCAAAGTATGTCAGGATCATCGCCGGTGCTACGGAGTTTGTGCACTGAGCTGAGATTCTCCGGATTTAGGCTTGGGTTAGGAGTAGAATGGAGCACTTATGGGTTACACCTGTGTGTCGTGTTGTTGATCCGTTGACTAAACTAAACTAAACTAAACTGAACTAAACTAAACGTGATGAGAGGGCAAAAACTGGAACCCAAAATGACAACCGGTCAGGTTGAAATAAACAGAGATTAGGGAAGTTAAAGAGAAAGGAAGAAGAAGAAGAAGAAGAAGAAGAAGAAGAAGAAGAAGAAGAAGAAGAAGAAGAAGAAGAAGAAGAAGAAGAAGAAGAAGAAGAAGAAGAAGAAGATATGAATTGAGACACAGTGGTTACAATAGGAGTTAAGCAGAGGCAAGATCGCTCAATTCATGTGGCAAAGCACCCAATGATCGTTATAACAATGATGATGTCCTGATACAACAATCAACCGTCCTGGCTATCGGATTTACCCCCCTTGAGTGCCGCTTGCAGCTGATACAATTGACCACGTGGATGATATTAATGATACCTATGTTTATAAAATATGGAAAGGAAGCTATACTTATCTCTGATTCAGGTATAGTGAATCGGAAGGCTGGTTTTCTCGAATGGAGGGCGGAAAGCTAAACATTCCGTCACAGCTGGAATTAGAATACAGGAGGTCGAATTTTTTGCTGCATGGGGAAAATTTCGAAGTAGAACCCGCATTCGAATAAAATATAATTCCCGTATATGTACGCTTAGTTTAGTTTAGTTTAGTCGACAGATCAACATAACGGCACACGGGTGTAACCCATAAGTGCTCCTTCTACTCCTAACTCAAGCCTGAGTCCGGAGAAGCTCAGCTCAGTGCACGAACTCCGTAGCACCGGCGAGGATCCTGAAATACTTTGAGTAGATTTGTAACTCGAAATTTTTTTTCCGGGCAGCGCCGTTAGGCTATTCTTTTTCGATTTCCAATTGCCAAGGGATGTTTTATATGCGCATCAATACACACGGGCGTCCGATCTCACTACCCAGAGACATCAATACACACGGCCGTCCGATCTCACTACCCAGAGACCAGGGGAAATAGTGTTACTAGAAGTCCACGTGAAAAAATCCCGGCCCTCACCGGAGCTTGTACCCGGGACGTCCAGCACTCGAGGCGGATAACATACATCGAGACCACTCACCCCCCCCCCCCCCCCCCACGTGCACTTTGGGATCATAGCCGACGCTGTGTAAATTCGTGTACTGTGCTGTGATTTTCTTTGTGTGATCCTTGGAGAGAGACTGAAGAGCCTATGGTGTTATCAGTGTGCCTTGATTGTGACCCTACAAAAAAAATGAAAAAGAAAAGTCCCGTCCTGCAGCAAAAACATACTGCAGGATTGCGACATTTTAGGACAATGGCATTTGATTAGGCCTGGGCGCACAGAGAAACATAATTTGAGCTGAGTTGAGTTGAGCTAAGAACCGACATCACTGCACTCAGGACATTCTCATACGCGATCCGTCCCCTCATTCAACAGCCAGAAAAGAGTCACACTACTAATCGTTCCCACCGCTATCTGATTGAAAGCTCCCCTGATAGAGAAACAAATGCGTGGAGGTCATCAAAGTTCCAAATCTACAAGCTGCGCCCTTCTGGCCTCCAAAGGCATAGTCTGTGTTGAACGGGAGCCTCTATATACCGACCTCGAAGTAAGGCTTCCTTGGGTGAGCCCAGTAACAGAGCATCATGTGTTAGCTCTGCATTATGGAAGCTACCATGGATGGCTGGGATCTCGGCGGGCCTGCTGGGAGAACCATATGTAGATGGATGAGCAAGGATGGCGTTACTACGTTGAGGTTGTGGATTGTTTCAAGAAACTACTGGGGAATGTAAATTGTTTCACGAAACTACTGGGGAATGTAGATTGTTTCACGAAACTGCTGTGGAATGTAGATTGTTTCACGAAACTGCTGGGGAATATAGATTGTTTCCCGAAACTGCTGTGGAATGTAGATTGTTTCACGAAAGTATTGGGGAAGTTAGATTGTTTCACGAAGCTACTGGGGAATTTAGATTATTTCACGCAACTACTAGGGAATGTAGATTGTTTCACGAACTGCTGTGGAATGTAGATTGTTTCCCGAAACTGCTGTGGAATGTAGTTTGTTTCACGAAACTACTGGGGAATATAGATTGTTTCACGAAACTGCTGTGGAATGTAGATTGTTTCACGAAACTACTGGGGAATGTAGATTGTTTCTCGAATCTACTGGGGAAAGCTAACCCGGTCTTCAAGTGCTGGAAAGAAGTCGGATGTGCTGGCCAAAAGCCACAAATATGGAACTCTGCTGTAAACTGGTACAGCACAATTATGTATACCCCCCTCCCCCTTCCCGCACCATCCAAGAAGTGGAAGTAGAAAAATCACTATCCAGCTCTCATATTACAACGAAGATCAGCTCCCATCCACCTCCTCCCTTCTCCACACCTCAAACAGCCGAGTAACCCTATACCCCCAGCAGACCTTAAATATTCTACAGTCAAATTTTATTTACTAAAAGAATTAACCACGCCACACAAGATGGTGATTACCTCCCAGTCCTTGTAGACAATACCTGCCTGGTATTGAAAATCCCAGCAACCGCCAGTCCAAAACAACGATCTTTTAATAGAATACTGATCATTTAACTAATTTTCCGCAGTGTTGCGTAATTGCCACAACTCGCTCAATACAAATTTGTTTTCAGCGTAAAGATTATAATACTTATTTGATCAAAATAAATACTGGCTCCCACAAAAACACATTAGGTCGAACTAGGGATCGCGTTACTGGCACATTCTGCAGATCCACCAAGCGGGAAGGGTGCAGCCGGCAAAATGCCGCATCTTGACGCGGGTTAAACGGAGTAATTCCTCAACATTATATCCAAATTTCAGAAAATTTCTGGCAATTATTATTAGTGGAAGTAATGTGCTGTGATTATATTGGCGGATGGTGCGTTTTGGTGGTTAGACTTGATAACGTTTTGTTCCTTTTGTCTTTCGTGTGGCTTCTGTGTTGTTTGTGTTTGGTGTTCATTTCGTTTATTGCATGTAGGTAGAGCAGAACATACCGTGTCAGTAGCATCATCATCATTATTGTGTAATAGGTATCTTAAAGGACGTTGCTCTCATCACGGCTAACGGAAAAGTGTCGACATCTCCTGTCATGTCTCAAGCCGCATCCACACTCACGCCCAAGGTGTCTTAACTGATTAAGGGTCACGGGTTGATTAAACGTTTTAAGCCATGGGCTAAACAGTAGTTTTCCGTATACATCTCATCTCATCCTGTTCCTCTTGTACCTTGCGGTGCCGAAGTGAAGTATAAACAGCGGGACAGTGCCCGCTTATGAGCTTCGTGTATCGATATTCCCATGGACTCTGCTATTCCCTCCGTCTATCGTTTACGTGGTCGGCCTCTTCCTCTGCTTCCCTCTGGTCTGTAGATCATTGCTTGTTGTGGTATACTGTTAGTTGGTAACATAGTTGCATGACCAAACCATTTGACTTGCTGCCTTCTAATAAAATCTAGTGCAGCTATAACCCTCACTTTAGTCATAATTTCTTAATTTCTGATCTTCTCTCTTCTTGACACATTGAGTATTCTTCTCAGGAATCTCATTTCTGTTATTGTGATGTTTTCTTTTCTCTTTCCCTGTCATTGTCCAGGTTTGGCAACCCCCTTTAATGTGATATATAATACAACATGTCTGCTACCATATTAACAACTAATAAGTTATATCTGTGGCACACCCCTACTTCTTATTTTCCGCCTTCCATTTTTGCTTGGCCCTAGCCTTTTTATTTGGCCCTGAATTTGGTAGTGTCCTATTTCCATCATCGTGCTGTTCAACCACTGTCTCTTCTTGCAGGAACCACACCACACATTACACCACCCACCCTCCCTACCAAACCCCTTGTGGCGTTTAATACTCTCAAAGTATTTCAGTTTCCGAAACATGACGCAGTTTATCAGCCAATGTTCTTTAATGTTCGGATCTGGTAGAATGTCAGTATTTCCCTTCTTCTCGGCCTACGATATTCTTTAAACATTTATGTAATATTTAAGCTCATAAGTCCTAATTTTCTTACTTAGTGATTGCGGAATTGTTCATGACACACATTCATAATTTGTCACAGAAAAGATATATACTCTCTAAAACAGTGGTTCTCAACCGGTGGGGAATCCCAGGGGGGGGGGGGGGGGGGGGCGGGAGAATTAAGATTATTTCAAGATCGCATTAATACAAGAACCAGTTACTTGATATTGTTTTCCCTCTAAATTTTACGGTTCTATACTTCTCGCCTTAATGAAATTCGTTTTATAACGTTAAGTAGACCCGCAAATCACGTTTTATGTAGATGTCTAGACTTGTTCTATTATGTGTTATTAAATTTAGCTTCCATTTTTATGTATACTGTGTAAGGGTGGGGGTGGAGGGGGGAATTTATAGGGAGGAAATTCGAACGGGGGAGGGGTGACTCTCTGAGCATATGGTAAAGGGGTGCATGGGCCAAAAAAGGTTGAGAACCACTGCTCTAAAAGTTCGCTGGACTTAGGTGGCTGGTGTTGTGCCACACGTTTGTAATACAGATGAACCTCTGTGATATTATGAACAGTCTACGTCTGACAGTAACTCGTGGATTTTAGTGAACGACAGAGACAGACAGACAGACAGACAGACAGACAGACAGACAGACAGATGGACGGAAAGACAGACAGACAGACATACAGACAGACAGACAGACAGACAGACAGATGGACGGAAAGACAGACAGACATACATACAGACAGATAGATAGATAGATAGATAGATAGATAGATAGATAGATAGATAGGCAGGCTACCAAGCAGTCAGGTAGATAAACAGAGGTAGGTAGGTAAATGGCCGGGCTCCCTGGCCTAGAGATTAACGTCTTTCTCCGTAATCCCGTATATCCACGCGAGGAACGTAACCTGTGCGAGAATCGGTAGCGGTTCTTGCCGCGTTGGTAACTTAGGGGTATGTGAGCTCAGAAATAATGGCAAACTACTGCGCGTAATCTTGCCAAGAAATCAATAATCAGCTGAAAGATGCTGATGTTGACAGCGATGTCATGTAAAGGATATGCGAACAAAAAATGAGGTAGGTAAATAGATACTTAGATAAACAGAGAGACAGAAAGACAGAACATTAACGACAGAGTGTTTGTGTGTCTAACGCTAATGCCACGCCCAGGAGACAATAAAACTAGCCAAATTGTTCTCCGGCAGATTGCAGCGTGATAATTGTCTGTTCCCGCCCATCACTTGTGACATCTTCTGCAGCATTTTGATACCTCGGTAGGTGTCACATTATGATTACTCTGTAGGTTTGAAATGATGATTACTCTGTAGGTTTTAAATGATAGTTACTCAATAGGTATAAAATGATGATTACTCAATAGGTATAAAATGATGATTACCCAATAGGTATAAAATGATGATTACTCTGTAGGTTTTAAATGATAGTTACTCAATAGGTATAAAATGATGATTACTCTGTAGGTTTTAAATGATAGTTACTCAATAGGTATAAAATGATGATTACTCAATAGGTATAGAATGATGATTACTCGGTAGGTGTAAATTGATAATTACTCTGTAGGATTAAAGTGATGATACTTGTGGTATATAATGATTACTGTGTAGGTTTATAATAAACATTAATCGGTAGGTTGAAAATGATGATTACTGTATAGGTTTAAATTTATGATTACTGCGTAGGTTTAAAATAATTATTATTGTGTAGGTTTAAAATAATGATTACCTTTGTAGGTTTAAAATAATGATTACTGTGTAGGTATAAAAATGATGATTACTGTGTCAGTAGGTTTACAATAAAGATTACTCATTAGGTGTTAAAGTATGATTATTCGCTATGTTTAAATCTATAACTATTCATAAGGTCTCACAATCTTACAGACAGACAGACAACAAATGGAACAGATAAACTGACTTGCCATAGTGTCCCACATTGGGCACGCAGGCCAGTCTTACATTCGGGACCGATTGTGGTTTTTATGTTGTTGAAAGATAGTTCTATAAATGAGCAGCATAGTACGCTAAACTGAGCTTCAGTATAAGTAATACATTTAGTTGCTTGCTGTTCATAACACGGGATTGAATCAACAGTAAAAGGTAATTTTGAGTATTCTGAGATTGGTGTTTATGGCAGAAAGACATGTAGTTAGTTAGATAGCTAGACAGGCAGATAGACAGGCAGATAGACAGACAGACAGACAGAAAGGTATGTAGGTAGCTCGCTCGACGGATGGATAGATAGATAGATGGATGGATGGATGGATTAGATAGATAGGTAGGTAGGTAGGTAGCTGGCTAGGTAGGTAGGTAGGTAGAAAGATAGATAGATAGATAGATAGATAGATAGATAGATAGATAGATAGATAGATAGATAGATAGATAGATAGATAGATAGATCAACAGGAGACTTTGTACAGTACTGTGAAGTCGGCCTGGCATTAAACACCTCAGCACTATAGAAATGCTGAGCGCAACAAGAAAGGCATATAACAATTTGTTGCTGACTGGATGAGACTAATCCCCAGTAACATTGCCAGCTGTCACAAACAGTTAAGCAGACTAACTGTTGAGTTTGAACTTCCAATTCACAATGACGATCTAATTACCCCAGCAACTCGGCCCAACCCTCACAGACAGGACTCAGTTATAATATTTGAAACGGCATACAGCTCCAAATTAGCCCAATGACAGAACGTGTATAAAAAAAAGAAAAAACAAGAACAGCAACGCCAACCCTTTTTTGGGACAACCATCGGCAATGCCTGGCGCGGGAGGGAATAACAGTGTGAATACACCAGTCGATTTAAATAAACAAGGATTAACATTTGCATGGCAGACAAACATGAAATTAGGAACATGAAACGCAGTTAATGGAATCATATTTTCGGGGACAGTATATATATGGTGGCCAATTGTCGCAGTGTAGCGCATCCAGCAAAGAACAAGCACGATAATTATTAAATTACGCACACGTTCAATTAAACCTCATTTCAAAACTGGACATGAAGAAGAAAATGGATGTGAAGAAAGGGGAAGAATGGGGTATAAGCAAAAAAAACCAAAAATTATAAATGAAATTATAGTAAAGAATTGGATGTGAAAATGGTAATTATGGGGGAGAGTGAATATAATTGTGTGTGGGTCGTGATAAAGTAGCAAGTGTGTGCAGAACTTCGCACTCGTCACAATGTGATGGATAGAATCTTCACGCGAATGGAATCTTGACACGGCTAGCGTTACGACAAAAGTCTTCATCAAAGAGCACGGTCGGGAAGTGAGCAACTAAGGCGATACTGAACAAGAACAAGATTTTACACTGAAAAGTAATTCTTCCTCTTATTCTGTTTTCTTCTTTTCCTCTATTTACTTCAATGAGGTGTTGGGGGAAGGTGTAAAGATCTTTTATGGTCACTTTCTAATGTTCTTTCTAGGTTGGTATTCTTTTCTCTAAGGTTCTTTTTTGTGTTGTTGCGCTTGTTCGCTGTGAACTCAAGCATAGTTCACAAGCGTGCTACTACTTCTAGTGCTCTGGACTGATTTTTGCGAGTGTTCTTCCCCTTGCTCTGCATCCGTTATATTTCTTCAATGTGGCTCTTTGTGGCAGATGGTACCAGGGCATTCTTGTGAGTTGGCCAAATCATTTCATCTGTTCTTTAATGAAGCGCATGGCTGCTTTTAAACCTAGTCGTCTTCTAATTTCCAAATTCCTAATATCATTGTATGAGAAACCAACGCAAGGGGCCTGCTTCCAAATCGCTCGCAGCTGTGTATCGAACGCGGTATGCGGGATTCCACCTTCGCCTTGGAGCCGGTAACAACAGAGGTGACATGAAAATGCATTCCATGGAAATGTTTTCTAGTTGAGCTACCAGAAAGAACTATTATTTAATATATATTGTCATCTTTCTTCAATATAAATTTAATATATACTGTCATGTTTCTTCAATAGAAGTTTAATACATACTATCATCTTTCTTCAGTAGAAGTTTTTTTCAATAGAAGTCTCCGAGAAAACCTTACTCATGAACCAACTGACGGTGTCCAGAATCGAACCCACAACCCTTGGAGCGATAGGCTGGTGGCTCAACCACTTTGCCACGGCAACCCCCCAAAAAGTCAAATATATCATCTTGATTGGGTTTGTTTTCCTTTGGTTGTAATGACAGTAATGATGATTGGGTTTGTTTTCCTTTGGTTGTAATGACAGTAATGATGATTGGTTTTGTTTTCCTTAAATTGCAATGACAGTAATGATGATTGGTTTTGTTCTCCTTTGATTGTAATGACAGTAATGACGATAATAACAATAACAAAGAAAAAAAAAACATGCAAAATCAGACGCTCACAGAAACAGACCACAAATCCAGGAAGCAAATTCAGCTAGCTGAACAAGCAGCACACGAGGTAAAATAAACAATAGAACATGGGTAATCATCCTAAAAAGAAAACCTGGTCTTAATGAAGCGAAGCTGTCAGAGAAACAAGATAATTAGAAAAGCGTGTAAAGTGGGAAGATTAACTAAATGAAACACACAAGCTTCACGTCTTTAAGTTTGAAATCAGCGCCAAAAAGCTAATGAAACTATAGCATTTTATTAATCAAATTACGCAAATATCAACTGAAGCATAATGTGAACAAACGTAATTAGTATATTTAAATACAGAAGCCTCAAACAATATGTTGCACGATTTATTTGCCTGGCATATTTCGCTGCATTTCGTCAGGTTCATAATGCATAATTATATATTATATGAAGGGAATAAATGAATAATACTTAAGCTGAAACAATTAAAACGCATCGTCACGGGTATTGTTCGAATGTGTCTTTATAATTAGTATACATGTAAAGGAAGTGAAGAGCCGTGTTAATGACGATATTGAACAACAATTAATATAAAGTAAACATACATGAAGCGAGTGTGTTAGCGAGTTTAGTTTAGTTTAGTCGACGGATCAACTTCACGGCACACGGGTGTAACCCATAAGTGCTTCGTTCTACTCCTAGCTCAAGCCTGAGTCCGGAGAATCTCAGTTCAGTGCACAAATTCCGTAGCACCGGCGAGGATCCTGAGACACTTTGGGTAGATTTTTAACTCGAAAATTTTGCCCGGGCAGCGCCGTTAGACTACTCTTTTCCGATTTCCAACTGCCAAGGGATTTTTTACGTGCGCAACAATACACACGGGCGTCCGATCTCACTACCGAGAGACCAGGGGAAATTGTGTTACTAGAAGTCCACGTGAAAAAATCCCGGCCCTCATCGGGGCTTGAACCAGGGACCTCCAGCACTCTAGGCGGGCACCATACCTCGAGACCACTCAGCCCTCCAGGGGTGTTAGCGAAGTGGATAGTGAGCTGTCGTGATAATGTTTTTGATGTAATTATTTCGACGCCGGCGCTCGTCATCTCGATATGTGAGAGATATCGCCTGCCACATATTCCTTGGGGCATTCAGACCTGCAAAATGTAATAGCCCTATCACATCACACATCTTTAGCACATCAAATTCGCGACAAATGCTATTAATAACCACCAATGGAGGTCCAGCTTGACCGAATGGATCTTAAACACCCGGTGTACTGATGCTAAGGCACGGGGTTCAACCCTTACACCGGCCAGTTGGTCTAAAATTGTGGTTCTCAACCGGTGGGGAATTCCTTCCCCCAGGAGGGAATTTTAGGGTTTCGGGGGTGGGGGGGGGGGGGAGAATAACGATGTTTTTAAGATTGCATTAATACAAGAACCGATTACTTGATATTGTTTTTCCCTCCATACTTTATGGTTCTGTAATTCTCGCCCTTCTGAAATTCGTTTTATAACGTACGTAGACCCGCAAAATCACGTGTTATGTAGACGTCTAGACTTGTTCTAGCATGTGTTACTAAATTTAGCTTCCATCTTTAAGTATACTATGCTGTGTGTGTGGGGGAGGGGGATTTATAGGGAGGAAATACGAAAGGAGGGGGGAATGTGGTGAAGGGGCGCATGGGCCAAAAATAAAAAGGTTGAGAACCACTGATCTAAAATGTCATCTCGTCACTGACTTGCGAACGTAAATTACACGTACCTCTGCAGTCGGAGTGGGTTCGCCAGATGGCTAGGGACACTAGTAATAGGTAAAGTTAATCCACTAGCAAAATTCAGTACAGTGCCACTAGAAGTAGCGTGTGTGGATTACGTTTGAGTTCAAAACAAGTGAACGAAAAAAAAAATAACCATCAATAAAGAATCAAGGTGAAAACAAACAAACAAACAAACAAACAAACAAACAAACAAACAAACAAACAAACAATCAGACCTTTGGTTCTCATTCTTTGACAACAGTCCGCCAGTGTTAACATCGCTGACGGGTGTTCAGATGATACCAGAAGAGCTTCTGACGATGACATGGCGACTGCAGTGCCTCACAATCACGGCCAAGCCATCTCTGCTGCAATACAGTGTCTTGCGCAAGGTAAATCCAAAAGGCACCTTTGTGTCTAGCAGGCCAGGCAGAATCTACATATGTCTGCATATAGTTCAGAACTGCTTTCGTTACTCTAGAAAGTTAAATACGAGTACACACGACTCGGAGTCCAAGAGAAAGGCTGCCCAAAAAGAACAGGGAGAGCTGCGAAATTGGGGACACAATCATCAGATGTGGATGTCCTCCAAGATGTGACGTTAACTAACTTGATACCTCGGAGATGTGACGTTAACTAACTTGATAACTCGGAGATGTGACGTTAACTAACTTGATACCTCGGAGATGTGACGTTAACTAACTTGATACCTCGCAGATGTGACGTTAACTAACCTGATAAACATAAACATTAATTGTTAGAATAACAACGACCGAACTGGCACTTTCCGCTTTCCATACAACATATGTACAAGACAGGAGTGTTTGTTAAACTTCTAGTACAGAAAGATGATTGTATATATTAAACTTCTAATATAGAAAGATGACAGTATATATTATACTTCTAATATAGGAAGGATGATATAATATATTAAACTTCTAATATAGAAAGATGATATCATATATTAAACTTCTAATATAGAAAGATGATATCATATATTAAACTTCTAATATAGAAAGATGATATCATATACTAAACTTCTAATATAGAAAGATGATATCATATATTAAACTTCTAATATAGAAAGATGATATCATATATTAAATTTCTAATATATAAAGATGATTGTATGTATTAAACTTCTGATATAGAAAGATGACAGTGTATGTTAAACTTTTACTGTAGAAAGATGACAGTATATATTAAACTTCTACTGAAGAAAGATGATAGAATTTATTAAACGCATACTGGAGAAAGATGATAGTATATATTAAACTTCTACTGAAGAAAGATGATATAATTTATTAAACGCATACTGGAGAAAGATGATAGTATATATTAAACTTCTACTGAAGAAAGATGATAGAATTTATTAAACGCATACTGGAGAAAGATGATAGTATATATTAAACTTCTACTGAAGAAAGATGATAGAATTTATTAAACGCATACTGGAGAAAGATGATAGTATATATTAAACTTCTACTGAAGAAAGATGATAGAATTTATTAAACGCATACTGGAGAAAGATGATAGTATACATTAAACTCCTACTGAAGAAGGGTGATAATACATATTAAACAATAGTTTTCTCTAATTGTTCAACTAAAAAACATTCCCATTGGAACCTACAGTGCCTCACAAAACAAAACATAGAGGGAAACGCTCAAAGATATGGCGTGCGGTGTGATATTGAACACAACACCGCTAGAGTGTCGGCTGGTCTTGTACCATATACCCAGTACTCCAGTTGTGTGTAGAAGTGTTCCTGTCTGTCTAAATGTCTGTCTGTCTGTCTTCATTCATTCAGTGGCATGTCATATGTAGAACCTAGCTCCCATAACAACCTTCCAGAAAACCTTTCGGTCACAAGCAATATGTCCCGCATCTGATACACTCATATGGAGTGCATCTGCCACATCCTACCTCCATCTTCTCTTTCGCCTTCCTCTTCCTCTCTTCCCAGGCATATACCCCTCCATTATTGTTCTCTCCAAACTTTAATGACGTTGTAAGTGACCAAAATATTTCAATTTTCTTTGTTTTAATATCTTTAGTAGCAAACCTTCAATATTCAACTCTTGTCGTATGGATGCATTTGTTCTTTTCTGTAACCGAGGTATTCTTAGAACCCGCCTTTAACACACACACACACACACACACACACACACACACACACACACACACACACACGCGCGCGCGCGCGCACGCCCGCACACACGCACACACATGGTGTTTGTAAAGTCTCACTACACTTTGTATGTAGAACAGCTGTTTGTTGGAGAGTACGTTTTCCGTTTGCAAGACGGAAACGTACTCTCCAACAAACGGCTTGTCTTCATACACAGTGTAGTGAGACTTTATAAACACCCTGTTTATATGGGTGTGTATGTGTGCGCGCGCAATAATATCCCGGCGGTGTTGATAACTCAAACATGGCTTGCTAAATTGTATAACAGCGCTTCCTAAACACCTGCTAACGGACTACGTGAATCCATAGTCACTTTAGTACTCACGACTAGATGTCACACACGAAAATCCATGGCAAAAAGAGAAATAACCCAATTGTCACTCAAGTCTCTTAACAATATTCTTAGGCCGCCAATTTACGTTTCTCCTGGCACGTGATTCAAATAAAGCAATCAGAGTCGACAAAGTAAAGAATAAGTTGAAACATCAGCACGAATGTGACATTTTCAAAAACCAATGAAAGACAAAAGTTACAATACTAAATTAATGATTGTTACGGAGGCGAATAAAATATAGGTGGGAAAAATGACTGGTTTATTTTTTTAAACAGGCGTAAGAGACGAGCGACGAAGGCGCTGTCCTAGGAATTAACTGCCTTAGGGGAAAGAAGTGCTACGCATTTGACATGTACTAAGCCGTTTGTTTATATGTATGATGTGACCATTTTCTTTTCTCGTCGCATCTCGCTGTTCTATATCGGAGAGGTACTGAGTTGTTGTTGTTGTTGTTGTTTGTTTGTTTTTTGCGTTCGCTCGCTTTGGACTCAAGCTTAGTCCATAAACATACTACCACATGTAATCAACTGGACCGATTTTTGCGTGTGGATTAACTTTCCATATTACCAGTGTCCCTCGCCACCAAGTGAACCCAGTCCAACTGAAGTACTTGCAGTTCACGTCCCGAAGTCACGGACGAGAAGTCAATATTTTAGTCCAGCTGACCGACCTCGGCATCAGCATACCTGAATCTAAAAGCTAGATTTCTTATCCATTCACCCACGCTGACCTCGGGTGCCTAGTTTCAGATCCAGTGTGTCGGAGCTTTGAAGTGAACTGGCTTAGAACCAATTGAATTAGTCACATATGTCAACCAGCCCTGGCTCGTCGCCTTCTACGCGCTGTGCTCTATAAACGTCAATGAGGATAGTACCAGAGCACTATAAGCGAAATCAGTACCAGAGCGGGGAGTTGCTGGCCGAGTGGTTAAGAACTCCGGGTTCTTCGGGAGACCCGGGTTCGAAGCCTCGGTAAGGTGTGGATGTTTTTTCTGCCAGGGAGCGAAAAGAAAATTCTAACCTGCACAGTTCGCGGCGACTACACTAGCCAGGCGGCTTTAAATTCCTCAGGCTCACCCCCCCCCCCCCCCCCCCTTACACTGCAAGGTAGTATAGGCAGTGGATGGCAGTACCAGAGCACTACAGACGATATCGTTACCAGAGCACTAAAAGCGAAATCAGTACCATAACTGATACCAGAGGAATAAAGGTTATAAAGATTGTAAATGGAATGGAGCACTAAAAGCTAAACTAGTATCAGTGCATTACAGGTTGTACTGACAGGGGCTTTAAAATCTTAACTAGTAACCCAACATTACAGGTTTAAATGGACAGGGGCACTACATGTTGTATATTTACAGGAGCACCACAGGTTGTATATTGAGAGGAGTAAAACGGGTTGCATACTGACAGGAGCACTACAGGTTGATGAGCACTACATGTAATATATGGACAGGAGCACTACAGGTTGTATATTGACAGGAACTACATGTTGCATACTGACAGGAGCACTACGGGTTGTATATTGACAGCAGCGATAAAAGCTAAAGTAGTACCAGAGCACCATTGGTAGTAAATATACAAGAGCACTAGAATTACTTTTTCCAGAGCAAAACAACAGTCAGTATTTGTACCAGATCTCTAAAAATACACTTGTAACAGAGCACTAATGGCTGTACACATGCAAGAACACTACAATTACTTTTATTGGAGCAATACAACAATATTTGTACAAGATCTCTAGAAATACACTTGTAACAGAGCACTACAATTGCCAAGTACAAGAGCACTAAAAACAACAAATGTGTCAGAGCAATAGACGTTTTAGTTGATCAGAGCACAAAGTGCCAGAGCACAAAAACGACATCTGTGCCAGATCAACAGAAATAAACATATCAGAGCACTAAAGCTACGATTGTACCAGAGCACTAAAATTACACTTGTACCATAGTATCAACAGCTACCAAGACTTTACCAGAGCACTTACAAGTTTTGCTTGCATCACAGCAAAAACATTCCTGAAGTACAAGGCCATGAAAAGCTATGCATGTTTCAGAGCACTAACAGATGTAGTTATATGAGAGCACTAAATGTTAACACTAAAAGCTTAACGTGTATATATATATATATATATATATATATATATATATATATATATATATATATATATATATATATATATATATATATATATATATATATAAGAGAACTAAATGATACATTTGCACCAGGAGCACTAATACAAACATTAAAAGCTATACTTGTAGTACAACATTAAGAGTTAAACTTGAACCAGCGCACTAAGCGTTATCCCTCTGTCAGATAATTAAAGTACACCTGTATCAGAATACTACAAGTTACTCCTCTATCAGAACATTACCAGTTATCACTGTATAACAGCACTAAAATTTACCATTGTATCATACCACTAAAAGTTACCACTGTATCACAGCACTAAAAGTTACCACTGTATCATACCACTAAAAGTTACACTGTATCACCGCACTAAAAGTTACCACTGTAACTTACCACTAAAAGTTACAAATGTATCACAGCACTAAAAGTTAATACCTGGATCACAACACTAAAAGTTACCACTGTATCACAGCACTAAAAGTTACCACTGTATCACAGCACCAAAAAAATTACCACAATCACTGTATCACAGCACTAAAAGTTACCACTGTATCACAGCACTACAAGTTACCACTGCATCACAGCACTAAAAGTTACAACTGTATCACAGCACTAAAAATTACCACTGTATCACAGCGCTAAAAGTCACCACTGTATCACAGCACTAAAACGTTACCACTTTATCAGAGCACTAAAAAGTTACAACTGCATCATAGCACTAAAAAAAATTACCACTGTATCATAGCACTTAAGGTTACGTTTGTATCATAACACTAAAAATCATGTTTGTATCAGGGCATTTATAGTTACCACTGTATCAGAGAATTAAAAGTTAATACTGTATCAGGGGCACTAAAAGTTGCCATTATATCAGAACACTAAAAGTTGCCATTATATCAGAACACTAAAAGTTGCCATTATATGAGAACACTAAAAGCTGCCATTATATGAGAACACTAAAAGCTGCCATTATATCAGAACACTAAAAGTTGCCATTATATCAGAGGCACTAAAAGTTGCCATTATATCAGAACACGAAAAGTTGCCATTATATCAGAACACTAAAAGTTGCCATTATATCAGAGGCACTAAAAGTTGCCATTATATCAGAACACTAAAAGTTGCCATTATATCAGAACACTAAAAGTTGCCATCATATCAGAACACTAAAAGTTGCCATTATATCAGAAGCACTAAAAGTTGCCAGTATATCAGACCATTATATCAGAACACTTAAAGTTACCAGTATATCAGAACACTAAGAGTTACCACTGTAACACATCATTAACAGATAAAATTATACCAGAGCACTAAGAGTTACACTTATATCAGAGCACTAAAAGTTACATTTTTATCAAAGAACTAAAAGTTACAATGCATCGGAGCACTAAAAGTTACCACTGAAGTTTAGCACTAAAAGTTACACAGTATCAGAGCTCTAAGAGTTACACTTATATCAGAGCACTAAAAGTTACACTGTATCTGAGCACTAAAAGTTACACATATCAGAGCACTAAAAGTTACATTTATATTAGAGCACTAAAAGTTACACTTATATCAGAGCACTAAGAGTTACACTTATATTAGAGCACTAAAAGTTACACTTATATCAGAGCACTAAAAGTTACACTTATATTAGAGCACTAAAAGTTACACTTATATCAGAGCACTAAAAGTTACACTTATATCAGAGCACTAAAAGTTACACTTATATCAGGGCACTAAAAGTTACACTTATATCAGAGCACTAAGAGTTACACTGTATCTGAGCACTAACAGTTACTCTTATATCAGAGCACTAAAAGTTACACTTATATCAGAGCACTAAGAGTTACACTTATATTACAGCACTAAAAGTTACACTGTATCTGAGCATGAAAAGTTACACTTATATCAGAGCACTAAAAGTTACACTTATATCAGAGCACTAAAAGTTACTTATATCAGAGCACTAAAAGTTACTTATATCAGAGCACTAAAAGTTACACTTATATTAGAGCACTAAAAGTTACACTGTATCAGAGCACTAAATGTTACCACTGAATCTGAGCACTAAATGTTACACTTATATCAGAGCACTTAAAGTTACCACAGAATATTAGCAATAAAAGTTACACCTATATCAGAGCACTAAAATTTACACTCATATCAAAGCACTAAAAGTTACACTATATAAAAGCACTAAAAGTTACCACTGAATCAGAGCACGAAAGCCTTATCTTAATCAAAGCACTAAAGCACCGGCTTGTAAAGTGAACATTAAAATGAACATTACTGACAAAGTTAAAATAACCAAGCCCCCGAATTAACAAAATTCCTACGCAATACTCAGTAAAAGTCATGACTAGTTTAAAGACACTGTACACATCACATCGCTGCACCGCAGTCTACGTAAAACAAAGCCATCGCAAACTTAAAAGTCGTAAATTGACATAGCACATTAGGTAAAATTTACAATCCGGAAAAAGTACACGGAAGGGAGAAAATAAAACAAAAAACGAACATGGTGGTTACGCTGAGAGGAGACACAACCTCCTCACTGGCTGGTGAGTACCCAGAGTGGAGGACATCCAGGCAAGAAAAAACCTGGTGATTGATTGAAAAGTTGATGTGGTGACGATGTAGAGAGATGGCTGACAGATTTTTGTGCAGCCTCAGCCAGTGGGTATAATTGTCTTTGTAGCCGCGTCGGGTGATGGCGGAGGCCTTTGACTGGTAGGCCGTGTGCGGTAATAGCCAGGTGTGTGAGCAAAAGGTTTGTCAAAGTGGTGAGCGCGCGGCGGGGGGTAAGGGGGACGGATCTGAAGTCAAAATGTGGAGAGGTGGTAATGTGGTTAGGGGAGGGGGGAGGTATGGACAATGCGGAAAGAAACATATATCATCATAATTATTATGTGATCTGGCGTAGACGATCATGTCACTCCAGAAATCTAGGTAGTTCTTGGTGTTGTCGACAAATTCTGGTGATGATGTTCATCGGTGGCATCATCGTCTTAGAGCATCCAGTATCATTTCTCTCGTTCTGCCTCTGCATTTGCTACCAGTGATTCTGCCAGCTGTCACAATGTTTTCGAATGCCACTCTTCTCCCTGTCTGACCACACAACACTTTCATCATCACGAGCGATGGGTTGTGACTGCGTTTTTCGTCTTGTGTGTACTTTGGGGAACAGGCTCTGAACCAATTAACGTCGAGCCGTAGACTTGTTCACATTTGGTTGGGGTTTGCAGCTAAGGTTTTCAACTCGAATGGGGGAAAGTTGTTCTACCGATGCCAAAACTAACCTTCCTTGGTCGTCTCTTAAGTCATGCAAAATAGTAATAAAAATTTAAAAAAAGAAAGCAAAGTAGCTGGCTGCTAGAATGACAAGACAGGAACCAGGATTTACACTAGCTAAGAATCTAAGTCAAATGTCCTTTACAGGGCGCTGCAATCAACCCCAGCTTTTACCCAGTGATATACTACTTAATGTTTAGTTCAGCAGTTTGCCATTGCTCGATGAATGACCAACGCCTCATACTATATAAATCAACGCAATACGGTCTGTTTCCAAACCGCCGGCATCTGATTTCGAACCCGTCGACTCAGTATATCGGGGAATCGCGAAACACTACATCGTCGATACACGGGAATAACAAACATCAAATAACGACCAACTTGATGACAAGCTGAACACCAAATTCACGAAAATACCACCACAGACACAACGAAGAACTCCGGCGGAAAACACAACCGTCCTTGTAACAGACTTCCTCTATGTAGCAACTGAGCGGACGATGCACAGTCTCTAACATACGTGTATATTATAAAATCTGTCATACTTTCCAAACCATCGATTGCACGTCCTCCCCTCCACCCCTGCCCCACTCCGTCCTCCCAGCTGTAGAACATTTATTTGTGGTCTCTTGAGGCCATGTTTTACAATTATGTAAATGAGCAAATATTAACGAATGCGCCAGACTGGATATTTACATAACAGCCATGTCATGCATATTTAACTCTCACCTGTTGTGAAATAAACTCTGCTGTCTACACACAAGCACACGCATATACATATATGGGGACAGATGGGTCGTTTGATGGATATACTGATTAGGGGGGATGGTGATCGTCTGACGGTCAGAGTGAACGATGTGAGAGACATGTTTATAAACAAACGCCGATTTCTACATACAACCATACGTTTACATGGGGGACAGGTGGATCATTTGATGGATATACTGATGAGGGGACTGGATATCGTCTGATGATCAGAGAGAACGATTTGAGAAATGTATATGTTTGTGCGTACGGAATATGTATACTTTACAGACTACAAGAGAGTTTTTGACAGAGTACAACATGAGTGCCACGGGATGATAAATCGTCTTATACTTGTTGCCCGTAGCTGCCTTTGCCTTATAAATCAAACTGGAGTTAAAATATCAATACAGTAGTTTTCCCCATTCAAATCCCTTTAATTCAATATAAAATACAACATGTCTGCTACCATATTAACAACTTTTAAGTCATGACTCTGACCCACCCCTACTTCCCAGTTTCGGCCATCCATTTGTAACTGATCCAAACCTACCTTGCTGTTTGGCACTGAATCTATCAAATACACGTCTTCAAGAAATGGGAGTAGACGGAAAGGACATACGACATATTAGTTAACAAATCGCCAATACCCACATACAAGGATCAATCCAACCAATCAGGTGCCGTCTTCACAATGGAGGTTGACTCGAATGGACCACCAACACTGTCTGGCTCTCGCTTTGATTGTATATGTCAGACTGCTGTTCGTCCACCTCCTAACGTTAACTTCCCACTAGTATCGTTGTCTATCTCTTGCTCGCTTGTCTTCAACCTTATCCTCCAGTATGGTTTTTATAAGAGTGTTATCCCTTTTAACGTGGCCGAAATATTTTACTTGTCTCTTTTGTTTTTAAATCTCTATTCGCGATGAGTAATTTTTTCCGTATCTCATTGTCACCACTTGTACCCAGAACAAGTTACTAATAATCCTATTGTCCTTTTCGTCTACTCCTAACTCATGAAGACATGTAATTAATCGTTCATGTTATGCTTTGCTAAAAGCTTTCTTGTAGTTAGTCTTTAAAAAAAAAAACGCACAACCCCTACTTTAAGCATACACATATATGGTTATAGGGACAGATGGGTGGTTTAATGGATATTTCTGACAGGGGGGATGAATGACCATCTGACGATCAGAGTCAAAGAAATGTGGTGTCGCTTTGACAGGCGCGTTTCTAAGCAACCATCGATACCTACACATGAACATATACATAAATGACTGGAAGTCGTTAAGCAACAGGAATTTTACAAATAATTTTTTTTTTTTACAACAGTGTGAACCAGAAATTGTGTGTATGTGTTCTTTCTCAGCAGTTGCCTTTGTTCAAGAAGGCTAAGTATCGGAGGGGAGTGTATCCTCATCATAGTCGTCATTATCTTCATTATCAAATATTCAACCCATGGGCCGGCCATGAAGCTTCCCGATAATCCCAGACTTGTGGATTCCCTTTGACTTCCACATCCATCTAGTCTTGGTTGGCCGCCTCCTGTGACCTTTTAAACTGAGAGAGAGAGAGAGAGAGAGAGAGAGAGAGAGAGAGAGAGAGAGAGAGGAGAGAGAGAGAGAGAGAGAGAGAGCGAGAGAGAGAGAGATAGAGAGAGAGAAAGAGAGAGAGACAGACAGACAGACAGACAGATAGATAGACAGACAGACAGACAGACAGACAGACAGACAGACAGACAGACAGACAGACAGACAGACAGATAGATAGATAGATAGCTAGATAGATATAGATTAGATGGATAGATAGACAGACAGCAGACAGACAGACAGACAGACAGACAGACAGACAGACAGACAGACAGATAGATAGATAGATAGAGGGAGCGAGGGAGGGAACGAGACATAGAGAGAGAGAGAGAGAGAGAGAGAGAGAGAGAGAGCGCAGCAGATACACAGACAAGATAGACACACACACACACACACACACACACACATATATATATATATATATATATATATATATATATATATATATAGAGAGAGAGAGAGAGAGAGAGAGAGAGAGAGAGAGAGAGAGGGGATGGTTGGTATTGGGGGGAGGGGGCTTCGAACGAAGCACTTATCGACTCATAGGTTAACATCCCCCGCCTAAACCACCCCTATCCGTATTTATTAATCAAGAAACATGACAAAGCATCTAACAGGAACCAAATTACAGTACGCGCGTTTTGATCCTAAACAAAATTACCACCCAGACGAACAACAAACACAAAAATAAAAAACCGGGTCAGTAAAATGTTACATGGCGAATAACTTAATATTGATAATCAGAGTTGCTGAGACAAAAGGCGGTGTATCGTAGACTTACAACGTTAAGTAAATGCAGCGGCGACCGCCTTGTTGAGAATTCTGGGTAATTTGCAGTTGCAAACAGCGCCATTCGCTGCAGTATCAGGCGACCATTAATTGAAGACGATTCCGATTAAAGAAAGCTGACATCGATTCTTGTGTTCGAGCTGAAGGTTGTAATGTAGATATCCACGAATGGTGCGTGAGCTTTGAGACAGTTCGATACTAGGCTGGTGTATGTGTGTGTTTTTGTTCGATGTTACAAATTAGCGAAAAAACGAAGCAATCTTTGGTGGTTTTGGAAATTTGGTTTTATAGAAGAATGCTGAAAATTCCTTCGACAGCCAAAATGAGCTATTTGGAAATGTTGATTTGGGCTAAGTCAACTTCTCACAAACATCATAAAGAAACAATCTTCATTTGTTGGCAACGTTATGAGAGAAACACAGCTGTGTGCGTTGGTTTTCACACAATGATACGAGTGCGGCTGTTCAGAAATCAATGGCAAACTACTGAACGTTAACAAGAAATCACAAACATCCAAAAAATGCTGGGATTGACTGCAACGTCCTGTAAACGATATCGCTAAAATTAGTTGCATGTCCTTTACGGCCTAATTCTATCTCTCATAGATATTCCGCAACTCTTCTAGACATCTGATTACTGATTAAACGGAATAATATCCCCCCACCCCCCTCCCCCCACACAAACACAATCTGCATACGATCTGTTGCGGTCAAAGACACAACACTCAAACCTAAAAGTCCGGGAAGGTTAACCCGGTCAACAAATGCCCGCAGAAGTCGGATGTGTCGGCCTAACGGCGCAAGAACGCAGCTCTGCTGTAAACAGGCACAACGCAATCACGTCCGAAAAAAAACTCCGGATGAACGAAGAAGAAGAGGAAGAAACCTAAAAGTAATTCTGGAAGAAACAGTAGAAGGCAAGCGAGCAAGAGGTAGGCAATGATACAAGTGGGACGACAATAATATGAGATGGTGAAACAATAGTCTAGGAGTCGCACCCAGAACGAGAGACAGACACTTTTTGAAGTCAATTGCAACCAATTTTTTTGTTTTTTGTTTTTTGTTTTGTTTCTTTTTTGTGTTTGTTTTTGGCGTTTGCTCGTCTTGAACTCAAGCGTAGTCCATACATATGCTACTACTTCTAGTGCACTGGACTGATTTTTGCGTGCGTATTAACTTTTCCTTTTAACATTGTCCCTCGCCATCATGCAAACACATTCCATCTTCAGAGGTACTTGTAATTTACGTCCCCAAGTCAAGAACGAAAAGTCAAAATTTTATTCCAAATGATTGGTGTAGGTAGGGGTTGAACCTCGGCATCAGCACACCGGATGTTTAAGAATGTGCGCTCTTATCCATTCGGCCATGCTAATTTCCGCAGCCAAATTTAACCGTGAACACAGCCCTTGATTGATGAACTGATATAAATCATAGCAAACAGGATCTATAAACATGACGGTAAATAAAGACTTTAGCTAGAAAGCGGCCACGTGATTAAAATACTAAATACAACATACGCAGGAACTAGCTAGCATCCGTATATAAGCACAGAAGCTAAATGTGTGGCTTGATCTATGTTTACCAAATGGGTTTGTCGCATTGTGCAAATGCTAATGTCTTCATTATTCACACTCATAAAGCGATGATCCATTGGCAAATTTGCACAAAGATCACAGAACAAATAGTTAACTTAGAGCTTTCGCGATATATATATATATATATATATATATATATATATATATATATATATATATATATATATATATATATATATATATATATATATATATATATAAACGTCCATTCATCCATCCATCATGTGCCATGCCGATAAGCGTGGGCGGTCATGTTTTGTCATCTCACTCGATCACCAGAGTCGTGGATCAGCACTGTGTTTCTGTCTCGACTATGCCACGTGGCCAAGCCATCCAGGTATTTACTTCTCGGTAATCCCCTTGGTCTATTCCCATCGATCTTGCCAGTTGTCACCAAGTTCTCCAATCCATTTCTTCTCATAACATGTCCAAAAAACTTTGTCTACGTCTAATGACTAATCAGTTTATGATCTTCATTTATTTCTTGAAGGACTTGTTCATTGGTCTTTCTGTCTGTCCATGGTAATGTTTGCATTTTCCTCAGAAACCACATTTCTACAGCCATCAGATGTTTTTCAGCTTGTCTGCTCATTGTCCACGCTTCACATCCATACAGAAATAAATGTTCTATGTAACACTTCAAGACTCTTTTTCTCGTTTCAATTGATATCTTTTTATTGGTCAGTATGTATTTCATCTTGTGCTTGCTTGCTTGCTTGCTTGTGTTCGTTGGCTTGAGCTCCAACGCGAAGTCTTGTATGTCGGATGAAGGCATCCTGTTGTCCAACATCAGTGTGATGTCATACGGGACCTGAGTTTTGCGTGAGTATCCGTTGTCCCATGTCTGGCTTATTGGTGTGCAGACTGGTGGTTCCTCGCCGTACAGGCAGACACTCTCCGACTTCGGAGGAATCGGCGATCCTATTGACTATTTCATCTTGTAAAAGGCTACCTTCACAATGGCAATTCTTGTTCTAATTTCTTCAAGGCATCCCCCATCTGATGTTATGACTGTTCCGAGATAACTGTGCCGATTCACTTGTTTAATAATATACCCATTTACGTGTATATTACATTGTGGTATTGCCTTCTCCCCAGTGACGACGATAATCTGTGTCTTCTTACAATTTAATTCTCACCCTAGATGTTCACTGTGTGCAACAACCGAATCTACTAAATGTTGCAGGTCCTGTTCATTGTCTGCAATCAAGACTGTATCATCTGCATAGCTAATGTTGTAGATGCTTCGTCCCCCAATGTTGAGTCCTTCCATACCTTCTATATTTCTGAAAGTATTTTCACTGTACAGGGAAAAAAAAGATCTGGAGTCATTACATATCCCTGTCTCACACCTCTCTTTATAGCTTGATATTGACCTACTTCATTATCAATTCTTATGTCAGCTAGCCGCCAATCAACTCACTCCAAACTCTCCTATCTTTAGTTATGCCATGCAGCATCTTTCGGGTCCTCCCCATTTCTATTTCTTCTTCTCTTCTTCTTCAATGGTTTTTAGACATACCTCTATTTCTTTTAACCTGTATTTATCAGTCAATGACCTTTCTAGTTATATTATTCTCAGGTTATCTCAGTGTATGTCTTACGCAGAGTCAGTGTTTTTTCTTAACCTCTTAGTTCACTGGTATTTGTCCACTTCTCTCCATGAGCGCCACATTGCCTAACATTATTTTCATCCTTGTATTTTGCGGAGACACCATTTAGCGAATGCTTATAGTGTATTTGTAATCGTTTTCGTTGTTAGTAGTACTCATTTATCCTTGCATTCTAACATTTGAAGTTTTGGCGGTAACTTTAATTTCTTTGTTTGTATGAGAGCAGAGAGATTATAAGGGCAGAATGTCTGATATGTGTATATATATATATATATATATATATATATATATATATATATATATATATATATATATATATATATATATATATATATATATATATATATATATAAAGAGAAGGCATACCTGAATGGCTTCACCACATGGCGTGATCGAACGGAAAAACAAAACAAAGTTGATCCACGACTCTGGTATCGTGTGAGATGGCGAACCATGACCGCCCAGGCATATCGGCATGGCACACGATGATGATAATAATAGTAATATATATATAGAATGTTGCCACCACACTGAAGACACCACCACACTGAAGACACCACCACACTGAATACACCACCTCACTGAAGACCGGCTGTAATAAGTGTGAAGTATCATCTATCCTTTATGGTTCACAATAACAAGCTAGTTTGGAATTTATAATCTACATTACTTATCAACAAGATGTTGGTATGGAACCAATTATCTAGATTACGTAACAACAACCGGCTGGTTTGGAACTAGATATCTATATTACGTAACAACAAAATGCTGGTTTGGAACCAAGTATCTACATTACATATTACCATCACTCTATACGTCTAGGCTAGCTATCAACCTGGTTTGAAACCAGATATACACATGACTTATCCATGACACGTCGGGCGTCTCGTCTGATTCACAATCTGGCTGGGAACTAAATATCCACATTAAACATCGATAACAACCTTCACATTTAGACTAGTTCACAACCTGTCTGGGAACTAAGGACCTATATCATAATCCCCACGACATCCCCAGCACCATATATCTCCAAACAATGGCGGACTGGGTCTAAAAACTGGCAGACTGGCTCTAAAAGCTGCCGGATTGAGTAAAAGACACTGATTGCCGACAGACAAAGCAACTAAAATAACATTAACATTTGAGACATGTTGTCTAATGTACAAGGGAGGTCCGTTTCGTCAGGTGCCAACAGGATCTACTTGCCTTTGGGCGCCCTAACACTATGGCCACACCACCACTCCCTCCTCTATGTTGCACGCCATCCACTCCAAGCAAACACAAGGACTTACCGATATTCCCCGAGAGCATCCCATTTTTCTCCGTCTCCTGGCCCAAGTCTAAATTGTTCTCAGAATCCCCAGCCTTCAGCAGGCTGTAATCCGTGGCATTACTACTGACGCTGTCACTGCACGCTGATGTTGCTGTCGTGACCCCGTGGGCTGGAGGTGGTAAGGAGGCTGGCGGAGCTTTGGTGTAGTTGTTGTTGCTGCTGGTTAGGTCCCGCAAGTCATCGGAGCCATCCGGACTACAAGCGCTGTTTATATCATCTGTTGGGGATGGAGGTAAAGACATATACTTAGAGGCTGATCACGAGATAACGGGGACACAACTTAGTACAACATTATTAATATGGTAGGAAACGGACACAACTTGGTACAACATTGTTAATACGGTAGTAAAGGCAGACATGTACAGACTGATCACGAGACAACAGGGTCATAAGAGACACAACTTTGTACAACATTGTTAATACGGTAGAAAACGGACACAATTTGGTACACCATTGTTAGTAAGGTGGGAAAGGGACACAACTTATAACAGTGTTAGTATGGAAGGAAAGGGACACAACTTTTAACAATGTTAGTATGGAAGGAGAGGGACACAACTTATAACAGTATTAGTATGGAAGGAAAGGAGTACAACTTGTAACAGTGTTAGTATGGAAGGAAAGGGACACAACCCGGTACAACAATGTTAAAATGGTAGGAAAGGGACACAACATAGTAGACGATTGCTAATATGGCAGAAAAGGGACACAACTTGGCAGATGTTATTAGTACGGTAGGAAAGGGACACTGTTTGGTACAGCGTTGCTAATATGGTAGGAAAAGGACACAACTTTTAACAACACTGTTACTATGGTAAAAAGGGACACACAAGTTGGTAGAGGAATGTTAAGTCAGAGATCAGATGATAAGTGATATGATTGTTACTGTGCCAGATGAAAATAGGTCAGTATGGATTATGGTCGCGTTTAGTTTCCAATCGTGACAGGTAAATTATGTGTTGATGCTGTTTGCCCTGCAGCTAAATTAAATTGCTTCTTGGAGAAACAGGGGGAGGGAGGGAGGGAAGGAGGGAAAGAGAGAGAGAGAGAGAGAGAGATAGAGAGAGAGAGAGAGAGACAGAGAGAGAGAGATGCGACAATGTGTATATTGATAAAGAGAACAAGGGCATGGACTGTTATAGAGCGCAATGACGAGTGGATGAGAGAGAGAGAGAGAGAGAGAGAGAGAGAGAGAGAGAGAGAGAGAGAGAGAGAGAGAGAGAGAGAGAGAGAGAGTCTGTGGAACAGACTGGATAGAAAAAGAAAAGATAAGTATAGAAACACCAGAGAAATATATGCAGAGACACACATAGAGGCAGAAAAAAAAATTAGAGACAGAGAAAGGCAGAGGCAGAAACGGGGGAACAGAGAAAGAAAGTGAACATGACAAATTTACACAAAATAATAACAACCAACAAAATATTAATAAAAACAAAACAAAACAAAAACAATAAACAAATAAAACGGCAACAAGGATTTAGAAACAGTTACCTTAATAAGAAAACTAAGACGAATAGATGTATCAACATATTCAGAGACATCCCCCGCTTAAGCCACCCCTACCCGTATTCATTAATAAAGACATTAACAAAAAAGTTGTTTGTATTGTGAACTGCATGTTCAGAAAATGGCGGCCACTGGTTGCTGAACTAGCTAGTTTTGTATTATGCAGTAATGTATGTAAAGCTGCTGTTTGTCTAGTGACTGCCGCTTCCATCGGCGATGAACTGTGATTTTCGTGGCGGACTGTTGTATTGGCATTCTGGCAGGGGCCTTATGCGTGTACTTGCCCCCGCGTGCTGTTGGTTTGTCGGTGGCGTTGTTTGTTCCACTTTTCACATGGGGCAGTGAGGAATACTGTGTGTGACATTCACTGGCACAGAAACGGGGCATTATGGGGATGGCCCTTTACAGTGAAGTTGGAGCCGCGACTAACTAACATACATTAACAAAACACCGTGTATACCCAATTTGAAACGAACAATAAATGAACATAGACATGTAGATTCACAGCGAAATGTCCCCATTGAAAACTAAGTTGTAGCCTCGTGTGCTTACAAACTACAAACAGCCAGGCAGGTTACTTCAAACGCTTAAATGCACATAGGCCGTCGTTATGGGCCCTAATTGAGCGTATGTATTTTAATATTTATAGGCCTGGCCGATCGATAATACATGCCTGTCCATATTAATTAGGTATTTGGAGTAATGAACAAAGTTACATAATTGTTGCCTAGCGAATGCTAGCTAGCACCAGATGTGACTACTTGCAATTTGTTGTTTTTTCCCCTCCACCGTGAATATACTACTAGGTAGTTGTTTAAACCAGCGGTTCTTAACTTGTTTGCGTTTATGAGGCCGTCTGAGACCTGTTTAGATCCTGCCATCGCTCATAATCATTATCATGTTGTTAAGTGGGGAGTCTGGCTGGCGGTGTGTTCATCTTAACTGCGCTTTGAAGGTTGTGGGTTCGATTCCGGGCCACGTTTTTCGATTCAGAAGTACAATTTTCTCGGAGATTCCAGGGTGTCGCCGCTAGAGCTACGGAGTTCGTGCTTTGTGTGACGCTTTCGGCAGATGAAGACCGAACCATCTGGGATAAAACTCGGTGCAATGAATTCGAACCCTCTTGCCTTTTAAAACCATTTTTTTAAAAATGTCGTTAAACATAGAGGGTCACGGTCGGATATCTTATACAGGATGTATTTTTAATGACTGTGCAGTGAAAATATTGCGATCCAACTTTTGTATTCACCCTCTGTAAATTTCATGCAACATAATAGGTAAATACAAAACTTGGACCGGTAATATTTTCAAACACTGCACAGTCATTAATAATACACCCTGTACTGGCACCAGTATCGGACTAGATCTGTTTTCTGGTCCCGTGAATGCTACTTGGCAAGTCATCTTTGTCTTCCAACTGCTCACCAGTCTTCAAGGTTTCCTTTGTGTGTGTGTGTTTGTGTGTGTGTGTGTGTGTGTGCGCGCGCGCGCGAGCATGTATGGGTATGCGTAAATCTACGCTTTATGTGGTCAGCATCACAATTGATCTCGCAGATAATTAAGCAATGAAGAAATGACGCTAGAACTTCAGAGGACTTACATGCCCACGTGTTCCAGTTTGGGAACCGGCGGATTGCACGAGTCACCAAGCGTAGACTAACGAGCTCTGTTATGAGGGTGAACAGTTGATGGGAAAGCTGAGCGAAAAGGGGGCGGGGGAGACGAGCTTGAGCCTCGGTTATAATGAGTAGAATGAAATTAAGGTTACATATGTTATGCTATATGAACGTGAGATGAGAGACAAGCTGGCATGTTTGCTTGCGTTAATGCGATTTTCCTTGCTGAAGATTGCATGTATATTCTTCATTTGTACTATACCAGACGACTTATCAACTACAACTGAATTCTTGTAATCTTCTTGAATTAATCCACTTAAGTAATTTGCACTGGGTTCATCGTCTGCTGCTTAGGCCATCATCATATGCAATCCCCACAGACGTGGGCGATCGTGATTCGCCATCTCACACGATCACAAATCATAGATCCGCTCTGTGTTCATGTTCCGGTCACGTGGCCAAGCCATCTATATATAAGATAATATCCCGTAGCCTTCCTTTTGCTCCGTTTCCGTCATGTTTGTCAGTTGTAGCCAAGTTTTAAAATTGATTTCACCACATAACATACCCAAATAATGTTAATTGTCTACATTTAATTTCTCTAATACATTTACGGTTGTCATTTATTTCTTAAAGAACTTTCTCATTCGTTTTTCTGTCGGTCCCTAATATTCTTTCCATTTTCCCAAGAAACCACATTTCCACTGCTATTGGATGTTTCTCAGTTTATTTTCTGTCCATGTTTCAGACTCAAACAACAATATATTTGTATATATAGCTAAAACATCTTTTCTCACTGCAACTGGCATCTTTTCACTGGCGACACATATCCATGCGCCAAATACATTAATCCTTTTAATACATTCTTTTGGCTTACTTTTATTCTTCTTCTTTAAAATATTTAGTAAAGAATAACTCACTAAATACGGGCATCTTCATAAGTGAGCAGTCTCTCCCCATAGATCAGGCAAGGATATTCTAAGGACAGTGCACGAACTCCGTATACACAAACGAAAATAAAATATGTTTGTCAGATTCTATACATAAATTTTCTGTATATATTTTGTGAATTTTAATAATTCGTCTCGGCAGCGGACCTATTTGGTCATAATTTTTATATTTCCAAATGTGGAATTCGCATAACTCAATAAAGTTCGTTTTTTTCGGGAAAGAAGAAGAAGAGGAGGAGGGAGAAGAAGAAGAAGAAGAAGAAGAAGAAGAAGAAGAAGAAGAAGAAGAAGAAGAAGAAGAAGAAGAAGAAGAAGAAGAAGAAGAAGAAGAAGAAGAAGAACGAACGAACAAACTTTATTTTCAAAGGGTTAAGAATTGGGCACGCAGGCCCGTCTAACATTTTGCCCTTCTATCACTCTCTTTCATACATTATTTCATTCACACATCATTCAAGGCTAACAAAGAACAGTAACAATATAAAAGATATGCATTATAAAGGCATGGGCAAAATGCAAACATCAAAACTACACGACACAGTAATATTAGATAATAGTCTGACACTTATTAGCCATGTGGAATATACTGGCCTACAAAAAGGTGATTTGCTGTTATACTAGGGTTTTGTTATTATTATTATTATCTCAATTATTAAGGGGGAAGGTAATCCGTATTGAGATAGTGTTCGAATAATTTGCGATTATATGAATAGGGATTGGTGATGTCTTTGATTTCTTGTGGAAGATTGTTCCACAGCTGAGATGCAGAGTACGTTAAGCTTGTTTTGTATAAGTCAATCCTAGGCTTCGGAATGTGTAGTATATTTAAACGTTTACTGTGTCTAGCATTATATTTAAACAAAGGCCAAAGGTAATTTGGGGCATTCCGATGCAGGATTTTGTGAATTAGTTTAGCTTTATTGAAAAGCAGGCGTTTGCGGAATGGTAGTAACTGAAGGCGTTTATACAGGCTAGGATTGTCAGATAAATGTTTGCTATAAATTAGACTCATGGCCCGTTTCTGTAGTGAGTAAAGTCGCTTGGTGTTTGAATTAGAACAACCGTCCCAGATTGTAGAGCAGTGGTCAAAGTGTGTCTGTATATGAGAAGTATAGAATAGTTTCCTTGTGTCCTCATCAAGGAAGTTTTTAATCTTGGCGAGTTGATAGACTTTTTTCGCTGTTTGTTTAATGAGCGCTTGAACATGGGAATTAAAGGTTAGATTTCTATCAATGATTATGCCTAATGTTTTGTGCTCAATTACACTTTCTACTGGCATGTTATCGATGTGAAGTTGAAGTGATGTGTGTGGGCTTAGAGTTTGAAGTCTTTGTCTGGTTGTTAATAACATTGCTTTTGTTTTAGTGATGTTAATTTGCATACGGTTTGAATAGCTCCACTTAACTACATTATTTAATTCTTGTTGTAAAGACGACTCCAGTAAAATACAGTTTTCAGCGTTTGTGTACACCGTACAGTCATCTGCAAATAGATCGCAGGACGACGAAAGATGCAAAGGTAGATCGTTAATATATATGGCAAATAATAGAGGGCCAAGAATAGAGCCTTGCGGTACTCCAATATTGAAGGTAGTGGTTTGAGACAGAGATTTATTGTGTGATACTACTTGATTTCTGTTTGATAGAAAAGATGATATTAGAGTGACTACATTAAGGCCAATTTTCATTGTCTCGAGTTTTTTAATTAAAATAACATGGTCTATCATATCAAATGCTTTCTTGAAATCAATAAACACAGTTCCACATAGACTGTTGTTGTTTATATTCTGGTGCCAATTTTCTATCATGTTTGTTAGGGCCGTATGGCAAGAATATTTTGGTCGAAATCCTGATTGGCTGTCAACAATAAGCTTGTTGCGAACTAGATACTGTAATGTTACTTTATGGATGTGTTTTTCTAGTGGCTTAGATAGTGATGATAGTAAGGAAATGGGTCTGTAATTGTTCGGGAGACCATTGTCCAATGAGCCAGATTTAAGAAGAGGGTACACTTTAGCGATTTTGAGAGCTGATGGAAAGTGGCCTTTGGTTAGACACTGATTATATATATAGGTTAGTAATGTACAAATCACTGGCGCAGCACAACGGAGAATCCGGTTGCTGATTCCATCTAACCCAGATGAGGTTGTGTTTTTTAGGTTACTGAGGTAAGTGAATACTTCAGTGATTGTCATTAGCGGTATGTCGGAAAGAATATCGCGGGAGTATCTATTCTCGCAAAACGATGACAATAAAGATAAGTTGCAAGGAGAATTAGGTATTGAAGCCTTCAACTGGTGTATGTCAGTTTGAAAAAAATTACTGAATTGGTCGCATGTAATATGATTTGATGGTAAAGAATTTCGGAAGTTATACTTGTTTGTCAAGGTGTTAATTGCCTTCCATATGTCCTTACTATTTGTTTTATCCATTACTAAGTTCTTAAAGTAACTTTTCTTTTCCTGTCGTATGCTATATTGAACTTTGTTTCTAAGAGTACGGTATGCACTGATATCCCGCTTTTTATGTGCTTTATCTCTGTCTCTCATAATTTCAAGTATTTCCTGGGTGATCCAAGGTGGCTTGACGTGGTGTTTTACTCGAACTTCCTTGACTGGCACATGTCTATCAAAAACATCAATAAAGGTTTTCATCCAGAATTCCAGAGCATCATCCGGGTCAGGAAGCTGATAAACATTGTCTAGAGGTGAACTGAGCAAGTCCTGTAAAAATGCGTTTTGGTTGAAATTTTTGTAACTTCTATATTTTACACTTATGTGTTTATGTTTAGGAGTTTTAATTCCTTTTTTAGACCACGTGCAGCATATTGGGTAGTGATCGCTCATTGCACAATTTGGTACGGTGTATTCTATGATGTTGTCTGAGCAAGTTACATAAATGTGATCTATGACTGTTGAAGATGACTTTGTTACTCTAGTAGCTTGTTGTACTATTTGTTGGAAATTGTATGATGCAATTATACTTCCCCATATTATGTTGGATTTGTTGGTGTCAATGTTAAAGTCTCCGAGTAGTATAATTTCCTTCCCAGAAGCGAAAACCACATCCATCATGGTAGTGAAGTTTTCGTACCAGACGTGTCCAGCACTGGGATTTCTATAAAGGTAGCCAATTATCAGGGGTGTGCGGTTTTGAAGTTTTAGCTCTAGCCAGATGCATTCTATTTCGCAAGTTTCAAAGTCTAGCCTACGGCGAGCATTTAGTAAATTAGAAACATAGGTTATTATGCCTGTCTCTTGTTTCCTACAGGGATCCCTTCTAAAAACTTTGTACCCTTTAATAGAGATGTCCTCATCTGAAATTGTATTAGAAGAAGAAGAAGAAGAAGAAGAAGAAGAAGAAGAAGAAGAAGAAGAAGAAGAAGAAGAAGAAGAAGAAGAAGAAGAAGAAGAAGAAGAAGAAGAAGAAGAAGAAGAAGAAGAAGAACAACAACAACAACAACAACAACAACAACAACAACAATAACAACAAGTAAGACGTGATCTTATGTCTTATTGCGGCCTCAACTTTTCGAACAGCATATCACTTGGTAGTATAAATTAATAATAACATCGACTTCAAGCGGGTGATTTTCTTCTGGCATTTTAATGCAATTATTCACCGTTTTCTTCCTGCCCGTTTAATTGATACCCACGCCCTGCTCGCTCAATACCAGATCCTTCTGTCCTTGAATTATACCTAGGCAAACGCAGGCGCGGTGTAAACGAAGTTTTTCCTGTCAAATTATTTTACTCTTTGTGTTTTGTTATTAAACATCAATTAAAAACCTACGGTAACGTTGTGAGTTATCTGTTATAGATATGGAAATACTGGAGTTTTTGTCCACTTTACAAGATTCCTATTAAATAGGTGGAAATTGTTAATTTACAACTCATATGGAGTTTATGCGCGCTTGTAATGTGGATATGAATGACGGGAGGTCTAATTCCCATAAGTGATGACGTAATTGAATGTTAGAGATTGTGAATACCACCTTATATGAAGTACACGTTAAAGATTGGTGAAGTGAAATGTCTTGGAAACGTTGACAGTGAAAACTAGGATATGAGGAGGAGACGCGGAAAGCGACAGTACTATGGCTACAACAACGCCGTAGGTCGCAGGAGGAGGTGGAAGCGTAGGAAGAGGTGGAGAGGGAGCGGAAGAAACATGAGAAGACGAAGTAGAGGAAGAGAAGAAGCAGCAGAAACAGCGGAAGAAGAAGAAGAAGAAGAAGAAGAAGAAGAAGAAGAAGAAGAAGAAGAAGAAGAAGAAGAAGAAGAAGAAGAAAAGAAGAGGAAGAAGAAGGAGGGGGAGGGGATAATGGGTAAGGAGAAGAGGAGGAGGGGTAGAAAGCAGCAGGAGGAGGAGACGAAGAAGTAAGGAGGAGACGAAGCAGTAAGGAGGAGATGAAGGAGTAATGAGAAGACTATGAAGCAAGGAGGAGACGGAGAAGTAAGGAAGAGACGAAGGAGCAAGAGGAGGAGATGAAGAAGTAAGAGGAGGGGACGAATGATAAAGAGGAGGAGAAGAGGAAGCAAGAAGAGTAGAAGAAGGAGAAAGAGGAGGAGGAGAATAAACGGTAAAGACGGATAAAACAGGTAAATAATATTCACACTGAATCTAGCATGCAGACTGGGGAGGGCGATGACATCGTTTCTCAGCAATGGTCTTTTAATTCTCTGAGATTTTCAATGTCTTAGACAACCCGTTTCCTTGACCAGAGCGAGGGAGATGGAAGTGGGGCTGGAAGCCGCCAGGCATGAACATTCTAACAAGAGCACACGACATTTGATTACCAGACATGAACACTCTAACAAGAGCACAAGACATTTGATGAACCAACACAAGACATGTGATGAACCAACACAAGACGTTTGATGAACCAACACAGAACTGGTACGATCAGTCGATGTACGCTGGTAGAGATAAGATGTGGAGATGTTAAATGGGAGACAGGAGCTGACGTGGACAAGCCCAAAATTCTCCCTATTCTTTCCACAATTCTCCCGAAAACTATCGACAACTGAACTTTCCTCTTTATAAAGTCCTCAACTACAGTGTGTGGCTGGCCTGAGGAGTACAGTACACTTTCACCTACCCCCTTATCAATGCCTTGGTATTAATAATAATCTGAAGATTATATGTGCTATGAAACACCGGATCAATTTGCAGTGAAACGATCGACGGCTGTTGTGAATTGATTTATACTGATTGTGGTTGTGGCAAGTTTGTGCGGGTTATTAAGTCTGTTGTTATTTAATATAGCACATAAATTATAACAACGGTAGCTTGGTGGTAGTAGTAGTTGTGGTAGTAGTAGTTGTTGTGGCAGCAGTGGTGGTGGTGGCGGTAGTAGTAGTAGTAGTAGTAGTAGTAGTAGTAGTAGTAGTAGTAGTAGTACTAGTAGTAGTAGTAGTTATAGTGGTAGTAGTAGAAGTAATAGTAGCAGTAGCGGTAGTAGTAACAGTAGTAGTAGTAGTAGTAGTAGTAGTAGTAGTAGTAGTAGTAGTAGTAGCAGCAGTAGCAGCAGTGGTAGTAACATAAGTAGTAGTAGTAGTAATAGAAGTAGTAGTAGTAGTAGTAGTAGTAGTAGCAGCAGCAGCAGCAGTAGTAGTAGTAGTAGTAGTAGTAGTAGTAGTAGTAGTAGTAGTAGTAGTAGTCGTCGTCGTCGTCGTCGTCGTCGTCGTAGTAGTAGTAGTAGTAGTAGTAGTAGTAGTAGTAGTAGTAGTAGTAGTAGTAGTAATAGTAGTAGTAGTAGTAGTAGTAGTAGTAGTAGTAGTAGTAGTAGTAGTAGTAGTAGTAGTAGTAGTAGTAGTAGCGGTGGCGGTGGTGGTAGTAGCAGTAGTAGTAGTTAAGTGGCAGAACCAGTAGTAGAAGTAGCAGTAATACAGCCGCATCAGCAGCAGTACAGCGACAACAGCAGCAGTAGAACCGGAACAATAGCAAAAGTAGTAGTAGTAGTAGTAGTAGAGTGGCAACAGCAGTGAACGTTTATCAACTCAATGAGACTTACTCTATACATCCTAAAACAATCAGAACCTACAGCTTGTTAGCCAGATAATGGCCCTGTCTAGTTACAGGAAACAGAAAATGGACAGCGAGTAAACTCGTCATTTCATTACGCCAAATATATATATAAGAGTAATATATATAAATATATTACTTCAACAGACCTTCATGCTTTGTAAATTTATCACACGTAAAACAAGAAACGATAAAGAGTTTGTTTAGCCGTACTCTAAATTATCTTAAGTTGAGATGACGAAGCTGGGAGACGTTTGAGAAATAAATAATACCCTATTATTTTTTTGGCAATGTCTAATCTTAATTACATTGTCGATACGAGCAGAAATGTGTCTGTGCGAGCAGGGGCGTTGGCTGCGGTAATATGTATTGCAAGAGTGGGTGAAGGAGGAGATGGGGAGAGAGAAGGAGATGGGGAGGGAGAAGGGGGAGATGGGGATGGTGAAGGAGGAGATGGGGAGGGAGAAAACGTTGTTGTTACATGTTGGTTAAAATAATAATTGACGTTGTATGGTACACAGATAACGCTCAAGCCAAGTGTTGCGATCGAATCAAAAGGTGGAGTGAAATGAAATAGTATGGACAATCTAGGCAGTACTGAGAAATAATAGACACACCAGTTATTAAAGCAAGTAAAAAAAAAAAAAGGCCTTATCGTGAATAACATAAATTCAGCCTTAGGGTTTGAGGCGAATGTTGCAGGAAGACTGAGTGGCGAATGGAGATAGAGGCAGTCATAGCGGCGATCCATTGGATAGAAGACACATAGTGAACTCCCTTCATAATGTCATAAGCGAGGTATGCCGGAAGTGGATATGACGTATTTTTACCGTTAAGTGAATTTGATACTCCTCGCTCTCCAATAAGTCAATGATTCAATCAATCAATCATGTGCCATGCCGGAAAGCGTGGGCGGTCATGACTCGCCGTATCACTCGATCACCAGAGTCGTGGTTCAGCTCAGTGTTCCTGTCTCGACCATGCCATGTGACCAAGCCATCCAGGTATTTGCTTCTCGGTCTTCCCCTTGTTCCCTTCGATCTTGCCAGTTATCACTAAATTCTCCAATCCATTTCTTCACATAACATGTCCAAAAAATGTTGACTGCCTTCGTCTAATTTCTCTAATCAATTTACGATTTTCATTTGTCTCCTGTAGTACTTGGTCATTGGTTTTTCTGTCTGTCCATGGTATTCTTCGCATTTTCCTCAGAAACCACATTTCTGCAGCCATCAAATGTTTTTCAGCTTGACTGCTCATCTAATGTTAGTGATGTTTCGTCCTCCAATGCTGATTACATTTATATCTTCTATATTTCTGAAAATATGTTCACTGTATAGGGAAAAAAGATCTGGAGACATTACACATCCCAGCCTCACAACTCTCTTAATAGGCTGATATTGTCCCACTTCATTATCAATCCTTATGGCAGCTTGTTGTTTCCAATATTTATATTTTTTATAAGTCTAATATCTTTCCCATCAATGATTATGACATACCATTGTTGCCCTTCTATTCTGCGCAATTAATGAATATTTGTAGTTTTGCAACTTTTAGCTGTTCTTCGCGTTTCATTCGGTTCACGAGTGCAATTTTCACGAAGACGCCTGGGGGTCGTCGCTGGAGCTACAGAGTTCGTGCTCCGCGCGACGCTTTCCGCAGGCCGCCTTGGAGAAGGGCACCCCAAGCGGAAGGCCGCCTTGGAGTGGGCCACCCCGAGCCATATGGGACTCATACTGCTTGATCGGTTGCAGCGTTACTATCAACCGCTCTGCCTTTGGGCACAAATAACAGACGGGCGAAGAGTTAAGGCCGCAGCTTATATTTTTGGTTGTTTAATTACGGAGTCCGGTGTGCAAGACATGCCAACTTATGTGGCTATGGGATTAGGGTGATTGAGCTAGACAAAGAGAGACCCAGCTTGAGACCAGCTGTTGTCTTGCTGTAAGAAGCGGGTGAGGTGACTACTGGAAACAATTCGATATTTAAGAAAATACGAGACAATTTGATTTGAAAGCTGTAGGCAGAATGGATTGTTCTTCTTCTTCTAATCTTTTCCCTCCTCCTATTCGGCATACTTGGCTTCTTCTTCTTCTTCTTCTTCTTCTTCTTCTTCTTCTTCTTCTTCTTCTTCTTCTTCTTCTTCTAATCATTCCCCTCCTCCTATTCCATGTAATTTTCTTCTTCTTCTTTTTCTTCCTCTTTTCCTCTTAAATTCTTCTTCTTCTTCTTCTTCTTCTTCTTCTTCTTCTTCTTCTTCTTCTTCTTCTCCTCCTCCTCCCTCTTATTATTTTTTTTTCTCTTCTTATCTTTACCCGAGCGGACGGATGAAGTTGATAGTTGATAGAAGACGGTGGAGAGATAATATATATACAGACCTACAAGCACTTGGAATCAACGACTGGCAAGAGAAGGTCCACCAGAGAGACGAATGGAGACGGATTGTATTTGCAGCAAAGAACCTCAATGGCTCGGAACACTGAAGAAGAAGAAGAAGAAGAAGAAGAAGAAGAAGAAGAAGAAGAAGAAGAAGAAGAAGAAGAAGAAGAAGAAGAAGAAGAAGAAGAAGAAGAAGAAGAAGAAGAAAAAGAAGAAGAAGAAGAAGAAGAAGAAGAACCAATGACATTAGCAACACTATTACCTATAAAGTGCGCTACCGCTAAACATTTTCTGACTCCCCAAAAATAACTTCCCTTCACAGCTTCAATTAACGAACATGTCACAAGCAGACAGATGAACCGGCAGGAATACCCCCTTCCTCTTCCTCTCCCTGCTTAACTACAGCAGCATTGATACAGTGTGCAACGGTTCCCCACCCTGAACTTACCTATCAAAAGTCCGCCGCCACTGACAATGGAACAATCAGCTAATTGACAAAATCGGATTGGGCGAAAGGCAATTAAATACCAGCTGCCTTCATATACAACTACAGCCGTTGCAATTTCCCCAGGGGGAAGTACAACAAAAAAAGAGTAAAAACAGAATGAAAGTAGGGGGGACAAGAGGGGGGTCTAATTGTATGGACTGTTATCAGCAGTTAGTAACATTTTGTGCTCACGTCACAGAGGACAACAAATAAGAATTTATATAATAAACCCGCCAAAAGCTCCCCCTGATATGAACCAGCAATAATTAATCTTATTTGGATAACAATGTCTACAGAGCCGGATGAGAACTGCATTAGGCTTGTCCTTCTTCATCCCCCTTGTCCTTTGTTCCCTACTGCGATTCTTGCGCCACAAATTGTTTCATTTAATCGGGCAGAAAATACACGATACATAGACACAAACAAAAGCTGCACGTTTCAAATTATGTCTACGTTTGGTTGTGTCTACGTGTAGTTGAGTGCAAAACAAGGTCACGGAAGCTCCTGTGGCCAGTGGTCAAAATCGGTAATCGGTAACCGACCAATCATTTCTCGTCTTTAAAGGTTCGTTAGTATGCTGGACTCATCATTGTGGTCCGTGTGTTCTTCTGTTTGTTATTTGGCCTAAGCTGGTTTAACAAACAATTCTGATACCTATGGTGTTCTTTCAATGGTTAGATACGAAATCTGTCCGTAATCCAAAATTGTGGATTCATGTGGATTCATGTGGCTAATGAAGACACCTTTTATTTTTTTAACGCGGTGTCTAGTTGGTCATACGTCAAAGTACACTTGTTCCTGCAGCGAGGCGCTGTCGTCATTTGGAGGTGACAGGTTCGATCCCAGTCGGCAACTATAGCTTTCAATTTGTATGTTGTCTAGTGCATCTTCTAGTCTCTACTTCCTTCTTCTCACTTCTATGAGTGCAAATCAATACATTTGTGTTTATTTATGAACAGCTTTAGTGGTCTCAAAAGGTTCCTCGTTTGATATTTACGTTTAATACACAGGAAAAACATTCGCTGTCAAATTCTGACTACATATAAACTCGGCCAGAAGAAGGTGGGCGGACGGACGAAGTTGATAGTAACTGCGCTAATAATGCCATGTGCATGGCTCGATGCGGCTTGTGGTTCTGCGGTGAGAGACCCAGTCAGAGGGGACAAACCCGGTGCAATGAAGACGACCCTCACTTTCAGATGTCAACCTGAATATAAGTAAAAACAGCAGCAGTCAACTTACGCTTTTGACACCTTCGTAGAGCCTGCCCTCAGTTGGAGCACGCCATGATGTTAAGAAAGTTAATTGCATATACTTTACAGGACGTGGCAGTCAACTCCAGCATTTTTTGGGCTGTTAGTGATTCCTGGGCAAGTTTACGTTCAGTAGTTTGCCATTTCCGTTTGAACGACCGGCACTCATACCATTGTATAGGAACCAAAGCAAGGTGGCCTGCTTCCAAATCGCCCGCAGCTGTGTTTCGAACGCAGTATGCGGGGATTACGAATCGCGCCCGTAACCCTTCGCGCAGAGCCGATGATGTAAAGAAATTTAAAAAAAAAATAACCGGATGTATTTTTCCCCACGTAAGACGTGACTGATCAACCTATGACGCGTTGATTTGATTCTTAAAGAATAAACAGAAAACATTTTCTTCAAGAATAAAAACAAACCCAAAAACAATTCACCACGGCGCAATTTTACTTCTGGAATCTCATGACGCACAAGGAACTGAAATATTAATGCGACTCCCGAACCAAAAAATAACAATTTACTATCTATTTGATAACAGTGACAATTATCTGGCTTGTCGGATGGCTGTCATTTGAAGGAAATAACGCATATATATGATAGCTGGTTGGTATGGCTGACTTTTGACCTTTATTTTGCATAACAAGGCGTTTAACTCGGGCGAAAACTGCACAAGCCAGGGGGAGGGAATTTCAGGTAGGCGATTCAGTTGTAAGGAACCCGGTATCCGCCTTGGGGCGTAGGGATAAATGGTGGCGATGGATAGGACATACGGTGGGGAAACATGATAAAGGTGTAACTGAGAAGTCCCATCTATGGAAACCACAGGGCAAGTGAAACAAAGAGAGACATCAAAACGCATGGAGAAGTAAAGAGTCAGATATGAATGTATAAAGAAGGATGGCGTAACACCTTCTGATGACCAGAAGCCTAGTGTGTGATCTGTTGTGAAATTCATATTATTACTGTGGAATAAACAAGACATCGCGGATTGTCGTGAGCTGGCTGAAAGGCCTTGCTCTAATACGAGATAGAATATTTCGACCACATTCTAAGACTGGTTCTCATTAAAAACCACACTGGAGAAACCCGTTGGTAGACCCCAACATAAGCAAAGACACGTGAAAGGGTTGGCGAATTCGCAATAGACAATAAAATCTAGAAATTAAAAATAATTCACACAAGCGGTCAATAAAGTTCACACAAGCGGTCAATAAAGTTCACACAAGCGGTCAATAAAGTTCACACAAGCGGTCAATAAAGTTCACACAAGCGGTCAATAAAGTTCACACAAGCGGTCAATAAAGTTCACACAAGCGGTCAATAAAGTTCACACAAGCGGTCAATAAAGTTCACACAAGCGGTCAATAAAGTTCACACAAGCGGTCAATAAAGTTCACACAAGCGGTCAATAAAGTTCACACAAGCGGTCAATAAAGTTCACACAAGCGGTCAATAAAGTTCACACAAGCGGTCAATAAAGTTCACACAAGCGGTCAATAAAGTTTACACAAGCGGTCAATAAAGTTCACACAAGCGGTCAATAAAGTTCACACAAGCGGTCAATAAAGTTCACACAAGCGGTCAATAAAGTTCACACAAGCGGTCAATAAAGTCCACTCATACAGTTAATAGGACAGAAGGACAGGTAGTAATGCCCGGAAGGACAGGTAGTAAAGCCCAGAAGGATAGTTAGTTAAAAGGACATAAGGATAGTTAGTAAATCCTGCAAGGGCAGTTAGTAAAGCCCATAAAGAGAGTTAGTAAAGCCCATAGAGAGGGTTAGTAAAGCCTCATAATGACAGTTAATAAACCCCACAAGGACAGTTAGTAAACCCCATAAAGGCAGTTAGTAAAGCATATTAAGACAGTAAACCCCACAAAGGCAGTCAAAGTCAAATGAATAAAAATTAAAAACACAAAAGCCATTCACAATAGGTTGCATCGTGTATTGTCTGGCGTATTTCGCTGCATCTCGTCAGGTGCACATTGCAGAGGTAATTATCATATGAAGTGAACAGATGAATCACATTTCGGCTGAAATATATAACACACAAAGCCACTGTTTGCCGCTTCTCTGTTTCTATTCACTGAGGGAATGCACTGTTTTGAACAAAAGAACAGTCCAAGAAACGCAACGCATCATAAAGTGAATTGTATTGCATTTTTTCGTCAAGTCTGTGGCTCCGTACATACGCATTTATTCAGGTCTGCTTACCCTAACCGTTGACTGTTCGAAGTCTACCTACAAGGCAGCGAGTTTGAATCTCGCATCGTCTGGTTCCCATCCCTTGACCTGTCCGACATGGGTGACCTTACCAGTGGCTGCGCTGCCGTCGGCATAGTTCTTGGGGTCACTGGAACAAGCAAACCTTTCTGTCACTGTAAGATGGAAACACGGCAGAAAAAATGGAGTGGGTCAATTAATCAACAAGGTGCCGTCTCCACAATTAAGGTTGGCTGAAGTGGATCTCAAACAATGCCTGTCTCTCGCCTCATTTGTCCATTCTGCCAGACCGCTGTTCGTCCATCTCTGGATGTTATCTTCCCACTTGTAACGTTGTCTACCTATTTCTCACTTGCCTTCAGTCTTACCCTCCAGTATGGTTTTTATGAGAGTGTAGTGTCTTTTAACGCGGCCGTTTCATCAACTCTTTTTCATTCCCAATTTTTTTTCTAGAACCTCTGTTTTTGATTATTTATTTTTCTTTCCATAAAAGGGGGTGGGGGAACATAATACACACATAAAATCAAACCAAAGAGTTGGAAAAGACAAAACAAAGGCACAGTTTAAAATACCAAACAAAGACATCGTTTAAAAGACAAAAAAGACACTTTAAAAGACAAAACAAAAGACACTGTTTAAAAGACCAAAGAACAACATGCAACACGTCCCCCAAACCCCCAAATGGATGCACCCATACGCCTCATTCTTTAAAAGACCAAACAAAGACACTGTTTAAAGGACCAAACAAAGACACTGTTTAAAAGACCAAACAAAAGACACTGTTTAAAAGACCAAAGAACAACATGCAACACGTCCCCCAAACCCCCAAGTGGGTGCACCCATACGCCTCATTCTTTAAAAGACCAAACAAAGACACTGTTTAAAAGACCAAACAAAGACACTGTTTAAAAGACCAAACAAAAAACACTGTTTAAAAGACCAAAGAAAAACATGCAACATGTCCCCAAAACCCCAAAATGGATGCACCCATACGCCTCACTGTTTAAAAGACAAAAAAAAAAAAAAAAAAGACACTGTATAAAAGACCAAACAAAGACACTGTTTAAAAGACCAAACAAAAGACACTGTTTAAAAGACCAAAGAAAAATATACATGTCCCCAAAACCCCCAAATGGATGTACCCATACGCCTGACCTATTCTTCCTACCATCAGTAGCCACGAACTTGCCAGCTAAAGCTATCTACGCCATGGTATGCAAAATTACACGTCTGTCAGGCAGAAAGATGAGCGCCCGCCATGAATTTGGTTTAATCATAGCTTTAGTTAGCTCAAACGACACAAGGCGGATGATCAATACCCACAAGCCACATTAACTCCTTTCATCTCACCATCACCCCAAGAATACAACTGTCTCTGATAATAACTTCTGGAAATAACAATTCTGAAATTTAATATTTGTCTTTAAAAATGTCTTCACTTCGTTTGCCATTTTGAAATATGTAGTCTGATTCTCTCCTCCTCCCCTCCCCCCCCCCCCCCCCACAACCCTTGTTGGAAAGTGAGCCAGGTTTTTTTGCACAACGCGAGGTACAGCTAAACTCTGTAAATGTCATTTGCTATATTAATATCAAAGCTACCGACACGCCGATTAATTTTGTATATACAGTTGTGTAGAAACTACAGGAAGGGGGAAAATGTCCTTATTAGGTACTTTGGTTAGTAAACAGAAGAACGAAACGAAATAGTTGTACAGTCAATAAACCTCATTACCGATTCTCGCAAACATGTGATTTGGCTGTTGGGATTTGAAAAGTCTTGTGTCTGGAATAATCATAAATCAGCCAAACTTAATTAAAACTAATTTCCAGGAATAAACAAATATTACATTCTACAATTACAGCTCGCTGTATAATTATGCTCGTCTTTGCGTCGTCAAAAGAGGAGCGTTGCCAACTACAAGAAACATTCTTCTCTGTGATATTTGCTTACTACGGTTTGTCATTGTCAGTCGGAAGACAACGCTCATTAATCAATCCTACAAGAGGGGAGGCAACTTTGGATCGATCATCAAAATGTTACAAAGTCGGCTCACAGCGGTTGTCTCCGCCCAAGCCCTCAGCTTGTTGTTTGCAGGTGTGTTTCCACGGTTTGGAGACAATCGTTGGTAAAGGGTTAATTTCCAGGCCTGTGGAGGCAAAAAACGCGGGTCGTAGATTGCGACAGGAATGGCAGTAACCTTGACATTTGAGGGGATTTAACAATGTCCATTAGCGGGACGAGTATAGATACACCAGACGTGTTGTTTTTCGCAGGGTTCTGTTTCAATATTAAGTGAGGTGCATTTAATTAAACAGGACGTGGCTATCAACCTCATAATATTTTGGCTGTGTGCGTAGTTTTTTAAAACGTTCACTCGCTTTGAACTCCAGGAACTCCGATTCCGATTCGTAGGGAAAAAAAACAAACTTTCCACCTCGTTCAACTAGCCTCGGTGGCGTTGTTACAGTTGTGGTGGTTCAAAGAGGGAAAGTGGTCCAGGGACTCCATATACGTGTTACTGCTTATAGTGCGCTGGGCGAATTTTTTTTTTTGGGGGGGGGGGGGGGCGTGTGAATTAGTGTCCCCTATTAAAGTGTCCCTCACCATCAGACGAACCCTCTCCGACTTCTGAGATACTTGTAATTTACATCCCCAAGTCAAGGACGAGAAGTCAACGTTTTAGTCCAACTAGCGGGTTGAACCCGCTACCTCTCATCAGCAACACGGAAGTCTAAGATCCAGCGCTCTTATCTGTTCGGCCATACTGACCTCCTTGGCCGTTTGTGATTTCCGAGGTAATTTTACGTTCAGTAGTTTGCCATGGCTTTCTGAACAACCGACGCTCAAACCATTGTGGGTAAAAAACGCACAAGTGATATGTTTCCACACGGCATGCGGTGGACTTCCAACCCGGTATCTGGTAACTATGGAACTACGTTCTCTACCACTAAGTCGTAGACGCCGACATTTCAATATTGCTTTCTATATCGATTCTATATCCCGGCCTAAACATAATGGTGTTGCAGGGAGTGACCAGAGGAGAGTCGTGTCCGACATTTAGGACCCCGAGGAAAGGCCAGACGGACACATAATCAGACTGTGGTAATGGGACTCTTCGCTGGCCGTTGAAGATGAGCACGGAGCGCATACGGGAATGCATCTAGTGCTGTGAGGTCGGTTTATGACTCAACTCAGCTTTAGAGCTTATGTGCAGCTTGTTTCTACGGCTCAACATTTTGGTACACATTTGTCGACCCCAGAATTTTTGTGTGCATCCTTGAGCCATCCATGTTATTACAAATGTGACGGATCGAAAATGTTTGCACAAACTAACGTTGTTGCGCAATCATGACCTATATGGTTCGAAATCATCAGCTGGCGATATGGAAGCACGCCGACTTGCGTTTATTTTCACAATGATATGATCGTCGTACGTTCAGAAAGCAATGGCAAACTACTGAAAGTAAAATTTGCTCGAAAATCAGTCATCAAATGTAGAGGTTGATTGTGACACCCTGTAAAGGATATTAACAGAAAAGTGTGTGTGTGTGTGTGTGTGATATATATATATATATATATATATATATATATATATATATATATATATATATATATATATATATATATATATCGTTGTCTTGCATTTCACATAAATAGATACATATGCCACAGTACAACTAATTGACAAGGGAAATAATGCAGAATTTCAACGGGAAATAATCCGGAATAAAATCACAAACATGTAAACTAATACCAAACATTCAAAATGCCAGACATAAGAGCAAAACTATTTCGGAAGTAAAAGAGCAGAAGACAATATGAAACGCACAGGTAAAATTTGCCACTTTCACTTCTAAATTACTGTATTCTCACCGCCATATTACTCGCAGTCCCCACCCTACAAAAAACAACCACTGCATAAAAATTACATTCACAGATATCAAATAAACACAACTCTAATGCAATAATTAACAAAAACGAGACTATAAATTACAACACCTCTCTTAATATTGACCCCACAAAGCACCCAGAGCGTATACTGAAAAGAAAACAAGATCTGACTATTTTTCCGAAATCAACAGCCAAAAACCTGTTTTCAAAACTAAATGCTGCCAGGCTGCAACCATCTTATCTTTTTCTGCACGCACGAGTACCAAATCGAACTTTCTAGCACGTAACTCGCACAAAATAGCTGCCCAGACATAAGTGTTAACAATTTGTTCATTGATTTGACGGCTAAATCACTGAACATAATATATACTATTTCTCGCCTGTTCAACTGCGGATTTTGTCATTTAACGAAAGTACAAAAATCGTTTCGATTTTTTTTAGTGACGCATGTTATTTGTGATTAATTTATTTTTCCTCATGCAGTTGGAAATTGTGCGAATCAAAAACTGGGGTGAAACAATTACCCGGATGAGACAGGGATGTAGGCGATTGGTTGGCGGTGAGTGGTAACTTAGGCTGTCAAGATTTGCTAGGGAAATCATTAAGACAGGACATGGGGAGGGAGGGGGAATAGGGGGTAATAAGAAAGCAAGATGGAGTGATTGAGAGAGAGAGAGAGAGAGAGAGAGAGAGAGAGAGAGAGAGAGAGAGAGAAGACAGAGAGAAATAGAGACACACAGAGAGACCTACAGACAGCAAAGTAAAGCATATAAAGACATGAAGAGAAACAAAAGGAAGGACAGGCAGACAAACAGATGGTAAGGCGGGCAGAAAGTAAAGGAAATAAAAACAGACATTAAAGCAGAAGGAATGACAAGACAGACATAGGAAATAAAGGCTATAATGACAGAAACTGACCTACAAGAAAAGAAAAGAAAAGAAAGAAAGAAAGAAAGAAAGAAAGAAAGAAACAAAGAAAGAAACAAAGAAAGTCAAAGGAGAAGAAAGAGAGACTGATAGCAGAGAAAGAAGCAGGTTAACTGACATATACACACGGACTGCATGCGGATAATTTCTTCTTTCATTCGTTTTAAATGTGTCTGTATCTGCAATGTTGTCTCTTGTATGAATTTCAATGTCGATTTCAGTTCACTCAGTAGTCCAAAGAGATCTGTCACTGTTGTTTCTCTAAGCCAGAAGGCTTGTCTAGATATGTCGAATTTTGGGCAGCCTCGGAGTATGTGCTCTGCTGTCTGCGACGCCAGTCCACGTGTACACATGGCTGATTTGCCAATCTTGAATTTTATATACACGTGGTTGTGTAATCTATTCTGAGGTGCGGGAAGGAGCAAAAGAAGAACAACCTGATGTGCCTATTACATACCACCAATAGAAAAGACTGATCAATTCAGTCAGAAGGCCACCAAACCTTACTCAAGACGACTACCACGTTATGGACAGACCAGATCAGGTAATTCTTCTACGCCTCAGAACAGGACACAATACAATAGATTACGCGACCACATGTATACAAAATTCAAGATTGGTGACTCAGCCATGTGCACATGTGGTTTGGCGTCGCAGACAGCAGAGCACATACTCCAGGATTGCCCAAACTACAACATATCCAGGCGAACCTTCTGGCCTAGAGAGACAACAGTGGAAGATAAACTCTACGGACAGCTGAATGAACTAAAAAAGACTGTTGGATTCATACAAGAGACAACATTGCAGTTATAAGCATATTTCAGGCGAACGAAAGAAGAAGAACTGATTTGTTCTGGTCTGTCCATAAGATGGTAGTCATCTTGAGCTGGTGTTGGTAGCTTTTTGGTTGATTTGATCATTTTGTTCTTTTCACGGTATGTGACTGGTACATCAGCTTGTTCTTCTATTTCTACTTCCCCGTCGTCTTGATGACTTTCTGACTGATTTGATCATTCTTTTCTTGTGTGGTATGTAACGGGTACATTATGTTATTCTTCTATTGCTCCTTCTTTAACTAGTCGATCAGTTCTCGTTTCCAGGTACTCCAGTGAGATGGTGAGTAGTGTGTGCGTATGTGTGTGTGTGTGTGCGCGCGTGTGTGTATGTTCACTCGCTTTGAACTCAAATGTAGTCCATACATGTGCTTCCGTTTCTAGTGCGCTAGACGGATCTTTGTGTGTGGATTAGTTTTCCCTATAACCAGTCCCTCCCCATTAGACGAACCCACTCCGACTTCAGATGTACTTGTGATTGACGTCCCCCAAGTCAAGTACAAGAAGTCAACATTTTAGTCCAACTGACTGGTGTAGGGGTTGAAACCACCACCTCGACATCAGCGCACCGGAATTTGGGTAATTTAGAGGTAGTCCTTTAACAAACACTCCCGCCAGGTAAGAAGTGTTAGACCTTCGTATATTATAAGTCACGACATAATGAAGTGAGGTGGCCGGATCTCTTCCACGCCGCCTCTCCTACCCAGACAATTATCTTGTACCCACTTGTGAAGCTGGGCCGATTCTAGAACCGGACTTTCCAGGGTGAAAAGCTTGTCTCTGGGGATCGAACTCAGTCCGCTGTGTTATTAAGCTGGACCACTAACAGCTATGTCACTGGAAGTTTAGGAAATGTTACATGACCTATGCAGGACGTTGCTATGAACCCCGTATGGAGTCTTCTGAGCAATTTTACGTTCATTAGTTCACCATTCTTTCTAAATGAGAAATCATCGTTTAAGTCCAACTAATCAGTTTAGGTTATGAACCCACTACCCCTCCGTCGGCGGACGTGAAATTTAAGCGCGAGCAATCTAGACCTCATGGCCACGCTGACCTCACTGGAGGGATACAGACGTGAAATCAGCCAGACACAAAAACATCCAAGCATGTAACATTATGCGCCACTCTCTCTATATTTCCTACACAGTCTAATTTATCTGTTCCACCTCTCTCTGTTGACACGCCTTCATAAATGTCTTTTGTCTTGGCCTAATAAGTTTTGATATGTGATACAGTAAGGCTTGCAGTTGTCAGTTCAGGGTGTATGCCTTTCTCTTGCCACGTCACGCCATTCAAAAATGTTGTTCATATGTTTAACAAGTTAAGAACAAAAGTGAGTTGCATATCCTTTACATTACGTTTGCAGTCAACACCGGCATGTTTTGCTGTTGTTGATATCTTGGCAAGTTTACGTTCAGTAGTTTGCCACATTTCGCTCAGAAAGCAATGGCAAACTACTGAGCGTAATCTTGCCAAAAACATCAGCAGCAGCTGAAAAATGCTGGTGTTGACTGCAACGTCCTGCAAGGGATATGCAGCTTAGAATGTTTACCATTGCTTTCTGATCGACCGGCACCCATACCATTTCGTAAAAAAACTAGCGCAACGCGGTATGCTGCCAAATCGGGAGCAGGTGTGCTTTAAACTATGGTATGCGGGATCATGAACCGCGTCCGAAACCTCTTCGCCACGGAGAGCCGCGTTTAACAAGTGACCAATATAAAAACAACAACAATTAGTGCATTCAACCCCAGACGTTACTGACTTAATTATTTACTAGGTAATTTTGCATGCAGTATTTTGCCATGACGGTACAAGGTACTACCTGCTTTCTGTTAGCGCCGAACGTTGGGCGGCGCTCACCAAACCCGACACCCCACATTGTGCAAACGGCTTCGGGCGGAGGGGTGCAACTGGGATAGTACAAGCCTTACCCTAGTGCGAGGAAATGCAACCTAAAGACTAAATGTCATGGCAGGGCAGACAAGGCCCTAAGCCTTGTTCGGCAACTGGTCTAGGATCGAAGCTCCGACAGGCGGACAGTTAGATCATTGCTTTGTTGATCCGACAGCTTCTGCAGCTTGTCTTGTTCCAGATGTATTGGCATTACCTTTCCTCTGGAGTAAACTAGGCAGGTCTAGACATGGATCATACAGCATGGACAACACATGGTCTCTATAATTACAGTCCAGGCTTTGTGCTATAGAGATGTATAACCTCCACCCCTGATCTTACCGCCATGGGTTGTAGTTATTATACCGTATTTGAAGCACAGTGTAATAAACCATCGTCTGTCGGGACGGTAAATTGCCAGTGAGTGAGTGAGTGAGTGGGTGGGTGGGTGGGTGAGTGAGTGAGCGAGCGAGTGAGTGAGTGAGTGAGTGAGTGGGTGAGAGGGTGAGAGAGTGAGTGAGTGAGTGAGTGGGTGAGAGAGTGAGTGAGTGAGTGAGTGGGTGAGAGAGAGAGTGAGTGAGTGGGTGAGAGAGTGAGTGAGTGAGTGGGTGAGTGAGTGAGTGAGTGAGTGAGTGGGTGAGAGAGTGAGTGAGTGAGTGAGTGAGTGGGTGAGAGAGTGAGTGACTGGGTGAGAGAGTGAGTGAGTGAGTGGGTGAGAGAGTGAGTGAGTGAGTGGGTGAGAGAGTGAGTGAGTGAGTGAGTGAGTGAGTGAGTGAGTGAGTGAGTGAGTGAGTGAGTCTGCCATTCCTTTCTGAACGACAAGCCAAAATTTAAATCCAACTGACTGGCGTGTGAAATAAACTAGCCGCGCCGCCGTCACATATAAAGTTTAAGCACAAGTATGTTAAACGTCACGGCCAAGCCGACACCTGCGATCAGTACACTAAAGCAATAGATTGGATTAGGATCCTCGCCGGTGCTATGGAGTTCGTGCACTAAGCTGAGATTCTCCGGGATCAGGCTTGTATTAGGAGTAGAACGGAGCACTTATGGGTTACACCCGTGTCCCGTGATTCTGATCCGTCGACTGAACTAAACTATACTAAACATATAATAAAATAATCAACTCTGAAACATCAAATCAGCAAACACAGTAATAACTTTATCAAAAAACACCGAGACAAAACATACCCCTCATTGCCTGATATTCTTTCTTCCAAACAGCGAATGCGAAATGAAGATTGGTTTCGACTAAGTTGTAGCAACGTGAGGTAGAACTAAACCAGATGTCTCATGTCCGTCTAGTTACTTCACGAAATCCAACCCATTCCCCGCTAGGCCGCGGCAACAGCTTAAACTGTAGACGTAATTTAAATGATTTCTTTAATTTCAGCTGCTAACAACAGAAAAACCTGGCTTCAGATATAAGCCGGATCGATTCCTTGTTTTTAATGAACTTCTTGTCACGACTACAACTCGATACGTTGATTAGATTCAAGTGCTGGGGATATTGTTTGACGTATAAGCCGAATTTGGCCGATACTTACATTTTTTTTTTGCATATCCCTTACAGGACGTTGCAGTCAACACCAGCATTTTTTCAGCTGCTGTTGATGTACTAGGCAAGGTTACGTTCAGTAGTTTGCCATTGCTTTTTGAGCGACCGGCTCACATGCCCTGTAAGTTACCGACGCGGCGAGAACAGCTACCAGTTCCCGCGCACATCACGCCACTCACGAGAATATACGGGATTACGGAGAAAGACGCTAACGCCTTGGCCAGGGAGACCGGCCTATAGAGCCAATACCTACATACAGGCATACATATATACAAACATGCATATATACATACTTACATATATTCAAACTTACATATATACATATCTACATACATGCATATATTCAAACTTACATATATACATATCTACATACATGCATATACATACACGCGCGCACTTTTAGATGCACATACACGCATACAACCGTGCTTATATTACACATGTACATAATACACACACATACACACACAAATAGACAGGTTCATAAACGCACACACACAAGGGCCCAGGCACACCTGTACATTAATACCTAGTTAGTTAGTTAGTTAGTTAGTTAGTTAGTTAGTTAGTTAGTTAGTTAGTCGACAGATCATCCTCACTGCACATCGAACCATTCAGTCCATAAGTGCTCGGATCCCCTCCTCAGTAAATCCCGCAGCGTGTAGCGGCTAACGACGCCAGTTCTGTGTTGGTTTATTAATCTTCTTTGGCTTCCTGCACAATGTTCTTGTTTGGCTACACCTCTTTTAACTTGCCGTTCTCGCAGTCTGGCTATGGTAGCAGATTGATTGATTGATTTAGGAATCGACATCACAGCATTCGGGGCATTCCCATAAGTGCTCCGTCCCTATCCTCAGCAGCCAGCGAAGAGTTCCAACACTAATAGTACCAGTAGCAATCTGATTATAAGTTCGTCTCGCCTTTCCTTTGAGCGTTGAGCATCGGCTAGCAGTTTCACAGTCGTCACTTGGTTCTCGCAAACTTACTTCTCGTAGAGTATTCAGTATATCAGCCTGGTCCATAGCTTGTCCGCCCTCAACAGTAGCCTTACCGGCAAACTTGTCAGCCTGCTCATTTCCTTGTACACCCGCGTGCCCTGGCACGAAAATGAAACTAATTGTTGCTAGCTGTGACCGCTCCACAGACAACAACCAATGTCTTCGGACCCACACCATTTCTATCTTCACAAGCATACATTCTTACCTACCAACCAACAGTCGTGTGTATAATCATATTCACGCATACCTTATGACTAATGTGTATATTCACCATACCTGCCACAATACCACTGATAAAAGATTAAACTGCAAGCCGAACAACTGATTTGGATAACTAATTCCAAACTGGCAGCTTTTATGGGTTAAATAAAAAATGAAATTATAACTGCAACAACTTCGATTAATAATGGCGGATCAGGGTGCACGCAAATCCATCTTAAGTATTTGAAAATTAAATTTCATTAACCAGGCACTTATTGTCGGGCTGGTAGCGATCACAGCATGTAGATTGTGATTGGGGTGGGGGTGGGGGTGGGGGGGGGGGGGGGTGAGGGGATCCTTGGGTCCCCAGCTTGATTTTCTTCCCAGTTAAATTAGCATACTTGCCATTTTAATCAAATGCCGCGCATAAAAGGACTATTAGCAACATGGCGCTGGGCATAATCTGTGAATCTCTCCCCCTGGCCGCTTTCTTGCCTCAAACAATTAAAGGATTAGTTATAAGTTAGGATTATATATATATATATATATATATATATATATATATATATATATATATATATATATGTGTGTGTGTGTGTGTGTGTGTGTGTGTGTGTGTGCGTGCGTGTGAAAATGAACACGTACAGTGGGTTCGAGAGCAGAGCGGGCGATTTGGAAGAGTGCCACGTTGCGTTGATTTTCACAATGCTATAAGCGTCGACCGTTCAGTAAGCAAAGACAAACTTTTTATTGATAGTTTTATTGATAGTTTTATTGATAGTTTTTATTGATAGTTTTATTTGTCACGAAGCAGTGTCCTTTATGTGTCTATACTGTGACAGAGCAGTCACATTTTGTGGGCTTGAGTGCCCGGAGGACAAGGTGGTCCAGTCTTAGCACGACAACGAACGGAGGCGTCACAAGCTACAAACAGAGGGGAAGAAACAATGATGGGGGTTGGATGCAATGCCCTGTACATTGGACGAGGAGGCACCTAGGGCATGCACATGCTTGTGACAGGAACACGGCAATGGATGGAGGATCTGCTCCGGCGTGTCGCGGTGAGAGCAACGTCTTGCAAAGGGCGTGATACATGGATGATGTACTATACAAAACAATGATGTACTATACAACACAATGATGTACTATACAACACAATGATGTACTATACAACACAATGATGTACTATACAACACAATGATGTACTATACAACACAATGATGTACTATACAACACAATGATGTATTACTACACAACACAATGATGTACTATACAACACAACGATGTACTATACAACACAACGATGTACTACTATACAACACAATGATGTACTATACAACACAATGGTATACTATACAACACAATGATATACTATACAACACAATGATGATGAACTATACAACACAACGATATACTATACAACACAATGATATACTATACAACACAATGATGTACTATACAACACAATTATGTACTATACAACACAACGATGTACTATACAACACAATGATGTACTATACAACACAATGATATACTATACAACACAATGATATACTATACAACACAATGATGATGAACTATACAACACAATGATATACTTTACAACACAATAATGTACTATACAAAACAATGATGTACTATACAACACAACGATATACTATCCAACACAATGATGTACTATACAACACAATGATGTACTATACAACACAATGATGTACTATACAACACAATGATGTACTATACAACACAATGATGTACTATACAACACAATGATGTACTATACAACACAATGATATACTATACAACCCAACGATGATGTACTAAACAACACAGCAATGATGTACTATACAACACAACGATGTACTATACAACACAACAATGATGTACTATACAACACAATGATGTACTATACAACACAATGATGATGTACTATACAACACAATAATGTACTAAACAACACAATGGCAAGAAATGAAGCCATCTTGTAATGAGGGTGGGAGGTAATGAGACATCCTCTGCTGTCCCCCTCCGCACACACAATTAAACCCAGTTCGAGCCGAAACAGCAGACTGCTTTGGCACAAAGGCGCCAAGAGGCCGGAAGGGTGGTGGGGAGAGCATCTTTTAGGTCAAAACAAAGCTACTAACTTTGTGACAAACGATTGACAATAGCTGCAAAGAAACAAAAACGTTAAAGAAAAGGGGAAAGATATAAATTACGCACGCTTCCTCCCCGCCCTACTCCGTCTTGTGGCCTTTCCTTATAATGAAATTCCCCAGATGTCTTGAGCGCGCCCCAATAACTTCATGTTGGGAGCACAAAAAATCGATCGCACTGCCAACATTCGGGAAGTGTGTGTGTGGTGCGCGAGTGTCTGCGTGAGTGTGTGTGGGTGAGTGAGTCTGTCGTTATTCCGTCAAGTTCATGATGCTACACACAATAGAGATACTCTGTTATAACTTCCTCACTCGGCTATTTTTCTTCCCAAGACGCGGAGGCAGAGGTGGTGGTGATGGTAGTTTTGGCAATTACTCCACCCTTCCCCGTTTCAAGAAGGGAAAAGGAGAGAGCGTTTTCGGCCATTAGTTCCGAGTTCCATCTTCTAGCAGTACTTCTTTCGCCTGGTGATACAGATGCAATCCCGTGTCACTAATTCCTCCTCCTCTCTCTCCTCCTCTGTAACATAACCACTGCCCTGTTGATTACATCCTTTACTCTGCGTAGTCTGGTGTCCTGGTCGTCACTTTGACCTTGTCAGACCTGGCAATGTTCTTTATAGCTCTCAATCTCCACTGGAGAGTTACTCAAAATGCACGGAACTCTCTTTCTCTCTCTCTTTGATCTTTCTCTCCTTCTCCCTATCTCTCTCTTTTCTGTCTCTCCCTATAGCTCTCTCTTTCTCTGTCTCCCTATATCTCTCTTTATTTTTCTCTTTCTCTGACTCTCCCTATCTCTCTATTATATCTTTCTCCCTATCTATCTATCTCTTTTCTATGTCTCTCCCTACCTCTCTATATCCCTCTTTATCTTTCTCTGTCCCTCCTATCTCTCTCTATTTTATCTGTCTCCACATCTCTCTATCTCTCCCTTTTCTCTGTCTCTCCCTATCTCTCTTTCATTTATCTTTCTCTCTCTCCCTAGCTCTGTCTTTTATCTTTCTCTTTCTCTCCTTATCTCTCTCTTATCTTCCCCTTTCTCTCCCAATCTCTTTCTCGGACTATCCATATCTATGTTCTCGTTCTCTTTGTATCTCCATATTTCTCTCATTATCTCCTAACAAACACAGCCCAGACAGAACCACTCCAAATGCTCTCTCTCTCTCTCTCTCTCTCTCTCTCTCTCTCTCTCTCTATCGTGCGTGCTCTCTCTCTCTCTTTTATCGACTTTCTCTTTCTCTGGTCTCTCCTTATCACTCCCCCTCACTCTTATTATTCGCTAAGACGTTTTCGTTTAGAACAAAGTATCCCAAGAGCACGCTTCTCTCTCTCTCTCTCTCTCTCTCTCTCTCTCTCTCTCTCTCTCTCTCTCTCATTATTATTATTTGCTAACAAATACGGTGCAAACAGAACTACTCTAAGTACAAGGAGCCCCCCCCCCCCCTCTCTCTCGCTCTCGTTCCTCGCTAAGACACAAGGCTCGAACAAAGGTACCCCAAGTGCACTGCCCAAACGTCATGTGCCATGCCGAGAGTCCGCTAATTTCTCACTATCATAAGCCGGACTCCATGCCTCTGATACTGTCCCGTATACATTTTCTATCATATCTGGAATCTTCGTTTGAGGTCTTTCTCGTCTCATTCACACACCCCTCCAATGTTATCTTTTCCAACATTCATGCCTCTACATATGCCTAAAATATGCCCTTAAGTTAGCACCATAACCAAAAACGTTGATGTAGATACATAACATGTTTGTGTGAATTGGTCTTTTCCAGCATCGGTCCTCATTGTGAATGTCTTTTGCAGTCTTGGTCCATTTCAGTCATGGTTTCCAGGGATTGTCCAACGCTACAGTAACTACTATGTAAATAGACAATACACTATTATTGCATGCATAGTTCGATCCCACACATGTCCAAAAATGTGCATTCATCCACTTCTACCATAATGCATAAAGGTATTTTAGACCGTAGGACACATGGGTATTTTAGACATTTGGGTATAAAGGTATTTTAGACCATGGTGCATAAAGGTATTTTAGATCTTTGGGCATAAAGACTTTTTAGACTTTGGGACATTATGGTATTCTAGATCTTGGGACATAAAGGTATTTTAGACCTTGGGGTATAAAGGTATTTTAGACCTTGGGGCATACAGGTATTGTAGACTTTGTATAAAAAGGTATTTTAGACCTTGGTGCATAAAGGTATTTTAGACTTTGGTGAATAAAGATATGTTAAACCATGGCGCATAAGGGTATTTTAGACCTGGGAGTATTATGGTATTTTAGACCTTGGGGCATAAAGGTATTTTAGACCTTGGGACATAAAGTTATTTTAGACCATGGGGCATATGAGTATTTTAAGTGTTGCTTAGACTGTGCTTTTTACTCTGATATGGCCATGTTTAATGTTTTCTCTACGCCATTGGGTGCATGGGTACTTTGTGGGTATTCTAGTCTATTGCTGGACGTTGCAATCAACCCCACCACCATTCGATTTACTAGGCACATGTACAGTCAGTAGTTTGCTACTGCTTTCTACCGATGCACCACGAGGACGCTACAGATATACCACAAGGACGCTACAGATATACCACAAGGACGCTACAGATATACCACAAGGACGCTACAGATATACCACAAGGACGCTACAGATATACCACGAGGACGCTACAGATATACCACAAGGACGCTACAGATATACCACCAGGACGCTACAGATATAACACAAAGACATTACAGATATATCACAATTACGATACAGATACACCACGAGGACGCTACAGATATACCACAAGGACGCTACAGATGCACCACGAGTACGTTACAGATATACCACGAGGACGCTACAGATATACCACCAGGACGCTACAGATATACCACGAGGACGCTACAGATATACCACGAGGACGCTACAGATATACCACGAATACGCTACATATATACCACAAGGACGCTACAGATATAACACAAAGACATTACAGATATATCACAATGACGATACAGATATACCACGAGGACGCTACAGATATACCACAAGGACGCTACAGATGCACCACGAGTACGTTACAGATATACCACGAGGACGCTACAGATATACCACGAGGACGCTACAGATATACCATGAGGACGCTACAGATATACCACAAGGACGCTATAGATATAACACAAAGACATTACAGATATATCACAATGACGATACAGATATACCACGAGGACGCTACAGATGCACCACGAGTACGTTACAGATATACCACGAGGACGCTACAGATATACCACCAGGACGCTACAGATATACCACAAGGACGCTACAGATATACCACAATGACGCTACAAATACACCAATCTACCACACAGACGGTACCAATCTACCACTCACACATACACACAGCTGATCTACAACACACAGTCGATCTACCACACACACACACACACACACACACACTATCGATCCACCACACATACAACCGTTCTGCCACACACACAGCCGATCTACCACACACACAGTCGATCTACCACATCTATACAACCGATCTACCACACACACACACAACCGATCTACAATACACACGCATATACACACAACCGATCAACCACACACACAACTGATCTACTACACACACAACTAATCTACCAACAGACACAACCGATCTACCACACACATACACACAACCGATCTACCACACACACATACACACAATCGATCCACCACGCTAACAGCACCAAATACCTCTACTAAAACATTATCGAAACTAACAACAAACAAAGATAACACTTACTGCCAGAATGCCATTATCCAATAACGGAAGAAATCTTCAACTGGAAGTAGTCGGTCTGCGCGGCTATGTGACATCCTTAAGGTGGCAACACGCGAATGAAACACCGAAAATAACTGTCCTCTCTTAAAGCAACCACAGCACACACATTATCAGATAAACCCTGGGCTAAACTACACTATCCAGTTCGGACACACAAACTAAAACTCCCCTCGCTCACTACCCAACCAACTAACAGTGGCTCCAGTCCGAGCGTGAGCCAAAATTTTATTGAAATCACTCACATTACACTGGCTCCCTGGTATGCTAATACTGGCCAAGAAACCGGGCTGGTTTCAACGCGAGAACAACCAGCTAGAAAAAGCTGTAAAAATATTGACCCGAGAAAGAATCGAAAAAAACTGGAAAACAGAAAATTCCGATACTGTTGTCTAAAGTCCCGAAGAATATCCATGGAATGTTCTTGTAATTTGGAGGGGGAAAAAAAAGGGGGGTGCATCAATCACCAACGATTCGCCCAGAAATAGTGTCCGCACTCGCACACAAGCGGACTTTTTACCCGAGCGCCTTATCTCGTGGCTGTACGGACAAGACACCCCAGTCTCTGGTGCTACCCATGGGGCTGTTAGGCCGGCTTATGACGCACTCGTCGTTTTCCATTACTGAAACAATCACACTCTGCACTCAACCGTTCCTCCAGCGTTATTAACATCTCAGGCCCCGGTTCGTCTGCTCCCCACTTCTCTTCTACCCGACCCGCCCACTCACCCAACTCCTCGTCCCAAAGTAATATAACTCACAGAGGCACCTTAAAAAAATCGTTACCACTTTGTGAAGATCCTCCAGTCCATATATGACATATCGCGATGACATCTGGCAACATGTGAAGCCCTCTCTGTCATCTATGTGGCATACAGATATCTTCCACACCCATTAGACATGTCACGTCGCGACATAGAGATCCGACCCACTACCAGATCCCGCCCAGAAAAGTAGAATACATACACAGATCCCATATTCCACTCTAGATAACATGTCACAACACACATTCCACTCTAGATAACATGTCACAACACACATTCCACTCTAGATAACATGTCGCAACATCGATACCCCCACAAAACCCCTTCTCAACCACCATTCTATATGGTAATCGAGGAACCTCACTTTTGTATTTTGAAGGAAAACAAAATTTAAAAAATCACAGCCAGTCACCCCCCCCCCCCCCCCGCCCACTCTAGATGATAACATCAAGAATCATAGCTAGCCACTCATCCACTCTAGATAACAGCATCATAAATCACACCCACCCACTCTAGATAACAGCATCATAAATCACAGCCAGCCACTGGCCCAATCTAGATGACAACTGACAATATAAAGACCCATCCACTCAACCATTTTCGTTAACTGCATCTAGATCGACCCACTCGCCCAATCGAAATGACAACAAAGAATATCCACCCACTCAACCGTACTAGATGACAACTGCCAACATCCACACCCACCCACTCTAGATGACAACTGCCAACATCCACACCAACCCACTCTACATGACAACTGCCAACATCCACACCCACCCACTCTAGATGACAACTGTCAACATCCACATCCACCCACTCTAGATGACAACTGACAACATCCACATCCACCCACTCTAAATGACAACTGCGAAAATACACACCACCCACTCTATATAACAACTGTCAACATCTCACCCACCCACTCCAGATGACAACTGCCAACATCCACATCCACTCACTCAAGCACTCTAGATGACATCCAACATTCTGACACACTCACTGACGATGACAACTGAGATACAATGACCCCCGTTTTAGATGACAACTGCCATCATCCACACCCACTCACTGACGGTGACAACTGACATCCACTGACCCACTCTAGATGACAACTCCCAACATCCACCCCCCCCCCCCCCCCCATCCAAATAACTTACCCACCAACATCCCCCATACTTACAAACGCCCGGTTGAATCCACACCCTACACATTAACACATCCTCCCTCCGATATTCGGAATCGCAATTTCCCATGGCCGCATGCAGCCTCCCTTCGGATAATCCCTCTCCTCATCCTAAAGCAACAAGTACCAGCCAGCACCAAATCACTCAATTCCCTCCCCCACTCCCCATCCTCTCCACTCTCTCTTAAATTTTTGTCTGCTTTGAGAACACATCCTCTTTCCAGCGGTACCGAGAATTGTCAAACACCAGCTTCATTAAGCCACCAAAGAGGCCCGATTCTGCCTCCTCCCGCGGACCTGGTCGATAAAGAGGGGAGGAGCACGAAGACACAAAAAAACCTGGCGGACTCAAGATTTGGATTATGTCATCAATATTAAAACTCGCCCTATCTCCTTTTACCATTTCGCCGACTATTTCCATCACTGTGGCGTCAATACTGGTTGCACCATGTAATATTCTCTGGTGAATGTTTGTTGTGTTGGGAGATTGGGTGGAATTGGGGTCACAGACAGGCGGGTGTATAGAGTGAAAGGGAGGCAGGTGGGGGGTGGGGGAGAAAGAGAACATGGAAGAATAAAGTGAGGCATGAGAGGGTCAGATGGCTAAAAGGGAGGAGGGGGAAATGTAGACAGACAGACAGAAAGACAGACAGACAGACAGACAGACAGACAGACAGACAGACAGACAGACAGACAGACAGACAGACAGACAGACAGACAGACAGACAGACAGACAGACAGACAGACAGACAGACAGATAGATAGATAGATAGATAGATAGATAGATAGATAGATAGATAGATAGATAGATAGATAGATAGATAGATAGATAGATAGATCAAAAGGCAGAGGCACAGAAAGAGAGAGAGAGAACAGAGGACGGGATGAGTGAGAGATTGACAGACATATAGGCTGACAGAAGAGAGAGAGAGAGAGAGAGAGAGAGAGAGAGAGTGAGAGACAGAGAGAGAGAGTGAGAGAGAGAAATAAAGAGAGAGGTGGGGGTTATGAAGGTACGAGGAATGAGAGAGACAGAATGGGAGGAACGAATGGATTGAAGCACGGATGGACGAATTGAGTGAGGGGGGCGGACGGACGAACAGACAGAGAATGACAGACAGACAAACATAGATAATACACCCCCACGCCTATTCCACTCGTCTCTCACCCTCTCCGCCACCACAGCAACAGCCTCTATTGATCAACAAGAGACGGAGACCCGAGACAGTGAGACCCGCCACCCTGCAATGGTTGGTGTTCATGTACTTACAGCCGACACCACTAGGGGAAGCCAACTCTTAAGTGTGATCACGGCAGAAAATTGGGTCGCGAGAGGTCACTCAAGTCTGGAATAAGGACAGCTACAGGCACTGGAAACTGCATGTTGACTGGCTTGGGTTGGGGTGATTTGTGGGTTTTTTTTTTTTTTTTTGCAGATGTCTGAATAAATGCGACGTACCAAGTGCGTGCAGTCAAAGATGGAGGGCCTGTATGTTGGAGGACTCTGGCGTAAGAACTGGGTCATGTTGGGAAGTGGGAGTAGCAAGGAGGGGTGTGGAATAAAATAAAAAAGAAAGGCGGGTGATGTTAATTTGTAGAAACATCCCAGAAAGTATTGCTTCATTCGTCTGTCTATCGATTTGTCTGTGTTTATTCACGTCTTCTTTTCTTGTGTTGTCTTCTGTCTTTCCTTTTCTGCAACAAGGCAGGGTTGTGTTTGTAGCTTTAGAAAGACGGAAGTTGTGTTAAAGTATGAATAAGTACAAGTATAACATTCTCCAAAGGTCGCAAAAATCTGCTTACGGTCGCAAATGTATGTCTATGTTCGCAAATATAATGCTGAAATTGGGAATTCCTGCCTAAAGTTGGGGAATACCCTTTCATCCAAGTTTGGGAATACTCTCCTATAATCAGGAATACCCCCCCCCCCCTCTTTTCCCCTAAGGGCGGGAATACACCCCCAGGGTCGGGAATACTTCCTCATGACCGAGAATACTCCCCTAAAGTCGGAAATAACCCTTTAAGGTCGGAAATACCTTCCTAGTTCGGGGATATATAGGGTGTATTTTTAATGACTGCGCAGTTATTGAAAATACTGCCGTTCCAAGTTTTGTATTTACTTATTGTGTTGCATGAACTCCACAGAGGGCGAATTCAAAACTTGAAACTGCTATATTTTCAAAAAAATGCACAGTCATTAAAAATACACTCTGTATGTCGATGGTGGAGATAGACCGTTGGTCTTGATAATCAATATTCGACTACGGCGAAAATATTCAGACCCCTCGACTATTCTTCCCAATACGCACGCACAAACACACCCATAACTTATATATGGATTCATCAGTTGAATGACCAGCTCTTTCAGTACAGAATACTATTAATGTCTAACCAAGCAGTGGTCGATTGAAAAAAAAAAAATATTAAAGTTCCTAATCATAAACACAAGTCGCAAGTATACTGGACTACGACGCTCGTCGGTCAACAGGTTCGATTCTCAACGTAGCGGATGTTGAGAATTGACCTGGGGAAATTGAAATATTATTATTAGTAAAGCGGCAGGGAAGGCGCTGACCGCAACAACCTTGGAATGTCGATTGGTATTTGCGCAATACGTCATAAGGCCTATCAACGGGTCATTTACTATGTACTTGATTACTACATCAAGGCATTATAAGATAGAAGGCACAAGTTCCTTTCGTAGATTCTCTTTCCCTCAACAACTTAAGAACAAAATCTGCGGCCTATCCTGTCGTCAGTGTCAAAATGACTTTTTTTTTTTTTTTTTTTTTTGCATATCCTTTACAGGACATCGCTGTCAACACCAGCATCTTTCAGCTGTATGTTGATTTCTTGCCAAGATTACGCTCAGTAGTTTGCCATTGCTTTCTGAGCGGCCGGCTCACATACCCCGTAAGTTACCGATGCGATTCGAACCAAAATGACTATTACAACAGCAAATTGTAACTAGCTAACATAGAAACGAATGACAAACCGCTTGTAAACATAACACGGGGAGGCAACCGAACAAAAAGGGAGACAATTTGGCGGTGTATATAGCTCGTATCAAAAACATATCGTAATTTTCCTCTCTGAGAAAGGATGAAAGGATGATTGATGGCAATTTAGCAGTAATTACCTCATTTCTGAAAAACAGCAGTAATCGTAGTTCGTCTGTAATCATGATTCACTCATCAATGATGGGAGCAGCGCAAGACAGCGTCAAAAAGAACACAAAGACAAGGGGCAGTTAATGCGGGTGTTCTTCGTGTTCAATACCGGAAATCAAAACGTAATTCATAGCATAGGCTTCAAGAAACACAAAAGAACAATGAGAAAAGGACAAAGACTTGGATGGGCGGGGAATAATATTAATAGCATTAATAACAGTAATGGCGGATTTTTAATATTGATCTTGGCTGCCAAATCGGAACAGCCTAAAACGGGCATTTGGAACTGTCTTGTAAAGTAAAGGCGACCGGTGATATATTGACAATGTCACTCACCAAATGCCGAGAAGTATATGGGTCTAAAACCGTATGCCTTATTTGCCTTCAGGTATTTAAAAGGGTGCCTTACTATTTACTTATTGTATTTTTCTGGATGTTCATCGTTAAGAATTTAAGCGAAGTCCATAGAAGTGATACTATTTCTATTGCACTGGACTGATTTTTGCTTGTGGATTAGCTTTTCCTATTACCAATGTCCTTGGCATCAGACGAACTCACTCCGACTTCTCAAGTACAGCACATGTAATCTACGTCCCCAAATTAAGGATGAGAAGTCAACGTTTTAGTCCAAGTGTAGGAGTTGAACCGAATAATTCCAGTGCATCGGAAGTTTTAGAGCGAGCGGTCTTATTCATTCAACCTTGCTGACCTCTGCCTACTGCATATGATAAGGGCGATGCAGATACAAGTGAAATGACATCAGATTGATTGATTGATTGACTGATTTAGGAACCGACATCACAGCATTTGGGGCATTCCCATAAGCGCTCCGTCTCCATCCTCAGCAGCCAGCCAAGAGTTCCAACACCAATAGTACTAGTAGCAATCTGATTATATGTCCGTCTCGCCTTTCCTCTGAACGTCGAGCATCGGCCAGATCCCCTCGTCACTCCTCGCTGTCTCATTCTTGCCAGACCATGGTGATCCATTTGCTCCTCCGAGGTGTGCACGTGCTCCCATAAGGCTGCAACCACTTCTGCCTTGTCATGCATCAAAAATGACGTCGGATGAAAGTAATCATTGCTACGATGAAAACTGACGTTGAAGATGATGGCTGTGATAAGGAGGAGAAGGTGATAATAATCAGGAAATGTGATATATTATGCTAATTGTGATGACGATGAATAATGTCTGTTTTTTTAATGACCATGATTACTTTTTAAGAATGTTAATGGGAAAGACGATGTACAGTATGTTAATATGGGCTGTGATACTTGTAGTTGTCGTGGTGGTAGTAGTGCAGGTTATGGTGGTTGTGGTAGTGATGGTGTTAGTAGTGGTGATAGTAGAGGTGATAATGGTAGTTATGGTGGCGATAGTGGTGATATTAGTGATAGTGATTGTGGTAGTGGTGGTGATAGTAGTGGTTGTGGTGGTACTGACACTAGTTATGGATACAATTATGATGTGATAATGATGTTTATGATGATGCTTGACAGTGATACTGTTGTTGAAAATGATGACGATGATGTTGGTTATTGTGCATGATAATGATGTTGTTGACGATAACGATGATAATGAAGAATGTAATTATGCTGATAATGATCATAGCGATGAGGATAATGATGGTGGTGGTAATGATGCTGGTAATAATGATGATGATAATTAATATGACAGCAGTAAAGATGATGATAGTGATGGTAATCATGGTGTAATAATAACGATGAAAAACGTGATGGCAATGATGCTGATGGTGATTATGATGGTGGTGGTGGTGGCGGTGGTGGTGATGGCGGTGGCAACAGCTTAGATGACAGATACAAATTGATCGATGGAGAAAATAACAGCAGCTGAACATAATCCCGAAACGAAGCACCAAGTATCATTAATGCGATTAGACACACAAAAACAAGGGCCCAAGAATCAATAGGATTTCAGAGGGTTAAAATTCAACCTAGGATCTCACTAACCAGGGACGTATACACGGTAAGACCTTGGGTTATGGGTCATGGAGGTATCGATTTGGCCATGGGTTAAATAATGGGCGTCTTTGTGTTTTCTTTGTGATTACTTTTAGCTATAGAAATTTATTAGAGAGATTAAGAATAGCGATTTGGAGTTCAGAATTGAGTTGATCCTATTGCGTAAAATGTTTAATTAGACTATTTTAGATGAATTAAGAATATGGTAGGTTGAATACACGAAGAAACGCTATAACAAATAAACGGATAAGGGGCACGGTAAACGGATTAAAAAATAAACAAATATGTCGGTAAATCGGTAAAGATAAATGGGAAGGTATTCATGTCATTGTGGCATATTGGAATAAGAGGCGAGATGCGTTTCTTAGACGAATACCACCTTGACAGAAGTACAGACACGGTCTTGTTCATAAAGGTCTCAGTAACCTGATTCTGAAAGGCATACTAAGAGAAATAATGAGTAGGAAGAGGAGGAGACGAAGAGGAAGAGGGTGATAAAGATGAAGCAGCAGCAGCAGCAGCAGCAAACGAAGTAGAGAAAGGGAAGAAGAAGAAGAAGAAGAAGAAGAAGAAGAAGAAGAAGAAGAAGAAGAAGAAGAAGAAGAAGAAGAAGAAGAAGAAGAAGAGGAAGAAGAAGAAGAAGAAGAAGAAGAAGAAGAAGAAGAAGAAGAAGAAGAAGAAGAAGAAGAAGAAGAAGAAGAAGAAGAAGAAGAAGAAGAAGAAGAGGAGGAGGAGGAAGATGAGGAGGAAAAACAAAAAGAAGAAGAAGAATAACAACAACAATAACAACAATAAAAAAGAAGAAAAGAAAGAGGAGCAATATACAGCAACAGGTGAAAATCATGAAAGAAATAACAGGAGATAATAAAGACACAGAAAACTACGCTTCAAATGAGTAAGAGCGTGTGCTTCCCGTGATGCTAACATTAAAAAGAAGAAGAAGAAGAAGAAGAAGAAAAAGAAGAAGAAGAAGAAGAAGAAGAAGAAGAAGAAGAAGAAGAAGAAGAAGAAGAAGAAGAATGAAACAACTGTCTTGAATCAGAAAAAAAAAAAACATCATCACTAACGATACAACTGAGTTACAATATTATAAGAGCTATGGTCAAAAGACAAGACAAAAACAGCCGCACTACCAAACAACTGAACTGTAATAAGAGTCATCGTAACAAAACAAGACACACAAAAAAAAAACACCAGCCTCACTAACGATACCACTGAATTATAGTAATGTAAGTGCTATCGTCACAAGACAAGATAAAAAAAAAAAAAATACAGCCGCACTAACGATACCACTGAATTATAACAAATATAAAGTGCTATCATCATAAGACAACACAAGAACCAGTCGTAAACTAAAAGCGGAGACTAGCGAAGGGACACAACCCAATTAAAGTTATGTATCTATTCTTGGCGAATTCGTGGCTATGGTCGTAGGTTGGCGAACGGTGAAACGGCTTGTTGTTAGATAAGTTATTTGCATATCCTTTACAGGACGTCGTAGTCAACCCCACCATTTCTTGTTTTTTTTGGTGTGATTTCTTGGCAAGTTTACGTTCAGTAGTTTGCCATTGTTTTCTGAAAGACCGGCGCTCATATCAGTGTATGAAAACCTACGCAAGGCGATCTTTTGCCAAATTCCCCGTAGCTGTGTTTCGAACGCGGTATGCAAACCCTTCGACATAGAGCAGGTGTTACTGATAACTTACCACACATGGCGGACTGGCCTAGGTGTCCGCTTCCCTGATGGTAAGGGGCCCTGTCGACGCATGATGAAGTGTGGCCCCTTAAATATTAGAGAGTGTGTTAAAAATGTTAATGCACTTTCAGTCCTGGCAACATTTTTCAGACATAGTCTGTCACCGCCTTGCCCCGTTTACAAACGTTTCTACAGTCTCACTACACTTCGTATGTAGAACAAATTTGAAAAAAAAAAAATTCTTTCTTCCATTGATAACATCATTCTGTTTGGAGTGCAAAGAATTACTCCAGCAGACGACAGCCATTCGCTGCATATTGCTTCACGATGGACTGTGGAGCACATGTTTTTATGACATCGTGTAATTCATTTTTCAAATTTGTTCTACATACAAAGTGTAGTGAGACTTTACAAACACCATGTATATTCTAAAGTATCTTCTTTGGGCTTCTGGTTCGGCGCATTGCTTCTCGGCATTTTGGCTAAGTTCAAAGTCTAGAATCTGCACTTGTTCTAGCCAGGGGCACATGCAGAGGCGGTCATCCGAATGACACACAACGATGTGGGGACCTAATGGGGCGGCTCTGACCCTTGGGGGAACCGCGAGCCCTTATAATAGAAAAGAGTCTGGTTCGGAGCAGACATCGGCGACCATGACTCTCCACTCCTCTCTGTTGATACTCATGCAACAGTATCAGTGTGTGTTTGCTGTTTGTGCGCTGACGAAGGCTTTAGCCGCAACGCCCATTTTGTCACATATGATCGTGTTCTTATCGATCGGACTCATGTCTGTTGATTCACACATGACCGAACACATGTCTGTTGATTCACACATGACCGTACACATGTCTGTTGATTCACACATGACCGTACACATGTCTGTTGATTCACACATGACCGTACACATGTCTTTTGATTCAAACATGACCGTACACATGTCTGTTGATTCACACATGACCGTACACATGTCTGTTGATTCACATATGATCGTACTCATGGCTGTTGATTCACACATGATCGTACTAATTTATGTTGATTTACACATGATCTTACTCATGGCTGTTGATTCACACATGATTATACTCATTTCTATTGATTCACACTTATGTATGCTAAGATTGTATAAACTCACTGGGTGGTTTCTTGGTGATTCCTAGGTAAGACTGGAATTCATTCATTCAGAAGCTCGTCCTTTGCAGAACCTCGCTCCCATAACAACCTTACGTAAAACTGCTCGGTCATAAGCAAGATACCCCGCGTCCGATATACCCATCTGGAGATCATCCGCCACATCCTGCACCCATCTTCTCTGACTGAAATGGTCATCCGCCACATCCTGCACCCATCTTCTCTGACTGAAATGGTAATCTATAAATCCGATGCATTAATTAGCGGGTTCAGTCCTTTGAAGATTTTCTTACCTCATAATTTTGCCATTTCAGTCGTCTTTCGGCCTGCCATTTGCAGATTTTCAACTGCCTTGAGACTTTTAACGTGCACACGGGACCTCGTCTGTTTTGTCCTTATCCGAAAAGGTTAGATATCTGATCTAATAATTCAATAAATGATTGTGCTATCATTTGATACTACTCAATATTATAAAAATGTCCACTCCTGGGATTCGAACCCGGGAACTTCTAAGTCTAAGGTGGACACTGTACCACCTCGACCACGCCTCCACACCCACACGATTGTTATAAATCCGCAACAATAGTAAACATTAAATAAAACGCTTCATTTTCACGAGAAACACGAATAGTTATAAATATATAACATTAAATAAAACACTTCATTTTTACGAGAAACACGTATAGTTATACATATAAAACATTAAATATAACACTTCATTTTTACGAGAATTACGTTAGTTATACATATATAACATTAAATAAAACACTTCATTTTTACGAGAAACACGTATAGTTATATATAAAGAGGGCAAACTTTGATAACAACCACTTGGACACATTACAGAAAACACAAAACTATCGACCGTGGGTGGCAAGTGCCACATTTTGTTTCAGAGAGCAGTTTCCGCTGGATTTCAACTTGTGGCTCTGTTCCTTACTTTTAGAAAGCTATCTCAAATAATAAAGGTATAAGCACAAAGGCAGAGAGAGAGAGAGAGAGAGAGAGAGAGAGAGAGAGAAAGAGAGAGAGAGAGAGAGAGAGAGGGGGGGGGGTGAGAGAACACAGCAAAATGGGAAGATCGAATTATGTCTAACCACTTGAAAATGACGTCAGAGGAAAATAACAAGTTTAAACAAAGATACAATAGTGGTACATTAAATATAATTTCCGATCGATTGTCTTAATACGTACGTCTGACTCCGCACGGAATGAAAATTGCTATGGGAAGTAATTCGGAAAGGGAAACAAGCCGGGATTTAGAGGCCGGGTGAGGCGGGAGTTTAAATCTGTGGTCGGGGGATCGAGGTGGTGGTTGCAATAAAGGCGTGGCTTCAGAAGGAAATAAATTACAAGGAGCAGACGATGTAAGAAACGATAACAGAGTAGTTATTTCTTGTAGATAATTGAAAACATTACTTTGTTGTCATCAAACAAATGAAAAGGGTATGAAACTATTCGAGGTATAATTTTATGATTACTATCATTGAACAACAACAACAACCTTCAAATGTGTAATCCCGTGTGGGCGAAAGCGTGGTCAGCCGCCATTTGTGGCTGAGCCAGCCATATGATTATTAATTTGAGCCAGGGATGGACCCTAATATACATTCTCTTTGAGGTTGAACGAGGTAGGGGTAGAATCGAATCGATGACATCGGCTAGCTATTCTGGAGACAAAGCATTGTTAAATTAAGCCTAATTATTATTTTGTTCTCTTCAAAGGTGATTTCATATTTAATTATTTGATTTATAATTGGGATAAATGGTGTTTGCAATTTCAGATAACGTAAGTGTGTCTGTTTATTTGTGTTTATTTCCCCTCGAGCACACGGATGTGTTATTTTGTACTACTATCGTGTCGTATTGTAAATGTTATAAAACATTGTTATTTCTGCTTGAATATCTACAGCTATTCAATTAATTTTTGTTGCAACGTGTCCCAAAGCAAAGAAGAAGAAGAAGAAGAAGAAGAAGAAGAAGAAGAAGAAGAAGAAGAAGAAGAAGAAGAAGAAGAAGAAGGAGGAGGAGGAGGAAGAGGAGGAGGAGGAGGAGGAAGAGGAGGAGGAGGAGGAAGAGGTAGAGAAGAAGAAGAAGAAGAAGAAGAAGAAGAAGAAGAAGAAGAAGAAGAAGAAGAAGAAGAAGAAGAAGAAGAAGAAGAAGAAGAAGAAGAAGAAGAAGAAGAAGAAGAAACAGTATTGTTGAATCCTACTTTTTCAGATCTCTAGCTTTGTCAAAATCCTCTACACGTTTTTAACAGTGACGAGCTTTTACTCTGTAACCAACTCGAGACGATCGCGAGGGCTGTGGGAAATGGCAATGACAGCAAGAATATATTAATATATACTAGCTGACCCGGCCCGGCTTCGCCCAGGCCCTGGAGGGGATCTATCTATCTATCAGTCTGTCTGTCTGCTTGTTTGTCTGTCTGGCTGACCCGGCCCGGCTTCACCCAGTCCCTGGTGGGGAGCATCTCATTTAATTCATATAAGTAGTCATATAAGCTCTCCCGTTCCCGACTATCTGTCTGTCTGTCTATCTGTCTGTCTGTCTGACCCGGCCCGGCTTCACCCAGTCCCTGGTGGGGAGCATCTAATTTAATTCATATACGTAGTCATATAAGCTCTCCCGTTCCCGACTATCTGTTTGTCTGTCTATCTGTCTGTCTGTGGGTGTGTGTGGGTGGGGGTGTTGTGTGGGTGGGGTGATGTATGGATAGGTGGGAGATGGGCCTCATAACATGGTAATTAGCCTTGTTTATGTTTACAACATTCATTTCACAATGTTTATTTTTCTTCCTATGTAAATGTATAATGCTCATGATGAACGAAAGACGAGTGATTAGAAGGGCCGAATGTAAGACGGGCCTGCGCGCCCAATTTGTGACCCTAATAAAGTTGATGTGATTTGATTTCTGTCTGTCCCGGCCCGGCTTCGCCCAGTCCCTGGTGGGGAGCATCTCATTTAATTCATATACGTAGTCATATAAGCTCTCCCGTTCCCGACTGTCTGTCTGTCTATCTGTCTGTCTGTCTGAC